>LR990989.1:6030899-7385066 GCA_905163435.1 Mamestra brassicae | reverse complement strand
GCACAACGAGCCGTTCTCAAAGTAGCTTATAAAAAACCAAGGCGATTTCCAACAAAATATCTTGTTTCAAGAAACGAGTGCAATGCGCGTCCGACAGATATACATATATTATGGTCGTAGCTCTTAGGATTCATAAAGCTTTAGTGAAAGTGGAATCCCAAGTGCGTTCCCGAAAACGTGGATGGCACAAACAAAACGTAGGCTTGATTTTGGTAAAAGGTCCTTTCACTATATGGGTGGCCCCATATAGTGAAAGGACCTTTATAATAAACTGAACGACAAAATTAATTTAGTACCTATGACAAAATTTAAATGGAAATAATAAATCTCACATCAAAACTTACCTAAAAGATCTGGATTACGGCGACAAGGAGATCTATTCGTTTTTGAGACATGACACGCGCACACACACATAAAAGCATCATCTCACACACACACACACACACACCCTCACACACACACACACACCAACACCAGACGACTCACACTTTTCTACACACTTACGCAAGACGTTATAACCCCTTATAATGTTTGTTTTTGTTTAGCATTTCCTTTGTTAGACATATTATATTACGATATGTTACATTGTAGGTATTTTATGAACCACGATGAAAGAGACTGGCCTCCACGAGACATCCTACCGACATATCCTAGTGTGGCGACCAGTGATTTATCTGATTTAATCATGTATTTTTCTGAACAATAAAGATTATAAAAATCGTTGAATATCTCACCAAAAAATGTCACGTATTCGTTTTTGAGACATGACACGCGCACACACACATAAAAGCATCATCCCCCCCCCACACACACAAACATACACACACCAACACTACACGACTCACACTTTTCTACACACTTACTGCAAGACGCTATTATAACCCTTTATAATTTTTGTTTTTGTTTAGCATTTCCTTTGTTAGACATATTATATAACGATATGTTACATTGTATTTTATGAACCACGATGAAAGAGACTGGCCTCCACGACACATCCTACCGACATATCCTAGTGTGGCGACCAGTGATTTATCTGATTTAATCATGTATTTTTCTGAACAATAAAGATTATAACAATCGTTGAATATCTCACACACGTTACATTTTTAAGGCGGTAATGCGGGCCATACACGTTCAAGTAATTTGACCACCAATTTCCTGTATGGAAGTTGTTTTTGTAGGAAACAAACAAAATACATACATAACTTCACGATTTTTTTTTTTGGACTTTTAATAACTTCACGATAATAATACTTACTGGAATATCTTTTGTAACACCAGGTGGTACCGTCGCCGTCTTAATAACAGTTTTGTTGCCTTTTACTGCTTCTTCTATTGTTCGGAGCACCTGAAATAATTGTTTAGAAGATTATTTCCGTACATTCCTATTTTAGTCGGTCTATTACTGCCAAAATACAGAATATCAACTGTCTTACCTCCTCGACGTTATTCTTAGCCACTTCGAACGCTTGCCCAGAGCAGGCTTGGGCTATGTCGTAGTAAACGTCGAAAGGTTGGGTATTAAAATCCCTACAGCGACCAGTAAGCACAAATACTATCTGTAAAAGTAAGAAGTGTTCAGTTTTACCGTATTGACGGAAAAATAAATCTTTAAATAAACTAAAACTTCTCGCTACGAACGCTAATCAATTTGTCAATTCAACTTATTCGTGCCTGAAAATAAGTGTCGTAGAACGATGAAAATATTAAAAATACAGCAGAATGGAGTGCTAAGCACGCAGCAGTAACAGTAAAATATATTTTTTAACAAGAGATCCTATGAGATAATTGCTATCTTTTAGCAAGTCACGTATTGGCCAGAGTAGTTGGTATTAAATCGTTAACCCTAGATTTTGAATGCTGAATTTCTTTTTTTTAATTAATTTGTTTCATAGACATTGCAGTTACCTATTTTTTTTTTGTCTAAATAACTCTATATTGTGGCTTTATTATTTTTTCTTCAAGTTCAACTAAATTCTATAATTTGTAAGCTGTACTTTAATAGATTTTTACTTTAACTCGATCACGTGCGCCCATTAAGTACAAGTATCTACATCATCTTGGTACTAGTACAGTCAACAAAGGTATTTGGTATACAGGCAGCTAATTTGCAACAATGTTGGGAGTATGTCATAAGCTTATAAAGTTATAATGCACACATTAGAAATACATTTTGGCCGTGCAGTGGAAAAAGTAACATTTTTGCCTGTATACCAAATTGCTTTGTTCATCGGGGTGCATCGGACGACCCCTAGGAGCGCATCAGTGAAACTAAAGATCTGGGACTGGCATTGGACGTGAATGTCTTTTTATCAGCACATTAAGCATATCTGTGCCATGGCCATTCAATCACTTGGTTTTCTCATGAGGCAGCAAGTAGGTTAAAAAAATGGTTTGCTATTTCATTTTGGTATTGTATTATTCCATTGTATGGAGCACCGTGTGGCACAGGCACGCGGTTGACGCGTGCCTTTGATTCACGTTGCCCCTTCACGGCTACGCCGTCATTTAACCTAACGGCTCGATAAACCCCAACGGCCAGTTGTCAGTTGTCAGTGGTCAGTTTGTTGAACGTCCACTCGGAGATCGATATCAAAGGATAGCGTTTTGATATCGATATCTGAGTTAGCTATTAGTTACAGGGGACGTTTAGATTTAGACGAACAAAAAATGTCGAACGACATAATGTCCTAAAGTGACACATTAATTAGTTAAGATCGAGATAACTAAATATTTTCCTTTAGGTATTATCATACGCAGCCATTTCGAAAAAAAAAAACCAGATGGCAGAACCAGGACGAAGTCAGCCTCCGTACAAAGTTTGAACCCTATTGTACTAATTTTTTTTGGTAACAAATATTTCATTTAAACATTCCAAAAATTATTACGAGACTGTACCGATATGTAAAATGTGCCCAGGGACATAAGACCGCAGATTGCGCAAAGAAAGACCGTAACACCATCACAATGTGCCCTTTGCCAAGGCGCATATCCGGCCAATTATAAAGGCTGCGAAATCTACAAAGAGATTCTAGAAAGACGAATGGCAAGAAATCCAATGTTTAAGAGTAAAATACGAGAGGTGCCAAGTAAAACTATTTCTATAAATACTCGACCACATCTTAAAGAAACGCACGAACAACAGATCTATTCTGACTTATTGAAAAAGAAAAAAAATCGAACAAACAACTACAATCAGCATAAGCAGCAAAATAGAAGAACTACTAATCAAACAGTCGGAAAAATGCTGATGACTGTACTGTCGTTTTTACAAGTAAGGACAAGTTATCACTAGAACAATAAACAGCACTTTAAGTGACATTATAAAATGGCTACCTAACCAAAAAACAATTTAAAAATGAACTTTGACAAAACTAAAATTATGATATTTCGCAATCGTAAAGCCCAATTTACTTACAATTAATATAAATTATTCAAGGAACAAATTAATGAGATAGCAACTACAAAATTCTTAGGCATGTCAATCACACAAATATTATAAAGGCTAGTATGTGAGTGCGTGTGTGTGTATGTTTGTTACTTCTTCACGCGCAAACGGCTGGACGGATCTTGATGAAATTCGGCACAGAGGTAGATTATGGTTAGGAATAATGAATAGGATACTTTTCACGCCGGGAGTATGTTCCCAGGGGATAATTTTCGATATTAACGCGAGCGGAGCCGCGGGCTGTAGCTAGTTGACTATAACTTGAGCTGGTAGGCACATGTTGACACTTTGAATAAAACATTAAATTAGCAATCGTACGCCCAACATATTGTAACACCAGCGGACTCACGCTAGTGCTACTTGTTGATATTATTATGAAATGAAATTATGTTTTAAGGTTTAAATTTCAAACAAGGGCTACCTTGTCTGCCCGAGACCTGGAGCCATGGATATAATCCTCACAATATGCTGGCAAAAACGGTGGACACTTCTGCTGTACTTGCAGTATACCGTGGCTAAGTGGGATCCTTGATACAGTATGGTATTATATTCAGGGGTATTACATCAATAAGGAAACTGCATTCAAGGCGCAAAAGCGTTGTATAAGGGGCGGCGGTGGAGGAATATGTTTAATGTCAACCAGATTGATAGCTACAGACCATATTTTGTCAAATATAATAATTTAACATTGCCGTGTGTTTACATTTATAAGATTGCTAGCTTCGCAAGAGCTAACAAACATAAACAAATACATTTAGAGATAAAGCCATACCAACCACTACCTATCATAAAACAGAAATTCAACGCAGTAGACTTCAATAAACTTTATCGATGCCTGGAAGAATATCCTAAAAATCATGAAGACGTAGTGTATGATAAACTGGCAGGCAAATTACAATCTTGTAAGTGCAGAACCACAAAATTTAAACTGTTGAATCCTCTGCAGCAAGACTGGATGAAAAAAGAACTATTAGAATAGATAAATAACAAGAACATACTTTGGCAAAAATATAAGGCAAATGCGGTGGACACGGAATTAAAAGCAGAGTATGAACATATTAAAACCAAAGTATCACACAACATAAGAAACGCGAAAAGTGATTATAGAGGTTTGGAGAAATTTAAGTAAACCACGATTAATGTGGCAACTTATAAATAATCTGTCGAAAAACAAACTGCATGACAGAATCCAGTTCTGTCATGCAGTTTGTTTTTCGACAACCTTGAAATGGCACCTGGTACTATAACGGACCAAAATGAAACATGATTGTTAAAGTTTTAACTTATATTTTTTGACTATTGGCTCAACCCTTGCAAATATGATTTCTGAAAAATCTAAAGTAAGTAAGTCAAATTTTAGAAGAGTGTAAAAACGGAATTGCAGTTTTTGAAACCAGTAACTACAAAGAAACAATTTGAAACAAGTAGACAGTATTTCTGATCACACTCCTATTCTCCAAACGATTAGAACGTCTATCATTAGCTATGAGAGGCATGATACCTTATGCAATAATCAAACCGATTGAGAAGGCTTCAGGGAGTATGTAGATGAAAACATCGAGATAAAAGTGTCCTTGAAAACAGCTGACGAGATAGATATCGCAACCCAATACATTACTAACCTCACACAAAAGGTTTGCTAGATTAACACTCCTCTAAAAAAAGAAACAAATTGCTATGCGGTTGGTACCGTGCCCCTCGAGCTAAAACGATTAAAATTACGCCAGATAAGATTATGTAGTATATGACACCAAACTGGATATAAAAGTGATAAAGACAGCACTTAAAAGAGCCATTAGAGAGTTGAAAAACTCAATAAGTAGTTTAAATAATGCCACATACTGCAAAATAAATTTGAAAATCTAACTGCTACAAAATCGACAGACATCTCTGGAAGTTTACCAAAAGTTAAACAGGCCACAGCACTATAAATGCCCCATGAGAACACAGTCTGGCTAAACTTAGACAAGTTAAGAAAAATCACACATGTTTGCAAAACACCTATCCACCACCTTAACACCAAGTGCTGTCCGGTGTCCAAGATGTTTGAGAGGAACCTCCTTAGCAAAATATCACCCATACTGATGAACCATGAAAACCTGGTAATACCTCAACACCAGTTTGGTTTCAGACAACAGCATCCTACGGTAGTGTGCATCTGGTGTGTGATTAGATAGGGCAGTTTTTTGAAAAAAAGGAATACTGCTCCGCTGTATTTTTGGATATCCAGGCAGACTTTGATAAAGTGTGGCATAAAGGCCTACTCTATAAAATTAAAACGCATAGTTACTACCTGTTGATGGAGTCATACCTCACAAACAGAATTTTACACATCAGAGAGGACGAAAAGCTGTCCGTTATTCAAGATAATAATGGCGGGGGTTTCACATGGATATGTTCTTGGCCCCATCTTATTAACCATCTACACTACTGACCTAGCAATAACACAAAGGGTAACTACGGCTACATATTTTGCTGACGACACTGCAATTCTCGCAAGCAGCAAAGACGAAAGATGAACTTAGCATCCGCCGTCTTGCAAAATATCCTTGATGAGGTCGACGAATGGTTCCAGAAATGGAGAATCAAAGCCAGCACAACTAAATTCGTACATGTAACGTTTACACCGAGGAGGGGAAGCTGTGCTACGGTAAAAATGAGCCTGCCACAGAGTGACTCTGTCCGATAACTTGGTATGCATCTGAACAAAGGCCTGTCCTGATAAAAAAACACATCAAATCAAGACGAGATGAACTGAACATGCGGTTCAGAAACATTTACTGGCTGATGGCACGTTACTCCAAACTGTCGATCGACAACAACTGCTGATATACAAAATTATCCTAAAAACAATATGTATATAGGGCGCACGGCTGTTTGAAAGTACTAGCAACTACAATCTGAGCATAATGCAAAGACTGTGAAATGGCATCTTAAGAACCATTTCAAAGGCACCATGGTTCATCACCAACACAGAGATCCGTGAAGCTCACAGCATAAAAACTGTTATGAAGGAGTTAAAACTAACAGGGAATAAATATAAAACGCAGTTGGAAAATCACCCAAATAACCAAGCTACCGCGTTAGCAACTGTCTACTACACTAAACGACGCCTTGACACACAAAAACTTGGTGACAGATGGTGTAGGATGAGAAATCTCTTGCTGAGGAACTCCCTGAACATGACAAAAACGACAGGGAACTAACCTGATTTTAGTTTGAGACTGATTGCAGATTAGCACAAGAAAAAATATGTTGTTGGCTTGCTTTACGCTTTGGTGTAACTGTTAGTATGGTAAGCCATTGTTATTAAATAAATAAGTATTTCGGCTGATATGATACTGATGATGATTTTTTTTTCTGTTATTACAAAATAATTATATGCGTAATTACCTATATATTTCTTTTTTATAAATTAGTTTTATGTTGTTGATTTCCCTAATGAAAATTTACGACATAAGAGTAGAAAAATATTGTTTTTACTATACCTGGGTCTGTTTCCTTTGACACAATTCTTTAACATAATGACTGTCGCGATAGTCCTTAGACGAAGCGTCAGTAAAAACGTAGATGTAGGAGTCACGGTTACTTGTCTCAAGTGCCAGGAGTAACCCTTTCATGGACGGCTCCTGACAGTCCCTGCTCAACATATCGTTAGCATAAAAAATGATAATTCAACAAAACGCGCATTACAAAAAGTAGTAGTCAAAATAAAAAAGGCAACAGCACACATACCCGCCGCCATAGGCATATACTTCGTCTAATTTACTTTTAAAAGTATTGCGGTTTTCCGTCACCGCCCTCACTGTGGCAGCTGAAATGAATAGAATAAAAATAACCTGTTAATTAAAAATAAAAATGATATCGTACTTGTTCTGAAGGGAGAGGTTTTTTAATTGTTTTATTACTGTTATTAATTTTTTTCAAGACTATGGATAAGACTACAGAGGTATAAATGCAAATAGGTGCATGTTACGCTAAAGCGCTTGGCCTGATTATAATTGGCTAGCAACACTAGCTTGAACCTAATAAATTTATCAGTTCCTTTTTTAAATGTTTGCTTAAAACTATGGACTTCCTACAGTTTTCCTGTAATCTACAAGACAAGAAGCGTCTTATGTACCAATGTGTCTGTTAAATTTGAGGGTTGCCCTCGAATTCCCTGGGGTCCCATCATCTCCCTCAAGGGCTTTCGAATAAAAAAGAATCATCAAAATCAATTTGAAAAAATTGACAGAATGATCGTTTAACAAACAAACAAAAAAAAACGTACAGTGAATAGAGAACCTTCTCCTTTTTTGAAGAACGTTGAAAAAAAATTAGACTCAGTGATGAAGTTTGAACTTTCAGTGTTTCTTGTTAATCCCCATAGTTTTGGATTTGGCCATCCACGCACTCTTTAAAAAATCATCAAAATCTAAACTCATTTTATTAAGAGGAAAGATTTGTTTGTTAGAACGAAGAGTTTCTAAAATCGGTTGAGCAGTTTTTGAGTTAAAACTGCTCAACCGATTTTAGAAACTCTTTCACCGTTAGAAAGCTATATCTTCATCGAGTAACAAAAGCTATATATATTACCAAAAATAATTAGGGATCTCTACTAAAACTTCAATAATGTAAGCCAAGGTGTAAAAAAAAAATTCATAAAATGTCTTTCATCGCATGCGCTGCAAAAACTATTGATGAGAGATAAAAATAATGTACACACATAATTAAAGTACTCATTATTACCTAGAAAAAAGTCGAGGCTATAAGTCTGACTATTATAGTTAAGTTACAATAACCGCTTTTTGTTAAAATGATTCAATGAAAGCTCAGTTGGAAAGAAAAAGTGATGATTTTGATATCAAGATATTAATCCTTATCCATTTAAATGGTTTTATAATAAAGGTTGGTTTAAATGATTCAAATTTGACTTTTTGTTGAAAAGTTACGACGGGTATAAAAATGTTGCGGTTTCAGCGAACTGGGGAGAATCTTAATGCTTGGTCCGATGAAGTTGAAATAAAAAAATAAGAATAACAAAAATTTGGATTTTTCGAAAATAAACCGCTAAAGGGGCGAAAAGGGGTGATGAAGTCCGGATCCCTTAAAGGGAGGAAATTATTGCTTACGTCAATTTACGTGGAAATTGGAATGGACAAACTAAAAGTGGGATATTTGAAACATAGCTAACAATTTTTGCATAATCAACCCCTGACGGGGTGAACGGGGTGAATTGTAGGCTAATCCTGAGACCGTTCAATGGATATCGTAGTGCTTAATTTCCAAAACTTACCTTTAAAAAGTGTTAGAGCGGGTGTTGAAGTTTGTGGAGTACCTACTAAATCCGCGCGGACGAAGTGCTAGTTCTGTATATTTTCAGCGAATCCAAGTAGTAATTCGTATTTAAGACTCATTTTTAATTAGACTGGCGCGATTTGAACGACTTTAAGTTGTAATTTAAAATAATTCTCACAAAATTATCGTATAAAATAGCAACGAAATCAATTCGTAATAAATTCAATTGCTGAAAGTTGATGTAATTTCTGAAATTCATGACGTGATACGCAAAAACCCCGTCGATTCAGCTGATGTGTCATATGTCAAAACATTGTCATGCAGAGTGAGATGCAAGCACAAATTGTATTTTTGTGGAATAATGGCAAAGAGAAAACGAATAAATTGATGGACGTTTAAATACTAGCCTGAAAAATATTACTACACTATAATGAAGAGATCATAGAAAAAACAAATCAATTTGCATTTCATTACTATACAGGCATTGACGAGAGGTGACCTGACCTCAAAAGAGATAAAATTGATTCCTTTGACTGTTTTCTAATGCTAATCGCGAGTCTCCCCATTAACTCTCTTGTGTTAAGAGTTTGTAAGCCGCCTAATTAAATTTTATTAAAGTATTAACATTCTGAATGCGCATTACTATGTATCTTTATCACTTGTTCCAATGTACCCTTGCGGAATTTTTAGAATGAGTTACCGCGGCCCTGGAACGCAAAATGCATTCGAAGGAACACGAGTGGATTTTAGTCAGTCAGAGTCTGAAACTGTCTCAATAATCTTGAAGAGAGATCCAAATGATCTCTTTTTAAGATGATTGAGGCAGTTTTTCGTTGATTTATGATTTCTCATTGAAAAAAAAGCAACTTTACAGGAGAGCGACAAAATGTCAAATTAAAAAAAAATCTACTATCAATTGAGTTCGATCACAATAAATTCAGGACAGCCAAGTAGGTATCGAATTGTCAATAGGTACTGTAGTATGCTTACTTTACATAGCACTGCCAACTGAATTCGGTCTAGTAGAAACAGCAAATTGGCTGTGTCTCATGGATAGACTGACATATAGTCACACGAGCAATCCTGTAAGGGTTCCGTACGGACAATCGCAACCCTAAAAACCATTATAATGTTTTACTTTAAAGTACATTAACCGTCGCACAATTGGTAACAATAATGTTAGCAGCAAAGGTTTTTCTAGAAAATCTTTCAAAAATGGTAAATATCCGATAGCTATAGGTAGCTAAACATATTTCGGTACTCAATAAATAAACATTAGTTACTCGTTCTTTGAACTTCCCAATGTTTTGTGTTTTATAGGTATTGCCTATTAGTATATGCCCATTCTTCTTTTTGCCAAACTTACATATGTATCTATAGTAATTGAAGTTTAAAGTGATTGCAGTTTTACGTTCCTGCTCATAATGTGGGAATAGGAATAGCATAAGAATAAAATTAATTCTGTAGGTAAATTAATAAGTTGGAACATTACCTGTATCGTTAAATGTGACGAGCACCATATTGCCGATTAGACTGGACTTTTCGTTAAACACAACATTGCTGATCCGGTTCACACTGCTTCTTACTTGTCTAATATCATCATGCATAGAGCCTGTATCATCTATGAGAAAAGTTAAACTGCCATTCCCCTTGCATGATGCCTTTAATATAAAATTCACGAATATGAGCAAGACCGCGTGCGGATATATCCGCCCCCACATGTTGATTCTATTATATAAAGAGACGGTAATAATACTATACTGCTCCCTAATAAAGCACAATCGCTACTGTAAAAATTTAGTACGGACGTCCATTTATACTGTCTCGGTAACTATATAAATACGTTCCCTGTAGGTTTTCCCTACTCTATAAAGTATAATATACAAATATATATATAAAAGTTATTGGTTATTTCCACTGGTTTGTTTAGTCCGTTACCAAGTTTATATAAATATATGTCGCAGCCGACTAGTTTAATCAGCCGTTTAATTGGCTGCCAAGCCTTTTATTATACTACGCCGTATAATCAGCGGCCTAAGCGACATTCGGGCATTTAATTGAACAGCTAGGCAAATGACTTGGTTCAATATCGTTTATGACTTGCCTAGATATGTTAAATCTATGTTAAGATGCTCACCCATCCACAGACCGACCTCGAAAAGCGTTGCTTAACCTTGAAAATTGACCCGTGTGGCTGTTATTATTTAGGTACGAGTTATAAAATTAATTTAATGACGCTTAACTATAATAATAATAAGCTGGCAACTCTCGATGTCAACACAAGTTTTATTTCCGTACAAGCAAATTTAAAATAACAATATTTGATTGTATTTATGCACATTTCTTTCGCCCAAAACCTCCAAAAACACAGCAACAGATATTCATCACAAACTTTCTTAAATCATAAGGCCAATAAAATGGCCACAATAGAAGAAAATATTCAGTACAGACTGATGACATAATTATGTCATTATGAAAATATCGATGAGTACCTAAGTATATCATACATGCCTACATCATACATACTACGAGGAATGGAATAAAACTTGGAGTATGATTACAAAAGCAGCTGCCCGACGCGCACATCCTCCACCCCCGGGCTCGTCGCTCAGCTTCCCCTCGCCACCGCCGGACATCGGATCACAAGTGTCACCGGTGGTTGCAGTTGCGTCCAGTTCGAGTGACGAATATTTCTCCCCGCCGACGTCGCCAATAACTGTGCGTCGGCAGGGGAGAGGCCGGGCACCGAGAAGCTTGGGATCTAGGGGCCAACAGGCCCCGAGCCGAGTCTCCGCTGCCGGTGGTTGTGTGCAGTGCATGCGATGGACTCAGTCCATGAACGAGAACGTTATGCGCGCATATTACGGGTCTGTAGAGGGGGAAACTAACCTCACTGCGTACCGTGTTAGGATGTTGTCTCTGTTTCAGGACCAGGAACCAACTATGAACGTCTCGGCCCAACGATTGTCGGATCAGGTGCGGGTCATCCAACATAATCGCAGGTTGGACAATGCCGCACTTGAAAGGCTGCGCTCAGAGGAACTGAACAACCTCATCATCTCGACCTCAACACAGACCGTGGTACAGGCGCCAGCCAGTGGTGCAATCACACCGCGGCCCAACAACAGTAGTGATGAGGTAGATGATAGGGTTCTCACGGTAAGTAGCCAGTGCAACGATAGACTGAAGAGCGCACTGGAGGATGCGCTTCGCAAGTATAGATTAACACCGACCGAACTTAGGCCCCGCCTACCACGTTTACCTATGCACAAAAAGAATAGGGCGTTGGTGTGTGCTTTGGACTCGCTGCTGCAGAACATCTTTGAAAGCAGCGAGAGCCTCGTTGATACGCACTCAATCCTGTTTTGCAGGGCTGTTGCGGCATGTCGTCTGGATGCGCGATGTCGAGCGGGTGTGCAAAGGTATACCACATATGGAAAAAAATACGATAACCACACTAGATGTAGCCAAAGCAGTCCGTCCGTTACCTAATTGGAAATCTCCTGGACCGGACGGACTGGACAACTTCTGGCTTAAGTGGTATAGCAGCTCACACGCGGTCCTGGCATCTCAATTCCAGTCATCTTTAGACTCTGGGTCACTACCACAGTTTCTAACAACTGGCGTTATCCACCTGCTCCTTAAGACATGTAGTCCCGCGGAACCCAAGAATAATAGACCGATTACTTGTTTGTCGACGGTCTATAAACTTCTTACATACCTTTTTGGCCCCAACAATTTGTGACTGATGGAGCTACTAAAGGTAACTGAATCCGATGTAGAATTCTCAGCGTCCGTGGCCTCGCTACGTTTCGGGGATCTCTTCGGGGAAACCGAAGGTATTTTTTTTCTGTGCGATTATGGACGAAGTTGTCTTTACGAATAACTACCGGAGGCATATTATGAAGGACGGGACGGTTGACATGTGTCGGGCATGCCACCGTCCGGGTGAGTCCATCAGACATATTATCTCTGGTTGTTCTCGTCTGGCTAACGGCGAGTACTTGCACAGGCATAACCAAGTGGCCAGGATTATCCATCAGCAACTTGCTTTGAAATACAAACTTGTGGATTCTGAGGTACCTACCATCCATCCAAGTATGTGCCCGACCCAGGTCTCGAAAATGACCATGTCACTTTGTACTATCGGTATATCATCACTGATAGGACTATTGTTGCCAATAAGCCTGACATAGTGGTGATAGACCGATTAGCGCGCCGCACAATGGTAATTGATGTTTATTTATTTATTCAGTTGGGTAAAGGGCCTGATACAGAAGGCAGTACTCCTCGATACGGCTCGTATTGTGAGAAGGTTCTATTCTCTGGAGCCCTAACCACCGTTAGCTTGGACTCTGCTCCCGACATCGGCGGACTACTACTTTTTATATTTTTAAATGTTTATTTTTTTAAGAAAAATTTAAAAATGTAAATTAGTATGTAAGGAAAAATAAATAAAGAGAATAATAATAATAAATTCATTTATTTGCAAACAAGTGTTACATAAAAGCTCTGCCTCCTGAACTAGGTTACTAACCGGTATCTCAAGAGACAGTTCCTTTCCTAATACATAGAACAGTTTGTTAACGTGCTAGATACAAGTCTAATTAAAACATAAAAAATTTGCAATTTGTTGAGCCAGTTAAGTACACTCTTTCCGAAATGGTAATTATTCAAACTTTGCATTTTTAAAAGTAAGTTTGTTATATATTCGTGGTGCGGTGGAGTTACAGTGTCGTTTTGTAAAAGTGGATTTCACTGAAGGTGTTGGACATATGAAGCGTCTCTTGGTGGTTGGTAGCAGCTGCGGATTTGTGCGAAGTACTCGACTTACGTAGAGTTTGCGAACCGATAGGACACCAATGCGGTTGTATAAATCCGTTGTGGGTTGCCGGTACGGTAGTGACATTAGAACTTTAAGGAGCACACGCTGAGCACGTTCCAGTTCAATTATTACTGTTTTGGACGCGCCATCTCAGGAGCATATGCAATATTGAAGTACACATTTGCCTAGTGCTGCAGATATCAGAAGCTTTTTAGGTGCAACATTTCTTAGTTGTTTGAACATATAATTTAATTTTCAATTCCTTCACTAATTATTCGAAAGGAATTTCGTTCTATCCGGGTGTCCCTTGGCACCTGACAAGTTTTTTTTAAGGATGGGAAATTATCAAATGACTTTTCCGTTCCGTATGGAGCGGAAGGGCGTGCCAGACTCTTACTGACTAAAACCCATCCGTGTTCCTTCTAAAGCCCTTTGCGTTCCAGGGCCGCGGTGACTCTATCGAACAAATTCCACAACCCTGGCAGGCTCTAGCCTTAGCGGGCCCCGTCTTCCATGCTGACATCTCTTTGAGGCGCGCGTGAAACACAACGCGCCATCGACCCGGGCCTGGTGGTGATCGGACAGCGAGCCACCCAACGCTCGCCGTCTGCAGGCCCCGCACCTACGGTGGCCGGGGATCGCCCTGCGACTCCCGACGCCCGGGGCGTCTTCTCCTGTAGCGGCAAATCTGACAGTCACAAATCTATTATCGTCGAATTTACTAGCAAACTTGCAAGGGAAGATATCATGGCTGCCGTGAAAAAAATCAACCGCGAAAACAAAAACAGCAATTTAAACACTACCCACTTACAAATAAAAGGACCGCAGACTCCGATATACGTAGCAGAAACCCCAACGGCAAACGCAAGGAAGCTTTTTTATTTGTGCAGAAAATTTGCTAAGGAACACAAGTACTCTTTCTGCTGGGTAACGCATGGACGGATATTCCTACGGAAAGCTGAAGGGCATGAGCAAATTCGAATGGATAGTGAATCTGATCTCAGTTAACTTGGAAAACAATGACTATTTACTATAACTTTTTATATCATCTTTTTTATTTTTAACTTTTGAATGTTTTTGTTTACCTTCAATGATAACTTTTATTATATTTAAGTTTTCGTCCTCAAGATTGGCATAAGACTATGTAGTACCGCCCAGGATTCGCCACTTGTGCACTTCCATTGAGAGGGTTACCCTAGTCATACTTTTTTTTATGAGGGTATGAGGCTCGACGGTCGTCGAGCGATGTTAAAACGGTACCTCCGTTTTAACATCGCTCGACGACCGTCAACCTATTGTCATTCGCGTTCCAGTGCTTCGCCACTTCGTTGCTATTACGTAATAGATACATTTTTATACATAGTTTCTTTGTGCAGTGTGTGTAGTGTTTTAATGACGCAGAAACGTAAGAATAGTGCTGATAATTACGATCACCTTGCAAGAAAATTAAGCAAAATCGAACGGAAATTGAAAAAAGTTCGGCACAGGGAACAATTGTATTCGAGTTCACCAAGAACTTATAATGATGACTCTGGGCCTGACATTCGGAATTACGGAGGTATGTTGTAGGTACTATTACATTTACTCGTCTCATTCATGATCCCGGAGATGAGGGTAGTTGTGGAAGGACTGTCACTCTGTCGATGTTCATGTTCACCTACTTTTTAACAAAGTAGCGTTATTTCAACAGACGTAGGGGCTGTTGACAACCGTACCTAGAGGTTAAAAGTACCTACCTATCACTGAATATAGATTATCGAATGTTTATCCTTCAATCCATTCAACCATTAGGGTTTTTGTGGCACCTTTGATAGAAAAACTGTTCTATTAGTGACCAGTAAAAAATGCACATGTATGTCACAACCACACACAGTCTGTTTCTCTATTTAGAGTAGGCAGTCTAAACACATGTGCCAAATAAGAATTTTCTTATTTTAATTACTTATCGGGCGGACTTGCAGCAATATTATACTTTCTAAAGCTTAGCCAATATAATTATTTTCAGAATCCCCCGTGGAATCAGAAGTAATTAGTGATGATGAATTACAGTCGCGTCCGTCAATAATTTCTGCCGTCGTAGTGCCCGACTGGGTGCCCGAAATGATGATTGAAACAATAACAGTGCCAGCACCTGAGACTATGCCCAGTCCTACGACTGAAGACCCGCTCCCACCCGCGCCCGTGCCCCCGCCCGTGCCCCCGCCTGCACTCGCCCCTGGCACCCCGGCCGCGCCTGGAGCTGCGCCTATGCTGGCGCCTGAGCCACTGCCAGGTCCGTCACAGTCATACTGACGCTCAAGCGGCACAACTTGACAGCGACGTTATTGATATTCTTGGAGAACACCCGACTGCACCTAAGGTTGTAGATAAGGAAATATTACCTGCCTTATCGGTCAGACTAGAACATGTAGCAACCTCTGGATTGGCTACTGAGTTACGTACAGAACTTATAAATAAATATGCACTACCATCCAACTGTCCTCTCATTAAGGCACCATCTCTGAATCCTGAGGTAAAGACTGCTATTACTGACACAGTCTTAAAAAGAGATCAAAGTATTGAGGGCAAACAGAAGCAACTAGCGGTAGCTATTTCTTGTGTAACAGAAGCCATCACACCGTTAATGTCAAATGATAAAAGAGATCCAATTCAGCTACAGCTGTTGATGAATGCTGTTCGTATGCTATGAGACCTTCAATATAAGCACACATCTACATATAAGAAGGGGTCTCCTAATGAACAATCTGAAAAAAGATTTAAAGGATCAAATACAGGGAACATAGGTTGACAGTTACCTGTTTGGACACAATTTTGCGGATAATTTAAGAACTGCTTAAGCAATTTCCAAGTCGGGAGCTGAGCTCTAGGCCAGCACTTCAAAAACGGTACTATCTAAAATACCTGGTTCATCAGGCCCAACCAAGAAAACCCCGCCAGGCACGTTCCAGAATTTAAACTGGAGAGCTCCTCCCCCGGGTCGCAGGCCACTGGGGAGCCAGAGGATGAAAGAGCCTGCTGCTCACAGGAGGCAGCCCGCAAGACCATCGAGGAAGTCATCGCAGCAGGGCCAAGCTCGGAGCTGGCGCTAGAAGAGGTAAAGTATGTTGGCAAACTTTCTTCGTTTATACACAGTGGCACAAAATAACAAACAGGTTTTGTCATGGATTCAAGGCTTTAAAATTGATTTTTCCGAGCCAGTGGTTCAATCCGCTGTCCCCAATAATATGGTGTTTTCAAGTACTGAAAATATAAAAATGTCCCAGGCAATTAATAAGCTTATTTCAATTAGTGCAGTATCAAAATGTTCTGCATGTGATGGTCAATTAATATCAAGCTATTTTCTAGTGCCTAAGCCGAATGGAAAATCACGTTTTGCGTTAAATCTTAAAAAATTAAATAATTTCATAGACACTGCTCATTTTAAGATTGAGGACTTCAGGACCGCCTTAAAATTGATGTAAAAAACTGTTATATGAGTACGCTTGACCTCAAAGACGCTTATTTTTTTAGTAAAACATTCATTCTGAGTCTAAAAAGTATTTACGTTTTCTATATAATAACGAAATTTACGAATTTAATTTTGCCTATTGGTTCATGTACTGGAAAATTATGAAACCTATGAGTTTTAAAATTATTGAGATGCAACTGTCATTAAATGTATGAAGCGGGGAAAATCTCCTGGTCATGATGGACTGAGCGTTGAGCATCTTCAAAATGCTGGTTTGCACTTGCCAAGAGTGTTGACTATGTTTTTAAATCTATGTGTGGGGCATTCTTACCTACCACAGGAGATGCTGGATACATTAGTTGGACCTATTGTAAAGAATAGGACAGGAGACAGCAGACAAAGGGAATTATAGGCCAATCTCATTGGCAACGGTAATAGCCAAAGTGTTTGATAGCGTGCTTGACGCGACCTCAGTAAATGTACAAAACTACACGACACACAGTTTGGTTTTCGTTCGGGACTTGCTACGGAGAGTGCAATACTTGCGTTGAAGCACACTGTCAAATATTATACGGACAGAAAAACACCAGTGTATGCTTGTTTCCTGGACCTTTCCAAAGCTTTCGACCTGGTTTAGTATAAGGTTTTATGGGAGAAGCTTTGGGAAGAGGGAGTTCCTGCTGCATTGGTGTCAATATTATCTATCTAGTATAACAAGCAGAGGAACTTTGTGAAATGGTCCAATGCATTGTCGGACCCGTATAAACTCAAATGTGGTCTTAGGCAAGGAGGTCTTACTTCCCCGAGACTGTTTAATATGTATATTAACAACTTGCTTGTTGAGCTCAGCAGCACTCATGTTGGTTGCCATATAGACGGAGTGAGTTTAAATAACTTAAGCTACGCAGACGATATGGTGCTGCTGAGCCCCACAATCGGTGGAATTTACTGACCATTTGTGAAAGAAACGCCGAGCAGCATGGGCTAAAATATAATCCTACAAAAAGTGAGCTGTTGGTGTTTAGAGGAAGAAATAAAAGTCCCTCAAATGTCCCTCCCGAAGAACTAAAATTGTGATATCCACTGTAAAGGTGAACCCTTTACAGTGGATATCACAATTTAAATATTTGGGCTATATTGTTACGGAGGATCTTAAAGATAACTTAGATATGGAGAGAGAGCGCAGGGCGATGGCTGTGAGGGGAACATGTTGGCACGCAGGTTTGCTGGTTGTTCAGCACCGGTTAAAATAACACTTTTAAGGCGTTTTGTCAAATATTTTTCACCAGCAGTCTGTGGGCTAATCATACCCAACAAGCAGACAGAGCACTGCGCATTCAATACAACAATGCCTTCAGGGCGCTGTTGAGGCTTCCGCCTTACTGTATTGCGTTAGGGATGTTCGCTGATGCACATACGGACGATTATTTTGCGATCATGCGCAAAAAAGTGGCATCAGTTATGCGCAGGGTACGGGGAAGCAGCAATAGCATTCTGAAGGTTTTTTCAGAAAGGCTAGAAGGGCCTACAATGGATAGGTTTATCAAGCTACATGTCAGACATGGGGCTTGATAAATCTTCCTCTAATTAGATGCTGTGTTTTAATTTTGTTGTTGCTGTCATTTTTCATGTGTGCTATGTGTTACTACTAACATAGTTTTGTAAGTAATTTTTTGGTAAAACTAACACGCTATGGGCCGTCGACGCCTGAAAATAAACGATTTTTATTTTTATTTTATTTATAATGGACATTTATCAACTGTGTACCTAGATATAATTATTTTTTTGATTTTGGACTATGATACATGTATGGCTAATATATTCGACACTAGTCGACTTCTCATGGCTTTAGGATTTATAAACACAGAAAAGAGTAATCTTGTTCCCAAAAAGTTATGCAAATTCCGAGGTTTTCTCTTTCATTCAAAAAAATAACTAATCACTTTACCTGAAGAAAAAGTTACGAAAATAAAAATAAAACTGCTAAAATTTCAGTTACTTAAAACTTGCAAAATAAGGGATTTTGCCCATTTGTATAAACTCTGCTTGTAATGCTGTCGAATATGGCAGATTATACACAAAAGACCTAGAGCGAGTTAAATATTTAAATTTATTACCTGACGATAATTATGATAGACACATGATTTTATCAAATTCGATAACTTATGACTTAAACTGGTGGTAAAATGTTGATTTTATTAACGCGGGCAGTAAGATAAAAACTGATTCCTATTGTTTGGAGATTTTTTCGGATGCCTCAACGACTGGTTGGGGTCCTGCGTGCGGGGATGGCATAACGGAACAGAAGAATCATATAAATTATTTAGAGATATTAGCAGCAATTTTAGGCCTAAAAACTTTTTCGAAAAATTGTTATAATTGTAATATCCTTCTACGAATTGATAATACCACTGCTGTATCATATATAAACAGGATGGGTGGTGTGCAATTTTATTATCCAAAATACTTAGTGGTGTGAATCTCAAAGGACTCACGTTTTTGCGTCTTACATCAGCTCAGCTGACAACTGTATAGCGGATTTGGAGCGGAGTGGGAGCTTGCAGAGATTTGGATATCCTGAAATAGATTTATTCGCTAATCGCGTAAACAATACATGTAAAAAGTACATTTCCTGGCACAAAAATCCGGATGCTTATGCGATTAATGCATTCACAATATCTTGGTCTAATTATTTTTTCTACGCCTTCCCACCTTTTTCTATGATTTTAAAACCCGAAGAAAAATGATATCGGAAAACGCCTGAGGTTACTCGTAGTCCCGTTATGGCCCACACAACCGTGGTATCCCCTCTTTAACAGCTAATAGCAGGACAAAAGATTGTATTTTCACATAGCGAGAATTTAATTTTGTCTCATTCTAGCAATCGGATCATTCACCAACAGACTACCCTGGTGGCCGCGTTATTATCCGCACGGCACTATTAAAAAGAAGTATTCCACCTTCTTGTTTGAATATTATGATGGCCTCGCTGTCGGAAAATTATTTTCGTCAATATATTCTTGTATTAAAAATGGTATTACTATTGCAAAAATATTAATTTAGATTTATACGAGACATCCATTCCTTATATAATTTTGTTCTTTACTGAGTTGTTTAAGGTGCTCAGTACGGGACTTTAAACAGTTGTACAATGTAGGCTGCACTATCTTTAATATCAGGGAAGCAAGTAGGCGACGATGAACGAGTTAAGCGCTTCTTTAGAGGTGTTTATAGATTACGTCCAGTATTACCTAAATAAAATGTCACATTGTATACATCCATTGTTCTTAATAATGTTCACTAAACTTTTAGAAGTAATGTTGCAGTCCCCTGCATTATCCGCAGACAAGACATATCTAAATATCAGTGGTTGCCAATACACGAGCTTTATCAAAATAAAAAAAGTTTTTTAAATATATAAATCAGTTACTATAGAGTTAGCTATAGCTACAATACCAAATCAGATTAGAGGCATTTCACTAAGCCAAAAAACAAATAAAAACAATAAGATTACAATTATGATGAAATTTTACAACTTCATTTTACAATAAATAAATTATATCGGGGCCAGGTGCACTATTTATTTTATGAGACGCGATAATGCTATCTATTTCTGTTGCGTCTGTAGGCGTAAAATACATGATGGTTGGCGGCTGTGTTTGTAGCTGGGGTGCTAATTCGGCTTCAGTTTTATTTAAGTTGCGTAGAGTGGCATCGGCTAGCTCACTACCAATACCTAGTAGTAAAGTACGTGTTTACTTGATTCAACGACTTAGTTGGTGTGCTGTCAATATGCAGTAATTCTTTTGGTGTGCCATTATTTTTTATCATATTACAGCTATCCTTAATGATACTCCAGGTTTTTTTAAGATTATTACTATTAATTTATAGTTCCGCACGGTAGTCTTGTGATTTTAGTGATTTAATGATTTTATTGCACGAATTTATATATGTAGTTAATGTACATTTGACGCAATTTCTCGTTTTTGGGTTGTTTCTTTGATTTTTGATGAAGTTTGTCTCTTTTACGGATCGATCGAACAACGCCTACGGTAATCCATGGCTTCAGTGGGGCTTTTCTTTTAGTTTGGATGAAATACTCGCACAATTATTCATAATACGCTGGATCGTCCTTACTAAACATTCCGCGGCGAGGTTAGCATCATTTAGCATGTAAAAGTCAAACCAGTCCACTTCCTTGAGCGTTAGTTGTGCGGTAGAATATTCTAGTTTTGTATTTACATACATAATGTTTATTTTTAGGTAACCCTGCGTTCTTGACACACAATAGATTACCATAAAATAGTCTAAGCTAGTGTTTATTCTAGTTGGGTATAGAATGCCCTGTTGTTGGCCGTGTGATGGTGTGATGTCGTGATGATGTCGTGATGAATGGTGTGATGTGGTGGTGGATGTCCCCAGTAAAGACGACGTTCCTATTACGAATCCTTTTAAGAATCTCGTCAAGTGATCTTACGTAGAGTTGAGAGTTTTTGTAACTAGGAGGACGATAAGAACAAATTATACTGTGACGGACCGTGTCTAATTGCAAACAATTACTTACCCTCCACTGTGCTTGGTTCAGAGGCAACAACACTAATTTATGTTCAAACATATGCTACTACACCGTCATTCTGGTTTAAGGTGTTCTTAGTGTAGTACACGTTATAGTCATTTAAGTTGGGAGGTGCGACTGCCTGTTTTAGTACACTAGTTTCTCAAGAACTTTCGATAAGCACGAGAGCAACGAGATGGGTCTTTAACAAACAGTTAGTACTATGACATCCACTGGTCTGTTATATTGTTCGTCGCTATAAAAGAAAGCAGAAAATCAAAGTTACAGTATATGCTGCGAACGTTCAAACAAAGAATACAAAGGGGGCTCGAACCAGTGGTATTATTTAAAACAAGAGAACATTGGGATAAATCAGTTAGCTTCATGCAGTCAGCATTACCCGTAGTATCAAGGTCATTAATTATAGTCAAGTTGGAAGGATCGAATTTTGATTATGAGAGCCGTTTGAAGTTATGTATTTGCAATAGAACTATCAATACAGATGTGGTTTCCATTTGATAGTAAGGACTGAAGACTATTAAAAGCATTTTAAACTTTTCATTGTTTGCGGATGTGTGCTTGTTAATAGTTTGTGTCAATTGTGTGATTGTGTTTTGAGTGTCAACAAAGTGTGAGCAATCATTTGCGCCGCAGTGTGTTATTGCTTTAATGTGTCTAAACGAAAAGTACAGGCGCCGTTGGCAGATTATTATTAATGATAAACGAATTAACCTGTACGTGAAGTTTTATCATAATTTTATGATAGTTTTCGTTATATGATAGTGTAATTTATTTCTCGCAGATGCGTTTCATCTGTGTACACTGACTGGACCTATGTTGGGCTTCGCATCTCAGATTAGGGGCCTGACGAAAATAGCCCTCGATACGCCAATGTCTATGTTTACAAACGTATGTCAGACTTACTTTATGTGTCAGTCACGGTGTTTATACTACTCGTCTTAAATTCTCCATTGTTAAACCTTACCTATTAAAAAAGGGTAAAAAACGCTAGCGTCCAATTTTCCTAAACAGCGGGCCTATTTTTCCATTGCCAATTGTCTCCAAAGTAACGAGAAATAAGTTTACAAAAATATTTATCCGTATATTGTTTACTGATTTTACAAAATACTTTCTAAGCTAGGCTTCCCAAATAAAATTACGTTTAATATTGACAATGAGACATCTATCTGCCAACTTTATAACTAGACATCGTTCAGTTTGCTGCTAATAATAAAATTAACAACCACTGTTGTTCAATTTTTATTTATTTTAATTATATTATTTCCTGCCTGTTCTATCCCACACTAGGATTCACAAAAACAGGAAAGCCACAACATTATTACAATCTAAATGCGCATTGATTTGTTATCATAATTATAAAATAATGTCTAATAATAATAATACATCATTTATTTCAGGTAACAAAGACGCATAACATAAATACCTTACATCATACATATTTATAAAAACCACTAAATGAAACACAACTAACTGACTAAGGTGAGTTTAAAATTTTCTGCTTGGGCAGAGGCCTCCTCTCTGTGAGAAGGAGTGGGCTGTAAATCCACCATGCGTGCCCAGTGCGGTTTGGTGAATATCTCATGTCTTTCGAATTTCTGTTTCTAGGACATGTCCTTTTCCTCACAATGTTTTCCTTTACCGTTTCGGGGCGTTTTCTTCTATAGCGGCGGTTTGGGCGAAGGCCTTGCCTTTTCCTCCCGCGGCCCGCCTCCTTCTCGCTTCGGACCATGGATTTAACCAGGGCCGGACGCAAGAAGTCACCGCCACCGATCGCCTCGACGAGGAAACGGCGATGCTCAGCCAAACAGGGCAGACCTCCACCGTTTGCTCCACCGCACACACACGCGGGCGTGTCTACCCGCTGAATTCGAAACAAGTACCTCCCGAAACAGCCCTGTCCGGTACTTACCGGACAGGGCTGTTTCGGGAGGTACTTACCTGACGCAGGTACTCACCTGCGTCAGGCGGAAGGTGAGGACGCCGTGGCGCCTCTCCAGCCGACTCTTACTGACTAAAACCGCGTTTTCCTTCTAAAGCCCTTTAAGTACCAGTGCCGCGGTGACTCTTTCGAACAAATTCCGAAACCCTGGCAGGCTCTGACCCTTCCGGGCCCCGTCTCCTATGCTGACATCTCTTTGAGGCGCGCGTGAAACACAACGCGCCATTGACCCGGGCCTGTTGGTGATCGAACAGCGCGCCACCCTACCGCTCGCCGTCCGCAGGCCCGCGCCTACGGTGGCCGGGGATTGCCCTGCGACTCCCGACGCCCGGGGCGTCTTCTCCTGTAGCGGCGGTTGGGTTACGAAGGCCTTGTCTTTCCCTCGCGCGGCCCGCCTCCTCCTTCGCTAGCATTACTGCTTCGCAGAAGGAGATGACCGCTTCCTAAGCCTCCTCGCTCCGGACCATGGATTCAACCAGCGCCGGACGTAGTCATGAACCCAACAATTATAGGCCGGTGTCAATCCTGCCGGTGTCAATCCTACCGGTTCTCAGTAAGGTGTTTGAAAAGTTAATGCTTAATCAGATGTTACTCCCCCCACTATCCAGTAGATATGAGAAAGAGGGTAGCCTTGCTAGTCGAAAGTGAAGTGGAAGACCGAAGTTATTAGCGAGGCGCAGCGACGACATATGGTGGACGAGTATGAAACAAATGGTTTCACACCAACGAGACACTTTGCGGAATTATACGACACCTAGTTGCAAACTGTTCGCCGTGCGCTCCACACTGAAGGCGTGCATCACTGAAAACCAGCCAAAAAGCCCAACTTAACAGAGAGACACAGACAAGAACGATTACGTTTCGCACGAGATTATTTAGATTTCTGGAATACTACCATATTTTCAGATGAAAAAACATTTAAATCCGGTCAAAAAGGCAGGCTTCATTTATGGCACAAGAATAACACTCGCTGGTGCGATAAATACGTAATCCCTAACACCGAATCAGGTCGAATTACAATTAATATGTGGGGATGGATGAGAGCAGCAGGACCAAGAGAACTGGGTTTCATTCCACCGCGCGCAAACAGTTCGACTTGTGTGGAAGTGTTAGACTCAGTCATGCTACCTACTGTCCTCAACTTTTACTCAGCTGATGAGTTAGTTTGGGTTTTGGTCTTCATTATTTCCGTCTAGCCCCTTTTTGCAAGTTCTCCGTGTCCGGTATGGTAGCAAGCTTGAATCGATTTATCTTAATTACGTAGCTATTTAATTGATTGAAACTCATAACACTTTAACTCTATAAGATTTAATTATTTGTATCGATATCGATATTCCAATTACACCTTAACTTAACTTTTGGATTTCTCATTTTCCAGATTGTATTGAGTTGATTTTGAAACAGAAAATAAAACCTTTTTTAAGCCATACCTCAACTTATTACAATTATATCCTTTAAAATGTGTACCACTGAGTATGTGAGAGATTGATCAAAAGTTATAATGGAAATCGGTTATCATGGAATATTGATATTTATATTGTTTAATTGATGTATCTGCCAATTTTACCTAATGGAAACCTGCGCCAATTCTATAACATTTCTAGAAAATTGGACATTATTGACAGTATATTCTTTGAACGCACAATATTTGGTTATCATTACCGCAGATTTATCGGTCATATAGAGGAAAAAACATCACAATGTGTGGAAGATTATTTAAATTTTAAAAACCTATATGATTGATTCATCGACTGTTAAATTGTATGTTTTCTGTTGTTATAAAATGTTTTACAGCGCCTAATAAAACCACTGGCCCTATAAATAAACGACATCTACTATACGTATGTAAGTTTGGCAAAAAGAAGAATGGGCATCTGATTATATAGGAAACTTCCCTCAAACTTTACTAATGCAGCTCTGAGACGCCAGTAAGTATCTAGTTTGGTTTGTTTTTGATTTGTATTGCTTTCTGGGCTTGAATTGGGTCTCTTTTTTCCAGTGACTTGTATCCAGTTATGATCATCGTTACTTCCACTGGGTTCTGAAACTGTCTTCTGTGGTGGAGTTTGTATTTGGTTCACCAAGCGACATTGCTCTAGGTCTAGTTTCAAACATTCCTTTATGGAAAACTTGTTGTGTTAGAGTTTTTTTGTTTGTCGTATTGGTGTTTTGGTTGTTTGTTGTAAATTTAATAATTGTTCATTCATTTTGATTCCCACGAGTGAGGACGATTTAACAGTCGGTACCTGGGGTGACGCCTATTCCCAGGAGAAGGCAAATACAACAGTGGTTGCCCGTTCCACTGAGGTTGGCGTTAGACACTGGTTTCCCACCAGTCATACATCTTGGGCACGTTGCCCACCTTAGGATTGGGGTTATTTATTTATATTTCTTTGTAGCCATGTTTTCTTCCTTGGAGGCCAGACAATTAAGCAAAGCCTCGTAGTTTTTCCGAAATTCAGAGGCCATATCCTGCCATTGATTGGTCGAGTTTGTAGACCGCCGCTCGATACTCGGCGTTATTGTTGCTCGTTTAGCACCACCCGGGGACACGTGTAGGGTGGGTCTGGAAAGATAGTTAATCCTACGGACGCGAGCAACTTCATCCCCCTAAACCAGATCCATGACATTTTTTTCATTTTAGATATAGTTTGGATTTAATGGAAGTATTGTTTAGTTAGTTTTTATTTTTATTCGATTCAGAGACTTAACAAAAACAGGAAAGACACAAAATATTATAATTTCAATACGCATTAAATTGTTTGATGATCTATTGTAATTTTAAATAGATATACAAGGAAATTCACAACAATTACATACCTATTGAGCTGATCTCAATACCACCTACATACTGAACTATTGTCTGTTACTAATAAAACTGGGTCGGCATTAAAATTAGAACAAAACAATGTATAGGTATGTGGACTTAATACGCGACGCGGTAAATCCAAATATGCAGTCATATTTTTTTCTGGCACCTCGAGTTTTAATACGATAAGCAATTTTGTCCTAGAATTATTTTCATTTTATAAAAGCAGTGAAGCAGAGGTATTTTGTGTGATTTTCCTCTATTTTCTTAAATAACTTGTGAATGAAAAAAAAAATTAATATTATGAAAAAAAACTCTTTTCCCCAAAAAGTGACCTCATTTACATAATTTATTTATTTTCAATATGCGTCCGTGTTTGGGTCACAGAAGGATAGGCATATGTGTCCCAAATTTCAAATGAATCGTTCTTGCAGATTCGGAAAAATTGGTTGTCACAGACGTTCAGACAGACCAGCGAGATATCCTATATGGGTTCCGTTTTTCTATACAGACGTTCGCGACCCTAAAACAACAAAACAAAAATCACAATGACGTTATTTCTTTTTTTATAATATTTATCATCGAACTTTAATTCAAGTAAAAATGCCAAACAAACTTCAATTGTTTAAGCGTTTTAAATTAATCCATTAATAATTTAGTTCAATCGGGCTACAACTTAACCTTTCAAAATGCCAAATTTACCTCCCCCAAACGACTGACAGACGGACTACCTTAGCAAAATTTAAGTTTATGGCTCCGAATAGCCAAACCACGGATAGAAATTCTCTTCAAATTTGAAATTGTGACTATCTCGATTTCCAGTTGACAATAAGACATGCCGCTTAAAAAATCTTATTTTCGCAATCAATATTCAATTTACTTAGTTTGTTTTAGTTTGGATAAAAGCCGTTATAAAACCAAAATCCTTAAGTTTCTTTAATTTCCTATCAAATAGTAAATATAAAATGATACTAGCCACTACTCACACCACAAAATCTCGAGTATTTGAAAGACTTGGCTTACTATGCTGTTTCCATTAGAAAATCTATTCGTATTATGGAGATATCTGCGACGAAAAATGGGTATTTTTCGGAGCTTTGCGTTGAGACAGTAGACAGTAGTTAAAGTACCTACTTTGTATTATTTTTTTGTGTAATACTATTTTTGAATAAGAAGGGGTGATATTTGTTTTGTGTATACTACGTCGCCGTCTTTGCCAGTCTTCTCAAGGCACAATTACTGAATATTAGCAGTTTGGTCTCAGTAGATTTGGAGCAAATTGATTTGGATGGAGTTGACAGATGAACAGACACACACACGCATCGTGTGATTTTACGAGTACCTATAAGGAATCCGTTAATCTATACGGACTTTCGAAACCTCAAAACCAATAAATAATCACACAGTTGATAGTTCGGTCTTCTCCCTAAACGCGGCTTTTCCTAAACGACTTTCGTAATTTCGTTTTTGAGTTTGTGCTAGATAGGTACTACCTGATTGTAAGCTAAGCAGTAAGCAATTAAGCACCGTTCTTTCAAATTCCTTTTAAAATAAAACAAACATTTTACATAATTTATTATATTTATTGCTTAAATACTATTCATATTAGTTTATTGTATAATGTGTTAAAATGTTATAGTTTTAGTTTAGGTACGTGGCTGTTACTATACCTAAACTTATTTGTAATGATAGGGTATATAGTGTTTATTGTTGGGGTATATTTTATAATACGTCTTCTGTATTTGAGTTTTCTGGTGAGTTGTAAATATATAGCAGTCCTCCTGGAGTTCTGGACAGCTAAATGCCGGTTTTTTCGTATTTTATCACGTAGGGTTTGCGGCCATTTATTCTAAAAAAGAATGAAAACAAATTAAAACTTCAGCAAATCATTATTGCTGAAGAGAAGATTATAAGAAGTGCTTATGCCGTATCTATTGAATGGTGCTAGTAATGTGAAATACTTAGGAAATGAGTTACATCGCACCGCAGGCGGTATGTTGTCTCTGAGAAAGTCCATCAGACCACAGAATTTGGGCAAGTCTCAAGCCAACTAGCGAGCATGAAAAGTTGTTAGATAAAGAAATGTTTTACAAAACGAGTGGTTCCAACGTAATGCCCTGTGTAAAACTAACAGCTAAACTTTCACCGGAGTACTACTTTAATTACTACTGGTCCATTGATGTTACCATTGACATTTGGCTGCACACTTACCTATTTACCTTACAAAAGTAAATAAGTGTGCAAGCAAAATGAACAACTTGCCTCCAATGTCGGTGACGTGAATGTCGAACGATTTCAAGAAGTCTGGCAGCGAGCAGCAGTAAGTAGAGTTGCCGTTCACAGTCCAATCTTCATATTTATTACAAATGTCTGGTGTCTTGCATTTGATGTCACTCTCTGTTGGTTCAGGGTCGTTCACGTGGATTATGGCCAGTACTTCATCGTCGTCGAGCCTTACAACCTAGAATTAAATTCGTTTGATGAAATCCGATCTCAACACATGAAGAATTGATGTCAGTCACATATGAGTGGTTCTTATAAAATTACGGAATTAAAAAAAGATGTAAAATAGTAATGTATTTGTTGTGGTGTGTAGTAGACACCATAAGAAATACATAATTATTTAAATAATACTTTGTCTAAAATAGACAGTAGGTATATTATTTTTTTGTATTTATAGTAACGCCGATTGAAGCAAGTAAGTGAAGCAAGTCAGAACGAGCGATCGTTACATTTATTATAAAGTTATGCTTCCGATTTTATGAACCACAATGAGGTAATGTGTAATAAGATTCCTTAAAAGTACCTTCCATAAATATCTTGGTATAGTAGCCCCATTTTTCTCTTGCAACGTGTGCGTGCCAGACCAAACAACGATGTCAGTGAAGATGGACAGCTGGGATCTCACATTGTCATTAACAACTTCCCATGACCACTGAAATAATACAAATCGTGTGAGAAACGCTTTGATCCTGTTTAAGGTGCAGGTTAAAATTACTTGATTATTGCAAAATGACAATATAGCGTTTACCTTCGATGTATCGCAAGGGAGCCAGACTGGGATTACATTCAAAGGATCGATAAACGTGCTCTTCTTTGCAGGGCCATCGTTAAAGTCTATTGCATTCACAAGCTGAGATTTACTATAACAACACGACGATGACGCGTCCTTACAGGTGAATCCTCTGTCAGTTTGCTTGTAGCCTGGGTATTTGTACCAGTCGTAGCCGGCACTCAGACCGTTGTTGTTTGTGTCAGTCATTATGATACGCGTGTATAAGGGCATATTTATTTTATGGTCGAAACAGACTTCGTAAGCCTCTAAAAAGCCTGGGACGTTGTAACCCACACTTATTAATTCGGAGGTTTTTGTCGAACAGTTCTCTTTCTTTTTGATAACGGAGGGTTGAATACTGCTAGTGCACTGTAGGTCTGAGAGCTTGTAAATTTTATCTTCTACCAAGAAAGAGTCTTCTTTATAGCATATTGCTTTAAATGTGACCTTTCCGGGGAAGTTTTTGAATGTGTTTGACGTCTCTTTTTGGCTTGGACAGGACAAGGTAATTTTGTCTTCCTGTTCGACAATCATATAGTATTCTGTGGTTTCCAATTTGTGCCAAGATCCTTCGTCATTAAGAACGAGTGGCATGAATTGCGCATTTTTCAAGTTCCTAGTTATTAAACATGCTGTAACAAAATATTATTTGAGGAATTATTGCACAAGTAAGATATGTACATTGAGAGGACCATTCATCTTAACTTATATTATAAAAAGGCAAGATTTATTTGTTTGTTGAGATTTGGCTCCAAAACTACTCAACCGATTTTAAAAATTCTTTCGCCATTACAAAGCTTCATTATTATTTTAAAAGAGGCTATATTTTATTATAGAATAAATAGAGATCCTTACGAAAATCCAATAATGTAACCCAAAGTAGCAAATTTTGAGGCGGAGTGGTTCCGGGAGACCATGTCTGAAATATGTGACGTAGCACTGCCCCCGGTCCGGCCAGGACGCGCCCGCCGCCAGGTGGACTGGTCGCGGGAGCTGGCATTTGCTGCACGGCGCCTGTACACCAGGCATCTCAGACTCCGCATCCGGCCTCCGGATGCGCAGGACAGGGAGGCGGAGCTGTACGAGGAATACAGAGTGGTGAACGCCGTCCTCCAAGCGGGGCTCCTGCGAGCCAGAGATCTGGATCGTAAGGAGATGCTGGAGTCTCTAAACGGGGACTCGTGGGGACGCCCTTACAAAATGGTGCGGGATAAAATCCGCACCTGGGCCCCCCCGTTGACGCAGAGTCTCCGGCTCCAGCTGGTGGAGGACGTGGTGAGCGCTCTGTTCCCTTCGTGAGGGGAGCATACTCCCCCGCTTATGGCTCCGCCACCTGCGGTGCCCGATGCGGACCACACCGACGACGGCGACGACGATGACAATGCTCCGGAGGTGACTGAGGTAGACCTGAGAGTGGCGGTAAACAGGCTGCAGGCCAAAAATACCACACCCGGACCCAACGGCTTATCTGGGAAAGCCTGGGTCCTAGCCTTGGAGGCTCTCGGTCCTCGACTAAGAAGGTTCTTAAGCGCATACTTGGAGAGAGGCCAGTTCCCACTACGTCAGAAGACGGGAAAACTGGTCCTCATTAAGAAGCCTGGCACCCTGCGGACTCTCCGTCCGCTTATCGGCCCATCGTGCTGCTCGACAAGGTGGGCAAGCTCTTTGAAAAAGTAATTGCAAACCGCCTCGTCGGGCACCTGGTGACGGTGGGGCCGAATCTGGCGTGGAACAAGTTCGGTTTCCGCACGGGGCGCTCAACGGTGGACGCCACTATGCGCGTGAGAGCCGTCACGACGGGGGATGCGGTGTCCCGGGGCAGGGTCGTCTTGGCGGTGTCTCTTGACATCGCCAATGCCTTCAACTCCCTGCCCTGGAGTTGCAATAGGGAGGTACTCCGGTATCACCGGACCAACCTCCGTCGCGTGGTCAAGGCCCATTTTACGGACATAGCCATCATCTACCCCGGTCACCGGGGTGAATGGAACCGGCGAGAGATGTCGTGCGGTGTTCCACAGGGTTCGGTTCTGGGGCCGTTCCTGTGGGACATCGGCTATGACTTGGTGCTGTGTGCTGACGTCCTCAGCGGCGTCAGCGCGATTTGTTACGCTGACGATACGCTAGTTTTGGCACAAGATCATCAAGTCGCACCAGGCGGTGGCCGACTTGTTGACACGCGGGGTCGCGATAGTCGTTGGAAGGATCCGGCAATTGGGTCACGAGATGGCCCTGATCCACGACAAGTCCGAGGCCATGCACTTGCATGGTTCTCGGAACAGGCCACTAGCGGGATCCCAAGTAACGGTAGGAGGGGTTCACATCGGCGTCGGGTCGACGATCAAGTACCTGGCGCTCGTTCTCGACAGCCCGTGGAACTTCGAAGAGCACTTCCGACGTTTGGCTACCAGACTGGAGCGGGCCGGGGCTGCTTTCAAGCGGCTCCTGCCCAATTTAGGGGGTCCAAATGCCTCCTGCCGGAGGCTTTATGCGTAGCTCGTGCGGTCCATGGCCCTTACTAGGGCCCCAGTGTGGACACTCACTTTGAAGGGGCGACCAGTCCGCCAACTCAATTCGTCCCAAAGGGTCATGGCCATCCGGCTGGCCCGGGGATAACCGCTATGGGATATGGAGGCGAGAGCCCTCGCGCACATCTACGCGTGGCGCGTGGAGGCGCTTCGCTGGGGCAAAACTCCGCTGCCACAGCAAATTGCAGCGCGGCGGGCGGAACTCCGGCAGGATGCCATGGCGGTATGGAAACAGCGACTATCGCGACCCAGCGCTGGGCACGCCCCTCTTTGAGGAGTGGCCGGAGAGGCGCCACGGCGTCCTCTCCTTTCGCCTGACGCAGGTACTTACCGGACACGGCTATTTCGGGAGGTACCTGCTTCGGATTAAGTGGGAGGACACGCTCAGGTGTCAGCACTGTGAGGATCGCCCGGAGGACACGGTGGAGCATACGGTGGAGGTCTGGCCTGCTTGGGCGGAGCACCACCGTGTGCTCGTCGAGGCGATCGGTGGCGGCAACCTCTCGCGTCCAGCCCTGGTTGAATCCATAGTCCGGAGCGAAGAGGCTTGGGAAGCGGTCACCTCCTTCTGCGAAGCAGTAATGCTAGCGAAGGAGGAAGCGGGCCACGCGAGGGAAAGGCAAGGCCTTCGCCCCAACCGCCGCTACAGGAGAAGACGCCTCGGGCGTCGGGAGTCGCAGGGCGATCCCCGGCCACCGTAGGCGTGGGCCTGCGGACGGCGAGCGTTGGGTGGCTCGCTGTCCGATCACCACCACGCCCGGGTCGATGGCGCGTTGTGTTCCACGCGCGCCTCAAAGAGATGTCAGCATAGAAGACGGGGCCTGCTAGGGCCAGAGCCTGCCAAGGTTGCGGAATTTGTTCGAAAGAGTCACCGCGGCCCTGGAACGCAAAGGCCTTTAGAAGGACTACGGATCGGTTTTAGTCAGTAAGAGTCTGACACGCCCTTCCGCTCTACCCAGAGCGGAAGAAGTCAATTGATGATTTCCCATCCTTAAAAAAAACAAAAAAAAGGAGCAAAATTTTGCCTAATATATTCATTATTTGGCGTGCGTTGAGAAAACTATTGATGATAAATTAAAATAATGTGCTACATAATTTAAGTACTCATGTCCTATAAAAAAAGACCGTGAGGCTTTACGTCTAACTATTATGGTTAAGTCACAATGACCGCTTTTTGTTAAAATTATTCAATCAAAGCTCGGTTGGAAAGAAAAAGTGATGGTTTTGAAATCGAGATATTAATCTTTATCCATTTAAATGTTTTGATAATTAAGGTTGATTATGTACATGCAAATTACACTTTATTTATTCAGGCCTGTCGTTTAAAAGTTACAACGGGTTTTTAAAAAAAATCTTTATGCTTGGTCCGATGTAGTTGAATCACGGCATTTATGATTTGTAAAAAAAGAAGAATAACAAATGTTTGGATTTTTCAAAAATAAACCCCTTGAGGGGCGAAAAGGGTGATGTGAAAACCCGTTAAGTTGTGACGTTTTTGGGGGAGGCTTACTTCAATTTACGTGGGATGAACAAACTAAAAGTGGGATATTTTGATCAGATTTAACAATTTTTGCATAAGCAACCCCTGACAGGGTGAAAAGGGTGAATAGTAGGTTGCTCCTGAGACCGTTGAATGGATATCGTAGTGCTTAGTTTTCCAAAACTAACCATTAAAAAAGAATAGAGGGGGCGTTGAAGTTTGTGGAGTACCCACTAAATTCGTGCAGATGAAGTCGCGGGCGAAGTGCTAGTAGATAATAAACTTGCCTGAAGACTTGACGTCAAATTGCTTCAGTACAGATCCGTGTACGTTGCTTGCGTTACAGGTATAGTGACCCACGGTTGCCGAGTTTAGATCGGTTAGCTCTTTGCCATTCAACGTCCATTGAACCTGAAAGTTTAGAGAAGTTTTTGTTGTCTGTGTAGTTGATTTTACTTTATGGTTTTAGAAGTTGAGCATTTCTACAAAATTTTCACCTTTTGGGAAAATCAACATCAGTGCAGTAGTTTCATCATTACTAGCGGTCGCCCAGTTGTCGAAATTTGACTATATTTTTTATTAATTTAATGTCTAATTATTTTAAAAAATATTAGCTTTCTGCACTCCTTCTCCATATAAACTTTAACTGTGCCAAATTTCATACTCCTCCGTTTGTGTAATTTTCGTAAAAGGGGCACAAAGTTTTTGCTGCTCGCATAAATATTTTAGATGTTTTGAAACTCTATTTTGTAACTACTTGTGTATTTGAGTAAACTACGCTTTCATCTTTTAGCTTTATAGAGTTTTAATAACTATGTGCAATGCTTACTTACCGCGGGTATTGGCTTCGCGTTCTTAGTATCACAGTTTTGCATGATATCTAATATATCGCCTCGCCAGTTACTTATGGAATGAGCACCGGAAACGAACTCCGGCGCATTGCCGACGTCCACTACGTACGTGTCTGTTTGTGTGTTTCCATGCTTATCGCTCACATGACACGTGTAGTTTCCATCGTGCTTGGAGGGCGAAGCATTTGATATTTCAATGTATTCTTTGTTTCCTGCAGCCTGCGTCTGTGTTAGTAGAAACAAATTTTGTTTTGTTAACCTTAGGTATACGACGATCAAGTCGTACAAAATCATATCATACTTGAAAATTTTAAGCTGGATTGCCCCTACATCTCACGCCTCTCCCCTACGTCTTCTTTTTGTATCAAAGTTGCATCTGTTGTTATATTGTCATGTTTATTGCGGCGTCGGTGTAAGGCAAGGGTGAAGGTGAACGGGATGTTTAGGACTACCCAGCAAATAAGACTTTTACCTCTCCCCTGCTCACTTACAATAGTCCTCGGCGTGAAGGCATCTTTGGTCGAAGTCGTTGATGATTCGAGATCCGGCCGCGATGAGGTGGTTCTCAGGTGAGGTATATTTCTTGTCTTTAACATTATTAATACAACACATTAAAATTAGATACTTGTAATCATGACTAAATGCAATTATTTGTCTTTGAACCTCCATGTTTTATCGGGGTAGTAGTACATCAAGTTAGAATAATGAAAAAGCAAAATATCGGTAGGTACTGTCTAAGTGACACTTAATCCTTAATTATAAATCTTGACGATAGGAGAATATACTTACTATAAACCATTTAACTGTTTGAGATTTAGAGTTGTACGCTGGACATTCCAGTTTCCTCGTTTCACCCTGCTTTAAGTATACGTAATGTATTTTGCCGAAGCTCTTGGGGAATTCTGCAGAATAACAATATGTGCAATTAAAGGTTACCACTATTTGCTGCCAGCGAGAAAGTCAGAAATTACCACAAGGCGATGCGGGATTATAAAACTATCCTAATTCAGGACACGGGTTTGTCTGTGTGCCAAGTTAAGACTTGCAAAGGTAACATGGAGATAACATCTGTTCGTTACCTTTTCAAGTCCTTACGGCGGAACGGATTTGGATGAAACTTGGCACTCGGATAGATCATGTTCTGGGACAGGACACATGGTATTGAGACTTTTTATGCCGGTAGTATGTTCCCTTGAGAAAATTTTAACTTTCACACGGGCAAAGCTGCTGGCAGAAGCTAGTTTATAATTGTAACGTAAGTCTGGAATAGTTACAATAAAAAATCACTTGCATTAAAAATACTGGACAAATGTAGTACATTTCAAAATGTACCTTCTCTGTGCAGTGGCTTAACCGGGTGACACCAATTTCAAAACCAGACCTACAAACTCAATTTTGTGTCTGCATTAAAAATATAATTATAACTTACTGTCAACTTGTGCTTGGAACGTGACGCTGACTGAACCAATGTGGTTCTTAGCTTCACACGTGTACGATGAAGTGTCTTTTTCTGTCGGGTTCATAATAACTAGAGCACCGTCCTCAATTGAGTATTTTGCATCTGAAATCAAAGATATAATAAAATACCTAACTTGTAGCATAGAGAAAACCGAAACCAAACTCCTAAACTAAAATTATTATGCAAAAATAGTCGTTGTAAAAAAAGTCGGTGTTAAAAAACGAAGAAACAGTCACAAAACCAACTTCCGAAATTAAATTTATTTTATGCTATGTAATTTTTTTTCTATTTGGAATTCGGTTGTATTTTTGCTGGTCCAATTTTATCAGTTTTAGTTTTTTTTTAACAACGACCGTCGATTGTATTATTTTGAAAAAAGATTATTTTTTCTCCTTTGAGTGGTACCCCACACCTAAAAACACTACTGGAAAGTCACTGGAAAGCCAAATGACATATTTTTTCCAGCAATTTTGATTTTAAAACCAAATTACTGAACAGATTTTGATAAAATTTCTATGGGACCAATTGAAAAGTATATCCTTTCACATAAAAAATAAGATCTTTCCAAATCGATTTATAAACGCCGGAGTTATGGGGTAACAAACGTATAAAAAATACAACCGAATTAATTGAGAACATCCCCCGTTTTCGAAGTCGGTTAATAATAAATTGTGTCTTGCTGTAAATTCATAAATTACGTACCAGGTATAATTGTAGCGCCTTCTAACTTCCATGTGATAACTGGTTTTGGAATACCGTCGACATCACAAGGAATCCTCAATGCTAGATCTCCTTCGATCCCTTTTACTGTTGTTGATTTTGTAGTAATTACTGGTAAATCTGTAAAAATAACATACAATAACACTAGTTGAGTACTGAAGATGTAAGATCTTATTAAATACAAAAATAATGAAGTAAGGACGAAGCAAATGTTGAATTGAGGGCAGAGAAAAACCCGCATAATTGCGAGCTGTTGACTAGACAGTAGACATGCTTGGCTAGCCTTAGCTGTCTTGACGATGATAGTAACTGCCCAGTTTCTGGCGAGGCGCAGCACATAAAAATACAGGTTTCGCTCGCAACTGCCTGGAGGACTCTGGCGAGCTACTGCCGAACGCTTCCGAACGAAGTTACTGTTACTGTCAGTCGAGCAGGCGAGTGAAAACAAAAAAATGTTAAAGTTACTCTGATGCGAGTTACTATCAAACTAGCACGTGGCAGTAAATCGTAAGATACGTCCATACGATGCGGGTTACTGCACTGCAGCAACTCGGCACGCTGACCCGCACACTAGCTCGCACTGCGTAAACTCGCTAATGCTCGCGCGCGCATAGGATTCCGATGCAACCATATTTTTAACATGTTACTTTGAAACCTTAGACTTGGTATTGATTTACCTGTAATAGTTATATCTGTGTAGTTTCGGACATTATGGGGTCGGGGGTTATATTTTCATCAATTTTCATTGATAACTTTAGAAATGAATATTAGATATATAGATAGAAAAAAAAAAATTGAGACCCTGACGGTGATCGTATGATGATGATAATTTAAAAGAAACATTAACTGTTCAAATGACCTAAATCTTTGAAAACTCTCTCTTGTTACAATATTTTTACGTGAGGCGGAAACACTAATAATTATTAATTCAATAAATCAATACAGAAGTCAAATTTAATGCAAAATAATCAAAACAAAATTATATCTTTAACGGTTTTGCGCCCATACACAACGAACCAGATAATTATTTTAATAAATAAGATTAGGTGTTAAGCGATATTGGCGTGAGGAGTAAAAATTTAAACAAAGGAAAAACTTTAAAGGGAAATCATAATGTTAAAAATAATCTTTTAATTAAGGGTCTTCAAAACTAAGGTCCTTTCCAATGTTGGTAAGAAATTAATATCCAGTTGACCCCAAAAAAAACGTGAAAACCTTTTTCTTGTCTGTTAAAAAGCATGTTTTTTTGTATCGATAAGATGATTTATAGAGCGCAATGAAAATATGCATAGAATAAGTAAAGAATTATAACAGCACCTTATTATGAAATAAAATCATGACACCTTTGCTGTAGTCGGCTAAATAAGCAGAGTGAATGCTAGCGTGACGGAAGGACATGGGACGATAATGAAGATATCACTCACATTCGACAATCAGCGTTGTGATGTGTTCATCCCTTCCTACGTTGTTCTGTGCCACACACTTATAGCGCCCGGCATGTCTTTTCTCCGCGTTTGTTATGCGCAGTGTAGTCTCTGAACCGGGGATAAGTACAAACTTTGAAGCAGAATTATCCATATATTGCCAAGAAATATTTGGTTTTGGTTCACCTTTAACGATCCTGAAAGATAATGCAATCATTTGACAATGTAACGCATTACATGTTAATCATACTTAGTTCGTTTTTTGTATAACAAGTCCTGCCTCAAAAACTCCGCCAAAACTCTCTTGTAATAATACTAAATAATGTACTGTTGTCATTATTTTCCAGCCGTCTTCCAATTGTAATGTTTTTTTAACCAACTTTGAAAAAAGGAGGTTATTAATTCGACCCGTATGTGTGCAATATCGTCAGAATTGCACAGTTTTTGTAGATGTTACTCTATACCAGCTCCTAAACATGTATGCCGAATTTCATAAATGTATGTATGTATGTTTGTCCGCGCATATCTCAAAAACTATAGGTCGGGTTGCAAAAAAAATCTTTAGTTGCACTAGTTATAGTCCAATTGAAAGAACAGTGCAAGTTTTATTCAAATCGGTTTAGTAGTTTTGAGATAGAAAGTTAAGTGTGGTCAGTCACCACGAAAACGTGTCCTTGGCTTAACAGCGTGATTCTGGAACATATCATTATGCATGGTGTTTCAGTGTTTGCATGCAGTTAGGTTTTAGCTCGATGAAAATTTTAAAAAGTGCTTAGCAATTTTTAGAAGTACTCGTGTAATCGTTAGTATAAAAGTGGTATGTCACATCATGTCTGTACTTATTCTTTTTGAAACTAATTGGTTCCAATGACATCTGAAATAACAATGCTGTCAATTCATTTAATAAAGATGGAATAACAGCTCACTTCGTGATCACGTGACATCTTGATTATATAGATTGACAGCTCACCTCGTGATCACTTCACCCAAGCCTTCACTTCGACATGTTTACAGAATCGACCGGCTGGAAAGCATTATATCGAAATAAAAGGTAATGGAATTGTCTATGTACAAGCCAAGCAGGCCATATGTGATGGTACCCCTACTAACTATTTTGCATACTTCACTAACTTTATATCTGATATCAAACAGGATTGCTATTTGCACTGGATAAAAGATCACAAGAAAAAGGAATCTGGTACAAAACTATCTTATATTTACGGTTTACGACGATATACGACTTTATATTTGCACCAAGGTCGGTGCCAGCCTAACTGCGGTAGGCCACCACCAAGTGACAACGTTTATTCCAAATATTAAGACCTGGCCGACCTCAAATATAGTTGGCATATTTACTTTTGATTTTTAAAAGATAAAACTTTAATTTCTTCCATTTCAGTAATTAATTAAATATATTAAAGATTTGATGTTGGTTTTTTTTTATTACTTTTTATTTTATTTTGTGAGCTCGTCTGATAAATTGTAAATAAGGGAACTATTAGAACACTCACATGCACTCAATACTGGCTGAAGTACCCATTCTCACGTTCTTCGTTGCAACTCCTGATAATTTTGGAAGCTCTGGAAATAACGATATTTTAATGTAGCTGGATCATATACATAGGTATGTTAAAAAAGCATCGAGATTTTGAGTTGTAAACTATAGAAAATAAGTGCTCTTGGTCGAGTGCTCGGTAGTGTAAACACATCATCGAGTGATCGTCGCTAGTTAAAGGGCGCGGAGACACTCTCGCGCCCTGTTCCATTGACTGGACCGAGTGTCCACCGAGTGGCTTTACCGTACTGAGTCGCTTGCCCAATCAGAAGTTATCAACATGACTCGGTGCTACGTCGTTCGCAATAACAACAGTTAAAATGTACGGCCTAGTTTAATTTTACTGTCTCGCTCATCTGTTAGTAGGTGTGATCAAGCCATAACAGCCTTTTAGCATTCATGAAATACTCGTAGCTATATACTCACGACGAATGTACGTTTTGAACGTCGCACTGACTGCGCCGACTTCGTTCTTCGCCTCACACGTGTACGAGTTGGTGTCACTCACAGTCGGACCTCTTATTATGAGCGTTCCGTCCTCTATGGAATATTTCGCGCCTGAAAAATAAGGGAACGTTGCGACTGAATTCCAAAGGACCACACAGTATTCAATTAAATGATGATCAGAATAATAACATCGGCTTTGTACGAGTAGTTTCTCGATTTTACACTGTTCACTAATTTGATTAATCTATATATTATAATAATAATCACAGGATTAAAGAACAGCCTAAACCGCTGATCGCAGGGACTTGAAATTTAGAGGACGTATTCCTTATATGATCTAGGCATCCGATAAGAAAGGCTTTTGGAAGTTCGTCTCCTAAAGGGGTGAAATAAGGGATGAAAGTTTGTATTATAATCTTATTCCTTGGGCCAATATACTTGAAACTTGGTACTAATACTGGACAAAGTAAATAATAAAGATCGACATTATTCGTTTTTCTCAACTACCTTCAAAAGTGAATTAAGGGGGTGCTAAACTTTGTATGGAAGAATCTTATTCCTTGGGCAAGTGTACTTGAAACTTAGTACATATACTGGCCGAAGTAAAGCACAAAGTTAGTCATTATGAGGTTTTTTCGAGTATCACCAACAGAATATTTCGGTAGTGTTATATTTTGTATGGACGAATCTTATTCCTTGAGGCAATATACGTAAAATTTGGTACGAATATTGGCCAAAGTAAATAATAAAGATTGTCATTATTATATTTTCACAACTACCCCCAAAAGAGGATTAAGGGGTTGGGTTACGATATACTAGCATCTTTGCAACTAAGTATAATATAAATTTAGTAAAAACGTCCAGGCAAAACCTTTGTACCTTGAGAGTTATAATTTTACGCAGAAGTCTCCTATAGAACGAAAACACAGGGACTATGAAAGAATATCGCGTTAAGTCAACCCCCAAGGAGATGAATGTATGGAACATTTTTGTTTGAAGTAAGATCTACTTAAACTATATCGATATGCTTTTGATGCCTATGGAATTTTTGTATTTCTTGGTCCACACTTTCCCAAAGCCGAAAAGAATGGAAGGAAAAAAAGGAGGCGTTTGCCCTGCAGTGAGACGGAATAGGCTAAAACATATAAATATAATAGTATTTCTTGGATCAAGAACGCTACAATTTTACACAGATAATTATTTTATTATGTGTACTAGGACTATGAAAGAATATTTCGTAAATTCAAACTGTAAAGGGGTGAAATGATGCCATTTCACCCCTTCTAACAAACTTCACATACACACACATTGACATTCGTCAAAGTTTGTATGGAACTTTTTGATTGTAGTCAGATTTACTTGAAATTAGATCTAAATGATCTATGATATAATTAATCAAACACGTGTTTCTGCATTTTCTAAAAATTAACCCTTGAAAGTGTAAAGAGGGGTGGCAAAGTATGGATGTAGATCATGTCCTGAAATAGGAACTAAAGGTGGGCGAAGCCGCTGGCAGAAGCTAGTGTTTGATAAAGTCGATGAAATGATTGTTTATTTTAAAACTGCACACTTACAAAAAACAAACAACAACAAACAGTAGTGAGAACCTTTGCTTGTTATGAACACTTTTTGAACATTTTAATAGAAAATAAATGGAGTAATATGCACTATTCTATTTATTTATTTATTTATTTATTTAAACTTTATGTACAATAGTGGTACATGGGCGGACTTAATGCATCAAGGCATCCTCTACCAGTCAACCTTTGGGTTATAAAGACTATATTGTGGTAGGTGTACAATAAATAAAAATAAGATTCAAAATTGAAATTTAACAATTCGGAAAGAATATACAGATAATATATATAATACTAATAAAATACATATATATGCTAAAATAATAAACTAATAAATATGATATATAATAATCATACCGATTAAGAGAATTCATAGAAATCATGATGAAGAACAACTAAGAATGACAAGCTTTTAAGTAGTGTTTTCGGATTTTACGCTTAAAGGAAAATTTTGACTCCGCCTTCTTGATGTCAAGGGGTAGCATATTCCAGAGTTTAATTGTAGAAATAGCGTAGGAATTAGACAAAAACCCGGTGCGGTGTGAAGGGATATGAAGAAGTAAGTTTTTAGATGCTCGAAGGTTGAGACTGTGAGAACTGCCCAACACTTTAAAATATTGTTTTAAATAATCAGGAGCACAAGGATCGTTCATGATAGTGAAGAGCATGCAGAGGGATCTGAGGGATCTCCTCTGACGGATAGGCAACCATTTAAGCTGAGAACGGAAGGAAGAAATGTGATCATATTTACGAAGGCCAAAAATGAAACGAATACAGTTGTTAAGAAGTCGATCCAGTTTGTTGAGAAGTTCTTGGGATAGATCAGAGTAGCAAACATCAGCATAATCAATTATAGGAAGCACAAGTGACTGGACCAAAGTGATTTTAGTGCTAGAAGGAAGAAAATGCTTGAATCTATAGAGAGATCGCAGTGTGAATGTTACTCTCTGGCTAACCTGAGCAATCTGCTTATTCCAACTTAACCGGTCATCAATGTATAGACCTAAGTCTTTAACGTGTGGGGAAAGAGTGATTACGGTATTGTTGAAAGTAAGCGGCAGCAGTTGGCTGGTGTCCAAGTTACGCAGAAAATATGAACTACCAATGAGGATAGCCTGACATTTACCGACATTGACAGTAACCCCAAATCTACTTGACCAATCGCTGATAGCTAGAAGGTCAGCATTCTATTACTTGTCTGCAATAGTAACGGCACACAGTCTACACCAAAACCAAACGAAACGGTTATGACTTTTTCAGGTTTAGTATGTATGTATTGATATAAATGTCCAACTGTAGCGCCAATTAAGTGATAATCGATTCATAATCATGCTCCAGGCTACATAATGTGCGAAAAATATCAGTTTAACGGCTGTTACATCCAAACAATTGAGATTATATGAGTTTTTGCTATCGCATCGAGTCAAGTTTTAAATGAGAGTTAAAAAATATAAATTAAAAGTGATTTAAAAAATGCTTTATGACTACTACTATTACACCTAACTACGGAATTATTGTCAAGAGATCTTGACAATAATCCCGTAGTTGGGTGTAAGTTTTTTAAAATCCTGTTTGTTGTATAATGGGTTAGTAATTTAGACACACAGTTTCAGCATCTTACTTGGTGTAATGTTACGACCACTTAGTTTCCAAATAATGTCTGGTTTCGGGACACCAGCTGCTACGCAAGGAATCCTCAAAATGGCGTCCCCCTCAGTAGCTTGGTATATCACAGAGCTACTAGTAGAAATTTTTGGAAGATCTGTGAAAACCAAAAAGTTCAGAACTTGTAAATAAGTAGTTCAGACCTGTATAGGGTAACTGTAGGAATGGGAATACAACTGTGAATTTACCTTGAACAAACAATGTTGTAACGTGCTCAGCTTTGCTTACTACGTTCTCCGCTAGACATTTATATTTTCCCTCGTGTGTGTCATCCACATTCGTTATCCGCAGCACACTTTCAGAACCTATAGGGGTAAACGTTGAACCTGATTTTCCTCCAAATAGCCATGTTATTTTTGGTGCTGGTACACCACTCACAACTCTGCAAGAAAATAATAACAATGATTATTTGCAGCCATGATCTATAAAAGGTTACTGTCTATAAAATGACTTAAAAGTAGACATTTTTAAATGTGATTGATACTTACTTGCATTCAAATACAGCAGTTTTACCCTTGGTGACTTTCATTGTGGTAGCTCCCTGTACCTTAGGAGCAACTAAATAGAAAAAAATAATGATTAGATTTGTGAATTGACAAAATACTGTTGAATCACTAAAATATGAAAACTTACTTAGTCCATCAATTTTAACCCGGGTTAGGAAGGATTTTTGCACTTCATTCTTGTTTTTCAAGGAAACTTTGCATGTATATCTGCCAACTAAATCAAAATCCATCCTTCTAATTTTGAGTTGAGTCCGACTTGCAGATACCTCGTACTTGTCAGAAGTTTCTATCTCTCTAACTTGTCCTGTAATCTCGTTTGCGTAGTACCAATGGATTTCTATCGGAAGGTGTGATGTGATGTCGCAGGTAATGGTGCCTTCTGTACCGTAGACCAATTTTGTAATATCTGTCAACAATAAAAGAAAATATAAACTTTAAAAATGTGTAAATACCTACTGCTATGAGATCTTTACCTCTAAATCTAACACGCGTATACATCTATTGTAGTGCAATTTCGAGATAACATAATATTTAAAGATAATACTTGTCCTACCAAAAGGCATATTTTGGCAATGAATAAAATTGAAAATCCGTTGTTAATGTGATGGCACCTTTGTTTATTTAGGAAAAACTCCAATATTAACCAATATTTATTCCAAAGACAAACGTAATGTTTCTTTCTTCTTGTTTGTAGCGATGGGTATATGATTGTTGGCCTCGGATATAATACCTTTTTTTTGGATGGGAAAGCATCAAATGACTCCTTCCGCTCTGCTCTTTTATTGAATTATTTATTGTTTTTGTTTTAAATTTTAAGGAATTGACCATATTGTTTTATGTAATTGTCGAAATGCTATTAAAAAAAATGTAAAATTATTTGTAATTGTTGATTTAATTTATAAAATTCAAATGTTATTATTATATTGTAAATACTATTGTAAATACTATTGTAAAATACTATTGTAAATTGTGTATTTTTATGTGTAAATTGAGATACAAAATTACTTGTTTATGAATAAAATGACTATGACTCTGACTATGACTATGCTCACAGGAGTGATTTGATGATTTTATTTGGAGTGTCAGACTCTTACTGACACACACGTGTTCCTCCAGATACACTTTGCGTTCCAGGGCCGCGAAAACATTTTTGAACAAATTCCGCAAACCTTGCAGGCACTGCCCTAGCGGGCCCCGTCAATTATGCTGTCATATCTTTGAGGCGCGCGTGGAACATAACGCGTCGCGGCGTCGACCCTTGCCTGGTTCTTATCGGACGGCGAGCCACTCATCGCTCGCCGTCCGCAGGCCCGCGCCTACAGTGACCGGATATCGCCCTGCGACTACCGACGCCCGGGGTGTTTTCTTCTGTTGCGGTGGCTAGGGCGAGAGGTTTTCCTCTCCCTTACGCGTCTCGCCTCCTCCTTCGCTTGCATTACTGTTTCGCAGAAGCAGGTGACTGCTTTCTATGCCCCCTCTCGCCCGGACCATGGATTGAACCAGAACCGGACGCGAGAGGTCGCTGCCACCGATCGCCTACGAGGACACGGCGGTGCTCCGCCCAAGCAGGGCAGACCTCCACCGTGTCCTCCGGGCGATCCTTATGCGTATAATATTATTTCATTTCATATAAGTTTCAGTGGATATGTCTCCGGAAAATTGCAGACTCCGTAAGATTTTAATAAATCTTGATTAGTTAATAATTTCTCAATATATTATCAAAAAACAGTACCTAAATCAAATTAAAATTTTCCAATGTATCCGTGTCTTATTTAGAAAAAATAGAATTTCCGATATTTTACAATATTACGGCGTTTATCATTTTCCGGTGACAGTTGTAACATACACTTAAACTAATGATTAAAAGTTATACCGTCTTATTACAAAAAGCGGTTTAACAAAAAACCCAAGTTTAAACTTCTAATAACAACGGTTTAGACAAAAATTATATTACAAAACGGTTTTGCGATAAACCATACACCAAATCATGGTCTAACGTTAAACCTCGCCGACCCCTAGTTTAACGATGGTCTAAGTCGTATCTGTCAAAGTTTGTCTTTCAGGTTATAGCATCTTTGTTATTGTTTTGTGTTGTTTTTTACCCGAAAATGGATTTGAACATGATCGATTTGATGGATATTGAGGATTTTGAAGCCGCTGAGTTGTTGGAAGCGCCACGCCAACCCAACAGAAATCGTATTCGGATTGATTTCATTGAAGTAATATTCACTTTGAAGTAATATTTAGTTGACTTACTTTTTCCTCGGTACTCCAATTCTCAGACCGTTTTTTCTTTGGTTGGTCCATCACATAAAATATTTATATTTTGGAAGAAGATAGGTAATATTTTAAACAAGTAAGTACACACAACAAGAGGCTATTCAAGACTTCGCCAAATAATTAAAGAACTTTGCTTATCTTGTGATTGCTATGATAGATTCATATTACGCGCGAGGATGGTACGTTTCGTTAGACGTACCTACGTTGGCGTATTATTCGTTATTAAAACGACAATAAAGTGTTACGAAAAAAAAACTGCAATCGACGACATGTTTATGTCCATGCAAAATAACTAATTCGCAATGTTTTTAACAATCCTAAACTTCATTTAATCATTAGCTTATTATCAAAACGTTGTCTTTTATGCGCATACGGAACGTTGCAATAGAATGATATCATGGTGAACGAATGATATTTGTAGTTATCTGTGGTTCATATTCAGACATTGGTTCAAATGACTGTACTAAGAAGATCAAGGTTTATTTATGTTTTGTAATACGGAAAAATTTAGACCCTGCTTTTGCAGGTAAGCTTGGACTTCATAGTACAGGTTTAAACCAAAGTATATTTAGCTTTTTGTAATAAGACCGTTAATGTTATTATTGTATAAGCTTTGTTTGATCTAATGATCATTTTATATAATTTTATCGAATGTCAATAATTCGGGTTACATTATGGTTGTGACGAAGGAAAGTCGACAAAGCCCCGCCTGACTGCAGGGTTTAAAGGAACCAAACAGGAATGCTTTAACGGAAACTACTTTCGCTCGCTTTGCTCGCTCACTCTAGCTCTCGTCACCCCATTCGAACCTAACCTATCCGTGCCGGGGTGCTGAGAACTTTGTACTTAATGAAAATATACTAAACGAACGTACGCACACTTTCTCTAGAAAGTGTTATTATAACATAATGTTGTTATACAAACTGAACGTTATATCAAGTGAAAATTTTGTAAAATGTTGTTAGAGGAAGTAAAAGATATGTGATTTGAGCGTTATAGCTTTTGAAAATAGATCAAATATTTTAATACTAAATGAGCATAAGTCATAAATGGGCAGTTTAAAGTAATGAAACGACCAAGTCAACTGTGCTCAACCACACATTTTTTGAATCGCGACTGTATTAATAAATACTTTTTATGGGGTTTCTGGTGACGTCAGACAAGCTAATGTAATATTTTCGGTAGTTTAGTCTTGTTTTCCGTCTTCGCCAGTTTCATCAAACTGAATCCTTAAGAAAAAAATAAAAACTCGTTAGACAACTCATAAGATGAGGATGTTTTTTAAATAATTTGTTTGTTAGAAGTCATAGTAAATTTTTGAAATATTCAATCTTGATTATGGCGTACCTCGATGATATTCTTATTTAGCTACTTCAGTTAAAATCATTACTTTTAAGTGATTGGTATTTTCAAATTTCTTTACCAGTATATCTTCACCACTAAAGGATCAGCTTCAAATTCAAAGAGTAGTCTACCGCTGTAGGGTGTGATAATTTTTCTGTCCTGCTTGGGCTGAGCACTGCCGTGTCCTCGTCGAGGCGATCGGCGGCGGCGACCTCTGGCGTCCGGCCCTGGTTAAATCCATGGTCCGGAGCGAGGAGACTTGGGAAGCGGGCACCTCCTTCTGCGAAGCAGTAATGCTAGCGATGGAGGAAGTGGGCCGCACGAGGGAGAGACAAGGCCTTCGCCCCAACCGCCGCTACAGGAAAAGACGCCCCGGGCTTTGGGAGTTGTAGGGCGATCCACGGCCACCGTAGGCGCGGGCCTGCGGACGGCGAGCGTTGGGTGGCTCACTGTCCGATCACCACCAGGCCTGGGTCGATGGCGCGTTATGTTCCACGCGCGCCTCAAAGAGATGTTAGCATAGGAGACGGGATCCACTAGGGCCAGAGCCTGTCCGGGTTGCGGAATTTGTTCGAAAGAGTCACCGCGGCCCCAGAACGCAAAGGGCTGTAGAAGGAACACGGATAGGTTTTAGTCAGTAAGAGTCTGACACGCCCTTCCACTCCACCCAGAGCGAAAGAAGTCTTTTGATGATTTCACATCCTTAAAAAAAAGGGTGTGATAATTTTAAGATAAATGCAATATTATGATAATTTTTAGGTAGGTATATCTCTAAAAAATAAATTTAAACAATAAAACAATATTAAACTATTGCGCAGAAAAAAATTATTCACCCTGAACATCTTATAAAAAATTGTCTAAATCGGAGTTATCATGAAATTGCCGTAAGCATTATACATAGCGGCGAGAGCACGTAAACGGATAAAGCTGTATTTAAAAAGAATTATACAACAAAACGCCTGTAACATATGTAGGTATGTTAAAACTAAAGATTCCAATTGGTAGGTACCAACTGGAGCGCAAGCGCGTTGTCAAAGCCGTCCTGCCACACTTCGAAGCCTTTTTTTTTTTTTTTTTTTTTTTTTTTTTTTGATCTCGGGGGGAAATCCTCATGGAAATCCTCCACCCTGGGGCGGGTGGAGGGGTCTGTCAGACTCTTACTGACTAAAACCACCCCGGTGTTCCATCTTCCACCTGCGCCGGGGATCGCGGGAACGTATGCGACATCCGCAATCCCCGGCTGGTGCCGGCCCGCCTCTGCGGGCCACCTCGCGTCGGCGAGGGGAGTGAGGTGTTTAACTCCCCTCGCTACGTCAAAGAGGGGCGCACGGGAACACCACGCGCCGCCACCTCGGGTCCGGATGAGTGGGGGGCGACGGACATCCCCAAGTCCGCCGCCCCTGGACCCAGTTAGGGGGGCCGGAAGAGGGCAGCGTATGCCCTCCTCCGACGCCCGATGCGCCTGCTGCGGGCAGGGAGAGCGGTTGTGATCTCCCTCTCCCTTTCCGCAGCCTCCTTCTGCGCGATAACTGTCTCGCAGAAGGAGACCACCGCGTCCCAGGACTCCTCACCGCCGACCATAGCATGGACTACGGCCGGCAGCGAGAGGTCACCGCCTACAACAGAGATGAGGGCACGGCGCGGCTCCTCCCAAGCTGCACACTCTGCAAGCGTATGCCGTGCCGTGTCCTCCCGACAGTCGACGCAGTGGTGGCATCGAGCGTCCGGCTCCCTGCCTATGCGACACAAGAACCTCCCGAAGCAGCCATGCCCCGAGAGGACCTGCGTCGCACGAAACGACAGGGAGCCGTGCCTTCTCCCGAGCCACAGGTCGAGCACTGGCCGGATGGCCTCGATGGTGATGAGGCCGGCGGTAGGGCTCGAAAGCCTGTCCCGCCATTCCGCCACTAGGACCTCGCGCAGCTGCGACCGACGCAACTCCAAGTGTCGCTGCGTCAGTCGCTCGCCGCGCGCCCGCGCGTCCTCGCGCCACCTGTATTGTGACGCGAGCACTTTTGCCTCCAGGTCCCACGGCGGAGATCCGGCCAGTGCGCAAGCCGCCTCGTAGGAGATCGTGCGATATCCCCTGATGACTCTGACGGCCATCACCCTCTGCGGCTTCCGCAGAACAGTGATGGTGCTGGCCGTCAGGTCAGCCGCCCAGATCGGGGCCCCATATAGGGCCATCGATCGCACGATCCCCACGTACAACCGCCTACAGGCGGTGCTCGGGTCCCCCAGATTGGGAAGCAGCGTTGACAGCGCCCCCGCCGCGCCCAACAACTTGGGCGCCAGCCGCCGGAAGTGGGGGCCGAAATCCCACCGGCTGTCGAGCACCAATCCCAGATACTTCATGGTGGACTCGACAGCGATACGGGCCCCCCCGACCACGATGTGCGATCCCGGCGGCGGCGCTCGCCGGGGGCCATGAAAAACAATGGCCTCCGACTTGTTGAGGGCCACCTCCAGGCCGAGGCGCCGTATGCGGCTCACCACCTGTGAGACCGCAGCCGTCGCCAGCAACGCTGCCTCCCTGTGCGAGCTCCCCCGGGCAGTGACCAGTGTGTCGTCAGCGTAACACACCAGCTGCACTCCCGGCCGGAGCTCGCCCCTCAGCACCCAGTCGTACCCGATGTTCCACAGGAGCGGGCCCAAGACCGAACCCTGCGGAACACCGCACGACATGGGGCGCTGGTATCTGCCATTACGTCCCAGATAGGTGACACACCTTTCCGCCAAATAAGCCCCGACGACGCGGCGGAGGTAGGGAGGCACTCGATGAAAACGCAGTGCCTCCCGAATACAACTCCAGGGCAGGGTGTTGAAGGCGTTGGAGATGTCCAAGGACACCGCCAACAACACACCGCCCCGCGACACCGCTTCCTCCGCCAGGACTCTCACTCGGGATATCGCCGTCACAGTGGAGCGCCCTTGCCGAAAGCCGTACTGGCATTCGGCCAGGTCCGGCCCCTCTCCGCACAAGTGGCTGACGAGGCGGGCTGAGACTATTCGCTCAAACAGCTTTCCCACCTCGTCGAGCAGCACTATGGGCCGGTACGCGGACGGCGAGTCCGCAGGGCGCCCCGCTTTCCTGAGCAGGACCAGACGACCAGATTTCCACTGAGCGGGAAACTGGCCCTGCTCAAGGCAACACTTCGAAGCCTAGCTGAACTTAGCGGTGAAAGGATCTTTTAGGATAACATTAATTGTTGACTCATCTCTTCCAACACCGTTCGCGGCATAACACTTGTACGAGTATGTTTATCCTTTTGATGAAGAAGTAAATAAATAAATGGCTTACCTGAAGGGGCGGATTTAATGGTGAAAGGATCTTTTACGATAACATTAATAGTTGTCTCATCTCTTCCAACATCGTTCGCGGCATAACACTTGTATGTATCTCCTTTTGATGCATATGAAATGTCCATGTAACTTATGTATTTATATGGATATTCTACGAGTGACATCTGCAAGGTAATTCCATAAGAATTTAAATAAGGATTCTTCCTGGTAACTAAAAGTAAAAATAAATAGTAGTTGGTGGCATACGATTAATTTTGTCATTCTGCAAAAAGTACCTATGTTATATTTCTAAAACCCATCAAAATAATAATAGAAATCAATGATACTGCCGCAGCTCGATATATAAACTTACACTCACTTTCAATCCCTAATTATGCCCAGGTTCATACAGTGTTTTATTTAATCTCATTATTGTATCGTACAGTACTGTAGTGTACGAGCCTGTATGCTCCGCTACCGCGCCAGAATCGTAGAACATTCGGTTTTTAATATTAGGCTGTTTGGCAGCTAGCCTCTCCTTAACCCCTCTTACGCAACCCCTCTATATACCTAAATACCCGCAAAAGGCCACGCAATCACAGAATTTATCCACTCAAATATCGCGCAAAAAAAACAAAAATATAACATTCAAATTACCTTAGAGGGCATAACACCTCCTCTCTTGTTTGCCCACTCGATTTTCGGCTTTGGGAACGCCACCACCTTGCAAGTTAACCTCACCGTGCTATTGTATTCTATTTGTATCGTCTTGCCCTCTGCTATTTCCACTTTCGGCCTTGTGTTGTCTGGCAATTCCACAAAATTTTATGAATAATTTAGATACACACGAAACATAGTCTTGATTATGTGTTGTGGTAATTTAAAAATGACTGTGTTAAATGTCACAACAAAATACTTTTTGACATATTAGAATTAAATGAAATAAATGTTAAAAGCATACTTCGTAAACAGGCATATATTCAAACTTGAGGATTATATTCGAGATAAAATGCTCCATAGCACTATCTAGCTAGGGTGTAGTAGACAAAGTCGAACTTGTTGATATACATGTCATGACATTGACAATTCTGTCACGCACGATGTATATCAACAAGTTCAACTTTGTGAGAGACTGTATGAGAGATCAGTACAATGTCCCGTTTGGTATTGCGTTTGAATAAACGACCAGCATGTTTCCAAGCATTTTTAGTACGAAACCCTGAAATGAATGGTTAAACTAAAGTTTCTAAGAAAATATAACGCAAAAAAAGTTAACAACAGTAACAAAATTTATCTAATATCTATAAGCTCTTTTGTATTAGGAATTTATTGAGTGACTTTTTAAATAAGTTTTCATTAAATCATTTAATACATATGTGGAGAGATGAGGTTAAATATGATTGAAGCCATGCAGAACTTATGCATATAAGTGCTGTTTTAGATTTCCATACACTTATCTATTATTATCCCATCGATTTCGGGTATTATTATTTGATAGGTTGTTAAAAAGGGTAGTACCCCTCTTGGTATAAAATTGTATGGCATAATATAGTTTGGCATAAGTTGGAGTAGCATAAATTTTAAAGGCAAAATATTTATTCGTCTAATATTCATGGTCTAACGTTTAATATATAAAAACGTCATAAGGGTCAACACCCCGACTCAGAATACCCCGAGGTTAGTTGGTTTTTTTTTTTTAAACCACCCAGAAATAGGAGCACCGCGAAGCGAGGCTCCGTCGAACTATCTTAGCGCAGGTGGTAAACATTATGTGTTTTATCATTATGCGTTTATAACATTATGCTTTATAAAATTATACTTCATTATTATTATGCTAGCAGTATTTATGGCAACAATTTATTTTTGTTGCATAAATTTACTACTAATTAATTTACTGTACTTACTTTTCGGTGGTTCTTGCGGTGTAACGGGGATTTTACCAATCCTTTTAATAGGTTTGCCCGTAGCTTTTACTATCCCGTTCACCTAAAACAAACAAAACAGGAACATGATACTGAAGCTGTTGACAAATACCTATTCGTAAAAACTCATCTTATCACTATTTAAGAAAGTGACAAACTTTTTAGTTGTTGTGTGTTTGCCCCGTCTAACTACGGAAATCTCAAAACATAAAATGTTGCAATAATTCCCATTCATAAAGCAAAGCGATTCATTGCTTATAGGATCTTTGCGGCGATATCAAAACTTCTTAACTATATACATATATATAATATTACAAAGAGGAAAGATTTATTGTTTGCTTGTTTGTTACGAGTTGGCTCAAAAACTACTCAACCGATTTTAAACATTCTTCGGCTAATTAGAAAGATTCAGTGTTAACTTAAAACATATGCTATATTTTATTTTCGAAAAAAATTGAGATCCCTCTCCTAATGTTACCCAAAGTAGCAAAATTATGCCTTATAAATTCATTATTTGGCGTGCACTCAGAAAAATATTGATGATACATTAAAAAATGTGCAACATGATTGAAGTACTCATTATTACCTATATAAAGTCCGCAAGGGCATATGTCGAACTATTATGGTTAGGTCACAATGACCGCTTTTTGTTCAAATGATTCAATCAAAACAAACCCGGGTGGAATGGAATGGGTGTGATTTTGGTATCAAGATGTTAATCTTTATCCAGTTTGATAAATTAAGGTCTATTATATTGAAATTTTACTTAATTTTGTAATTTAAATCTAAAATTGAATAATTTAAAACTCTTTAAATTATTCAAATCGAACCTTTCGATTTTTCGATTAAAAGCTACGACGGGTATGAAAATACTCGAACTAAGAAAAATGTTGCAGTTTGAGCGAACTGGGAAGAATTGTAATGCTTGGTCCGATGAAGTTGAAACACGACAAAAAAATAAGAATGACATTGGTTTTTAAAAACTAAACCCCTAAAGGGGCGAAAAGGGATGATAAAGTTTTTAGTGGAGAACATTATTGCTTGCTTCAATTACGTGAAAATTGAGATGAACAAAATAAAAGTGGGATAATTGAAACAGATCTAACAATTTTTGCATAATCAACCCCTGACGGGGTGAACAGGGTGGAAAGTTGCGATGATCCAGAGTCCACAGAATCAGGAGCAAAAATGCCTGACCTGCCAAAGTGCTAGTGCCTCCATAAAGATACCAGTACTGAATTGCGTCAAGACGTTTTTACAATATTTTTATGCAATTCAGGGTTTCATTACAAAATAATAAACTTTTGATACTTACGGCCACTTTAAACCTTTGTAATGGCGCAACAAACTGATTTGTTACGTAAAAATTTTTCGAGATCTCTGTTAGAGGGAACGGGGCTTTGATTGGTTTTTCATTCATGTCTAAAATCTGCGCTGACAATATTTGTACTGAGTGATGGTCATCAGTGACGGATATCGACAGATGAACGTTTGATTCTGAAAAAATATTAATAGGTATTAATAGAAGTTTTGTGATGTTGATGTCCGATTTTACAAGACGCGGTGTAATGAATAGACGTAATTGAACTTACCACCTATTGGTTGCAATGACGTATCGCCAAGCGACTTGGGCTTTTGTACGGAGAAGCCATGAGTAAAGAAGAAATCAGTCCTGCCGACAATTACGACGGACGTCCTTGTCTGGCCCATCACAGTTGCCACGTATGTGCCAGGTTTAACGTTGCTTAATTTAACTACCTGTAATATTTTAAAATAACGTGTTTAATATCTAGCAATATAATACGGTTTATTAGTAACCGTTAAATCTGTAACCAAAACAGTTAAATTATTCCAATAAAGTCCTACAGTCTTATTCATAAAAACCCTTAAAATAGGTTAATAATGTTCATTAGTTAAAATGCTCATAAGTACTAATAAACCTATTATAAAGTTATTTATTCATAAACGTTCAATAAACCTTTTATAGCTAAGTTGACGTTATGAGGTATTTTAGTGGTATTACCGTTGCTGTATGGTTCACTTCCTGAGCAATCGAAACCAGTAATATGTATGTTTGTATTTTTACGTATTTTTATGTGTGTGTGTTTTTTTTATTATTTTGTTATGTGTAATGTGTGTGTTATGATCCATGTTGGTCGAAATAAACGTTTATTATTATTATATATGCGCTATGTTTTGCCAATATATGGCGTACACAATTTACATAAACAAGCAAATACAATTACAGTTCCAATTCAGATGGCATGTCTTTACATTAAACAAATAATTCAATTAAAAATATGTCAGTTAAGTAAACAGGTAATTACAATCTTAGACAAATAAAACAATCATGCTTAATCAATAAATAAAATCAAAAGTGCTTCATTAGCAAGTCGGAATCAACATACCTCTGTTTATCAGTAGTAAACTCAGTGATGGAGTAGTAACATCTATATAATAGAAATTTAAAGAGAGACCTCTTAAAGGATACTCTCTATTTCTGATAGCTGCTGGTATACTATTATCTATTTTTGGAGCCATACCTAGCACATTTTTGCTGAAAAATGCGTTATGAGAGGTGACATGAATGGTATTCTGATAACGGCGAGAGCGCAGTTTTTCAAATAAATGCAAGTTGGAGTGAACAAACACTCCCATTTCATATATTATGTACATTGACGGTAGAATGATTAAATTAAGTTCCTCAAACAATGGTTTACAACAGTAACTGTCAATCGATCGAATTTGGTAAACAATTGCAAGCATTTCTTCTGAGCTTTAAAAGCAACTTCTCTGTCAGTAGAGTTGCCCCAGAAAATGATTCCGTACCTAATGCTAGAAGCCACATAAGCATTATAAGCTATTTGTACTGTAATGTGGTTAACCGTTTTTGATAGTTTTTACAGAGCATACGCAAATTGACTAAGCTTCTTTGACAAAGTGTCGATATGATGTTTCCAATTCAGATGACTATCTATGTGAAGGCCCAGAAATTTTGTCATGTCACTTTACCATATTTAATATTGGTTTATTTGTTCTTTGATAAAATTTCATTATTTTAGTTTTATTAAGTTTACTTTTAGATTATTACTAACTAACCAATTTATTATATTTTAAAGATTGTCATTTATGTCATTTTGAAGAATATTAATGTCATTACCCGTGAACAAAATAGTGCTGTCATCAGCAAATAAGACCATCTGATGTTTACTGACCTTAGGCATATCATTTATGTAAATGTTAAATAAGGGCCAAGAATGCTACCTTGGGGAACACCGTAAGTTGTTTTCCTAGGACGTGACGTGTATGTTCTTTCAACCTTCGAGCTCGGACATAGCCTATCAAGCGTTGTGATTTGAGTGCGATCAGAGAGATAAGATTGTAATTGGTTTAATGCAGTTCCTCTGATCCCATAACGCTCTAATTTGTTTAACAGTATACCATGATCTACGTAGTCAAATGCTTTAGACATATCCATAAACAAGGCCGCCACTGGAGTTCTAGCATCAACACTAGAAACAATTTTCTCAATCACGTCATAAATCGCCATATTCATGGATTTACCTTTCCTGAATTCAAATTGTTCTCTAGCTATGAGATCATGCTTTTCAAAAAACGACGAAAGGCTATTGTATATCACTTTTTTAATTATTTTGGTAAAAATAGGAATAAGTGCTATCGGTCTATAATTAATTACCCCTGATATTTTTATCATCTTTTTTATGAATAGGTTTAAAAACAGTCATTTTTAATTTGTCTGGGAAATGGCCATATTCAATGCAAAGATTAATTATATAACTCATAGCAGGTCCTATTAATTACGCTACATGTTTGACCACTTTCGTATGATGCCATCATATCCATGGCTATTGGTATTATTTAAAGAGCTAATTATAGCCACTATGTCTGCCGGTATTGTAGGAGGAATAAATATGGAGTTACAATTACTCTCAACATTTGTATGGGAAGGAGTAGAATTATTCGGTTGAATTTCGTCTATAAAATAGTCATTAAAAGCTTGTGCAATTAGTCCAGGTTTATGAATTATATTGTTGTTTACTGTTACATATTCAGGTATATTTTCTCTAGGATAGTTAATCTTATTTTTATTTATAATGCTCCAAGTAGCTTTGGATTTATTCCTGGACGAATTATGTAAAAGTCATTCTGAGATTTTTGGGTCAATGTTATTATTTTCTTTAAACGAGCAGTATATTGCTTTAATAAAAGTTTATTTCGAGAAGTGGGGGCTCGCCTGTATTGCCATAAAATTTCTCTTTTACGCTTACTACTTTTACTTTATCAATGAATAATGGAGAAACAAGCGACTAAGGTTATTGAAACGAGACAAAGAAGCGAAAACTACTAATATTCGTACACATAAGTTGTTATGGTTTTTTTGTTCTGTTGTAATACTTATCTCGTGTTTATTTCTGTTCCCATAGCATCTATTGATGGATTTGATAAGGGAGAGAGTTTCGATAATAGAAAATAAATGCTCTTTTTAGATTAGTCTCCTTTGCCCTACTGCACTGGCAACTCTGCCTTCAGTTTTCTTTGGGTAATTTTAACGCAAGCATATTATGAGATTGGTGGTGGCCCACCATCACAGAAAGACACTGAAATTTTTATTCTTGTTTTTGATTGTACATACAAAAACATACAAATAAAATCGTGACAGGACAGCATATGTACGGCTATAGCTTGCATGATATTTCTGTGTGCGAAGTTACGAACACCACAAAAAACTCACTTTTTCTCAAAAAGGAGTTTTTACAAGCTTTATTTTTTTTAATATCAAAACTTTTTGGCGTTTTTAAATAACCTCAAATTTCCCGAAACGTCAAACAACATTCAACTGTTACGTAAAGTCGGCCAGATTATCACTCTATTAGAGGTTTATAATAGGGTTAATTCTATAACTTATGAAGTTTTTATTGAATACTTATGGAGCGTTTTAGTGCTATTGGACTGGTTTATGAATAATGTTTTTCAAGATTTTCCTTATAACAAGCTTAGAAGAAGCAAGAAGAATAAGACTGCTAGAATATAAAATAGCTTTAAACATTGAATAAAAAAGCATACATATATAGATTTAAGCCAGAAAAGATATACAGTCTTATTCATAAAAACTTAGAACAGGTTTATAAGCTTGTTATTAGGAAAATCTTGAAAAGCATTATTCATAAACGTTCAAAAGCACAAAAACGCTGTATAAGTCACTCACAAAAACACTCAATCAAAAATTCATAAGTTTGTAGAAGGATTCAAACCAAATAGAGTAGTATACTACTGACAACTACTGGCACACAACTAGCTGAAATGTCATGTTTAAAAGGCCAACATGACGTTTGAGCTACTGTTAGTAGCTAATTTGACTTAGCTAAGCTGATTAAAGTTAGATACGTTATTAAAACCGGCTGTTAGTGTGGAACTATTCCCATCATAAACGCGTTGTTTATTATTGCATAGTTGACACAAGGTGAAGTCGCGCCTTTCTGCAGGCGTCGTAATACGGATGAGAACAGAGGTTTAGAGCTCAGAGACAAATATGTTTTTAAAACATTTGCTCAAAAAATGCATTCAGCCTGTATACATTGACCGAAAGTTAATAATTACGCACCATACAATGGAACGCGTGGCGTAAAATAAATACTTTCATCTAAGTAACTATTTTACCGCACTCCTGGTTGTATAGAGCCGTGCGTATCCTTTACGGATTTTTTTTTAAATTCCTAAAAAATATAAGAATGATGTTTCACATTACTAGAATAAATAAGCTGAGTGATCGAACCTTCTTGGAAGCGCTTTTGCTCAATACGTTTGTCTCACTTTAATACTGAAGAGAAAATGAGACGAAAGATGTAATTCTGATTTTCACCACGCGCACGTGGTGCCATTTTCATAAGGAACGTCAAAGATTGTTGCGACTTAACGACTAATATCTAAAAACAAAGTTTTTTTTCATTACCTATTGTACTGTTTTCTCGCAAATGTGTTGAAAAACGTTGCGTTACACACGTGCGGAAATTGGTTTTTACAAACTCGTAACTATGGTAAGCCACAGCTACATTCGTCTAATCGTCTGTGAAAACCAACTTACGGTACGAGTGTCATAAATAACTATTACCCTTTGCCACTATTGAAACTTACTTTTCCATTTCTGTTCCACATAATTCTTTCTGAATTAGCCGAGGGTCCGTTAATTTCCAAATAAACATTTTTGCCCGATACGGACACGATGACGTAGTCAGTGTGGTCATCTACTGTGAACTGTAAATAAAAGTTATCATAAATTAACATCACGCGGTATTTCGCTAGTAACGTGAGTCCGGGAAAATGCATACGGAGGAGGATTCAGAAGTTTCTTAAGTTCACTGGTCGACACAGAAAATAACGCAAATGTCAAAATGAAATGGACTCAATTACGCAATGATGCTGCAGGATATAGGTATTGCATAAGGTATTCAACGATTGTGTACTGTAATACGAGTACAACTACAGGTACAGGTTACATTTTTAAGGCGTTAATACGGGCCATACACGTTCAAGTAATTTGATCTCCAATTTCCTGTATGGAAGTTATGTTTTTGTAGGGAACAAACAAAATACATACATAACTTCACGATAATTAGACTTACTGGAATAGCTTTTGTAACACCAGGTGGTACCGTCGCCGTCTTAATAACAGTTTTGTTGCCTTTTATTGTTTCTTCTATTGTTCGGAGCACCTGAAATAATTGTTTAGAAGATTATTTCCGTACATTCCTATTTTAGTCGGTCTATTACTGCCAAAATACAGAATATCAACTGTCTTACCTCCTCGACGTTATTCTTATCCACTTCGAACGCTTGCCCAGAGCAGGCTTGGGCTATGTCGTAGTAAACGTCGAAAGGTTGGGTATTATAATCCGTACAGCGACCAGTGATCACAAATACTATCTGTAAAAGAGACGAGCGTTCAGTTTTACCGTAAACGGAAAATAAATCGTTTAATAAACTAAAACTTCTCGCTAGTTAACCCTAGAAAGATAGTCTGCGTAAAAATCACGCATGCGTTTGCGAAATATAGCTCTCTATTTCTTAATAGCGCGAATCCATAGGTACGCGTTTAGGACATCTCATTCGTCGCTGGGAGCTTCCATATGGCGCACGTGTCCGCGAGGTAAGTGTAACCGATTTTGAAATATAACGACCGCGTGCGTTAAAATTACGCATGATTATCTTTTACGTGACTTTTATGATTTTGACTTGTATTATTTGTTTTTATTTTTTTATGTTATTATAACTTACATTAACAGTTTATTTTATAGATATTGAAGCAACAATGGGTAGTAGAAACTTGGACGAAGACCGTATCCTGGCCAGTCTCATGCAAAGTGACGACGAGCTTCCCTGTTAGGATACCGACAGTGAAGTAGGTGTCCATGAGAGTGAAGATGACGTGCAGAGCGACACAGAAGAAGCTTTTATAGATGAGTTAGAAGAGGAACAGCCGACGTCAAGTGAAAGTATAATCCGAGATGGACCAAGCACCACTGAACAACCAATCTCCACATCAGTCTCTCGAAGGATCGTAACCTTGCGACAGAGGACTATCAGAGGTAAGAACAGACACTGTTGGTCGGCGTCAAACGCAACGAGGCGTGGCAGAGTCTCAGCAGTAAACATTGTTCGAGCTCAAAGAGGTCCAAGCCGCATGTGCCGTAACGTATACGACGAAAGCGGTTAGAAATTCCTACTTTGAAAAGATATTTGCGAGATAACATCTCTAATATGTTGCCAAATGAAGTAACTGGCACACCAGAAGACAACACTGAAGAGCCTGTAGTAAAAAAAGGTATTTACTGTACTTTTTGCCATTCTAAAATAAGGCGAAGGGCAAATGCGTCTTGTAAAAAGTGTAAAAAAATTATATGTCGTGAGCATAACATTGCCTGCGCCAAAAATGTTTGTAACTGATTTTTATAGAATTGTATGTTCCTAATATGTTTAAGATATTGTTATTGTTGATTATGTGAAAAAAAGACTGATTATTATAGTTAAAAACAATTTGTAATAGAAAAAAGTAAGTGATAAAAAAAAAGTTGATTTATGACAGAAGTTTATAGGTTTTGTTTTTTTTAAATAAAAAAAAATTATAAATATATTAACTGCAGTTTAAATTATTCTTATATATTGTGTTAATATATATAACATACAATTCTAATGAAATAAATTAAAAAACACCAACCTACAGCTAAATAAAACACATGCGTCAATTTTACGCATGAGTATCTTTTCCGTACTACACAATATGATTATCTTTCTAGGGTTAATCAATTTGTCAATTCAACTTATTTTTGCCTGAAAATAAGTGTCGTAGAACGATGAAAATATTAAAAGTACAACAGAATGGAGTGCTAAGCACGCAACAGTAACAGTAAAATATATTTTTTAACAAGAGATCCTATGAGATAACTGCTCTCTTTTAGCAAGTCACGTATTGACCAGAGTAATTGGTATTAAATCGTTAACCCTAGATTTTGAATGCTGAATTTCTTTTGTTTTATTTATTTGATTAATAGACATTGCAGTTACCTATTTTTCTTTATTTTAAATAACTCTATATAGTGGCTTTATTATTTTCTTCAAGTTCAACTAAAACCTATGACTCTCTCTCGATCTTGTGCGCCCATTCAGTACAAAATAAATATCCACATCATCATGGTACTAGTACAGTCAACAAAGTTGTTTGGTATGTAGGAAGCTAATTTGCAATTACTTTTAAACAATGTTGGGAGTATGTCGTTAGCTTAAAAAGTTAAAATACACACATTAGAAATAAATATTGGCCATGCAGTGGAAAAACTAACATTTTTACCTGTATACCAAATCGCTTTGTTCATCGGAATGCATCGGACGACCCCTAGGAGCGCATCAGGGAAATTAAAGATCTTGGACTAACATTGGACGTGAATTTGTCTTTTAATCAGCACATTAACAATATTTGTGTCAAGGCCTTTCTCTCACTTGGTTTTGTCATGAGGCAGCAAGTAGGTTAAAGAACTGGTTTGCAATTCCATGTTGGTATTGTATTATTCCATTGTATGGAGCACCGTGTGGCACAGGCACGCGGGTGACGCTTGCCTTTGATTCACGTTGCCCCTTTACGGCTACGCCGTCATTTAACCTAACGGCTCGATAAACCCCAACGGCCCAAGTGATCAGTTTGTTGAACGTACACTCGGAGATCGATATCAAAGGATAGCGTTTTGATATCGATCTTCGAGAAAGCTGCAGGGGATGTTTAGATTTAGTCGAACAAAAAATGTCGAACGACATAATGTCGTAAAGTGACACATTAATTAATTAAGAACGAGATAACTAAATATTTTCCTTTAGGTATTATCATGCGAAACCATTTCCAAAAAAAATACCAGATGGCAGAACCAGGACGAGGCCAGCCTCCGTACAAAGTTTGAACCCTTTTGTACTTCTTTTTTTTGGTAACAAATATTTTGTTTAAACATTCCACAAATTACTTTTTTGGAATCTATCAAAACGACGATTTCAAATAAAATTATTTTGCAAAAAATTGGACACTTAAATAACAAATTATATAGAAAAAAAAATACGAAGAAATTCAAAATAAGATGGAAAATATTACTTATAGAAACAAACTCTTCAATTCACAATCACAAAAAAACTTATCGCATTCAAGTCAAGACATATTAAACTCCACTATGCTAGATTCTACTATGATGAGCACACAGAGTGCTACACAAATTAGCAAACAATCATTTGTGGAGGATTTCAGACAGGAAATGAAGGAAATTAAAGAAAAACTAAAAATTGCTGACAAAGAAATAGATAATCTTAGTTTTGAGAATACCAAATTAAGCCATGAAGTACAGGATCAGCAGTGACAAATAGAATTACTGAAAGAAATCAGCAACTCTACTCCACCACTCAAAAAAAGCAACTCGACACCCATGTCAAGAAGAGTTTTGAATATAAGAGTAAACACTTCCCGCCATTCTCCTCTACGTCTTGCCAGAAGTATTCTGCCAAAAAATAAATCGGAGCAACCCAGCAAACACAAAACACAGCAGAATCAATCCGAGAGCGATGCTCAGATCCAAACGGAGACCCCACGTCATTGCAGTGAAAAAGAAACTGATAAGGGGATTCAGCCCGGTCATCAGAAGGTGAACCGATTGAGCACCGCAGCAGCTGCCACAGAGTGGTCATACTGGGAGATGGTCAGGGACGTGGATTGCGCGACGAACTGCAGAATCTCCTAGGGACTGAGTATGCTGTAGTTTCATATCTTAAACCAGGGGCGGCATTGAGTGAGGTTTTACGATGCCCCAAGAACAAAATCAGCCACCTGACAAAAAACGACGACGTCATTGTATTAGGCGGATGCAGCGATAAAAATCCCTATGATATCGATATACATTTAAGCCGTTGGGTAGCATTAACTGCGAATACAAATGTGATTATCTCGGAAGCACCCAAAAACAGGTTTTTGCAATAATCAAAACTTAACTATTTACTTAGGTTTATTTGTAATAAATATAAAAATGTACTGTACATGGGTATGATCTACACTAGATTATTACCAAGTGGACGAAATTATGAAGTAAACCTTGCAAGATCACTATTAAAAGAAATACAATGTCTAAATTATCATTTCCAACTCTTTCAATCTGAACAAATTATTCAAAATAAATGTAAAAAGACCTTTGAAAACAAATATGTCTAGGAAATAAATTAGACGATAAGAATCAATCAACTGAAATAAAAACACCTACGAATACTTTTTTCGTGAATAAAAATGTATACATTATGCACCAAAATATTGCAGGACTCCTAGCAAAATCTGACATGCTCACAGTGTCTATATGAGTAGTTAGAAAAAGGTACCTATCCAAGTGGACCTATTATATATCACGGAGTATTTCATGATGGAAGGCTATGAAGTCCATGTCAATGTACCTAACTACTGTTTAGCTGCATGCTTTAGTCGCAAGGAAAATAAAAGAGGTGGTGCTTGTATACTCATAAAAAATGGTCATAAGTGGAGAGAATTACCAAAAATCGCTAAATTATCTATAACGGGAATAGCGGGTATTTTTGAATGTTGTGCGATGGAACTTATAAATTATAGAATTGTAAATGTATAAATAGAGTACCAAATCCAAGGAATATTGATGAGTTTACGAGTAGCTTAGAGATCTTATTACGAATTCTGATAAAAAAAAAACAATATAAAAATGTTGTACTAGCGGGTGATTTTAATAAAAAGATATTGAAGAAAAACAAACAGACTCTAGAATTTGAAATACGTCAACCAACTCATTTAAAGAGCAAGACATGCATCGACAATTTTGCGCATAATTTTGATATGTGTCGTAATGCTATAGTTTTGGAACTGGCTTTATCTGACCATACGGCACAACTACTCATTATAAATTTGTTTGATGTTGTTGATTTCCCTAATGAAACTTTACGACATAAGAGTAGAAAAATATTGTTTTTACTATACCTGGCTCTGTTTCCTTTGACACAATTCTTTTACATAATGGCCGTCGTAATAGTCCTTAGACGAAGCGTCAGTAAAAACGTAGATGTAGGAGTCACGGTTACTTGTCTCAAGTGCTAGAAGTAACCCTTTCATGGACATTTCCGGACAGTCCCTGTTCAACATATCGTTAGCATAAAAAAATGATAATTCAACAAAACGCGCATTGCAGAAAGATTAGCAGTCTAAATAAAAAAGGCAACAGCACACATACCCGCCGCCATAGGCATATACTTGATCTAATGTACTTTTAAAAGTATTGCGGTTTTCCGTCACCGCCCTCACTGTGGCAGCTGAAATGAATAGAATAAAAATAACCTGTTAATTAAACAAAATTATATCGTACTTGTTCTGAAGGAGGAGGTTTTTTAATTTTTTTATTACTATTATTAATTTTGTTAAAGTATCAACATTCTGAAGGTATGCACCTTCTTTATCACTTGTTCCAATGTACCCTTGCGGAATTGTTAGAATGAGTTACCGCGGCCCTGGAACGCAAAAGGCATTCGAAGGAACACGAGTGGGTTTTAGTCAGTCAGAGTCTGAAACTGCCTCAATCATCTTGAAGAGAGATCCAAATGATCTCTCTTCAAGATGATTGAGGCAGTTTCTCGTTGATTGATGATTTCTCATTGAAATAAAAGCAACTTTACAGGAGAGCGAGAAACTGTCAAATTGAAAAAAAAAACTACCATCAATTGAGTTCGATCACAATTCAGCACAGCCAAGTAGGTATCGAATTATCAAAACTGTAGTATGCTAACTTTACATAGCACTGCCAACTGGATTCGGTCTAGTAGAAACAGCAAATTGGCTGTGTCTGATGGATAGACTGACAGATAGGCCACACGAGCAATCCTATAAGGGTTCCGTACGGACGATCGCAACCTTAAAAACCATTATAATGTTAAACTTTAAAGTAATTAATTAACCGTCGCACAATTGGTAAAAATAATGTTAGCAGCCAAGGTTTTTCTAGAAAATCTTTCAAAAATGGTATATATCAAAAAATTAACATTAGTTACTCGTTCTTTGAACTTTCCAATGTTTTGTATTTTATAGATGGGGCATCTATAAAATACTATAAATTCTTCTTTTTGTCAAACTTACATATGTATCTATAGTAATTGAAGTTTAAAGTGATTTCAATTTTACGTTCCTGCTCATAATGTGGGAATAGGAATAGTTCTGTAGGTAAATTAATAAGTTGGAACATTACCTGGATCGTTAAATGTGACTAGCACCATATTGCCGATTAGACTGGACTTTTCGTTAAACACAACATTGCTGATCCGGTTCACACTCCTTCTTACTTGTCTAATATCATCATGCATAGAGCCTGTATCATCTATGAGAAAAGTTAAACTGCCATTCCCCTTGCATGATGCCTTTAATATAAAATTCACGAATATGAGCAAGACCGCGTGCGGATATATCCGCCCCCACATGTTGATGCTATTATAATAAGAGACGGTAATAATACTATACTGCTCCCTAATAAAGCACAATCGTCACTGTCAAAATTGAGTACGGACGTTCCATTTATACTACCTCGGTAACTATATATATACGTTCCCTGTAGGTTTTCCCTACTCTATAAAGTATAAGTTATTGGTTATTTCCACTGGTTTGTTTAGTCAGTTACCAAGTGTATATAAATATATGTCGCAGTCGACTAGTTTCATCAGCCGTTTAATTGGCTGCCAAGCCTTTTATTATACTACGCCGTATAATCAGCGGCCTAAGCGACATTCGGGCATTTAATTGAACAGCTAGGCAAATGACTTGGTTCAATATCGTTTATGACTTGCCTAGATATGTTAAATCTATGTTAAGATGCTCACCCATCCACAGACCGACCTCGAAAAGCGTTGCTTAACCTTGAAAATTGACCCGTGTGGCTGTTATTATTTAGGCACTAGTCATAAAATTAATTAGTTGACTAATGATGAACTGAATTTATGAAAAATACGTTTGACGTAAAAAGGTTCGTCATTTTCTGAATAAATGATAGGAACACCGATTCATCGGTGCTTTACGTTGGAATGCGTTAGGGAAAGGAAAAACCTTGTCGAACATATAACTGTAGCAGCAGGAATCACGTATTTCATTTATTATAATAGATGTTTGTATTTATACCAAAAAAGTTAATGTCAAAAATATGGTTTGGATATCGGTAAATATAGCCATTTTCATAGAACTTCAACGTAAACTACATTCTTAGTTTAGAAACCAGTAACCGGTGTCGCGGTCTAACGTTTTTATTGAAATTAAAAAAAAAATAGAAACGTCTTTGTCAAGTAAATATTTTTTTAGCATGTTACTTTAAAACCGTAAATAAACTTTTCATAGGTTTTCCTGTAATCTTTAGGAACAAATCTAATTATCTGTTTGTTTCCAGATTTATCGGCTCGGAAATTTTCTAGATAAGGGTGGAGAAATAGCTTATTTTCATCAATTTTCTTTAATAAATTTAGAATGGAAAATTATAAAATTTTGAAAATAATACTTTTGAAAACGTTATTACCACCAACCCCTTTATTTCATACACACGGGACAGATGTTTTTTTTTTTATTATTACTTAATTTGGCACCCCAAAAGTGACACTATTTATGACATTTTTTTATGTTCGTAACACGTCCGTGTTTGGGTTACAGAAAGAAGTTCATAGCATGTGTTTCGATCAAATTTTAACCGATTATTATCGATTCAGAGAAAATCAGCTGTGATCATCTGTGGATAGACAGACAGACACTACAAGTATACGGATTCCGTTTTTTAATAATCTTCCAATTAATAATCTAACCAGTAACCCAAATTAAACAATTTTCTAAAACGAATAAACAAACACCCAAGACATTTTTATGACACTTAGACTAGGTCCATATTTTGTTGGTAACTATTTACTTAAAACTAATGTTAGTATTGACAGTGCTATTACGCTCTCACTCACAGGACTCACGACTCCCACTCATCTGCAAAAGTACTCAGTACTTATATAGTGTTAGTTCTGCCACGATCGCGAGTGAGTAGGGTGGCGCATCTTTTCCTGATTATGGCGGTGAAACCATCAACCCGCGCCTCAGCAAACATCCCTGATGCACTGCATATCGCCATTGCAGCCACAACAGTACCCTGAGTGCATTGTTATATTGGACACGCAGGTCACTGTTTGCCCGCTGCAAATAACCGACACCAGTTGTGTGAAACTGGAAAAACGAGGACCGGAAATACCCTGTCGCCCAAAATTTTTATAGCAGTGCTGCAAAACATCTTTTAGAATTTGAAATGGGATAGCGAAGGAATCAAAATGGGTGACCGGTGCTTAAGTCACCTCAGATTCGCAGATGACATTGTCCTCTTTGCTGAAAGCAGCAGGAAAATGTAAAAAATGATAAACCCGTTAAGTGAACAAAGTGAAAAAGTAGATCTTTTGATGAATAAAGATAAAACAAAACTCATGACAAATAGCTACATACACACAATACGACTCGAAGGGAAGACACTTGAATACGTAAATAAATACACATACCTAAGAAAAGAAATATCATTTGAAGACAGAAACGAAGAAGAAGAAGTAGAACGCCGAATTAATATGCCCGAATAGATTTAATTCCAAAACTTATAGTGTAAATATTAGCAATTTTACAGCCTCTCGAACTATTATTAAAGAGCAAATATAGGTTAGTAGTGCTATGATGACGTCAATTTTGTTATAACCTCACAACACGACTTAATTAAATAGTGCAAGAATAAAATACTTACCATTTAAAATTAAGTAATAAGATTAAACCATGGAAAAAAAGGAAAAGAACTGGTGCAGTTAAAAATAACCTTTCAAATAAATACAACAAGCAAAAGATAGTGTAAAACTCCTTCATTAGCCGTCTCGATTAAAAATGAGGGTACCAATGATCATAGTTCCGTAAAATTTATAGAATCGGTCATTGACTTTTCTAAAGAAATGATTGAAAATAGAAATAGTGAAAGCTTTGAATCAAACCAGACAAGAAGATTACGGAGAAACTTTTGAAATGAAAAACATTATGTTTAATGTAAATATAAAAATGGGCAATGAAGAGAAATATTGCCCAAGATGCACTGGAGGAATCAGTAACAATTGTGAATTACAGATTTCCAGATATTTTACCAAAATATCCAAGAACGATTCTACATACAGCTAGAAAAATTACTATAAAATTAATCGAATCTTGTGGTGAATACTGGCACAATGGACTAATCAATCCTGTAACTATAGTTTGGGACACGAACAACTAATGGTTTAGCATATAGAATTACCAAAGCCAAATCTGACGTCTGTGATTAATAATAAAATAAAACGCAGTAAATGTATATAATAACTTTTATTTTTGTTGACCACTCCTTATTCAGCAGTATTCAATCTATTACCTTAATCTAATAGGTGCAAAGAATCGGCCACTGGAATATCATTCACTATATCTATTGGAAGCTGCGGCAAAGGTGAATCGACTTTGTAATGCTGTCCATACAGCTTCCTCCGAAACCCATCTCTTTTCAGAGAATTTCAGTCCCGGAAATACCACAGTGTGAGACTTATAGGAGTACTTTCCTTCAGTAACGCATTTGAAGCATCCATGTTTGCCATTAAAATTTCAGATCCCTGAAGAAGTATCAAAACATACAATTGCGTGGAGAACCGGCGCAAATACCTGGAGGCTAATTTGCTTCATGATATTGTTCACAATCATTTCGATGCCATTGATCTGACGAGTAAGCTGTGTTATTCTGTCCCCCGAACGGTTCATGTGCGTCAGGTTCGTGCACGTACTCTGTTCGCGCTAAACTCTTGTCGTAAGAACTCTGGCTTGCGCTGCCCTATTCATAGAATGTTGGAATCGTATAATTCAAATTTCATTGATATTGATTCGAGGGGTGAAAGGCTATTTGGTTTAAGCGACATCTAAGGCGATATTGAGTTGTATATGTAGTATATATTTGCATGCTCGAAAAATAAATTTATTTCTAATATTATAAAAAAAATTAAATAATTGCTATCTTATTATTATTAGTTATTTATTGCATAATGAAGTTGTAAATTTGTATCATAATTGTTATCTAATTGTTTTTATTTTTTTTATGCATTGTGAAAGTGCCTCTGATCTGATTTGGTTTTGTAGCTATAGCTAGCTCTATAGTAACTGAATGATTTGTATAAAATAATTGTTAATTTTGATAATGCTCGTCTAGTGGCAACCACTGATCTTTAGATATGTCTTATCTGCGGATAATGCAGTCGACTGCAACATGACTACTAAAAGTTTAGTGAACATTATATCCCTCAATAAATAAAATAAAAATAAAAAGTACATTATATCATTGTTACAAATATATATTATTGCTCATTAAATTGAAAAAATCTATGAATAATTCGTACACCGTATTCATTTTGTATATACCTTGTACAGAAAGCATAACAGCCTCGAGTTTTCAAAAACTCTGTCGTCCAGTGACTATACAGCTATGTGTGCTGCTTGGGTTACCCCAAATCCGTACACATCTGCACCTCTTCACAGTGTACCGGCGTAATGTTATGTTATGTACTGATGTAAACAATAAACAGACATGTAATTTTAGCAATCTCGGGAGATTTGCTACCATTTATTCAAGAGTTCCGTTACCTTTCTCCGAAGTTCTTCATCAGATCGTCACTAAATTGAAATGAGACTAGTCTGGGAAAATAATCTGCCAAACAAAAAAAGAATCATCAAAATCGGTTGACAATTGGCGAAAATATCGCTGAACAAACATACAACAAAAAACAGTCGAATTGAGAACCTCCTAAATTCGTGATGCAATGAAACCTGTCTAAGGTAGTATGCAAAAATTTTCGAGCCCTTCGCTCACTCTTGCATTCTACCATCTCATGTTGCAGCCCCCCCTCCCCAAATTACGGGTTGCCATTGCCATCACCAGAACGAAAGAGTTCATGGCTTATGGCCTGTTTCACCACCTACGATTAGGTTCCCGTTAATTTACTTGGCAGATAATTCCATTCAAATTATGTTCCATTTTCGAATTTATTCGGTGATTCGCTATTCGGAGGTCGAAAAACAGGCCCTAAGTGTTGTATATTCTAAAAAGAGTTACTTTAGCTGGTCATACCGGGAAAACAACCATTAAAATTACAGCTTGTATAAAAGTAGATACGAGTATGTAAACAATGTTTTATACAAGCTACAATTTTAATGGTTGTATTCCCGCAGCGAAATGAGTTTGTCTTGGTAATACAATCAATTTATAAAAAAATAATAATATTAAAATCAAGAAATGGCAGAATAACTTGCTTTAGAATAAATCGCTTTCACAAAAAGAGCGAACGGCGGTGCGTGCGTGTGTTTCGAGTAGTACCTACGTCACGTCTCGTGAGTTACTATTGCTTGTCGCGCTTTCGAGTATATGATTTTTTTTTTTTAATTATTTGGAAACAAAACTTTTTATTTTTAGTTTAAATTTATGTTTCGATAGTACTACTAAACCATTAAAATTTCAGCGTGTATATTGACTTTTTTTGGACATAATTTGAACAACAACCATTCCAAAACAGTGAGCCCGTAAACGATTTACTCCTTTGGTTTTATACTATTAGTATCTATCCTGACGACCTCCCAAAAAATCAGAACAGTGTAATTTATTTCTCGCAGACGCGTTTCATCTGTCTACGCTGACTGGCCTAAAATTTCATTATTTTTATCGTGATCACCTACTGGACCTATGTTGGGCTTCGCATCTCAGATTAGGGAAGTGGCGAAAAAGCCCTCGATCCTAATTAAATTAAATTAAGTTTCATTTAATTCGGACAGCAGTGATCCATATTTTGTTTGTGTTACAAACAGCTTATATTCTAGTGTTAGTAACATAAAAATAGTACATAACAAAGGACGACCAGACAGGAAAATATATTTCCTACCTAATGAACCTCCGCACAAAAATCCTTATATTTGGAGTATAGCTCTCGCCACAGCTCTCAGGATATAGTTGGGACTACTCCGCACTCTGCACAGCAGCGAAGCGGTTTTTTTGCGTATTATGGCTTGAAAGCCGCTAATGCTAAAGCTAATGCCTATGTTTACAAACGTATGTCAGACTTACTTTATGTGTCAGTCACGGTTTTTATACTACTCGTCTTAAATTCTCCATTGTTAAACCTTAGCTATTAAAAAAAAGGGTCAAAAACGCTAGCGTCAATTTTTTCTAAACAACGGGCCTTTACCAATCGTCTCCAAAGTAACGAGAACGAAGTTAACAAAAATAAATATCTTTATATTGTTTACTGATTTTATAAAATACTTTCTAAGCTAGCATCTGTCTGCCAACTTTCTAACGAGACATCGTTCAGTTTGCTATTAATAATACAATTAACAACCAGTGTCGTTTAATATTTATTTATTTTAATTATTTTATTTCCTGCCTGTTCTGTCCCACACAAAGATTCACAAAAACAGGAAAGCCACAACATTGTTACAATCTCAATGCGCATTGATTTGTTGTCATAATTATAAAATAATGTCTAATGTGAATTTAAAATTTTCTGCTGGGGCAGAGGCCTCCTCTTTGTGAGAAGGAGTGGGCTGTTAATCCACCACGCGTGCCCAGTGCGGTTTGGTGGATATCTCATGTCTTCGAATTTCTGGTTCTAGGACACGTCCGTTTCCTCGCAATGTTTTCCTTTACCGTTTCAGGGCGTCTTCTTCTATAGCGGCGGTTGGGGCGAAGGTGATGGTGGTGTGAAAATTGCTATCGCCGATAGAATGCCACTTTGTCTTGAGCAACAGAAAAAAAACTGTGAAGGTATATCAGCTGATTTTATGGCAAAGAACACTTCTACGGTCCCGGTATCACACATACGTTTTTGGAGGCGGATTCAAATCTCTCTCTCGTCTAAGTCGACCAGCACCTGGAGATTAAGAAACAAGCTCTCTTATTCGTTGCGGAAACGTAGATTGGAAGTCCGTCAGACGTGCCGAACTCCTTAATAAACCTTGATAAACCCTGGGGTTGACAATGGAACGCAACTGCATATCACGCGCGGGTATATGCATGTACGCTCGGAATGACATCTTCTATCGCCGTCTCCATAACCTTGAGTACTTTTCTCAATGCTTTGCACTCTCAAGGACCTAGGATAGGCTTGGATATAATTCTTTATGCTTATGCCCACCCTTTGTACAGCAGCGGTACCCTTCCGCCCACCATCACGAGTGCCTCTTCCCATACCAATACACAGATCATGCCGGATAAGAGACGTGAAAGCTAGCGCCAGCGTTAAATCCCACCCAGCTGGTCCAAGGAGGGAACGAGGGTATCGGATCTGGATTTGTACACAACTAATTGCTTGGATCTTCTGCTGAGAATAGATCCAAACCGCTACTCGGTGTCAATGCCTAAGTTCCAAGCACTGTCTGGTGATGTCAGCCAATATCATCCGATACTCGTAAAAAGAGAGATGCGCTTCGAAAAATGTACTACAAAGTACCATAATAATCTAGGCACACGGCAGTGGCCAAGTTCCGGACTAACGTACGTAGAACGCTGTGTGTATATTACACGAAACATTTCGAGCTGTTTGTACCCCCTTATAACTTTGCTTGTAATAATCATAACTTGATGAAACTTGGACCATTTATTACTATAACCTAGCTTAAGATTACTGGAAAGATTTCGAAACTTTAGGTTTGAAATATTTCCATTTTCCGTGGAGAAGATACAGGAGATCAAAACGTGAAGAATTTCCTACTGATTTACTAACTCATCAAAATTATGGGGCACTTCCAGTCATGCTAGAAACTTCAAATTTGGTGTGACTACAATTGAAAAAATCGGAAATGGGCATTTTTCAAAGTTAAAAGACTGAAATCAGGGTCGGTGCTCATGAGTTAACAATTTTATTTTATTTGTTTTCCATGACAGCAAAAACATTAACTTGGAAAAATGACCTGATATAATTCCTATCACCAAATATTCGGCCTATACAAGTAGTGAGACCTGCAGAATAGTCCATGATTTTAACATGTGTCTTTTGAGAAACCAGTGAACAGAGCGTTTAGATCTTTCCTGACCATATAAATATGATGAAACTCTCGAAAAATTGTTTTCTTAAATATGTGACCCTATTATCAACTTGGCAAACTTTTTTATTTAGTGATTATAAAATCGATGTTGTAGAAAAAAACATGCCAAGTTGACAATACATCCTAAGTTGACAAAATAATTAGTTGGAACACACACATAAAATACTTAGTTCAAATCAGTGACAAAATCCAACCATGTCATACCTACAATAAATTAATTTTCCTTGATTAGAACGTATTTATAAATGTCCTCTTAGCAGTATGATCAATATTGTCAATTTAATTACAAGATGTTTGCCTACTTTACCATTATATGGACCTACCTTATTATCGCACGACGCCGTCACTTCGTGAACAATAGTCTATTATTATTTTGTGGTTTTTATAAATATGTATGATAGTCTGTAAGGTTAATTTGTTATGGGTCTTTGATACCTGGTGTAAATTATATATTAGGTACTAGTTAATCTTGCACTCAATTTAGTGAAGTCGTACTTAAATGACAGACAGCAGCAAGTTCAAATAAACGGTGTTAATTCAAGGGGTTTAAAAGTCAAAATGGGGGTACCACAAGGCTCAATATTGGGTCCTTTCCTCTTTTTAGTGTATATTAATGATTTACTCCATCTTTTAAAGAAACAACCAGAAATGGTGTTATTTGCTGACGATACGTCCTTAACCCGCGAGCACTCGCGCTATGAGAATTCTGCTCACAGTAAATTTAAAACACGCGCCATTTTGTCAAAATTATTCGTACGTACATCGTTCATTTGGTAGCTGAGTTTTGTCCGTCTCCCATCCCTGTATGCAGTTCACTTCTCGCCAGTGTGCGCCAGTCACTTGGACGAAGTGATTTGTTGCACCGTGTACCATCAGGCGGCGTTTTGCTCATCGCGCGGGTTTCGACGTAAGTACTGTTTTTCTCATGACTTTATTTTATTTTCATCTTAGGGACAGTTTTTCTGCTAGTTTTATGTAATATTATGATTTTACATTACTGAAATAGTAATCTATTATGTATTTCTATTATAGATGGATGGTGATCGAAGGGATGAACAAGTTTTTGCATGATCGATGGAGGAAGATTTGGAAGACATTGAGGACCCGTCTTTTAGAGCCGATGATATTGATAGCTATCGAGGCAGTGAACACAGTCATCATTCCACTGACACCGAACAATCATCATCGGAAGTAGAAATTGAGGTTTCTTCAATTTCACCGAACAATCAGCATCACTAACACAGCCACATATCCAAAGAAGAAGCACCTTCCAAAATATTTCATATCCTCTTCAGCAAGTGATGAAACATTTTGTACCAGAATCTGAGTTATAAGAACAAGAAAAACCAAGTGGTATCTGCGCGGTTTGCCCAAGACGCAAAAATCGCAAGACCAAAAAGAACTGCATTTACTGCCAAAAATTTTATGTACCGAGCATAGTCGTACACTATGTGATATGTGTAAAGCTCGCGTATATGACGAAGATTAGTTATTTATAGTTAGTTAGGTTGTTTCTTTTCAAGTTTTTTTTTGTTTAATTTTTTCCGTACGACGACGAAGCGATTTAAGGTATGCAAGAAAGAGATAGAAGATAGATTTTACTGTGAAAGAGTGAGAAAACAAATTTTACCTCTTTCTCAAGTAACAGTTCCGCAATAAATATTTTTTCATTAGAATTTGGAATGTAGTTTTATGTGACTTGATTCACAATTCTAGCGATTTCACAAAGTTGTTAAAATACTTTTATGGCATGTGGCACATCATTAGAAAGAGGATAGACTGGAAAATTAATGAGGGAGTTGGAAGATCCCGGTCGCTTTTGGTTTTTTTTTGTAGCCTTATAAATAGCTGTAACATGTACAGCTTTAATTTAAGTTTTACCTTTGCGAGTGAATTAAAAAAAACCTAGGTAACTAATATCACTAATTTTGTATTTAAAAGTATTCTTAAACAATACACATCGAAATAAAATTAAAATTCAGCCATACGCCTTATATTTTTTCTTAAATCTGTATTTGAATGTAAAATTTGGGTCTTTTTTTTGGAAAACAATAAAAAGTCGATAAAAAAAATCCACATAGCATGAGGGGTGTTAAGGGGTCTAAAAGGCTAGCGAATGACCCCTTCAGTCGACCATTTCAATTTGGCACACGATGCACCAAACACCCTGTTTATTTTGTTGAATAAATAATGTGTATTTTATTTAATAAAACATTTTTTTATTAATATTTTTTGGTAAAACTTGCATTTATTGACATTCATAAACGTGAGCAAAATGCTCTACACGTGAGTGCTGATGTAATTTCTTGAGGCGCGAGTGCTGGCGGGTTAATTTTTAAGATAGATAGACCTTCTACATTCTTGATGACGTAAATAATGCGCTACAGCAGGTCCAAAATTGGTTCACTGCGAATAATTTAGTATTAAATGAGAAAAAAACTAAGTGCATTCGATTTGCTTTACCGAATGTCAAAAGTAATACTTGCGACATAGTATTGAACAAAGAGAAACTTGAATTCGTCAAAGACGCAGGTTTTCTAGGGATCACGCTTGACTCAAGGCTACAATGGGGTCCTCATTTAACATCTCTTGCAGGACGGCTAAGTTCAGCAGCATATACTGTCAGAAAAATCCATCAATTTACTGATATAGATACCGCGAGGCTGGTTTATTTTAGTTACTTTCATAGTATAATGTCTTACGGTATCTTATTATGGGGACGAGCTGCAGACATCGAGTCTATATTTATTCTGCAGAAAAGAGCCATCAGAGCCATATACCATCTTGGTCAGCGCGATTCCCTAAGGGAACTGTTTAAGGATATTAACATCATGACGGTACCTTGTCAATACATATACGAAAACATTATGTATGTTCGGAAAAATCTTCATCTTTTTAGTAAGAAGTGATAGGCATAATTTTTCTACTAGAAATAGGAATAAATTAGATCAACCCCGATTCAGATTGGCTAAAGTACACACTTCTTTAATGGGATATTGTGTTAAGTTTTATAATAAAATGAAATTCTCGAACTGAATGAGAAAAAAATTAAAACGTGCATAAAACGCATTCTATATAGCCAGGTATATTAAAAACTGAAAGATTATATCCTTGATAAAAATGCTTGGCTATGCCTGCTCCACAGCCTCAGCCGCTTGGTTCCACTAGTTAGGTTTTATATTTGGAAGAGATGCTCACCCACTTTTATGTCTAATAATAATACTATTCCACATAATCTTATATTATGATTGGAATAAACTTAACTTTTTCTGTCTTTTGAGATTGATATTCAGTTTTATATAATGAAGAAGCAATTTTTATTTCAAGTTCTGTAAATGTGAGGACTATGGACCATTATGTTAATAGATAGTTTCCTTGTTTGGCATGAAAAAGCGGGGGCAGTTGAGGGTGTGTCATTCTCACTCCAATGTCTCGCTTATGGTGGCGCGTGTATCGGATCATTCGGTTCCCTTCAAAATGGTTGAGCTGAATGTTGCTGATGCACGCGTCATGTTCGTGAACGGGCGCCGTCAGTGGAGACTGGTCATCCCTTAGTTACCACTGCCTCATTTTAATATTTGATACCATAAATTGTTTTTTTTCTTTCTTTACATTGTTCTCATATATAGAAGCAACAAGGTTAATGTAACCAGGATGTTTGTAAACATAAAATGATTTAAAAGAGTGTCCGTGGAGTTTCTTGCACTTCTCCATAGAGATCTACGCTTTCGAACGTGCAAATAGCTTCATGTTTTTGACGGACTGACTTTGACAATTCAAAAGTACCTGATAATGGTTTATTTGAAATAAATGCTTTGACTTTGACTTTGACTTGTACCATAACAAAAAAATTGGCGTAAAGAAATTTTGTCCGTAAAAAGATTAATATAAACACTTTTTCTTTATTTTAAGGCGTCGGCCAACAACGTAGGTACAACGCAATCATCGCGCGAATACACAATCTTCGCGTTTATATGCACGATATCACCAATCGCGGCGACGCGTTCGCACCGAAGGAGAACGCCGAACAAATTGTTCGTATAAGAATGACGACTTAACGATTTGAATAAAGAAAACTTGTGAGATAATAAGAAAACGCAAAAACGTGTGAAAGCAGTGACTTTAAGTAAGTACGAATTTAATGTGCAGTAAGTAATTGCTATGTATGTTAATGCGGATTAATGAAAAACCGTGGTAATAGAAAACATTTTAGAAGTCAGTAAGGTCATTCTACAATACAACTTCATCAGATTTTGTTTGTGTAAGCAGCATGAGCCACCGTTTGCAGAAAATATTTCAATGAAAATTCGGCAAAACGTTTATCTACTGTAACAGTAACCGGCTCCGATTATTAAAGCCGTTATGTAAAGTGGCGTATTTACCTGCGACATATGCGTGTTACTAAAAAATTTACTGTATTACAATGCTAAATGATACCATCAAAATATCTTTGATCTTGCAGTTGTTTCAATATGAATTAGTTTTTAACAAAGTTGATCGGAGCAACTAACATTGTGCAACAAAGTTGTGAATCAAAGGATATGGTGCTATTGGTACTTCATTAAATCTACAACACAGTAAAACACCTTGGAATATAATGTGGAAACCTCACGGATGATGTCATGACACCGCAGCAAACGCACGTAGTCAATATTACACAGATACAGTCGTGTCTTCAACTACACGCGGTCGGCTCCAGTTGTGTAGTGTCGACGCACGCTGTCCATCGCTAACCACATACAGTTACTCTGCAGCTAGTCAGGGAAAATAATGCACGTCGGTCGCGTCGAAAGGATAGAATTCTATTCCGAGTACATAAGGTCTATAATCGTTCGTGTAGAAAATCGTTAACAGAGTAATAAAATTTCTCCTCAAGAAAAGCCTTAAGTTTGTTTTTGAAATGTTGAAATGTATCTCTTACACAGCGTTTCTAAGCTTCAAACACTTTATCTCTTGGGCTATAGTTACCCCAAAAAATGATTCCAAATCTCAAGACCGTCTCATTTCCCTGAGAATAGACAACTAACGCTAAAACCGCCCAAGTGCGTGTCGGGCCACGCACAGTGTAGGGTTCCGTAGTTACCGCACCGTAAGTGGCAAATACACATAGTTTTAGTCATTTTCTATGGGGTTATAACGAAATGTTTACCTAATCAGTTATATTTTATAAGTTGGTCGACTATTACTTGTTAACTTGTAAAGCCTGCTCAGCTGTTCTAGTTTTTCTTTTAAATTCGTTTTATATTTATTTAAACTTTATGCACAATATAGTGGTATGTGGGCGGATTTAGTGTATCCAAGCATTCTCTACCAGTCAACCTTTGGGTTATAAGGACCATCGGCTTACTGTTCTGTCAGTATACTGCAGGTCGGTAAAATGATCGGACGAGATAGCTTTCGTCGGGATATTGTTTGTCGGAGTAATGTGGTACAATCACTGTGGTAGGTGTACAATAAATAAAAATACAATTTAAAATATAGTTTTAACGTTTCGGATATATGCTACTCATATATCCGAAACGTTAAAATTTTGCATGAATTTTTTCACGTCTCCGAAAACAACCGTTTAGCTGGCAGACGGGAGGACACTTGACTCTAACAAAAATTAGCACTTTAAAGCTTAATATCTCGCAAACGGATCCTTGCATAAAAAAATGGTTTTCGCACAGCTGCAATATTTTTAACGACCTATAAAACGACATCCCACACCATGGGATAGACAATAATAATGAATTCATCGCTACTTTACGTGTAAAAAGAACGGCCATGGTAAAACTATAAGGCTTCCTCTTTGACTACGGAACCCTAAAAACCCTTTTTTATTCCTCATATTCTTAGTCATGGACGTATAATTATTCAGTAGAAATATTCGAATTGATTAATTTTATGTCTGCCATTACTCTTAATTAAGTAGAAAAAATATCAATTTACACTTTGAAATCGTTTGTCAAGTTTCTTCACATCTTGAATGCAAAGCAAGGTGAGAGGTGACCTTGCTCATCACTGACAGCTCCAAGGTTTACAGGAAACTAAGAAAACTTAGAAAGAAGAAAAACGGATTTTCAACGGTATTCTACAATCTATCTTTTTGCATGCTTGCAACGTATAATGTACAGTTGGTAACGATTTATAAAAAAACAATTAATAACTCTTCGAAAACATCAACTACGTGTGTTTCGGACATGAGTAATTGACGGTAGTTGAGAAATTGATCACCATGTACCTCAAAAACTAGATGTGATGAATATCACAAATGTTCGAGACTTTTTTTCTATGACTTATCAGCTATTTATTTCACCTATCAGTTAACCGGTACCAAATATGTGTTAAGCAGTGTTATCATAAAATACCAGGCGTCGGTGTCATCATGCAGCCCCGCTGTGTGGTCGAAGTTCTGCCCCTAAGGAAAAGGAGCATGGCGCACAAAATCTGCGAGCCTTTCTTAGCAATAATTTGTTATTAAATATTGTGTTTATGCAGATTTATCGATTTTTGAGTATTTAAAAACGTCGTTTGATACACGTGGGTATTTGTTATTGCAGTCTCTCGACTCCACAAATGCCTCGCCATCGGCTCGGGCGTCTATTCCGCCTTAGCTGCAATTACAAAGTTTGCCCACTTTTGTGTCAAAGTGTGCTATTGTTGTGCGACTTGTTTTAATTTTTTTATATTTCTTACTAAACTGAGATTGGTTTGGGGCAAAGGGGAATGTTGGCCTTCATACTACTATTTGACGAAAAAAAACTAAGTTTGAAAACAGCTGCATAAATATTTAGTTATTTTAGACAAAATTCGAAAATCATAAAAAAATATTACTGTGAGACAGTCAAACTCGAAATATATTTTATTTTTTTTATCTATACTATCATACTTTATTTTCGTTTATCTTAAACTACACGGTCAAAGAAACTTCATCAAAGTACATGCAAGCATAAAAGCTTTTAAGAAAATGACAACATCTAAAAATAATCTAGTCATGTTAGCTCATTTAATTTGTGTAAGAGTACAATAATTCGCATAGAGCTCAAACTTTGTACGAATGTTCGAAACACCATTATAAATGAAATGTGAAAAGACCCCAACTTTCCGACATTAGCAAAAAAAAAATATTCAAGGTCAAAGTTCGCAAATAAAAGTGTTTTTGCGTTTTTAAAATTTGCCAAATAGTAAGTTTAAAATTAACAAATTTGTAAACGGGATCGTTACTACAACAGTGACTGAAAAGGAAAGTCAATCTCAGATTAAAATGTTTTTTAATTTAGGATCTCCAACAAAAGTTACAAACAATACTAATTGTCCGTAATAAATACATACATATTAAGGTATTTAGTAGGTGTACCCCTTTACTAACAGGACATTACAGCATGCACAAAAACTTAAACAACTAAGCAAACAAAGCTAAAATAAAAATATAAAATATAAATAGAAACGGGACATTGAGACGTAATACTAAAAATAATGGAAAAAGAGAAATTGAATCAGTCAACTCAATCAACGAATAACTTTAATTAAATCTAGTTGTGGCATTTGAAAGTTGTAAATGAACAGTTTTGAATAATTAATTTGGAAGAAAGAAAGAAAGAAAAGAAATTCAGTTTGATCTGCTGGAAAAAACGCACAGAAACACTAAAAACTAAAAAACTTATCAACTACAATAATCGTCTTCTTCGTATTTGGAAGTAAATATTTTATTTTCAAACGGTTCATGAACATAATTATCACATTTTCGAAGCATAACTAAATACAGTAACCAACTTTGATAGAAAATTGACTAATTTTGATCTAGATGTTTTATTGCCTCGTTTTGAGAATTCTTAGTAAACAGCAAGTTTTCATTAAAATCGTGTATTTTGTTCAGAGAAATAACCACTTTTGTTGCATTCCGAGATCAGAAAAAGCTAAAATTTAGCTTAAATGGGACTGGGCCGGATATGTATACGTCATGTCAGACTAGAAATGGACAAAAGGAACCACCAAATGGGCCCCATTAAATGCCAAAAGCATCGCGGTAGTCCAAGTCGAAGATGGCGGGACGAGCTCAACTCCTATCGAAAGGACTGGGCCGATATAGAAAGTCAGTCCCAGCAGTGGGACAAAATAGGCTAGATAGGTAGTTACTAAATACTGACTACTAAATAATAACTTAATTATTTACTATCGGATACTATATTATTTTGATGTCGATGCATGATTAGTGCTCTGAAATTAGGATCATTCATACTATGTGTTTGTTAAATTCTGGTTAAGTTATTTACATAGTAAATAAATGTAAATAACTTTTCTTCGTAAAGTCTACCTAAGAACTTATGGAATCAGGTATTCTTTTTCATTTTGTCCAGTGCCGCATCCAATGAGTCTAGAAAGAAAAACTATTTTTAATATAAGCCAATTTTGATTGTGCTTGTTTGTCGCACTTAAAATTAAAGATTTTGATTTATGTGGCTGTAGTTGAATGTACGAAAATGTCTTAGTGACACCTCAGAAGGACTATTCTAGAAGAGCCAACAGGGTTAAGCGTTCACATGCCTGTTACAAACATTATAAACTTGCCTCCAAAGTCCGTATCGTGAAAACCAAACGATTTTAAAAAGTCTGGCAGTGAGCAACAGTAAGTTGAATTGTCGCCGATAATCCAATTGTTATAATTATCACAAATAGCTGGCCTCTTGCATTTGATGTCACTCTCTGTTGGTTTAGGATCGTTCACGTAGACTATGGCCATTTCTTCATCGTTGGCGAGCCTTACCACCTGAAATTAAATAAATTTGATGAACGGATGATGGACGGTCACAACTCGTCAGGAATTCATGCCTTAATTTTGCTGCTATTGCCATGCATGCCATTGACTTAAAGAAATAATAAAAATAACAATTAAAGTATTTTAATTTTGGAAGTAGGTGTTTATGGTGTGGTTTCTTCGTATTTTGACACCGACTTCCAAAATTAAAATTATGTTGTACATTGTAGTGGTTTTATTTGGAAGTCAGTTGCATTTTTATAAAGATGTTTTTATTTTTCACTTTTCAGTGCTGTTACCCCTCACCATTCCAAAAATTTCAATCAATTTTTCAATTTCCGAACTTCTTCTACTGATCTTTACGAAATTTTAATGGAACCATTTTGGAATAAACCTCTTTCTGATAATAATTTTGAAAATCCGTTTATATATATATGGGAGTTATGCCCGAACATACATAAAAAAAAATATTCATATGAACATCCAAATTGATAACCTCCTCTTTTTTTGAAGTCGTTTAAAAAAAATTACGGCTTGCACTACCTGAGTGCCGACAGAAGTGAAAACTTATTTTGGCGCGTTAGACATTTTTTAGATAGGTACTAGGGTTATTGGGTTATGAATTGCATTTTATTTATGAATTCTATTTTATTAATTATTAGAAACTCTAAAATTCATTTAATATTCTTTTATAAATTATCATTAACAATTGCGACAACTCTTGTATCATCATCATTAAAATTATTACTATCTTAAATAGAAACTGTAGGTTCATGGTAACTAAAATAGGAAATAAACAATTTTGATTCGAAGTTATTTAAATATCTCGTGAATACCGCATCAAGTGTACTTTTATATCTCGTTGTGCTAATATTGCGTTGATTGGACATAGTAAAATCAAATTCTCTACTCAAAAATTCAATTAATGGTAGATTTTTATCATCTGCGTCTCGTAACGGTGTCGCGAGTCCAGAAATTTTATCTCGTCTAAAAATATGCGTACCGCGCTAAAAGAAGTTTTCACTTCAAAAACAAAAGTCCTTTTGACTGGTTATGAGTTTTGACTGTATCATATACAGAAAGAACATCTAAAAAGTGTTCACTGTATTAATTATTCTGAACAGCTTTTAATGTGGGTCCGACCGTTGATGATCGTCCCACAATCACATTTATATTCGGATAACTCGACAAAAATGTACTGACCCTGCACATTTTTTACCTTTATATGTTCAGGCTAAATGGACTAAACCTTTGGACTTAGAGAGCACAAAGGTTTCCTTCATGACGTGTACAAGTATTAAGGAAGAATATTTTGAAATTGAATTCTTAAAAGCTATAAAAGGGTTGTCTAAAAGATGGAATGCAACATTTTTGTTTGTGGTTAGATTATTGAAACTTTTTCTTTATGTTCGTTGAAATATTTTGTCAAACACCTATTAGCTAAAGTTTGTTGAAATCAACCCTAAATCGGATGAAGAGAGGTCGCAAAGTTTATTGTTTGACTAGCACTTTGCCCGCGACTTAGTACTTTCCTCGCGGATTTAGTACTTTCCTCTACAAACTTATACACCTCTCCAATCCCTCTATAGGGTTCTTTACCAAAAGTGAATGACGACGATCTTCATTATTATCATTGGTTTGATTTCACAATCAATAGTGATCATAATGACCTCTCATTATGGGTGTGAGTTGCATCATGAATTCATCAACGTCATTAGAATTTTCCATAAACATAAATCGAACTCCCTTCAACCCTCTTTGAAAAATTGTTTTAGAATATTAACCATTACAATCTTTGTTATTTACCGAGGCATATAGCTTTTATATAAGAAGTTTCAGGCTTCGAAATTGATGGAAAGAAACGGTTTTTGATTTTCACCCCGACGGGGGCTGATTATAAAGAAATCGTATGCTTGGATACGGACGTATGTTTCCGTTAGCACAATTTTAGATTGGTTATATCATTGTAAAACTTAATCACCTCTTTTGGGGTTGGTTTCCCAAGAATCATGTATTTTAAAAATATAATTATATATTGTATATATATATATTTTTAATAATAATCAATGTATTTATTTTTTATCGTGATCATTTATGCAGTTAAGATTTTTCCATACAAACTTTAATACCCCGTAAATCATCTTTCGGGGGCATTTGCTAAAAACTAATTATGAAATGATCTATTTATTATTAATTAAGTCAGTATTTGTGCCAAGTTTCAAGTAAATTGGCCCAAAGAATGAGACCCATCCCTTATTTTCCCCACTTTACGGGTAAAGTTTCCTAAAATCCTTTCTTAGCCAAGGTCTCCTACTTATAATCTACTTTCGAGCCAAAGGACAAGGTACAAAATTAACCCAGCTCAGGCGCTAATGATTTATATCTCAGATTGCAGCGTAGAAAGAGTAGTAATAGAATATACATACTACCACTTGACTATCTTTATCAGGTTTATAAACATATTGTTTTTAACCGAAGAAGTTTGTTAGGCGTTCTACACAAAAATGGTAATTTAGGTTCAAAATATTCATTATTAGTATTGTTAACAGAATACATTCAAGCTTATCACTTAATCTTAAAGTCAAACACAATTCAAAGTTGCATTACAATTAGATGAAAACAAATCCTGAAATATGTTGACAAAGATTTAAGATCACTTTTTGATATCTTATTTTTTTTAAATTACTTATGTGACTTACACTTTTGAAAATCATCTCATCGAGCCTTTTATTTTGATACCTCACATGCATGATCAAGTAACAAATATTTCGGCGACACTTTATCCGCCATCTTGTTTTTGATTTATTTTTTTAAACCTCAAAGCGTGCGTCAAGGCGAATCGAATGATTCCTCATTTGTAAAAATCCATTAAGTCGTTTAAGCTGCAGGGCTTGGCAACGAAAGCTTTACTTAAAACTTTATCGGTAAAAAGTCATGTGACGTTATATTATTTTAATACTTATGACGGTAATTTTTTTTAATTTTTGATATTAGATAACGTTTGGGCTGGAGGTGTTTTTTTTTTATGAACCATGAATCGTCTCATTTCATCTTCATATGTCCTTATATCGCTTGTATAGTTTCTTATATTTTGTAATTAAACAATGAGCGATTTAATGATTATATTATTTACCAGGCCTCAATGACTGATCGGACTTGCCATTCAGATATACCATATCATAAACCACATTTATTATATGATTAACCTGAATTAGGACAAAGGATACTTTTATCCCGGTATATGATGATGCCTTATGATAATAAATTTTACAAGTGACCGAAGTCGTGGGTAAAAATTAGTCAATCAATATATTAAAAGGCATAATAGAGAGTATATGATAATGACATATAAAGAGTATAATAACTATTCGGCGTCCAATTTCAGTAGACTATCGACGAGTAGAGACATCGACACGGATGAGAACTTCTATTATAGTGTAGCGAGCTAGATATTTAAAGTATGTACTAAATACAACGTGAAACAGAATAAACGCAATACCTCTTAAGGGGCACTGTACTCATCATGAATTTGCGAAAAAAATCAACTGCCCCATACATTTTTGTGCGCAAAACCCGAAAAAATGTGCTGAAAGCTGTTTTTTTTTTTAGCGATTTCGGTGTTGGTCCCTTAATGAAAGTTGTTAATAATGATGTGTACAATGACCCCTTAAGAGGTATTTCGTTTATTCTGTCACAAACTGTTTATGGATTACACAGGTTTGTTTGATATAGGTACAAGGTCTATAGAGGCCCGTTAGATGGAAATAACAATGTGGGAATGAGGGATGAATATAATAATATCTCTGATATCTGAACATAATTATTTCATGTTTTCACTAAACCAGATTGGGAAAATGACCCTCCAACCTTCACTCCTTTTTATTTTTTACTATTGATTGGCACGCGTTTGACCACTATCTTACCTGATGGTAAGCGAGAATGTGGTCAAAGATGGAGTATGCTTGCCTAGAAGTAACTTACTCACTTAAAAGACTCCCAGGTTGTAGCTATCAGGAAACACAGATTCTGTCAGGGAATTTCACTCCTTAGCTGTACACACAATGAATGTGTTCCCAAAACGTTTTGTGCGTGTGGGTGGGATGTCCACCATGTATTGGTGGCGCATTGCCGTACGTCTTGTGGTCCGATGATGGAACGGGCTCGGCGGAATTAAATTATGCAAGTCCGTCGCACACTCCCCAAAATGCAGCCGATAGAAAACCGACAGGTTAGCAACTCGGCGTAGATGCTCAAGACTTTAGAGCTTCGACTCGACGAGCCTGTCATTACTGATGATCCTCTTGGCTCGTTTCTCAATTGACTCAAGGGCATCAAGCTGGTAACTGGCAGATCCGTCCCAAAGATGAGAGCAGTACTCCATACACAATCGAATTTACACTTGATAAAGTTCGAGCAGCTGTGCCGGCGTGAAATACCGTCTCATCTTTGCTTAGTTAGATCCCCAAATTTTTGGCAGCCACTTGAGCGTTTGCCTCTATGAAAGGACCAAAATTGAGCGTAGATGTTAACGTTACACCAAGAAGCTCAAGTTGGTCGGTTATCGGCACGGTTACACCTCGAAAAGATGGAGCTGGGTGGAATGAGCTCATTTTAGCGGAAAAAAAGACACGCGTGGGTCTTAGCAGCTTTGAACTTCACATCACCCCATTCAGAGACAGCTTATAAGGACAAGTTCTAGCGCTTAACCATAGTCTCTCGAAGAGACCGGATCTGCGACCCACCACCAGCTCGTGCGTTAGACACGTATCTCTCAGCAACAGTGCTGTCGTCTGCATACCCAAAGGCATCGGGTTTTAGCAGATCATTAATACGCAGCAAGAACAATGTTTGATTGAAAAATTGATCATTTCCCTTCGGGATTCGATCAAATCCCCAATTGTATAATTTTCCTGCGACATATAAACTTGTAAAATTGTAGGTAAAGTGTGTTATAAGTATCAGGATCTATATTACCTTCCATAAGTATCTTGGTATGACAGCTCCATTTTTTTCTTGCATAGTGTGCGTGCCAGACCAGACAACGATGTCTGTGTACATGGACAGCTGGAATCTCACCTTGTCATTCATATCTTCCCAAGGAGACTGAAATATTAACATTCATTTGAGATACCCTTTATTACTCGTAAATTGCAGATCACAGCCATTTTAAAATTATTTTGTTTGCCATAATATATCGGTTACCTTTGAATTATTATCGTTAGTATCGCAGGGCTGCCAGACCGGGATTACATTCAGAGGATCGATGAACGTGCTCTTCTTTGCAGGGCCATCGTTAAAGTCTACTGCATTCACAAGCTGGGATTTACTATAACAACATGAGGAAGTCGCGTCCTTACAGGTGAATCCTCTCTCAGTTTGCTGGTTACCTATTCCTGGGTATGTGAACCAGTCGTAGCCGGCGTTCAGACCGTTGTTGTTTGTGTCAGTCATTATAATGCGTGTGTATAAGGGCATATTTATTTTATGATCGAAACAGACTTCGTAAACTTCTAAGAAGCCAGGAATGTTGTAACCCACTTTTATTAGTTCGGAAGTTTCCGTTGAACATTTCACTTTATTTCTGATAACGGAGAGTTGAACAGTGTTTGTGCACTGTAGGTCTGAGAGCTTGTAAGTTTTGTCGTCTACTATGAAGGAGTCTTCTTCTTTACAAATTGCTTCTAATGAGCTTTTTTGAGGGAAGTTTTTGAATGTATTCGACGTCTCCTTTGCGCTTGGACAGGACAAGGTAATTTTGTCTTCTTGTTCTAGTACCATATAATAATCTGTGGTTTCCAATTTGTGCCAAAATCCTTCGTCATTAAGTACGAGCGGCATATATTGCGCATCTCTCAAGTTCCTAGTTATTAAACAAACTGTAACAAAATGATGCATATTTTAAATATTTGAGGATATGTACATACAAAAAAATATACCTGGGAGGAGTCTCGACTGCTTCTAACGATAATATTAAAACTTGCCAGAAGACTTGACGTCAAATTGCTTCGTTACAGATCCGTGCACGTTGCTTGCGTTACAGGTATAGTGACCCACACCTGCCGAGTTTAGGTCAGTTAGCTCTTTGCCATTCAACGTCCATTGAACCTGAAAGTTTAGAGAAATTATTGAATTCCATAAATTTAGCAATCATTCAGAGTTATCACCTTTTAGGTATAAACAGTACTAGCATTCTATGTTGTTTCGAAGCTCTTTCAGTGATGTTTTACTCAATCGGATAGTATTTTTCAACCACTTGCCTTCATAATTTTGATTCATAGTGTTTTAATAACCATGTCATATTTTGCAATGCAAACTTACCACGGGCTGCGGCTTCACGTCGTTTTTCATGTCACAGAACTGTGTGATATCTTTTATATCGCCTCGCCAATTGCTAATAGAATTATCGTTGGCAATAAACATCGGGGCAATGCCGACTTTCACCACGTACGTGTGTGTTTGTGCGTATCCATGCTTGTCGCTCACACGGCACGTATAGTTGCCGTCGTGCTCGTAAAATGAAGCATTTACAATTTGAAAGTATGGTTCTTTGTTGCCTGTGTCCTGCGTCTGCATTAGTAGAAACAAATATTAGTTTAGCTTTCGAGAAAATCAAGTGATAAATAATCTTATCATGTCATTTGAATTTTAGTTGGAATCTATGAAGGCGAGTGATGTCGCAGCATCCTAGCTAGATCTGAAGCCACACCAATCCTTTATCGCACTATCAAAGTTCTCCAAGCGATTTAAACAGATACAGCAGCCCAACATCATCATCGGGCAGTTGCCCACGAGACGCAAAACCCGTCTAAAAAGTGTTTCCTCCCGTATAAAAAAGGGCTCTTAAACGGCCCTCACAATGAGAACGCATTGTGATCGAGAATAACTTTACTACTTTCTGATATCGTCCTAGCTGTAGCCACCTTAGTAAGCCAATGTAAGTAAAAGAATAGAATTAAAAATCCAAAGTATTTTATTCTCTTGGAGAAGATGCAAATACAATATTTTATGAGAATTTTGTGATTCAAATGATAAAAAAAATCCTCTGCAACGTTTTTATTTTAGTGATTATTGATTTTTTTGAACCAATTATTATGAATTAAAATGACGTTAAAAAAACGTTATTTAATAGATTGGATTCAGTAGTGTTAGTATGTACAGACATACACATCATGCTACAACAATCTGTCAAATTTCTTTAACAGATTTTCAACCATATCGCTAAAGCGTTAGGTTCAAGTTTGATTGAGAAAATTTGACGGTTTCGTGTAGCTTGATATTCTGGTGTTTGTACTTTCGACGTACGCATTAATTTTTGTGATGAATGAACCTCCTTGAATTTTGAAATATGTTTTATAAACATATTTCAAAATTCAAGGAGGTTGTTCCTCCCAAATCCTGGCAGACATTAGTTTTCGTTATTTTCTACAAAACTTCCTTCATTGAAAAAAATATTATCGATCATTTAAATCAAAATATCGTTCGATATAGTCGGTTTTTATTTATTAATTGTACTCGTTTAATTTGCCATGTGTTATAACTTTCCAGAATGTGATCCTTATTAGCGACACTTTCGGATAGTGTTATAATACAGGTGTGTTTTTTTTTTCAATATCAACCGGTTCGATTCTTGACTAGGAATACCGATTTTACAAAAATCCAATGATGTAGATTTAGTTTTCATCAAAATCGGGTTCGAGACTGCTTTCAGTGTTTTTTGCTGATCCTCATATTTTCGGATTTGGCTATTCACGCACATCATCTGCCTGGCCTTTTCCCAACTATATTGGGGTCGGCTTTCAGTCAAACCGGATTCAGCTGAATACCAGTATTTTACGAGGAGCGGCTGCCTACCAGACCTCCACAACCCATTAACTGGGTAACACGATACTCGTTGGCAAGACTGGTGTCAGATTATCTGGCTTCTGACTATCCGTAACGACTGCCAAAGATCTACAAATGACAGCCGGGACCAACGGCTTAACGTGCTTTCCAAGGCACGGAGGAGTCTCGGTATGTTAAGATGGTCACCCATCCACAGGCCAAGCTCGGCAAGCGTTGCTTAACCCTTTCGGCTGTTATTATTTAGCCACGAGTTCCTTCACTACCGAGGCTATTCACGCACAATTATCATTATTAACGAAAAAAAAACGGTGTATGCGCGTACGAAGACGCGGGCAATAGCTAGTAAGTACTCGTATAATCTTATTTAGTGACCGAACATTTTGAAGTTGTCCGGGCACTACGTAGTTAGTAGGTACAGTTATTTCGATGTTCAAAAATTGAGTGTAAATTACGACAATGTATCCTTACAACATCCCAAAAAAATAAGGACAAGGTGCAATTTATTGCGATCTAATGTTTTAAATGACTACAATTCTACATAAAAGCAAAATTTTGAAATTTTTGGGTTGTTCTCTAAAGTAAAGAAATTTCGAAATATGTTCCCAAAGGCTCCATCATCCCGTCTGATATACCTAATAAGGTTGTTTTTCTTCGTCAGATTTGCCTATTCATGACATTTTGCATTAAGCCGCACCCAATCAAATATGGTTGCTCATAAATAAAACCACGCTAGTTTTCCCTCTAAAATAATTTGTTACGTTTAACCTAACCTTTTATGTCTGCCCAGTCACTTGTTGTTGACATGACGAGTATAACTGATCGGTTCGAGATTCTGAAGCGAAAATAGCGTCAAATCAACGTTGATATGTGCGTATGATGTGTAGATCTCGTTCATTAATGAAGCTTATCTTATCCAATGGCTGCGGAGTCCTGATTTGGAGCCGGACGCTACTATATCACTCGCCGTTCGATGGCCGGTCACTCCCCTGCTCACTTACAGTTATTCGCGGCGTCGTTGAGGAATCCTTTTCCGAGCTTGACGTGGTTGTCTCCAGTGAATCAAGCTCCGTTGGTGATGAGGTGGAGCTCAGTGACGAGTCCAGGTATTGAAGCTTTTCTTTTGTCTTTATGATAAAAAATATGGGTATTATTTAGTTGTTATAATTACACAAACATTAGCCTCGTTATCATTTAAGGCCCATATTTAAAAAGGACGAACTCCAACTCGGATGTGAGCACGAAAATTTCATTTATGACAAGTTTTAATGACATTTTGATGTTTCGATGGAGTTAGAGTTGAGTTGGTAAATTCCAACTCAACTCGTTTTGGAATATGGGCCTATGAGTCCATCTTTTGTACCAACTTGTTGTCAAAATACATTAACTAGATTTTTAATCTGAGTTGGTAGTAGCCTCCATAGGTGGCGATACTGATTATTACTAACACCAAAACTACTGACACTAATAGATAAATAAATCTTGACGGAAAGGAGGAGAACATACTTACTTCAAACCATTTAACTGATTGAGATTCAGAATTATTATATGCTGCACATTCCACTTTTCTCGTTTCACCCTCTTCTAAGTAGACGTAATGTTCTGTGCCGAAGCTCTTGGGGTGGTCTGTGGAACATTATTACACACGATTTAAAAGTATTAAATACTTGCCTTTATAAAATATAAATTATATTTTCGGCAAAAAATAACCTATAACCGCCTTCAGAAACCATCCATCTCTATACAAAATTCATCAATATCGATTAAATGATTTCGGCGCGAAAGTAAGACGGAAGAAACAAACACACTCACTTAGGAGTGTCTAATCAAAACCCAATAATTACACTTAAGCAATATTCGTTTTTATTTTTTTTATCTAGCAAAATTTTAATATGGTTAGTTTTAATATTTTTGACTAAACCTACCTACCTAAACCGTAACTGATATTTTTTCAAAATCCAATAATGTATATTGTAGATTCTCGGGTCCATCGTTGAGATTAAGTCGCCGTTAGTGTCCGCCCTTAAATTGTATTTAATTCAAAAGAGTGTCGCTTCTATTCTTGTTTTATAACTTCATACTCACAACAACTTCCAACAAGTACAAAATCCGTTCTTTGTCACTTTTTCTGTTTAAAATGAAACGATGACAGTTCATCAGTCTAGTAGTTTGTTAATTATTCCGCACTGATACTACACTATTTCTATTTTTTGTCCTTGAATTTTTGGTCTATCTTCCACAATTATTTTAACGAGTAACTCGAAGACTTATATTTTAAAATCAGATAATACCCGATGTCAACGATGTTGACAGCGGCGTCAGTAATGAGTACTAAAAACAGTCCGAAATTAATTGTACAACACTTGACAAAAACTGGAGTCTCGGGATATTTTAAAGTTTTTGGTCACACCAAAAGTTTTTTAACGTTTACTCTGGCGGGACATAGTATGAATGCCATTTGAAAAAAACGTTTACACGTAAAAAATAATATTTTTGGAAATAAATTTAACCGCGGGATCGTCGTTGGGTCGACGATGTGGTTCTAGGACTCGTCCTCGACGCCGACAGCCGGTGGAACTTCGTCGACCACTTCCGACGTTGAAAAACTCCTTAGTGTGCATATAAATTTGCGCAATTTCACGTCATGAAATTTACTAGATGCGACGACAGAGTGCACTGTAAAATTTTGTAGTGGGCCTAAAATTGTGCACCGGAGACTAGAAATGCAGTGAATTCTGAGTGGATATGGACGTAAATGGACGTTTAAGAGAAAAATTGCTGCGTCACACCAAAAAACGTATTCGATAATTGGGATAAGTACGTACAGGTACCTAAAGTGCCTGGAAATTTTAAAATCTCAAGATCGGATGCTGATAATTGTTGTGATTAAGCTAGGACAACACTAGTTTACGTTTTTTTTGTGGATGGGAAGTCAACAAATTTCTCAGCCCGCTCTGGGCGGAGCGGGAGATAATGCCAGACTCTTACTGACTAAAACCCATCTGTGTTCCTTCAAATTCCCGCGGAAGCTCTTCCGAATAATTCCCTTGGCGGGAACAGCTAGTATACGTTCATGAGATCCTGAGATTTGACACTGAATTTACATGTACATGTGTTTTAGTTTGTAGTTTTCTTTTTACGTTATTCTCGGTGTACAATAAAGTATATAATAAATAAACTTACCTGTCACTGTTGCTTGGAACGTGGCGCTGTCGGAACCAATCGAGTTTTTAGCTTCACACGTGTATGATGAGGAATCCATTTCTCCAGGTTTTGCTATAACTAGAGCTCCATCCTCAATGGAGTACTTTCCATCTGAAATACGCGAATTACGTCTGATATGGTTTGTCCAATCGTATTTGTAGTGATGTAATTAAAATAGTGAAATGCAGGACTCCTGATAAAAAATTAAGATTCGAAGACCTGTATGAAATTTTCCGAATGGAAAAAAACTTGACGATCCTTTTGAAAACAAGCCATGTGTTCAGGTCAAAAGAAAGGAAAATAAAAGGACCACGCTAGTTTCTCGGTATTCCGAATCGAATTCCTAATCAGAAACCTAATCGGGGTACCGCAGAGGTTCGGCTCTTATGAAAAGTAGTTTTTGTGCGTTTTTCTAAAAAACTGTCAATCAAATAAATCAATCAAAGAAAGAAAAATGTTTATTTGGGACTCGCACAAGACTAACAAACCAGTATAATAAAATTAAAACTAAACAGTATAATAAAATAATTATCTGTGCGAGGCCAAAATGGTCCCTACCTCAGCTTATGCTGCGATATCTAAAAAATAAATAACGCTCAATCAATAATATCAATTTTTATATATTTACAATCTCTATAGGTATATAATAAAACATATTTTGCCCGCGACTTTGTAGGTACGCGTACCTATATTCCGTTTTTTCCCGTTCCCGTACAGCCTTCCGTATAGCCTTCCTCGTGAATGTGGGTATTACATACAAAAATATTTTACAAAATAATCCAATTGTTAGTTCCAGAGATTAGCGCGTTCAAACAAACAAAAAAACAAACTCTATATAATAATGTATAGATTGTTTGTTCATTACTCACTGGGTGTTGTATGTGTAATTGTAATGCCATTTATTTTCCATGTAATAACTGGTTGTGGTACACCGACGACGTTACAAGGGATCCTTAAAGCTAGATCTCCTTTAACCCCTTCTACTGTGGTTGAGTTTGTAGTGATGCCTGGCAGATCTGTGGACAAAGGGGTTATTCCAGGTGAAACAAAGTTAAATTTTGTTCGAATCCACGAAATAAAATGGACGATGTTATAAATCCAAGGAACTTTGGTTCTTGCGGTCACGGGACAAAACTATTATATATAATTATATGTTTCTCAAAAAAAAAACTCAAAGCATCTATTTCAATAAGACCATTTACGGGCATTTTTGAATTGTTAAGGTCGGTCGGTCAAAAATATGAAAATATTTGCAGGTTCCAAAGCGTAGATCTCTATGGAGAAGAACGTACAAGAAATTCCACAGACACTCTTTTTAAAATAATAATGTTTTGCAAAGTTATGGTTACATCATTTATGTTGAAATTAAACATACAGCGTGAAATTTTAATGGTTGTTTTCCTGCAGCGAAATGAGTTTGTCTTGGTAATACAATCGTTTTATGAAAAATAATAATTTTAAAATCAAGAAATGGCAGAATAACAATTTTATTGTAATAAACAAAACTCGAAAGCGACTTCGAACTAATAGTTATACATTGCGATAGTTTCGCGCAAAGCGGCCGCGGTCGTTGCCCTTCGCGTATCAACCAGCTGATAGGTACTCCTGATATAATGAAACACAATAGGTACCGAATAAGTTAACATAAATGGATGCCGCGCGCGATGCGCGGAGCCTCATTTGCCGCTTGCTTGCAAGCAAGCGTCAAATGAGTAATTTGCCTCTCTGCCGACAAAGTGAAAAGAGCAAACGGTGGCGCGTGCGTGTGTTGAGTAGTACCTACGCCACGTCTAGTGAGTTACTATTGCTTCTCACGCTTTCGAGCTTATGATTTTTTTTTATTATTTGAAAACAAAAACATTTTTATTTTTTAAGTTTAACTTTATGTTTCGATAGTACTACTGATGGCTAATCGTTCTGCCGCGGAAAACAACCATTAAAATTGTAGCGTGTATAATGTGCGAATGATGTAAAAGACGTTCTGGATAAAAGCGACCAGAGTAAAAAGAAACAACTAAAATAAAACCGTGGCAGCCGAGACGACCAGTCCCAGCTGACGACGCCCATTCACGAACATGTCGTTTAGAATAACTATCGTCACCGGTGGGGGTACCACTGTGAGTATCGATAAATTATCCCACCGAATTAAATCCGCTCAGCTGTTGAGGCGAGATTGATTTCTTTATATCTTAACATACGGATTTTCACATAATGTTACTCACATTCAACAATAAGCGTTGTGACGTGTTCATCGCTTCCTACGTTGTTCTGTGCTACACACTTGTAGCGCCCCGCGTGTTTGTTTTCCGCGTTTGTTATGCGCAGTGTATTCTTTGAACCGCTGATAAGTACAAACTCTGAAGCAGCTTCATCCGAAAATTGCCAAGAAATTGTTGGAGTTGGCTCACCTTGATATATACTGAAAGAATCAATGATTAAATTCGAATACAATGAGTCTGTTGTGATTAAACTAGCTCTTTGCCCGCTATTTTGTCCACGTGGATTTCGTAATTATCTCTATCAACTTAAGGCCATCTCTCTATAGGGTAATTTAGGAAACTGGAATCATTACAATGTTTATTATTCTATTATGTCACTATCAATAGTATACTTTTTTTTTTTTAAGGATGGGAAATCATCAAATGACTTCTTCCGCTCTGGGTGGAGCGGAAGGGCGTGTCAGACTCTTACTGACTAAAACCCATCCGTGTTCCTTCTAAAACCCTTTGCGTTCCAGGGCCGCGGTGACTCTTTCGAACAAATTCCGCAACCCTGGCAGGCTCTGGCCCTAGCGGGCCCCGTCTTTTATGCTGACATCTCTTTGAGGCGCGCGTGAAACACAACGCGCCATCGACCCGGGCCTGGTGGTGATCGGACGGCGAGCCACCCAATGCTCGCCGTCCGCAGGCCCGCGCCTACGGTGGCCGGGGATCGCCCTGCGACTCCCGACGCCCGGGGCGTCTTTTCCTGTTGCGGCGGTTGGGGCGAAGGCCTTGCCTTTACCTCGCGCGCCCGCCTCCTCCTTCGCTAGCATTACTGCTTCGCAGAAGGAGGGGACCGCTTCCCAAGCCTCCTCGCTACGGACCATGGATTCAACCAGGGCCGGACGCGAGAGGTTGCCGCCGCCGATCGCCTCGACGAGGACACGGCGGTGCTCAGCCCAAGCAGGGCAGATCTCCACCGTATGCTCCAACGTGTCCTCCGGGCGATCTTCACAGTGCTGACACCCGGGCTTGTCCTCCCGCTTAATCCGAAACAGGTACCTCCCGATACCGCCATGGTATCCTGCCGGAGCTCCGTCCGCCGCGATGCAATTTGCCGCGGCAGCGGAGTTTCGCCCTGGCGAGTCAATAGTATACTTGCATTATAAATTCATCAATCAAAGTCATGAGATTTTTCCATATACACTTGAACATAAGTCACCCTTAGAAGATAGTTTTGTAATATTACTTGAAACAATCTTTATTATTTCAATACTATCTTAGCAAGTATCTTAATACCTAATCTTAGAAATACTTCTCAATTATATTGAGGCCGGCTTCCAGGCTTACCGGATCTAGCTGTAACTAGTGTTGCGGAAATCGTCCGAAAGAGTTACTGCGGTCCTGGGGGGCTACTCTTTAAGCCCGAAGTCGGTAGTTTCGGGCTTAGTTGCGGGCGTTTTCTAGTCCGTATCACCTAACCATATAGAATTAATCACAACACGATTTGACAGTTACTTTCAAATCGTGTTGTCATTCATTCGGAACTAATCGTAAGTCCGTAGGTGATACGGAGTTGAATACGCCCGCCACTAAGCCCTGGAATGCAAAGAGCATTTGGAGGAACACGGGTGGGTTTTAGTCAGGAAGAGTCTGACACTCCCTTCCACTCCGCCTGGAGCGGAGAGTCATTTCATAACGTCCCATCCAAAAAACAAAGCCTCAATACTATTATACGTGGAGCGACTGCCTATCTGACCTCCAAAACCCAGTAACCGGGTAACACGATACCCTTGGTGAGACTGGTTTCACATTTTCCTGGTTTTGACGATCGGTAACGACTGTCGATCTACAAATGATAAAAGATCTACTAACTACAGCTGGGACTAACGGTTTTGTGTAATTTCCGAGTCTCGGAGCAGTCTCTATGTTTAACGAATGGGCAAATGTTCACCCATCCATTACACACCAAATCTGGTTACGAAGTAACAACATAAATACAATGCTAGTTCGAAATCCATCCTCGTATTCGTAGTTTTTTTAATTCGTTTGATACATAATATACTGTTACGAGCTTGGTCTGATCCGGTCCCGACTGACCAGATGTCGAAAAGTGTAGAATGTTCTGGCAAAGGAATGTCTCAAAGGTACTTGACTCTATTAGTACTGCTACTCGATACTAGATGGCGCTAAAGAAAGAAAGAAAGAAAACTAGTTTATTTGGCACACACACAGACACACATTGTAGATGCAAATAAAAGACAGCTTAATTTTAAAACAAAAACATTGTATGCCCCGCGGCTGCGCCAAATAGGTCCAGTTCAGCAAAATGCCAGACAACTAGGAGTTGCCTGACGCTGGTTTTCAACTGAACCTTCTGTTTTCAACCGTGTGAAATGTAAAAGTAGATAAATATAATTATAAATATTAATGTGTAGTAACAAACAACAGTGCGCTAGTAGTAACAAATGTCGATATGTACCCGGTATTAATTCTGGCGCGGAAGAACACGTTGAAAAAGATAGTTAATATTAACAAAAAAAAACTTGAGAATACTTACATGCACTCTAAATCAACAGTAGAACCCATTCTCACGATCTTCGAAGTAACTCCTGATAATTTTGGTAACTCTGAAATTAAACAACATTTTCCGTTGACGGCAAATTAAAAAGACTGTCAGGTTTTTTTTGAAGATGCAAACAATGTGAAGAAAGCGCCGCGATAGATTTACCTCGTTTACCAGTGCTGGCATAATGTTAATCCCGATTACGATAAAAATTGACGATTAAATAGTTAATCACAATTAACGAATAATGATTAACACTCTTTAAATAAATCGCAACTGACGATTAATTTAATCTAATCGTAAGTTGTTAATTTAGATTACGATTCATTTTGTTAGTGGCTAGACCTATATGTAGTTAGGTTTATCCTAATCCTAGGTGTATCTATATATTTGTCTATCATAACGAAAAGCAAAAAACACATAATGTTGTACAAACTATTTTAATCACACATGTATACGATAATTTAGAACACCAGTTTTACAAATCATCCTTAAAGTTATTTGAACACATTTATTAACACACCGTTTCTATCTTTCAATGCAGGTAATAGCTACAAATATAAATTATATAATATAATAGATAGACATACAGATTGAAACCAAAACATGGGCCCTGATTGAGAGCTTTAAAGGCTTAAGTTGGCTCATTTTACTTTAAGGAAACATTAATTTATTAAAAAAAAAATGAATGTTTTCTTCATGTAGAAACGGGTTACTTAAGCCTTTATGGTAGCTTCCAACCAGGGCTCATGTTTTTGTTCCACCCTGTATATGATAAAAATAAAAAAAACTAACAAAAACTAAATCATAGTAAAAAAATCTTAAACTCTAACACTAAAATTAACAAACAAACAAGTAACGTAATCACAGATGTAGATTTACAGACAATATTTTTTGAAACTTCAACATAATGTTATAAGTTTTCTTAGTACTCATATTTACATACATAACTTTATTTTGTAATTTAAATTACATTTTAATATTACTTTCTTCTCAAATTAATCATCGGATGTTCCGTGTAACCGAGGCGCATTTACCATCATTGCATACGAAAACATTCTCTCTACTGAAATTGATGACAGCATATGTGTATTAAATTTTATAAATAAAGTTTTCAGCTGTGAGAAGAGAAGAAGAGTTTTAGGTCTAGAAGAGTTAGGTCTCGACATTTATTACTAAAAAAGTTAAAAATATTAAGTCGCACCACTTTCGTGTAGAAGATTTCTGATTCGCTTCCAGAATCGGAGTTGAAATCAAAAACTCGTCGTCCATTTGCTTATTTTTTGTTCACTAATTTGATTTTCAACTTCTTTTTCTTTTTCTGCTAATTCTGCACATGAAGTTGTTTTCAGTCACCTTAAGCATATTCCAACCTTTCCAGATATTTTATACAGCTGATTTGCCATATTTAAGATTCTGCCGCTCCAACTTCTGTAACTTATTTCTTACAGTGATTAAAGATGGTGCAACAACTCCATAACATGTATTAGCCTGAAGTATATCTAGAGCATTTAATGGTGCTGCAATTTGTAAGTACTCCTCAATATACTCAAAATCGGTGTCTTTGAACGAGTTTTTAATGTCAAGTGCCTTAGATAACTGAAACACCTAGTTCTTTTTTTTTTTAATTTTTTAATGCATCATACAGGCTGTTCCATTTTGTTGCTCCTGGACGGTTACGTGTATGCCCCAAAATGTTTTGCACTATTTTTGCGGATTTTGGTTGCCCTGCTGCACTTCAGAGTTCGCTACATTTACCCATAACTTCAGTATGTGTTTACCTTAACAATGTGATTTATCGGATAATATTTTTCCCACATCGGAACTTGCGATCAAATTAAAAGTGTGCGTATTGCATCTCATATGAAATGGTAAACCATTGTGTGACGCTTGATAACAGGATTTTTGCCTTCATTTTCTAAACATTCATGTTCTTCTACAACTTGTTCTGATTCATCGTCATTACCGCCGTCTTCGAGCTCTTGTGTCATTCTTGAGCTTATTCGAAAATCTCTAAACGCTTTTAAAAAAATTGAGCCATTTTCAGTCATTGTAGATGTTACTTTAGAAGTATCAAGATTGAGTTCAAGAAATATTTCTGTAAACATATCTTTGATACGGTCATACGTGTGTGATCCTCTGAATCGGCGACAAGCTATGGCAGCCGATTCTCTTTCCAGATTTGCATCGATCCAATGCGCAGTTACGCCTTAAATACTTCTTGTTTTGCTTGACCAAACATCGACAGCACATCTATTTCGCTGATTGGAGTTTTTCTTTAATTTCCCATAGCTCATCAAAAGACATGTTGCCAATTTTTTTCTTAGTGATCGTCTTTCAAACAACTTCAGGCCACTTATTTCTTTATTTAAATGTTCCATCATTTTAATTAAATGGGGATCTTCGATAGCTCGCATAGTAGAGTCAAGGAATGAAGAAAAAAAATTGTCACATTAGTTTGAAATTGCTCTTGAGTAATATTTTGCTTTCCTAATAAAGGATTGTCAGCTATTGTAATGATTTTTTTGGTATTGTTTGCTTTCACATGATATTTATAGTCGTTGAGAACGTCAGCGCCATTTTTTCTATTTAAGTGTTCGACAAAGTTGGAGGTTGTCGTCCCGTATCCTTTAATTATTTGTTTACTTTTCTGATGGCATTTCATACAAGTTGCAGCAAGAATCTTATTAGAAGATTTTTCAGGTATCAGTTGGAAACAATTGCCATCAAATAGAACTGATATGACGAACACGATTATCTTGTCTGGGGTTTGCTTGTGTCTTGCTCTTGCGCCGAACATATTGTGGCATTCCCAGTATCAGTTCCACTTTGTCTACTAGAACTTGAATTACTAAGCACACTGCGTTCGTCACCTTCATCGTATGTAATGTCTATATCCATTTCAAATAAAACGTAGTATCTTTCACAGTTTTAACTTCACTCGCGTGGTATTTAGCTTTATCTCAGTCTGCGTGCACACTCACAAGATATGTCTTGTTTACTGCCCTATTCAATAAAAAAGTCAATAATATGAACCAAATTCCAAAGAACGGAACTTACAGATCTTACCCTTCTTACTGTTTGCAGAAAATACCATTCATTCAGGTAGAGATAAGTACATCATAGGCAAATAAAAACAATTCAGCAAAACAATGTATTTGTAGTTAGCAAGTTCTTAGAAATTAGACGACCGTGTTTTCACAAAACAAATCGAGTCAAAAACAAAAGGTTCTTAATATTATTATTTTAAAAGCGGCAGCGTTTAAATTTAACCGCAATTAATTTAATCGATTAGTTTCTACAATCGATTAAATAATCGAATAAAAAATTAAATGATTAATGTCAACACTGGGTTTAACGCATCGCCGAAGCAAGTGAATTCGCAACAGCAACGCAGTAGCCTGAGATATACGTGGCAAACGAGTCGCGGCACATGCCTCACGATGTCTGCTCGCGGCTTAATACTCACGACGGATGTACGTTTTGAACGTCGCGCTGACTGCTCCAACTTCGTTCTTCGCCACGCACGTGTACGAGTTTGTGTCGCTCACCTTTGGATTTCTTATTACGAGCGCTCCGTTTTCTATTGAATACTTCGGGCCTAAATGAGAACGAACAGGGAAACAATTACAAGATAAATACCAAAACCAGTTATGGAAGTTTTTAAAATCACTTAAAGATGGGGCTGGGCTAAGTATCCCATTAAGTACGGCCTTAACGCCCTAAATTCGGAATGAGATGTTCCTAAAAGTATCGGGCCGTATATTGAAAGACTTTTAGTACTGGGTGACGTTTTCAAGATCCTGGAGTGGTAATGAGTAGGCATCAACATCGATGGCAAGTTTTATTTGTACCAATATTAGTATCTGAGTGTGCCAAATAAACTAGTGAGTATAACACTTGTCCACACTTTTGCCAACGATATAATAGTCATAGATCAAAACATACAGGGTCAGTACTTGAGTTTCTTACCAGTGATTACGTACGGCATTGAAACTTGGTCGCTCACAGTGGGCCTCATAAGAAGACTGAAAGTGACCCTAAGGGTAAGACATTTGCAGAAAGATCAAGGCTACAGTGGCAACCCGATGAATTGAAACTGAACTAAAACTTAGTTGGTAGGCGTCTCACACATGTAGATCAATGGCCTGGTGAAGGTCATAAGACTCACTGTATGTGAGAAACATAAGACAAGCCGATGTTGCTACGATTGGGGCAGTACTATGACCAGCAGTGTACATGTTTCGGCTAAAACGATGATGGTGATGAAAAAAAACCCACAACGGTTAGTAGTCATCATGACCATTTATTAATGCGGAAGTTCTTATTTTGCCTGGAGATGAAATAAAAACGTTGAGTAGGATGAAAGTAAGTGGATGTTTCTTACTTGGATTGATGACATGGCCGTATAACTTCCAAGTGATGTTTGGCTTGGGCTGCCCGGTAGCAATACAAGGAATCCGCAACAAAGCGTCTCCCTCAATGCTTTGATAAATAGTAGAATAACTTGAAACTATTTCTGGCAGATCTGTAATTGAATTGGTTAGAATTTTATACATTGCAATAAGTAGTTCTGTATTTGATTACATTAAAGAAACATTAGCACAGAAAAGAAACTATTTACTTCTATTATTACATTCTAATTTGAAAAACAATAAAGTATACAATTTAATTTCATACTCGGAAAAAAAAACAATTTAACTAATATCTTTATTTTGCATAAAATGAATATATTCTAAAAATAAACATTTTTATAATAACAGACCAGCTACACAATTTCTAACAGCTAATTCAGTTAAAGGAATAAAGTCGCAAGTGTCTACCAAAATTCTTTAAATGTATATGTGGCAGCGAACTGGTTAAATCAACCGTTTAATTAACGTCCTTGCCTTTTCATTGGACGGCGCCGTTTAATCACCGTCCTAAATGACATCCTGCCAATGTGTCTTCTACAAGATTTAATGAAAAGGCTGGCAGATGGTTAGGCCGTTCATGGAACATGAGTCGAAAATCTATAATTATATCTGTTGTAGCTATTTCGTAGAATTGGCCATATCATTAAATGTCCACTGCAAACGAAACCTTGATCATAGAGCCCTGCTGCCGCCATTCTATTCAAACCTAACTATCCGTGTCGGTGTGCCATAAGTTCCCAAAAGATTTTGCTAGGCATAAGACGATATCGAACCAAGTCATTTACCTTTTTTTTTTATCTCGGGGGGAAATCCTCATGGAAATCCTCCACCCCGGGGCGGGTGGAGGGGTCTGTCAGACTCTTACTGACTAAAACCACCCCGGTGTTCCATCTCCCACCTACGCCGGGGATCGCGGGAACGTATGCGACTTCCGCAATCCCCGGCTGGTGCCGGCCCGCCTCTGCGGGCCACCTCGCGTCGGCGAGGGGAGTGAGGTGTTTAACTCCCCTCGCTACGTCAAAGAGGGGCGCACGGGAACACCACGCGCTGCCACCTCGGGTCCGGATTAGTGGGTGGCGACGGACATCCCCAAGTCCGCCGCCCCTGGACCCAGTTAGGGGGGCCGGAAGAGGGCAGCGTATGCCCTCCTCCGACGCCCGATGCGCCTGCTGCGGGCAGGGAGAGCGGTTGTGATCTCCCTCTCCCTTTCCGCAGCCTCCTTCTGCGCGATAACTGTCTCGCAGAAGGAGACCACCGCGTCCCAGGACTCCTCACCGCCGACCATAGCATGGACTACGGCCGGCAGCGAGAGGTCACCGCCTACAACAGATATGAGGGCACGGCGCGGCTCCTCCCAAGCTGCACACTCTGCCAGCGTATGCCGTGCCGTGTCCTCCCGACAGTCGACGCAGTGGTGGCATCGAGCGTCCGGCTCCCTGCCTATGCGACACAAGAACCTGCCGAAGCAGCCATGCCCCGAGAGGACCTGCGTCGCACGAAACGTCAGAGAGCCGTGCCTTCTCCCGAGCCACAGGTCGAGCACTGGCCGGATGGCCTCGATGGTGATGAGGCCGGCGGTAGGGCTCGAAAGCCTGTCCCGCCATACAGTGCGCAAGAACCAAGTCATTTACCTAATTCAACTAAATGTCAGGATGTCACTTAGGCCGCTGATTAAAGTGCGCCTTTCAATGAAAAGACTAGGCAGCTAAACGGCTGATTAAGTTAGTTGGCTGCGAAAATACAAGGTGTAACAGAATGAACACAATAGCTGAAAAGGGGGCCATCTAAGCTATTTCTATCTGCAGGGTTTAAAGGAACCTAACATGAATGGCATGATAGTAATAATGATTTAAGGTATTTAAGTACAGATAAAAACTTTTTTACAAAAAAATACAACCGACTTCCAAATAAAAAAAAAACCGGTCGTAAGTCGGTGTTTTTTATTGTTCTTCGTATTTTAACACCGACTTCCGAAATTAAAGTTATTTTATGCTTTGTTGTGTTTTTTTTTTTGGAATTCAGTTGTATTTATTTGTAAAAAAGTTTTTCTAGTGGTATACATCCAGTGGTGTGGGTGTGGCACCCACACCTAACAACACCACTGGAAAGTCACAGGAAAGCATGACACGCAATTTCGTTTACTGGAATGCTATTATTATTTTCTATTTCCTCCAGCTATTTTGATTTGAAAATCAATCGACTGAACCGATTTTGATAAAATTTCTACGGGAGCAATCGGAACGTATATCTTTTCTCATGAAGAATTTTTCAAATCGGTTCAGAAATGACCGAGTTATGAGGTAACAAACATTAAAGAAAAACAAAACGAATTTTGAAGTCGGTTAGAAATAATATCACTGGTGCAGAATAGCTTCTGATAATAGCAGTAGGTCGATTTGTTCGTCTCGACTAGAAAAGCGACCTATATAATAATAATAATAATAATAATATCTTAGGACAACTCACACACGGTCATCCGATCCCAAACTAGGCAGAGCCTGTGCTATGGCAACCAGACAACTGATAAACATACTTATATATTTCTAAATACATACATATTATAGATAAATTACACCCAGACACAGAACAAATGATCATGCTCATCACACAAAGATTTGTCCTGGGTGGGAATCGAACCCACGACCTCCGGTTAAGCAGTCAGGGTCACTAACCACTCGACCAACAGGCCAGTCAGCCATATGAATGATTCATATCATTTATTCATATTATCTATTTGCATCACCTCCGACTAACCTTGAACTTCAAGTATTGTGACGTGTTCAGCACTTCCGACGCTATTCATTGCTAAACACTTGTAGCTTCCCGCGTGTTTGTTCTCCACTCTTGAAATATACAGCACTTCTCCGGAACCGGGAATTGATAAAAACTTAGCGCTGGATTTGTCCATAAATTGCCAGGTGATCGATGGTTTCGGTTCACCTTTGACCCTAAAATATTGTGAAAGGAGAATAAAAAGTAAAAAAATATAATTACCTATATCGCGTAGTCGTCTGGTTTGGTCTTATCATCTGAATTGATAAGACCAGCTTTCTTTATAAACTAACTGAACAAGTAAGTTCATGAAATCGAGTCGTTAAGCAAAAAAAACATCTTTTCCATGCTTCAATAACATCTTTTAGAAAAACTAATTTTATACCAAGTAGCAAAACTTGCTTGAGAGGTCGACTTTATGATTTAGTCATCCACTTGTTGTATCTATCTAAAAATTTGTATGTATTTATTACGGCTAATACCCGAAGTGCGGCTACACCTAGTTTTAGCCGGCTAAAACTAGGTGTAGCTGGCCACATGCGGTTAAACTTAGATGTATCCTCTTATCTTCAGTTAGAACTAGGTTTAGCCTTCATCATAGCGGCTAGAACTAGGTGCAGCCGCACACCGGTGGCTTAACTTAGGCGTATCCTATTTATCATCAGCTAAAACTAGGTTTTCAGTTCAGTTAAGCATTTTCGTTTTGTTTTGAGATTCTTATCTTGCCTTTCCACATCTTGATGCATACCCAAGTCGGCGTCTAGGAAGTACTCCCTAAGGCTTCATATCTCGCGGTTGTGCAGGGTTTTAGCATTTAAGAAGCCATGACCCCCGCACTTCCGTGGGATATACAGCCTCATCACCGATGACCGTGGGTGATGGATCCGATTTGCGGTAAACAGTGAGCGTACCCTTGTGTCCAAGGCGTCAAGTTCCGTCTGAGTTCATTTGAGTATGCCGAAAGAGTACATTAATACCGGCATGACCCAACCGTTAAAAGCGCGCACCTTGTTTCCGCCTGATAAAAGACTATTTAGTACTTTGTTCAGATTGTTACACAGCAGTCACTGCAGTCAGCAGCATTGATGCCCAACGCTTCCGACATACCCAAATACTACAAGTGTTTCGGTTGAACTGAGGGATCTAAGGTGTATGGAATCCGAGAGTTGGGTTCCCACGGATTCCATAATCTCCCCTCGCTTCACATGCATGACCGCACATTTGTCCACACCAAATTCCATACTGATGGCGCTACTGATGGTTTCTGTTACCTTTGGTAGCTTCATCGGTTGCAAGTTGTTGGGGGCAAAGAGATTCAAGTCATCCATGTAAAGGAGGTGAGATATGACCTGACCACCTCTTCTCAACCGGTAGCCTTGGCCTGAACCCTCCAGCAGTGTGCTGAGAGGGTTTAGGGCCCGACAAAACCACAGTGGTCTCAGACTGTCGCCCTGAAATATCGGATCGCTGTTCGCCTGGATCTGTCAACATCCCGGATAGCGAAGGACTGTACTCCACTGCCATCAGGAAGGTGCGTAGAACTGCATTAACTTTAAACAGCTCCAGCACCCTCATGAGCCATGTATGTGGCACTGAGTCATAGGCCTTCTTGTAGTCTATCCAACATGTCGATAGATCCCTTCGGGAACGACGAACCTGTTGGTTAATGGCAACATCGATAAGGAGCAGCTCCTTAGTACCGCAAGACCCGTTCCTACATCCATTCTGAGAGGCAGACATTATTGAATTAATATCAATATGATTGTTAATCTTGCCCTCAAAATGGATGTAAGAACTTTATAGACCGTCGGTAAACACGTGATGGGTCTATAATTTTTAGGCTCCACGGTACTACCTAATTTTTGGAGCAGGTGGGTTATCCCTGTAGTTAGAAACTGGGGCAGCGACCCTGACTCTAATGCAGAGTGGAATTGAGATTATTATTATTTTTATTATTATACTTACGTGCACTTAATACTAGCTGCTGATCCTATTTTCACTTTCTCAACAGGGACTCCTGACAGTTTAGGTGCCTCTGTAAATAATACACCAAATGTAATATCAGTATGGATGTTTGTTACATTTTAATTTCATTCAGCTTTGTTTGTTTTGCCACATTTGGTGTTCATTTAATATAAACATAATACTCACGACGTATGTACGTTTTGAACGTTGCACTGATTGCGCCAACTTCATTCCTCGCTTCGCACGTGTATGAATTGGTGTCGCTCACAGTCGGACTTCTTATTATGAGCGTTCCGTCCTCTATGGAAAACTTCCTGCCTGAAGCAAATTTGTTTATGATCAGCTCTGTTTTCATCAATATGATGGTTAAAAAGTTACTGGCCGTATACGGAAACCTTATTTTTGTGGAAAGTAAAAACATCACTCAAACCTCACACTCCTTCTCAATAACAAACAACTGCTACTGCTTGAGATGTTAGTTTTAGGTTAGAAGGAGAAGGACTGAATAAGAAAACAATATTTTGTTAATCTGCTTCACGTGTATTGCACCAGCCTAAAGTAACTTGTGGTAGTTTCGAAAATAATTGTTGTTAATTTATTTTATAGTAAGTATTTTACTTGGATTGATGACATAGCCGTTCAACTTCCAGGTTATGCTTGGCTTGGGCAGACCGGCTGCGACACATGGTATTCTCAGCAAAGCCTCGCCTTCAGTGCTTTGATAGATGGTTGAAACACTTGAAAGTATTACTGGTAGATCTGCAAATGTATTGATTAAAAAAATGATTTAGAATAATTTGTTCGGGTAGAAGTACAACCATTAAGAATCATTAATTTTGTTTGCTACAACTCTACCTTGAACCTCAAGTGTTGTAATGTGTTCGGCGATTCCGACGTCGTTCTGTGCTACACACTTATAACGCCCCGCATGTTTGTTTTCTACCTTTGCAATAGTCAGCACTTTGTCGGATCCGGGAATCGGTGAAAACTTTGAGCCGGAGTTTTCCATAAATTGCCAGGTTAAGGTTGGTTTTGGTTCACCTTTGACGCTGAAAGTTTACGAAAAAGAATATAATAATCCGGCCAGGCGCGACTCTCGCCAAAAGAGTTGCGAACTAATTATATTTTTGTAACATACTTAAAATTGTTGATTGTTTATAGGTTTTTTTTTACAATCTAGAAGTATAGAATTAAAATACTGGTTTTTATATCAGTTTTAGCAGTTTCGATAACGGTATCTTTTCGGTCAATTTTCATAAATTTTCTTAACAAGTGATAACATAGTGAGTATCATTTATAAAAAGTGATTTCAACGTTAGATACCTAACGTTGAAATCACTTCTTATAAATGATGAAAGAAATATCCGAGACCGTTACAAGAAACTTTTATATTTAATATGCCCACAAAACCGTATGAAACTTTTTGTTTTAATTTTCTAATTTGTATTCCAAAAGTTAGGACATACTCAAAATTTATTTAAGTATTTACTGTATGCGTCCGTGTTTGGATCACATATGTACTTACATAATGTGTATTCAATTTAATTTTAGAAATTGGTTAACCAGTCGTATACATGTATTACCTACATAAAATACAACCTTTAACAGAACTAATGCAATAACTGAATAGGGGTCTTCGTACTCATCATTGTGAACAACTTTTACTATGGGACTAATCCCGAAAAAAAAACAGCTGTTCAGTACATTTTGTCGAGTTACGCGCACAAAAAATTATCACAGCTCCCACATGAGCCCGTTTCAATCCGGTTTCAGGCCCAGGCACAGTACCGTTTTAGCTCTTCTTAAAGTGACTAACGATATAAGGCGGGGAATAGAAGACAATAAAGTTACTACTTAAGTGTTGATCGACTTCTCCAACGCGTTTAATACCGTCAGTCACGAGATCTTCTTGTCTATCCTTTCATATTTTATTGTCTCTCCCGAAGTGCTTGTGTGGTTTTCCTTTTATCTTCGGGGGCGTCAGCAGTCAGTTCGTGCTGGAGACTCTTCGTCCGGGTGGTGTGCTTGCAGCTGGCATCCCTCAAGGCGGTATTTATCTCCTCTGTTATTTTCCATCTTTATTAATCTAATAACTACTGAGCTTCAGTGTGCGTATCATCTCTATGCTGTCAGGCAGGTGTTGACAAATTATCGAAATTAAACTCTTTAAACTATCATTGCACAGGCTATCATTGTTGGAAGTCGCCATAGCTTAAGAAAGCTGGATGGCTTAACCACCCGTAATCTTTGACAACACAATCATTCCGTTTAGTTCCGAGGTTAAGGATCTTGGTGTGCATGTCGACACCTGTCTTGACTGGTGAAAGCAGATCACTAGTCAAAGTCGGAAAGTTACCGAAACGTTGCGGTCCCTGTATTGACTGAAAAATCTTCTCCCAGCTCTCATAAAGGCAGTGCTTGTACAGTCCCTAATTTTCTCCCATAATTGACTATGGTCGTAGTAGCTCACTACTACGACCTGAATGCAGATCTCCTCAATAAACTTGACTGCCTTCTAAATAAATGCATTTAATTTGTCTTCAACCTCCGTAAGTATGATCATGTATCCACGCATCGTTCAATATTAAAATGGGTAACCATTCATGAGTGGAGAGCGCTGAGGGCCTTGTCTTTTCCTAATAATCCTTTTTCTCCCTCTCATCTAACCTCACAAATTCAAGTCATTGGTTCTGCCCACAGTAAATATCTTCGCTTTACCAATAACCTTTTACGATGTCCCTCACACCGCTCTGGGTTTATCCGCTCCTCTTTCTTTGTACAGGCGATCTTCCTTTGGAATGCTCCCTCTGAACATCAGAACGGCAATAAGTCGGTTGCACGTTCGGCACGTTCTCAAGAAGTTAATAGAATCATCACAGCGTTAATTCGTTGCATTCGTTTTTTCATAATAACTTTGTTTATGTGTATGTATGTATCTATGTATTTATAAATGCTTTTTTTTCATCTCTGTTTGTTTTTCTTTAAATTGCACCTGCCATGTTGTCTCTACACCACCCTAAGGTCGACTGGTAGAAAATGCCTAAGTCATTAAGTCCGCCTGTACAGTGTTTTTACTAGTGTATAAAGTTTTAATAAATAATATAAATGTATAAATAGTATGTAGTCTTTTTTTTGCCAATATCAGTGTTTTTCTCATAGTAAAAGTTGTTCATAATGATGAGTACAACGGCCCCTTTTCAGGTATTGCGTTTATTCTGTTACAGGTTGTATAATTTTCATGTTTTTACGACTATTTTTGTCAAGAATACATTTTCATACCTTTTTTTTTAATAATAATAATAAATTGTTTATTCATAATAACAGCATTGTAGTACACAGTAGTTTACAGGGTTGACAAATTATTAAGTGTACTAAAACTACAATTGAAATGGTGGTGAGGTGCTGCATTTCCAGCTAGGTTAAAGAATAACCTGTATAAGGGAGTACAGTGCCAGTCCCCATTGGGTATTACAATAAAATTGTACACAGTATGTGGCAACACTAGTCTTCGACTACAATTTTATTATTATTAGTGACATAGTGTAACTGAAGGTAAAAAAAAAAAAACTTACGGGCACTCGATACTTGCCGCAAAACCGATTCTGGCTTTCATAGCAACAACTCCGGATAATTGTGGTGCCTCTGTAAATAATTATGTGTCCGCTGTCACAAGTTGAAACTACATGTGTACATTTATTTCAGCTTGCAGCATTATCTGACGTCTCTTAACAGCTTTTACTTCCTAAGAGGGTTCAGGTAACGAAAAGCACTACTACTGCTATATATTGTATTGTGCGTAATATCATATATAACAATAATACTTACGACGGATGTACGTTCTGAACGTCGCGCTGACTTTACCGATTTCGTTCTTCGCCTCGCACGTGTACGAGTTAGTGTCGCTCACCTTCGGATCTCTTATTATGAGCGTTCCGTTTTCTATGGAATACTTCGGGCCTAAAATGAGAACGAAACGGGAAATAATTATTTTAAAGAGCTTAACGTAAATACCAAAACAGCTATGAAAGTTTTAAAATGGGTCTGGGCTGCGAAGAAAGATGTATGTGACTATCTTACCCGGATTGATGACGCGGCCGTACAGCTTCCAAGTTATACTTGGCTTCGGTAGACCGGTTGCGACACAAGGTATCCTCAACAAAGCGTCTCTCTCAGTGCTTTGATAAATAGTAGTACCGCTTGAAACTATTTTAGGTAGATCTGTAAAGAGATTTGGTTACAATTTGCACTTCTTTAAAAAAAAAAAATGGAATACAGCAAGCTGCATTTAGTTTGGCTGAAAGAAACTTAGAAGGCCTCGGAAATAGACTAAAATAGATTTTCTTTATTTGTTACCGCTATAAATCTGATGGGCTGGGCACTTCACGAGGCGTATTTGGCCAAATATTCGCGTCACTTGTTCAATACAAAATATACCTTATGAGATTCGAAATCAGGTTAATTTTGTATTGCACAATCGACGCGAATATTTGGTCAAATACGCCAAGTGAAGTCCCAGCATGATAACTAAGAATCATAAAGTATTTGCTACATACCATGAACCTCGAGTGTTGTAATGTGTTCGTCACTTCCGACGACGTTCTGTGCTACACACTTGTAGCTCCCTGCGTGTTTGTTCTCTACTCTTAAAATATGTAGGACATGGTCGGATCCAGATAATTTTAAAAACTTAGAGCTTAAGTTATCCATAAATTTCCATGTTATAGTTGGTTTTGGTGTGCCTTTGACCCTGAAACATTGAACAAAATTATTAAGATTGTGGATTATTCAATCTCATGGGTTTTTCAATAGCATTCAAAATGTTGAAACACATACATGCACTCAATACTAATCGGCGAACCCACTTTCACTTTCATGGCAGCAACTCCTGATACTTGTGGCGCCTCTGTTAATAATTAATAAGTTAAAACATAAATAAATTGGTCACGTATCACTCATTTAATAGACGTCGCGGCAAGGCCAGATACAGATGACAGGATTTATTTTGGTCTCATATCCCAAAGACTGTCATAAGCAGAGGTCGGAATTAGGTAGAGTTATTTATATACTTACACTGATTTCATACAGCGAAAGAATACAGTGGATATTTTTTTTTTTTTTTAATAAGTCTCAAATCCCGAGATTAATTTTAAAAAGCAGAAAAATCCCATGGTCTATAAAATAAAAAAGTTATTTATTTTTACACATTTAAAACCACTGCACGCGCGACGTTGTCAAATTTACATCAACAACATCGGATGTCCGAAGTTTGTAGTTCGCACAACATAGCTTGTGAAAACAAAAGAAAAATTATTATTATTTATTTGTAATATTGTTGGCCACACGGGATTGTCTATTAGAAATTCCGGGAAGATCGTAGAAGTACATAAATAACTCTGCGTAATTCCGACCTCTGGTTATAAGGTGCTTGAGAAAGGCGGAAAGATATGGGAAGATTTCTGGACTTCTTAGTGCGTACAGAGTTCGAGCTACCCTTACGGTGGTGGATGTTTGATAGTTTAGAACAAAGATTTTAAGTTTTGGCCGAGTGGGTAATGATGATGCCAGTCCACACATATTCTTACGCACATAGGAAAAAAGAGAGAATTTGGCTGGGTTTGTGTGACCTACCACTTCTTTTTTTGTCTGACTATCCAAGAAGAATATTTTTGTTAATTTCAGTTTAAAGAATGAAATGTCTGGAATCTGCCTACCTTGAACCTCAAGTGTTGTGATGTGTGTATCTCTTCCTACGATGTTCTCTGCTACACACTTGTACCGCCCCGCGTGTTTGTGCTCGACTTTTGAAATATGCACCACTCCTTCGGATCGGGCAGTTGATAAAAATTTTGTGCTTCCGTCGCCCATGAATTGCCATGTTATTGTTGGTTTTGGTTTCCCCTTGGTAATCCTGCAATATTTTGAACGATTCAAGAACTAGGAGTTGAATATCTAAAAGTGAACACTTTCAAAAAGGTATCGGTTTCATATTCTACACGTTTAGTGCCTAAGCCCGTTTTGTTCATGAATCACACAGCAATGAGTTGCGCAACCGTGGGACGGGAGTGCGTTGAGCGCACTTCGGATGACATAGTCTGTCAGTTTTTTTTGTTTTTTGTGAGTGGCTTCTCGCAGTTTAATCTATAAGGTTGTCGACTGCTTAACCTGGCTTGCCTGTGGTGGCCTTAATATAATTAAAACCTCCAGCCAGGGCTTATATAGGCTGTCAGTCACAAGTAAGAAAACAAAAGCATTTTTAAAATGCAGGGTGTTTCAAACTCTGTAAGTAAAGAAACAATAACAGACGAAAAAAATATTGACTTTTTTCGAAAACCCCGACCGTAAAAAAGCCTGACGCAGTTGTTGGCACTTATTTTAGTTCAATCACAGATTTGATGGCACTAACTATATCAAACTGCTTTAAAAGTGAAGTATCGTGCTTTTGTTTCTTTATTGTATAATATCGGATACAGAACTTCTAAGAAATATGACCACGCCCTTCTGAACCATTCTGTATAGTTTAAAGTTGTCGAGGAACATAAAACCACATTTGTACATCGGCAATCCAATTCTGCTGTAAAGTAACGCGACGCGCTGCTTGTCAAAACACAGTACATTTAATGTTAGTCCAATAATTCGCCACTTTGTAAGCTGCCAGTCAAACATGCACAATGCCAGAATGCGGTGACGCGTTGGTTGGCGCCGCATCGGTAGTTTATATCGGTAATCCATAAAACGACTTGATTGTATCTGGTTTCATCTTGTAAAAAAAAGTATTAAAAAAAAACGTGTGCGTCTCGAGACGCCCGACAGAAGTGATAACTTAAACGAATCTATGTTGAACTATTTAACATTGAAATTGCTTAACTTAAGAAAAGCTTAGGTTAGAGTGAGAGAGGAAGAGCCTGCCTAACGCTGCCGTATGTATGAGAGAAAGGGAAGCCAGACAGACTGGCGCCGTAACGCGTTACGTTACGAAGCGATTTACCCTCCCATAAGTCACTTCAAAACAATAAACCGACTTCAAAACTGTAATTTATTTAATTAATAACTGAAATGGGAGAAATACAATTTTTATTTTTAAGAAATCTAAAGTACATAATTGTGTTACTATTTTTTGAGGTCGGTGCCAGCCTTAGCATTTGGAATAAAGGTTGTCACTTGGTATAGTATGTCGTATATCGGTATACCCCGCCTACCGCAATTAGGCCGGCATCGACCTCAAAAAAATAGTTGCATATTATTTACTTTAGATTTTTTAAAAGATAAAACTTTTATTCCCCCTTTTTAGTAATTAATCGAATGAATGACGGTTTTAAAGTCGGTTAATTTTTTAAATTACTATTTTTTTTATTTGGTTTTAATTGAAACTAATTACTTAAAAAAATTAAGAACTTATCCCTCTTAAAAGCTTCCTGCGGGATAGGCCTAGCTTAGTGCAGGAAGTCTTTGAAAATTTTTTCACACCTTATTTTTAAAGAAACTGAACGCTCTTGTATAACACACAATTTGTAACCTATATTTTCTTTTAAAAGTAAAATCATTCTTATTCTTATTCTCCATCATTATCTACTATGATGCATACAGTGACCAACCATTTTTCTGTTGCCATCTAACAATTACACGATTACTATTTAAATAGCTTAGCCAGTTTTTGAAATTTTCATCGAGATTATTTAGCTAGAGCGTAATGATGTTATGTTTTAAAATTACGCAGACACGTTTTGACACGTTTTAAACATTTATTTATCTCAAAAACTACTGAAACGATTTTATTGAAACTGACACTGTTCCCTAATTCGGACTATACATATATATAGTCGAACTAAAAAAGATTTTTTGCAATCTGACTTATCGTTTTTTAAATATGCGCGGACAAACATATAAAAGTACACTTGTTTAAAGATCTCTCAAGACGCCTAGTTGACACTTCACGTGACCCAAGGACTGGCTTTTACCTTGGTCAAAGAATAAGCATTAGCACTAGCCAGTCTTTTGGGTACACTTCCAGTCGACAGCGATGCGGATGAATTTTTTGACGCCATATTTTAGGGTAAATTATTTAGGAGTTATTATTTTTATTTCTAGTGTATATATGTAGTTAGTTAAGTATTTCATTTATGAATTTACTGACGTCTCAAAACATGCATATTTTCAAAATCGATTACTTAAACAAAATAAATATTAAATGGTTATTTTCAATATCTTATGTGTTAGTGTTTTATGGACACAGTCATATTTGTAAATTGTGAGATATTACCTAATATTTAAAAGTACACTTATGACATTTGGCACACATGTTTTGAAGCTAATTTTAGTAATAGATTAACGTAAAGAAGAACTGTGCAATTCTGACAATATCGCATACATACGGGTCGAATTGATAACCTCCTTTTTTTGAAGTCAGTTAAAAAGCGAGATACTACTTTGAGTTTCTGAGAAATTGAAAATTCTCAACTTTATGTTGCCTACTTTTTGTAAGTTTTCGATGTGTTTCTTTCCTAATTTATTCGCGGCTGAAGCTCTATCTTGAATCTTATGGAAATTTTCAATTTTGCCTCAAAAATATTTCTTTTTACATTCTCAACGAGAACCATTAATGATTATGACTGGATAAACCAATGCTGGAAAAACTGCTTCTTGCTTATGGGTGGTTATCATGTACAAATAGTTTTAACCAAACAAATATTAAAACACTTACTTGCACTCGATACTAGCCGCTGCACCTATTCGAACTTGCTTGGCAGAATCTCCTGATACTTGTGGTGCCTCTGTAATACGCCAAATGTCATTATTTGTATGTTTGCGTTACTTACCTAGACTTCTTCAGTGTCGTTTGCTTTCGATAATTAATTGATCATCATACTCACGACGGATGTACGTTCTGAACGTTGCACTAACTTTGCCGATTTCGTTCTTTGCCTCGCACGTATAAGAGTTAGTGTCGCTCACTTTCGGGTCTCGTATTATGAGAGTTCCGTCCTTTATGGAATACTTTACGCCTGAAAAGTTAAAAAAAAAAGTTTGACTCAGAGTTTCTATAAGAAATATGATGGAGAATACAAAAATACTGGCGACTGACAATTAGATACTGTAGTTATTAACCACTAGGCATTAAATATCGTTTGCAAGTAAATCACTGAACAGTTTTATTTTTGGCGAATCGTTTCCCTAATATAACGAAAACTAAAATTCTAAGAGAGCAGACGAAATCCTTAAGCAGACGAATAGAAATACTGAGTCGACGACTACTCGAACAATCTGAATCCAAGAGCGAACGAAGCGAGATTGGGATCTCGTCACCGAAGGTTAGTCTCGACGGGGATGACGGAAGGGGAGCGAAGAAAGCGAGGAACGTTCCTTTTAGACCCTGCAAACAGGGCAGGGCTATGTTTATCAATTTTGGGCTTATGATTATGGATGTTGTGTATTGAAATAAAAAAAATTAAACCAACTTCAAAACTGTAATTTATTTAACTAATAACTAAAAAGGGAGGTATAAAAGTTTTATATGGCAACTATTTTTTTGAGGTCGGTGCCAGGCTTTTTATTTAGTATATACGTTGTCACTAGGAATTTGCAAGCGAGTATCGCATATCGAGGCGGGTAAGCGATACGAGTACACGCCTAATACCTTGCCTACCGCCCAAGCTGCAGTTGGCAACCTCTCCAACGACGTCTGTGCCGTTAAATCCAGCTTTTTTTTTTTTTTTTTTTTTTTTTTTTTTTTTTTTTTTTTTTTTTAAGGATGGGAAATCATCAAATGACTTCTTCCGCTCTGGGTGGAGCGGAAGGGCGTGTCAGACTCTTACTGACTAAAACCCATCCGTGTTCCTTCGAAAGCCCTTTGCTTTCCAGGGCCGCGGTGACTCTTTCGAACAAATTCCGCAACCCTGGCAGGCTCTGGCCCTAGCGGGTCCCGTCCTCTATGCTGACATCTCTTTGAGGCGCGCGTGAAACACAACGCGCCATCGACCCGGGCCTGGTGGTGATCGGACAGCGAGCCACCCAATGCTCGCCGTCCGCAGGCCCGCGCCTACGGTGGCCGGGGATCGCCCTGCGACTCCCGACGCCCGGGGCGTCTTCTCCTGTTGCGGCGGTTGGGACGAAGGCCTTGCCTTTCCCTCGCGCGGTCCGCGTCCTCCTTCGCTAGCATTACTGCTTCGCAGAAGGAGGTGACTGCTTCCCAAGCCTCCTCGCTACGGACCATGGATTCAACCAGGGCCGGACGCGAGAGGTTGCCGCCGCCGATCGCCTCGACGAGGACACGGCGGTGCTCAGCCCAAGCAGGGCAGATCTCCACCGTATGCTCCACCGTATCCTCCGGGCGATCCTCACAGTGCTGACACCCGGGCGTGTCCTCCCGCTTTATCCGAAACAGGTACCTCCCGAAACAGCCGTGTCCGGTGAGCACCTGCGTCAGGCGGAAGGTGAGGACGCCGTAGCGCCTCACCAGCCACTCCTCAAAGAGGGGTCTTATCGCCGCAATTGTGGCGTGCCCAGCGCTGGGTTGCGATAGTCGCCGTCTCCATACCGCCATGGTATCCTGCCGGAGCTCCGTCCGCCGCGATGCAATTTGCCGCGGCAGCGGAGTTTCACCCCGGCGAAGCGCCTCCACGCGCCACGCGTAAACGTGCGCGAGGGCTTTCGCCTCCAGATCCCATGGCGGTAATCCGGCAAGGAGGCTCGCCGCCTCGCCGGAGACCGTGCGGTATCCCCGGGCCAGCCGGATGGCCATGACCCTTTGGGACGCGTTAAGCTGGCGGGCTGGTCGCCCCTTTAGTGTAAGCGCCCAAACAGGGGCCCCATAAAGGGCCATGGACCGCACGATCCCCGCATAGAGCCTCCGGCAGGAGGCGTTTGGACCCCCTAGATTGGGCAGGAGCCGCTTGAAGGCAGCCCCAGCCCGCTCCAGTCTGGGAGCCAAACGTCGGAAGTGCTCCGCGAAATTCCACCGGCTGTCGAGAACGAGCCCCAGGTACCTGATCGTCGATCCGACGCCGATGTGAACCCCTCCTACCGTTACTTGGGATCCCATTGGTGGCCTGTTCCGAGAACCATGAAAGCACATGGCTTCGGACTTGTGCAGGGCCACCTCGAGACCCAATTGCCGGATCCTCTCAACGACTATCGCAACCCCGCGTGTCATCACTTCGGCCGCCGCCTGGTGCGACCCCCCCTGCGCCAGGACCAGCGTGTCGTCAGCGTAGCAGACTACGCTGACACCGCTAGGGAGGTCGGCGCGCAGCACCCAGTCGTAGCCGATGTTCCACAGGAGCGGCCCCAGAACCGAACCCTGTGGAACACCGCACGACATCTCTCGCCGGTTCCATTCTCCCTGGTGACCGGGGTAGATGACGGACCTGTCCGTCAAATAGGCCTCGACCACGCGACGGAGGTAGGTCGGCATCCGGTGATACCGGAGTGCCTCCCTGATGCAACTCCAGGGCAGGGAGTTAAAGGCATTGGCGATGTCAAGAGACACCGCCAAGACAACCCTGCCCCGCGACACCGCATCCCCCGCCGTGAGGGCCCTCACGCGCATGATGGCGTCTACCGTTGAACGCCCTGTGCGGAAACCGAACTGGTTCTCCGCCAGATCCGGCCCCTCCCTCACCAGGTGCCCGACGAGGCGGTTTGCAATTACTCTTTCAAAGAGCTTGCCCACCTCGTCGAGCAGTACGATGGGCCGGTATGCGGATGGAGAGTCCGCAGGGCGCCCAGGCTTCTTAATGAGGACCAGTTTCCCCGTCTTCCAACGAAGTGGGAACTGGCCTCTCTCCAAGCATGCGCTTAAGAACCCCCTTAGTCGAGGCCCGAGAGCCTCCAAGGCCAGGACCCATGCTTTCCCAGGTAAGCCGTCAGGTCCTGGGGCGGTATTCTTGGCCTTCAGCCTGTTTACCGCCACTCTCAGGTCTACCTCAGTCACCTCCGGAGCGTTGTCATCATCGTCGCCGTCGTCAGTGTGGTCCGCATCGGGCACCGCAGTTGGCGGAGCCATAGGCGGGGAAGTATGCTCCCCTCGCGAAGGAAACAGAGCGCTCACTACGTCCTCCACCAGCTGGGGCCGGAGACTCTGCGTCAACGGGGGGGCCCAGGTGCGGAGTTTATCGCGCACCATTTTGTATGGGCGTCCCCACGGATCCCCGTTCAGAGACTCCAGCATCTCCTTACGAGCCAGATCCCTGGCCCGCAGGATCCCCGCTTGGAGGGCGGCCTTCGCCACTCTGTATTCCTCGTACAGCTCCGCCTCCCTGACCTGCGCATCCGGAGGCCGTATACGGAGCCTGCGATGCCTGGTGTACAGGCGCCGTGCAGCAACGCATGCCTCGCGCAGCGTTGCCAGCTCCCGCGACCACCAGTACACCTGGCGGCGGGCGCGTCCTGGCCGGACCCGGGGCATTGCCACGTCACACATTTTGGACATGGTCTCCCGGAACCACTCCGCCTCGTCGTTGATGTTAGCAGGCCTGTCCGGTGTTGACACCCAGGCCTGCACGATCGAAGCTTCCAGGAGGAGCTCCCGGTCCAGCTGCTTTAGCGCCCACCGCGGACCACTCGGGGCCTCTCGGACTGGCGCGGTTGAGGTCTGGGTGGAGACGTCAAACCGGATGTACCGGTGGTCTGAATACGTCTCCACCTCCTCCATGACGCGCCAGTCGACGACACGCGGTGACAGAGCAGGGCTTGCGAACGAAATGTCCACCACAGACTCACCCTGCATCCGCACACACGTGGGGACAGAACCCCGGTTTAGGACGATTAGGCCTGTCTCCAAAGCCCAGTCCTCCACCATCCTACCCCTCGTGTCCGTATAACGGGAACCCCAAGCCAAGTGCTTGGCATTGAAGTCCCCGAGAACGAGCACGGGGAGGGGACGATATCCGGCAACGACGACAACCAACTCCCTAAGGGAGTTGTGGAACTCGGCGAGAGATCGGTTCGGAGAGAAGTAGACCCCCACTACTACAATCTCCCCAAACCGTGCTGCTACGCACCCCTGTCCTCTCCTGACGCTCTCGAGGGACGGGGTACAGGCGGCGGCTGACGAAATTAGGGCCACTGAGCCGTGGAGGTCCTCCACCCAGTCATCCCTGGGCGGGACAAAGTACGGCTCAGCGACCACGGCGATGTTGATCGACCACTGCGCCATGCTCTGAAGCAACAGGTGCTGAGCGGCGGCGCAGTGGTTGATGTTCGCTTGGAGGAGGCGTAATGGGGCCGTTATTGGTATTCCATTACGGCCTCCTTCCGAGCCCGTTGTGAGGGCTCCACCGCGGCGTTCGCAGTAGTGGCGGCGGCGGTGGCGGCGGTGGCGGTGGCTACGGCAGAAACGGCGGTGGTGGAGAGCTTCTTCTTGCCCCCGGCTTTGGCGGGTGGAGCGCAGGCCTTGCCCCCAGCCCAATGATCGGCCGGCTTGCCAGCAGCCGCACATACGATGCAGTGTGGCGTGGCGTTGCACGAGCCGGCCCTGTGACCGGGCTGACCGCAGCGGAAACAGAGACCGGTGCGGTCCACCTCCGAGGTGCAAACAGCCCCCACGTGGTTGCCCACCAGGCAGCGGAAGCACCTCAGAGGTTTGGGTTCCAGCAGTTTGACCTGCGCAGAAACCCAGCCCACCAGGAGCCTTCCACCCTCCACTATCTTCTTGGCCGCCGTCACGGGGCAGCTCACCACAACCGTTTGCATGCCCGTGTGGTCAAGACGTATGGTGCCCGCCTTCATCTGATCAGCAGAGCACCCCCCAGTCCTGGCGACGGCGGCCACCACTTCCCCCTCAGTGACGGAGTCGTCCAGGCCCAGAATGCGCAAGTCAACGCACTTGGTAGGCCTGGACACTCGGGCCTCATCCGCGTTAAGGGACGCCCTTAGCCTTTCGGCCAGAGCGTCAGCGGTCGGGCCACTGGCTGCACCGGGGATCTCCAGCATCCGGGCACCAGTCATGGTCATCCTGAGCCGGAGGCCCCCGTTGATGCCGAGCTCCTTCAGGTCTACCGCCTCCTTTGCCTTCGCGAGCACATCGCGGTAGGTTACGCCCCTCTTCTCCGCGTCCGGCTGTAGCGTGAGCACTACAGCTGCGGTCTTCGGGACGCGGAGCCTAGCCGCGACGCTTCGTTCTTTGCGACGCCGCTTCCTCCCCCGTTTCCTTGCCGCCCTGGCTAGCTTGGCCGCCTTCTTTTTCTCCCCGGCCACCTGCCATCCGGCTTCAGCCGCAGGAGACTTTGAAGGCGGCAAAAGTGGGGGTGGCTGTTGTTCCGCTGGCACTGGAGACCTCGCCGCCTGTGCAGCTGCCCCACCTTTCTTCTTCTTTGCCGGCTTTTTCGGTATTTGCGTCACCGGCTTTGTGGGTGACGTCCCGGTCCCTCGGTTCTGGCCAGACGACTCCGGTTTGGCAGCCATGGCGGCTGCATACGACGCCGCTCTCTGCTGGCCCGAGGCCGTCTGCCTTGCCTCTAGCGGGGGGCGCAGAACGATGCCCTCCAGGGTGGTGAACCGTTCCCGGAAGGGAGCCAACTCCTGCCGCACTAGATTCAGGACCTGGTTCAGAACCAGGTTCTCCTCTGACACGGACGGGTTTTGCCCATGCTTGCGCCCACCTTCAGGCACCTCCGTTGTGCCGGCTCCTCGGAGTACGGCTAGTTCAGCTCGGAGCCTCTCGTTCTCCTTCCGGAGAAGCTCCATGGCGGCCGCCAGGCGGGCGACCTCCGCCCGCAGTTTGGACATATCGTCCGATGGAGGCCCGCTGTAGTTGGCCTCTGCTGCCGCCAGAATGGAGGCCGACGCCGCGCTTATGGCCTTGTTTTTAGAGGCCTGGGTCCTCTTTAGGGCCACATCGCGGACTGCGGCCTTCACGACCTCCACAAACCTGACCTGGCGCTCGGAGCCGCCATCAATGTCCGGCTCACCGCCGGAAGATGACAAAGGGAGAACCCTCCGACCGGTCGCTCCAGGGTGGCATTCCTCCCCGGCAAGCTTCCCGGCTCGCTGGGCAGCCTCCTGAGAGGCAAACCCTCTCCCCTTGCCTCCTGTGCGGCTCTTACCCCTCCTACTGGTAGGGATTTTACGGGCCGATGCCATCTCTCCGTTGGAGGACGACCCCCGGTCATCCTCCGGTCTGGGCCGCTTGCGGAAGAACTTTGCGTTCTCCGCAGTAGCCCCCGCTCTCTCGCGTCCAGAGCTCACCAAGCTGACGCCGGATGCGGAGTCAGAGTCAGACCCCCCGTTCCTTCGGCGATTCAGCGAGCTCTTCCTCCAAAGTTTGGAGGGAGCTTCCGTGCCACGCCCGCCCGACACCTTATCAGGCCCCTTACAACTAAAATTGACCAGGTCCTCAAAGGACGCTGATCTGGAGCCTCCTCGGCTCTTGTTGCCACTGCCACTGGCAAACGGAAGACATTCGTTGCCCCCCCCAGAATACGAGGGGCATGACGCTCCCAAAGGGAGCGTGGTGGATTCTCCAGCTGCTGAGCAGCTGGTACCACCCTGGGGTAATACTATTTCGACTGTCTTATTCTCCATTTTGTTCCTTTTAAGGGTGTGGTCCCTCTACCCTCCACCCTTTCACAGGGCCTCTCTCCCGCTGCTTGCTCACTGTCCTCACAGTCACGTCTGATGAGCAGACGCGTACCAGAGAACAGTGAGCATGCTTCCTCCCGAAATGCACACCGGCCGAAGACCTGAACACTACTCAGGTCTCCGAACGGTGTGCCCCTCTCGTGTCCCTCTTAGTCTGATCTCTCACTTGGACCTTTCCGGCATGAGTAACTCTACCGGCAGAGCTCCAAGATCATTGAGACACTCAAGCCCCACCACGACGGCAACGTGGGGACACTCTCGGTGGGGGCCGTTAAATCCAGCTGCATTGTCCACAATGCTTGCAGTCGACCTCCTTCGGGGTGCTGGATTGGGACTAGGTGTGAAGCTTGTCTATTTTCTGTGTTTTGTTGAGTAGAGTTTTCGTCTCTGTCTATTGGTAAAATAGATAGCTTTTTATGGGTCTCTTTATGGAGCCCTTTCTCGTTATAGGGTTACGCCATGAACATGTCCATCGTTTCCCGGGTGAGATCTGCTACTCTGTCTGTCCATCAACCATTTTCCTGCGTGCCGCTAGTCATCATGCACAACAGTATAGTCACCAATCTTCACGTTGATCTGAGTTTTCTGCCACTTTTTTCTTGCTGTTAACAGTTGGCATAAGTACTCGTTTATTTGTTTTTCGCACAAGCGTGCATTCAAACTATAACGAGCCGCAATTCAGCCTTGTCGCACAAGCGTTAATCGCACATCCATTTGTCGAGCTCACATAGTACCTACACTCCTTTTTCAAGTCAGAAATATAGAAAATATGGATGACGAAAACATTACACAATGGGCGGATTTGACATAATTTTCATTTAATATAACGTTCAGTAAACACGGTGATTTTTTGAAACAGGGCAGTAAGGGTAGGTTCCTATATCTTAACCGTTAAAGTTACAGGAAAACCCATCCACAACATTTTGAGATATTTTAAACTGCATTCACAGATTTTGGAAAAAAATTCTCTTGGATGTACATATATCATAAGTCATTATAACAATTAATAATAACAAAAAAATAAATTTAAACAAATCGAAATTATATCATTCGTTGTTATATTAAAATTACTTATACCAAACATTACACACCCGTTTTTTAGGAATCGAAACGATAAAAAATTCCCATAACATAAAATTAACCCCCCTTATAAATAACGAGTCGATGGTTAAAAGCAACATAGTAAGAATATATTATCATTCGTTCAGGATTATGTGCACGCGAGTTTGACCGGCATTTGGATGGTTTTTCTGTTGTCATGGCCACTGAGTCTGTGTTTATATTGGAGGAAGGCTTATTAAAAAGGACTTAGAATAAGGTTATCAGAATCTTACTTGGACTGATGATACCGCCGCCCAGCTTCCAAGTTATGCTTGGTTTAGGCAGACCAACTGCGTCACAAGGAACTTTCAGCGAAGCGTCTCCCTCAGTACTTATATACATGGTTGAAACATTCGAAAGTATCTTAGGCAGATCTGCAAGAAATTAGTTACAATTACTTGTTTTGATTTTAAATGATCACGAAAAATTATGCAATTTCTTCATACCTTGAACCACAATTGTTGTGATGTGTTCATCGCTACCGACGCTGTTTTGTGCTACACACTTGTAGCGCCCCGCGTGTTTGTTCTCCACCCTAAATATGCGTAGGACTTCGTCGGATCCGGGAATTGTTAAAAAAATAGAGCCATGGTTGTCCAAAAATTGCCATGTTATTGTTGGTTTTGGTTCACCTTTGACGATTCTGAAATATTATTCACGATATCGTAGTATACAATTGGAAATTTTAAAGTGAATACTTTGAAAGCGCATATCATATAATATAACAGTGACAGAATAAAATGCAAAACCTGATATAGGGTCATTGTACACCTCATTATGAACAATTTACTAGACTGGACTTGACATGGATTGGACTCATAGGATTTCTTCCAACCAAGAAATCGCGAATAACATATGCTTTCTCTTTATTGCCATATTATCGAGTTATTGATGAAATTGATTCTTGAGTTTACAAAAGGTACAGTACAATACTCACTTGCACTCGATACTAGCCGAGAATCCTATTCTCTCTTGTTTAACAGCAGATCCCGATACTTTTGGTTTCTCTGAAATGCGTCAAATGTAAATATTAAATTTAGATTTCCGTCAGTTTTGTTTATTTTCGTCTAAGAATAGTGATAACCATAGTACTCACGACGGATGTACGTTCTGAACGTCGCGCTGACTGCGCCGACTTGGTTCTTTGCTTCGCACGTGTACGAGTTAGTGTCGCTCACCTTAGGGTCTCTTATTATAAGAGCTCCGTTCTCTATAGAATACTTCATGCCTGAAACATAGGTCGTGTGAATGAGGATACAATCATTCTAGTTACCCTTGGACCTGCGGATCTCATTTTTATTTAGGGTCATGGCGATCGGTATGAAAAAATAGAATTCTCACAGTCTCTCATATTCTCATACATTCTTATTAGTCCCCCAAAAGTGACCCCAGACTCTAGAGGTCACTTTTGGGGGACTAATAAGAAAAGAAAAGGTTTTTCATGCTGTAACATGTTCAGTGTTGCTTATCAAATTATTAATAAATACCCCATGACATAAAATGTGAATATAAAATTGAAATTCAAAACTTTTAGCGGTTATTACCATCACATTCGTAGTGTCGTTTTTTTAAACCACCCACAAATAGGAGCCCCGCAATACAAGGCTCCGCCGACCAGCCCTCCGTCGACTACGACCACGTTTAGTGGCATAGGGGGGTAGTTGGGTGGTATCTTATCTCCCCCTATAAATCAGGTTTATGATGTCTAGTGTACGTAATAAGTAGATCTTCTATTTCAGATAGACGCTTCGCGTATGTTATTTTGAACAATGTAATACTAAATGTATTCGGTACTAAGGTTACATAATTAACAATCACCGACAAAAGTGATAAATTCCTTACTTTTACCCTGACTTTCGGCAATTATTAATCATTTTCAATTAATCACACTTACCGTTAAAATATACATACATGTCAATTACATTATTTTTAAATATTAAAATATGTGTAAAGAAATCAAAATCTAAAAAAAATCGTAGCCCACCGTTATCAGGAACAAGGTTTTAGCTACCGGTAGTCAGGGCTTCTGAGGGCGATATCTCCTAACAATACTACGCGCAGTATGCAGGAGTATTGCTTTCTGGATCAAGCCCTTGATTCAGCTGCTCAACGAGGGCCTCTTTGAGATGTTGTTCGGGACTCTTGGCAATTAAGACATTAGCCGTCACGATTACCCGCGCAATGACTGCTTTATTCACATCCCACATGTCGACAACCTCACAAGCAGAGTCTAGATACTTGGTTTGTTTATCTTTCTTAGCTTTCACGAGGTTCATTTCATGAAGAACCGCTATATCAAGTCATTGCGCGACGCTTAAGTCGTTCTATCACCACTATGTCAGACTTATTTATTGGCAACAATAGTCCTGTCAGTGATGATAGACCGATCCCAATACAAAGTTATATTGCCATTTTCAAGAACTGGGTTGGGCACATACTCATAGTACGGTAATTCTGATCCCCCAAAAAACAAAAATGTGGGAAAAGGCTTAGTTCCTATCCCCAAAAATCCGGTCTATAAAAGTAGTGAGATCAATAATAGGCCAAGCATTTCAGAACTGCAAAATAGTCTATGACTCGTAACATTTATATTTTGAGAATACCAGTAAACGGAGAGCTTGAATCTTTCCTGACCGTACAAAAAAGATGAAACAATCGAAAATTCGTTTTCTTAAAAATATGACCCTATTACCAACTTCGCAAGTTTTTTCTACAACGTCAATTTTCCAATCAATTTAATAAAGGAAAGAACTTGCGCGCGGTAAATCGGAACTTGCCAGGCCAAGTTCCGATTTAACGCGCGCAAGTTCTTTCACTACCGTGCGCTTTGATTCCACAAGATTGTATTTAAGAGCAAGTTGCTGGTGAATACTCCTGGCTACAAGATTGTATTTTTGCTAATAGTCTCCGTTAGCTAGACTAGACCGAAGGTAACCGTCGGGTGGATTCCTCGGGCCGGTGACAAGCCCGACATATGTCCACCGTACTGTCCTTCACAATATATTTCCGGTAGTTGCTTGTCATCATAACTTCGTCCATAATCGCACAAACAAAACCTTCGGTTTCTCCGAAGGGATCACCAAAACGCAGCCAGGCTACGCTAACAAATCCTTATCGGACCCATTAGGACCCGGAAAAAGCATCCGTGAAGATCCTTTGCTCTGCCATACCTCCCTGCGGTAATTAGTATCTAGTATTATTGGTATGCGCTAGTTCTCGATAGCCAATGAGAGCGGGGTGAGGCCCTTGTCCACTGCTATCACATCTCGATCACTTGTGACGGCTCAAGCCGTAACGGGGTGTAATTTGAAGATGATTGACTGATTATTACCTTAACCATTACAGTTACAGAAAAGCATTCCTAGGAGACCATCAACAATTTTTTGAAATATTCTGAACTGCATTCACAGATTTTGAACAAGTGATAATTATAAAAAAAATAAAACTTATACAAATCGAAATTATATCATTCGTTGTTATATTAAAAATACTTATACCAAACATTACACACCCGTTTTTTAGGGATCGAAACGATAAAAAAATACCTTGACATAAAATTAACCCCCCTTATCAATTATGGGTCGATGGTTAAAAGCAACATAGTAAGAATATAACATTATGATTCGTTCAGGATTATGTGCACGCGAGTTTGATCCGCATTTGGATGGTTTTTCTGTTGTCATGGCGACCGAGTCTGTGTTTATATTGGAGGAAACTTCGTTAAACAGGACTTAGAATAAAGTTATCAGAATCTTACTTGGATTGATGATACCGCCGCCCAACTTCCAAGTTATGCTTGGTTTAGGCAGACCAACTGCGTCACAAGGAACTTTCAACAAAGCGTCTCCCTCAGTACTTATAAACGTGGTTGAAACATTTGAAAGTATTTTAGGCAGATCTGCAAGAAATTAGTTACAATTACTTGTTTTGATTTAAAATACTGGTATGTAGCCATTCGTTTTGACTGGAAGCGAACTCGACCTAGTCGACAAAAGACTAGGTGACGTAGACAGACGGGATCTAAAATATCTCTTTTGTATCTACGCGATCACGAAGAATCATGCAATTTCTTCCTACCTTGAACCACAATTGTTGTGATGTGTTCATCGCTACCGACGCTGTTTTGTGCTACACACTTGTAGCGCCCCGCGTGTTTGTTCTCCACCCTAAATATGTGTAGGACTTCGTCGGATCCGGGAATTGGTAAAAAATTAGAGCCACGGTTGTCCAAAAATTGCCATGTTATTGTTGGTTTTGGTTCACCTTTGACGATTCTGAAATATTATTCACGATATCGTAATATACAATTGGACATTTTAGTGAACACTTTGAAAGCGCATGTCATATGTAACAGTGACAGAATAAAACGCAAAACCTGAAAAAGGGTCATTGCACACCTCAGTATGAACACTTTACTAGACTGGACTTGACATGGATTGGACTCATAGGATTTGTACCAACCAAGAAATCGCGAATAACATATGCTTTCTCTTTATTGCAATTTTGTCGAGTTATTTACGCATAATGTAGGCAGTCGATGATTTTTTTCTGGATAATGGTGTCCTATAGTAAAAGTTGTTCATTACGATGAATGTTGTTCAAATAAAACTTCAAGCACAAATCTGTGCATTCATTCCATGTGTTAGAAAATTGATTCTTGAGTTGATTAAAGGTACAGTACAATACTTACTTGCACTCGATACTAGCCGAGAATCCTATTCTCTCTTGTTTAACAGCAGATCCCGATACTTTTGGTTTCTCTGAAATGCGTCAAATATAAATATTAAATTTAAATTTCCGTCAGTTTTGTTTATTTTTGTCTAAGAATAGTGATAACCATAGTACTCACGACGGATGTACGTTCTGAACGTCGCGCTGACTGCGCCGACTTGGTTCTTTGCTTCGCACGTGTACGAGTTAGTGTCGCTCACCTTAGGGTCTCTTATTATAAGAGCTCCGTTCTCTATAGAATACTTCATGCCTGAAACATAGGTCGTGTGAATGAGGATACAATGATTCTAGTTAACCTTGACCTGTGGATCTCATTTTTATTTAGGGTCACGGTGGTCGGTATGAAAAAATAGAATTCTCACACTCTCTCATATTCTATACATAGTAAAATTTTGAGTCTGGGGTCACTTTTGGGGGACTAATAAGAAAAGAAAAGGTTTTTCATGCTGTAACGTGTTCGGTGTTACTTTATCAAATTAAAGCTGTTTAAGGCACACTGCCAATTTTTTGTGGCAGCAGCTTATGACCAACATGTTCTCGGAAAACCCTCAACACCTTGCGCGTCCATACAATAACGCCTCTAGGATGCTACTGGGCTTGTTAATAAGTTCTTACTAACCATTGGACTTATGTAGTCTTTTAAATAAATTATTATTATTCTGCCCTTTTTTCATTGTATTTATGTTACGGTAAATGTGATAAATTGAAAAAATATTAATAATTACCGAACATTATTAATAAATACCTCATGATTTGGTCAACGTTAATATAAAATTTAAATTCAAAACATTTAGCGGTTATTACCATCACCTTCGTAGTTTTGTTTTTTTTAACCACCTAGAAATAGGAGCCCCACAATGCAGGGCTCCGCCGATCGACCCTCCGTCGACTACGGCCACGTTGATTGGCATAGGCGGGTAGTTGGATGGAATCTTTTCTCTCCCTATAAATCAGGTTCCGGGTCTGGTTTTCGTAATAAGTAGATCTTCCATTTCAGAAAGACGCTTCGCGTATGTTATTTTGAACAATGTAATACATTTATCGGTACAAAGTTTACATAATTAATAATCACCGATAAAATTGATTAATTCCTTACTTTTACCTCGACTTTCGGTAATCATTAATAATTTTCAATTAATCACACTTACCGTAACATGTACATATATGTCAATTACATTATTTTTAAATATTAAAATATAAAGATATCAAAACCTAAAAAAAATCGTAGCCCACCGTTACCGGGAACAGGGTTTTAGCTACCGGTAGTCAGGGCTTCTGAGGGCGGTATCTCCTAACAATACTACGCGCCGTATCCAGGAGTACTGCTTTCTGGATCAAGCCCTTGATCCAGCTGCCCAACGAGGGCCTCCTCAGGTGTTGTTCGGGACTCTCGGCAATTAAGACATTGGCCGTTACGATTGGTACTGGGATGCCAAACGAGCATGAGACACGCTGCCCTCTTCCGGCCCCCCTAACTAGGTCCAGGGGGATGTCCGTCGCCCCTCATTCATCCGGACCCGAGGTGGCGGCGCGTGGTGTTCCCGTGCGCCCCTCTTTGACGTAGCGAGGGGAGTTAAACACCGACCGGCACCAGCCGGGGATTGCGGAAGTCGCATACGTTCCCGCGATCCCCGCCGTAGGTGGGAGATGGAACACCGGGGTGGTTTTAGTCAGTAAGAGTCTGACAGACCCCTCCACCTGCCCCAGGGTGGAGGATTTCCATGAGGATTTCCCCCCGAAATCAAAAAAAAAAAAAAAAGAACGAACACATGGCGTTATCATCCGGCAGGCGCGTGTCAGTCACACCTTGGTCCGGCCGCTCCCAAGCCCCATATACCTTTGATTACTTCAGAATGTGCGATTCTGGGTGTATCGCTCCACTCGCCGCGTATATCTACGAAAACGGTTTACCTATGCATACACTTTCTGCTTCAGGAATTCGATGCGCTCTGTAACACGGGACATATAGTCTCAAGGGCTGATATCAGTCCCCGTAAACGCCCGTCTCACAAAGCGCATCACCCTAGGGCGAGTGTTGCCCTCCCCGAAGCAGATTAGTTTGCCGATTAGCGCTCTGGCCCCACCGATACGACGCTCGATCCTGCACTGCTAAGCCGGTACGGCTGGTTTATTATTATTATTATTAGTTGCTTGTCATCATAACTTCGTCCATAATCGCACAGACAAAACCTTCGGTTTCCCCGAAGACGTCACCAAAACGCAGCCAGGCTACGCTAAGATTTCCACATCGGGTCCATTAGGATCCGTTAAAAACGTCCGTGAAGATCCTTGCTCTGACATACCTCCCTGCGGACATTAGTATCTAGTACTATTGGTTTGCGCCAGTTCTCGATAACCAAGGAGAGCGGGGTGAGGCCCTTGTCCACTGCTACCACATCTTGATGCATACCCAAGTCGGCCTCTAGCAAGTATTTCCTAAGGCTACACATCTCGCGGTTGTGCAGGGTCTAAGCATTTAAGAAGCCACGAGCCCCGCACTTCAACGGCATATACAGCCTCATCACCGACGACCGTGGGTGCATCCGATTTACTGTAAGCAGTGAACGTACCCTCTTATCTAGGGAGTCAAGTTCCGTCTGAGTCTATTTGAGTATGCCGAAAGAGTACATCAATACCGGCGTGACTCAACCGTTGAAGGTGCGCAAATTGTTTCCGCGGTAGCCTTGGCTGGTGGTCCGTGGAGGTTCTTGCACGTTCGTCTCCATAGAGATCTACGCTTTGGAAAGTGCAAATAGCTTCATTTTTTTGACAGACTGACTTTGAATATTCAAAAGTACCTGATAATGGTTTATTTGAAATAAATGCTTTGACTTTTGACTTTTTTTTACCCTTCCAGCAGTGTGCTGAGAGGGTTTAAGACCAGACAAAACTACAGTGGACTCAGACTGTCGCCCTGAAATATACCAGGCTCGATCCTTTTCGGGTTGCTGTTCGCCTGGATCGGTTGACATCTTGGATAGCGAAGGACCAACCTCCACTCCTCCATACACGATATCAGGAAGGTGCGTAGAATTGCATCAACTTTATACAGCTCTAACACCCTCATGGGCCACTCAGTCATAGGCCTCCTTTTAATCTATCCAACATTTCGACAGATCTCTTCGAGATTAACGAACCTGTTGGCTAATATTAACATCAATGAGGAGTAGCTCCTTAGTACCGCGGCAGACATTATTGAATTACTTTCAATATGATTGTTAATCTTTGCTCTCAAAATGGATGTAAAAACTTCAAAGACCGTCGGTAAACAAGTGATCGGTCTATAAGTTTTAAGTTTCTACTATCTACTATCTGATTTATGGAGCAGGTGGGTTATTCCTGTAGTTAGGAACTGAACCGCTGTCCATCTGTCTGTCAGCGGGCTCTATCTCAAGAACTGTAATAGGTAGACAGAACAAAAAACAAAAAAATAATATTTTTAAAATTAAACATTATAAATCCATACACGAAACGTGGTTTTTTTTCTTGCACATCAGCAGTGCGTTTCGTAAAATCGTCTGTCCGCGCACCCGCGACGCTAAGGTTATTTAAACTGTTTTAACCTACTATTGATCAGGCGATAAACGTCACCAATGAAGCTCTAAAGGATATATACATGACTGGTTAATTGTAAATAATTTAGAAATAAATACCGATAAAACTAAATTCATGACATACCTGACTTATAATAAGAAAATGATTAAAAAAGACACAATAGACTTGCCAATAAAATCCTATCCCACTAATATTATAAACGCGAAAGTTTGTAAGTTTAGATGGATGGATGTTTGTTACTCATTCACGTCAGAACGGCTGAACGGATCTCGATTAAATTTGGCACAGAGGTAGATTATAGTCTGGAATAACACATAGGATACTTTTCATCCCGGGAATATGTTCCCTTGGTATAATTTTCGACATAAACGCGGGCGGAGCCGCGGGCGGTAGCTTATATAATAATAATATCATTGAAAAAAAAATTATTTCATTTACTTCTTGTAAATGAAATAAATTTTCGAGGAATAAATATTGATAATAATTATTGTAACTGGAACTCTCATGTATATTTTGTTTGTAAAAAAAAAACAGAAATTCGTTTACACACTTCGTAAAATAAAAAAATACTAATAATGAAACAGCATTAATGGTGTCACAGTCATGTATGTATGTTCAGTATTGAGGTATGGGGGGCGTCTTCAGACGCCCAGAGAGCATTTATAGCCCGGAAAAAATGCAAAAGGTCAATTTCTGGTCTCAAGTAGACTATATCGTGCCGACTTACTTGCTTACACTTCCATCCCAATACGTTTTAGAAATGTGTAAATTCGTTAAAAACCATCTATCACTTTTTGAACGAGATGATAAGGCCCAATTTAAAAGTAAAATAGTTGAAAAACCTCTAGTAGATTAAAGTTATGCAACAAAAACTGCTACAGCATGGCGGTGAAAATATATGTATAATAAACTACCAGAAAAAATAATAAAAATGAATAACTTAGAATTTATCTATGTGCCAGATGTTTGGATTAAATAGATGATTATTTAAAATTTAAACAGACATGATACAATTATAATTATTGACATTATTTACAAATCTAAATCTAATCAATAAATTGATGAACTGTCTTCACTGTGAGACAATATAATTTAATAACAAATTTAATATATTTTATAATGTTATGTACCTAATTAATATTTACGAAGTAAGACTGTACATTTTATTTTAATTATGATGTGTGTCATACACATCGTAATTAAAATAAAATGACATTGATTTAATTTGATGATATTATTATGCATGTACTAGAAATATTTGAACGTATATAAGTCGAATATATTGAGACTAAAATTATTTTACTACATTATTGTAAGTACCTATATTCTGGCAAATAAATAAATTTTCATTTCATTTCGTTCATTTGACTCCATACATTTTATTTTGTCTACTATATCTTATCAGCACCCTGTCCGCGCGGCCTGTCCGTTTTGTATATCAAGTCTCTAAGAGTACAAAAATGAATGATGAAACGATGAAACTTGACTTTTTTTAAAGTGCAGATTTTTTGTGCTTCTTTGATTGGAGCAGCTTAATGCCATAATGCCTTTTCCCAACTATATTGGGGTCGGCTTTCAGTTAAACCGGATTCAGCTGAATACCAGTATTTTCAATACATATGTGGAGCGGCTGCCTACCAGACCTCCACAACCCACTAACTATGTAACACGGTAGTTCTTGGCAAGACTGGAGTCAGATTAACTGACTTCCGACAATCCGTAACGACTGCCAAAGATCTACAAATGACAGCCGGGACCAACGGCTTAACGTGATTTCCGAGGCATAGATGTAGGAAACTAGGTATGTTAAGAAGGTCACCCATCCGCAGACCAACCTTGGCAAGCATTGCTTAACCTTGATCCCGTTATTCTTTAGCCACGAGCTTCTCCCAAAATAATCTATATATAAAAATGAACCACTATTTCTCCTGGTCTTGCTATAACTTGAGAACGGCTTGACCGATTTTTCTTGTTTCGTTTTGTTCGCTACATTAAAGGGAAGGTTTAAAAACAAAAAATAAATAGGTAGGTAGACCTAGATAGGGTAGGGTAGGTAACGGTTGACGGGAGACTAGTATTCACGTTACGAATATCACTGTAATTTTATGAAAGATAAATATTGGTATGAACCAATATTTATCTTTCAAAAAATTACATTCAATATTCATGGCCCCAGTTATTCCTCAAGATGTCACGCGTGTAATAAAAACCTAAAAAATAAAAAGAGCTTTGCGACGGCATTTCAACCTCATTTCAACCAAATTTTACAACTGTTGTAAAATTTGTTTCAAACTGTATAGCTGCGCCCCTTGCTCATATCATCAACGTCTGTATATACTCTGGGCTATTTCCAGAAAGTCTAAAAACAGTCATAATTAAACCACTATATAAAAATAATGAAAAAGGCAAAATGGCAAACTATAGACCAATTGCTCTAATTCCAATCTTCTCAAAGATCATAGAAAAAATTATCTATGAATCTCTCGACAATGTTCTAACAAAATACCACATACTATGTGACGAACAGAGGGGTTTTAGAAAAAATAAAAACATCAACATGGCTATTTTCGACTTTCTCCATAGAATAATGCCAAAAGTAGACTCTAAAATATCTGTATGTGCAATTTATGCAGATATGTCGAAGGCTTTTGACTGTGTGGATCACGATACCCTTTTAACCAAACTTTATGCATACGGTATTCGTGGCAATGTCCTTAATTTAATAAAAACGTACCTAAAAGGTCGTAGACAATGTACGGAAATATCAAGCCTGTGGTTACGAACTAGAAGGGAGTTAAAATCTTTATCGTCTTTTAGAGAAATAAAATATGGTGTCCCGCAGGGCAGCGTCCTGGGACCTTTATTATTTTTGTTATATATAAATGATCTGCCACGTCATATACTTCAGCCTATGGTTTTATTTGCAGATGATAGTACATCAATTGTTTCGTGTACCAATAGAGAATCATATGTAAATGACATTAACAATACAATTATTAGTTTAATAAAGTGGCTTGACAATAATAATTTAGCTATTAATCTCCAAAAAACTAAAATCATGCACTTTTACCAACGAATATCTGCAGGCGACTTGGATATAATCTACAATGGTCAAAGTATAGACAAAGTAGACAGTACTAAATTCTTAGGAATCATAATTGACAGCCAGTTAACTTGGAAGCCGCAAGCAGAAGATATATGTAAACGTTTAAGCACAGCCGCGTTTATGTTGCATAATCTAGCAAAAAAAGTAAATTTACCGACTACTTTAGTAGCTTACCATGGTCTAGTGATTTCCACCTTAAGATTTGGTATAATATTTTGGGGTCACTGTAATGAACGAGAAAGCATTTTCAAAGCCCAAAAGTGCTGCCTGAGAGCTATATTTGGTCTTAAAGTAACAGACAGTTGTGTACCTATATTTAAGTCTCATAAATTGTTAACCTTCCCATGCCTTTACATCCTTGAATTAGCAATATTTGTAATAACAAACCGATGCCTCTTTGCAACTTTAATAGAAACTAGAAAACGAAGTACAGCTATGAGATCTCAATACCAGAATCTATTATGCACCAGCGTATTCAAAACAGGTTTATTAAAAAGAAATGTGATTTGCATGGCTCCTGTTATCTTTAATAAAATACCTGACCAAATTAAAAACTTACCGTTGCAAAAATTTAAAAAACGTTTCACAGAATTACTAGTAAACAAATGTTATTATTCTGTGCAGGCTTTCTTAAATGATAATCTTTTGTAATGTAGTAGTAGTCGTCTTTATTATTCTCTACTGTGTATTCATTTGCATGCTATATTTAGGCAGAATGTACATGGATCCTATAATATAATTGAACAACTTATTTTTATGTATCTACATTCAAAGCAAATAAATAACTATTCTATTCTCATAAACACATTGAGACGGCACTGTCATTTTATTAATCCCTTTTTATTTTTCTCCGAGGGAGGCCTATGACTTAATTCATAAATTGCACTAATTGCCCTTTCTTGTAAAAACAGAAATAGTTTGTATGTCAGCGGCACTTTCCTACAATAGAATGCCGTACATCACACTATGAAAATAATTAAAATATACTAAACGGGTTGTCTCTACATCAGTTAAACTACGAATTCATCTAACGGCGTATGCTGCTTTTTAGACAGTTTATCTATATGGGGGCCCCTCTGCAGCTTGGCATCCAAAGTTAAACCTGAAAACACTGTGGCATCTTCGGGTTTAAACCCTTTTCCCTTTATTGACACACTAGTGTTGACCTGTCCAACATGAGGTAAAGTAAATTTTATGCATTTGGTTTCCTTCTCGTTAAGAAGATTTTTTACAATAATCCAGTCAACTACCAGTGGCAAGGGCCCTACTTACATCGATCGTCGGTGAACAGTTCCTGACGTTCGAGTTTAAATAAAAACGAACTGTCGTCTGCAAAGATCTAAAATACTTCTTAAAAGCTTGTCATTCTTAGTTGTTCTTCGTCATGATTATTATGAATTCTCTTAATTAGTAAGATTATTAAATAATCATATTTATTAGTTTATTATTTTAGAATATTTATGTATTTTATTTGTATTATATATATTATTTGTGTATTCTTTCCGAAACAAAATTATATTTTAAATGTTATTTTTATTTGTTGTAAACCTACCACAGTGTAGTCTTTTTAACCCAAAGGTTGACTGGTAGAGAATGCCTTGATGCATTAAGTCCGTCCATGTACCACTATTGTACATTAAGTTTAAATAAATAAATAAATAAAGATTTGGTTTAAGTATTAATATCTTACTTTGATTGATAACACGGCCGTTCAACTTCCAAGTAATGCTTGGCTTTGGCAGACCGGCTGCGACACAAGGAATTTTCAATACAGCGTCTCCCTCAGTGCTTTGATAGACGGTGGATAAACTTGAAATTTTTGGTTTATCTGTAAATAAATTGATTACAAAAAGTATTCTTAATAGTTTTAGACCACCATTGTCTCTGCTAAAATGCGATCATGAAGCATCATGCTAATATTTTCAACGCATAATACCTTGAACCTCAAGTGTTGTGATGTGTTCATCGATACCGACAGCGTTCTGTGCTGTACACTTGTAACGCCCCGCGTGTTTATTCTCCACCGGAGAAATATGTCGCACTCTGTCAGACCCAGATATTTGTAAAAACTTTGAGCCGGAGTTGTCCATGAATTGCCAGGTTATAGTTGGTTTCGGTTCACCTTTGACGATCCTGCAAGTTCAATACACTGTTGAAATCATTCAAGCCAAGATGTCTGATGTTTCAAAGCATATTAAAACACTTACGTGCACTCGATACTAGCAGACGAACCTACTCTTACTTGCTTAGCAGCAACTCCCGATACTTGTGGTTTCTCTGAAATGCGCCATGTAATAAGTTGCAAGTATCTTTTACAATCAAATTCTTTCAATATTGTTTGTTTTCATCTCGGTATACCTAATGGCAAACAACTTACGGCGGATGGACGTTTCGAACGTTGCACTGACTGTACCGACTTCGTTCTTCGCCTCGCACGTGTACACTTTAGGGTCGCTCATCTTTGGATTTCTGATTATAAGAGTTCCATCTTCTGTTGAATATTTCGCGCCTGAAATGTAAGCGAATTACAGGATAATAATTCTATTTAAATTAGCTCAATGTTGAGCCTACTGTGTTTAGTGGTACATGTGAACCCTGAAAGCGTATTTTAAGAAGCAACAACACAAACAACTGCCACTTCTGTTTTGTTTTAGATATTTCAAGCATGTGGTTCAACTGAAGTGGTGATTTACAGTATCTTACTTGGAACTATAACGTCGCCATTCAACTTCCAAGTGATGTTTGGTTTGGGCAGACCGGTTACAGTACAAGGAATCTTCAACAAGGCATCCCCTTCAGTGCTTTTGTAAACGGTAGAAATACTTGAAACCATTTTTGGTTTATCTGTAAATAAGAAGAAAAATAAACCATGAATTAATCTGAGAAGCCACTCTATTAGAGTCATGGTACATAATACTACTTTGAGTTTACCTAGAATAAATAATGTTGTGACATGCTCATCTTTGCCTTTATCATTCTCCGCCACACACTTGTATTTTCCCTCATCTTTTTCTGCCACGTTCGTTATAACCAGCACACTGTCAGAATCTATAGGTGTAAACATTGAACCTGACTTGTCTCCATATAGCCACGTTATTTTAGGTGCTGGGAAGGCTCTGACAACTCTGCAATAATTTTATAAAATAATTAAAAATGATGCTTAAAAAGCGGCTGGAATAGTAGTTTTTTTTGGAATTCCAACTTTAAGGGACACAAGCTCCCAAAATCTGCATTAAAATGTGTGGAGAAATATCTCCAAAAAAAAAACGGCCAGTTTTGTGTTGTGCCATGTACAATATAGGGTTCTGTAGGTTCTCCCATAACCATGAAAATTACACACATCCGCAAGCTTTTTAACCGACTTCAGGAGGAGGTTCTCAATTCGACTGTATGTTTTTTTTTTTCTTGTATGTTTGTTATGCGATCATTGCGTCAATTATGAATGGATTTTGATGATTCTTTTTTTATTAGAAAGCCTATACTCTTGAGATGGTCCCATTGGCACCAAGTCGGAAAAATGTTTGTTCAGCGATAATATCACCAATTGTCAATCGATTTGGATACTTCTTTTTTTATGCATATTTTTTTAAACTAGTACCATTTCAATTTGGTGGAGATCTGATGAAGAACTTCGGAGATAGACAACGGAACTCTTTAATAAATAATAGCAAAGCTCCCGGGATTGCTTAAATCGCATGTCTGTTTATTGTTTTCACCAGTTCATAACATAACATCACGCTGGTACCTACGCTGTGAAGGGGTACGCAGATGCAAACAAGTCAATCTGAATTAACATGTTTCTGGGGGTTATCTATTAGGGCATAACTTTATTGTTCATTAACCGATCTTGATGATTCTTTTTGCGTTGGGTTTAGTTATAGCTACATATATTGCATTTGCATTGAACGGTGAACTTCAAAGATAAATCAGTGACCTCCTCAACTTAAAATCAATCAAATGTAGTACCAAAGCAAAGTAGATATTTAACTATGAGCTGGTATGGACTTGTACTGAAAAGGCACACAATGTGACTCCTTAACGGCAAATAGTACAACCACTCTTTATGGGAATAATGGCACTCAGTTGTGGGGTATCACCATTAAAAGGGGAAAATAAGAACTTTTTTATAAAAAATACAACCAACTTCCTAATAAAAAACACTACAAAGTATAAAATAACTGTAACTTTCGGAAGTCGACGTCAAAAAACGAAACAACAACGAAAAACACCGACTTTAAAATTAAATATCGACCTTGTTTTACGTTATTGCGAACCCAAAAACCATTGAATTTTATTTATTACGAATCTTTGATCAAAATATTCTATTATAATCATCCCAACTATATTGGGATTTATTGGGGATGATTATAATGAGGAAACCGGATTCAGCTGAATACCAGTATTTTACGTGGAGCGGCTGCCTGCCAGAGTTCCACAACCCATTAACTGGGTAAAACGGTACCTACTTCTTGGCAAGACGGGTATCAGATTTTGAATTTTTCCATAGATTTGGCTAAAATACCTATATTCTCGAGAAAATATCGATAAAACTATTTAAGTTATTTTTTCACCTTACTTTTATTCTAATCACCAACCCTAGCACTAAAGTTTATCGGTACAAGGTATTTTTAGGGTTCCGTGGTCATCAAGGAACCCTTATAGTTTCGCTATGTCCATCTGTCTGTCTGTTTGTCCGTCCGCGGTTTAGCTCAGAGACGCTTAGCACTAAAACTACACGTAAAGTGGTGTTTTTTTTTTGTCTATACCACTGTGTGGGGTGTCGTTGGATAGGTTATTTAGAAATATTGAGAATGTGCTAGAACCATTTTTCCATCAAAGGATCCTTTTGCGAAATATTAAGTTTTGTTAGTATAAATTCATAATAGTAGCATACTTCCAATATTAATCTTAACAAACAAGGCGTGCAGCAAAAAATGTAAATGTAACAACTGAGTTTTTTATTCCAACACGTGCCAAAATTTGGCACTATAATGTACTTTTATACCATTTTAGAAAGCATATTAAACATGGAAGTGTCTCAAGTAATTTGTACAAGTGCCATTATATTATTTCGAGAAAACTGCCATACGGCCAATTTTTTCTTTTTTGGGATGTATCAAATATATTACAGTAGTCAAGGAGGTAGTTTTGTATCCTTCGAAATCCTGCCAGATTTAATCTATCGCTGTCGCAATTTTTCATAGCTTGAACTTGAAGACGCTTCATTTCTACGTTTCCCGGGTTAAGTTCGTTGTAAATACCTATCTCTCTTCAGTACACGACATTTCAAGGAACATATTCAATGACCAGTTTTCTTGTATACCGCATAATATTTGTCCATGTTGTCGAGCTATTAATATTGTGTTATTGTTACTTACTTGCATTCCAAGTGAGCAGTTTCACCCTTATAGATTTTTATGTTCGGTACTCCTTCTACCTTAGGAGCAACTTAAAGAAAAAAAATATTATTTTTTTGCGATAACAACAAAAAAAAACTTCAATTCATCTGGCCAACTATAGATCAAAAGGTTAAGCAACTTACAACCGCTTTCATCCTGGAAGCAATTGCATATTAATAAGTTCTCTGTAAGCTTCTTGATCGTTTTCCATTACTGGTTAAGATGATAGGCGAATTGTACAATTAAGTAATTATTAGAACTTGGAGTTAATTTGAAAATCGATTCGATGAATTTAGATTCGTGGGTGGTAATTATAAAAAGTTCAAACAGAACCTGTGTTATACAGCTGAACTTACTTTTTGGTGGTGATGGTGTGACAGGGATTTTAGAAGTCCTGTTTATGGGTTTATCAGTAGCTATAACTATCCCGTTTACCTAAAAAAAATGAAGATAGGTAGGTTACTTTTAATATGAATAGACTAACATGTTGTATGAATGTATGTATGGACTATCATGTGCAATGGACTAGCAATCTTGACGCCATAAATAACGTCCTAATGTAAGTCCAAAATTAGTTTACTGTTAATAATTTAGTTTTCAATGAAAAGAAAACAAAATGCATAAGATTCGTTTTGCCGAATGTCAAAAACAGTAATTGTGACATAATATTGAACAGCGAGAAATAAGAATTCGTAGGTAAAACGGTTTTCCTGGGGATTACGTTTGACTGAAGGCTGGACGGCAGGACGGCTAAGTTCAGTAACATATGCTGTTAGAAAAATCCGTCAATTTACGAATTTTGATTACGCGAGACTTGTCTACTTGAGTTACTTTCATAGGATCATATCTTACGGTATCTTACTGTGTGGTAAAAAAAACATTAAAATATAAACAGCAGCAGTCCGCCGGTGTCAGAAGCAGGGTCCATTCAACCTACCGGTGGTTAGGGCTCCAGAAAAAGAATCCTCCTCACAATACGAGGCGCAGCGAAGAGTAGTGCCTTCTGTATCAGGCCCTTTACCCAACCGCTTAAGGCCAGCTTCGACGAATGGCCGTCGAAGTTTTTGGCCATCAGGCCATTGGCCGTAACGACAATCGGCACAATGATTGCCGAGTCCACATTCCGCATTTCAACCACTTCACGTGCTAAGTCGAGGTACTTCATTTGGATTTGTTTCTCTTTCTCAGCCTTCACGAGGAGAACTTCATGACGTTCTCGCACAATATTTGTGCGGCACGCTAATCGGTCTATCACCACTTTAACAGGCTTATTGGCAATAATAGTCCTATCAGTGATGATAGACCGATCCCAGTACAACGTGACATGATCATATTCTAGAACTGGGTCGGCCACAAACTTATTACACGGAACCCAGAATCCACAAGTTTGTATATCAACGCAAGTTCATCATCTGCCTAGCCTTTTCTCAACTATATTGGAGTCGGCTATTGGAAAAATTTACATCGGACCCATCAAGAGCCCGATAATAGCGCCCGTGAAGCTCCTTGCTTTTCCATACCTCCTTGCGGTCATCTGATAAGTATCACAGGTTTGCCCCATTTCTAAAGACCCACGGACAACGGAGTCAGTCCCTTGTCCACTGCGACCACATCTCGGGGCATACCCACATCAGCTTTGAGAAAATATTCTCTGAGCCTGCACATCTCGCGGTTGTGGAGAGTCTTTGCATTTAAAAAGCCTCGACCTCCACACTTCCACGGAATGTCCAGTCTCATCACCGACGTTCAGGGGTGATGCATCCGGTTTGCGGGCAGCAGTGTTTTGATTGGTGTTGCTGTCAAGCTCAGTAAGACTAAAAAGTATTTATTTTAGATAAAGAAGTAATGAGGCATCGTGTTATCTTTAATTTTAGAGTCAATGACTGATAAAGACTTATTAGAAGTACAAAGCTGTATCTGTGAATAGATCTCTTTGTTTTTCTTAACTACAGTGAGGCATTAAGTTCTATCTGATTTAAGAGTGTAAACATCATTTTTTTAAATTGGAATTGTTATATCTTAATGTACGCCAAAGGATTTTTATCAATGTTACGTAAATGAAGAAGCACAAAGTTATAAGTACTATTTTAAATTTTTCGTTAATATTATTTATTTAATATATAATTAAAAACATAAATTTATTATAAAGGTAAATAGTATACTCAAATTAAAAAAAGTAGTATAACTCTGTCATATATGTATATAAATAAATAATTATGAGTCGATTAATGCGAGAATTTTATTTTCGCTCTCCTGAAAACCTAGTTATACACACATCAGACCTTATGGTTCTGAAGTCTAACACAAATATATTAACTTAATTATGTCTTCAGATAAAGCATAGATTAGCTATTTTTATCCACTCTTACTTACGATTAAAAGAGTAGTCTACTTAGAGATCCTCAAGCATGTGTGTGTATTGGTTCCTGTTTGCATAAGTAGTAGCTTAGTACCTCTGAGTTTCTTTTCAGGGTAGTCAGCTAGGAAACACCGGCCTCATCTAGTTTAAAATTTACTAGAAAAGATTGACGTGTAAAAGTGTTACGTTTAACCTTCTTACAAAATAAATAGATTTACAAATATGACAATATGATTCGAAACTTGAATTATGGACAGGCGTTTAACTTTTTAACAATGGTGCTTACTAAGAAAGTATTTTGTGTAAATTAACATTTAAGGAGGCATAAAGTGGGGAACTCGTTAGAACGAAAAATCAAATTGGGTTTATGAACTTAAAACTTGACATTAACACGTATCTATTACTTCTCCTTGATTATGTCTAATATGTTGGGTAGGATTTTAACTTAGGTCAAGAATAATTGCTGAGCAAGTCGAAAAAATGAGCTTGAACGCATCAGTTGCATTATTCCCAGATATCTCTCTTCAAATATAAGAGTTATAGCGACCAAGACTGAAACTAAGTTTCGCTTCATTTCGTACAATGGCAAAAGTATCTGCTACAGTTTGTATATTTATTAACAGTGTTCAGCCACGAACATCATGGGTGTCAATTGTACAAAAAAGACAAGGACAGTGGTTTCTTGCAAACAAAACTTGGGTAGATGTAGATAAAACCGATTGTGAACATCATACAATAGTGTCATTGTGCATTAATTGCGAAGATACAGTGTCTTATCAAAAACTAATATAAACACCTATTATAAATTATATTTAAAATTATACTTACAGTCACTTTGAACCTTTGCGATGGTGCAATAAACGGATCCGTTATGTAAAAGTTTTCAGAGACCTTTGACAAAGGCAGTTTTGAGAGAATTGGTTTTCCATCCATGTCAGATAACTGCGCCGATACTATGTTCACTGAGTTTTGATCGTCAGTGACGGATATCGAGAGGTAGACCTTTTCATCTGAAAATGTATTGATACAAGTTTTGTGAATCGGACATAAAGAGGGCTTTTTCTTTACGAACACAAACTTGTGAAGTTTCCGAACCCAACATATTTTTAACTAGAGTTTATACTTCTTTCCATATATATGCATTAAGTTCTTAAACTATTGCGTTGCTTTATAGTGACTTCAATCCCGTGGGATCTTCATCATCATACACAGCCCGACTTCGCCCACTGCTGAGCATAGAACTCTCTTTTCTTGTGCCAATCCCCACGTTCCTGTGCCAGCCTCATCCAGGTTCTGCCTGCGATGGCAACAATGTCATCCGTCCGATCCCGTGAGATAGGCCCACAGAAACCTTGCATTTTTTATATTATTTGTATGCATGTTGCATACAAATAATATATTTATTAGGACTAATAAGTATGGGTGTATTTATAAACTTACCACCAGATACCGTTTGCGACGTATCGCTCGGTGACTTGGGTTTCGACTCAGAGAAGCCATGACTGAAGAAGAAATCAGTCCTTCCGACGATTAAGACGGATGTTCTTGTCGCACCCTTCACGGTAGCGTAGTAAGTACCAGGTGTTATATTACTTAATTTGATCGCCTATAAATTTTAAATTAATTTATTCAATATTCTTAAAACAGATACACAGATGAATTAATAAAAATAATTGAATTATCAAAGTTCTAAACTAAGGAAGTATGTACTACTGCTGCGGATCACCTCAATTATACGGTCGTGTCTGGACCAGGGTCCAAAGGTGGAGGAGATCCATGAGACATCCACACGCAAAAAAGTATCCCGTGTGAAAAGTTATGAAAGCCTATTCAATTTCAAAATAATAGTGGTAATACATCTCCTGGCAGTCACACCAACTTATGCAAGTCTAGCGGACGTCACGCGGTTTCACCCGCGTATTTCCCGTTCCCGTGGGAGTACTGGGACAAAATATGTTATATGCCTATGTTACTCTCTGATAACGTAGCTTAGCATTGCTAAAGGAATTTTTCAAATCGGTCCAGTAGTTTTTGAGTTGATCATTACAAAATACACACACACAAAAATACTTGCAAACTTTCCTCTTTATAATATTAGTGTAGATGTATATTTGATGGCAGCGAAGAAATAATAAGTATCTGAATATCAGTCAAGTGGCTTTAAGGATCGTCGCAAAGTATGCATCCTCATACATTACGCATTTCGTCGATCGATTGTGGTTTGGTAGTATCCATAAAGCCGGGTATCCACTTGGCAACATTTGACGCGCGACATGATGCACAACATGCTGCTCATCATGTTTAACGGCAACGAGCAACCCTTGATTTAGTATCGTTTTCAAATTGTGCGCCAGCTGGCGCTGTTGTGCAACGTTACCGAACAGGTTGAGCGTCACGTGTTGCGCGTCAAATGTTGCCTAGTGGATACGCGGCTTAAGGTACATCAAAGTGTATAAAAAATAAATAAAACATATTGAACTTACTTTTGCATTATTAGTCGACAGTATGTATTTTGTAGTAATCGATCGTTCGTTTATGTCCAAAGAAACATTTTTGCCGTAAGCGTAGACGATGACATAGTCTGTGTGATCGTCTATGGTAAACTGTAAATAAAATAAAGAGTTTAACTGACTGTTGAAAAATAACACCGTCATATTTTTTACCACCTCTAAAATCAATTATGTACAAATTCGCCTGTCTTTATTCGATTAAAATCTTTGTCTGTGGGCCGGGGAAATTAGGTTTGAACCTTGCAATAATACATATCTTATATCTTGTATTTGATCTTGGCTCTTCCAATAACAAATAATCAAAGATTTTTCATAATCGCGTCGTGGTAAAAAAAACGTGTTTATATTTTAAGAATAGGTCAACTTATTTATTTTTTCTGAATTAAATGATCTTAACCCTCAGAAACTAAGGTGAAAATGTTTATTATTCTTTAATAAATAACAAGTTTTACCTATGCATTTTTGAAGGAAGAAATTGATTAATTTATTTGATTTCGTTGCCATGTTTGGTTTGTATGGAAAGTTTTGTTACTGCCACTTCTAGCAGCGGCATCTTGCGCGCTATTTCGAATATAATGTAATTCGCCTACTTAAATAATATTCGAAATAGTGCGCAAAAGAAATTAGTCGCGGCGCGGCGGCGTGACCAGCGGCTTCGCACGCGGAATGTGGTAAAGCATTCAGGCTTATATTTTTGGAGTCTTTTTTGTATTTTTCCCTGTTTAATCGACATTCATAACTAATTTATTTAAGACTTCGACTTCTCAAAAGAAAGAACAATATCAAATTGAAAAAAGGCATACTAATGACCAAACATTCGTTTGACATTGACAAGTACCTTAGTCAAACCAGAGAAGGAGACGTTTTCTATCGAGTGGTGGAGAGCATAGGTGGTTATGGGAAATCTACGTGAACATATAGTATTTTTGCGTACTATATATTTCTTCAACGGAATATAGTACGCGGCCCCGAAATACAGTGCAATACTATATATTATAGTACGGTTGGCAACCTTAACTGCAGCCGATTCAAATCCTACGATTGTCAGAATTTGACACTCCCGTCCGTTTGTTTTAATTTGAAAGCTTCATGAAAACGATTAAAGAACGTGCTTACCGGTATTTTTTTGGAAACGCCGGCTGGTATTGTCACCGTATTAATCACAGTTTTGTTGCCTTTTATTATTTCTTCTATAGGTCCGAACACCTAAAATAATTGAATAAGATTATCGATTGCATCATTTTTGTTATTGATATTCGTATAAGATTATGAACTGTTTACCTTGTTAACCTCATTCTTTTGAACTAAAATAGCTAGCCCAGAGCATGCGACTGCTATGTCGGAGAATACATCGATGGCATCAGGTGCATATGTGAACTTACTACAAAGATTGCCGGTAAGTACGAACACTATCTGAAACAAAAGAGCGTGTTAAAAGAGTTAATCCTCACGGTATTTCATACTAACTCGCAAGTAAGGAATGCAATTTTATTGAGCCATTGTTACAATGATTGCCTTAAAATTTGTTTAACTTAGTGTCAGTCTTTAACTATTAGCGATGGTCGTTCAGTCTTGCACTGGTCCCCAAACAAGGCTATATCTTGGGGACCGGATTTTTCATAAAAATACCTTTTTTCGTTGATGTGAAAAACAATTTGTATTAGGCTAAATAAAAAACTAAAGCTAAAAGAAATAAAAGATGAGATCAAATTGAAGTAAAGTAAAATCTAAAACTTAAAATTATGTTTTACTAAACACAAAATTAAAACTGTGCTGAGGAAAGCACAAAAATTAAACATGCTAAACATTAAAAGTGAACAAAACATTTCCATCTGGTATGGTGGTGAGGTGTCTAGATGTTCATGTCTGTGTTAGCAATGGGATTCAGAATTAAATGATGTGGGAATATATTCCGATGCATCATACGGCAGACGTACCCGAAAATAGTCATTTTAATAACATTTTTACACTTTAGTGGGAGAGTCCTTTTGTGTCACAGGGCAAACTACTGGTGACCTTAATATAAAGAAAAGAAAGAAAGAAAGACTAATATTTATTTAGCACTTACATGAAACACGCACGGTACATAGAAAAAATAAGATTTAAAAAAAATGTAGGTATGCTAAGAACCAAGTGTGTCTCACGGCTGCACTAAAAAGGCCCATTTCAGCGATATGTCAGACAGACTGATGCTGTCTGACGCTGGTTTTCTAATGAACCCTTCAATAGGCGAGTGATACACACACATACGCAGGTAAGCGGGACAGGTTCTAGCTAATTGAGGGGTTAATCGTTGTAGCGGTATGGGAAAGACACATTTAGAAGTTATTTAGTGATAGTCTGGTTGAAGCTTTATGGTTTCGTATGGATTGCTTCGAGCTTTCCCAGCTCAACCTCGAATAGCGATGCTATTAGACAAATTAGAAACTTTATTTGTATGACTGACTCTGATTTTGAAAGGCTGCTTAGTCTCATTGGACCAACAAAAACTGATACATACTGATTATAAAAAAAAACCAACTAATGTTCTCAACTGAGCGTATTCAAGGAGCGAATGTATATCGGCAATGTTTACCGCCAAAAACGGAAACACGATTCTCGAAATTTGATTACAATTTTTGTTGCTAAAACAAGGTCCAACCCAACTTTTGTCACAAACAAAAACTTGGCAATTATTTAATTGTTGGAGACCCACCTTAAAAGTAACTTTGTGTGTACATGTATGTATCTTGCGAATGCGTATGAAGTTTCATCAAAATCGGTTATCCTAAATAAAATTTTCCGTTACTAACTGACTGAGTGACTGACAGACAACGCACAGCCGAAGCTGAATTTGGTATATAGCTTTCCTATACTCCGTAGGGGACTAAGAGAGGATTTCCCGAAATTCCTACGGGAACGAGAAAAACGGGAAATGCGCGTACAAAGTCGCGGGCAAAATCTAGTTTTATATAAAAGACTAACTTCTGCCCGCGTGTTTGTCGAAAATTATTCCCAGGTACAATATTCTCGGGACGAAATGTATTCTATGTCATATAATTATCAGGACAAGCCGTTCTTCCCGTGTGGCAAGTTTCATCCAATCCTGTTGTAGACAGACAGAGTTACTCTCGAATTTATAATATAATATAATATTATACGGATTACTGGACTTGTGAGTTTATTTGAATTACCGTAAGGGATAATTAAAGGCTTTATCTACTGAAATATTCGTCTGATGCAGCTTTCTCTTTGCGCAGCTTACCTGGGTCTGTTTCTTTTGGCACATTTCTATCACAGACTGGCTGTCGTTGTAATCCTTAGCCGGGGCATCAGTGAATACGAAGATGTAAGAGTCGTTGTTACTTGTTTCCAGTGCCAGGAGTAGTCCTTTCATTGCCGGTTCCCAACAATCGAGATGTGGTCGCTGCGCCTCATTGTGCGGCTTGATGGTGTCTAGTGCTGTTTTAAATTCGTTGGGATCTCTTGTCTCTATTTTCTTGTGAACACCTGAAAACATAAACCAAAGCGCTGAAAGGGCAAGTCATAATTGCTGAAATAATGACACTATTTCAGCAGAAGACTCCTCGGGAAAAAAAATTAATGTCAAGTAACGCAAAGTAAGATAAAAACGACCTTTTATGGTTTCAAAGTGTTGTTTCTTTCATTTAACTATATTATTATACAGATCGGAACAAATTTATTACTTAAGAAATATACTCTATAACTTTACTTAAAAACAACTTGTTTTGAACTTACTATTAATAACATTTTTAAATTATTTATCAACCAATCACATGTTTAAACCTAATGTAATGAACTTCTTTTAGACTTAATTTTCTAGTCAAGTGTAAACATGTGATTAAAATAAATATACAAGTTCATTATATTATTAGTTATTATATTAAAGGAAGACTAATGACCAGAATTATGATTCCTGGATTGGGGCGTATTATCAACTTTATGTTACTTACTTCCACGAACATTAAGTAAATATAGTCAACCTTTTCCGATATCTGCTAATGACTTAAGCTTTCTATGAATATGCCTATGTGTTAAAATCGGAATAGTATCATTTTCCGTTTCAAGTTTAAATATTTTATCAAATAAGATTAAAAAAGCACATTACCTGGATCGTTTAATGTTATCAGCACCATGTTGTCGATAAGACTGGACTTTTCATGTAAAACAATATCCTTGATCCGGTAAACACTTCTTCTTACTTGGTTTATATCGTCACCCATAGAGCTTGTGTCATCTATGAGAAAAGTTAAACTGCCATTCCCCTTGCATGACGCCTTTAAAATAATATTCACTAATATTAACAACACCGCGTGCGAATATATTCGCCCCCTCATTTTAGACGCAAATTTTTTTGCAGACCGTTAAAATATAAATGTACTGTTCACTAGTAATGAGCAATACACACTGGCAATTGAGAATATTAAATGTCAATTTATACTATTATGTTTATCATGCCGGCAATGGATGCTTTATTTATGTATGTCCGGTATTACAGTTTATTTTTTTTCCTTATACAACAATGCGGATGACAGACGAGTCCACATCACACATGTTAGCAACGACAACTGCTTGTGCTAGGTCGAGATTCTTGATTTGTTTCTCTCTCTCAGCTTTCACGGGGTGTTTGTCGTGTGGAATGGTAATCACACTAATATTATAAAGGCGAAATTTTGTGTGTGTATGTGTATGTTTGTTACTTCTTCACGCGCAAACGGCTTGACCAATTTTAATAACATTTGGTATGCAGGAAGCTAACACCCTGGATTAACATATAGGCTACTTAAACCGCGGGTAACACCGCGGGGCGCAGCTAGTGATTATATATATTGTAACAATAGCGGACTCACGCTAGTGCTACTAAATATTATTAATGTAAATAAAAATAAGTTTGAGATTTATACTTCATAATATATTTTGGCCTCTGCCTTAAACGAGCGCCGATACAGGAGTCCAACATAAAAACAAAACATATTTTCATATTCCTAATTCAAATTCTCTGTTACTTTTACCAGACGCTTCCAAAGATCTACCTTGTCTGCCAGAAACTTGCAGTCAATGAGATCCTCCTGACAATATATATAATATCTCAAATAATATCTCAATATATATAGTGTCAATATATAAAATATAATATCAACGTAACATGGACATATTCAAGAATTGGGCCGGGCACGTAATAATACGGTTGTATTATTACGTGCCCGCCCAATTCTAATTTATTACACACTGTAATGGTTTAATACACTGTAGTGGATTCTGAGGAACCAGAATCCCCAGAACCCTCAGAATCCACTACAGTGTATTTCAACATAATTTTCTGGTGGATTATCTTGGTTAAGCCTCTGTAAGTAGTGTCGTTAGACAGATGAGTTCCGAGCAACCAGAGATAATATTTCTGCTGGAATTACCCTTGCATACACACGTTAACTGCCCCGTCCTTCATAACATTATGCATGCGGTAGTTATTCGTCCATATTCGCACAGACAAAACCTTCAATTTCACCAAAGAGGTCGTCGAAACTAAGTCAGTCTATGGGCTTTGAAAAGAATATATAACTTTTCATTGTCAATTAATTTACTACCGGGATCAAAAGTACCCTATCGCTTATCCGATAAAGCGCTGTCCAGCGAAGCAAGAGTGTGATGAGGATGGCTTCACCAAAGTACAGAAGAAGAAGAAGAAGCCTACTTGTTGCAATCAATGCGGTGCTGGACTAACAGGACCAAATATGCTGCTACGTCTAGCGATACCTTCGATGTTGCTATATGTGTCCCGACTGCATCACTCCACGAAGGTTGAGGAGATCGTGGAGTACATGAAGGTGAAGACCAACTGGACCTTGAGGGTCGAGAAGTTGGAACAGCGTCACAACACCAACTTCAAGTCGTTTGTGGTGCGGGTTCCGACACAACATCTCGACACGTTCCTAAAGGAAGAGTTTTGGCCGAAGGGTGTAGTCTACCGACGTTTTCGCGGCAGGCTACGCGACACCGCGCAGCGTAACCCGACGCCGTCACTTCGTGTGTCTTAGTTTGTAAGTTAATTGAGTAAGATTAATATGTATTAGTTTATTTTTTGTATGTTTAATTTGTGTATTTTATCTATGGGCTTTAGTTGCCTGATAATAAAGAATTATTATTATTATTATAAATATGGAAATCAACAAAGATAATGTAGGTAAATCAAGTACGAAACTAATTTAAATATTTTGATTCTAGTCAGTTAATTCTTTCATTTCGAACGTACTAACTATTTGAGATATAATACTGTTACCGTTTCAATGTGAAAAAAAAATCTTAATACCTGTTTCAGATTTTGCAGCTATGTACTTATTTTGCTCATCCGAAGAAGAAGCTACAACTGTATTTGCTATTTAACACGTTTAAGTGTTAAATGGCAAATACATATGTAGCTGATATGAATATCGAAATTAACTTTTTATCTCGGAATAAACACATTATAAGTAAAATGATAACATAGTGCAAAGAGCAAGCGAATGTTGTAAATGCTATGTAACTGGGTTTTTTTATTGTTTAAAAAAATAAGATAAGTTCAGAGGATAGCCGTGGATGCCACCTTCCCTAACCAAACAATACATCCTCAGTACTAAGCTTTCGTAAACGGGCCTACGCTGCTATCGCCACCACGCACAAGCTTGTGTCGCAGACCAAACAGGGGGATATGAAGAGCTGCTATGAACCTGCCAACAGGGGTTCGAAACAGCTAGGCCCAGCTACAGGCACGTTGAATAAGGATGGCTTCGTGAAGGTGGAGAGGAAGAGGACGAAGAAGCCTCCTAGTCGGAACCAGTGCGGGACCGCGCTGGCAGGACCCAATATGCTGCGTCCGGCAATACCTGCGACGCAGCTCTATATGTCCTGGCTACATCACACCACGAAGGTTGAGGAGATCGTGGAGTATATTCGAGCAAAGACCAACTGGACCTTAAGGGTGGAGAAGTTGGAGTCACGCCATAACACGAATTTCAAATCGTTCGTGGTGCGAGTTCCGACTCATCATATTGAGACCTTCCTCAAGGAAGAGTTTTGGCCGAAGGGTGTCGTATATCGGCGATTTCACGGAAGGCTACGTCACCACGCAGCGCAACACGACGCCGTCAATTCGTGTAAAATAGTGTTTTCATTTATGTGGTTTTTATAAATATGTATGATAGTCTGTAAGGTATTTATGTTATGGGTCTTTGTTACCTGAAATAAATGATATATTATTATTAAGGGTAAAGTGGCATACGACCACGGCCATCCACTCATCATCACTATGATATTGTCTCGTTTCATACTTTTTAGAGCATGATTTTTCATTAGTAAGGTTTTAATCTTATTTTTATGTCATAAGAAAATCGTATATAGATTGTTCACCCGTTTGTATCTCGCAACTTCTGAGTTGTGCTGAAGGGAAAGTATGCAACCTCTATTTTAATTGGAATATAATATATTATTTAGTTAGGCAACCCATTTGCGATGTATTTATCAATGCATACTTACATTAATCTTTGTCAACCTCAAACATCAGAAGAGGGTATAAATATCTGGTATTTTCAATACCCGATCTCAACTTATAGGGCAACATTATTCAAAATATGACAAGACTGCATTAATTAGTTTATCACTATCAGTTGTCAAAAAGGTGCTTACATAATAACGAAACAACGTAATTGCGAAATGTAGGTGTATCATAGGTTTTTATTGTAGGTACACCTCTTTTTAACCCTTTGGGGACTATAGGCCTGGTGTTTATGAAATAATTAAATCATCGTTTTTTACACTTATCCTATTCTACTTGAGGTCGACGCATCATGTTTGCTTTTTCCATTGTCCCCCATCAACCTCCACGCTATCTCCACTTCCTTTTCTTTCATGTCATTCCTCACACAATCACTCCATATTTTCTTTGACCTTCCTCTCCCTCTCTATCTATCAATACGTTTCATCCCTCCTCATTCATCACATGGCCATGCTAACCGTAATTTTAGAATTAAGGTTTGTCCACACGTATCAGGGCTGTGCCCGGGACTTGGAAGGGAATGTGGTCCGTGAGGAACTCGAAATCATATCGGTATATCGGTGCGTACATTTATATTGGCCTGTTCATACACGGGCGTATGTGAACAAGTTCTAACGGACCACGGCCCGTCCGTGTCTGATATGAGAGGGGAACAACCATAAATCTGAAATTTGACTTTTTGTATAATATCTACTTTTGCTTGAAAATCTGACAAGCTTTGGCAAAACATTGAGTATGACACGTTCACTTTAAATTCTAAATATAGAAACCGGCCCCTAGATAAACGATGCCCTCTGTAATTGTAGTCACTGTCAACATTTCTCTCATACGTATATTAATTTGCTACTATATCCATTTGAGTCACTCCTCGCATCCATCTTGACATTCTTATCGCCGCTACATGTTATCTTTTTTCAACCTTGTCGTGAGGTATGAAATGTATAATTATGGTTCAATAGGTGGAGAATGCCAGTTATCAGTTTATAAACAATCAAAAAACCATGCTCATGACTTTTTAAAATTTGTGATTCTTCGAAGTTATTAATGTATAATAAAATAAAGTTTTCCTTTTGTTATCTATGAGGAAACTATTTATTGAATCTTTTGTTTACCCTAGTGATTAGGTATTATTTTCATGAGTCCGTCCGTCTCATTGTGATTCAATTTTAAATAAAACACTAGAGTGTTTTATTTAGAATTAAATCACAATGTAACGTAAAATAATGTGAGGTAAATAACACCCGATAAGTCATAGTTTTAATAGCTATTTATATAGAATGTAAGCTCAAGAAAACAGTACATTAATATTTTTAGATATCAGTCGGAAAGTCGCAACAATCTTTGGCGTTTCCCTGGTGCCACGTGCGCGTGGTGAAATATTGATATTCCTTTCGCCTTATTTTCTCTTTAGTATTAAAATGAGACAACAGTTTTGAGCAAAAGCGCTTCCAAGGAGGTTCGATCATTCAGCTTATTTTTTCTAGTAATGGGAAACTCCTTGGTGGAATTCTTATATTTTTTATATTATTAAAAAAAACCGTAAAGAATACGCACGCCGCTAGACATCGAGGAGTGCGGTAAAACAGGTACTTAGATGAGAGTACCTATTTTACCGCACATTTCAATGTATGCTGCGTATTTTTAACTTTCGAACAATGTATATAGGCGTCGTAAATGCAATTTTTGAGCAAATATGTTGAAAACAAAATTTAAATTTAAATAACAACATATATGTATATAGCTACGCTTGTGTGGTCATTACAAATACCTATGATATAGATACGTACAGTACAAGTCAAAAATGCAGTAGCAATCTCACAAAGCAATAGTTTGACACTTCGGTTTAACGTACGACCTTCTTCTAATAAGTAACTTCAAAACTATAGACACACACTCAAATTCCTTTGCAAATGATTGTCTCAACTAATATTATAAAGAGGAAAGATTTGTTTGTTTGTTTGTTACGATTTGGCTCAAAAAAAAACTAGACCGATTTTAAAATTCTTTCACCGTTAGAAAGTCTACATCTTCACCGAGTAACATAGGCTATATTAATTTCAAGAAATAATTAAATATCCCTACTATAACTTGAATAATGTAACACAAGGTGTTAAATTTATTTACATAAAATGTCTTTCATCGCATGCGCTACAAAAACTATTCATGATAGAACAAAACAATGTATCACAATTTTAACTACTTTTACTATTAAAATTTTACATTAAAAAGGATTAATTTTTGCGAAGCTTATTTAACCCATATAGTATTAATCCTCCTCCAAGAGAGTCGCAAAGAGACCAGCACTCTTCGCAAATAACGACCACTGTGCTTCCGCCCTCGCTGCCGAGGCCCGTCGCGATGTCCACGTCAAAATCCACCCCGACCCTTGCTCGAGCTAACCCGCGCCGTTGAGCCTATAGTCTTAAATTCACCAATATTAATTCTAGTTCGATCCATCACGTCCCTAGCTGTCCTCCCCCTAGCAACGCCCTAAGCCGAGGCCCGTACCCCACAGGGGGTGCCCTTAGCGTGTAGTAGCTTAGTTTGTCAGTTTTTTATAAGCCCTGGCTGGAGGCATAAATATTATATTATGGCCACCACAAGCAAGCCCGGTTAAGCAGTCGCCAATCTCATAGGTTAAACTGCGAGACGCCAACAAAAATAAAAGGCGTTAGGGCATTCACGCTTGAGCCGCCGGAACCTACGGACCTCTGTGACGTCGTTACGCTGTTCGTTGAATAAACGAAGTTTGATACAAGTTGTGTAGTTTTCTTTTGAAATTCTAAAAATGAGTGATCATGATGTCATTTGTGACGTCAGCTATGAGGACTTCACAAATGCTGGGCTGGAGCTGCCTTCAAGCGGCTCCAGCCCAATCTAGGGGCTCCAAACGCCTCCTGCCGAAGGCTCCATGTGGGGATCGTGCGGTCCATGGCCCGTTATGGGGCCCTTGTGTGGGCTCTAACGCTGAAGGGGCGACCAGCCCGCCAGCTTAACGCGTCCCAAAATGTCATGGCCATCTGGCTAGCCCGGGGATGGGGATACCGCACGGTCTCCGGCGAGGCGACGAGCCTCCTTGCTCCTCCGCTGCCGCGGCAAATTCCATGGCGGAGCTCCATACCATGGCGGTATGGAGACTGCGACAATCGCGACCCAGTGCTGGGCACGCCACAATTGCGGCGGTAAAGCCCCTCTTTGGGGAGTGGCTGGAGAGGCGCCACGGCATCCTCACCTTCCGCCTGACGCAGGTACTTATCGGACACGGTTGTTTCGGGAGTCAGCACTGTGAGGATCGCCCCGGAGGATACGGTGGAGCCCTGCTTGAGCTGAGCACCGCCGGCGTCGTGAATCCATGGTCCGGAACGAGGAGGCAGTAATACTAGCGAAGGAGGAGGCGGGCCTTGCGAAAGATGTGTGGACTTTAGCTAATCTAAAAAATGGTTGATCTAATTTGTCTTTATTTCTAGTCTTAAAATTATGTCTATCACTAAATTTACTAAAAAGATGTCAATTTTTCCGCACATACATACAAAAGTTAAGGGTCGTTCGTCCCACTATGAACTGGGACCGCGGACCAGTTACCCCTTATAAAAATTGATAATGGTTAACTGGGCCCACATCTGTTTTGCTTTCAATCAAACGAAGAGTGGCATAAAATGGTTTATATATTATTAAGTATACAATAGATTTTGTACAGGTACAAGAATTTACATATAAATATTATACATTATTATTTTTATTACTATAACATACATTGCAAATTGCGAAAAATGTCTAAACTTTCGCGGGTTACTCTGGCGCTTTCGCCTTAAGAAAAACAAGTCTAATTAGTCAATCAACCCTCATCTTAATACAAATATACAAAAAAAAAAAATAAAAACTTTTCTATATTATGTTTTATAGTTTTGTAAAAAGTAAATAAATAATTATTAACGGTTTACATTTTTATTATTGGGAAGATTTGCGTAGATTTGCTAGTTGTGTTTTGTTAGAGTACCCACACACAGTAGTAATTAAAGCACAGTATTATTATATTACTAAGACACAATATTTTAAGCCTGATTGTAACTCAGAACAATTTACTGAAGATAAGTAGCTAATCAGTGAGTTCACTGATTAGCTACTTATCTTCAGTAAATTGTTCTTTATGATAAAATAAACTGTTTTAACTGGAAGTTAATTTAATTATACTTTATAAACTTATAACCAATAAACATTGTAATCACTTTTTCTCTTTTTTAACATTTTTAATCTTAACTCCTTATTTCAATAACAATATAATAATTAAAAATATTATTACTTTACTTTTCTCGTTTGTTAATTTACCTAATAATAAAACGGAACAGATGAAGATTATTGTTAAAAAAAAAAAAAAAATCTCATCTGAAGAGTGAAACCCAGACCAGTGTCTGCACGCCACAATTGCGGCGGTAAGACCCCTCTTTGGGGCATCACGGCGTCCTCACCTTCCGCCTGTCGCAGGTACTCACCGGACATGGCGGTTTCGAGAGGTACCTGTTTCGGATTCAGCGCTGTGAGGATCGCCCGGAGGACACGTATACGGTGAAGGTCTGCCCCGCTTGGGTGGAGCACCGCCATGTCCTCGTCGAGACGATCAGTGGTGGCGAAGTCTCGCTTCCGGCCCTGGTTAAATCCATGGTCTGGAGCGAAGAGGCTTGAGAATCGGTCACCTCTTTCTGCGAAGCAGTAATGTTAGCGAAGGAGGAGGCGAGCCGCGCAAGGGAGAGACAAGGCCTTCGCCCCAACCGCCGCTACAGAAGAAGATGCAGGGCGATCCCCGGCCACCGTAGGCGCGGGCCTGCGGACGGCGAGCGTTGGGTGGCTCACTGTCCAATCACAACCAGGCCCGGGTCGATGGCGCGTTGTGTTCTCAAAGAGATGTCAGCATGGAAGACGGGGCCCGCTAGGGCCAGAGCCTTTCAGGGTTGCGGAATTTGTTTGATAGAGTCACCGCGGTCCTATAACGCAAAGGGCTTAAGAAGGAACACGGATGGGTCAGTAACAGTCTGACACGCCCTTCCGCTCCACCCGGAGCGTATACCTATGTGTATATGTACCTATATGTTTTTCTATTTAGACCTATACGATACGTTACCAGCTATCAGAACTTATTTTTTAAGTTGTGAATTTTAGCAATGCTATGAAACAACCAAGGTCATGCGTAATTACATACTCTGCATGTGTGAAAAAGCGACTAGCTATTTTTTTTGTTTCGTTCGACGCCATTGTGAATTCTGAGGTGTGCGTTCTGTGTTTATACATCTCTTATACACACAGTTGCATATACGCCGATGTTGGAGACAAATCGGCGAGGCTAAAATGGAATTGGGCAGGCCACTGTTACAGGATGCACGAAGACAGATGGGCCAAGATCGACACGCGGTGGGTGCCTGAACCGAAGCAGGCCTAAAAAACGCTGACGTGAAGTTTTGAACTCATTTTTGACGCATTTGCTGGAGAAGTTAACTGGTAAAACATGGGGGGCGGCCCACGGATCACTAAAATACGGAGTCTGCCAAAATTCCACAATGTCTGAAGTCCCGCCTCTATAACCAGTGTGTTTTGCTCACCATGACTTACGGTGCTGAGACATGGACGCTTACACAGGAGGCTGTGTATAGACTGAGAGTTGCACAGAGAGCCATGGAGCGTTCCATGCTTGGCATACATCTATTAGATCGAGTTCCAAACGTCGAGATCCGAAGACGTACGAAGGTTTTCGACATCGGAAAACGAATTGCGGATTTAAAAAGTAAGACAGTGACCGAGTGGCGCCCGAGGACTGGAAGAAGAAGTGTTGGTCAGCCGATGGCGAGATGGGCGGACGACATTGTTGCCATCGCGGGTAGAACCTGGATGAGGCTGGCACAGGAGCGTGGGGATTGGCACAAGAGAAGAGAGGCCTATGCTCAGCAGTGGGCGAAGTCGGGCTGTGGATGATGATGATGATGAAACAAAAACACCTGATTTTTATTTTGATTGTAAACCGAATGCTTTGTCTATTATGTTGTTTCTGAATTAAGTACTCTCAGTTAAGATACGTCTTAACGGTAGTACCACAGTGCTTAATAAGGAATTGGCCATATCGTGTTCCGGCAAAGGCACTGCCAATCCTTTGCCTTCTTTTGCCTACAATTCGCTTAAAATAACGACTACCGAATTGTATACTGCACCTAATGTGTCAAATCACATTCACAGTTTGTTTGATACATTTTAGTGCATTACACAATTTAATATGCAGATGTTATGTACTAGGTACAAGTAAGTAGATTTTATTGTAACTGCTACACAAAACGAATCTAGACGAAAAGTAGATTTGAGTAATAAGGGCGTTTCAGAACGATGATAAGCTTTGATGTAGTCAAAATAAAGTTATAGTTACAGTACTGTTAATATTATTTTATCAAGTTTTGCATACGGATTACAACAAAATAGACAGAAAATCCTATTCACTTATCTGAATAGGAAAATGATGGGAATGTTTGATGTTATCAGCGGCTGGGTGTCATTGTGGATTAGCTTGTTTTGTATAGTGAAACCCGGCTTAATTAGCCGGGTTTTCACAGTTAGAGTGAACCGAGTGAACTTATGCAAGTTAGGTCGTATAGGAGTGCACTCAAACTGTGGTTTACACGTGTAGGAGTGCACTCGGTCATGATCATGGTCATTTTGTCTCCTTACAATCAAGATGACGACGACTAATCTGCTGCTGCAAGGGGTAGAATTTGTAGCAGATATTTATTTATGTTAAGCTTAGTAAATTATATGTTGGATTGCCGCATTTTGGGCATCTTTGTTTTTAATAATTTTTTAGTCTTACATTTGACAAAACTTTCTCCTCTTCAGATAACTCTACATATTTTGTCATGTTCATTCTCCTTGTTTTTAGTTGACGCCATTTTTTTTCATAATGTTGATTTGAGCCAACTGATAAAATTGCTCTGAAATTTGTTTAATAAAATAAAAAAATAAATACAATAAAAATAAAAATTGTTTATTGACACAAAAAATGCAACATTGGTACTTAAGTTTGAACAGTCTTAGGATGTTTATTACAATATATATGTACTGATACTGAATCCCAAACTAGGCCAGGGGCCTGTATCTTGGGAGACAGTGTTCAGTCGCAGCAAAAGGTACACAATACTATTTGTACATAAGGTCGCTGTTTGTTAAGTTAAATACGCTTTAAATTTGTGTTAGTAAACGAGTATATGAGTCTGTGGTTGATAGTGTGTCGTGGAGTGTGTATGTGTGTGTGTGTATGTGTGTGAGTGTGTGTGTGTGTGAGGGAGTGTATGTGTTTGCGTACGAGTGGATAAATTGGAATCAGTGGAATTTATATTAGATAGCTAAGAAGGTCTTCGGTTGTTTGATAGTCAAGTTGTTGTAGCCATTCAGTAACTTTCACTTTAACTTTGCATCTACTTAATGAAACGATATTAAGTTTCTTATTTAAATCGTTGTATAGTTTAGCGCTTGTACTACGCGTTTGCCTTTTTGCAAAAGAGGTTCTACAAACCACACGAGGGCATACAGATGATAAGGTGCGTTTATTTGAGTTAGGGTTGGGCACATCTCTATGCTTTTTGAGAACGGCTTTCAAGATGAACAGCTGACGAATTGTGAGGACCTTGCAGTTTGAATATAGGCTCACAGTCGGGTATCTGTAAGGTTTCCTGGTCATTACCTTTAGAACGGCTCGTTGTGCCCTTTCTAATTTAATAAGGTGCGTTTTAACTGCGCCACCCCAGACCGTGATGCAATATTGTATTACAGACTGACATAGAGACAGATAGACTAGTTTTAGCTTGTCATGTGTTAGGGCATCTCGTAGGGATTTAAAGATATATATCAATCGCCTTACTCTTGTTGTGACTAAATCTATCTGTTTATTCCATTTCAGTCTGTGGTCAATCAATACGCCCAAGTATTTTACCTCTTCGACCCGCGTAAGTTCAAGACAGTCGCATTCGTTGCAATTTGCACAAGTGTGAGCTTTAATATAGAAGTTTTCGGCAGGGTCGGTAATTTTGCTGAGGGAAAATGCTATGTAGTTGGTCTTTGTTAGATTTAGTGTTAGGAGGTTATTTGTTAGCCAGTTCATAACTCTGGAAAGTGAGTATTCGGCAGGCTCCTTAACAGTTTCCCAATTAGGACCCCAAACAAGGATAGCAGTATCATCTGCGTAGGTAAAGATGTTAGTATTTGGTAATTGGAGTGAGCAGAGATCGTTTATGTATAGGAGGAAAAGTGTGGTGCCCAAAACACTACCCTGCGGCATACCGTAACTCACTGTTTCTTCATCACTAAAATAGCTCTCAATTTTGACTCGTTGTCTCCTATTTGTGAGGTAGTCTTTAAATTTTTTTTCGGATAAACCTCTTACTCCTAGCTTTTGTAGTTTCTCCAAAAAGATAGGGACATACACCGTGTCGAATGCCTTTGAGAGGTCTAGAAAGATACATAAGCACCTATTTTTTGCATCTAAGTTGTCAACAATGGTATTGGTCAAATCCGTTACAGCGTCTTCTGTGGATAAACCTGGGCGAAAGCCATATTGATTTGGTGCAAGTATACTATATTTTTTTAGAAACGTTTTCAGTGCTTGATTCAGTATTTTCTCTAAGATCTTAGATAAGGCTGAGAGCACTGAAATAGGGCGATAATTGTTAAGGCAATCCCTATCACCATTTTTAAAAATAGGATGTATAAGCGATTTCTTAAAGACTTCTGGGAAAACGCCACTACTTAGGGCTAGATTACAGATGTGAGTTATTACAGGTGTTAGTACCTGGCAATTTTGTCGGAGGAGTTGAGAGGGAATATTGTCTTACCCTGTAGCGCTGTCAGAACGAAGTTCTAAGATTAATGCTTCTATATCGGTGTTTGTGACTTCCAAGATGACCAGTGAACCGGATGGACTGTTTTGTTCGAGTTCTTGTAGAGAGGTATTTTTTTTATTAATGTTGGCATTGTTACAAATTTTCTCAGCTAAATTTTTACCGATCTCTTTAAAGTAGGTGCAGACACGGTAAGTAGAAGTTTTTGGGTTGTCAGATAGTTTCAAAAGTTTTTTTGCACTATTTTTTGTCTTCTGAGTATTTGTTATGTCTCTAATGGCTTTCCACAGGGCCTTAGGGTCATTACCGGCATTTTGAATTTGGGATTTTTTTAAATCAAGCTTTAATTTACTAAGGAGATTATTGCAGAAGTTACGATATCGCGTATATGTTAGTTTTAGGATCATATTACCAGGTGATTTTTTGGACTTTGAGTGAAGTCTATCGCGATTTCTAATGCATTTTAGGAGACTCGGTGACATCCAAGGTTTTAGAACTCGTTTGCTTCTGGATACTGTTAATGTCCTAGTGTGTTTCGCAATTGAGTTTGAGAGGAGTGTGACAAGCATATTAGATGCAACGTTTGCGTCGGTAACTGCTAAAATTTCAGAGAAGTTGGTGTTTTCTAAATCCGTTTTGATACTTTCATAGCAAGTGCATGTTCTAGTGTTAAGGTGTTGATTGTGAGAGATGTTTTTATTGAGACATAAAGTAATGGGCTGATGGTCGGTTATGTGAGATTCCAAAATGAGTGTTGTAGAAGGAAAATCTGATTTTATGAAAAAGTGGTCGAGGCACGACTTAGCTCTAGTAGGCTGAGAATGCGAGGGAAACAGGCCATGTGAGGCATTAAACGTTAGGTATTCTTCACGAAATGGATCAGTTGAGGCCGTGCTTATCGCGTTTGTCCTTATCATTCATATCATTTTGACTTTTTTGATTGTCAGAACGAGATAAAGCAAATTTTAACTTACAGACGCTTACGCATATACGAATAGCGCCATAATGTTTTTAACTAGGATTCAAACACTTTTTTTTCAAACTGTCCTTCCATTATTTACGTAGAATCGAAGAATTGCATGCATACTGCATAGAGAAACTTTTTAGTTGGTATTTTTAAGGTCGCGTATCAAGGGACTAGAGCATAGAGGGACTAACCATATTATTGTAATTCTACATTTGTTTTTAGTCATTTTAAAAACATGTGTAGGTAGTTCTAGCTAGACGTAAGAAAAGTGTGTCCGAAATAAAGGAGAGGGGTGATTATTTGGGTCGCAGAAGTTCGTAATAATATGTGTACCTACTACATTTCAACTGAATCATGCGAAACGGATAGACGGATGGATAGAAAAATAATGATTGCTTGTTTTACTATGGAACCCTCAGAATCAAACATTATCTTATTAAGTGTGACTAGACAAGTTGAAACACACTTTATCAATTGATTATTTTATTTAAAGTATTTCTCTCGTAGACCACTGAGCCGGCGCTGTCAGAAGCAGTTTTTGTTATTATCGGTTGTCCAAGTTTTATAAGTAATTCGTAGGTACCTATAAAAATGACCTTTCATTATGGAACTTATTCTCCTGCGAAGAAGAAAGAACAAATGTTTGCTTTTATAATTTTGAAAAGCGCTTAGTGTTACCTAACAAAATCGATTGCCTATGAAAATTTCAAAATTTTAAAATTCCCGGTATTCCGATTGTTTCCTTTGTATATACACAAATAATAGCTGGGTGACAAATTTGAACTATCAAGGTCATCTGTGATCTCTATATTCTATATGTGTGTGCTAGGTTAGGTTTTTGATCTTTTAAAACACCAACCGAAAGTGTCCCTAATAAGGATCAAATAACCAGTGATCGGATAATCGGGCGCTAATATACCTAAACTTCACTTTTATTTCCACGAAAGTATTTTCAGAATCCCGGATCCCAGAATCGTTCGAAATTCTTGAGATTGCTAAAAACGCCCGCATTCAAAATATAGTTAGAACTCGCTGTGAACTCTCATTGTAATTTTTTAAATTTAAAAAATTCTAATTAAACTTTTAATTTACAATGAAAGTTCTTATGAGAACTGGTTTAGTAACAGGCCAGCAGCCATGACTACTTAGGGAATTGAAATAACTGTAATTTTATGTGTAGCACCATTTATTGTTCAATCCCGGAAACCCGGGATTACTTATTTATTCAGAAAGGAATGTCCATATTATTCATTCACGGGATGAAGTTTAGGTATATAAACGCCCGATTATCCGATCACTGGTAATACTAATAATACATGGCAAACTAAAGGATAGCGCTTATTTTTAACAAATATGTATATGTAATAATACAGGTGTTTTTTTTTTAAATCGGCTGTTTCGATTCCTGGCTAGGAATATCGATTTTTAAAAATACAATTATGGAGTTTTGTTTTTCATCAAAATCGGGCTCGAGACTCCTTTCAAATTTTTTCGATATTCCTCATAGTTTAAGATCTGGAAATCCACGTACACTTGAAAAATTCAACCTGTATATTCAGAGTGTACGGTATACCATGAAAACATAAATATGCAGTAACCTTAATTAATGTAGCAATGGTAACTACAATCTTGGTATGAAAATTACACGAAAAAATTTTTTTTTTTACTTTCGGCTCCCCATTTCCAACATGGTAAAGTTACGTGACTGCTGCACATCTATTATAAATACGGATGTTCTTTGCCAATCAGTGCTACAACAGCTCCATCAGCCTTCATTTAGCTACTTTCATCGTAGTTCCAATAATGAAATAACAATATTATTATGTATTATACTCCAAGTTCCCAGAGCCCCAAGACGTCACTTATTTTACCGGTCACAAAATGTGTAAAATAGAGTAGTGTTTGTATGTATACCTGTATACCTGCTAGCTTGGGCCAGCTTTCTCTGATGTACAAGAGTACATAGGTATGTACTCATAAGATCACTCAGTAGTTCATATGATACTAAAAAACTATGAAGTGTTCCTTTTTTTTTTGTGAATGGCGTCTCGCAGTTCAACCTATGAGGTTGTCGACTGCTTAACCGGGATACCTGTGGTGGCCTTAATATAATATTAAAGCCTCCAGCCTGGGCTTATAAAAACTTACAAACTAAGCGACTACACGCTAAGGGCACCCCCTGTGAGGTACGGGCCTCGGCTTAGGGCGTCGCAGGGGGGAGGACAGCTAGGGACGGGCTGGATCGAACTAGATGAAGTGTTCCGCATGTGCTGGCCTCCGCAAATTCTACCGGTAGGTGCGATTAAAATGACTTCTCACTGAAATCATCAAATGACTTCTTCCGCTCTGGGTGGAGCAGAACGGCGTGTCAGACTCTTACTGACTAAAAGCCATCCGTGTTCCTTCTAAAGCCCTTTGCGTTCCATGGCCGCGGTGACTCTTTCGAACAAATTCCGCAACCCCGGCAGGCTCTGGCCTTAGCGGGCCCCGACTTCTATGCTGGCATCTCTTTGAGGCGCGCGTGAAACACAACGCCCGTCACCCATCGACCCGGACCTGGTCGTGATTGGACAGCGAGCCACCCAACGCTCCCCGTCCGCAGGCCCGCGCCTACGACGCTGGGGATCGCCCTGCGACTCCCGACGCCCGGGGCGTCTTCTACTGTAGCGGCGTTTGGGGCGAAGGTCTTGCCTTTCCCTCATTAGTTCACACTTAGAGCTCGGATTTGACTGTTTTGAAGACTAGAAAGGAGGGATAATAGGGTGAGGATAGACAGAGTCGTAAAGATTTAGCTTTCGTGTTTATAATTATTAGCATTTTGCACTTTGATTAGATTTTTTTACTGGTTTAATAATAACATCATGAAACTTGTACCAAAAATATTTATTTAAAAATCCATTTTTCGTTTCAAATGTCAGTTTACAATATAACAATACATATTACTAAATGTATTAAAATGAAGTTGATGACAATGTTATTAAACAAACTGTACGTTTTATGAGGTAAAAATGATGTGGATTATTGTTTATTTATTTAAAACACACATGAAAAAAAAAAGACACAAAATTATAAATGAAAAACATAAATTTACATTTCAGAAATGATATACAACACTTCGTTACATGTTTGTACGCACTTAATTGCTTATTTTATCTTTCTCAGCAGGAACTCCTGGTAGTTGTGGCGCCTCTGTAAATAATGTAATAAAGCGTCAAATGTTGTAAATTATGTTATTAAAATAAATTATTAATTATTCTGAGAAGCCAATCTATTGGAGACATGGTACATGAAACTACGTTTAGTTTACAAACAGTAAATAATGTTGTGACATGCTCATCTTTGCCTTTATCATTCTCCGCCACACACTTGTATTTTCCCTCATCTTTTTCTGCCACGTTCGTTATAACCAGCACACTGACAGTATCTATAGGTGTAAACATTGATCCTAACTTGTCTCCATGTAGCCACGTTATTATTAAATACTAGTGTTAGTATAGTAGTTGTATTTTAAAAATTCGATAAATTTTGATTTGTAGGTGGTAATTATGGAAACGTTAAAATAGAAGCTGTGTGTTACAAAGCTATACTTACGTTTTGGTGTTGATGGTGTCACAGGGATTTTAGAAGTCCTGTATATAGCTTTGTTAGTGGCTATTACAATCCCATTTACCTTAAACAAATAAAGATGAGTGTTCAAACTGGTGATATTACGCAGACTTCAACTTGCAATGGATTTCGGACACGCAAATTCCAATATAGGGGAAGTGGCTCATCATTTGACGACTCCATCCATATTTCAAATAAAATATTTAGTTGTAATGCAGTCTTTTGTCATTCGAAGTCGAAGTTTAGCGCCAACTGTGTTTATTTACTTTTTATTTTATACAAATCTCATATGCATACATACGATTACAAATATGAAAATTATGATTCGAAACTTGAATTTTGGAAAGTTGTTTAAGTTTAAACTAAGAAAGGATTTTGCGAAAATTAACATTGGGCAAAAAGCGGGGAAATCGAATTGCTTGAGTTTATAAACTTAAAACTTGGCACAAACACGTTTCTCATCATCATCTTCTGCCCTTATACCAAGTTTCTTTAAAAAAAACTGCAGCGCAAGTCGAAAAAATAAACTTGAACGTATCGGTTGTATTATTTCTCGGCCATTTCCCTTCAAATACATATAACAGTTAGAGGACAAGTACAAATTTCGCGTCATTTCGTAAAATAGCAAAAGTATCAGGGGGGCTACTCTCTAAGCCCGAAGTATTACCTACGAACTTACGATTAGTTCCGAACCCGAACTAAGAATGAATGACAACACGATTTGACAGTAACTGTCAAATCGTGTTGTCATTTATTCTTAGTGATTAGGTGTTACGGACTAGAATACGCCCGCAACTAAGCCTAAAACTACGGACTTCGGGCTTAGAGAGTAGCCCCCCTGATACAGTTTCGGTCTGCACATTAACAGTGTCCAGCCACGAACATCAAGAGTGATCATTTTATTTTTCTATTTATTTTGATTATACAAGGAAAGACTAGAACAGTGGTTTCTTGCAAACAAAATTGGGGTAGATGTAGATAAAGCCGGTGACACAATAACCAGTGACAATATTTTACGACGTTTACAATGTACAATAGTGTCACTGTGCATGAATTGTGAAGAAACAGTGTTTTAACACAAACTAATACTAACACCTATTACAAAAAGAATATAAATTGTACTTACAACCACTTTGAACCTTTGCGATGGTGCAATAAACGAATCCGTACTGTAAAAATCTTTTGAGATCTCAGATAAAGGCAGGTTTGTTAGAAGTGGCTTTCCATCCATATCATATAACTGCGCCGATACAATGTTCACTGTGTGTTGATCGTTTGTGACGGATATCGACAGGTAGACCACGTCATCTGAAAATATATTTATGTAGAAGTTTAGTGAGTTTCATTTGACGCGGGCTTCGCCCTAAACTGTTCAGATGTTTGAAGTGTCCGAATCTTTCATATTTTAACTAGGTTTAACCACACATTTTTCTGGGATCAGATTAATAATAATATTCTATTATATACACGGATACTTTTAATCAGTGATAGATTTTTTTGTAATCCGGTCAGTGCTTACAGAGATTATAAAATAGCAAAATTTAATGTTAATTTATATTTTAAAAAAGGGTAATTATCAAATGTACCTTATCAAAAATATAAATTAACATCAAATTTTGCTAGTTTATTATATTGGTTCAGATTAATATGTATAGGTAGTTTTAAACTCACCACCAGATACCGTTTGCGACGTATCGCTCGGTGACTTGGGTTTCGACTTAGAGAAGCCATGACTAAAGAAGAAATCAGTCCTTCCGACGATTAAGACGGATGTTTTTGTCGCACCCTTCACAGTAGCGTTGTAAGTACCAGGCCTTGCATTACTTAATTTGATCGCCTGTAAAAACATATTTATCAAATATTTTTTAAATAGAAACACAGATAAAGATACATGTCGAAACCAAACCAATCCTTCACAGAGAGCTCAACTAAGTATCTACTGCTACTGTAGATAACCTTTTTGTTCCGGTTGTAAACCAGTCTATGGTCCGTTAGCCCCAGGGCGGCGGACATCCAAGAGGAATTCCAATCGCAAGAAAAGCTTTGTATGGCCTATGGCTTGAGGATTATAGTGTCATCACATCTCCTGTCTCAGTCACACCATCTAATGCGGAATTGAACAACAACAAAGACAAAAAAATATCAATGTTATCAAGTTTGTGAAACTGTCCTTAAGGTTCCTGGCAGTCACACCGTCGATCGTCGTCTACCGTCATGTCGTCACAAAAATATGCGTCTTCATACATTTGATTTCCCAAAAATCGAGTATTGCACATTTCGTCGATCGATTGCGATGTGATAGTAGGAACCTATAAGTAGGTATAGTAGTACGTAAAGACCGCAGGCGACGTCAGACAAGACGGGGCCCGCTAGGGCCAGAGCCTGCCAGGGTTGCGGAATTTGTTCGAAAGAGTCACCGCGGCCCTGGAACGCAAAGGGCTTTAGAAGAAACACGGATGGATTTTAGTCAGTAAGAGTCTGACACGCCCTTCCGCTCCACCCAGAGCTGAAGAAGTCATTTGAGATTTCCCATCCTTAAAAAAAAAAGGCGACGTTAGACTGTGGATGTGCCGCATGTATATAAAAATCAGTGTGGTTGGTTGGTTCTCCCGTGGTCCGTTGCCTGTGGTGTAAAATAAAGTATAATAAATAATTAATATCGTACTTACTTTTGCATTATCGGTCGTCATTATATCTTTTGAAGAAATTGAAGGTCCATTTACTTGAATTAAAACGTCTTTGCCGTACGCGTAGACGATGACGTCGTCAGTGTGGTCATCTACTGAAAACTGTAAATAAAATGAAGACTTAAACAAATTAGAGATAATAGAATACCGTAATATTTATTGCCACCCCTCAAATCAAATATGTACGAACCCGCTCGTCTTAATACCGATCTTCAACTAGTAGATAATTATAGCGCTAGAAAAATCACCGTGTGGCTTGGCTAAGAGCGGTTACGCACTGCATCCGATCTGAATCCGTGAAAATCCGCGCGGCTCGACAACGGGGCTTAGATTTGGATCAGAAATCGGATTAGTGCGAAAGCGAATTCAGTCCGAGTATTTTAAACTCTAGAGCCGTATTTTCACGAATTCGAATCGAATGCAGCGCGAAAAGCAAGATCCGAATTCGGTCCGGGTTTTTCAAATCCGTATTTTCATGGATTCGGATCGGATGATCCGAATCCGCGTAACCGCTTTAACTGCGGGTTAACTTTGGTACGGATTAAATTTCAGTATCTTTTTAAATCATGAATCCGAATCCACCCTTCGAAATGTAAGCTGGAAAATTCAATCTATAGTTCATAGATTCATATTTAGTAGCTTCACCGAGTATTAAAATACCAAAATTAAATAAACAATACTACAAAGTATAAAATAACTTTGATTTCGAAATAACTTTGAAATAAATATCGTCAATTTTGCGCCGCTTCTAGCCGCGGCGGCTGAGGCGACGTCAATTGATTTCGATATATATAATATAATCATAATATCTTGGGACAACTCACACACGGTCACCCGATCCCACACTAGGCAGAGCCTGTGCTATGGCAACCAGACAACTGATAAACATACTTATATATTTCTAAATACATACATATTATAGACAAATAACACCCAGACACAGAACAAATAGATCATGCTCATCACACAAAGATTTGTCCTGGGTGGGAATCAAACCCACGACCTCCGGTTTAGCAGTCAGGGTCACTAACCACTCGACCAACAAATATAGCTCGCAAGAGATACATATTAGTTTAACTATAGTAGGCGCCAGATAAATGTGGAATAAAGTATATTGACCTTTCCCTAATAACTGCTCATAGGTACCTGAACAATTAAATATGAATCGTTTTTCATTATTAGACAATGTTAAGGATCACGAGAGATGATGATTCGGGACAGTTTTGTGTCATTAATTCCGTTTTTCAAATTAACAATGTCAATAAATGTAGGTGGGTCAATGACCGATATTCCACGATTATCTGGCGCCTACTATAGTACATGCTATACATTCTGCAGGCCTATTTGAGTTTCGCTGACTGCTTTGCAGCCGCAGCCGATTCGAATGCAAAAATTTATGAGAATTAACATGATTGGAACACTTCGGGAAGAAACGTATGTTTTAACTTTAACACTTCATGAAAATGATAGGTGCTTACCGTTATAATTTTAGAAACGCTGGCTGGTACTGTTGCCGTAGTTATCACAGTCTTGTCGCCTTTTATTATTTCTTCTATAGGTCCGAACACCTAAAATAATTGACCAAGATAATTGATGTATTTATATTTGTTCACAGTTTGATATTAATATTATCTCTTATAAGATCATGAACTGTTTACCTTGTTAACCTCATTCTTTTGAACTAAAATTGCTAGTCCGGAGCATGCGACTGCTATGTCGAAGTAAACATCGATTGCATCAGGTGCATATGTAAACCTACTACAAAGAGTGCCGGTAAGTACAAACACTATCTGAAAAAACAGGAAATTTTAGTTTTAATAAGGTTCATTAATATGTATTAGTTTATTACTTACTGATTATTATAATTATTTAAGAGCGGTTTTTCTCATGGTATTATATAAATCGAAGAAACTGTCTTCGATGTTTTTTAGGGTTCCGAACCTCTGTGTGAAAAAATATAGGATCACTCGGTTGCCTGTCTGTCTGTCCATCTGTCACAGTCGATTTTCTCCGAATCTACTGGACCGATTCAGTTAAAATTTGGTACATATACCTATAACTTTCTATGACTCAAACACGAATACTTTACGAAAATTTATATTTTTTTAATCTAGGGTAACTTTTTGGGGGAAAATAAGTAACAATAAAAAAGTTTTCCCAACCCGTGTGACATATGAAATCAAAGAGCTCATCGTAAGGGTCTTTGATTTCACAGGGGGCGTCGCACCAGGCGGCGGCCGACTTGATGATACACGTGGTCGCGATAGGCGTTGGAATGATCCGGAAACTGGTTCTCGAGGTGGATCTACACAAGCCCGAAGCCATGGGCTTTAATTATTCTCGGAACAGGCCACCAACGGGATCCCAAGTAATGGTAGGAGAGGTTCACATCGGCGTCGGTTCGACGATCAAGTACCTCGGGCTCGTTCTTGACAGCCGGTGGAACTTCGAGGAGCACTTCCGACGTTTGGCTCCCAGACTGGAGCGGGCCGGGGCTGCCTTCAAGCGGCTCCTGCCCAATCTAGAGGGTCCAAACGCCACCTTCCATTATCGTGCAGTCCATGGCCCTTTATGGGGGCCCCGGTGTGAGCTCTCACATTGAAGGGATGACCAGCCCGCCAACTCAATGTGTCCCAAAGGGTCATGGCCTTCCGGCTGGCCCGGGGATACCACACGGTCTCGGGCGAGGCGACGAGCCTCCTTGCCGTATTACCGCCTTGGGATCTGGATGCGAGAGCCCTCGCGCACGTTTACGTGTAGCGGGTGGAGGCACTTCGCCGGGGCGAAACTCCGCTGCCGTGGCAAATTGCAGCGCGGCGGATGGAGTTCCGGCAAGATACCATGGCGATTTGGAGACGGAAACTATCGCAACCCAGCGCTGGGCACGCCACAATTGCGGCGGTAAGGTCTCTCTTTTGGGAGTGGTTGGAGAAGCGCCACGGCGTCCTCACCTTAAGCCTGACACAGGTACTAACCAGACACGGCTGTAGATGGCGGGATGGCGGGGATGGCGGAAGGTAGATGTTTAGGATTCAACTGGAGGACACGACCGGGTGTCAGCACTGTGAGGATCGCCCGGAGGTCACGGTGGAGCATACGGTGGAGTCCTGCCATGCTTGGGCGGAGCACCGCCGTGTTCTCGTTGAGGCGATCAGCGGCGGCGACCTCTCGCGTCCGGCCCTGTTTAAATCCATGATCCGGAGCGAGGGGACTTGGGAAGTGGTCACCTCCTTCTGCGAAGCAATAATGCTAGCGAAGCAGGAGGCGGACCGCGCGAGGGAGAGGCAATTTAAGGCCTTCGCCCCTACCACCGCTACAGAAGAAGACGCCCCGGGCGTTGGGAGTCGCAGGGCGATCCCCGGCCACCGTAGGCGCGGGCCTGGGAAAGGCGAGCGTTGGGTGGCTCGCTGTCCGATCACCACCAGGCCGCTTAAAGAGATGGCAGCATAGGAGACGGGGCCCGTTAGGACCAGAGCCTGCCAGATTTGCGAAATTTGTTCAAAAGAGTCACCGCTGCCCTGGAACGCAAAGGGCTTTAGAAGGAACACGGATGGGTTTTAGTCAGTAAGAGTCTGACATGCCTTTTCGCTCCACCCAGAGCGGAAGAAGTCATTTGATGGTTTCACATTATTTTTCATTTCATAAAAAGGGTCTTTGATTTCATTTATTTCGTGTTAAAAGTCACAAGACAAAAACATATTATTCGTTCGGAACCCTTTGCACGCAAGTCCAACTCGCACGTGGCCGATTTTTTTAAAGCACGTCTGACAGCTTACCTGGGTTTGTTTCTTTTGGCACATTGCTATCACAGCCTGGCTGTCAATGTAATCCTTAGCTGGGGCGTCAGTGAATACGAAGATGTAAGAGTCGTTGTTACTTTTTTCCAGTGCCAGGAGTAATCCTTTCATCGCCGGCTCCCAACAATCTAGGTTTGGTCGTTTCGCCTCATTGTGTACCTTAATGGCGTCTAATGCTGTTTTAAATTCATCGGGATCTGTAGTCACTATCCTCTCGTAAACACCTGAAAACATAAAAGACATCGCTGAAAGTCATAATTGCTGAAGTATTTCGTGCTGTAATAAATTTACTGATTGTTTTACATGGTACTCATATTCTAGTATTGTTTCCTACGAAAATTGTTTCCTACTTTGTTAGTACGTACTGCTGTTGGTATACCTCATAATATTTAAATAAATATCTTATTTGATGCCTAAACTTGGAACGGACACGAATATAATTACGGTGGAACTTACTCAAAAACCACAAAGAATATTTATACAAAGAAAAGTCAAAGTCAATTCATTTATTTCAACTAGACCATTAAAATACACTTTTGAACGTCAAATTTACAGTTTGAAATTAAAATATTTGTGACTCTTCGCAAAAAGTACATTCTTATGTAGAAGAACGGACAAGAAACTCTACTCCAGCTGACGTCATGAGCTTTAATTTGGCTATGTCGTAGCCGGGTAAAACAAATTTGCTACTTTTTTTTTTTAATTTAATATGGGTTTGCTCTTGACTCTCTCTAGGTCATAGATGACAGAGACAAAGTCGACGATGGAGCGAGCTCACCCTTTTAATTTTATATCTTGCGGTGATCTACTAGTTTGGAGTCTACCTAAAATAAACATGGTGATCACGAAAAAAAAACGTTTAAGTTAGTTCAATCACAGTTTTGAGTACTAACTAAATCAGACTGCTTAAAATAGCCTTCTTGGTTGGAATTTGGGTCGGGATTTTTGACTAATTTTTTTTAATTCCTACCATTTAGTGAGTTACATTTTGGAATTGACTACTGGAGCCCGTTTCAAGCCCACTTGAGTTTGTCACGAAATAACGCTGTAAGTAACGATCTTTAAAACTTTGAAAAGATCCTATTCCTATTCTAGGACACGGCCTACCCGTGTTCTAAGTTTCACCTAAATGCGTGCAGCAATATAAGACGTGAAAAGATAACAAATAGACCGATAGACTGCCAGAGTTACTTTCACATTTATAATATTAGTATGAATAGTTATAGTATGTTAATTATTCTTGAAGTTAAAAAGACGGTTTTATGACATTATTATGCGAAGTAACAAGAACTTTATCACGGCTTTATTTTACGTAGGTATACAAAAAAGTGAAAATGGGTATGTAATGTTAGGTATAACCATTTTTAATATAACAACTAACGATATAATTTCATTTGATTTAATTTTCATTCATAATCATCTATTGTTGTAACAACGTATCTATCTAATACCTTTAAACGAGCAATTCTTGTATGGGGAACGGCTCCAACGATTTTCATGAAATTTAGTATGCAGGGGATTTTGGGGGCAATAAATCGATCTAGCTAGGTTTCATTTTTAGAAAACGTTAACCAAAAAAATCGGTCATCCAGGTACTGATGGCATTACTGATATAATTTCATTAATATAAGCTTCAGTTGACAAGTGGTTTCTTAAACTACTGATTAAAAGTTATAATGTTGATATTGTATAAGCTGTCTTTTGAACTGCCAACATGACATGCACGGAATTAGTAAATGCGTCTTGCGAACTTATGGCTAAGTTACCGTCTTGAAAAAGATGTGATTCAATGTTAACTAATTTTATCGAATGTACATTCGGCTTAAATTACGGTCGCGACCAGGGGAAGTTGAGCGGCCTGCAGGCAGGAATAGGGGCGGGGCTCCTATTCCTGCCAGTAGGATTTAAGGAAGTTTGCTTGCTTCGCTCGCTCACTCTAACTCCCGCCATCCCATTCGAACCTAACTTATCCGTGTCGGGGTGCACTTAGTTCCCGAGCTGGCGCGTTCAGTATTCGTGCAGCGGTTAGATCAAATGTTAATTATATGATAATAATTAGATCATTAGAACGTTAAACTAAACATAAATTAACGAAACGAACGTTAGAGAAACTTTTATATTAAATGAATATTATGTAAATAATTATAATAATAATAATTAAATGTAGTCAAAACCAGCCAAGAGCTGGGAAAAAAGAAAACATCCGAAAATAATAATAAAAAAAAAAATGTCGTGACATGAAGTAAACGGTGTCATTTGAGCCTAATATTTTGAAAATAGAGCAAATTTTCTAATACTAAATGAGCGACTCTCTGAAAAAAATCTATCAACCAAAAAATTAATCGCTTACGGATTTTCTAGACGCATAACTCGAGAACAGCTGGACAAATTGAAAGGAAAAAAAATTAAACAGCCGGGATACTACTAAGATGTATTTAACCTTAAGGTGTATTTTAATACTGAAGTCCACGCAGACGAAGTTGCGGACAAAAGCTAGTAGGTAAATAAAATACAGCGGACCGAGTTATATCTGTCACCGGAAAACTACAAACACCGTAAGATCGTAAAATAACTGAAATTGAACACGATAAATTGGAAACTATTGAATTTGGACGGGATTTATTGTAGGTATTCAAAACGATTTTGTTTTTCACAATCTTACGGAGTCTGCAATTTTCCGGTGGCAGATATAACTAACATTCAATTGCAAGCTTAATACAACTTTTTGATACAAGTACCTGGATCGTTTAATGTCACCAGCACCATGTTGTCAATAAGACTGGACTTTTCATTTAAAACAATATCCTTGATCCGGTCCACACTTCTTCTAACTTGTTGTATATCGTCACCCATAGAGCTTGTATCATCTATGAGAAAAGTTAAACTGCCAGTCCCCTTGCATGACGCCTTTAAAATAATATTCGCTATTATCAACAACACAGCGCGCGAATATATCTGCACCCTCATTTTAGATGCTAAAATATTTGCAGTCCGTAATAATATAAACAGACTGATCACTGGAAATGATCAGTACACACTGTGGCACATATTGCCACGCGATATAAATTGCGAAATACCTGACCTTAATATTAATATTACAATTATTAATATTATCTAAAAGGTCAATTTATATCGCTTTTATCATGCTAGCTACAGATATTTTGTTAATTCTCGGTATTTTATTAATTCTCGGGTTTTCCCAGAATTTAAAATGTTACAAGATTTTTCCATTTAATAAATTTTGGGATTTATGAAATGGAATCTTGCCGCAATCAACTATTTTAATAAATTCGGTACCAGTCTTAACATTTGGAATAAACGTTGTCACTAGGCAATCCTATACCCCGCCACCGTTTAGGTTGACACCACCAACTCAAAAAAAATATTATTAAACATAATTCTTTCAGTTCTCCCTTTTAAGTTATTAATTAAATAAATTACAGTATTGAAGTCGGTTCATTTTTAAATTGCTTTTTTCATATGTTTCTTATTAAAAAAAAAATATATTGTAATTGAAACCAATTACTTAAAAAGAATAAGTACTTATCCCAACATCATTATCTACTTTGATATATGAAGTAACGAATAATTTTTATTTTGCCATCTATCGCTTATCGAACTTTATCGAACTTTTTGAAATTTTCATCGAGATTATTTAGCTAGAGCCTAACTTCATGCAAATATATTATACATAATGTAATAAAATAAATAAAGAATAAATCTTTATTCAAAATCAGACTCGCATACTTGTCCGCTTTTTTTTCTCTATTTTATAGTAGAGTAGTACTTACATTCATCAAATATAGCATCTTCATGACATGAACTGGCTAATTAAAAATAAACCTTGCAGTTTGGAAGGTCTCTTACAAGGTGGACCGATGACCTGATGAGGGTCGCGGGCAGCCGATTGATGCGGGACGTACAGGACTGTTTGTTGCGGCGACACTTGGGGGAGGCCTATGTCAGCTGTGGACGTCTTTCGGCTGATATGATGATGAGCTCGTGGCTAACTATTAACAGCCGCACGAGTCGATCTTCAAGGTTAAGCAACGCTTGCTGAGGTCGGTCTGTGAGTCATCTTAACATATCGAGACTCCTTCGTGTCTCGGAAAGCTTGATGAGCCATTGGTTCTGACGTCATTTTTATTTCTCTTGCAGTCGATACGGAGATTTTCTGGCTACTGACAAGCCAAAAAATATCGTGTTACCCAGTTACTTGGTTGTGGTGTTCAAATAGGCAGTCGCTACATGCAATTCTGGTATTCATATGAATCCGGTTTAACTGGAAGCCGACCCCAATATAGTTGGGAAAGGCTAAGCAGATGATAAGGGTTCTTTCGTTAACTTAAAAAATAGTTTGTTTTTTAGATTTCGTCGTAGAATAAAGGATTAAATGAAATACGCTGGAATTGTAGACAGGTTTATTGTATCTTAACATAAATGTTGATACTGTCTGTACCAACGTCGTTGTCAGCAATACATAGATAAGATCCTTCGTTGTTGTAACTTACATTATTTAAATGCAGCAAACTTGAAGAATTACTCCTGAAAGCATTAATAATTATACTCTCGTAAAAGTTAATAACAGACATACAAATCACACTTCACACTAATATTATAAAAGCGAAAGTTTGTGAGTGTGTGTGTATATGTTTGTTACTCTTTCACGCAAAAACTACTTCATGGATTTTGATTAAATTTGGCACAGAGGTAGATTATATTCAGGAATAACACATAGGATACTTTTCATCCCGGGAGTATGATCCCTTGGGATAATTTTCGACATTCATGGGGGCGGAGCCGCGGGCGACAGCTAGTATAAAATAATGTAATGATTACCTGTTCAAAACCATAGTATGAGAGTCTGGAGCTATAAACTCCCATTTTGTTGAAGGTACAGGGTTGCCAAACAGCACGTTGCAAGTCAACACAACATTGTCGCCAGTCCTCGCCACCACAGTCTTAGCTTTTGGAGCTTCGATGTAAGGTGCAACTGCAAAAAATAACACAGGAAGTATACATATTAGCGCCGGGATTATTTTTTCAGTCGTTTGAACCGTTCTTCAACTACTTTGGTAACAGAGAGCCAAAATAATTTATGAGGAGGTGAAGACTAATTCCGAAGTAGAATCAATAGGTGAAAACCAGTGATTGGATAATCGGGCGCTAGTATACCTAAACTTAATTTTTATTCCCACGAAAGTATACTACGGACATGCTTGTCAGAATCCCGGATCCCGGAATCGTTCGAAATTCCTGAGATTGCTAATTTTTTTTAGAACTCGTTGTGAACTCTCATTGTATTTTTTTTAATTTAGAAAGCCAATTCTCATGGAACTTTTAATTTACTACGAAAGTTTTATGAGAACTGGTTTGGTAACAGGCCAGCAGCCTTGACTACTTAGGGAATTGAAACAATTGTAATTTTATGTGTAGCTCCATTTATTGTTCAATCCCGGGAACCCGGCATTACTTATTTATTCAGAAAGGAATGTCCATATTATTCTTTCACGGAAAGAAGTTTAGGTATATAAGCTCCCGAGTATCCGATCACTGGTGACAACAGTTGGTGTTGACTGCTTTTCGATTCTAAGACGAACAAGACAATGATAGGAAGAAGACGTGGTCACAAAAAGCTCCTGTTCAACGGCAGATTATTTGATTGGAGTAGGAATCAGTTCTGAGAGTAGACTTACCTAAGACATTAACTGTTACGGTTTTCTCTGCCGTACCGATGTTGTTTTCTGCAATACAGTGGTAGTTGCCCGAATCCTTCCATAAGGCTTTGAATCTGTAGAAAATTATGATTATGTTGATAATATTAGCGATTAGTGTGTCCTCAGCCAGGAAGTGCTTAAGCCTAATTCTGAACCCTAATTTTGAAGACAGTCGCCGTTGACTCATAATAACATTTCTTTTACTTTATGTTTGTTCCTGTTGTTTGTCTGTAAAATGTTTTAGATTGATTTTTTTCTGTTTGATGACCAATAAAAGTGTCACGATAATAAAATTTTAAAAAGATAATATTGTATACTTTTCTAACGTTCAGATCTAACGCAGGAGAATAAGAAATCGTATGTGCATGCATAATTTCTTTGGCATTTTTGTAACTTCTGCTACGTTCAAGTGTTTACCTGTGAGCGTGACGATGGTCAGTGACGTGTCGCTCATCCAGCGCCATTATGACGTCATCCTGCGACATCTCCCACCGCACGTTAGCAACAGGGGCCGCGTCCACCTTGCAGGGTAGTACTACATCATCGCCTTCCTTAACCGTCACGGTTCGAGAATCGGCGTCATTTGATATCGATGGTGCATCTATCAAATATAGGTGTATACACAATTTGTAGCGTTAATCATAATCCCAGAAAAAACATTAATGTGAAAGAATGCTAAGTTCTCTATATAGCCGGCTTCGCGTTTTCGCTTTTCTATTTTAAACCTTATCTACATGTGATGATCTCGACTGCTAGCTGACGCAGTTCCAGCGTTTCAAAAACCATCAGCTGGCCTACTACGACGTTCTAATGCCATCCAATTCGGATGATGTAAAAGGGATAGTGCTATTCGCTATGTATAGCTCCGTCTCTCTCTTAGAGCGGAATCATGATCGTTTTAAGACTTACCCTGCTTACTTTCGATATTAAGCTATTTAACTTTAATATATTATATTTAACTTAAAATTAAAATTATAATATATTTAACTTTAATATATTTTTCATCACAATTGCTCAAAAAATGTATTTACGACGCCTGTATACATTATTCGAAAGTTATAAATTTCGCACCATACATTGGAACGTGCGGCAAAATATGTAGGTTCTCTCATCTAAGTATCTATTTTACCGCACTCCTCGGTATATTGCGTCGTGGGTATTTTTACGGTTTATTTTTAAATTACCATTAAAAATATAAGATTCCATCAAGGAGTAATTACTAGAAAAAATAAGCTGAATGATCGAACCTTCTTGGAAGCCCTTTTTTAACCGACTTCATAAAAAGGAGGAGGTTTTAAATTCGTAGGAAACTTTTTTTTTTATGGATGTTCCCCGATTACTCGAAGATGGCTCGGAAATAACTTTAATTTCGGAAGTGGGTGTCAAAAAACGAAAAAACAACAAAAAACACCGACTGCTGAAATTAAAGTTATTTTATACTTTGTAGTGTTTTTTATTTGGAAGTCGGTTGTATTTTTTTGTAAAAAGTTTTTTTAGTTCAATACGTTTGTCTCATTTTAATATTAAAGAGAAAATGAGGCGAAACAAGTATTTCTAACTTTCAACACGCACACGTGGCGCCAGTTGCAAATTCCCGCTATTTTTATATAAGGAACGTCAAAGATTGTTGCGACTTTCCAGCTGATAGCTAAAAACTAAAAGTTTGTTTCATTGCTTATAGTGTACCTACTGTTTTCTCCCAAATGTGTTGAAAAACGTTGTATGCCACACGTGCGGAGATTGGTTTTTAAAAACTCGTGACTATGGTTCAAAATAATATCTTACATGTCAGTTGTACAGTGACATCAGCAGAATGATGTCCCTCTATGTTAGTAGCGTCACATCTATAGATGCCCTTGTGTTCAGGCTGAGCAGATGCTATTTTCAGTTTGCCATCATCTTCCGCTACGCCATCCGGCAAAGAACCAAACTCGAACCCATTCTCAGATTTAAACGTCCATGTTATAACTGGTGCAGGTTTTCCTTTAATTATCCTAAAAATTAATCAAACTTAGGAATTTTAATCACAGGCAATATTAATTATTTAGATGTGGACTATTAAGAACGATGGTATAAGCCTGGACTTAGGAGGGTAACATGAATTTTACCTGCATTCGACGTTACTCCAATCTCCCAGTTTCAGAGTCATATTTGTTTTTTCTACTGCCACTTGAGGTGCCTCTATAAATTACAATATTCTATTAATTCATACTGTAACTTATAAGTAGACAATTTTTTTTTTTGTCAAATAAGTTTAAATCTGTCTGTTTGTGTTTGAAAAAAATATATTATAAAAAAACCAGCAAAGTGCGAGTTGGACTTTCACAGGAAAGGTTTCGTACCATAAACCGAAAAAAATCGTTTCTTGTATGGAAGCTCCCTTTTATTTTTTATTTGTTTTATTATTTGTTGTTAAAGCGGCAATAGTATAATATAATATTACACAGTCTGTGAAAATTTCAACTGTCTACCAATTACGATACAGCTCGCTGACAAACAGACGGACGGATGGACAGCGGAGGCTTAGTAATAGGGTTCCGTTGGTTACCCTTTGGATACAGAACCCTAAAAAACCGGTCAAGTAGGTATTGGCCCACGCACAGTATTGGGTTCCGTAGTAGCCTCCATAACCACGAAAATGACATCCATCCTAGGTCAAGAAATGTGTTAATATTTGTTTTTGTGGCCCAAAAATCATAAAAATGACACCCATCCTAGGTCAAGAAATGTGTTAATATTTGTTTTTGTGGCCCAAAAATCATAAAAATGACATCCATCCTAGGTCAAGAAATGTGTTAATATTTGTTTTTGTGGCCCAAAAATCATAAAAATGACACCCATCCTAGGTCAAGAAATGTGTTAATATTTGTTTTTGTGGCCCAAAAATCATAAAAATGACACCCATCCTAGGTCAAGAAATGTGTTAATATTTGTTTTTGTGGCCCAAAAATCATAAAAATGACATCCATCCTAGGTCAAGAAATGTGTTAATATTTGTTTTTGTGGCCCAAAAATCATAAAAATGACACCCATCCTAGGTCAAGAAATGTGTTAATATTTGTTTTTGTGGCCCAAAAATCATAAAAATGACACCCATGACAAAAAAATGCAGTTTTCGATGGTCTATTAACGTCATTTTATATGGAATTCTCAATCTTGCGACATATTATTTCACGAAAACTTGGAAACTTGTAAAGCCTTGTGACCTGAAACCTTGGGACATGGAGAAATTATAAAGGTTCCTTGTTTTGCTACGAAACCCTAAAAATACTTTTATTAAGTGCTTACCGATTCCTGAGATCGAAACAAAAGCGCTATAAGTTTGAAAATTGGCTTCGTTCGTCACTTCACACTTATATTCGCCGATGTTGCTGACAGTCATGTTTTTGATCCATAAGCTGTAGGTCTCTGGGTCTACCTGTAGGTCATCAGACGGGGTCATTGCAGTGTCGTTGTGATACCACTTTGTCTTTGCCGCGGGGTATGCTGACACCTCGCAGTATAGCTTACCTTCACTGCCATATTCTATAGTCTGATCTGCAATGTGAGTACCTATTATCTCGACTTTTGTAATGACTCAATAAACAATGCGGCAGGGTTATCGTTATAAGAAAATACAATAGCTTGATTAGAATAGTAGAAATTAAAAATAATAACAAATATATAATAAACCAATTTATCACAATCAGTTTCCCCGAAGCGGTACCTAAATAATTACCAAATAACAGAACTGGCAAAATGTAGGCATTTTGGTAAATGATAAATTGTATTGCAAGTAGGTAAGGTTTGCCTTATCTTTGGACCATCATTTTTGCCTGTCCTTATCCCACATTCTACCTTTCTTCTTCCATTGTCAACCACCACGCCTCACTCACTCCCTTTTCTATCATGTCATTTCTCACACAATCCATCTCTTTTCTTTGACCTTCCTCTCCCTGTCTATCCATCAAAGCGTTACATCCCTCCTCCCTCATCACATACCCATCCTAAACCTGATTTTAAAATTAAGTCATCATCATCTGCCTAGCCTTTTTCCCAACTATAGTGGGGTCGGCTTCCAGTCAAACCGGATTCAGCTGAATACCAGTATTTTACGTGGAGCGGCTGCCTACCAGACCTCCACAACCCATTAACTGAGTAACACGGTACTCCTTGGCAAGACTGGTGTCAGATTATCTGGCTCCGACTATCCGTAACGACTGCCAAAGATCTACAAATGACAGCCGGGACCAACGGCTTAACGTGCTTTCCGGGGCACGGAAGAGTCTCGGTATGTTAAGATGGTCACCCATCCACAGACCAACCTCGGCAAGCGTTGCTTAACCTTGAAGATCGACCCGTGCGGCTGTTATTATTTAGCCACGAGCTCCTCGATTTTAAGATTAAGTATCATCATTAAAAAAACTGAAGTGAGAAACGTTACCTGAAGGTGTTTCAATGACGTTAAACGTGTATGGCCTGTAAACATACAGATTTAAACTTTGAGAGTCTTCACCTTCCGAGTTCTTGGATTTGCAGTAAATTGTAGAATTTTCTGTTACATTTTCTATGCTCACGTAACTTATATACAGTGACGGTATCTCTAATAATACACTCTGGAATAAATGGATATTTAATTTTAATCGGCACATCCAAAAAAAATGGAGCCCTTTTTCGTAATAAGCGTCCCCGAAAACTACTAAAAGGGCACCCATTATGAAAAATACCTAAGTAACCTACTGGAGTTCTTAAGAACTGAATATAATATAACAGGATTAAAGGATAAATTTTGAAGTCGAAAATTCCTTAGGTACCTCTGATGGCAAGGTTATTCCTTTGTCGTCTTCCCACAGTATGCTGGGCGCAGGGTAACCTGTCACTTTGCATGCAAAAGTTGCATTTTTACCAAAGTCAATCAGCGGTTCAGCATCTAATATTTCTGATTGTGGTTTCGTCCATCTTGAGCCTGTTTCAGTACCTACATAAAGATAAACATACTTATTTATAACATTGATTAAACATCTCAAAATAAGTTGGGATGATCATGCAAAGTTAAAGGCGAATTATTAATTGAAAAAAAAAAAGTAATGACCTTGAGTGATGAGTTGAGGCATAAAACTTTCCGATGAACCCGTAATCTCTTGATTTGTGGAGGTGTCATAGCCCTTAACCTGAAATGAATCATGTATAATCAAAGTGTTAACACAGATTTTTATACTTAATATCTATGCTATATCTATATTATCTATTATTTAATTTGAATTTGATTTTTTCTATCTATACTAATATAATAAAGCTGAAGAGCTTGTTTGTTTGTTTGAATGCACTTATCCCTGGAACTACCAGTCGGATTTGAATAAATATTTTTGTATATGATAGCCACATTCATGAGGAATGCTATACTGGAACGAAAAATTCCTACGGGAACGGGAATAAACGGGATATGCGCGTACGTAATCGCAAGCAAATTGAATATGTTTTGCCGCGAAAGTTACAAACATTTACAGCGTCTGTTAAGTGTGTATCAAATAATAATTATATCAAAAACCCGACTGCAAAAACAACTAAAGAATTCCAAAAAAGTCACGTTCCAAGCAGTCTGACGCAGTTGGTGGCCAATATTTCAGATTTATTACATACTAGTGCCAGCCCCGCGGTTTTACCCGCGTAAGTCTCGATTCCGTGGGAATATCGATATAAAAAGTCCTATGTGTTATTCCAGACTATAATCTACCTCTGTGCCAAATTTCATCAAGATCCTTTCAGCCGTGAAAGAGTAACAAACATCCATCCATCCATCATATTTACAAACTTTCGTTTATAATATTAGTAGGATTCGATGCCACCAACTAGGTATATTAGACTGCTTAAAAAGTAATTCAAGTCATTTATCATCTGCCTAGCCTTTTCCCAACTATATTGGGGTCGGCTTCCAGTCAAACCGGATTCAGCTGAATATCAGTATTTTACGTGGAGCGGCTGCCTACCAGACCTCCACAACCCATTAACTGGGTAACACGGTAGTTCTTGGCAAGACTGGAGTCAGATTTGAAAGTTATTAAAGTATTTCTTCAATATTCTACAGTTTAGTGAGTTAAATTTTGTAACATGGCCTTGTTATAAAATACGAATTCACTTACACTTCTTGTATTTGTACCAGCCGCGTCTTAGTCGGGAACTATTGCAACGCAACATACTCCTGAGATTAAATGGTCTACCCGCGTGGCAGGTTTCATCAAAATCTCTTCAGCCGTTCATACGTGAAGAGTTAACAGACAATCTCACTATCGCATTAATATTAAGTTAGGGTTCTAAAGCTTATGTCACTTGGACACTTAAGAAGCATCTAATGATACTTAATTTACTCAAATCTATCCATACTTCTTCTGGGCAGTCGGATAAACAGGGTAAAAATTGACTTTCAGGATTTGCTTACAGAGCTTCTTCCAGTTGAAGCTGTTTTTTTTTTATTAGCCTTTTGTGTCCCACTGCTGGGCAAAGGACTCCCCCATATCCTTCCAGACATTCTTTTCTTGCGCCACCTCGAACCAGCATTCGCGGTGTGTATCCAGATCATCTCGCCACCGCTTTCTGGGCCGGCCTCGGCGCCGCCGTCCATCCTCTGGCACCCATTGCGTGGAGGCCCAGCGGTCACTATGCATACGGCTGGTGTGACCCACCCATTTCAACCTGGCAGCTTTTTTGCCCACGCCAATGATACCTGTTTTGGAGCGCAGCGTGGTGTTCTGTACTCTATCAATTCTTTTTAAACATAAAAACTGCGCTCCATGACATACCCCAAGGCGGAACTTTTGCGACTCGGTGAGTGACCAGGTCTGAGCACCGTAGGTTAGGACGGGCAGGATCTATGTTTAACATCAACAATCTCATATTTACCCAAATGCAAAAAGCCTTGTCAGGTTCAATGAACGTCTCGGTCAAGTATATTCCTGTAACATGAGTTTCTTCAATCACCAATGGTTTCTTCTCTTGTTCGTTAGCTTTTTGTATCTCTATCGTTTCCAGTTTAATTTTACTTTGTGAAGCATCTATCAGTATTTTGTTTGGTCTACCTATAACAAAAAATCAAGAGCGCTAGTTTATACAAAAAAATAATGCGATCGACAAATCTATTGCTTTTTTCCTGGTCCAAAAATGTATTTATTATTTTCAAATACCTTTTACTTTTATTGCATACTTAGTACATCGAATCGGATCATAATTGTTTTCGTTGTTTGTTTTTAAGGTTCCGTACCCAAAAGGTAAAATAAAATAGTATTACTAAGACTCCGCTGTCCGTCCGTCTGTCTGTCTCCGTCTGTCATCAGGCTGTATCTCATGAACCGTGATAGTTAGAAAGTTGAAATTTTCACACATTATTTATTTTTGTTGCCGCAATAACATAAAATACTAAAAAACAGAATAAAATAAATATTTAAGGGGGCTCCCACACAACAGATATGATTATGCCGTTTTTATAGATAATGGTACGGAACCTTTCGTGCGCGAGTCCGACTCGCACTTGGCCGGTTTTCTTATTCGGTAGCTTTTCAACAAAACTGATGGTTACTTTAATTTTGTAGAAAATATATATTTAAGTCTATTTATTTATTTATTTTACCTGGCATAGGTCTTCTACTGGTTTCGCTCATAGTTCTAGGCATCTTAGTTGAGAATCCAAATCGCAACGGTAGCTCATACCTTTTGTATAGTACCACGGACATTTTGTTTCGGCATCTGATTGTGGCCACGTGCTCGCCGATTGATGGCTCTGTCAAGCGAACAACCTGTCACAAAATACATATTGTTAGGGTGTTACTACACCAATCGATCGATCGTCGATCGGTGCCAGCGATCGACATCGATCGACGTTGATCGATTGGTGTGATAGCTTAGGCTAATCGAAGAATGAAGTAGAAACTATCGATCGACGTCGACTTATTCATTCTTCCATTGATCGACGATCGATCGATTGGTGTACCTAATGGAAACTATCTATCGACGATTGATCAATTGGTGTATTGGAAACTATCGATCGAAGTCGACTTATCCGTTCTACCATCGATCGACGAATTATCGATTGGTGAGGTAACACCCTTACGTATGTAGATCAAGCTGAGATGTCCATGATTTTCAAAGAGCGCTGTAACGTAGAATTAAAAATAAACTTACGGGTCGTATTCGCGACACAGTAATTCACTGGAAAGTTGCGGGACAGAAGTGTTTCTGGTTGCATACTTACAGGATGCACTATGCCAAAGTCGTTACGCAGTGGATTCTTAAAGACGAGCTTTTTCTTACGGACACTGATGCGCCGATCTACACTCGTTTTTGAATGATTTGCCGGAAAATCAGTGGACACAGATAGATGAGAGCAAATCTTTTCCTACAGTGGGATAGTGTCGGATAAATAAAAAAAACAACTGGTTGCACTCTCCGGGAGTGCCGGCAGAAGTGAAAACTTGAACATTAACGTTGTGCATTTTTAATATTTTGGAATGGTTAGGGAATAATTTCGCACGAATTGCATATGCATACATTTTCTCCGCGCGGTAGAAAGAGTGGGAGATATTACTTCCTCTCCTACGCCACGCCAGCGGTGTACTACCCTCCGTCTTACGAATTTTTGATCAGGTCACGTGTCCTGACGCAAGTTTAACATTTTTTACCCATCCCAAAAAGTGCACACTTTAAAAATATGCATTACAACATTCTAAAATGTTTTTCCTTGTGATCTTTAATGGTTTTCAATATATTTGTGAAATACCTGTGTGTTCTTGGTATCCAGAATTCGTTCGACTGTACTGTTTGAGCTATTTGGCGTTGACACTTCTAGTGTAGGGTTATCTCCGGAAACTACCAACAACACAGTCCTGGTAAATGAGTCCACTGTAAACTAAAATTGTCTACGTTATATAACGTATCCAACAGAAACCAAAAGTTCGACATAATATTATGTCGAACTTTTGGTTTCGGTTGGATAATCACGTTACGAAGCATGTAATATTTGTGGTTTCTATTAACACATAATACAGCACATACACAATATAGTGGGATGAGTTTTCAAATACTCTGGCCTCTTGTTTGCTTTTTAGAAGAAGAAAGAATTTATATAAGTATGTTTCTTTAATTTCCAAGTATTCAAAAAACCTGTGTTTGTTACCGCGGATGTCGGTACCACTTTTATTTTTTCGAAATACTTACTGACAAGTCTTTATATTCTGTGAAAGTGCCGTAGCCTATAACGTCAGTCCACTCCACATTTATTACTTCTTTTATGAAGTTGAAGGCCTAAAACAATTTATAAAATGGGTATCATACCTATATCAGTCAACGTTCGAACTATTGGTCTATTATCTTCATTATTAACCTTTTGACCGCCCCGGTCGGCCATAGCCGACAAATGAAAAAGTGCCCAATACGCCACCGACAAAAAAAACGGCGAATTTGTGGTTTGGCGTCGGGGGCACACCGATTTATGCTCTGGCGTTCAAAAGGTTAATATCATCTCCATCCCGCAAGACAACTTTTTTAAAAGTTTCTATGATTGGAAAGAAATTAAAAATTATGTGTAAGGTTCTGTACCTGTCCCAACGTCACAGAGTCGAAATGGAGGACTGCTCCTGAGCAAGCTTTAGCGACATCATAGTAGACTTGCTCATTCACAGTTGGCGATGACTGCGATGAACAGAAGCCGCTCAAAAATATTACCACCTGTAAACCAGATAAGTACGAGACAGTAGGTACTTGACTTATTACAATGTGAACGTTAACTGTACATTCTGCTATTGTACGACCTCATCGGAGAACAGTGCGGCATACGAGGGATCTGCACTGTGGAGGCACAAATATCCTACCCCTCTTTACTTCATCACCCCGACAGAACCACTTCATCTACCCACTGGACGCTAACTGCAGTGGCCAATCTCAAAATCTCTTAATCAACTGCGGACTCAGGTTGGCCCTGTAAAAATAATGTGGCCCAATGGGGCATTCTCCATCCATGCCAAATGCAGCGCCATGGAGCCCCTTCACAGGAAATGAGTCACCTCCCTAGTTGCCCGGCGTGCACAACCATCTGCACCATCCCAGTTCTAAACGAGGTCAATGATAGGGTTGTACTGGTTCCTCAATACTGGTCCGACAAAATGTAATATGAGTCAATCGATAAGATACGAAGATTGCGCTATTAAATTTAATAACAATAAGACATCGGTAACGTGCGTTCACTATACTCATAAGTTGTCTAGTACATATTAGATATTGCCAATATTTATCCGCTTTTGCAAGAATTAGCAATATTGTAAAAGATATGTTACTTATTTCGGTGTACCTACAATAAAGTTTATTTTATCTAGGGACCTAACAACTACTTTGGTTATCCGTAATGTGTCAAAGAGCAAAGACGTCATGGCGATATCAGCATCGGCAATTTCTAAAAACTTAAAATGACTTTGTCTGTACTATACTAATAATAATAATAATCTTAACTAATATTATAAAGAGGAAAGATTTGTATTTTTGTATGTAACGAATAAACTTTAAAACTACTGTACTTATTTGAATTATTTTTTTAAGCAATGGATAGCTACATTATCAGCGAGTAACATAGGCTATATATTATCCCCGTACTCCCACGGGAACAGGAACTACGCGGGTGAAATCGCGTGACATCCGCTAGTATTTTATATCTTACTGACTGAAATCAAGACATAGGCATACAAATGGTCAAGGTAAAGCAGTGGTCGCATGCCTGAAACACCATGTGGGTGCCAGGAACACCTAAAATATTAAAATAGCATGCGACCCTGTAAACATATTTATTTACTTCGACAGTATGATATTGTATATTACTTACACCGTATATTATATTATACGGTGGTCAAACCGGATGTGTAACTATATACATATGTTTTGCTACCGTTTCCAGCCAAATTTTGCAAATTTTGGTATTCATTTTTTAGTTAACCTTTTGCGTGTCTACCACAGATTTTTATCGTCCAATCCTGACCAAGCCCTTAAGTGTAACTGTCCGACTTAAGACATTTGGAGCATTTTTTCTTATGTCGAACTGTGTAACTTAAGACACGCAAAAGGTTAAAGATCCACAATTTTGTTTTGGATAGTTTTTAAGGCCATGACTATGGTATTAATTTCGTCAACAGATTTTAAAACGACTAAATTATCTTCTACTAAATATTTTCGGATAACGAATCCCATTTCGGTGATCGAAATGAGATTTAGTTTATTAGTTCCTATAAGGTACAAATAATAAAATCGGAAATAATTTCTTATTAAATTGAATGTCCACGCCAGGCCAGATTGCCCTTACAAACTGAGTAATTCCCTTTTAGCCAAATTTTTTGTTTTGGTATCCATTTTTTAGTTTAAGAGCCACAGTTTTTCTTTGGATAGTTTTTAAAGCCATGACTTTAATAATTTCATCCGAAACTTTGTCACAGAGCAGAGCAGATTTTAAAATGACCAAAATATCTTCTGCTAAATAATTTCGGATAACGAATACCATTTTGGTGATCGAAATGAGATTTATTAAAAAAAAAACTGTTGCAGGGTAGAGCATCCTTTGCTGATCCACGTGAGATCCCTTAATCCACTTTGACTGACTTATTATGTGGAGTCTTTTAAGACTCACACGGTGGGAGCTGTTGTTACTGTGGCTGGTGATCGCTACCTTGTTGATATTTTTTTGGCTTTACCGTAAACCGGTATTAAAGTTGCCTAACAGGAAAATGACCGGTATTTTTCCGGTCTCAAATTTAGCGATTTGGGTTTTCCCCATTATTAACCGATTAGGTTTTTTAAAAAAGAATGGTAGGTAATATGACGTTAACTTAATTATATTTTGGGATTAATTTAGATTTTTCCTAGTGTATTGTTACTTAATCTACTATTTAATCTACTATTTCAGTAACGGTAGGTATTTATGGGTTTGATAGAATTCAGTACTGTGACAATGATCAAACTTCACAGCTATGCATTATCTATTGATTTGGTTCGTTTCATATTACAGAGCAACGTGCTTAACACAGAGCATATGAATCTCATTTCACTGAACTACTTATAGTCAATTAAGTCTGGATTGAAGAGTTTGCCTTAATACAGTGATCCTGACGTAATACGATTCTGTAGCGCATCAGGGATGTTCGCCGAGTCACATGTAGACTGGTTCTATTCTACTATGCGAAAACGGTGCACATCCATGGTGCGCAGGGTTCGGGCTTATTTCAACGGCATTCTGAGGGCATTCGCGCAGAATTCGATTGTCAGTACCTGAACCATTGCTGTATGGTTCACTTACTAAGCAATCGAAACCAGTAATATGTGAGTTTGTGGTATTTTTATGTGTGTGTGTTTTTGTTATTATTTTATTATGTGTAATGTGTGTGCTATGATCCGTTATTGGTCGAAATAAACGTTTATTATTTTTATTAATACCTCCAATAAAGTTATTTACCTGACTGCGAGTACTCCTACACAAATTCTCTATGGAGTCAAGTTTGTTAACATCTTTCGCGTAGGCGTCAGTAAAGACAAAAATGTTCGATTGCTGTTTGCTGATCTGAAGAGCTTTTTCGATGCCTGTTAGGGAGTTCTCCGGACATTTGTGTCCGCCACTGACTGTGATAGCGTTCAGTGAAGATAGAAACTCTCTTTGTGTGTGTACCACTGTAGCGTCCCCAACATCTGTGAACAACAAAATTAATTGGCTGAGAAATTGTGTAAATTGCTACGTATTCTCTCGCTCGGACGTTTTTACTTTAGTCTGAGATACGGCTTAAAAAAAAACTTTTTAACAAAAAAATACAACCGACTTCAAAATAACAAAAAAAAAAAACTTGAGAGGTGTCAAGGGTACCCGGATGGAACGAAGTTCCAAATAAATATCATTTATCACTTAATATCTAAACTACTCATCGGATTACCAACTCTTCTGCAGATTTAAAGCTTCAGTATCGCTGTGTCATAACTCATAGCACTCATTCTCGTAGCCTACTTGTTATCCTTGAAAAAAAACACCATTCCTGTTCTGTTTCTTGCTAGAGAAGTGAAACCGCATGAAATAGCTAGAATTTAATCAAATAAAAAAAGTATTTCACAACTAAAAAAATATAAAAGTTTTAAAATATTTGTATTGTTTTCAGCTTCAATTTGTTGCGTTCGAACGATCGCCAATTAAGTCTATTACGCTAAATAACTGATACGTTTCATAGTTTTAGAACTGTTTGTTCATAAAATAGAGCAGATATCATGCATTTTTTTTCATAAAAAATAGTGTCTAATCAATTACTTTTATCAAAATATTTGTATCTTATATTTTGGCGCTTTATTTCGAAATTAAAACCACATTCTTCTTCGAAATTCAAACATAAAAGAAACAAAAGACAATCAAAAAAGTGTCGTTACAAGTTTTCGTATGATTTTTTTCCGTCTAGCCCCCTTTCACAACGCGCGATAAGGAACTTCGTTCCAAAACTACAAGCAATAAAATATATTTAATTTCGGAAGTCGTGTTAAAAACGAAGAAACAACCAAAAATATATATTTTTTTTTAGTGGTACCCCACACCTAACATCACCACTGTAAAATCACAGGAAAGCAAAAATACGCAATTCCGCTTACTTGGATGACATATTTTTTTTCAGCTATTTTGATTTAAAAAACCAAACTACTGAACCGATTTTGATGAAATTTCTATGGGACTAATCGGAAAGTACCTATTCCTTATCACGTAATAAAATATTTTTTCAAATCACGGAGTTATTTATTTATTTAGCTTTAATTACTCTCTGTACTTACAGTACGAACCAACACGTACAGAGAGTATTAATCTAAAAATTTAAAAGTGTGTGTGTAACACAAAAATTAGCAAAAAAAATACAGAATAACACAAATTATTTACCAATACTAAAAACAAATAATGAATTGCTGGAAATAATAAACAATAATAATAATCAAATAATAAAAATAGTAATAATCAAAAAATAACAAACTCCTCCTTGTTTTGAAATCGATTAAAATATACTGCCTTATCTGTTATTCGTTGATGACAAAGATATCTAACATTTTAAATAATATAAAGATTGATAAATTTCACATGGGTTACCTAGTTAAATCCGGGTGCCACATAGTTACTCGTATTAATATTAACATTTTTTTTTTAATTTATACTGTTTGATAAGGGATAAAGTAAGCTCAAAATCAATCAAATAACTGAGGACAATATTATTAGTAACACCTTGTTTCCTGGCAACTTCATAGTTGAATTAAAAAGTTGGGTCCCAAATTTAGCTAGCCAACCCGTATAGTACTGGTGCCCTACTATGAAGTCTTAAAACGATCATGATTCCACTCTCAGAGGGAGACGGAACTATACATAGCAAATAGCACTATCCCGTTTACATCATCAGAATTGGATGGCATTCGCACGTCATAGTATGGCAACAGTACCAGTACTCAATTCACTAGTTCAACATGCAAAATTCTCAACAGAAGTTGTGAAGTATTACATTGTAAGCGAAATATAATATCACAATTTATTACGATATATGTGTGTGTTATTTAACGTGCCTACTGCTACACGTGTAAAGTGCACGCGTACATGTGTCTATCTCTATGTCATACGTTGCTTGCTCCAGTCGATGTGATTGACCTGGCCTGAGAGTCCCTCATTTTAAAAGTCTAAACACAACGGTTCATCGAACAATAGGAGAAGCAACAATAGGAGGGTAGAAAAATAATAATAATATCTATACTCTATCCGTTTAGGTAGTTAACTAAAGGTAAACAATCTTGATGTAACTTTTTACTTAAAACTCAGTTTAAAAATAAAATGCAAGTAAAAACCAAAGTAAATACAACAGTAACGAATACTAAATCAATTGAACCATAAGTTTGAAAAGTAATTTATTTGTTTAATATGAATTTGAGTAAAAAGACACATCAAGATTGTTTACCTTTAGTTAACTACCTAAACGGATAGAGTATAGATATTATTATTATTTTTCTAGTTTTTAGTCTAGTATAGTGATCTCCATAATCAATTTATATTTATTTAGATATGTACATTTCATATTTTAAATACTAATCTAACTATATACACATAAGATAAAATTAAAAACTCTTAACTAAAATATGGTGTCGAAAAATTCGTCCGCATCGCTGTCGACTGGAAGTGAGCCCAAAAGACTGGCGGCATTGCTACGTTGAATGGCAACGCTTATCCTCTGTCCGAGGTAAAAGTAGACCTTGGTACACGCGAAGTGTCAACTAATTATATCAAGTAATATTTTCAAAAATTGTTGGACACGTATTTTTGGCGCGAGCCATAGCCAAAAAAAAAGAATAGGATGTTTTTTCCTGTAACAAGTTAGTCGCCGCACCGCAACCGTGTTGGCACCACACGGCTGCAACCCGGTAATCGCGCGGAGACTGTGCGTTTTTTTGGCGCAAACATTCTCATATAACGCACCCTAAGAGTAGAAGCTACGATAAGCACTTTATTATAGTTATCGAAGAGCAAACAGATCGTGACAGTGCGATTGACAAGAAGGAGGTATGCTATAGGGATTCGAATAGCATGTCTTCTCTACAAAGCTTTCCTTGGTCCTTGGTCTTCAATGGAGGTCAAAATCCGGCTTCCAACCCACTTCCTTGCCCAGCTGTAGTACTTTTAGCAACATGTAACCATTCGCTCATTAATGAAATTGTTTGTAACCGAGTCGATCCTCCTTAACCACTGTATCAACTAAAACAAACAATGCTTACCAGGATCATTAAAAGGCACCAAAATGAAATTCGTAAAATCCTTGTTATTAACGGCACTTATCGCGGTGGGTAAATTCACTTTTATGACATCTAATTCTTCTTGCATCGACGTCGTCGTATCCAGCACAATCGTGAAACTTCTATCACAAGAGACGAGTTTCAGTACCCCGAAACAGAATATAGCACACTTGAACCACATCGTGCCCAGTAGTTGGGAGACGATGGACTGTTGAATACTACGTCAGTGGTGTCAAGAGTCCAGTCATGTTATTGTTAAGGCGAAGCTTACAAGATACACCACACATGAACTTATGAGCAACAGTTACTTGGCTCGCCAAGCTTTTCTGTGTGGCTCTGTAGCATATTAGTGTTTCAAACTATTAGATTTTATCTATCACTCCTAGATGATGTGCTTAAACTATTCACCTGGTAACAAATCGAAAAATTTGGCATATGCTATTGCATATAGTAATTTCATTGAAACTTGAACTTAAACTTTAACTTCGTCAAAAATCCCCCAATAAATACACAATTTATTTTACTGTAGCTTATTGTGGCCCCTCACTATAATCTTACAGGCTCTATGTGGCCCAGGAAGAAAACAGGTTAAGTATTTACATATGTACTCAGTAAAATCATCACGCCCTTTTCCTCAGAAGCAGGACAAGTACCTAAATTTGAATCTATTACTGATCGAGGTAGGAGGTATACCTTGGTTTAATTGGTCTAGGTAATTAGACCCACAAACCAAAAAAGGCAAAATTCTTTGGAAATTAAAATGAGCAAATTAATTATCTGCTAATGAGAATATCAACATAACAAATACAATTACTTAATAAAGCTCATGAGACAAACGCCGCGAAGACGCCGCCTAGACAAACAACTACAATCCATCCAGACAATTATCTACATACCTAGTTTCAATCAATTTAACCTGGGAAATCCCCACAAAGTATTTAATATCGCTATAATAATATCTTGGGACATATCTTAGTTTCTAGCTTTTATAAAGTAGTGAAACTAAATATTGTTGCGGGGATTTCCCAGTTTAAATTGATTGCAATACGCGGCATATACCACAACGTACGCTTTAAGATATATTTTGCTGTAACGAGTACGAATAGTAGTCGATTTCGTGCCCGGCCACTGTAATACGATTTGTAAACAGGCTTATATACAAATCTGCAAAGAATATTTTTCGATGTTAGTCGATGGTTAGTTCCTTAGATTGACTGGGCCCAGTAGGTGGCTACGTTACTTGCAGCATCTATGGGATTTACTAAATTTTTACTGGTGTATGGGCAGTTGCGGCACTCTAACATTTGACTCATGTTCCGACTAGCTAACTTCCACTGGATATCCAATGGATCTACAAAACCTCTTTTTGCCAAGTTTTTACAGCGCAGGTAGCCTGGATGCGCAACCTATTTAGTGCTTTTCATATCCACTTCAAATAATGTCCAGGTGGCAAATGTTCCTGGGATTTCAAGAAGTCGAGTGGTATGGAGATAGGTGACGTTCTTCCTACTGCTTGGTTCTCACATGGGGTGGATGGTCTTGGATGGACTCTGTGCAACTAAGAAAACTCTTCCAGCTCTTAAGCCTTCCCGAGGCTGCAAAAAAATAAGAAACGTTGTAAAAAGGGTAATGTAAAAAGAACGAAAAATTAGAGACAACAGTTACTTGTAAAAAATCCCGTCACTTTACGTCTGATCTAGGAATTGTAAACAAACTAGCATTTAGTTGTGCAAACCTAGCCTTAACTATGCAATAAAGTAACTGCAATGTTGCACTTGATAACTTTTGACCTAAGAATATTAGTCCCTCACTTGTAGGGCATTCTCCTTAGCGTCTGGCACGTTTATCACCAGTACTCTTCAGTTTCATCTGCAAATTAGGAGAAGGGAGCTTCACAGACAAAGGTGATTTAGTTGCGTTTAGTTACCTAGTTAAATGTGAATGTTAAGGTTCAACTGTTGATTTTTCATGTAATAGGTTTTCGGGACATTCTCCAAACTTACCCGTCTTTACAGAGTGGTAGGTTATCGAAATATGAACCCAAATAATAGCAGATAAATAAAATTATCTCACAACAATATTTTGTTGGAAAACCCAAAATTTAAAATCACACACGACTTTGTCTGCGCAGATTTGATCCCTTTTCTCACCCTTTAAGGTTGAATTTCCAAAAATCGTTTCTTAGTGCTCACCTTCACCATAAAACGAAGCCTTGTATAAAATTTCCGTTCAATGTCCCACTAGTTTCGGCTTGATATAGCAGTCAGTCAGTTCCTCTTTTATTATGTCGCAGCAAAACTAGCTTAATCAGACGTTTAATTAGCGGCATTCAGGCTTTTAATTGAACAGCTAGGCAAATGACTTGGTACGATATCATTTAATAACTTGCCTAGACAAGTCATTTGGAAACTTGAAACCCCGACACGGATAGGTTCTAAAAACAAAAAAATCCTCAAAGCATTTATTTCAATTAGACCATTAACAGGCACTTTTGAATTGTCAAGGTCGGTCGGTTAAAAAGATGAAACTATTTGCACGTTCTAAATCGTAGTAAAATAATATTTTTTTACAAAGTTATAGTTTCATAATTCATGTTGCAATTATACATATATGTATGTGAGAACGATGTAAAAGATGTGAAGGATAAAAGCGTCCGGAGTAAAAAGGACAAACCGTGGCAGCCGAGAAATGACCATTCCCAGCTCGGGCGCCCGTTCACGAACATAACGCATGCGCTAGCACCGGCATTGGCTCAACCATTTTGAAGGGAGCCAAATGATCCAACGCACCACCATCAGTCAGACTTATGAGTGAGCATGACACTCCCGACTGCCAGAGTATATTCAAGTCGAAGACACCCAAAACTGATAGTTATAGATTAAGTTTAAGGTAAACTGTACATAGTACTCACACATGTGCCGTTAATGCATGAAATTATACAATGCTAAATAAATTGAGTCTTCAGCCGGTTCAACATGTTTTCAAATGCAATACAGATTAGTTTGTGGGCCCTAGTGGCTGTGGAGCAGGACCAGCATTAAGCCAAGCATTTTTATCTTCAATATAATCCCGCAACTTATAAACATGCTTGCCTGCATAACTGCACAGTGTTCGTTTAATACAAGATTTAAATTTTGTCTGTGGGGAGGTATTTTATTTTAAAATTTTAAACAGTACCCCATGAAAGATGAGGCTTATTAGAACTAAATGAAGGAAAATTTAAAACTTATGTTAAAAGTTACACTTTGTAAACAAGCATACCTATTACAAATTAGAAGATTATATTCAGGATAAGAATGCTTGGAAACATGTTGGTCCTGCTCCATAGGACAATCAAGGGTGTAGACAAAATCAAACTGGTTGATTTGTGTATTAACTTTATAGATATACTGTTTCTTCTTTGTGTTTTTATTTTTCTGTTGACTCACACACTGTTCCAATATTTGTAAATATGTGAGAACCATTTACCCAAATTTCTTTAGAAAATGAATAAGTTTACCTCTGCTGGTAATACTTTGTTCCTATAAGTAAGCACACTCTGGGTGCATCGTCCTCACATAATATTAAATACATTTTTGTAAACCATATTTTGTAAAATCATTATTTGAAAAGAGTAACTATGGACTTCCTTGTCCGTTCTTCTCCAAAAGAATCTACCTTTCCGAATGGACAGTAGAGTTACTTTATTAATTTAATATTATGTATTATTATGTATTTTACTGAACTGTAAATGATGCCGTTCAAAAGTGCCAATTAATGCCGTTTTGACTTTGACTTTGGCTACTTTAGCTAGTCTGAAACTTGGTTGAACTAATTGGTCCCTATTTATAGTATCATAATTATGTCTGTCGCCTCTTTTAATACAAATATGTAAATTATTTCAGACATACATGATGTTTTCGTAAATGTATTGGTTACTAATGCAAGGCCCATTCATGTTAAGTTACTTTAAACCCTGCAGACAGAAATAGAAGCGGAAATTTCATAAAATGGCCGATTCTACGATATGGTTACGACAAACATAATATAATTTCGTCACATGGTTACCCTATTCTATAAACGGCCCAAGCATCTGCCAGGCCGTTCATTAAATGTTGTATTAGACGCATTAGCTGGATGTCATTTAGGGTTCAATGAAAAGACTAGGCACTTAATTATTCGGCTGACTTAACCAGACGGCTGCGACATATATATACAACGTGTAACAACTCGTCGACTGCCCCATTTATAATTGATTATGATTTCGGGGTTGGTCCCATAGTAAAAGTTATAGGTATGTAGGATAAGTTATATTAAAAGATAATGATGAATCCAGTGACCCCTTTTGCGTTTGTTCTGTTACACGTTGTATAGATTGGGACCAATGAACCAATCAAGAACAGAAGAGTCACTTTTTTAACGTAATATTATTATTTTACTGAACTGGATGACTTTCAAAAGTGCCGTTTAATGGCCTAATTGAAATAAACGTTTTGACTTTGACTTTGAAATGCCAAGGATAAGTACTATGTTAAAGTTAGCTTCAGCTAACTGGACACGTTTGTAATGATGTTTTCATTTATTTCCTCTACTATCGGTATTGTTCGTAGTGCTGAGTAACATGAGTAATCTATTGTGGTAGCGCCACCACATACGGCCGGTTTCATTAATGTATCCACCTTAGATCAACTGTCAAATTAGCTATCAACAGTAGCTAAAACGTCATGTTTGAATGGCGAACATGACGTTTCAGCTACTGTTGGTAGCTTAATTGACAGTTGGTTAAAGTTAGATACGTTATTGAGACCGGCCGTTAGATGTTACGTTATTAGAAGATGTAATTGCTGTGTGTAATTAATTTGACATGAACACATGTAAGGCTCGTGGGTCGTGGCCTTGCATGTGTTCATGTTAAATTACACAACAGATTAAAAATTCACCTAACAAGCAATGCGTAACTATTTTTTGAATTTTGGTTTTTGATTCTGTTTATTAGTAAAACAAACCGGATGACCCCGAGACGAAATGTTTGTTTCAAATTTTCCTGCTGCGAAATTATTATTTTAGTGATATTATTTTGTTTACCAGTGCAGCTAATCTTTGAGTTCGTACTTCGATAACCTTCCAATTTATTTAAACGGTTAATTTTGGGGAATGTCCCGAAAATCTATCCCATGAAAAAAAAAGGATAACCTAGAGGTTATCTTTTATTAAAAAAAAGAAAGAAATATCTTTTGTTTTTTTTCGTGTGGTCCAAGTTTAGGTTTTTGTGAAGCATTTTCCGGTTTCTGGCATGGTGACAGGCTGCATGATGCAGGCGTTCTCTTTTGCGAGGATTCACATGGCAATGTCAACGGCAATTCAATATTTTCTCATTAAAACCAAATTACCACTCTTTCTTTGAATAGCAACATGGGCTTTAGGCACAAAAATGGTGTTTCTATTTTCAGTATTTATATATATTTATATCATAACCAGAGATCGGAATAGTTAGAGTATATTTACCTTAAGTTCAAGGAAGTAAGTAACATAGAGTAGATAAACCAGTAAAACTAACAAATGTCTAAAATAAAATTTATTATGCCAAAAATAATACAGATTACAAAGTAAATTTAGACCCTAGACCCCACACTAGGATACCCTGTGTCGTGGGATCTAGTCGCTTTTCTCCTCTTTCCTACTTGTTCTATGCTGTGCCCGACAGGGTCCATAATTGTGACTAATATAATTATTTCCTAACAACTTTATACATTATGATACGCAATAAAGAATTGAGAATTGAAAAGCCCAGAATCATAAACATGACAATTAAAACCCATGCATACAACACATGTAACAATTTAATGATTGTCGGTTTGGCACATAAACCCTGTTGGGCACCATAAACAAACGAACGATGGCTCTCTGCTGAGTATGTGAGTCATCATAAACATAAAAATATAAATGACAGAAAGGTCATCAACATCATGCACAGTGTATCAAATTTTGCGGAATGTCAAAATGGAATCTAAATAACACAATACAATCATTGTCCGAATAAAAACAATTAAAACAGTCAAGGAAAAATTACAACAAAAACAGCACAAAAGAAAAAACATTATTGATAATATATTGATGTGTGTGTATGTGTGATAAATTGATACTATGTGTGTTTTCCTTTATTTATTTATTTATTTATTTATAATAAGCACACCAACAGCACTGTCACTTATAATTCACATAAAATTACATTCAAAATCGGCATTTCAGTAACCATGCAAATGACAGGTATGCATGACATTGAACATAATGAATATTAGAGTCAAAAGGAAAAATTAAAAACTGCGTCCAGTATACCTAGATCCTGAGCACTACAAAAAACAAAACAATTTGAGCTATTAAGACGTACATTGTTCACACTGTTTGAAGAGGGAACGTCTGTATGAAGCAAAACTCATAGAGAAAACTTCGATAGGGTAATCCGTCAAATTGGACCTTTCATTATATAACCTTGCCATACGTGTTAGGGGGCTATTAAAGGTGGTATTTAAGGTAGATATAGGCAATCGAAAAATGTGATGATGTCGCTTGCTACGTTGGCAAGTCCTAAAGTTAAAATAGTTAATCAATTGCGCATCTATGGAACCATTTATAATTTTATGAAGTGTAAGTAAGTCAGAATGGATCCGCCTTTCTTTTAAACTAATCATCTTATAATGCCTTATCCTGTCATTGTAATCAGGTATAGCTTTTCGGATCCCATTCTTCATACATAGATACCTTACAAAACGGGCCTGAACAGATTCAATATTATTAGTATAACTAGAGTAAAAAGGAGACCAAATAGTGGAACAATACTCCAAGGAACTCCTTACCAGTGCGTTATAAAGTAGAATAATGCTAATATAATTACGGAAAGGTTTGGACATGCGAACTATAAAGCCAAGCATTCTTTTAGCCTTAGCAACTACAGTATCTATATGATCACGAAAGGATAGGGATGTATCAAAGAGTACACCTAGATCATGGATGACTGATACTCTGCTCAGAACTGATCCATCAATATGATAATCAAATTTAACGTAATTCACTTTATTCGTGAAAGTAATAGTCTGGCATTTTTTAACATTGAGCGTCATTCTGTTGTTGAAACACCACTGTTGAAGGACATCAAGATCTCTTTGAAGTTTCATACAATCACCCAGGTCTGATATCCTGCAGTATAATTTTAAATCATCAGCATAGGCTAAACAATTGCAATTTATTAAATCTAAAAGATCATTCAAAAATACCAAAAAAAGCAAAGGGCCCAACTTAGAGCCCTGTGGAACACCAGAGCCAGGAGAAAAAGGCACAGATTCATATCCCGCCAAGGCAATTATTTGGGAACGATTAATTAAATAACTCTCGAACCACCGCAACAGAGAGCCATGAATGCCAGCGCAATTCAATTTCATAGAAAGAATTGAGTGATCAACACGGTCAAAGGCTTTTGCAAAATCTGTATAAACAGCATCAACCTGACCCCTAGCTTCAAAGGTGTTACCAATGAAAGTAGTGTAAATAAGTAAGTTAGACATAGTAGAACGGTTAGAGACAAAACCGTGTTGCTTCGAACTAATTATATGACGGAGGTGAGAGTAAACTACATTGTATATAAGGCCCTCAAACATCTTTGCAAATTGTGATATAATACAGATTGGTCTATAGTTAGTTACGTCATTCACACTACCAGATTTATGCACGGGGACAACGTGTGAGATTTTCCATAAATCGGGAAATGTACCTTACTTAAGGGATTTATTGTATATCATCTGCAATGGCACAATAAGGGCGTCCATGCAGAGACGTATAAAAATAGGAGGAAGTCCATCCGGACCAGCTCCTTTATTAAGATCTAACTTTTTGATGCTATCTCTAACGTCATTTTCAGCAATCCCAATGGAATACATACTGTAATTGGACGAAGAGTAACCTGGAGACAAGTTGCTAGGCTGTTGACTAATACCGTACACAGATGCAAAATAGTCTGCAAATAAATCAGCCACACCACTACCACCCTCCCCAACACGATCACCCCACGAAACCTGTTTAGGAATACCTCTGAAAGTTTTCTTTGACTTAGTATAACGCCAAATAGCTTTAACATTTGTTTTTAATTCACTCTCAATCCTTTCTATATAATTTTTAAAACAGTCATCCATAGCTCTCCCAGCTCGCATTCGCAGGGAAACAAAAGCATCATAGTCCCGAGGGTTTTTGAACCGTTTGAAACGAATCCTGTACTTGTGCTTTTCTTTAAGAAGTTTAACTAACGAAGCCGAGAACCAAATTGGATAACAATTATTTTTAGGTTTACCCTTCGGCGTGTATTTATCTATATTTTCCCATAGTATATTATAAAAAGTTAGAACAAAATCATTACAACTCAAATGACAATAATCCTCCCAATTTACTTCACGCAGATCGCGAACACATGCCTCATAGTCCGTTTTAATGAAAATATATTTAGACTCATTCATCATTTTTATTCATCTGCCTAGCCTATTTCCCAGCTATAGTGGGGTCGGCATCCAGTCAACTGGAGCTTCCACAACCAACCTGGTGTTAGATTTTCTGGCTTCTAACAATCCGTAACGACTGCCAAAGATCTACGAATGCCAGCCGGGACAAATGGCTTAACTTGCTTTCCGAGGCACGGAGGAGTCTCGGTATGTTAAGATGGTCACCCATCCACACCTCCGGCCGACCTCGGCAAGGGTTGTGTAACCTTGAAAATCGACCCGTGCAGCTGTTATTATTGAGCCACGGTCTCCTCTTTTATCCTTTATTACTATTTAGTAATAAGAACCACTAAATACCTATCAATAACAAATAAGACTAGTCATCTAGGTACTGATAATATTACAATGAACAGGTAAATAACATCGTTACATCGTTAAAAACAATTACATACATATATAGCACTAGATAAATAAGTACCTATAGCACACAAGAAGCTGTATCAGCATTACCATGAACGAGTCATTTTATATTAAGATCATGTCACGTCATCCATATTATTAGAACGAATCGGTTGATACCTCGCTTATTAAAATCGGCTTAGTAGCTTTGACGCTTTCCTGCCAGGGTTGCGGAATTTGTTCGAAAGAGTCACCGCGGCCCCGGGACGCAAAGGGCTTTAGAAGGAACACGGATGGGTTTTAGCCAGTAAGAGTCTGACACGCCCTTCCACTCCACCCAGAGCGGAAGAAGTCATCTGATGATATCACATACCCAAAAAAAAATCGGAAATAATACAGGGAAAGAGATGGAAAGAACGATAACACTAGCCTGGAGGAAATGTTGGGGATTAAGAGAAATAATTACATCAATATAAATGTAAAGAAAAAACTACGAAGTAGTTATATTGCTACATATTGTTGCCAGGCATGATCACTGAGGAAAGACGACGAAGAAAGAATTGCCGTCTGCCAACGTAAAATGGAGATAAGCATGCTTGCTTGCAATGCATCTAAAACTATCAGATAAGGTTAAAAACATCTACATTAGAAAGGTCACAAAAATAATAGATGTAAGGAAAAAACAAAATCACTCAAGTGGCATTGGGCTTATATATATATATATATATATAATTATTCAGCTTACCGTAAATACCTATACTATTATAAAACTCGATTAATCTTATTGTTAAGTTGTAAGTTCGAATTGTAGTAAGAAAAAAAAATTTTTACAAAAAAATACTTCCGAAATTAAAGTTATTTTATACTTTGTGTGTTTTTCGAAGTCGGTAGTTTTTTTTTTAATTTTTTTTTTTTAGTGGTTCAAATGTACAAGACTTTCCCCTTCACAGCGTACCGGCGTGATGTTATGTTATAAACTGGTGTAAACAATGATTTCAGCAATCCCAGTCCATTTGCTATCATTTATTGATGAGTTCCGTTGCCTATCACCGAAGTTCTTCATCAGATCTTCAGCAAATAGAATGGGACTAACTAATCGCTTCAAGTGTGCCTATAGAATTTAAAGAGTTCTCTCTATTTCTCCAAGATGCCATGACTTGATTATCATGGGACCACCAGGGAAGTATATCCATTCAAATGAAAAAAATCCAAATCGGTCCATCTTCGAGTAATCGGGGAACTTACATAAAAAAAAATAATAAAGGGTTCCGACGATTAGAGAACCTCCTCAATTTTGAATTTTGAATTGAATTTTGAAGTCGGTTAAAAAAATGCTTGGAAAATCATTTATACTTGCAGTTGGTACTCAAAGGTCTTCGTCAAACTCCTGGTTCTTGCAATGGGCGGTTCAAGCTGGGTATGGTTTGTGACTTGTTTTTTTTAGAAATTTGATTTGCCTTTGCGTTACCGCATTCATTTACGGTTTCTTTCTTTTACTCATGTAATTTAGGTAGACATAAAACGTTTGATTACATTTCTTTTTGTGAGTGCATGGACTTCTGAATCCCGTTTTTAGTGTCATAATTTTGTCATAGCGTAAAGCTACTCTTTTTCCTGACTCTTTTACACGTTTAAGGTCTTCCTTTACGTTTTTCTGTTTTTCTAGCACGAGGAAAATATTCTTTCAGGTAGGTATCTATTTGTATCCTCCAGCGACTATTTATTTTTAAGTATCTCTATTTTTCTGTTGATTGTTGTTATGGTGACAACCACTGGTCTGACTTCTCCTGAGATTTTTCCTATCCTATGACGTTTTCGATTTCCCATTTCTGGCAAGGTATTTTCATATCGTTGTTAGTAACGTGTGACACTATGGAAAGTAAACTTTTACTTCAAACCCTTTTCTTTTTCTTCAATACTTAGAGTATAACATTTTTTCTTCTCAGTTGTTTAGCCATGATGTCTATCTATGGTTTTTTGTTGTTGCCCAATTTTTGTTTGTAACAGTTCAAAAATGTGATAACTTTTTAATTATTAGACTTTTTGATATTTTACTCCATCTCTTTCATTTCTAGCAGGTTTTTTGATAGATCCACTTGCATATTTTATTAAAAAATTGAAGACTTCTTCACGTCAACGTAACACTCGCGCTCTCTCTTGGGATCGCAACAAACTATTAGGTGTTAATTGGTTGTGCTTGAACAGAATTTGGTTTGTATCTTGTAGATAGTTCTGCTACTCGCCGATAGATGGCGTTATTGTAAGTATTTCTGATTGGTTTAATTTTGAGTGTAATTTGAGATTATAATATGAACAAGATATTCCGAACGGTTTTTGTGAACTTATTCCTTTCTGGCACTATAGTAAGACATACATAAATACAAACATACTTACATGCTTAGACTGCGAATCATAACCTTCCCTTTTGAGTTTGCCGTAGCCCGTTAGAAAGCCCAAATTTTTTTGCTGACGCGATTGGCACAGTGGTTTAGCGATTGGCTGCACGGAACAAATATTTGTATTGCCTGAGTTACTTGTTTCGTATCTCGCTGTTTGTGTATATGAGTTTGTGTTTGTAAACGCACCCACGATACAGGAAAAATTCCTAGTGTAGTTCAAAGTTTAAAAAAAAATTGATGACCGAAAATGCACTGCCAGGCGGCTTGCTAGTGCTGATACATTAATTGTTGTCGATGATAGTAAGTCACTTTGTGTAAGCTCTCTCTTGGAATAAACTTGTTGGTAGTTATATCGTTATATCGAGCCGTTTGGGGTTGGAACTCTCGGGTCTTGGGGCCCGAGTGCACATAACTTGTTTAAAGATCTCTCAAGGCGCTTAGTTGACACTTCACGTGACCCAAGGGCTGGCTTTTACCTTGGTCAAAGAATAAGCATTGCCATACAATGTGGCAATGCCGCCAGTCTTTTGGGTACACTTCCAGTCGACAGCGATGTGGATGAATTTTTTGACGCCATATTTTAGGGTTAATTTAGTTAGGAGGTTTTATTTTTATTTCTCGTGTATATAGTTAGCTAAGTATTTATGGAATAAACATTGTTAACGAATATTCGTAAGCTGATTTTTTCTTGTAATTATCTGCGTTATTCTTTTTTTTTTACCATCGTCCTTATTTTGGTGGTCTGAATTTCTAAAAGATTATCCATCTATATTAATGGGACACTATACACATATTGCTCTTTCTGTTAGTGAAAACCACATCAAAATCCATAATGTAAGCAGACAGTGACAGCCAGCGACATTGCTTTATACTGATACGAAAAGAGTAAATAGAGTTATAGAAGAGAAGACATGTAAATGTTATCGTTGATAGAATGTCACTTTGTCGAGGACTTGATTCGACTAACATTGAACAACACTACAAAACAGAAAACTTTGTAACAGTATTAAGCTATATTGGCGCTGAGGTATCTACGGAAGCAGTTTGTGCGCCAATCACGTATGATGTACGACTACGATTCCTGCTCAGAACAAGTTTTGTGGTTTACAAAAGAGTAGCAGAAGCAGAGCTCGCTGGATGTGCGTGTAAGGGTAGGTCAAATTGTCAGCAGTGAAAAGTTCAGGAGCTAGGAGATTAAAAAAGCGCAGTATGCTTTCCAATACTTCGTTATATTTTTCGTTATACTCAATTCAATAAAATTATATAACCAAAACATGTATTCAATTCGGGGTTAAGTTCGATTCCCACCCAGGACAAATCTTTGTGTGATGAGCATGATCATTTGTTCTGTGTCGGGGTGTAATTTCTCTATAATATGTATGTATTTAGAAATATCTAAGTATGCTTATCAGTTGTCTGGTTGCCATAGCATAGGCTCTGCCTAGTTTGGGATCGGATGACCGTGTGTGAGTTGTCCCAAGATATTATTATTATTATTTCATTTTTTTTAAACTTACTTATTACGTTTTTAAATAGTTCCTACAAAATACAAATAAAAAAAATAAAATAATAATATAAAAAATAGAAGCCCACCGATATCGGGAACAAGGTCCAAGCTACCGGCGGTCAGGGCTCCAAAGAGAGGAACCTCCTAAGAATGCGTGCCGTGTCCAGAAGTACTGCTTTCTGAATCAAGCTCTTGCTCTCTCTAAATCCAGCTGCCTAACGAGAGCTTCCTGAGGTGTTGGTCGAGGCTCGTGGCTAGTAAGCCGTTGGCTGACACGACTATCGGTACAATGACTGCCGAGTTCACATCCCACATGTCAACAACCTCGCGAGCCAAGTCAAGGTATTTGATTTGTTTATCTTTCTCGGCTTTCACGAGGTTCTCGTCATGCGGGACAGTTATGTCTACAATCATTGCACGCCTCTCGATTCGGTCCACCACCGCTATATCAGGCTTATTGGTCACAATAGTAGTAGTGTCAGTGATGATGGACCGATCCCAGTACAATGTGATATTGCCAGTATCGAGAACTGGGTCGGGCACATACCTGTAGAAGGGCCTCCGAGTCCACAAGAGAGTATTTCAGAGCTTGCTGATGGATAATCCTGGCTACAAGGTTATGTCTATGCAAGTATTCTCCGTTAGCTAGACGAGAACAATCAGAGATAATGTGGCGAATTGATTCTCCCGGACGGAGACATGCCCGACATATGTCAACCGTGCCGTCCTTCACATTATTATTATTATAATTGTATTAAAAATGGAACATCCGAAATTACTTAATGCTTGTTCATTTTAAGTCGTTTGATGGTTAGAATTAAAAATAAAATATCAGCAAAATAATAAAAGATAACAGTAGATACATAGGTAGGTATGTAATAGATCAATCTCACATATTACTGTAAACCTAACAGTTGTCAGTGGTAACAAAACCAGTATAAACCGGCTTCATGCGTTCAATTGAAACGCTGTACTCCACTAGGCCTGCTGAAGGTGTTACCGCCGACATACTGTACAGACCAACCAGTGATGAGTATGGGAATGAAAGTTGCATTTGAGAATGCGTTGTGCAGAGCTTCAATAATACGTGATAATAATATAAGTCCTCCCAACTTGGACAGAGGACATACCGACGACGTATCAAATTACTAAAAATTGTTGCGACACTTATGATTTGAGGGATTCCCGGACCGCACTAGTAATGAATCTGCTGAACTCTCATATCGTGGGGTCACTCGTATTAATAAAACTTACCGACATATTTATTAAAGTTTCGTATTACTGATTCTCATAAATATTAGTACACAGAAGACGTGGCTTCAGTCTTGACCATGGCGTCGTACCGGCTATGTTTTGTTATTTTTTTCCTAATTATACAAACATGTGCCGTTTACGGGCAACAAGATATTATAAAGGGCAGTTTGACATTTGTTATCGACGATACAGCATCAATGTGGGATGAAATAAGACAAGTGAAAGATGAAGTCAATATTATATTCGAGAAAGTTCTAAGTTCGAAAGCGTCGCAAATAGAAAACTTTGTTCTGGTCACATTTAACGATCCGAGTAAGTACAACGTTTTTTTTTATTTTTTTATTTGAGATAAGTTTGAAGAGACAAAGTTGAAGAGATTAGGGTTGTGATTACTTTTACAACTTTTGTACATTGTTTGCGTTTAAAACTTTACGAGGTATCCTATTAGGAGAAAACGATGCGCTTCCCTGGTGCGCCGCTTACGGGCCAGCTCCAACCTTATTCTGCGCTGTGTGGCGAGGGCCCTACTATGAAGTTTTAAAACGATCATGATTCCGAATTATATAACAATTTATGGTTTATTTCTGTCATAAAGCTACATTGTTACAGTAATTTTATTTATCTTATTCTGCCTTATGCTAGAACCTATGTGAGCACTGGACTCTGAACTAGGTTCGGGGCCTGTATGACAGATTTCCAGGCTCACACCCCTATAAACATGATCATATTTAACGGGATAGTGCTGTACATAGCAAATAATACTATCCCGTTTACATCATCGGAATTGGATGACATTAACACGTCATAGTAGCGCTGCAGACTCGATTGTTTATATGTGGGTCGCTGCTACAAGCTGTCCACCTCGGTGTTAGGCGTGTGGCAGTGACTCACATGTATTTATGGTTTTAGGTTAAGTGATTAGATTAGAAATACTAACATAGGGTGTTACTAACACAATTGAGTCATGTTACTTGATGAATAAAGTTACCTACTGGGTACTAATTATATTAGTAAGTAATTGGTAACTGAGTTGTCGTCGGTAGAACTAAAGTACTGGTCTTCAGCTGCTTTACGTTAGGCAGATAATTAATACTTTTATGAGCACGAAGGTGCAATGTGCATAATTAAACTAATACAATGCATGGCTTACGCGGCGAATTGTGCCCGCGGGTAGCCACATAAGCATTTGCCATCAGGTGAACCGCCTGCACCAGAAGAGGAGAATTCAGTCCGAACTTCACTACATTTTGACTGTCGATTTTTTGTCTATTATGTTTCTACAAAAAGAAAACTGTTCCATAAATAGTGTACATATTTGATGCGGCAGTGTGTCTGTCTGTCCGTTTAATTTGACGATAAACCACTAAATGGATTTTGATGAAATTTGGTTCAAGGGAGACCTGGATTATGACAGGTTACTTTCCATTCTGGCAGTAAATGATCTCGGGATAATAAAACACTATTCACGCAGTTGCCGGCAGGAGCTGGTAATAATATAAACATCAACATAAATGTTAACAAAGTGTGTCGCCGCGTGTTGTGAGAAGATGCGTGCTCTTTATTTATAAATGAATCCCTCATATCCAGTTTCTTTTGCTGACGGTTTGATGTTACAAGAATGGTCTTGATGAGATACTTGTAGAGATTAGGTACCTATCGGTACTTACCAGTGACCATTTGACTTTGCCTTTCAAGGTATTTAATTTTAACAAAGACAACACACAAATAAACTTCCAATAATATTATGAATAATATAAAGAAGATTGCTACGCTTTCTTATCTCTGGACTTAACCCAAAGCTTTGTTATTTATTATGTTTGTTGTAAATACTGAACTTATCATTGTTAGGGTTAATATGGCAACAAAAGAAAGGGCGTATTTAAGATTTAATTAAAATAATGTATTATCCTTTATTTAGCTGTGGAAGGTCGTGTGACGCGTCCGCTAAGACGCTAAGAGAGTATACGAACTAAAGAAAAATATCAAGAATCTCTCAAGTGGATGCAGAGGGCTGGAATCGTTCTCACATATAATATTTACAAGTTAGAAAGAGAGAGAAATATTAGAGCGTTGGTTCAGATTTGTTTTTGTTAATATTCCAACAATCACTGGCACTTATAGGTTATTGCGAAGCTTACCTACAAACTTATCATTATTTAATCTAAATAATTAGTCTCGCGCATAAAACCTAAAACGCAAAAGCTCGTCATGATATAAATGTGTTTGTTTCAGCTGCCGAACTACGAACCATCACTAAAGATCGAAATGTGTTTAAAAGTGCTGTGGCAGACATAAGTGTTCATGGAGGATTTGATTGTCCGGAGTATGCCATGACAGGCATCGAACTAGGTCTCACGAATAGCTTGCCGCAATCCTATTTGTATGTGTTCACTGATGCTTCGGCTAAGGATCACGCTATGTTTGATCGAATCAAGACTATCTCACAAAAGATGCAGAGTCAGGTCATTATTGTATTTATTTTATTTTTGACTTCACACATCCATGGACAAGTATTATGTTAACTATTATAATAATATCATCAAAATGTGTTCTATGCAGTGTAGCTTGCATAAATACTGTGTCCAGTTTAGCGAATCAGTCTCGAGGAGACTGCCTACTGTTAGACAAAATCTTTCAAGCAATGCATTCTAGGGATATTTATTGTTCTCACTCACTCATGTGTGTGAGTAAATGCATAGCTGCCATAGATAGCGCTAGAAGATAGCCAAAAGCCAGCAGAAAAACTTAAATTTCCCGGGATAAAACTAGATAAAAAATTAATTGAATTTTATGTCCTAGCAATTACTGTCCGTACCAAGTTGCCTCGAAGAGATCGCGGAACGCGATAAGGTCTTCCATTATACATATGTGTTTTAGTTTTCTTTTAATGTAATTTTCGGTGTAAAATTAAGTATATAATAAATAAACAAATAAGGTCCTGATACAGAAGGCAGTACTCCTTGATACGGCTCGTATGGGAGGGAGGAGGTTCTTTTCTCTGGAGCCCTTCCCACCGGTAGCTTGGATCCTGTTCCCGACAAAGGCAGACTACTGCTTGTTACATTTAAAATGTTGTTTTTTGTTTTTTTGAGAAATATTTTAAAATAATAATTAGTAAGTACTTATGTATAAAGAAATTAATTAAAAATAGAAATAATTTAATTTGATTAAGTTTTTCATGTTTTCAGGTAGTATTTATACTGACTGGCGAATGTGGTTCAAGAAGTGATGCTGATTATCAAGTGTACCACAAAGTTGCAGAAGTTACAAATGGCCAAGTTTTCCATATGATGAAAGATGATGTCGTAGATGTAAGATGACTTTAATATATACAACCCTAATCTCTTCACAATTAACAGGCTTCGTCTGGGTAAGCCCGCTCCATCGTCGACTTCGTCTCTGTCATCTCTGACCTAGACTAGAGTCAAGAGCAAACCCATATCAAATAAAAAAAAACTTAATAAATTGTACACACTGATTTTATTATTTCATATATTGACTCTTCTCAACCAACATGTATTAATTTTAACAGATATTAAAGTATATTGAGGAGTCAATTACAGGCAGAAGTATTCCGCTTGTCAATACAAAATTACCCCCCGGCCGTCAAAATGTTACAGTAAGTAAAATGTTTTTTTCATCAACATTGTTTAAGTGTGTTTTTTGTGATCAATTTAAATTTTTAATATTATATATCTTTATCTCCAGTATCCTGTCGATACTCATACTGGAAAAGTAATAATTTCTTCAACTGCAACGGATCCCAAGATCGGAAAAGTAATAGGTCCAGATGGAAGCGAGCCAACTACAATACCCATTATCTCTGGTAAATCTGACATGGCGGTACGTATCTATCACAAAATGTTTGTAGAAATAATCGACAAAATATGCATGACTGTTTTAATGCTTTTCCATGAGCAGGATAAGGCCAGTGAAACCAGAATTATTTTGGTTTCTAAGCGCCAGAATTGAAAAACTACCCAAAAACAACAGGTTAAGCTGTTGTTTTTACCAAGTACATAAAATGGATTCCATCACAATCATGGAACTAACCGCCACCATCAGACCGGTTCCAAAACACAAGTGGAGATGAGATAACATTTCTAAATAGCGGGACAAAAATTGTGTCAACAGGTCACCAAGGTTATTGGCGCAAAGCCAGGAATCCACACGGTGGAGGTCGACAGCAAGTCTGAAGCTCACGTTATTATCAGCGCCCATAGTGACCTCAATTTTCAGCTTGGATTTGCTGTTTTCAAGCCCAATTCGATTAAAGATACAGTTACAAGACCCGCACCAGGTACGATGATCATGAGTATACTATTTTTCACACCAGCTATACGAAAACTTGAAATTGTACTTACAAGTTATTTGCATAACTTATACAATTTGAAGTTCCTCACCTAAAGTACGTCTTTATAGCCTGCGAACGTCACGCGTCGGCCTCCGCTGCTAGGTCCAAGTTGCGCGGTCAAAATGAGTTTCCAAATTCAAATCACATTACTGCCGGTATGCGTAAGATAAGGGTTAAAATGAAAGTCAGTACAATATTATTTCCGAGGGGTCGGGGTTAGCCTGGGGCATAGCTTTGAACGCGCAACCTGCTCCTAGCAGTGGAGGCCGACGCGTGCCGCTTGCGGAGCCACCTCTCTTCATGGCTTGTCCACAATTTTCTTGTAACTTCTCGTATCCTTCTTTGCGTTCGAGATTCAATATGACGCCCGTGTCATTAGACACTGCTTTATCCCCTCGGTGCATAATCTTCTATTAAACTAACTGACCCGGCCGACAGAAACATACAAAAATGTCATAGAGAATTATTTTTCTGAATTTCCCAATCGGGCAAAAGACTGAATTTTTCTTCCCTATGAACCGGAATTTAAAAAAATCCGGCCAAGTGTGAGTCGGAATCGGGTGCAAAGGTATCCGAACGAATAATATGTATTTAAGATGTTACTATAAAGTCATTGACTATTAATAAGTTTTCCTGTAATGTACAGGTACCTATTATATGTAATTTTTCAAAATTTTAGATTCTGTTTCAGTGGGGGCATGGTCAATTTTCTTTAATAATCGCTTATGTATGTACCTCACCAGTACCGCTTCAGTTAGCACAATCATGTGTAATGTTATGTCATATTGAAAAAAAGAAGAACAAAATATTCTGCATAACGTAGGAGTCATTCGTATTTTTTACAGTGTGTACAATATGTAAGGCGAATTGTGTTCCTTATACATTAAAGTGTTTCTTAATCTTTCAGAGGGAAATGCGTTCTTAGGAATCAGATTACTTGGGAGCGGAGTCATATTTACCACAGCGAAGATCCTCGATATGAGTGACAACGTTATTACAGAGCTGCCCCTAGAACTAGTGGATGAAACAACAAAGTTCTACGTCACTGCTTCATTTGATCCTCCGTTCACCATGTTTCGCGTCTCCGTAAGTATTTCACGCAAAAAGTATCATCATAATCATCATCATATCAACCGAAAGACGTCCACTGCTGGACATAGGCCTCCCCCAAAAGAGGGCCATAATCACCACGCTTGGCAGGTGATCGCAGTGTAGCTGTTGCAATGCACAGATAATGCTGCTGCCTATACTCTGGTGAGCCCCTTAGTCGCCGCTTACGACACCCACGGGAAGTGATGGGATGATGCTATTCTGCTATTCTTTTACGTCCGACATCATACAGAACAAAAGGTATAGGTTAGTTACATAGGTTCGGGGCTATGTCGTAACATGCGCATGGGCCAATTGGAGGCTTAGCTTTGCTTGGCAAGGTCAATAGTAGATGCAAAACCTTCCTTTCATATTGACATCCCACAGTCGAGGCACGGAAGGGCGCAAAGGTAACGTTTTGGGGTAGGTCCTTATGGAAAAAACAGTCCGCACTAAGAGCTTCTTCACACTAAGTCGCAAGCGCTGCTGCCCCACTGCTTGTGACCTAATGTGAACTACTTTAAATACGTTCGGGAAGAACAAGAAAAACTGAAATGAAATCAAATAAATAAGTTGATCTTGAAGTACAGTTTTATACTTTATCTATTGCATTTGTGTTTACTGCTTTACATATTTAATGCAAGTATTTCCTTTTCCCAGGTGACTGGAAATGATGTAAAAAGTAAATCACCAATCGTAAGAACAAGTCCAACACCCATATCACGACAGGATCCATCAACAGGTATTCACAAATTTCAGATTATGTTTTATTAATACTATCTTACAAACTAATGCTATCTATTCTGAAGACTCGAGTATTGCATAACTTGAAGGCGTTGACTACTATTAGGTGAGTCGCCTAATTCCCATTCTAAACATTATACTACACTATATCTAGCTGTCCTACTGCTGGGAAATGACCTCCCTCTAGTCATTCCAACGTTCTCGGTTCTTTGCCAGTTCCTAAAAAAGACATTTAAGTCGTCCCGCCATCTCCTTCTTGGACTGCCGCAGCCCTTTAACGCGATTTCAGGGCACCAAGTTTGTGTTTTTACGACCTCACTGCTCGATAGGCAGACGTGTCCAGACCAGTCCCATTTAAGCTGGGCAAATTTCTGAGCCACATCGACGATATCTGCATTGGAGTGTAGTATAGTGATTCTATCGCAATCCGTTAATTGTATACCAAGTATTTAATGCTCCATTGCACGTTTCGCACGTCTTTTTGGATGTTAGTCGAACAGTTGCAGCACCATAGATTATAATGGGGAGAATGCACAATACATATGTCCATTACCGTCCACTTACAGTGACAGGCAAAGTGGCCTAAAAAAATTCTTTCATGGACCAGTGGCTCTTTCAGGCAGCTTCTGTTCGGTACGTTATTTCTTTATATTGCCTAGCCTGAAAAGAGACTACTTGGCCCAGGCAGTAATATTCTTGTACATATTGAATATTGTCCCCACCTATGTGTACCTATACTCGTTGTAGAACTTTGTTTTGAAATTGGTCATGATTTTGGTCTCTGACATCTTCATCTTCAATTTAACCTCAAGGCTCGCATCGCTCAGGTCTTGTAACAGTTCCTCTAGTCCAGAGGCTGAAGTAGAAAAGAGGACAAATGTTATCAGCGAAACGCAGATTAGTCAATCTGACTTCGCCAATGACAATATCTTTTTCGTCCTATTTGGCTGCCTGCTCTTAAAGACGAAGGGTGCTGATGAACAACTTTGGAGATAGCGGGTCGCCGTGTTCGGCTTCTTTAAGAAGAGAAGCCCGAATTCAGTGCCTAACGTCTCTGGTTTTGTGGCACATATACAAACACAAGATATGCATAAAAATAATATTTAATAAAGTTTAACATCAATGGAGATTTTAAAAACGTCCTTTCACTGTATGATGCTCTGCAACCTGAGTAGAAATTAGGCTATATTTTATCCTGCAGCGAAACTAGCAATTTTGATTTATTTACGATCTTCTCGTGCTCCAAAACTAATATAACATTGGTTTGTTCTTTACCTTACAGAAAAGAAAGTTAATACAGCACCTGAGATAACGATTGACGGAGCGCCGTTAATAATCACGGATTACGATGTTCCGCTGCAACTGAAATGTAATGTGCACGGCTACCCAGCACCTGACATCATTTGGGAGGAAAAAGATACTGGAATCAGGCTGCCGGCTAAGGTATAACCGTCTTAGTCCTGAATATTCGGTAGTAAGAAAAAGCCTAATCATTTTTCTGGACCATTTGAAAAATGATTAGGCTTTTTCTTACTACTACTAGAAGAGTATTAAAAAAGGAAACTAAAACTAGCTTGATCGGACATCCTTTCGTCTCCCCTACCTCCATTAGGTTATGTTCTTGTCCTGTACGTATATTCCTAGACGAAATATTATTAGCCAGATAGCAGCATATTTGGGGCTTTCCATGATCCGAGCTGCGAAAAAAACATTCTGGAGAGGTTTTATTTCAAAATAAATGTTACAAACAAAAAAAGCCAACTGACATTTTCGGTTCGCTCGGGATTTCTACAAGATTAGTGGCAATAAAATGTAGCCCTATTTTTTGACAACATTTACGGTAACATGGTGTAAATGTTTGTTTTTTGACGTGACAACGTCTAATAAATCGATGAACGCCTGCTGCACGCACAAAAAAGGATGACTCATTGTAACGTTACGCTCATTGTAACATTACGATCATTTCATCAATGTTTTGTTATGACGTTGTCACGTTAAACTATCGTCCGTAAACCGACTTTACAGACAATCAATTTTTTTGTTATAATATTTTTTTTCTTTTCTAGGTACAATTAGTCGAAGTTCCCTATGACTATGTCAGTATTCTAGATATAGATAAAGCAAACAAAAATGTTACCTACCAGTGCAAAGCGAGCAATATTGTTGACGTTAATATCAAATATGTGCAAGTTGAAACTAAAAGGAAGATTTATTTTGATGTCACGGAGATTCCGAAAGGTAAATCACACAAAAACGTAGAAAAAGATTAAACTTTTTTAACAATACTAATTGTTATCGCTTGTATAACATATCACTGGAAGCGTGTTTCCTCTTTCCTTCTTTATTTTTTTAATCTGCTCTTACACTTTCACTGTATATACCTTCAATACAATTAACTTACTCTGCATTTATTTTGAATATCTCTAATAAACTCTTTTCTGTCATTACTCTTACATGGTTTTATTTTTATTACTTACTAGTTTTTGCCCAGGACTTCGTACGCGCATATCCCGTTTTTTCCCGTTCCCGTAGGAATTACGGAAAATACTTTCCGACCAGTAGTTTCGGCTGTGCGTTGACAGTCAGCCACTCATTGATTCCCTCAGTAAAGGAAGAGTTTTAAACAGGGTGAATTTTTAAAGTATGCATAGATGGCCAAATCCGATTCTCTGAGGAATATTGAAAAGCACTGAAAGGAGACTCGAGCCCGATTTTGGAGAAAACTTATCCAATTCATTTTTAGTTAATTACCAAGACATAAAATTATGTTTATGCATTGAGTTATCAACGTTTTTAGTGTATTTTCGTTTAGCTGATTTTTTTTCTTGAAAGTATCTAATACGTTTTTCTAATTAATTTTTTTTTTACCATTGTCCTTATTTTGGTGGTCTGAATGATTTCTAAAAGTTTGTCCACCTATTTTAATGGGACCTTAGATATTGATTGACATCAGAAAAAAATGGGTGTTGTCTAGTTTGAACTGAATATACAATTTATCCTGTCTTTTTTAACCTTTTCTATTCACTTGCTCTACATACTTAGATTTATTTCCATTCTAGAATAGAATAATAAGAATTAAAATAATGTATTGTTTGAGAAATTACATTCTGTTTTTTTTATTCTTATTACTTCCTCAAAGAAAAGCTTTTTAAGACAAAATCAAAATAAATAAATTAAAATTTCAACAAAATCATTTGAATTGGGAGAACAAAAGTCGTCGCTTTTTGAAGGCGGTTAAATAAATGTTTTTGAAAAAACACTAAACGTGGGTAACGATCAACTCAACATACTCAATTATTATTAACTATGTTTACTAAATAACTGTAACTACATTAATAGGTATGTAGTTTTACTAACCGCTCCATCGGTCTCACGGTCGCAAGTGCACCTGCCGAGGGTGGAGTCCTGGGTTCGATGCCCAGGTCAGACAAAACAGAGTCATTGGGTTTTTCCAATAGGAATTTCCCAGTGACAGCCCGGAATTTGGAAGTAGGTGGTGTGACACCCCCGTGCCTCGGAAAGCACGTTAAGCTATTGGTCCTGTACCAGAGCTCTCTCCGGTCATGTCGGGTTACCGTAACATCGGAATATGAGAGTGATGGAAGTGGGTGTGCACCTGTGTTGGCGCACACACTTGTGCACTGTAATATGTCCCGCGCTGATGGCTAGTCTCGGTTGAGAATGGCCGCCTTGGCCGAAATCGGTGAGGAGGACTATATATGTAGTTTTAAAATACGCATACCTGCTAGGCCTGATACTTTGCTCACGGACTAGAAAAAACATAAATTTATATTTTTGTTTCTAGATATTCGTGTAGAGTACAACAAAGAAGGGAGTCTCACTTGCAAGGTAGACGCCTACCCACCAGCAACAATAACGTGGTATAAAGACGCAACAGTTGTCTCCGGAGACACCAAAATTGACATCTCTGGTGACAAGACCGTCCTCACTATAAAACACATGCAGCCAGAGTTGCAAGGAAAGTTTACGTGTGAAGCAAGAAATGACTTCGATCGGAAAGTTTATATCGTTGAAGTTGACATATTTGGTGTGGGTAAGTGCGCATAATGTTGTAATAAGTATTAAGCGGTATAAGTACAGTTATAAGACTTCCGTGCATCTAATTATCCGAGCAGTCAAAGATGTTTTAGAGACAACCCAAGCCAGGCAGGAGTTGGGGGGTAAAATGGGTTAAACCTTGCAAAAACAATGCATAGTTTTCGAGAAATTTACAAAATATTTTTCTGAGCTCAAATCAGCTAAAAGCGATAATGAAACGTTAAAATGGGCGATTGACAGCCAATTCTGTCACAATACATTGTCTGTGGAGTAAAATATCTCGCGAAATCGATAAAAAGGAACGTAAAAAAAGGACGTCATTTGCGTCATGAGTAACTGTCATCCGTTTTGGGTCATTCCGTTTCTCCTCGAGTTGCGTGAATGTGCTCTGTGTATTTCGTGGTATCGTTGTGGCTTCTTTCGATGACCTTGGCTTCTCCCCTGGACTTGAATTGTTTACCTTCACGATTGACCTAAGCTTGGACACCGATTTTCTGCCTACTCGACTGACTTTAGCGCGTAATATCCCGGACTTCGATTTACTGCCTACACGATCGACCTTCGCTACCATGGAGGAACCCCAGCCATTGACGAGCAGTACTGCGGTAATGGACGAACTTCAGCCGTCGACGAGCCGTTCTGCGGTGGATAACGAACCTAAAAATACTGCTTTGAAAAAAGTTAGTGTACTCCCATTGTATGTGTGTACAAAAGGCAATATTACTACTGTTACTGGGAGAACTTGGATGCAAGAGCGAAGCGAGCTCGGGACCGGGGGCACCCCGACTCGGACAGGATTTTTTTTAAACCATGGAGCAGGACTACAACGCGTTTTAGGAAACTTTTTGAACGTTTTGAGCTTAGGTTACAAAAATTTGTTTTTCTCAGAAACGGTGCGTTACCTTGTCTTGGGAGTGGTGCCAGGGGGGAAAGGCCTCCCCTCCCTCCTCCTCCTCTCCCGCCCCCCTCTTCCTGCCAAACGTAACTAAATTTTATCCGATGTAGGTCGCCATGGACATTCTAGAAATATCTGGGTATTAACTGCCCGCAGTGATGGGAAGTTAACCGTCCTGAAAGAAAGTCAATTTCCTTATATTAGTCCCAAGCACTATACATTTTGGCATGAGATATATGGTGACATTTCCAATTAACTTACCTAGCCAGGTACATTAAGACCCACATCGATACTGAAAGTTGTGAAAGGGATATTTGTCTGAAATTCCAAAAGTTAAGTTATTAACCCTAACTAAATGTCCCATTTTAACAAACGGGGCATTGTTTCATGGAACAATATGAATGAAAAAAACGGTACATGGCATAACACAAAACTTGTTGATTATTTCAGAGAAACCAGTCATTTATAAATCACACGAAGAATTACGTGTCACGGAGAAAAAAAATGCCGCTTTGTCTTGTAGGTAAGTCATGATAAAAAAAAACAAACAAAACATTATCGATAACTCAAGGTAACCAAAACTTTTGATACACAGTGGTTGAGATATAAGGATCAAAGGTGAATCAACATATGATTGGACATGTTACATAAACATTATTTAGTTGTCAAAAAAACTTCGTCTAACCTAATATCAGTTACAGCTGTAGTTTGTGATAATATTAAAATCAGGGTCAATAAAAACCCAGAACTAAGTCACAAAATACGTCATTATCAAATACATCCCTGAACCAACGAAATAAACGAGAACATAATATTATAACACCTCGCCTTATTTGTCGAAGGGTTCAGCAGAGGTGTAATAGCACATTCATATGTGACCAACTGTGTAGATTCTATATGCGATCCTAAACGAACAAGAACCATCAAGAATCCGGGATGCGACTGACATTGCGGTATACCAATACTAATATATACCAATTACTGTAGCAGTCGCACTTAAGCAAGAAGGCAGCTACTATAGTAGGCACCAGTTAAATTTTCAATGCCGTAAATTGGCCTTTCCCTAATTTCTAATCATAGGTTGTCGAACATTAAATTATGATCCGTTTTTCTTTACTATAAATGTAAAGGATTACTGTGGATGTCGATTCAGGGTAGCTGTAATTATTAAAAATGTTAATAAATGTAGCATGATCAATGATCACTATTTCAAATTATTTATGGTGTTCACCATAACAAATGTCATAATTCTTTTTTTTTCAGAATTGTCAAAGGCATCCCAAAGCCGAACATACGTTGGTCTTTCCGGCCTGCAGGCGAAGTTACGTTTAGAGAACTGACGGAGACTACCGAAACTATTTACGTGAAGAATGTGGACAAGTACCGAACTGGCTCGTACAAATGTGATGCACAGAATTATTTGGGATCAGACGCCCATACCACGGAACTAGTCGTAGAATGTAAGTAGTACATTGAATATTAAGTAAAAACATTTGTGTCCAATTAAATCTGGATTTTGATAAATTTTTGGCTGGAAAGAAAACAGCTAAAAATACATAGGTACACACAAATTTACAGGATACATAAAATACTTGCAAACCATATGGTTTTCCTGTAATAACTTAATGTTGATCCCATAACGCCGAAAGTATAAAGGTTAACAACAAAATGCATCACTTACTTCACAAAATGGCTCCAACATTCTCTAAAATGTGCATGTTAAAATCAGGCCAAACCTGAACCGGTCAATGCGTGAATTTGAACGAAATAAATACACGCGAAAATGATATTTCATTTCATGATTATACATACATGAGGAATAAAATTCACAGTTTTATCTTTGTGGTTTTCTTAAAATTCCTATCAGCATTATTAACACCTTAAGCAAAACCAAATATATTTTCAGATCCACCTAAAATAAAAGAAGACTTGAAAGTAATAACAAGCAAAGATGATGATGAAGTGAGAATATCTTGTGACGCCTCCGGTGAGCCTGTCCCTGCAGTGAGATGGTTCTTCAATGGCACCATATTAGACAGCACAGGGAAGAGTCTATCTGTTGACCAAAGTCTTAGGTAAAATGGGTCCTTAAATGGTTAAGATAAATGTCATTTTTGCCGAATCATCCCAAGCGCTTAGTCTCCACATTAACTTTTCGCACAGCCAAAGTGTGGTAACTCTGCTAACTTCTGTTCTTCAAAGCAAGTGAGAATAAGTTTCCTGTAGGCTAACATTCCATCATAGATCTCATTTCACTTATCTTTTACCTAAAATTGAGATAGCCTACTAATTCTAATCCTAACAAATTTTAGAAATGCAAAAGTGAATTTGTTGGTTTGTTTGAGACGCTTTCATGCCTAAATCATTGAACTTATTTTGACGATATTTAGAGCAGCGATAGATGGGATGGGACACGGTTATAGACTTATTTTTTGCGAAAATTTATATTGAGGCGAGTGGATTGTTATAATTAAAAAAAACTAAATAAAAGTGTTAACTTGCAGATTCAAAGCAAGGCTATCTGATATTGGATATTTTACGTGTGAGGCAGTAAATAAACTTGGAGATGCCAATAAAACTGCTTTTCTTAATGTATTTGGTAAGTTTTATTAACTTTATTGAAGACCACTACATAATTTTCTAGGGTCGAAAAATATTTTAACAGTCTTCCCCTGAACATGTTTTAGAGGTTATAAAAGTGAAATGCATGTATTTATCATATTATTATATTCACGGTAAGATTAACTAAGGAATGGTTTATTTTATTTTACAGTCCCGGTAACGATTGACATCCCAAAACAGAGCACCATAGAAGTAATGGTCGGAAAAAGTACAATTTTGTATTGTCGAGCTGATGGATACCCGAAACCTAACATTAGGTGGACTTTCCGGAGCTCAGATCCAATGATACCAGCCAAAAATGTAACGTAAGTATTGCTATGTCGTTAACTCTGTAGTCGACTGCCGAACTAGATCAGTGATGACTTCTTTTTTATTATCCATCTGCCCCTATCTCAATTTAGTTGTAGTCGGCTTGGTATATTTAGTAGTCTTCTTTTGTTTTTTTTTTTAAGGATGGGAAATCATCAAATGACTCCTTCCCCTCTGGATGCAGCGGAAGGGCGTGTCAGACTACAAAAACCCATCCATCCATGTTCCTTCTAAAGCCCTTTGCGTTCCAAGGCCGCAGTGACTCTTTCGAACAAATTCCGCAACCCTGGCAGTAGTAGTCTTCTTACATTGTTATTAGTCTTATCATCATACCAATGTCTTGTTTCAGGCCTACCAGAGGTGTGGCGTCAGTAACCCTAAGGAATATGCAACTTAACCAACAAGGATCTTACACCTGTGAGGCAGAGAATGGCATCGGTGGATCAGCTTCTATCACTTACGACGTTAAAGTTTACGGTATCTAATTTATTCATAACTAGCGGTCGTCACGCAGTTTCACCCGCGTATCTCGTTCCCGTGGGAGTACGGGGATAAAATATAGCCTATGTTACTCGCTGATAATGTAGCTATCCATTGCTGAAAGAACTTTTCAAATCGGTCCAATAGTTTGACCATCTTACATACAGAGGCTCCTCCGTGCTTCGGAAAGCACGTTAAGCCGTTGGTCCCGGCTGTCATTTATACATCTTTGGCAGTCGTTACGGATAGTCAGAAGCCAGAAAATCTGACACCGGTCTGGCCAAGAAATACCGTGTTACCTAGTTAATGGGTTGTGGAGGTCTGGTAGGCAGCCGCTCCACGTAAAATACTGGTATTCAGCTGAATTCAATATAGTTGGGAAAAGGCTAGGCAGATGATGATGTTAATAGAGCCCGCCTGAAGAAAAGTAGTATATAACACAAATCGTCGACTCATTGCTAAGTTTAAATACAAAGTTGAAAGGTTCTGTTGTGCCTGAACCTTACCTTTACATTAAAGTAGTTGCCGCCCGCGAAATATGAAGTGGTAAATCCGACACACTAATATTAAATTTATTTAAAAGAAAACTTACAAACCGCGTGATTAAGTTAAACTCCAAAATATAGCAGAGTCTTTGAGAGTAAATAATTTGAATTTAAAATCTTCTAATCATATGGTTAGAAAGTTTAAAATATTAAAAAGAAAAAAAATAAATAAATAATGTCTTTTCGGCAATTCCTGATAGAACTTCATTTGCCTAGAGTCTAAAAGCATTGCTGGAGTATTTAAACTCAAACCCAGTATCTACCGACGAGTAATACTAACCTCTTTCGTTTTCAGCTCCACCTGTTATCATAAACATGTACCCGAGTAAAGAGTTTGAAGCTGTGACCGGAGACCTAGCGCTCCGGATCCAGTGCAAAGCTACGGGCAGCCCGAAACCTAGCATCGTCTGGATTAGAGACGGACTCAACTTAGCTATCGGTAATTTTGTCATTAATGCGCCTTGTTTATAAAAGTACCTCTGACTTGTCCTCATGTCGCGGAATTTGTTCGAAAGAGTTACCGTGGCCCTGGAACGCAAAGAGCATTTGGAGAAACATGAGGATGGGTTTCAGTCAGTAAGAGTCTGGCACTTCCTTCCGTTCCGGCCAAAACGGAAAGAGTCATTTGATAATTCCCCATACTTAAAAAAGACTTGTCCTCATGTATGAACATTGATATTTAAGAGGGGTCGATTCATTTGTTTTTTAGTTCACTGGATGTGAGAAATGATAGTGATGACTTAGTTGTGTCTGATATTTCCTACCTACTAATAAATTAATGGTTGAAGAGGATATAACCGTTTACTTCACTCTTGGCTTGTCAATATAAAAATGAACGCATGTGACATGCAATTTCACACAAAACCTCAACATTATAGTCGAAGGAAAGATAATTGAATATACATTAATTCACTTATTAATTCACGTTGGGCCCCTGGAGGTCTCGCCACAACACAATAGAATTATCAAAGTCAAAGTCAAAGCATTTATTTCAAATAAACCATTAACCGGTACTTTTGAATAGTAAAAGTCAGTCCGTCAAAAACATGAAGCTATTTATAAGATAATAAGATCTCTATGGAGAAGAACGTGCAAGAAACTCCACGGACACTCTTTTAAAACATTTCATATTTACAAAAATCCTGGGTACATTAGCCTTGTTGCTTTTATATACGAACAATGTCAATAGAGAAATAACAATTTACAGTATCAAATATTAAAATGAGCATACAGAATATCGTTCTGTATCTGATATAAAGTGGTTCACACACATCACCCTTACAGTACCAAGCACTTCTGAAACATCCTGTACTAAGATGATTTTCTTAAAACTAAGATGATTTACTAGCAAACCTCTTTGTCGCAGGGTCCGAATGGTACGACATGGAAGACGATGGTACTCTAGTGATCAAGAAAATCGACCGCTACTCTCAAGGCACGTACGTATGCATCGCACAAAACACGCTGGGAAATGACACCGAGGTATATGAAGTTATCGTCAGAGGTGAGCAAACTCTCTTTCTTGTTTTTTCCAGTAGCGGGCATGCGCAGTATTGGTTCTTAATAATATAATCTTACAGATGATCTACTACCAGAGCGACCTACAAAAACAGTATTCGTGCCGGATAATGGGACAGTTGAAATCAAGTGTGATATACCACATACGAGCTCGGATCAAGTGCGTTGGTATAAGGTACGTTAAGCATTATGCTATTTACGTGAACAGGCATTAGAGACACTCGAGCAAGTGGGGCATTAACCAATGCATGAACTAACTGTTTAATAAAGCTATTGAAAAAAAAAAAAAAAAAAATACATGCGGGGCAGTCTTTGGGGACTGCCAATAGAAGAGAAAACTAAGTAACTTGTGTATTGTATGGTCGAGCTATTAGATAATTATTTTTTAATTTGGAAAGCGTTCGGTGACGATGACGCGAGTTCCATGATTTTTGTTCACCCAAAAAGTGCTCAACGCGGCTACAGAAGTTTTCGCTTCAATAAATAATAAGATTTATTTACCATAGGTACATGAAACACGCACTGTATATAGAAACAACAAAAAATGTATGTCAAAAAGTACTAACTTTTTGACATACATTTTTTGTTGTTTCTATATACACAGCATCAATGTGTCTGAGGATTGTTTTCTAATAAACCTTTCAAAGGACGAGTTGTGGTTCACTTGTCGGTAACAATATCATATTACTTTTTTTATATAAAAATATTATAAATATTTATTTCATCAGAATAAAGTAAAAAAAACTGGCCAAATGCGAGTCAGACTCGCGTGCTTTACTGTTTGTTTTCTTTACACTAAAGGCTTCTTATACATTTTCCTGTACCTAATCTTTAGATAAAGAACTATAATCTGCATTTTTTTAACCTCAGTAAATTCGGAAATGAATGGTAATTTTTCATTTAATTTCTTGAATTACTTCAAATTAAAATTATCAAAAAATTAAAATTTTAACTTTCACAATAAGCCCTTTCTTTTGATATGTCACACGGTACATTTTGAAAAAACTGTTTTAAAATTTTCTGCTTTGCCCCCAAAACGAACGTGACCCAAACACGAAAGCGTTAAATTTTAATAGAATCGGTCCAGTTGGTTCGGAGAAAAATTGCCTGTGACAGTCGAATAGACACAGAGTGATCAAAAACTCAAAACTCAAAGCATTTATTTCAATTAGACCATTTACAGGCACTTTTAAATTGTCAAGGTCGGTCTGTCAAAAAGATGAAGCTGTTTGCTCCTATAAGGGTTCCGTTTTTATACGAATGTTTGGAACCCTAAAAAAGAGTAAATAGGTATAATAAAACTGGGACGAGTAATGTACAGACGCCAGCACATCAAGCTACCCGAAACTGTCAAATTTTTCCCAATCACCCTTGAACCTAATGCTTTAGTTATAAATTTTAATATATATTAAAGAAATTTAACAGATTGTTGTAGCTTGATGTGCTGCCGTCCATACAAGTAAAGGAAGGTAGAAAGATATGTATTAAAAGAATGGCAAATATTTCTAGGGTAGCGTACCTATATCATGGACAAAGGACCTTTCCCTATTCGGCGTGACAAGGAACGAAGATGGTCTTTACACGTGCCGCGTTAGCGACGGCACCAAGTCTCGCTCGCTCACCACCAAGCTCGTCGTCGGATACAAACCTATGTTCATAGAAGAAGAAGAAGAGACCGTTGAATTTGACGACGGAGCTGATTCAAAAATCCTTTCTTGCGAAGCTAGAGGCGAACCAAAACCTGAGGTAAGAGATCATGAATTATTAGATATTGGTGATCCGTGTTTTATTGGGCACGGGTACGTACGTTTTGACATGTTGCCAGATTATTAGATAATCTGGCAACATGTCAAAACGTCCAGATTTCTTTGATATTTCTAAGTTCAATAGAATACTCTTTATTAGTACACCATATCATTCATTTTAGAAAAGATAGATATATTACGCATACACCTTTCCGATTTTAGTTAACATTATCAGAATCCATTGATGAGTTAAGAAGGAAGGTGTCCTTCTTTACAATTCACTTTTATTTACCGCTTCAGTTGTGGTGATACATATTCGACAGTGACATTAACTTTCTGCACTCCTTCTCCGTAAAAACTTCCAATAGACCAATCTTCAAACGCCTCTTATCAAGATTTCTCGAAACGTCCGTAATGTATAGATTTATGAAATCGACTGAATTATTGATTTTGAAATGTAAAACATTTGCATCTACAGGCAGCAGTTTGGAAACACAACGGTAAAGTGCTGAGCGCCTCGAGCATGTCATACCCATTGGGCATGGAGTACGGTGCAACCGGCACCTACGAGTGTGAAGTCAGCAACGAATTCGGCAGCATCCGTCGCACCTTCAATGTAACATCTAGAAGTAGCGTATCGTACAGTTATACAACTATTTATTACTAACTGCCACCCACGGCTTCGCTCGAGTGTTACCTGAAATTATCTCAAGGGAACATACGAGGGATAAAAATCCTATCCTATCCTATAAAGATCCTATGTCCAGAACATGATCTACATGTGGACCAAGTTTCCTCTAAATCCGTTAAGCCGTTACGACGTGAAGAGGAAACATACAAAGTCACTTTTTTTTTGCATTAATAAGTTGGGGTGGCTAAATGAGATGCATACAACTTTGTTTCGCCGCCATTTCAATTTATGGCCCAATTTTGCAGTTTCTTGGTATGTGTGTTTTAGTTAAAGAGTCGCGATTTGGTTTTGGATAGTTTTTAAGGCCAAGTCTACTTACTTATATCAGTAATTTAATCCGAAAGTTCATAATCAGACTGTAACACGACCAGCTATTTTTTTTTTTGTTTTTTTTTCGTTTATTTTGTCCCGTTTTGGCGATCAAAAAGAGATTTGATAAAAAAAAACTATTGGAAGGAAAAACATCTTTTATCCACGCAAGATCCCTTAATCCACTTCAAATGACTGATTAGCTGGTTTTTTTTTATATACAAGTGGAAGTTTGAGACGACCTTTATCTAGAAAATTAATCGAAAGCGTTTATTGACCTCCAAATTCAACAGATTATACAGGTCCTTTTAATGGGAATCCTAAAATATTGTAAAAATTTGATGAATAATGCCTAAAAATGCAATAATTTTTGGTCTTGTTACCAAAAATTGTTGCATTTTTAGGCAGCAAAAAGATGAAGATTTCTCAGATTTTATTCACCACACAAAATCGCAAAGCCTGTTTAATATTATTATTGCAAAATAGCTGGTTATTCTAGCTTAATAAAAGTTGTATACATCGGGTTCGGCCACTTTCAAGTTCTCGCACATCGGTGTATGATTCTTCTTCATTAACCATTTCAATTCAAACAAAACACTATGGAATATCTACAAAGATGTATTAAATGGTGTTTATCAGAATAATCTCCAACAAATTAACATTTAATTTCCATTACAGCTAAATCTACCTGACATACTTAAGTGTTTTGATGATTAAAAAAATATGCGATTGCTTTTAAAAGTTAACTTTATATAATTATGAATCTATTTACATAAAATGTTAGCTATTCAGTCTGATTTATTATCACTAACAAATGACATCATTCATGCAAGAATAAATTCGAAAGAAAAAAAAACAATCAGGTCCGCAATACATTGCTTTGTTGGTTTGTAGTGTAGTCTAATAATATAAATCAATTCTGATTGACAGATTGCATTTTGGACCTCAAGAAAGATTTCCCAGAAAAACAGCCTGTAATGATATCGTCGAGATCGCTAGACTGGCCAGTATTCGAAGTGAAAGACGGCTATATGATCATACGGCATCATAACTATTTCTATTTAAACTGCCCTTCACTTTTCACCAACCCCAACCTTCCATCAAATACAGGACCTATCATGGCATTCTGTGAAAGAGACAACGTTATTAAAATCAATGGAAAAGAGTACAAATTCGCTGACATTCAATGCAATGAAGAAGTCAAGCCTCATATTTTAAAAACTGGTAATGAGTGTCTCCCCGGCAACACAGAGACTGTAAAGGTCGGATACAGAATGTTCAATGAGTTCATTGGCGTGTACGAAGTTTGCCTGGATAAAGAAAACAACGTGCCGTTGTTCACGAAACACACCCTATCTCCGACCCACACGGATAGGTCTGCCGAGGCTGCATGGTCCAACAGCGTCTTGCCTCAAGATTTTGAAACGTTGTACGATTGTGGCAGACAAGCATATGATATCAGCACAACATTGGGAAGAGGGTTGAGTACCGGTTACTCTTGCTGCTTTGGTAAACGACAGCTGCTTAACTCACGCAACTTGCTGCCTGGCGTACCAACGGCAGTGGCGTATGACTACTTAAACGTCATCCCTCACTGGAATACTTGTAGTTCAAAGGTAGGTTGACATGATTGCGTTTTAAAGAGTTTCATGTATCTAAATTTCCCCACCTTTATCTCGAACTTCTTGTTATTTTATTTCTAGTGCATGCAAGAGTAAAAAACATAATTGTTGTCCACAGAATTGGGAGGATGTTGAGCAAAGTGTAAGAAAGCTTGCGAAATTAGCTGGACGCGATCTTATTATTACGACTGGAACTGCAAACCCACACGGCGTTGGAACATCTGGTGACATAACCCTTCACGATGGCAGGGGAGGCAGCCAAAAAGTAGCGCCGTACTTATGGAAGGTAACACAGCTTTCTATTTTATCGTGACAACTAGTATTGAAAAAATAGTAAGTGTAGATGTCAATCGGAAAATTGCAGACTCCGTAAGATTGAATAAATCTTTATTAGAAATTTTATAAAAAAATAGTTTACAATTTTAAGCGATATTTTACACTCTTACGGCGTATGCAATTTTCCGTTGACATAAACAAGGGAGACAAGTCTAGTATTGTAAATATTTTTTCCAAGTGTCTTAACGAAATATGATTGTTCATTTTAGACTTCCGTGCCTCACAAGGAAAAAAAAACGGAACTTTTTTAGGATCACTTTGTTGTCCGTCCGTCTGTCTGTCAGTCAAGACCCTTGATCTCGGGAACGCGTAGAGGTATCGAGTTGAAATTAAAACTGTATTCTCAAGTCTACAGTCCCTTGAATCTGTGAAAAATACTAACTTCTAAGTTAACGTTAAAATAGATACGGCCGTTTATGCCGCAAAAAAAAACGTATATTTCGACACTCTCAAGGGAATCAAAATTTAAAGGGTACTTCCCTTATATCTTCGAATAAAGAATTGACCGTGACGTACATTGACGTGTAGGAGAACATTTTTTCACAAACAAAATTGTTTGTCCTTCGGCTTTACCTGCTTTATTTTGCTTTCTAAGTTTAAAAACTTCCGTAGGTAATGTATACTCGGAAAACAAGACTCGATCGGAAACGTCGGTGCGCGAGTTTGACTCGCACTTGTCTGGTTTTCTTTTTTTTTAATCTCTTCAATTATTTCTTTCATTGACAAAAATCTACGCTATTGCCGAGTGCTATAGGAGTTCGTATAGTAATAATTGTGTAAACATATTTTATGGTGTAATTGACAGCCACGCAAATGAAAATGCAGGAAGAATCAAGTCTCTGCCAGGGTTGCGGAATTTGTTCGAAAGAGTCACCGCGGCCCTGGAACGCAAAGGGCTTTAGAAGGAACACGGATGGGTTTTAGTCAGTAAGAGTCTGACAGGCCCTTCCGCTCCACCCAGAGCGGAGGAAGTCATTTGATGATTTCCCATCCTTTAAAAAAAAAAAAAGGTAGAATCAAGTCTGAATCTATAGACATTTATGTCTTGTTCAAAAATATTGCATACATGTTGCATAGACATGTGTTTTAATTGAGATATTTAACTCTTATGGTCAGGTTGCGAATGAATGAGACATTCTTGAGACCCTCGAGAGAATATGTTAAAGGGGATAGAACTTTTGTGGCTCAGCTTCTCGGTCACCATTTACTTTATTTTAGTATATATGGGTACAGGATACTTACATACACAAAAAATTTTAGCAAAGTGGTGCCCTAAAGTGTCACGCACTTTAGGGCACCACTTTGCTAAAATTGTTTTATTTACACATATTATGGTTGAATCAAGCCGGAAACTATTATTTCAACACAATCTACTGCATTTAATCAAGTGATTACTTTATATTTAGTGTTCTGAACTTCTGTATGGAAAAACGGAACACTAGGATCACTCGGTTTTCGGTCTGTCCGTCTGTCACAGCCGATTTTCTCCGAGCCGATTCATTCGTTGAAAATTGGGTCACTTTTTGGGGGTCAACAAATTAAAAAAAAAAGTTTTACCGACTGCACGTGTGATGTATCAAATCAAATGACTGATTGTTCGGGGCTCAAAAATATTTTTTTCTTATTTTTAAAACAATCCGTTCCGAAGTTATTTAAGAAAATAGATGAAAATTGAATTATACAAATTAAAAAAAAACAGATTATAGGACTACAGATACCAAAAAAAACCTATAAGAACTCTATGATTTCAAAACATCATAATTCGGAAACCTTTGCACGCGAGTTTGACTAGACCGGTTTTGTAAGGTTTCGTTGTCAACAAGGGATTCTCATAGTTTCGCCATGTCCGTCTGTCTGTCTGCAGTACAATTAAGAGACGCTTAGCACTAGGAAGATGGAATATGGTATGGGTATACAATTTTAATCACGCCGACTTAGTGATAAAATAAAATCTTGAAAATATGTGTGTCGTTGGATCCATCTAACGAACCGTTTGCTAAGCTTTAAAGTGCTAATTTTTGTAAGTGTCAAGTGTGTATGTGTGTGTCCCCGCCAGCTAAACTAAAAACTAACTAAAACCAGTTTTTGGAGAAATAAAAAAATCGTGGTAGTCGCATATATAGCGAATTTAAAAGGAAGAAAGGAAAGGGAAACTATCACAGCTAAGTAGGCTTTACAAGCTAACGATTTGGAGAAAGAAAATTTCTTACAAATTCCATTGAAAATTATTTATATGAAATTGTTAGTTACGTAAAAAAGGTATTAAATATAAATTTACGAACCATGTGAAACGCACCATTCTAAGTCGGCCATTGGGGCGTGCAACTACGGAACCCTACACTGCGCGTGGCCCGACTCGCACTTGACCAGTTTTTAATGATTGTCATTGTTCTCACATGGTGACTTTATCTCCAAATATCTCGACATCGTGACACTTTAGGGTACCACATTGCAAACACTTTCTGTTCATTTAAACGTCCTCTACCCACATATGTATATGTACCCCCATGTAACAAAATTTGGTACTAGTAAAAGTCTTGAGAACGTTTTAGAACGTGCTAATTAGTGTTCATGATTAGTACTATAATGGTGTTATCGACTTCTACAGAACCCCAAAAAGGCCCTAGTTTTATCACTGATTTATTCTTTTTAGCTCTATAGTTGAAATGTAAAAGTATCGAAAATGCTTTTTAGTACTAAAATAGTGCTGTCTGCAATGTTTATGTCACAAATTTGCGCTATAAAAGTAACCAAAACATGTTTACAGTGCTATTTTGCACCGTAAACGATTCCAGTGACTTTTTTTATCACACTTCCCCAAGAAAACAAAATAAATCGGTAAATTATACTTTATGTCATTTGCCATTGTTCCTTAACGTAACATGCAATAAAAAGGACATACTACAAAACATTCATGGACCATAACTGCCATAACCTGCACTTGCGAAAATAATTGTATCGATAAAGTAATTATGCTGATTTCAAATTTGACAACGCGCCCTCATAATATTCGTGTTTTAATTTAATTTAAATTAATAAAATAAGAACTTGTCCCGACTAGGGCTGCTATAGTAATCATTGGCTCCAGCCGTGCTGCTAATGTGCAATCATGGCAGAAAACAACAGTCATAGTCTCACCGAAAATAGCTTTAGTCTTGTAGCAGTAACACAAACTCACTTGTAGAGCTATTTAAAATGTAGTTGTATGTATAATAGTAGTAAAATGTAGTACTATTTAGTACTATAGAAGAGTTTTCATGACTTTTACAATACTAGCCCCATAGCGATGTTGAGGAAGCTTTTAAGAAGGTAAAAGGTTACGTAACGGTTGTGCAAGGTAGTATAGTGCAGATTGATCCTATAATAGTGTTTTCGATTCTGAAAATAGTTATTTATGATACTAGTGCGGTTAGTTGGTTTTTACAAACGAGTAGAGGATTGTAGTCATGAGTTTGTAAAAACCAATTTCTGCACGTGTGCCATACAACGTTGTTCAACAAATTTGCGAGAAAACACTACATTATAGGTAATGAAACAAACTCAGTTTTTAGATATCAGTCAGAAAGTTTCAACAATCTATGGCGTTCCTTATAAGAAAATTTTGAAGAATTTGCAAATAGCGCCACATGCGCGTGGTTAAAATTAGAACTACATTTTTCACCTCTTTAGTATTAAAATGAAACAAACCTATTAAGCAAAAGCGCTTCCAAGGAGATTTGATCATTTACCATATTTTTTCTAGTAATGGGAAACTCCTGGTGGAGTTCTTATATTTTTAATGGTAATTTAAAAAAACCATACAGAATACGCACGGCGCTATACAACGAGGAGTGCGGTAAAATAGGTATTTAGATGAGAGTACCTATTTTACCGCACGTTCTAATGTATGATGCGTAATTTTTACTTTCGAATAATGTATACAGGCATCGAAATGCATTTTTTGAGTAAATGTGTTGAAAAAGTTATTTTGATGCATTATTAGTGCAAAATAGGTACCAAAAATGTCAGTAAGGTTGTCTATAAAACTTAATAGTACCATAATCGCATTTTTTCATATCTATTACATAGCATAGATTCTTTTGTATGGACCTGTAAGTGTTCTAAGAGCTAAATTATAGAACTTAAAAGCTATTCAATCTTAAGAACCAAAACGCTCTATTAAAAACCTTTATTAAACAAGCAATCATAATGGTTACCATTTTATAGGCCTACGATATCAGTGTTTGGTGATAAAACGCCTTGGTTATAGAAGCTGTTTCATTGTGCGCCACGATTTTGAAACAAAAAACAAAATGGCGTCGGGTGGCTACGCCAGCTCCCATATAAAAATGTTCGAACCCCTTTATCAACATCTTACATTTTGGTAGTTCAACAATTTCAACCTACTCTGCTGACTAAATATTTGTATTACATATATTTTCTTGATTTTCAGGTAGTTCAAGATCGCGCTCAGGGAGCATCTCTCGCAATAATTCAAGTCAATATTCCTGAGTTGTCCGAAGAGGAGGCGTCGAAGCACGTTCTGTGTACCGACATCTGTGGCAATGCTATCACCTGGATTGATCCTTCCAACTATCACAACGTGGAGGACGGCTACACCTATTGTTGCTCTATCACCGAATTTGAGAAAGCGTTCGGTTACAACGGTCGCTTTAGGTCCAAGATGGACAAAGTAATTTTCGACGCCGATGTAGACCTAGATTATTTTAGTTAGTACTTATTCGTTTCGTATTATGATTGATTTTATTTATGGACATTTGCCATATACCATAGTATTTTTATTTATTTAATCATTGTCATATTTTGATAATAAATTAATGGGACGTTTTAATATTTGTTTGATTTTTTATAGTTTTCCATTGCTCATTCTGTATGCAAGACATTCTCATGGCAATAATTTCATCAAATGCTCTCTTTTCTTTAGTTTGCCATATGTCTTTTCTTCCCAGAATTTGTCCCTTAGTAGCGTCTCAATCGAATGGTGTAATAATACATTGGGTATTTTTTTTTTTAAATCAATGGGTCAAATCTGGCTGGGAATACCGATTTTTTCAGTTTTAGTTTTCATCAAAATCGGGCTCGAGACTCCTTTCAGTGTTTTTCGCGAATCTTCATAGTTTTTTTGTAAAAAAGTTTTTCTACACGGCCAAAAGGAGATTGACCAAAAACAACATCGCTTTAAAGTAAAAGAGTATGGCCACAAAAATATACTCATAAATTATATTTTTTTTAACCTCTCGCAGTTCACTTGGTCAAAATCGTATGTGGGGTTTAATATTTTGTATTTAATTAGTTATTTTTTTATTTTATTGCATACTTTTTTTAAATGGCGTAAACTATACGCCATTTAAAAAAAGTATGCAATAAAATAAAAAAATAAAAAAAATAAATGAAAGCAATGTTGCCAATTTTAAAAACCTCCCCAGAATCGACTTCTCTGAGTTTTAAAAATAATTTCAACCTTGACCTCTTTATTTAGACTTGTAATAACATAATTAAAACAGTTAAATTGTTTAATAACATCTTTAAATAATATTCTATACTAGTTATCGAGTGTCCCTCAAGGTTCTCATCTTGGCTCAGTCTTATTCATCATATATATAAATGACGTGACATCGTGCTTTCACAATACTAGCACAATCCTTTTTGCAGACGACTTGAAAATTCCAAGAGTCATTAGGTCTCAACAGGACGTAAACCTAATGCAAGAAGATATCGACCGATTATGTGCATGGTGAAATCATAATAAAATCTCGTTGAATAGTTCGAAATGTAGCCACATAAAATTCACCAGGAAAGTAAATACGGGAATTCGGCTTACAAATAAGCGGAGTGAACTTATGCGAGGTGAATGTAGAATGAGATCTGGGAGTTATCTTGGACTCCAAACTCACACTTATACCACATATTGAGAACATAATCAGGCGGTCCCAACGTATGCTTGGATTTGTCATCCGTAATGGAAAGGTATTTCAACGCCCACAAACTAAATTAGTTCTCTACAATAGCCTTATAAGAAGCATCCTGGAATACTGCAGTGTGATATGGAGGCCTCACTACGCAACCCACTCGCTGCGGATAGAACGAGTCCAAAAAAGGTTTATCCGATACCTAGGCTACTCAAAGGGAAGGCAATTTAAATATCTCTCCTACTCTGATAAACTAGGCTGTTACAAAATGAACACCCTGGAAGCTCGAAGGGAGCTCTTGGATTTGAGATTCGCATATAAACTGCTCAATAACACCATTGACTGCCCACAATTGGTGTGTAAATTCAATTTCAGAGTACCCCGTAGACCACCTGGCAAACCTATAACACCCTTAGCTCCCCCTCTTCGCCGTACAATGTTTGGTGCTAATTCACCTATACCCCGCATGTGCAAACTCATAAACGAACGCAGCAACCTAATTGACGTCCACACAGACTCAGTATCGACGTCTGTCAAACGTAATTACTATTAATATTTAGTACATATAATTATCTAGAATTAAAGTACATTAAATCTTTAAAATAAAATGTATTTTTAGAAAGAGCATTTTGCATAATAAAGGTGTTTACTTGTAATTGGTTGTGCAGTTAGATTTAAGACACAATTACTTACCTATATGTTCTTATCTATATAATATCTGTAACAACTGTTGGTGAACCTTAATTAAATAAAAAAAATATCTTTTAGTTGACAAATCACTTACGGTCAGGGTGATTTAGATTAACTGTTGGTAACACTATCACGGCCAATGTGAAAGACTGTCAAAAGTGTCACTGTTATTTGTCTAACAAAGTAACGTGTCGGCATTCGGAAGCGAACTTTTGTTTTTATTTGAAAATTGTTGAGTTTCTTGTGCTAAGAAGTAACTTATCATTGCGTTGAGTCCGTGTCCAGTCGGGTCTTCAGATTCCTGCACGATTAAGAACTCTCTTGGAGACCATTGGAGCGAGCTCCATTTTTAGACGACATATTTTATGATGAAAATGATAATATAAACCAATAAACAATAACTATTTCATTGCTCGTTTCAAGCATTTTTATTTTATACCTCCTATAGGCACAAACCTACATTAAGCATGACCTATGAAATATTATTTATTTGGGATCATTCATTGGTTTCTTGAAACTGTTTTCTGTTGTCATAAGTAAATTCAAATCATATTTTTGTAAAGGTCTGATTTTTTTGGTGAAAGTATTGTTACAAAACTAACCTCAAATATTATGAACAGAAAAATGACAGAACAACAAAAACCCCACAAAATAAATGGATGATTTTTATTTTCTTTGAAAGTACGAGCACCTCTTTTTTATATCCAATTTATCTATCATACAATTTTTTTTGATGCCCAACAACAGTCAGAAGAAAAAAGGGCATTCTCATTTAGCTTCAAAACTTTTAGCTAAAAGGCCGCCCATTGTTACTCCCTACTATTTTTTAAGGTCCTATTGTCATTATTTATGTATAGCAAAGAATATTTATTTTCTACCTATACGGTGACTCTCACTGACAAATCTCAACTATTCTATTGCAATTCATAATGTACAGTACACATACAGGTGGTAAACAAAAAATAATGGAAACAATTATGGACTCTGTCGGGCACAGCAATTTTAAATAAGTAGAGAGAAAAAAAGCCTTTAATATTAATTTCCCTATCTAATTAAATACCCTATCTAATTTAATATTATCTAAATATCCTTTAAGTTTTTTAAATTACCATTAATTAATGTGAACTATTTCATTATTTATGTAATATATTAAGTCTATCTATTCTTTATTTATTTATTTATTTAGGGACAACAAACAGCAGTGTATTAATATGTAAACATAGGTTGGAACTTAACAATAGACGTAACAAATACACTCCTCACAACGTTATCCACATATTACTTAACAGATCTACTAGTTGTTAGAAAGAACGATATACAAATAAACAGGAGTAAAGTAAACATTACTTAATAATTAGGGTTTTGATCACTTAAAATAGTAACAATTTCTTTCTTAAATTTAGCCTTGCTGAGAAATATAATGTCAGTTGAGTCAAATTGCCTATTGTAGGTGTCAACTAATCGATGCAGCGGTGAGCGTACGCCTGCGTTGGTGCTACAAAAAGTAGTTGCAAACAAGTGTCTCGAACGAACTTCTCGACGATGCACGGTACGAGGGATCAGGTAGTACAAACTGTTCACTAGATCAATACAGTCGACTTTATTACGACATATACTAAACAGGGTCATCATCTCAAGTAGGGTGCGTCTAGATTTTAGGGTAATAAGGTCATATTTTTTAAGTAATAATTGATAAGGAATTTTCTTTTTAAAGCATCTATAGTGCATTGCACGTAGGAATTTGCGTTGGACCAATTCAATAATGTCAGTATACTTTTTATAGTAAAGGTTCCAAATAGGTATTGCGTATTCCAATTGCGGTCGTATTATTGCTTTATATAGGTATAAGTAAGTAGAGGGACGGCGGAATTCTCTTGATGCTCTCATTACAAAACCAAACATTTTAAATGCCTTATTGACTATATTGTCTATATGAGCATCGAGGTTAAGCTTTGAGTCTAACTGTACGCCTAGGTCACGAAGAGAATAAACTTTGTTCAGAGAAGTGTTTCCGAAAGAATAATTGAATTTTGTCACGATTTTCTTCTTCGTAAACGTAATGCTATGGCATTTAGAAATACTTAGGTGGAGTTTATTAACAGAACAGTAGTCCAGAAAACGGTCAAGGTCATTCTGAAATTCTAAACAGTCTGATAGATGGCTGATATTTTTATAAATCTTCAAATCGTCCGCATACAGGAGGAACTTAGAATTTTTAAAACAGTCTTTTACGTCGTTAATAAATAAAATGAACAAGAGGAGACCTAAAATTGAGCCTTGGGGAACTCCGGAAGTGACTTTAACCATGCGAGACTCATAACCATTATGACAACTTTCTGGGTCCTATTGGTGACGTATGATACAAACCAACGCAGTAAATTTCCTCTAATACCATTAAATGCAATTTTGTCAAGAAGTAGTTTGTGATCGACTTTATCGAAGGCCTTTTGGAAGTCAGTATAAACCACATCAATTTGCTGTCTACTGTCAATACCTTCAAATAGATGTTTTGTGAAAACAAGGAGGTTACTTACACAGGACCTACCCTTAACGAACCCATGTTGCTCTTTTATTAAGATGCAATGAAGAATAGGGTAGATCTCATTGTGCACCAGTCTTTCAAAAAGTTTGGACAGCCCTGACAACAAAGAGATTGGGTGATATGTGGAAACGTCACTCTTAGAGCCACTTTTATGAACTCATGATCTCTCTGATTCATTTATTATTTAGATTTAATTATGTCTAATATGACTTATTTGTAAACTCGCTTATTTTTTTCCCATTATTATTACTATAGTATAATTATTTTAATATTAAATTTAAGTAAATACCTACTCAGTATTGTAATTTTGCTTACTGAGTAACTGTTTTTAGTAATTTTATGTTCAAGCTCGTTATTTGCCAAAGCCGACTCTATCAGTGGCAGCTTTTGCGTCTCGGTGGTCTATGGTACTCTCATAGGCCGGATCTGATTCGTTTCAAAAGATGTTGTAACAACTCATTAAAATCAAAATCGTACGTTAAATATTTACATTTATATTATATCGATATTATTTGTCGCAAGACAAACATTCTGCAACTAATTCACGGTATTTTTATTTTATGAAGTGTTGCAAAACGGGGTCATTGTTATTTGACATTACTTAGTAGGTACATGAATGCATTAGAATGCTTGTCGGCAAGTGTCAAATGTTTATTAAGTGGCATGCTACTGTAATTTGATTTGTTATCCACATTAATGCCTAAGCTTTTTTTCAATCTCTCCGTGAGAAAAAAAAACAATAATAATTAAGGTTTGACACGTGTCTCTGACTTTCACAAGCGTTCTATTCAAAATCGACTTTAGAAAATACTGTTAGATGATTTAAAAGTTCAAAACCATTCCAGAAAAAAAAATCTTTAAAGGCCAGATTGGCCTTTACAGATTTTTTTTTTGTCGTTTTGATGGTCTCATTCTTATTATTTTCTGTTTCTCTATTTTCTTAAATTATGTCAATGTCATGCATACCTGTTATTTGCATGGTTACTGATTTTGGATATTATTTTATTTGAATTGTAAGTGATAGTGCTGGTGGTGTGCTGATTCTCCCTACCAATATTATAAATGCGAAAGCGTGTATGTATGTCTGTCTGTTAGTTACTTCTTCACGCTTAAACTGCTGATCTGATTTAGGTATAGAAATAGTTTGAGTCCCGGGAAGGACATAGGATAGTTTTTATCCCGGAAGTATGTTCCCTTGGGATATTTTCGACGTTCAAGCGGGCGGTGCCGGAGATGTCAGATTATAAGATAATACAATTTTTCAATCGATAGCATAATGGGCACTCGCAAAATAATTGTTCATGGTAATGGTTGTGTTAGAACTGAATGCCAGGTCGTCCAGGTCGGTAATGTCACTGCCGCAGCCTTCACGTCTGCTTTGAAAGTCGATTGTTGAGCGCACGACTAATTCATGTGATTCGATTAGTCTCTCTTAACCACAGGTACCCATAGGTAACCGCACGAAAAAGCAGTTCTGACTGGTGCGATCTTGATTTTCGAGCCTCGAAAATGGGCTCGAAATTCAAGATGGCGCCAGTCAAAATCTGCTAGAAACGTTTAGAACATATGTACTTACATATTTTCGAATAACCTACTAATGGATGGGTGCGCGAACTTGTCGAAACTGTAAGGGATTCTTGTTGTTTTAATACGGAACTCTAAATATACGGTTTGTATTACTTTATTCAAAATCTTTAGCTTCAAGTCTTTAATACCATCTTTCTTTTTTAGGGTTCCAAACATTCGTAAGAAACGGAACCCTTATAGGATTTGTCTAGGAGTGTCTGTCTGTCGGTCCGTCTGTCTATGTGTCTGTTCGTCTGGAAAAAGTCGATTTTCTCCGAATCTACTGGACCAATTCAGTAGAATTTTTGTACACATATTTCTACTGAATCAATGTCAGGGTTTGTCCAAAAGCAAATGTTGTAGAATGCTCCGTTTTCAGGTATTGTGATCATTCTGTTACACGTTATATATATACAGGGTGAAGTGAGCGTGGATGGTCTAATCCGGAACTATGAGGAGTAGCGACAAAACACTGAAAGGAGTCTCGAGCTCGATTTTGATGAAAACTAAAACTGAAAAAATCGGTATTCCCAGCCAGAATCGATCAGTTGATTAAAAAAAAACACCAACTGTATTATTACACCTTTCGATTGTGACGCTACTAAGGAACAAATTCTGGGAAGAAAAGACATAATTATGGCAAACAAAAGGAAAGAGAGCATTTAATGAAATTATTGCCACGAAAATGTCTTGCATCCAGAATGAGCAATAGAAAACTATAAAAATCAAACAAATAATAATACGTCCCGTTAATTTATTATCAAAATATGACAATGATTAAATAAATAAAAATACTATGGTATATGGCAAATGTCCATAAATAAAATCAATCATAATACGAAATGAATAAGTACTAACTAAAATAAGTATCTAGCTCTACATCGGCGTCGAAAATTACTTTGTCCATCTTGGACCTAAAGCGACCGTTGTAACCGAACGCTTTCTCAAATTCGGTGATAGAGCAACAATAGGTGTAGCCGTCCTCCACGTTGTGATAGTTGGAAGGATCAATCCAGGTGATAGCATTGCCACAGATGTCGGTACACAGAACGTGCTTCGACGCCTCCTCTTCGGACAACTCAGGAATATTGACTTGAATTATTGCGAGAGATGCTCCCTGAGCGCGATCTTGAACTACCTGGAAATCAAGAAAATATGTACATATTTAGTCAGCAGAGTAGGTTGAAATTATCGAACTACCGAAATGTAAGATATTGAGAAAGGGGTTCGACCATTTTTGTATGGGAGCTGTCATAGCCACCCGACGCCACTTTGTTTTTTGTTTCAAAATCGCGGCGCACAATGAAGCAGCTTCTATAACCAAGGCGTTATATTACCAAACCGTGATATATTAGGCCTATAATGGTAACCATTATGATTGTTTGTTTAATAAAGGTTTTTAATGGAGCGTTTTGGTTCTTAAGATTAAATAGCTTTTAAGTTCTATAACTTAGCTCTTAGAACACTTACAGGTCCATACAAAAGAATCTTTAAAGTGTTGCTATGTAATAGATATGAAAAATGCGATTATGGTACTATTAACTATTATAGACAGCCTTACTGACATTTTTTGTATCTATTTTGCACTAATAATGCGTCAAAATAAAAGTTATTTTGACGCATTATTAACACATTTGCTCAAAAAATGCATTTCGACGCCTGTATATATTATTCGAAAGTTAAAAATTACGCATCATACATTGGAACGTGCGGTAAAATAGGTACTCTCATCTAAATACCTTTTTTACCGCACTCCTCGTTGTATAGCGGCGTGCGTATTCTGTATGGTTTTTTTTAAATTACCATTAAAAATATAAGAATTCCACCAGGAGTTTCCCATTACTAGTAAAAATAAGGTGAATGATCAAATCTCCTTGGAAGCACTTTTGCTTAATAGGTTTGTCTCATTTTAATAGTAACGAAAAAATGAGGTGAAAAATGTTGTTTTAATTTTAACCACGCGCACGTGGCGCCATTTGCAAATTCTTCATAATTTTCGTATAAGGAACGTCAAAGATTGTTACAACTTTCTGACTGATATCTAAAAACTGAGTTTGTTACATTACCTATAATGTAGTGTTTTCTCGCAAATTTGTTGAAAAACGTTGTATGGCACACGTGCGGAAATAAGTTTTTATAAACTTACAAACGACTAGACGACTGTATATATACATTCGTCTAATCGTTTGTACAAACCAACTAACTGCAATAGTATCATAAATAACTATTACAGTACTAGTATTGTAGCAGTATCGAAAACACTATTATAGGATCAATCTGCACTATACTACCTTGCACAACCGTTACGTAACCTTTTAGCTTCTTTAAAGCTTCCTCAACATCGCTATGGGGCTAGTATTGTTAAAGTCATGGAAACTCTTCTATAGTACTAAATATGTAGTACCATAACGACTCCTGGTGCAGTTGCCAAATAATTACATTTTAAATAGCTCTACAAGTGAGTTTGTGTTACTGCTACAAGACTAAAGCTAGGTATTTTCGGTGAGACTATGACTGTTGTTTTCTGCCATGATAGCACATCAGCAGCACGGCTGGAGCCAATGATTACTATAGCAGCCCTAGTCGGGACAAGTTCTTATTTTATTAATTTAAATTAAATTAAAACACGAATATTATGAGGGCGCGTTGTCAAATTTGAAATCAGCATAATTACTTTATCGATACAATTATTTTCGCAAGTGCAGGTGATGGCAGTTATGGTCCATGAATGTTTTGTAGTATGTCCTTTTTATTGCATGTTACGTTAAGGAACAATGGCAAATGACATAAAGTATAATTTACCGATATATTTTGTTTTCTTGGGGAAGTGTGATAAAAAAAGTCACTGGAATCGTTTACGGTGCAAAATAGCACTGTAAACATGTTTTGGTTACTTTTATAGCGCAAATTTGTGACATAAACATTGCAGACAGTGAGACAGCACTATTTTAGTACTAAAAAACATTTTCGATACTTTTACATTTCAACTATAGAGCTAAAAAGAATAAATCAGTGATAAAACTAGGGCCTATTTGGGGTTCTGTAGAAGTCGATAACACCATTATAGTTCTAATCATGAACACTAATTAGCACGTTCTAAAACGTTCTCAGGACTTTTACTAGTACCTACCAAGTTTTGTTACTTAGGGGTACATATATGTGGGTAGAGGACGTTTAAATGAACAGAAAGTGTTTGCAATATGGTACCCTAAAGTGTCACGATGTCGAGATATTTGGAGATAAAGTCACCATGTGAGAACAATGACAATCATTAAAAACTGGTCAAGTGCGAGTCGGGCCACGCGCAGTGTAGGGTTCCGTAGTTGCACGCCCCAATGGCCGACTTAGAATGGTGCGTTTCACATGGTTCGTAAATTTATATTTACTACCTTTTTTACGTTACTAACAATTTCATATGAATAATTTTCAATGGAATTTGTAAGAATTTTTTTTTCTCCAACTCGTTAACTTGTAAAGCCTACTTAGCTGTAATAGTTTCCTTTTCCTTTCTTTCTTTTAAATTCGCTATATATGCTACTACCATGATTTTTCTTACTTCTCCAAACACTGGTTTCAGTTAGTTAGACGGACATGGCGAAACTATGAGGGTACCTTGTTGACCACGAAACCTTAAAAAACCGGTCTTTTCAAACTCGCGTGCAAAGGTTTCCGAATTATGACGTTTTGAAATCATGATTTGAGTTCTTATTGGTTTTTTTTTGTAATCTGTAAATAAAGTCCTATAATCTGTTTTTTTTTTTTAATTTTTCATCATTCAATTATCATCTATTTTCTTAAATAACTTCGGAACTTAATGTTTTAAAATTAGGTAAAGAATATTTTGAGCCCCGAACAATCAGTCATTTGATTTGATACAACACACGTGCAGTCGGAAAAACTTTTTTTTTAATTTGTGACCCCCAAAACGTGACCCAATTTTCAACGAATGAATCGGTTCCCGTAGGCTCGGAAAAAATCGGCTGTGACAGACGGACAAACCGAAAACCGAGTGATCCTAGTGTTCCGTTTTTCCATACAGAAGTTTAGAACACTAAAAATGAAGTAATCACTTGATTAAATGCAGTAGATTGTAAGGAAATAATAGTTTTCGGCTTGCATTTATGTAAATAAAACACTGTTATTTGAATTTAGTTTTTGCATAAAAGCACGTAATTAATTATTTAGTAATAATAGTCATTGTGACTTTACCTCTAAATATATCGACAACGTGACACTTTAGGGCACCATTTGCAAAATTTTTTTGTGTGTGTGTATGTATCCTCTACCCATATATACCCGAAACATCGCGCGTCACGATTTTTAAAATAAAGTAAATGGCGGCCGAGTAGCTGAGCCACAAAGGTTCTATCCCCTTTAACATATTGAAACTATACATTTTTAAAATTTTCACAATCGGCGTCGCTTATTAGATGTATCTTCTCTAGGGTTTCAATAATGTCTTATTCATTCGCAACCTGACCACAAGAGTTCAATATCTCAATTCTTATTAAAACACATGTCTATATATCTAATATCAACCAAAGATGGTATTATTTGCTGATGACACATCATTGATATTTAGGATAGACCGACGGTCACAAAGTCTTGATGATGTCAATAACTATATTCATCAGGTCCAACTTTGGTTTACGGCAAACAACTTAGTACTAAATGAAAAAAAGACCAAATGTATTAAATTTACTTTACCAAATGTTAGAAGCACCGAATGTGACATTGTATTGAATGGACAAAAACTGGAATTTATTGATCAGACGGTTTTCCTGGGAATCACTTTAGACGAGAAATTGCAATGGGGACCTCACATAACATCTCTTGCGGGGCGGCTAAGCTCAGCCGCTTATGCTGTTAGAAAGATAAGACAGTTAACAGATGTAGAAACCGCGCGCTTGGTCTATTTTAGTTACTTTCACAGCATTATGTCGTACGGTATTTTGCTGTGGGGTCGTGCTGCTGACATTGAATCTGTATTTATTTTGCAAAAGCGTGCTGTTAGAGCCATTTATAATCTTCGTCGCCGCGATTCTCTTAGGGAAATTTTTAAAAAGATTAATATTATGACAGTACCTTGTCAATTCATTTATGAGAATATTATGTATGTAAGAAAAAATCGACATCTCTTTAACAAAATTAGTGATAGACATCATATTAATACTAGAAATAAAAATAATTTAGATCAAACATTTTATAGATTAGCCAAAGTACGAACATCTTTCATGGGGTACTGTGTTAAATGTTACAACAAAATACCTTGTGACATATTAGAACTAAATGAAAGAAAATTTAAAACTTACATTAAAACCACACTTTGTAAACAAGCATATTACAAACTAGATGATTATATTAAAGATAAGAATGCTTGGAAACATGCTGGTCCTGCTCCATAGGACAATCGAGGGTATAGTAGAAAAAGTCAAACTTGTTTTATTTACTGGTGTACTTTCAGGTTTTTAATATGTAATTTAACTCACACACTGATCCATTGTTTTTAATTATATTGTAAATATGTGAGTACCATGTCCCTTACTAGCAAACTTAATTTTATCTCTGCTGGTATTGCTTTGTTGTACCTATAGTATATAAGTGTGTGCTGTATATTAGTGTAATGTTGGATGCATTGTGCTCACATAATATAATCAATTGATCAATGTACAAAATATTGTAAAACGTATATTTGAAAAGAGTAACTATGGAGTTTCTTGTCCGTTCTTCTCCATAAGAATCTACTTTTTGCGAATGGACAACTAGAGTCACTTATATTTTAATTTTAAACTGTAAATTTGACGTTCAAAAGTGCCTTTTAATGGTCTAGTTGAAATAAATGAATTGACTTTGACTTTGACTTTGACTTATGCAACATATATTCAACATTTTTGAACAAGACATAAATGTCTAAAGATTCAGACTAGATTCTACCTGCATTTTTCGTCCGCGTGGCTGTCAATTACACCATAAAACATGTTTACACAATTATAACTTTACTGTACCAACTCCTATAGCACTTGGCAATAGCGTAGCTTTTTGTCAATGAAAGAAATAATGGACCAGACAAGTGCTAGTCAGACTCGCGCACCGAGGGTTCCGATCGAGTCTTGTTTTTTTCCGAGTATACCTTACCTACGGAAGTTAATAAACTAAGAAAGCAAAATATAGCAGGTAAAGTCGAAGGACAAACTTAACTTTGTTGGTGAAAAAATGTTCCCCCACACATCAATGTACGTCACGGTCAATTTTTCATTCGAAAATATAAGTTTGTAATCGTAAAACATGTTTTTTTATGTGATTAAACTATAAATTCCCAATTTTCAGACTTTTTCCTGTACTTGTACGTTAAGATTCTTCTTGCCTAATTTCATGTATCTAGGTCAACGGGAAGTACCCTATAAATTTTGATTCCCTTGAGATTGTCGAAATATACGTTTTTGCGGCATAAACGGCCGTATCTATTTTAACGTTAAATTAGAAGTTAGTATTTTTCACAGATTCAAGGGACTGTAGACTTGAGAATACAGTTTTAATTTTAACTCGATACCTCTACGCGTTCCCGAGATCAAGGGTCTTGACTGACAGACAGACGGACGGACAACAAAGTGATCCTACAAGAGTTCCGTTTTTTTTTTCTTGTGAGGCACGGAAGTCTAAAATGAACAATCATATTTCGTTAAGACACTTGGAAAAAAAAATTGCAATACTAGACTTGTCTCCCTTGTTTATGTCAACGGATAATTGCACACGCCGTAAGAGTGTAAAATATCGCTTAAAATTGTAAACTATTTTTTTATAAAATTTCTAATAAAGATTTATTCAATCTTACGGAGTCTGCAATTTTCCGATTGACATCTACACTTAAGTACTATTTTTTCAATATTAGTTGTCACGATAAAATACAAAGCTGTGATACCTTCCATAAGTATGGCGCTACTTTTTGGCTGCCTCCCCTGCCATCGTGAAGGGTTATGTCAGTAGATGTTCCAACGCCGTGTGGGTTTGCAGTTCCAGTCGTAATAATAAGATCGCGTCCAGCTAATTTCGCAAGCTGTCTTACACTTTGCTCAACATCCTCCCAATTATGTGGACAACAATTATGTTTTGTACTCTTGCATGCACTAGAAATAAAGTAACAAGAAGTTCGAGATAAAGGTGGGGAAATTGAGATACATGAAACTCTTTAAAACGCAATCATGTCAACCTACCTTTGAACTACAAGTATTCCAGTGAGGGATGACGTTTAAGTAGTCATACGTCGCTGCCGTTGGTACGCCAGGCAGCAAGTTGCGTGAGTTAAGCAGCTGTCGTTTACCAAAGCAGCAAGAGTAACCGGTACTCAACCCTCTTCCCAATGTTGAGCTGATATCATATGCTTGTCTGCCACAATCGTACAACGTTTCAAAATCTTGAGGCAAGACGCTGTTGGACCATGCAGGCTCAGCAGACCTATCCGTGTGGGTCGGAGATAGGGTGTGTTTCGTGAACAACGGCACGTTGTTTTCTTTATCCAGGCAAACTTCGTACACGCCAATGAACTCATTGAACATTCTGTATCCGACCTTTACAGTCTCTGTGTTGCCGGGGAGACACTCATTACCAGTTTTTAAAATATGAGGCTTGACTTCTTCATTGCATTGAATGTCAGCGAATTTGTACTCTTTTCCATTGATTTTAATAACGTTGTCTCTTTCACAGAATGCCATGATAGGTCCTGTATTTGATGGAAGGTTGGGGTTGGTGAAAAGTGAAGGGCAGTTTAAATAGAAATAGTTATGATGCCGCATGATCATATAGCCGTCTTTCACTTCGAATACTGGCCAATCTAGCGATCTCGACGATATCATTACAGGCTGTTTTTCTGGGAAATCTTTCTTGAGGTCCAAAATGCAATCTGTCAATCAGAATTGATTTATATTATTAGACTACACTACAAACCTACAAGGCATGATTGTTTTTTTTTTCTCTAAGAATTGATTTTAGCATGAATGATATCAATAAGATCTAAAGACAAGCAAAATTTTGGTAGTGATAATAAATCAGGTTGTATAGCTAGTTAACATTTTACATAAATAGAATCATAATTATATAAAGTTAACTTATAAAAGCAATCGCATAAATTTTAATCATCAAAACACTTATGTCAGGTAGATTTAGCTACAATGGAAATTAAATGTTAATTTGTTGTAGATTATTTTATATTAGTACATATTCCAGGAATGAGGAATGGAAAGGAGTATGTTAAAAATAAAAATAAAAAAATACCCTATGGTATAATTCGAAAGAAGACAAAAGTTACAGACGCTCTGATTCAATGCAAAAAGCTTAAGTGGCGTTGCACTGGACACATAGCCAGACTAACAGATAACAGATGGACCGCCAGGATAATACCCTGGAAGGGTCCATCAGGCACCAGAAAGAGAGGTAGACTAGCTGCCCGGTGGACTGACGATATTATACAAGCGGCTGGCAAACAGTGGATGGAGACAGCAAAGAACAGGTATACTTGGAAATCTCCTCTAGAGATTTTTAGAAGAGATTCACCTTCGAGAAAAACGAGGGGCTCTTACATACTTATTATATAACCCGAAACCCGATGTATGTAACTTTTAATTGGCATCTTTTTGTTATTTAGCTAGAATTTATAACATGATTTATAGGCTTTGCGATTTTGTGTGTTAAATAAAATCTGAGAAATCTTCATCTTTTTGCTGCCTAAACATGCAATAACTTTTGGTCGTGTTGTTCATCAAATTTTCACAATATTTTTAGGATTCCCATTAAAATATTAAAAAAAAATCTGCTTTTAGTACACCATTATACGTCCCTTTAGATAACGCCATGGAAAAATCACGACCTGTATAATCTGTTGAATTTGGAGGTCAATAAACGTTTTCGATTAATTTCCTAGTAAAAGGTCGTCCCAAACTTCCACTTGTATATAAAAAAATACTCCACAGTCAGTCGAAGTGGATTAAGGGATCTTGCGTGGATCAGTAAAAGATGTTTTTCCTTCCAATTGTTTTTTTTTTTATGAAATCTCTTTTTGATCGCCGAAATGGGCCAAGAAACACGAAAAAGAAAATCAAAAAACTGGTCGTGGTACAGTCTGATTATGAACTTTCGGATTAAATTACTGAAATAAGTTATTTAATCCGAGAGAGACTTGGTCTTCAAAACTATCTAAAACCAAATTGCGACTCTATAACTAAAATAAACATACCAAAAAACTGCAAAATTGGGCCATAAATTGAAATGGGGGCGACACAAAGTGCAAAAAAAAAGTGACTTTGTATGTTTCCTCTTCACGTCGTAACGGCTAAACGGATTTAGAGGAAACTTGGTACACATGTTCTGGACATAGGATAAAGAATACCTAGGATTTTTATATGATAGGATAGGATCTTTATGCCTCGTAAGTTCCCTTGAGATAATTTCAGGTAACACTCGAGCGAAACCGCGGGCAGTTAGTAATAAATAGTTGTATAACTGTACGATACGCTACTTCTAGATGTTACATTGAAGGTGCGACGGATGCTGCCGAATTCGTTGCTGACTTCACACTCGTAGGTGCCGGTTGCACCGTACTCCATGCCCAATGGGTATGACATGCTCGAGGCGCTCAGCACTTTACCGTTGTGTTTCCAAACTGCTGTCTGTAGATGGAAATGTTTTACAGTTCAAAATCAATAATTCAGTTGATTTTATAAATCTATACATTACGTATCGAGAAATCTTGAGAAAAGGCGTTTGAAGATTGGTCTATTGGAAGTTTTTACGGAGAAGGAGTGTAGAAAGTTAATCTCGCAGTCGAATTTGGACTGAACGACGGAAATAACTTTTATTTACAACTTCAGTAGTGGCGCTACTGAAGTTGTAAATAAAAGTTAATTTTAAAAAATGTTTACACTCTGATTTAGAGACTATAATCAGAATGGCTAATAAGGAGTATTCTATTCTATTGAACTTAGAAATATCAAAGAAATCTGGACGTTTTGACATGTTGCCAGATTACTAGATTGTACCCGTGCCTAATAAAACACGGATCACCAGTATCTAATAATTCATGATCTCTTACCTCAGGTTTTGGTTCTCCTCTAGCTTCGCAAGAAAGGATTTTTGAATCAGCTCCGTCGTCAAATTCAACGGTCTCTTCTTCTTCTTCTATGAACATAGGTTTGTATCCGACGACGAGCTTGGTGGTGAGCGAGCGAGACTTGGTGCCGTCGCTGACGCGGCACGTATAAAGACCATCTTCGTTCCTTGTCACGCCGAATAGGGTAAGATCCTTTGTCCATGATATAGGTACGCTACCCTAGTAATATTTGCCATTCTTATAATACATATCTTTCTACCTTCCTTTACTTGTACGGACGCCAGCACATCAAGCTACAACAATCTGTCAAATTTCTTTAATATACATATATTCAAATTTATAACTAAAGCATTAGGTTCAAGGGTGATTGGGAATAATTTGAAGTTTCGGGTAGCTTGATGTGCTGGCGTCTACACATTACTCGTCCTGGTTTAATTATGCCTGATTACTCTTTTTTAGGGTTCAAAACATCCGTAAAAAAAGGATGGGAGGAGCAAATAGCTTCATCTTTTTGACCGACCGACATTGACAATTCAAAAGTGCCAGTAAATGGTCTAATTGAAATAAATGCTTAGAGTTTTGAGTTTTGATCACTCGGTGTGTCTGTTCGTCTGTCACAGGAAATTTTCTCCGAACCTACTTGACCGATTCTATTAAAATTTAACGCTTTCGTGTTTGGGTCACGTTCGTTTTGGGGGAAAATCCAGAAAAATTTAAAACAAATTTTTCAAAATGTACCGTGTGACATATCAAAAGAAAGGGCTTATTGTGAACATTTAATATTTTTTTTTTGATAATTTGGTTTGAAGTAATTCAAGAAATAAAATGAAAAATTACTATTCGTCTCCGAAATTACTGAGGCTAGAAAATTGCAGATTATAGTTCTTTATCTGAAGATTAGGAATAGGAAAATGTATAAGAAGCCTTTTTTTTTTTTTATAATCTTTATTTATTTAGAGGCTTTTACCTTACAAAGGTACGTCAGCCTCATCGTACCCTTTAAATAACTAATATCTACTTATAATATAATTACTGATTACACGTACCTACCTTTAATTCTACAAATGTTATTATTGCGTAAGCGAGGGAGTTAGTGATGCAGCAATCATTTCATAAACCAGTTTCGCTTCTCCCGAATTTGGTGTAGATAATATTCTAATAAAAGCCCCAACATCATACAAATTAAGTTTTAACTCCCGCATCACTATCTCCCTCTCTCTCCGGTTCTTTTCACATTCCACCAGCAAATGTTGGACGTCTTCGACTTTATTACACACTAGACAGTTAGGGGAATCGACTTTTTTCATTAGATATCCAAATTTCCTAGATGGAAAATGACCGGAACGCAATCTGTGAGCCATAACAACATATGACCTCCTTGTATGACTCTCAGCGAACCAAGGGATTCGAGGAGGCTCACTTTGCATAGTCTTGTACCATATGCCTTTTTCTTTAGACCTGCTGTCGAAATACTCTTTAAAACTATTGTAACATATGTTCTTGTAATAGCTAAGTATTTCTGTGTAGAATGGAGCAATGTCTATTTCCACTCCTTCCAAAATAGCTTTTTTTGCATAAATGTCAGCCTTCTCGTTTCCAAGTATACCAATATGAGATGGAATCCATTGCAACCTCAAATTAATATCACCGAGTTCATGAAATTGTCTAAGAAATAAGAAGCCTTAAGTGTTAAAAAAACACACAGTAATAAAAATAAATTCGTTTGGAACCGTTTGCACGCGAGTCTGACTCGCATTTAGCCAGTTTTTTTTTTACTTTATTCGGATGATATAAATAATAATAACATTTTTTATTATGCCAAACATAAAAAAAGTTATATGATATTGTGACAAGTAAACTACAACTCGTCCTTTGAAAGGTTTATTAGAAAACAATCCTCAGACAGCATCAATGTGTCTGTGGGACACACTCACTTAGTTTTTGACATACCATTTTAGTTTTTTCTAAATAAATCTTATTGTTTATTGAAGTGAAAACTTCTTTAGGCGCGTTGAGCACTTTTTGGGTGAACAAAAATCATGGAACTGGCGTCGTCGTCACAGAACGCTTTCCGTGAGCTATATGTATACTGTGTACCTATATATGTGTACTTTTTGGGTGAGCAAAAATCATGAAACCCGCGTCATCGCCACCGAACGCTTTCCAAATTCAAAAGTAATAATCTAATAGCTCGATGATACAATTTACAAAGTACTTAGTTTTCTCTTCTATTGGCAGTCCCCAAAGACTGCCTGCCTTTTTTTTCATTAGCTTTTTTAAACAGTTAGTTCATGCACTGGCTCGAGTGTCTCTAATGTGTGTTCACGTAAATAGCATAATACTTAACGTACCTTATACCAACGCACTTGATCCGAGCTCGTATGTGGTATATCACACTTGATTTCAACTGTCCCATTTTCCGGTACGGATACTGTTTTTGTAGGTCGCTCTGGTAGTAGATCATCTGAAAGATTATATTGTTAAGAACCAATGCTGCACATACCCGCAACTGGAAAAAACAAGAAAGAGAGTTTGCTCACCTCTGACGATAACTTCATATGCCTCGGTGTCCTTTCCCAGCGTGTTTTGTGCGATGCATACGTACGTGCCTTGAGAGTAGCGGTCGATTTTCTTGATCACTAGAGTACCATCGTCTTCCATGTCGTACCATTCGGACCCTGCGACAAAGAGGTTTGCTAGTAAATCATCTTAGTTTTAAGAAAATCATCTTAGTACAGGATGTTTCAGAAGTGCTTAGTACTGTAAGGGTGATGTGTGTCAACCACTTTATATCAGAAACAGAACGATGTTCTGTATGCTCATTTTAATATTTAAATACTGTAAATTGTTATTTCTCTATTGACATTGTTCGTATATAAAAGCAATTAGACTGTAATGTTGAGGGTGGGTGTGAAATTGCATGTCACATGCGTTCATTTTTATATTGACAAGCCAAGAGTGAATTAAACGGTTATATCCTCTTCAACCATTTATTTATTAGTAGGTAGGAAATATCAGACACAACTAAGTCATCATCACTATCATTTCTCGCATCCAGTGAACTAAAAAACAAATGAATCGACCCTTCTTAAATATCAATGTTCATACATGAGGACAAGTTTTTTTTAAGTATGGGGAATTATCTAATGACTCTTTCTGTTTTGGCCGGAGCGGAAGGGAGTGTCTGACTCTTACTGACTGAAACCCATCCGCGTTCCTCCAAATGCTCTTTGCGTTCCAGGGCCGCGGTAACTCTTTCAAACAAATTCCGCAACATGAGGACAAGTCAGAGGTACTTTTATAAACAAGGCGCATTAATGACAAAATTACCGATAGCTAAGTTGAGTCCGTCTCTAATCCAGACGATGCTAGGTTTCGGGCTGCCCGTAGCTTTGCACTGGATCCGGAGCGCTAGGTCTCCGGTCACAGCTTCGAACTCTTTACTCGGGTACATGTTTATGATAACAGGTGGAGCTGAAAACGAAACAGGTTAGTATTACTCGTCGGTAGATACTGGGTTTGAGTTTAAATACTCCAGCAATGCTTTTGGACTCTAGGCAAATGAAGTTCTATCAGCGATTGCCGAAAAGACATTATTTAATTTTTTTTTTTCTTTTTAATCTTTTAAACTTTCTAACCATAAGATTTTAAATTCAAATTATTTACTCTCAAAGAATCTGCTATATTTTAGTGTTTAATTTTCACGTAGTTTGTAAGTATTTTTTTAAATAAATTTAATATTAGTGTGTCGGATTTACCACTTGATATTTCTCATGCCTTTTGGACTTTTTGACGAATCTTTATCGTTATTTAAATGTCATTTTATCTAAAGCGTCTCAATGTACGTTTTTTTTTCTGCGGAAACTTCGAACCAGAATACCAAATTCATCTCCTCAACGATGGTACCCTTTCGGAAAAATAGCTAGTATCTGTATACTATTCATCTATACATATAATAAAAATGTAACGGATCGCTGTCTGTACTTGGAAGATATATGAGAAAAAATAGTATTGGGACCTTTATCAACGCAAATAGCAAACAATGGTTGTTAGAATTTTTGTCTGTTTGTCTGTTAATCTGTGCGTTTGTGCACGCTTATCTCAGAAACGGCTTATCCGATTTAGATGTGGTTTTCACTAATTCATTGTGGTAAGCTTCACTTAACATTTACTGTCAATCGGTTGATAAATTAAAAAGTTATGCCAATTTAAAGATTCACGTCGAACATTTGTTAAATAGTTTAACAAATGTTCATATCTATCTATTCTTTGTCTGTTCAGTAGCATTGACTGAAACATCTTAAAATAAAAATGTCTGCCCCAAGTAACTATTCCACGTGGACGAAGTCGCGGGCAAAAGCTTGTTTTATAATCACATCACACTAATATTATAAAGGCGAAAGTTTGTGCGTGTGTTTCTTTACGCGCAAACGGCTGGACAGATCTTGATGAAATTTGGTATAAAGATTGTTCGAGTCCCGGGAAAGGACATGGGATAGTTTTTATCCCGGGAGTATGTTCGATAATTTTCGACAATCACGCGGGCGGAGCCGTGGGCAGAGCCGCGGTCGGCAACTAGTATAATGTAAAGGTAAGGTTCAGGCACAACAGAAACTTTCAACTTTGTATTTAAGCTTAGCAATGAGTCGACGATTGGTGTTGCATACTACTATTCTTCAGGCGGGCTGTATTAACATTATCATCTGCCTAGCCTTTTCCCAACTATACTGGGGTCGGCTTCCAGCCAAACCGGATTCAGCTGAATACCAGTATTTTACGTGGAGCGGCTGCCTACCAGACCTTCACAACCCAGTAACTAGGTAACAGGGTATTTCTTGGCCAGACCGGTGTCATATTTTCTGGCTTCTGACTATGCGTAACGACTGCCAAAGATGTACAAATGACAGCCGGGACCAACGGCTTAACGGCCTTTCCGAGGCACGGAGGAGTCTCGGTATGTAATATGGTCACCGATCTGCAGACCGACCTCGGCAAGCATTGCATAACCTTTGAAGACCGATCCGTGCGGCTTTTATTAATTAACTTAATTAAATAATGTTTTTCAAGCTACAATAGTAATATTGTACTCTGACCTCTTGTATCCAGAACTCTTTCTTCCTCTTTTTTGTGTGAGCCATGCTAAGATATTATTCGCTTGCTGTCCTTGCTTTAAAGACTAAGATATAAGGCAGATATCCATATCAATACTAATATCATAAAGAGGAAAGATTTGTATGTTTGTAAGTAACGAATAAACTTAAAAACTGCTGGACCGATTTGAAAAGTTCTTTCAGCAATGGATAGCTACATTATCAGCGAGTAACATAGGCTATATAAATTTTATCCCCGTACTCCCACGGGAACGGGAACTACGCGGGTGAAACCGCGTGACGACCGCTAGTTATAAATAAATTAGATACCGTATACTTTAACGTCGTAAGTGATAGAAGCTGATCCACCGATGCCATTCTCTGCCTCACAGGTGTAAGATCCTTGTTGGTTAAGTTGCATATTCTTTAGGGTTACTGACGCCACACCTCTGGTAGGCCTGAAACAAGACATTGGTATGATGATAAGACTAATAACAATGTAAGAAGACTATTAGTGCCAGGGTTGCGGAATTTGTTCGAAAGTGTCACCGCGGCCCTGAAACGCAAAGGGCTTTAGAAGGAACACTTATGGGTTTTAGTCAGTAAGAGTCTGACACGCCCTTCCGCTCCACCCAGAGCAGAAGAAGTAATTTGATGGTTTCCAATCCTTAAAAAAAAAGAAGACTATTAAATATACCAAGCCGACCACAACTAAATTGAGATAGGGGCAGATGGATAATAAAAAAGAAGTCATCACTGATCTAGTTCGGCAGTCGACTACAGAGTTAACGACATAGCAATACTTACGTCACGTTTTGGGCTGGTATCATTGGATCTGAGCTCCGGAAAGTCCACTTAATGTTAGGTTTCGGGTATCCATCAGCTCGACAGTACAAAATCGTACTTTTTCCGACCATTACTTCTATGGTGCTCTGTTTTGGGATGTCAATCGTTACCGGGACTGTAAAATAAAATAAACCATGTCTTAGTTAATCTTACCGTGAATATAATAATATGATAAATACATGCATTTCACTTCTCTAACCTCTAAAAACATGTTCAGGGGAATACTGTTTAAATATTTTTTGACCCTAAAAAATTAGGAACTGGTCTTAAATAAATTTTATAAAACTTACCAAATACATTAAGAAAAGCAGTTTTATTGGCATCTCCAAGTTTATTTACTGCCTCACACGTAAAATATCCAATGTCAGATAGCCTTGCTTTGAATCTGCAAGTTAACACTTTTATTTAGTTTTTTTTTTAATTATAACAATCCACTCGCCTCAATATATATTTTCGCAAAAAATAAGTCTATAACCGTGTCCCATCCCATCTATCACTGCTCTAAATATCATCAAAATAAGTTCAATGATGAAAGCGTCTCAAACAAACCAACAAATTCACTTTTGCATTTATAAAATTTGTTAGGATTAGAATTTAAAAAAAGTTGTTAGGCTATCCCAATTTTAGGCAAAAGATAAGTGAAATAAGATCTATGATGGAATGTTAGCCTACAGGAAACTTATTCTCACTTGCTTTGAAGAACAGAAGTTAACAGAGTTACCACACTTTGGCTGTGCGAAAAGTTAATGTGGAGACTAAGCGCTTGGTATGATTCGGCAAAAATGACATTTATCTTAACCATTTAAGGACCTATTTTACCTGAGACTTTGGTCAACAGATAGACTCTTCCCTGTGCTGTCTAATGTGGTGCCATTGAAGAACCATCTCACTGCAGGGACAGGCTCACCGGAGGCGTCACAAGATATTCTCACTTCATCATCATATTTGCTTGTTATTACTTTCAAGTCTTCTTTTATTTTAGGTGGGTCTGAAAATATAATTGGTTTTGCTTCAGGTGTTATTAATGCTGATAGGAATTTTAAGAAAACCACAAAGATAAAACTGTGAATTTTATTCCTCATATATGTATAATCATGAAATGAAATATCATTTTCGCGTGTATTTATTCCGTTCAAAGTGAATTTGAACGAAATAAAAACACGCGGGAATTTCGCAAACATTGCATTGACCGGTTAAGGTTTGGCCTGATTTTAACATGAATATTTTAGGGAATGTTGAAGCCGTTTTGTGAAGTAAGTGATGCATTTTTTTGTTAACCTTTATACTTTCGGCGTTATGAGATCGACATTAAGTTATTACAGAAAAAACATATGGTTTGCAAGTATTTTATGTATCCTGTAAATTTGTGTGTATATATTTATGTAGGTATGTATTTTTAGCTGTTTACTTTCCAGCAATAAAATAATCAAAATACAGATTTGATTGGACACAAATGTTTTTACTTAATATTCAATATACTACTTACATTCTACTACTAGTTCCGTGGTATGTGCGTCTGATCCCAAATGATTCTGTGCATCACATTTATACAAGCCAGTTCGATACTTGTCCACATTCTTCAAGTAAATAGTTTCGGTAGTCTCCGTCAGTTCTCTAAACGTAACTTCACCTGCGGGCCGGAAAGACCAACGTATGTTCGGCTTTGGGTTGCCTTTGAGAATTCTAAAAAATGTGTGATTTACAGAATTATGAGATTTTTGCTATGGTAAACACCATAAATAATTTGAAATAGCGATCATTGATCCACCTTCATTTATTAACATTTTTAATTACAGCTACCCTGAATCGACATCCACAGTGATCCTTTACATTTATTGTAAAGAAAAACGGATCATAATTTAATGTTCGACAACCTATGATTAGAAATTGGGGAAAGGCCAATTTACGGCATTGAAAATTTAACTGGTGCCTACTATAGTAGCTGCCTTCTTGCTTAAGTGCGACTGCTACAGTAATTGGTATATATAAGTATTAATATACAGGTTTTCTCAGAACTCAACGTCAAGCCGAAACGGGGTGACAGGATTGATCATAACCATCACGACAAAAATCTGAAAAAAAATCTATCCCATGCAGTTTGAAAATTATGGGCAAACTGTACCATTTTTCGGTTATTGTGGTTATTCTTTTTTATTTTTCTTCATTTGAACTTTGGAAACGTAATCCTGAATAACATTTCTAGAATCCCAATAAAAAATAATGACACAATTGCCTCAAGTTTCCGAGAATTGAGACTATTTGTTAAACTACGAATTTAAAATTTTCAAGATTCGTCGACTTTGACAGGCCTTCTTTTAAAAAAAAATGTACTAGAGTGCCTTAGCAAGTGGCATTAAAAGTTAGCGCATTTAATTAAAATTCTAAAATGGTACAATACTTGTTAGTTTCATACAATAAAAAGGGTAAAAAAATTAAAACCTCAAGTAACCCGATTTTTGCTATCTCAGTTAAAATGTTTTTGATTCGCACAAGCTAGGTAGGTTCTTAATATTAAGGCAAAATGATGAGAGAGATGGATAGTGGGTATGTTTGCCATGAGTGAGCGAGACAGATAGTGACGCCACTTTTACCAAACTGAAAAAAAGTTAGTAAAATAATGAAAAATCTTGATCTTGATTGAATTGTATAGCAATGTCAGTCGCATCCCGGATTCTTGATGGTTCTTGTTCGTTTAGGATCGCATATGGAATCTACACAGTTGGTCACATATGAATGTGCTATTACACCTCTGCTGAACCCTTCGACAAATAAGGCGAGGTGTTATAATATTATGTTCTCGTTTATTTCGTTGGTTCAGGGATGTATTTGATAATGACGTATTTTGTGACTTTATTCTGGGTTTTTATCGACCTTAATTTTAATATTATCACAAACTACAGCTGTAACTGATATTAGGTTAGACGAAGTTTTTCTTGACAACTAAATAATGTTTATGTAACATGTCACATCATATTTTGATTCACCTTTGATCCTTATATCTCAACCACTGTGTATCAAAAGTTTTGGTTAACTTGAGTTATCGATAATGTTTTGTTTGTTTTTGTTTTTATCTTGACTTACCTACAAGACAAAGCGGCATTTGTTTTCTCTGTGACACGTATTGCTTTGTGTGATTTATCAATGACTGGTTTCTCTGAAATAATCAAAAAGTTTTGTGTTACGTCTCTCTTACCGTGAATATAATAATATGGTAAATACATGCATTTCACTTCTCTTAACTCTAGAACATGTTCAGGGGAAGACTGTTTAAACATTATTTCGACTCTAGAAAATAAGGAAGTGGTCTTAAATAAAGTTAATAAAACTTACCAAATACATCAAGAAAAGCTGTTTTATTAACAACTCCAAGTTTATTTACTGCCTCACACATAAAATATCCAATGTCAGATGGCCTTGCTTTGAATCTGCAAGTTAACACTTTTATTTAGTTTTTTTTTTATTCATAACAATACACTCGCCTTAATATAAATTTTCGCATAAAGCAAGTCTATAACCGTGTCCCATCCCTGTGCCCATGTGCGAAAAGTAAATGTGGAGACTAAGCGCTTGGTATGATTCGGCAAAAATGACATTTATCTTAACCATTGAAGGACACATTTTACCTGAGACTTTGGTCAACAGATAATCGACTCTTCCCTGTGCTGTCTAATGTGGTGCCATTGAAGAACCATCTCACTGCAGGGACAGGCTCACCGGAGGCGTCACAAGATATTCTCACTTCATCATCATATTTGCTTGTTATAACTTTCAAGTCTTCTTTTATTTTAGGTGGGTCTGAAAATATATTTGGTTTTGCTTAAGGTGTTATTAATGCTGATAGGAATTTTAAGAAAACCACAAAGATAAAACTGTGAATTTTTATTCCTCATATAATGTATCCAAAATTATGACATTTTATCCACGCCAAAAAATACCCTTAAATATTAACTTTAATTTTAATAACTCAAAATTGGAAGTAGTAAACAAATTCAATCTGTTAGGCCTAGACATTGACACACACATAAATTGGAAGTTGCATGTCCAAAAAGTAAGAGCGAAACTAGCAAAGTTTTCATACGCCCTCCGAGAGATCAAAAAAACTACAGACCTCAAAACTGCGCTAGTTTCATATTACGCGTACGCCTATGCATGGCGTAATTATGTGGGGTAACAGTACAGACACACCCACATTATTTACTCTCCAAAAGAAATTAATTCGAATTTTGGTAAATATCGAACAAACCGATAGCTGCAAACCACATTTCCAGGAACTGAAAGTTCTAACCCTACCCCCCTGCCTCTATATTTTTGAGATATGTAAATTTGTACGCAGATATCCTGATTTATATAATAAAAGAGAAGACATACAAACTAGATTCACACTAAGACATAAAAATAGACTGAACATACCTAAATCTCGGCTGAAAATGCACTCCTTAAGTACCTATGTAATGTCTATAAAAATATATAATAAACTTCCGGAAGAAATTAGTAACACAAATAAATATAGTATTTTCATAAATAGATTACAGGTATTTCTTTTGGACAAGAGTTACTATACTGTAAATGAGTACCTAAATGACATTATATAATTGATTTAATATTCGAATTGTCTAATAATTTACTTTTATTGTTGACTTTATGTTTTGATTTTATCTTTGATTTTTATTTTGTGTTAAATTTTGTTAATTATTTTAATTGAATTTTTTAGTTTCTATGTTTGTATTTTTGTGTTTGTTTATAATGTTCCAATTTTATGTTTCAAATTTTTGTAAATTTTGTTTTAATTTATAAGTTATATTGCTGTGCCCTAACAGGGTCTACAATGTTCTTTAGCTTAAAGCCTATATCGACACATGTAATACTGTAGAATGCAATAAATAAATATTAATATGAATATGAATATGAAATATCATTTTCACGTGTATTTATTTCGTTCAAATTCACGCATTGACCGGTTAAGGTTGGCCTGATTTTAACTTACATATTTCAGGGAATGTTGAAGCCATTTTGTGAAGTAAGTGGTGCATTTTGTTGCTAACCTTTATACTTTCGGCGTTATTAGATCGACATTAAGTTAAAGTGTACAGGAAAAACATATGGTTTGGAAGTATTTCTGTATCCTGTAAATTTGTGTGTATGTATTTGTGTAGGTACCTATGTAGTTTTAGCTGTTTTCTTTCCAACAAAAAATTAACCAAAATCCAGATTTGATTGGACACAAATGTTTTTACTTAATATTCAATATACTACTTACATTCTACGACTAGTTCCGTGGTATGTGCGTCTGAACCCAAATAATTCTGTGCATCACATTTGTACGAGCCAGTTTGGTGCTTGTCCACATTCTTCAAGTAAATAGTTTCGGTAGTCTCCGTCAGTTCTCTAAACGTAACTTCGCCTGCGGGCCGGAAAGTCCAACGTATGTTCGGCTTTGGGATGCCTTTGAGAATTCTGAAAAATGTGTGATTATCAGAATTATTATGACATTTGTTATGGTAAACACCATAAATAATTTGAAATAGCGATCATTGATCCTAGGTGGATCAATGGTGATCATTTACTAACATTTTTAATTACAGCTACCCTGAATCGACATCCACAGTAATCCTTTACATTTATACTAAAGAAAAACGGATCATAATTTAATGTTCGACAACCTATGATTAGAAATTAGGGAAAGGCCAATTTACGGCATTGAAAATTTAACTGGTGCCTACTATAGTAGCTGCTTCCTTGCTTAAGTGCAACTGCTGCAGTAATTGGTATATATTAGTATTGGTATACCGCAATGTCAGTCGCATCCCGGATTCTTGATGGTTCTTGTTCGTTTAGGATCGCATATAGAATCTACACAGTTGGTCACATATGAATGTGCTATTACACCTCTGCTGAACCCTTCGACAAATAAGGCGAGGTGTTATAATATTATGTTCTCGTTTATTTCGTTGGTTCAGGGATGTATTTGATAATGACGTATTTTGTGACTTAGTTCTGGGTTTTTGTCGACCTTAATTTTAATATTATCACAAACTACAGCTGTAACTGATATTAGGTTAGACGAGGTTTTTTTTGACAACTTCTTTTTCAACAATCTTTATGTAACATGTCCAATCATATTTTGATTCACCTTTGATCCTTATATCTCAACCACTGTGTATCAAAAGTTTTGGTTAACTTGAGTTATCGATAATGTTTTGTTTGTTTTTTTTTTATCTTGACTTACCTACAAGACAAAGCGGCATTTGTTTTCTCTGTGGCACGTATTTCGGTGTGTGATTTATCAATGACTGGTTTTTCTGAAATAATCAACAGGTTTTGAGTTATGTCATGTACTATTTTTTTTCATTCATGTTGTTCCATGAAACAATGTCCCGTATGTTAAAATGGAATATTTAGTTAGGGTTAATAACTTAACTTTTATAATTTCAGATAAATATCCCTTTCACAACTTTCAGTATCGATGAAGGTCTTAATGTACCTGGCTAGGTAAGTTAATTGGAAATGTTACCATATACCTCATGCCAAAATTTATAGTGCTTGGGACTAATATAAGGAAATCGACATTCTATTAGGGCGGACAACTTCCCATCACTACGGTCGGTTTATACCCAGATCTTTCTAGAATGTCGATGGCAACCTACATCGATTAAAATTTAGTAACGTTTGGCAGGAAGAGGGGCGCGAGAGGGGAGGAGGAGGGAGGGGCGCCTCTACCCCCTGGCACCACTCCCAAAACAAGGTATTGCACCGTTTCTGAGAAAAACAAATTTTTGTAACCTAACCTCAAAACGTTCAAAAAGTTGCCTAAAACGCGTAGTCGGAGCCCTGCTCTATGGTTTAAACAAAATCCTGTCCAAGTCGGGGTGCCCCCGGTCCCGAGCTCGCTTCGCTTGCTCTTGCATACAAGTGCGCCTAGTAACAGTAGTAACATTGCCTTTTGTACACACATACAATGGTAGTACACTAACTTTCTTCTAAGCAGGATTTCTAGGTTCGTCATCCACCGCAGAACGGCTCGTCGACGGTTGAAGTTCGTCCTCTACCGCAGAATCGGGAATCCAACCCCTTTCAGGTTTAACTCTTTTTACCCCCCAACTTCTGCCAAACGTTAGTGGGTTGTCTCAACACATCTTTGACTAATCGAATAGTCAGATGCCCGGAAGTCTTATAACTGTACTTATACCGCTTAGTACTTATTACAACATTATGCGCACTTACCCACACCAAATATGTCAACTTCAACGACATAAACTTTTCGATCGAAGTCATTTCTTGCTTCACACGTAAACTTTCCTTGCAACTCTGGCTGCATGTGTTTTATAGTGAGGACGGTCTTGTCACCAGAGATGTCAATTTTGGTGTCTCCGGAGACAACTGTTCCGTCTTTATACCACGTTATTGTCGCTGGTGGGTAGGCGTCTACCTTGCAAGTGAGACTCCCTTCTTTGTTGTACTCTACGCGAATATCTAGAAACAAAAATCATTTTTCTAGTCTGTGAGCAAAGTATCAGGCCTAGCGGATATGCGTATTTTAAAACTACAGATATAGTCCTCCTCACCGATTTCGGCCATGACGGCCAATCTCAACCGAGACTAGCCATCAGCGCGGGACATATTACAGTACACAAGTGTGTACGCAAACACAGGTGCACACCCTCTTCCATCACTCTCATATTCCGATGGGATGGTAACTCGACACGACCGACGAGAGATCTGGTACAGGATCAACAGCTTAACGTGCTTTCCAAGGCACGGGGGTGTCACACCACCTACTTCCAAACTCCGGGCTGTCACAGGAAAATTCCTGTAGGAAAAACCCAATAACTCTGTTTTGCCTGACCTGGGAATCGAACCCAGGACTCCACCCTCGGCAGGTGCACTTGTGACCGTGAGACCGATGGAGCGGTTAGTAAAACTACATATTAACACTCTATTACATTTTGTGACTGAGAAAATAAGTTAGGTCTGGGAGCTCTTCGTCTATTACTTTTCTTACGATTATAGTCCATTACGAAAATATTGACAGTTATTTAGTAAACATAGTTAATAATATTTGAGTAGGTTGAGTTGATCGTTACCCACGTTTAGTGTTTTTTCAAAAACATTTATTTAACGACGACTTTTGTTCTCCCAATTCAAATGTAAATTATTTTGATTTATGATTTCGTCTTAAAAAGCTTTTCTTTGAGGAAGTAATAAGAATAAGAAAAACAGAATGTTATTTCTTAAACAATACATTATTTTAATTCTTATTATTCTATTCTAGAATGGAAACAAATCTAAGTTTGTAGAGCAAGTGAATAGAAAAGGTTAAAAAATACAGGATAAATTGTATATTCAGTTCAAATTAGACAACACCCATTTTTTCTGATATCAATCAATATCTAAGGTCCCATTAAAATAGGTGGACAAACTTTTAGAAATAATTCAGACCACCAAAATAAGGAAAATGGTAAAAAAGATATTAGAAAAACGTATTAGATACTTTCAAGAAAAAAAATCAGCTAAACGAAAATACACTAAAAACGTTGGTAACTCAATGCATAAACATAATTTAATGTCTTAGTAATCTCATAATTCTGTAGTAGGTATCAGAATTATGAGATAACCATAATGGTACAAAAAAAAATACGAAATTCGCATCAGAAACTTACAAGAAAAAAATCAGCTAACGAAAATACATTCAAAATGTTGGTTACCCAATGCATAAAATGACCATAAATATGACCATATGCCATGTCTTTATTATTCTCATATCATTCAGATACTACAATTGTGCAGGCGCACGTGACCACATCAAGAACCTACCCAGAATGAATGTTTTCATTCTGCCGAAAAATTTATTATTTTAGGTCAAAATAAAACCACTTCAATTAGTGTTTTTTTTGCTTGGATATTATCTTGAATAGACGTACTGACCGCTCGCTGTGTTAAAATTTGTCCACCTATTTTAATGGGACTTTACAGGATGAATATTTAAAGTGTGCGTCCGATCGGTCGTCAGATTCGTAACTATCAGGAATATTGTAAAGCACTGAAAGGAGTCTCGAGCCTGATTTTGATGAAAACGTTTAAATTTTTTCAACGTTTTTGTGAGATTTACCTTTCGGGATCTCCGTGACATCAAAATAAATCTTCCTTTTAGTTTCAACTTGCACATATTTGATATTAACGTCAATAATATTGCTCGCTTTGCACTGGTAGGTAATATTTTTGTTCGCTTTATCTATATCCAGAATACTGACATAGTCATAGGGAACTTCGACTAATTGTACCTAGAAAAGAACAAAAAAATATTATAGCAAAAAAAATTGGTTGTCTGTAAAGCCGGTTTACGGATGATAGTTTAACGTGACAACGTCATAACAAAACATTGATGAAATGATCGTAACGTTACAATGAGCGTAACGTTACAATGAGTCATCCTTTTTGTGCATGTAGCCGGCGTTCATCGATTTATTAGACGTTGTCACGTCAAAAAACAAACATTTACACCATGTTACCGTAAATGTTGTCAAAAAATAGGGCTACATTTTATTGCCACTAATCTTGTACAAATCCCGAGCGAACCAAAAATGTCACTTGGCTTTTTTCGTTTGTTACATTTATTTTGAAATAAAACCTCTCCAGAATGTGTTTTTCGCAGCTCGGATCATGGAAAGCTCCAAATATGCTGCTATCTGTAATAATATTTCGTCTAGGAATATACGTACAGGACAAGAACATAACCTAATGGAGGTAGGGGAGACAAAAGGATTTCCGATCAAGCTAGTTTAGGTTTCCTTTTTTTGAAATACTCTCTGGACCATTTGAAAAGTGATTAGGCTTTTTCTTACAACCGAATATTCATGACTAAGACGGTTATACCTTAGCCGGCAGCCTAATTCCAGTATCTTTTTCCTCCCAAATGATGTCAGGTGCTGGGTAGCCGTGCACATTACATTTCAGTTGCAGCGGAGCATCGTAATCCGTGATTATTAACGGCGCTCCGTCAATCGTTATCTCAGGTGCTGAATTAACTTTCTTTTCTGTAAGGTAAAGAACAAACCAATGTTATATTAGTTTTGGAGCACGAGAACATCGTAAATAAATCAAAATTGCTAGTTTCGCTGCAGGATAAAATATAGCCTAAATTCTACTCAGGTTGCAGAGCATCATACAGTGAAAGGACGTTTTTAAAATCTCCATTGATGTTAAACTTTATTAAATATTATTTTTATGTATATCTTGTGTTTGTTTATCTGCCACAAAACCAGAGACGTTAGGCACTGAATTCGGGCTTCTCATCTTAAAGGAGCCAAACACGGCGACCCGCTATCTCCAAAGTTGTTCATCAGCACCCTTCGTCTTTAAGATCAGGCAGCCAAATAGGACGAAAAAGATATTGTCATAGGCGAAGCGAGATTGACTAATCTGCGTTTTGCTGATAACATTTGTCCTCTTTTCAACCGACTTCCAAAAGAAGGAGGTTATCAATTCGACTGTATGTTTTTTTTTTGTATGTTTGTTATGCGATCATTCCGTCAATTATGAATGGATTTTGATGATTCTTTTTTTATTCTAAAGCCTATACTCCTGAGGTGGTCCCATTGGCACCAAGTCAGAATCTGATTATGGGATCCTAGGGAAATCGAGGGCAACCTTTCAAATTTTAATGGCACATACATTGTTTTTCATATATTTTCTTACGCAATTCAGATAATTGTGCCTGGTAATCAACATCTCATCTTGCTGAGCTGATGATGGAAGGTATAAGTTAGGATCTAATGCTGGGATCCCAGGACATTTGTTTGATCAGAGATATTTTCTCCAATTGTCAACCGGTTTGGATGATTCTTTTTTAGTTTGGAAGATTATTTTTCTAGATAATACATTTTTTCCTCCCAATTTTTTTTTTAGATAATAAATTATAGCAAATCTCCCGGGATTGCTGAAATCGCCTGTCTGTTTATTGATTACACCAGTACATAACATAACATCACGCCAGTAGGCTTTGAAGGGGTGGAAGGCAGATGTAAACAAGTCAACCTGAATTAACATGTTTTGGGGTTATCTATTCGGGCATAACTTTATTGTTCATTAACCGATCTTAATATTTTTTTTTTGCTTTGGGTTTAGTTATATCTATATTGCATTGGCAGTACTGGAACTTCAAAGATACACCAGTGTCCTCCTCACTTTAATCTTATTAAAAACTAGTACCAAAGCAAAGTAGATATTTAACTATGAGCTAGTGTGGATTTGGACTGCGCACACAAAGAAACTCCTTAACCACTCATTATGGGAATAATGTCACTTAGTTGTGGGGTATCACCACTAAAAAGTGGAAAATAAAAAACTTTTTTCTTACCAAAAAAACCGACTTCCGAAATTAAAGTTATTTTATACTTTGTAGTGTTTTTTATATGGAAGTCGGTTTTTTTCAAGTTTTTCTTCTTCAGCGGCTGGACTAGAGGGACTGTTACAAGTCCTGAGCGATGTGAGCCTTGAGGTTAGATTGAAGATGAAGATGTCGGAGACCAAAATCATGACCAATAGTTCTACAACGAGTATAGGTACACATAGGTGGGGACAATATTCAATATGTACAAGAATATTACTGCTTGGACCAAGTAGTCTCTTTCCAGGCTAGGCAAGGTAAAGAAATAACGTACCGAACAGAAACTGCCTGGAAGAGCTACTGGTCCATGAAATAATTATTTCAGGGCACTTTGCCTGTCACTGTAAGTGGACGGTAACGGACATGTGTATTGTGCATTCTCCCCATTATAACCTATGGTGCTGCAACTGTTCGACTAACATCCAAAAAGACGTGCGAAACGTGCAATGGAACATTAAATACTTGGTATACAATTAAAGGATTGCGATAGAATCACTGTACTACACTCCAATGCAGATATCGTCGATGTGGCTCAGAAATTTGCCCAGCTTAAATGGGACTGGTCTGGACACGTCTGCCTATCGAGCAGTGAGGTCGTAAAAACACAAACTTGGTGCCCTGAAATCGCGTTAAAGGGCTGCGGCAGTCCAAGAAGGAGATGGCGGGACGACTTTAATGTCTTTTTTAGTAACTGGCAAAGATCCGAGAACGGTGGAATGACTAGAGAGAGTTCATTGCCCAGCAGTAGATAAGCTAGATATAGTGTGGTATAATGTTTAGAATGGGAATCAGGCGACTTACCTAATAGTAGTCAACGCCTTTAAGTTATGCAATACTCGGGTCTCCAGAATAGAACTTTAGCCTTAGTTTGTATGATAGTATTAATACAACATAATCTGAATTTCGTGAATACCTGTTGATGGATCCTGTCGTGATATGGGTGTTGGACTTGTTCTTACAATTGGTGATTTACTTTTTATATCATTTCCAGTCACCTGGGAAAAGGAAATACTTGCATTAAATATGTAAAGTAGTAAACACAAATGCAATAAATAAAGTATAAAACTGTACTTCAAGATCAACTTATTTATTTGATTTGATTTCAGTTTTTGTTGTTCTTCCCGAACGTACATATTTAAAGTAATTCACATTAGGTCACAAGCAGTGGGGCAGCAGCGCGACAGCATCGTTTCTTTTTAACGCAACAGCCGAACTGCTACTGCCGCGTTGCTTGCGACTTAGTGTGAAGGAGCTCTTAGTGCGGACTGTTTTTTTCCATAAGGACCTACCCCAAAACGTTACCTTTGCGCCCTTCTGTGCCACGACTGTGGGATGTCAATATAAAAGGAAGGTTTTGCATCTACTATTGCCCTTGCCAAGCAAAGCTAAGCCTCCAATTGGCCCATGCGCATGTTACGACATAGCCCCGAACCTATGTAACTAACCTATACCTTTTGTTCTGTATGATGTCGGACGTAAAAGAATAGCAGAATAGCATCATCCCATCACTTCCCGTGGGTGTCGTAAGCGGCGACTAAGGGGCTCACCAGAGTATAGGCAGCAGCATTCTCTGTGCATTGCAACAGCTACACATTGCGATCACCTGGCAAGCATGGTGATTATGGCCCTCTTTTGAGGGAGGCCTATGTCCAGTAAACTTTCGCATAGTAGTTCGCGGCTCCTTGGCGAACTAGTTCGTTCTTTTAGTTCACCAGCTCCCGGTTCGATTGATCGCGACAGGAGCTGACTCACTGAGTGAGCTAGTGAGCTGAGAACGGCAGATCGTTCGTGAGCTTTGCAGTTTGCTCTTTACTGCTACGCGCGATTTTTTGTTTTTATACTTTGTAAAGTAGGTAGTTATTTTGTTATTTATATAGATTTTACTCGTAGTATTTTCATTGATTTGATAGTTTAATTTAAAACAAAAAAACTTTAAAACACACGTGTTTATAACTTGTTTTGAAAGTGTTCATTTTCAAAATGTAAAAGTAAATAAGTAAGCAGCGTAAGCTTGTATATTGCATTGTGTAAAAATAAAAAAATGTTCAGATGGTAATTTTACATTGTAAATAATAAATTAATATACATTAAATATTGTATAAAACAACAATCGGCGCCGGCCACGCAAAATCTTTGCAACAGTCTTTCCACTGAAATAACACACAACATTCACTGACCAGATAAACGAACGACCGTACGATAAGTAACGAGCTGTTAGCTGTCCTTGCTATATTGACCCTTAAGGCTAGCTCAGCAACCCGATAGATGACCGTCATGCTTAGGTCATCAGTAAGCAGTTTGCCCTACGCGTCCCAGAGTTGCGCGCTTCAGTCCATTCCCGACCTCAGTCACAAGCGGTTGCCAAAAGATCATTATTTTCAAGTGTCTGTAAGGTGATTAAATAATAAACCCTTACTTTAATTAAATTGCCTTTTGTTTAAATATACATTTTATCTAAGGCCGTATAACAGAGCGCATCAGTGAGTGGCGACTGTGAAGTGAGCGGTGACGCAACTAGGTTGGACAGCTCCTCGCTCCCGCTTCCTCAATTAGGTCGGCGCACTCCCGCGCTCCTGCTCACTTAATTAGGTCGGCGCGCTCCCGCGCTCTCGCTCAGTCACGAACCAACAAGCTAAAGAGCGGTAGATCTGGGACTTAGTTCACGTAGCTCGCATGTGCGAGCGCTCTTTCGAACTAGTTCGTTCGCGAACTACACAAGACTAATGTCCAGTAGTGGACGTATTTCAGTTGATATGATGATGATGATGATACTTTTTGCGTGAAATACTTACGGAGACGCGAAACATGGTGTACGGAGGATCAAATGAAGCAGTGACGTAGAACTTTGTTGTTTCATCCACTAGTTCTAGGGGCAGCTCTGTAATAACGTTGTCACTCATATCGAGGATCTTCGCTGTGGTAAATATGACTCCGCTCCCAAGTAATCTGATTCCTAAGAACGCATTTCCCTCTGAAAGATAAGTATTAAGATACACTGTAATGTATAAGGAACATAATTCGCCTTACATATTGTACATACTGTAAAAAATATGAATGACTCCTACGTTATGCAGAATATTTTGTTCTTCCTTTTTTTTTCAACATAACATAACATTACACATGATTGTGCTAACTGAAGCGGTACTGGTGAGGTACATACATAAGCGATTATTAAAGAAAATTGACCATGCCCCCACCGAAACAGAATCTAAAATTTTGAAAAATTACAGATAATAAATAGGTACCTCTAGATTACAGGAAAACTTATAAATAGTCAATGATTTTATAGTGAAAATATTATTTGTTCGGAACCCATTGCACCCGAGTCCGACTCGCAATTGGCCGGATTTTTATAAATTCCGGTTGATAGGGAAGGAAAATTCAGTCATTTGCCCGAAAGGAAAATTCAGAAAAATAATTCTCTATGACATGGTTGTATGACTCAGATGGAAATTTCAGAAAGTCTGTCGGCCGGGTCAGCTAGTTTAATAGTAGATTATGCACCGAGGGGATAAAGCAGTGTCTTATGACACGGGCGTCATATTTAATACCGAATGCAAAGAAGGATACGAGAGGTTACAAGAAAATTGTGGACAAGTCATGAAGAGAGGTGGCTCCGCAAGCGGCACGCGTCGGCCTCCATTGCTAGGAGTAGGTTGCGTGTCCAAAGCTATGCCCCAGGCCCACCCCGACCCCTCGGAAATAATATTGTACTGAATTTCATTATAACCCTTATTTTACGCATACCGGCAGTGATGTGATTTGAATTTGTAAACTCATTTTGACCGCGCAACTTGGACCTAGCAGTCTATGTATAATGACGTACTTGAGGTTAGGAACTTCAAATTTTATAAGTTATGCAAATAACTTGTACAATTTCAAGTTTTAGTACAGCTGGTGTGAAAAATAATATAATCATGATCATCGTACCTGGTGCGGGTCTTGTAACTGTATCTTTAATCGACTTGGGCTTGAAAACTGCAAATCCCAGCTGAAAGTTGAGGTCACTATTGGCGCTGATAATAGCGTGAGCTTCAGACCTGCTCTCGACCTCCACCGTGTGGTTTCCTGGCTTTGCGCCAATAACCTTGGTGACCTGTTGACACAATTTTTGACCAGCCATTTAAAAATGTTATCTCATGTCCACTTGTGTTTTGCAACCGGTCTGATGGTGGCGGTTAGTTCCATGATTGTGATGGAATCCATTTTATGTACTTGGTAAAAACAACAGCTTAACCTGTTGTTTTTGGGTAGTTTTTCAAATCTGGCGCTTAGAAAGCGAGATCATTCTGGTTTCACTCGCCTTGTCCTGCTCATGGAAAAGCATAAAAAAGTCATGCATATTTTGTCGATTATTTCTACAAACATTTTGTGATAGATACGTACCGCCATGTCAGATTTACCAGAGATAATGGGTACTGTAGTTGGCTCGCTTCCATCTGGACCTATTACTTTTCCGATCTTGGGATCCGTTCCAGTTAAAGAAATCATAACATTTCCAGTAAGAGAATCGACAGGATACTGGAGATAAAGATAGACAATATTATTAATTTAAATTGATCACAAAAAATACACTTTAACAATGTTGATGAAAAAAACTTTTACTTACTGTAAGAATTTGAGGGCCGGAGGGTATTTTTGTATTGACAAGCGGAATACTTCTGCTTGTAATTGCCTCCTGAATATACTTTAATATCTGTCAAAATTAATACATGTTGGTTGAGAAGAGTCAATATATGAAATAATAAAATCAGTGTGTACAATTTATTAAGTTTTTTTTTTTATTTGATATGGGTTTACTCTTGACTCTAGTCTAGGTCAGAGATGACAGAGACGAAGTCGACGATGGAGCGGGCTTACCCAGACGAAGCCTGTTAACTCTTATTGTGAAGAGATTTGGATAGTATAAATTAAAGTCATCTTACGTCTACGACATCATCTTTCATCATATGGAAAACTTGGCCATTTGTAACTTCTGCAACTTTGTGGTACACTTGATAATCAGCATCACTTCTTGAACCACATTCGCCAGTCAGTATAAATACTACCTGAAAACATGAAAAACTTAATCTAATTAAATTATTTCTATTTTTAATTAATTTTATTATAAATAGGTACTTACTAATTATTATTTTAAAATATTTCCCAAAAAAAACCAAAAAAAAATCATTTTAAATGTAACAAGCAGTAGTCTGCCTTTGTCGGGAACAGGATCCAAGCTACCGGTGGGAAGGGCTCCAGAGAAAGGAACCTCCTCCCTCCCATACGAGCCGTATCGAGGAGTACTGCCTTCTGTATCAGGACCTTATTTATTTATTATATACTTAATTTTACACCGAAAATTACATTAAAAGAAAACTAAAAACTAAAACACATATGTTTAATGGGAGGCTTTATCGCATTCCGCGATCTCTTCGAGGCAACTTGGTACAGACAATAATTGCTAGGACATAAAATTCAATTATTTTTACCTAGTAGTAGTGTTATCCCGGGAAATTTAAATTTTTCTGCTGGCTTTTGACTATCTTCTAGCGCTATCTATGGCAGCTATGCATTTACTCACACACATGAGTGAGTGAGAACGCTAAATATCCCTAGAATGCATTGCTTGAAAGATTTTGTCTTACAGTAGGCAGTCTCCTCGAGACTGATTCGCTGAACTGGACACAGTATTTATGCAAGCTACACTGCATAGAACACATTTTGATGATAATATTTGTCCATGGATGTTTGAAGTCAAAAATAAAATAAATAAAATAATAACCTGACTCTGCATCTTTTGTGAGATACTCTTGATTCGATCAAACATAGTGTGATCCTTAGCCGAAGCATCAGTGAACACATACAAATAGGATTGCGGCAAGCTATTCGTGAGACCTAGTTCGATGCCTGTCATGGCAAACTCCGGACAATCATAATTTCCACGAAGTCTTATGTCTGCCACAGCACTTTTAAACACATTTCGATCTTTAGTGATGGTTCGTAGTTCGGCAGCTGAAACAACACATTTATAGCCTTCATGTTTTAGGTTTATTGCGATTATTAAATAATGATAAGTTTGTAGGTAAGCTTCGCAATAAACTATAAGTGCCAGTTCACTATTTACAAGAAACATAATAAATAAAGAAACATAACAAAACTTTGGGTTAAGCCCGGAGATAACAACGCGTAGCAATCGTCTTTATATCTTACCTTATACGAGTATATAGAATTCTCGTGTCACAATACTCGTCTGAAACGGATTGACCGATTTTTATGAAATTTTATATGCATATCCAGTAGGTCTGAGAATCGGCTACTATCTATTTTTCATACCTCTGAGTGATAAGGGTGGTCCACCCCTAACATTTTTTTTTTTTGACAATTTTTTTATTTTTTGTAATGTGGCATTAAAAAATACATACAACCCTAAATGTTCACCCCTCTATCACCAACCCCTATTTTTTAATAGCGATATTAGTACTTTTATTATTTTCTACTCCGAATAATAATTCGACAATAATTATTGATTATTTACCACTCGATCAGTTATTCTTGACTATTTGTTTGGTAGATCGCGCTACTCACCTACTGGTTCGAATTGAAAAAATATTTTAGTGTTGGGAAGCCTCTTTGTCGAGGAAGGCTATAGGCTATATAAAATCACGCTACGAGCCGAGCATTCATGAAAAATGTGACGCAGACGAAGTTGCGTGGGACAGCTAGTTATTCATAATATTATTTGTGGGTTGTCTTTGTTAAAATTAAATACCTTGCAAGGCAAAGTCAAATTATCACTGGTAAGTGTAGATAGGTACCCAATCTCTACAAGTATCCCATCTAGACTATTCTTGTAACATCAAACTGTTAGCAAAAGAAACTGGATATGAGGGATTCATTGATAAATAAAGAGCTCGCACTTCTCACAACAAGCGGCGACACACTTTGTTAACATTTATGTTGATATTTATATTACTACTACCTCCTGCCGGCAACTGCGTGAATAGTGTTTTATTATCCCGAGATCATTTACTGCCAGAATGGAAAGTAACCTGTCATAATCCAGGTCTCCCTTGAATCAAGTTTCAACAAAATCCATTTAGTGGTTTATCGTAAAATGAATCGGACAGACAGACCCACTGCCGCATCAAATATGTACACTATTAGAACAGTTTTCTTTTTGTAGATATATAATAGACAAAAAATCGACCAATCACCTGATGGCAAATGTTTATGTGGCTACCCGCGAGCACAATCCGCTGCATAAGCCATGCATTGTATTAGTTCTTTTTTTTTAAGGATGGGAAATCATCGAATGACTTCTTCCGCTCTGGGGCGGAAGGGCGTGTCAGACTCTTACTGACTAAAACCCATCCGTGTTCCTTCTAAAGCCCTTTGCTTTCCAGGGCCGCGGTGACTCTTTCGAACAAATTCCGCAACCCTGGCAGGCTCTGGCCCTAGCGGGCCCCGTCTTCTATGCTGACATCTCTTTGAGGCACGCGTGAAACACAACGCGCCATCGACCCGGGCCTGGTGGTGATCGGACAGCGAGCCACCCAATGCTCGCCGTCCGCAGGCCCGCGCCTACGGTGGCCGGGAATCGCCCTGCGACTCCCGACGCCCGGGGCGTCTTCTCCTGTTGCGGCGGTTGGGGCGAAGGCCTTGCCTTTCCCTCACGCGGCCCGCCTCCTCCTTTGATAGCATTACTGCTTCGCAGAAGGAGGTGACCGCTTCCCAAGCCTCCTCGCTCCGGACCAATGGATTCAACCAGGGCCGGATGCGAAAGGTCGCCGCCACCGATCGCCTCGACGAGGACACGGAGGTGCTCCGCTCAAGCAGGCCAGACCTCCACCGTATGCTCCACCGTGTCTTCCGGGCGATCCTCACAGTGCTGACACCCGGGCGTGTCCTCCCGCTTAATCCGAAACAGGTACCTCCCGAAACAGCCGTGTCCGGTGAGTACCTGCGTCAGGCGGAAGGTGAGGACGCCGTAGCGCCTCTCCAGCCACTCCTCAAAGAGGGGTCTTATCGCCGCAATTGTGGCTTGCCCACCGCTGGGTTGCGACAGTCGCCGTTTCCATATCGCCATGGTATTCTGCCGGAGCTCCGTCCGCTGCGTTGCAATTTGCCGCGGCAGCGGAGTTTCGCCCCGGCGAAGCGCCTCCACGCGCCACGCGTAAACGTGCGCGAGGGCTCTCGCCTCCAGATCCCATGTCGTTAATCCGGCAAGGAGGCTCGCCACCTCGCCGGAGACCGTGCGGTATCCCCGGGCCAGCCGGTTGGCCAGGACACTTTGGGACGCGTTGAGCTTGCGGGCAGGTCGCCCCTGCAACTTCAGTGCTCACACTGGGGCCCCATAAAGGGCCATGGACCGCACGATCCCCGCATAGAGCCTCCGGCAGGAGGCGTTTGGACCCCCATGCATTGTATTAGTTAAATTATGCACATTGTACCTTCGTGCTCATAAAAGTATTTATTATCTGCCTAACATAAAGCAGCTGAAGACAACTCAGTTACCAACTGGGTAATAATAATAATAACATATTTACTTTTATAATTATTACCCAGTAGGTAACTTTATTCATCAAGTAGCATGACTCAATTGTGTTAGTAACACCCTATGTTAGTATTTCTAATCTAATCACTTAACCTAAAACCATAAATACATGTGAATCACTGCCACACGCCTAACACCGAGGTGGACAGCTTGCAAGCAGCGACCCACATATAAACAATCGAGTCTGCAGCGCTACTATGACGTGCTAATGTCATCCAATTCCGATGATGTAAACTATCCCGTTTACATCATCAGGATTGGATTGGATCGGGATAGTGCTGTACACGCTGTACTGCGAATACGCTATGTACAGCACTATCCCGTTAAATATGATCATGTTTATAGGGGTGTGAGCCTGGAGATCTGTCATACAGGTCCCGAACCTAGTTCAGACTCCAGTGCTCACATAGGTTCAAGCATAAGGCAGAATAAGATAAATAAAATTACTGTAACAATGTAGCTTTATGAGAGAAATAAACCTTAAATTATTATATAATTCGCTATGTATGGCTCCGTCTTGGCCCTCGCCCCACAGCGCAGAATAAGGTTGGGGCTGGCCCGTAAGCGGCGCACCAGGGAAGCGCATCGTTTTCTCCTAATAGGATACCTCGTAAACTTTTAAACGCAAACAATGTACAAAAGTTGTGAAATTAATCACAACCCTAATCTCTTCAAAATTAGCGTATACAGGCTTCTTCTGGGTAAGCTCGCTCCATCGTCGACTTTGTCATCTATTACCTAGACTAGAGTCAAGAGCAAAATTTTTATCTCAAATAAAAAAATAAAAAAAACATGGTACTTACTCGGATCGTTAAATGTGACCAGAACAAAGTTTTCTATTTGCGACGCTTTCGAACTCAGAACTTTCTCGAATATAATATTGACTTCATCTTTCACTTGAGTTATTTCATCCCACATTGATGCTGTATTGTCGATAACAAATGTCAAACTGCTCTTTATAATATCTTGTTGACCGTAAACGGCACATGTTTGTATAATTAGGAAAACCAGAACAAAACATAGCCGGTACGACGCCATGGTCAAGACTGAAGCCACGTCTTCTGTGTACTAATATTTATGAGAATCAGTAATGCGATACTTTAATAAATATGTCGGTAAGTATTATTAATACGAGTGACCCCACGATATGAGAGTTCAGCAGATTCGTTATTATTGCGGTCTGGAAATCCCTCAAATTATAAGTATCGCAACAATTTTTTGTAATTTGATACGTCGTCTCTATGTCCTCTGTCCAAGTTGGGAGGAAATATAATATTCATTTTATTTGATAATAAGGTTCTAACGATGGTTACCAGAAAAGTGAATCGTGGTCTTAATTGATCACTGGTGCTATAGCGGCATCGATACCACCACAAAAAGTAACGCAGTGACATTTAAACCGCCAGCAACTACGTTAAAGAAATCCTGGATCGCGGTATCAGAGTTTTCCATGCAATTGAAACATATACAACAGCCCAAATATCAACCATCGGGCATTTGCCCACCAAACACAACAACCGTCTGGTCGGAGGATCCTTCCTTTACAATGGAGGTTTGCGGGACTTAACACCCTGCTCCGCATACCTCTATATACCCACGATGTTTAGGTTCATCTGAATCGTCCTGATGGGACTAATAATTAAAATAATCGTAATCGCCTGGCTTACGGCGAGTACAGTTTGCATAGGCATAACTAATTGGCCAGGATTATTTATTTATTGCACACAACATACACACAGTTACAGACTCAACTAAACTTTGTGAGTACATTACCCTGTTAGGGCGCAGCAATCAACTTATAGCTAATGATTAAATAATTATCTTTAACAAAATAATAATCATTATATAATAACAAAAAAAGGAATACACAACACTAACATTACTATTAAGAACTATAGCTGTAATTTTTTGGGTATAAGTTTGGTTAGTTTTTACTTAAAAAATACTTTAATACTATATACGTATTTGACAAAACTGTTGCAAACTGTTATAAATAATTTAATTTACAAAAAAAAAATACCTAGGTAATAAGCTCTATTTTAAGTTAGTATCATCCAAAAATTCTTTAATGTAATAACTTTTTTCTAAGATATTTAAGACTGGCTTTAAAAATACATAATGTTTTTATGATCCGTATTGTTTCGGGTACATAATCTATTATTTTTTTTAGATTCTGATATTTTTATTCGTTTAAGCGAGATAGTGGCATGTAAAAGTTCTTTTAATTTGTCTTTGAAGAGGTTGTAGTTGTCATTTACATTATTTTCCGACAGTAGGTAGTATGTTATTCCAGGCGATTTCTCTTAGTCCGAGTTTGAAAGGTGTGAAGTACTTTAGGTGGTTTGTAGGACGAATTTTTCTGTATGTAGGTTTATTTTGTGTTCTTGAGAACAGTTCAAAACATTTATGGTCAGAAATACCTTTATCTTCAACAGAAATCGTTTTTTTTTATTATTTGTAAAGACTAGGTCTATGCAGGTTGCAGATGTGGGCGTTTCTCTAGTTGGTTCTTTGACAATTTGATGAAGGTTATATTCTAGCATAGTTAGCATGAGTTTTTTATAGTGGTTTGATTTTTGAGACGCATTTATATAAAAGTCGCCTCCTATGATTATATTTTTTTTGTAGTGATTGGACTTTAATTTAGTTAGTAGCTGTTCGAGGAAAGTAAAGAATTGGTATATTTTACGGTCCGTTCTATACACAGTAATGAGGAGAATATTAGGATTAATTTCTACAGCAGCAACAGCACAACATTCTATGACATATTCTATAGTTAACTCGGTTAGGTCTGACCTCTCGGTGTACGTTCTTCCGGTCGGCAGCAGGATGGCAACGCCTACGCCGCGGCGTTGCCGGCGACAGTACGCTGCGGCGAACTCGTAGCCCTCGACTTGCACGGAGGGACGTTGTTTTTCGATGATCCAGGTTTCGGATAGGCATACTGCGTGGTGTTGTTCGTTCTGAAGTAGGTTTTCTAAAAGGTGGGTCTTGTTTTTATGCTTTGTACATTTTGTAGTATGTTGTTGTATTTAGTATCGAAAAGAATGTTTTTTTTTGAAGTTCGAAATGTGTTGTTTCTGAGGGAGTTGTTTGTCTCGTTGGTGGCGCTGAAATTTTATCGTTGCTTAGATCAATTATTTGGGCCGTGGTCAGCGTGTTTGGCAAAGTGTTTTCGACGTCTTCAAGTATTGTCCTTTGAGTGTGTAAATCACCGTTAATTATAAGCTGATTATTTCTGATCACAGCATGGTGACCTTGTTTTCTTGCTTCAACTAGCAGTTTCCTAAGCTGGTTCCGTTTTTGAAGTTCTTCATTTTCCAGAAATTCGCTAATCACAACTCCAGATCCCTTTAGATATTGTTTATTTTGAAGCACGTACTTGGTCATTTGTTTGCTGATTAGTTCGATAACAATTGGTCCACGATATCCTTGCCTTCCTAATCGTGTAAGCTTTTCAATGTATCCTTCTAAATTCACGTTCATGGTATAGTAAAAGATATTTAGAATGCTGTCGTGGAGCTGGTCTTCTGTCTCCCAGTTTGACTCTTCTAGCCCCTATTTTTTTGTGTTGTTGCTATTGTAGTCGTTAGTTTGATGTTTAGATTTACATTGGTTTTGTAGGGATTTTATTTCAGTGCTAAGACGGTCGCATTCTTTTTCTAAGTAATTAATTTTCCCTGTTAAATTTTGCATATCATTGCTTATTTTATGTTGTTCCGTGGTTATATTATTTATTTTGTCTCTTACTTCAGTACTTAGGCTTCCTATAAAATTCTTAATTTCCTCTGGTATGAGAGATTTAAGTTCAGTCTTGATTAAAGAAACTATTTTGTTTTCGTTGCTCGCTAGTTTTTGTCTAGAAGCTGACTGAGTCGGTCAAGAGTAAACGTGGGCGCAGATGCTTGTTCTTGGGTTGGTGGCACCGCCTGGCTGTTCATCGTGTCACCTAAAAACCTCTCATCAAAGCTGGATAGCTCATATAATGAGGAGTCGTCATTATCCTTCTGTCTGACTGATCGTTGCCTGTAAGATGGGGTGGGTTTTCTCAGTGTGACATTGGGATCTTGGGAGGTAATTTTAGTGTTTTCTATGGAGGTGGGGGAAGCTGGCATATTCTCGTTGTTCCTCCTTGGCGTTTAGACTGCACAAGCAGGACAGTTCCACATATTTTTCAGGTCAGTACTTCCAGAGATTTTTTTTTCGGAGATATTAGCACATTGCTTTGACCGCATTCATTGCATGTTATATAATTTTCTTTGGAAATATCCTGGTGACATCCTTCTCATATTAATGCTGTACTTTTATTACTAATTTGGTTGTTCATTGTTTTGTTTTGGGAAGGCGCTGCCATCTGTATCTCGCTGCAGTAAGCAGATTTTACTTTGAAACTTGATAAATAGCGCTCGGTATTCAATAAAATCGTAGAGTTTACTTCCCTTGACTGATAGATGGCGCTGTATGTTCGTTAAAAAAGTCAAAGGTTTTTGTATCGATAAAGGTTTTTACTATTATTTAATTATAGTTATTTATTGATGTACCTGTACAAAAATTATCAACAATTTCAGACATTAAAAAGTGCCATTGGTCTAGATGAGATAAATATTTTTTAGTTTTGACTTATATTTTTATCGATATGTTTTAATATAACTTAAACCACCACTACTAGAACTTAATGCACCGCTGGTGCTCTAAAGGGAATAAAATTTTATTTTTATTGTTTTCCCGATAAAGCACCTATCAAAAATATTGATTGGTGCTCTATTGGGAATAGTTTCGGTGCTCTACATTGGTGCTCTTAAAATCGGTGCTCTAACGGGAATACTCCATTTTTGTGTCATTGTTAGGTGTCAATTGATTAATTATAAATTACTATCTATTTATGTACAACTAACTATTACTATAATATATACACTTAAATAAAAAATTCTTAACTGAATAAGAATAGTCTAAAATATGGCTTCGAATAACAAAATTCCTCCGCATCGCTGGCCACTAGTAATGTACCCAAAAGGCTGGCAGCATTGTTACGTTGTATGGCAATGCTTAACCTTTGTCCAAGGTAAAAGCCAACCCCTGGGTCACGCGAAGTGTCAACTAAGCGTCTTGATAGATCTTTAAACAAGTTATAAGCACTCGGACCCCACGACCCAAGACAACCCCAAATGGCTCGAAAATATATAACTACCAACGAAGTTATTATATTTCCGCCACTTGATGTTACAAACCAGACTATATTGTTATTTTCTAGAAAATAGTAGATATTGAGTAGTAAGTAGCACTAAGTAAGTAGGTATAGCAAACAAAAAGGTTTATCAGTATTGTAATGAAAAAAAGCAGTCCTTTTAATTTAAAGATCAAATTAGTCCAGTCGTTTGGTGCTCATGGGTTCTGGGTTACTGGGTCTGGAAAGTTTCACGGCAGAATTAAAAATATTAAAAAAAAACTGAGAGTTTCATGCTCTTACACCACCATGACATAGAGAATATGATTTTTATGGCAAAAGCGTGTTGAGGTAGTATTTGTGGCGCTAAAACTAACAATTTACCAAAAAAAGTTTTCTATAATTAGGGAATAAATAGGAAATTTTCGCCGGTATTTTCTTTTTTGGCTGAAAGAAGTTTTGTGAGTGAGTCTCGGGCGACATTGTCAGAACGGCATAAATACGAGGTGGCAAAGTAAAGTAAAAATTTGTGTAAAAATAGTTCTTTCTTTAAAGAGCACTTCGGAAAATATAAAATCACCATTCTCAAAACTCCAGATAAAACTGCCAAATTGGACTAAAAGTATTACAAGAAAGAGCTTACACAAAGTGACTTACTATCATCGACAACAATTAATGTATCAGCACTAGCAAGCCGCCTGGCAGTGCATTTTCGGTCATCTATTTTTTAAACTTTGCCCTCTAGAAATTTCTCTTGTATCGTGGGTGCGTTTAAAAACCTACAAACTCATACATACAAACAGCCAGACCCGGAACAACTATCTTAGGCCAAACAAATTTTTGTTACGTGCGGGAATCGAACCCGCGACACGCAGCGCAGCAGCCAATCGCTCAACCACTGCGCCAATCGTGTCATCAAAAAATGTTGTCCTTCAATCATAACCCTTCCTTTTGGCTTTTAAAAGGAAAGGTTATGATTAGCAGTCTGTGTATGTAAGTATGTTTGTATTTATGTATGTCTTAATATAGCGCCAGAAAGGAATAAGTGCACACAAACCGTTTGGGACATCTTGTATCTATTATAATCTCAAATTACACTCAAAATTAAATCAATTAGAAATACTTACAATAACGCCATCTATCGGCGAGTAACAGAACTATCTACAAGATACAAACCAAACTCTGCTCAAGCACAACCAATTGACACCTAATAGTTTGTTGCGATCCCAAGAGAGCGCGCGAGTGTTACGTTCATAATAGAAGAAGTCTTAAATTTTTTAATAAAATATACAAGTTGATCTATCAAAAAACCTGCTAGAAATGAAAGAGATGGAGTTTAATATCCAAAAGTTTAATTAATAAAACGTTAGATTAAAAAATCCTCATATTTGAACTGTTAGAAACAAGTCATGAATAAACAACTGAAAGGAAAAAATGTTATACCTACTCTAAGGATTGAAGAAAAAGAAAAGGGTTTGAAGTAAAAGTTTACTTTCCATACTGTCCCACATAATTAACCCTCAAGCGGGCGCGTGGTTATTTGAAACGGCAGCGGTCGCGCGTAACCGAAAAGACCTACGGAAGATTTCAGGGATTTAGAACACCGATTAATTGAAACTCATTTGTTATTTTTATTCTGAAATTATCTATTTTTGAGCTAGGAACCAAATTGTTTTAATTTTAAAACAAAATAATAAAATTAACCATTTTCTTTGAATAAAGGACAACACTAACATATTATGCACGCCCAACCAAAAAGGTCTCTCCTTCGAGAGTTTTGTTGTTTTACTTAGATGTTTTTAATTTTTACTAGCTATAATACGATCTAATAATTGGTATCGTTGTTTATTATCAACTCTAGTCTAGATTACTTCAGAAATAGTCGTGTCGTCAAGGTAAAAATTACAATCAGGCGCGTGTAGTCGTTACGACGCCTACGCCGCCACTTAAACATATGCATTCTGTTCCCTTCTGGAGGCTCGGAGAAGGAGGGAGTGCAGTAGTTTTTATGCGTATTGAACTAATGACAGGCTACTAGAAACGAGAAATACTTGTGACTAGAAATCTTGATATTATGAATGAAAATGTATCCAGTGCGGTCGATTCGACGCCGCGCGACCGTTTGAAGGTTAACAACGATATGAAAATACCTTGCCAGAAATGGGAAATCGAACACGTCATAGGATAGGAAAAATCTCAGGAGAAGTCAGACACGTGGTTGTCCCCATAACAACAATCAGCAGAAAAATAGAGATACTTTAAAATCAAAAGTCGCTGGAGGATACAAATAGACACCTACCTGAAAGAATATTTTTCTCGTGCTAGAAAAACAGAAAAACGTAAAGGAAGACCTTAAACGTGTGAAAGAGTCAGGAAAAAGAGTAGCTTTACGCTATGACAAAATTATGACACTAAAAACAGGGGATTCAGAAGTCCATGCACTCACAAAAAGAAATGTAATCAAACGTTTTATGTCTACCTAAATTACGCGAGTAAAAGAAAGAAACCGTAAATGAATGCGGTAACGCAAAGGCAAATCAAATTTCTAAAAAAAAAAAAACAAGTCACAAACCATACCAGGCTTTCTACGCCCGTCGCAGCTGTATTTTAAGAACCAAGGAGTACCAACTGCAAATTTAAATGATTTTCCAAAAAACTAACGGGCGCAAAAATGGAGGAGTTCGTCGGAACCTTTTTTTATTTTTTTTTATGTTAGTTCCCTGATTACTCGAAGATGGCTGGACCGATTTGGATTTTTTTTGTTTGAAAGGGGACTTCCCAGGTGGTCCCGTTATCATTGGATACCGGAGAAATAGAGAGAACTCTTCTAATTTTATAAGCACACTGGAAGCGATTTGGATAGTTTTTGCAAGTACTCTTCCATCTATTCCTTCTCCTTTCTCGGAATGGTCCCATTTCAATTTGGTGAAGATCTGATGAAGAACTTCGGAGATAGGCAACGGAACTCCTCATTAAATGATGGCAAATGGACTGGGATTGCTGAAATCTCATGTCTGTCTATTGTTTACACGAGTTCATAACATAACATCACGCCGGTACCTGTGAAGGAGTAAGTACATTTGAACCACTAAAAAAAGAAAATTATTCTTCTTTCTATCTTTTTTTCCTGTATTATTTCTGTTTTTTTTTTAGGGATGTGAAATCGTCAAATGACTTCTTCCGCTCTGGGTGGAGCGGAAGAGCGTGTTAGACTCTTACTGACTAAAACCCATCCATGTTCCTTCTAAAGCCCTTTCTGTTCCAGGGTTTTCCATTGCTCATTCTGGATGCAAGACATTTTCATGGCAATAATTTCATCAAATGCTCTCTTTCCTTTATTTTGCCATATGTCTTGTCTTCCCAGAATTTGGCCCTTAGTAACGTCACAATTGAATGGTGTAATAATACAGTGGGTGTTTTTTTTAAATCAATGGGTCGATTCTGGCTGGGAATACCGCTTTTTTCAGTTTTAGTTTTCATCAAAATCGGGCTCGAGACTCCTTTCAGTGTTTTTCGCTAATCTTCATAGTTTTGGATTTGGCCATCCACGCTCACTTCACCCTGTACATAACGTGAAAACGGGGCATTGTACAACATTTGCTTTTGGACCAACCCCGATATCGATTCAGTAGACATATGTGTACAAAACTTCTACTGAATTGGTCCAGTAGATTCGGAGAAAATCGGCTTTTTCCAGACGAAGAGACACACAGACAGACAGACAGACACTTCTAGACAAATCCAATAAGGGCTCCGTTTCTTATGCATGTTCGGAACCCTAATAAAGAACGATGGTATAAAAGACCTGAAGCTAAAGATTTTGAATAAAGTAATACAAACCGTATATTTCGAGTTCCGTATTAAAACAACAAGAAACCCTTACAGTTTCATCAAGTTCGCGCACCCATCCATTAGTAGGTCTTTCTAAAATATGTAAGTACATATGTTCTAAACGTTTCTATTCGATGATCCGTCGCAGATTTTGACTAGCGCCATCTTGAATTTCGAGCCCATTTTCGTGACTCGAAAATCAAGATGGCGCCAGTCAAAATCTCCTTTTTCGTGCGGTTACTTATGGGTACCTGTGGTTAAGAGAGACTAATCGAATCACATGAATTAGTGGTGCGCTCAATAATCGACTTTCAAAGCAGACGTGAAGGCTGCGGCAATGACATTACCGACCTGGACGACCTGGCATTCAGTTCTAACACAACCATTACCATGAACAATTATTTTGCGAGTGTCCATTATGCTATCGATTGAAAAATTGTATTATCTTATAATCTGACATAGGTAATGCAGACTTATATTTATTTACTAGCTGCCGCCCCGGCACCGCCCGCTTGAACGTCGAAAATATCCCAAGGGAACATACTTCCGGGATAAAAACTATCATATGTTGCCTTGCCCGGGACTCAAACTCTCCGATCCGATCCACAATAAAGATGATTTGATTTGACTCTCTCTATACCAAATTTCTTCTAAATCAGTTCAGCGGTTTAAGCGTGAAGAAGTAACTAACAGACAGACATACATACACGCCTTCGCATTCATAATATTGGTATGGAGAAGCTCACCAACAGCACGATCACTTACAATTCAAATAAAATAATATCCAAAATCGGCATTTCAGTAACTATGCAAATAACAGGCATGCATGACATTGACATATTTTAATGAAATAAAGAAAAACAGAAAATAATAAGAATGAGACCATCAAAACGACAAAAAAAAATCTTTAAAGGCCAGATAGTCTGGAATGGATTTGAACTTTTAAATCATCTAACTGTATTTTCTAAAGTCGATTTTGAATAGAACGCTTGTGAAAGTCAGATACACGTGTCAAACCTTAATTATTATTGTTTTTCTTTCTCACGGAGAGATTGAAAAAAGCTTAGGCATGTATGTGGATAACAAATCAAATTCACCGTATTATTATACATTACAGTAGCATGCCACTAAATAAACATTTGACACTTGCCGACAAGCATTCTAATGCATTCATGTACCTACTAAGTAATGTCAAATAACAATGACCCCGTTTCGAAACACTTCATAAAATAAAAATACCGTGAAATAGTTGCAGAATGTTTGTCTTGCGACAAATCATATCGATACAATATAAATGTAAATATTTAACGTCCGATTTTGATTTGAACGATTTGTTACAACATCTTTTGAAACGAATAAGAACCGGCCTATGAGAGTACCATAGACCACCGAGACGCAAATGCTGCCACTGATAGAGTCGGCTTTGGAAAATAACGAGCTTGAACATAAAATGACTAAAAACAGTTACTTAGTACGCAAAATTACAATATTGAATAGGTATTTACTTAAATTTAATATTATAATAATTAAACTATAGTAATAATAATGGAAAAAAAATAAGCGAGTTTACAAAAAAGCCATGTTAGATATAATTAATTCTAAATAATAAATTAATAGATACACTTCATTTATTACATAAATAATTAAATAGTTCACATTAATTAATGGTAGATAATTAAAAAACCTTAACTAATAGGATATAAAATAATTCAAAATAAAGTAAATTATCCTATTTACTAAATTGGAAAATTAATATTAAAGAGCTTTTCCTCTCTCTACTTATTTAAAAATTTGCTGTGCCCTACAGGGTCCATAATTGTTTCCATTATTTTTAATTTACCTCCTGTATTGCGCCTGGATTGCAATAAAATATTTGAGATTTGTCAGTGAGTGTCACCGTATAGGTAGAAAATAAATATTCTTTACAGTACATAAAGAATTACAACAGGACCTTAAAAAATAGTAGGGTGTAACAATGGACGGTCTTATAGCTAAACGTAATCTTTGCAGCCAAATTTTGACAGAGTAGAAAAACTTTTTTACAAAAAAATACAACCGACTTCCAAAAAAAAAAAATACTACAAAGTATAACATAATTTTAATTTCGGAAGGCGGTTGTTTCTTCGTAATTTAACACCGACTGCCGGAATTAAAGTTATTTCAGTCAGTCGTATTTTTTTGTAAAAAAGTGTTTTATTTTAACTTTTTAGTGGTACCCCACACCTAACAACACCACTGGAAAGTCACAGGAAAGCAAAATACGCAATTTCGTTTACTTGGATAACATACTTTTTCCAGTTATTTTGATTTTAAAACCAAACTACTGAACCGATTTTGACGAAATTTCAATTTTTTTTCAAATCGGTTGATAAATAACGGAGTCATGAAATAACAAACAAACTAAAAAAAACATACAATCGAATTCAGAACCTCCTCCTTTTGAAGTCGGTTAAATTATACGTAGGTAGTCCATCGTGCGCTGTTTAGAAATAAATAATACATAACTAATAGTATACATAATCAAATAAAATCAAAATTCAAAAGTCGTTTAGGCTGAGTGCCAGCACTTTTTGAAAATCAAAGTTCTACATAAAGACAGTCTTCCAAAACGCCCGCCGGTCACCACTTCTTAGTAATATAATAATTTATGATTACTTTAATTTATTAATATTATTAGTACTTTTGGAGATTAACTCTTGCAAACAAACATTTCAACTGTTTATAGATAGACTGCTAAACGATGCGCCACCGGTACACAGTGGACATTCCACCCACAAACACAAAACGTTTTGGGAACACATTCATTGTGCGTACAGCTAAGGAGTGAAATTCCCTGCCTGAGGCTGTGTTTCCTGATAGCTACAACCTGGGAGTCTTAAAGTCAATTCTAGGCAAGCGTGCTTCATCTTCGACCACATCATCGCTTACCAACGGAAGAGATAGTGGTCAAACGAGTACCTATCAACAGTTAAAAAATAAAAACTAATAATATTACAAATACCTAGAAAGATTGGTTTGAATGGCGAGTGTAGTCGACTCTATGACCTATGGTATCACCTAAAGGATGTCGTTAACTATCAAGTTTGTTCAAATCTTTTTTTATATTAATTTACCATAAAAATAACATAATGTCACGAGAAAGGAATTTAGCACGACTTTACATTCTTCATGGTTTTATCTTGGTACCTACATCTTTTATTTACTTACTTATATTCTCTAATAGAAGTGAACAGAGCTGGTTCTGATTATTTAATTTCCATATTTTTTTTTTTTATGAGTGGCTTCTCGCAGTTCAACCTATAAGGTTGTCGACTGCTTAACCGGGCTTGCCTGTGGTGGCCTTAATATAATATTAAAGCCTCCAGCCAGGACTTATAAAAAACTTACAAACTAAGCGACTACACGCTAAGGGCACTCCCTGTGGGCCTCGGGTTAGGGCGTCGCTGGGGGGAGGACAGCTAGGGACGGGCTGGATCGAACTGGACCCAAGTTGTCGAATTGTTAGTTTTATTTATCGTACCTTGGTAGGTTTTTTTTTTATAAGAGGCAAGTGGCCTTTCCTTTAAGTTGTTGAGGTAGTACAAGCTTCTCCTCACTGAAAGAAAACTGTCAAACGGAATTCTGCAAATTAGAACAATTTTTCGAAAACCGTTGTCTCAGTGTCGCATCGCGCCTTTCTGCAGGGGTTTTAAGAAGTCATTCGTGTAGATAGGGATACATCCTACAGTTACAAAGTACTTTTAGTCAAATCAAACCAAGTCACTTGGTAGGTGGCATAGCAACGGATCCCTAAGAGAAAAGATATCCTAAACAAATTGATATTAACTTGATATTCAGCTGTTCAACCATCCTACGCACATGTCAAAGGTGAGCCCAAGAACATAAATTGATACAACACATTATTATTCAACACGTAAGCTGTCAAAATACAAAGAAATAACATAAAACCAAATCCTATTCAAGCAAGTACCTACTGATTGATGTTCGCTCGCACATTCGTCAAAACAATGTTATAATAAAGTACTTATTTTAAAATGCCAATTGTAATCAGCGTCAATAATAAACAATTTTCGAACTCATAATAATATTGAACTAAGGTCAAGGTCCCGCATGATTTAATCTATTTCACAATAGAAATTCATCACTATTAAGTAATATTGTAGCATTCGAATGCTAATTCAATATTTTATTACATTGCTATTTGGATCCGTTTATAAGGCCGCTGGGCAACGCCTTAAAATATCTTTTTTTTTTTAAGGATGGGAAATCATCAAATGACTTCTTCCGCTCTGGGTGGAGCGGAAGGGCGTGTCAGACTCTTACTGACTAAAACCCATACGTGTTCCTTCTAAAGCCCTTTGCGTTCCAGGGCCGCGGTTACTCTTTCGAACAAATTCCGCAACCCTGGCACGCTCTGGCCCTAGCGGGCCCCGTCTTTTATGCTGACATCTCTTTGAGGCGCGCGTGAAACACAACGCGCCATCGACCCGGGCCTGGTGGTGATCGGAAAGCGAGCCACCCAACGCTCGCCGTCCGCAGGCCCGCGCCTACGGTGGCCCGGGATCGCCCTACAACTCCCAAAGCCCGGGGCGTCTTCTCCTGTAGCCTTCAAATAAATGCAATCTTACTAAATCAGCTTTAATTGTACTACAGGTACAATGAAAACTGATTAAGCTCAAACTTACAAGATAGGTTAATATTAAGTAGATACCCGAGAGATTAGCTTTCCGTTCGTCAGTAGATGTATCTGCTGATGCTAATTCAAAATTAGATAAACATGCTTCTTCTGGAAAGCTCGCTCCATCGTCGACTTTGCCTCTACGACCTAGACTAGAGTCAAGAGCAAACCCATCTCAAATAATAAAAAAAAAGCTTTTCATACTATTTTCGAGGCATATAAAAGGACTCCCGAAAGGAGGATCGGATTTCATCTAAACAGTTCTAATATTATAAAGAGGAAAGATTTGTGTGTTTGTTTGTTACGATTTAGCTCAAAAACTACTGAACCGATTTTAAAAATTATTTGGGTGTTTCCGAAAATAAACCCCTTAAGGGGCGAAAAAGGGTGATGAAGTTTTTAGGGGAGGACATTATTGCTTACTTCAATTTACGTGAGATTTGCTATGAACAAACTAAAAGTGTGATAATTGAAACAGATCTAACAATTTTTGCAAAATCAACCCCTTACGAAGTGATCGGGGTGGATAGTTGCGCTGATCCAGAGACTACAGAATCAGCAGCAGAAATGGCTGGATAATTAGTGAAAATCGTTTTGCTTAATTTTCCAAAACAAAGGGGGGGAGAGCGAGCGTTGAAGTTTGTGGAGTATCTACTAAATGCGCGCGGACGCAGTTGCGGGCGAAGTGCTAGTCACTGACTAATTACGCCCGTTTGAAGATCGCTGCGTAGGGTGGTCATCACGGATGGTAGCATAGCTGATACCAACTCTTGGTAAACAGTCAATTAATTTTTGTACCAGCAGAACTACCAAAACCAAATCGATTCACTTGATGAATTATTCCTTTATTGCTTGATAAAATGATAGTAATAGCCTTATTAAAGACATTAATGACAATTATCTAGCAAGTGTTATTATCGTCGTATGTCATGAACCGCGTATTGCTTGCCTGTGTCAAAGGTTGTTAACTCAGAGCTGCGGGAATGTTAGTGCTGGTGAAACATTCGAACACTAACCTTCAACGTCTAATGTCTTCCGAACTTTTAGGATGTTAACTTTTAGTTGAGATTTTCCATTCACGTTTTTTGATGGACTCTTTAGTTTTTAATCGAGTTCAAAAAAAGGAGGAGGTTCTCAATTCGGTTGTATTTTTTTTATGTTTCTCATCTCATAACTCCATCATTTATGAACCGATTTCAAAAATTATTCTTTCTTGTGAAAGGATAAACGTTCCGATTGGTCCCATATAAAAATCATCAAAATCGGTTCAGTAGTTTCGTTTTTAAATCAAAATAGCTGGAAATTGCGTGTTTTGCTTTCCTGTGAATTTTCAGTGGTTTTGTTAGGCGTGGGGTACCACTAAGAAGTGAACTGAAAACTATTCTAGAATCATCTTTATTCAAAGCTACGTCTTATGAAATTGTGGCGATATAGGTGGTCGAAATTTGATGAATAAGTCCCTTATTGGCAACCCAGCTAGCTGCGCCATACTTCCCTAATCTGAGCAAATTTTAACCGCATTTGAAAATACTCCTACCGTCCCTTCCTAAGCAAAGCAAGGACAGCCCTAGCTCTTTTAGTCTAGAGCAGTGAAATAGTTTACCGAAGATTGCACATTTACACCAAGTCCATTATGAAACTCCGCCCGTAAAGGCTACGGTATTAGATCGTGATGAACAATCTGAAAGAATCACGACACATTACCTCGCACCACTGTCAATAACTGACCTTTTGACCCTTGCTGTAACACGTACTGTTAGATCGTCGCAACCATCGGCCATCTTCAGAGGACAATGAAACTCAAAATTAAATATTACTAAACGAATTAATTCTTCGATCATTATTTCTGTGACCTAGCACCGTGTTGCACTCATTATTGTACGTAATAAGGAAATATTGCTTAAGGTGCTAAATTGCAAATTCGTAGTTGTTTTGATGCTATCCTTTGATATGTATCCATTAACCATACTTATATTATAAATACGAAACTGTGTCTGTCTGTCTGTCTGTCTGTCTGTTACCTCTTCACGCTTAAACCGCTGAACCGATTTAGATAAAATTTGGTATGGAGATAGTTTGAGTCCCGGGAAAAGACATAGGAGTTTTATCCCAGAAATCATCCTTTAAGGGGGTCAAAAAGGGGTCTGGAAGTTTGTATATATTGTCCATCATTATTGAAGATAAAACCGAAAGTTCAAGCGTTTTTGAAAAGGAAAATGGCTGCCCAAAGTAACTATTAGTTAGTTAAGTATATATTATGATTAAGGATTAGGTAGACCTAATATTAGGTACCTACTTTTGTGGAGCGAATTAGACTGAAAGGTGGTTTACAGCCTTGTATCAGGTATAATATTATCATGTGTAAAGTGAAGTATAGCTCTTTGTAGCATGGTTGATAGAAACTAGTACGTTTCATAACGTATAAACTCATTTGGTCTAATTTCATTTTATTATCGTTCATAAGATATAATCAACGTGAGATAAACCAACTGTTGATATAATTTCTTTACATATAACATTTATTTCTTTTAAAACTTATTTAGTATAACGTTTTTTGATATAACGTTAATGTTAGCGAAAATCATTTGGTCTAACGTTTAATATATATATAACACATCATTAAGGTAATGACCCCGACTCAAGAGTACCCCGACTCGGATAGGTTAGGTTAGAAGCCTTCGTGGTTATTTTGTTTTAAAACCACCCAGAAATAGTCGAACTATCTTAGCGCAGGTGGTAATCAGTTACTAGTTATGTTTTTATATCTTTTGAGTGATATGTCAGTTGAGTGATATGATTATATTAGTTATTTTATACGATAAAAAATAGTTATTTTAAAATTATATCAATTGTTTATTATATTAACTAATCGTTATATTAAATAAAACTATAGCTTCCGTTGTTATATGTTGTAAATATTAGAGTTTTTGTTGTTATATCATCTATTACTTACCCGATGGAAACTGTTTGAGTTACCGAGAATCGAGATGAATGGTGTGCAATTGGATTGGCCTCAATCACACCAAAACCATCAAGGCTTATTTCAAAAAAGTTTGACCATTTGAAAAACAATTTTAACATTGTTTTGTAGTATACGGTTTTTTATTTAATTTAAAATATAAAGAATAATATACGGGGTGGTTTTTTCGACTTAAATATGAGTCGCGCGGGGTGTGTCGCTGTTGCGATAATTGCCTAAAAGGCATCAGTTATAAACATAGGGATAATACAGGGGACAGGTAGCAGGACGTACTCAAACTGACGACTACAGATTCACACCGGAAATTATGATATTTGAAGAATGTAAAGATTCTCAATTACATCATCAAGATATTACAACAGCTATCATGAACTGTATGGACTTCTTACAATACTCTTGACCGCTTTTTATGATTAAGATACGATCGACCATATTAGTAGGATTTCCTTATTTGAACTAAGGTCATATGTACACTTTGCTTATAATTTGTAAAGAGTGTAAAATTAGCATCATCTCTGAATTCAGTATCTGTCGGTATTTCATAAGTTATATTATAAGCTGTGATTGGATAATCAGGCGCTAATATACCTTAACTTCACTTTTATTCCCACGAAAGTATAATACGGACATGCTTTTCAGAATCCCTGATCCCGGAATCGTTCTAAATTCCTGAGATTGTTAAAAATTGCATGCAAAATATAGTTACGAGCTCGTTGTGAACTCTCATTATAATTGTTATAGGTGTTCCATTTGTTTTGAATAAAATAAAAATACTAAATCAACCAAATAAAAATAACCACTGCTATAATTTCATTAAGTTTGTTATAATTGTTTTTATAAACTTATTCAATCCCGGGAACCCGAAATTACTTATTTATTCAGAAAGGAATGTCCATATTATTCTTTCACGGGATGAATTTTAGGAATAAAAGCACCCGATTATCCGATCACTGGTTATAAGACATGATACTGATTGCAGAATCGATATCTATTCCATTCTTGGAATAGGTGGAATTGTTGTTGGAACAATAAATTGAAAATGTAAATAGGTAGTTAATTAGTTCGAACAGCAGTAAACGATTAAAATACAAAATTGGACCTTTGACAATGTCACCGGATAATTGGAAACTCCGTAAGATTGTTATTTAAATCTTTATGAGATGAAAAATTCTCGATATATTGTGAACAGATCCTTTGAAATACAATAAATCCAATTCCATCTCAAAAAGACACAAATAAAAAAGTTACTAAATGTTTCGTGTTTGTTTGTGAAAAATGAGTTGCAATAACTTTGTGTCAACAATACTTAATCGAATTGGAACTACCTGCCTTTAGACGCCATTGCTCGAGAGCAGATGCTCCTCTTTTAGTTATTATTGCGTGTAAGTTTAACTACATTAAAGTTCAATGTAATTTTTAAAGAAAAAAATATTGTAGTATTTATGAAAATATTTTGGCTAAGTAGGTACACCCACTTGCGGCAAAGATCGCATGACGATCTGATCGTGTTTGAGGGGCACAAATCGCTGAAGACAGAGAGGTCAAAGGAGAACGGGGAGGTTTTTGTCCAGGCAGTGGGACACATAGTAGGGTGACAAAAAAGGTACCTACAAATCAACTCTATCTATTTATCCGTCTGGGTTTGGTTTCCGTACTTAGTCCTGATGTTGGACCATTGAGCGTGAGCCATGGCGGTTGTCATTCGAACAAGCTAACCTCCCTCCAGAAGCACCAAAATCAGTCCTCCTAGTGTGTTAAGGATATCTGTAAGTGTATTCGGTGTCCCTATTGTTTGCCTCTGTATTTCGGCGAAGCCTGTACGCTCAAAGAGCACGTGCAATACTGTTTCCTCCTCTTCCCTGCATGCTCTGCACAGAGGACTGTCCTTCAAACTTATCGTGTGGAAATGTTTGTTCAGTGAGCAGTGCCCTGTGATGATCCCTGCCACCATTCGTAGGCTGTCTCTTTGTAGTCGCAGAAGGCGCCTGGTCAGTTTCCTTTTTAGGGATGGCATAGTCTCCTTGTTCTCCCTGCAGTACTGCTGTGTGGGTGTGTTCTTGTAGCCATATGTACAGCTAGATGAAGGGGAGTGGCACCATGAGTTCGGGTCCAACAGCCATCGTGCCAGATCCCCTCCTGTCCAGCATTTCTAGTATTTCAACCCAAAATCTATTGTACGAAAAATGCCTATAACATAAACAAATTACGTAAGTAACAGTTACAATGTATCGTTCCATTGTACCATATTTTCGTTACTATAATCGATCAAAATGAAATTGCTTTAACATCTGATTTGTCATCACAAAGGCCCACCGACACCGTAAATCATTTTTTATTAAAGATTGGCCTGACATGGCAATGCCCTCAACTTTGCCATTTGACTCGTAACCCTTACATTCTTCTCATTGCAGTATTACTAACAACTAATTGATATTTATTAGACTCGAATAATGACGCACACTGAGAAATATTTTCTTTATGGCTTGCCCATTATATAAGTATGTCGAGAACATTATGATGATTTGGTATGTACGATCATGACACAAAATCAATAATTCATAAGCCATCTTCATATTAATTACTTATGCCACCGATAATAGCGATTGGGTAAAATGTAAGGACTTGTTCTGATTATGATAGTCTGACTCAATGGCCTCTCTTGACTGACAGTTTAGGTGTCATGCTAGTTGGTTTAACCTGTGTGACTTGGTCATCATCATCTTCCTGCCCTTAACCCATGTTACTTGGGGTCGACGCAACACGTTTTTTTCTTCCATTCTGTCCTGTCAACCGTCACGCTATCACTAACTCCCTTTTCTTTCATATCACTCCTAATACAATCCATCCATCTTTTCTTTAGCCTCCTTCTCCCTGTCCGTCCATCTACATTTATATTCATAACTCTTTTAGTTACGTGCATTTCATCCCTCCTCTTCACACGACCATACCAAGATAAGCGGTTCCGTTTCAACTTTTCCGTTACTGGCCTGTGAGACTTGCTCAAAGCTTGAAAATAATTATAATTACGACCTTCCAATCATAGCACTCTCTTTCATTCATGTGTTTGTTCAAGATATTCTAACCATTAAATGAGATAGCAGTAAAACGCGAGCTTATATTAAAGAAGTTCGTAGGATCCTAGGTAATTCTATGTTCGAAACTGTTAAAAATAAATAAGATGTACTCACGATACTTAGATAAAAAGGACATCACTACTTCAAAGCTTCAAACTATTGAACTTAACTAGATCGTACTTTTAAAGCGACCTTACCAAATCCCGATAGGCGAGAAAATATTTTTAACAGTTTGAAGTAAAAAAAACATCAATTATTCAAGGCATTAGCACATGATCTAGGCTCGAAGCGGATGCGGTCAGACTGGTGACCTTCACCAGGCGTGCCCTTTCGACCGAGTGGGCCAGCGCGGCAGATGTGTCAGAGGCCGGGCGCATTGCCAGCGTCTCGGGGCAACACGATCATTCAAGACGCTACCACGCAAACGGAATGACTTACTTTTTGTGGCGCTGTTCGTTTGGAAATTGTACAAATTCAATTGTTTTAATGACTCTAAGTATTTTCACAGGCACCAAAAGAAATTCACCAAGCTTCAAGTTGTTGTTATGTAAACATAGATGCGACGGATGATTAAGAGAAGTTCGAGGGTTTAAAAAATCATGGGTTGACCTTCATGGTTAAGCGATGCCTGCTCCCCAGCAAGCATTCTTCCGTGGATCCATTACATACCAAGACTGTGCCGCGGATAGCATGTTCAGTCCTACCCTCACTACTGCCAGGGTTGCGGAATTTTTTCGAAAGAGTTACCGCGGCCCTGGACCGCAAAGGGCTTTAGAAGGAATACGGATGGATTTTAGTCAGTAAGAGTCTGACACGCCTTTCCGCTCCACCCAGAGCGGAAGAAGTCATTTGAAGATTGTTTTTTATTTGGAAGTCGGTTGTATTTTTTCGTAAAAAGATTTTTTTTAAATAGCTGACAATACTTACTTATCTGTAAATAAATAAAATAATCGTCACACTTTTGCGACAGGTGCTATGTAAAGAAAAAAACAAAATAAACAAAATCAAATGCAATAGGAATTTGTCTGTGACAGCCCGGAGTTTGGAAGTTGATAGTGTGACACCCCCGTGCCTCGGAAAGTACGTTAAGCTGTTGGTCCTGCGCCAGATCTTTCTACGGTCGGGTTGCCGTCCCATCAGAATATGAGAGTGATTGAAGAGGGAGTGCACTTGTGTTTGCGCACACACTTGTGCACTGTTCTTGTGATCTCTTGAGATTGTTCGCCATGGTCGAAATCGTTCAGGAGGACTACAAAAAAAACCTTCGAAACCGCAATTGACCTGTAGCCTGTCGCCTTAATTAAGAAGGCCAGTGGGCCAGTTAATATTAATTTTTAAGCACTGTTCGCATTCTCATCTCAGACGCAGTCTGTCAAAAATGTATTGGTTTACGCAGAATTATTACTATAGAATTGGCAGACAGCATGCGATAATTATTCCTCCAGAAGCTGGGCCTAAGTTTTAAAAGTAGTTCATATAGCTCATCTAAGCCTTGAAACAATACAGTCACAAGCCAATTGATGCAAAAATAAAAATTAAATAATTCAGTTGTACTTAAAACGATAAATTTTATTACTCGGTGATATATGGACTATTTAATAAAATCGACCAGTTGACATTGCCTTACATCCATTCGAAATGACAAAATCAGCGGCATTCATCACTGATGAGTTATTTATATGCATTTTAAATATTCTCTAAATTAATAAACCTGCGATACGGTCAAATGTCTATCAAATTATTAAAAGACGGACTTGATTAAATCATAAATTAACGAATACTATTCAATTTATTTGACAGCTGTTGAATCTTAAAATAGATAAAAGATCGAAGGGACAATATGGCATTGGCTTTTTGACATTTAAAATAGCCTAAAACTCGCGGTTTTATTTCAAACACAATCGAACTTACTGTGTCGAGAAATATAGTCATTGGTTTAGTATAAAAACAATGTAAAAGGAACTCTAATGCTAAGTAAAATACGACCCATTTCGTATTTAATTTAAATCTGCTGGAAGACCTAATTTAATTTTCATTTGTTTTTTATTGTCATTTATTACTTTCTGTCTTTTAATATCTTTAATAAAACACGTCAATGTTAATTTCTGCACTGTTTCTTGATTGCAAATACCTACAGAGGCAAAAGGTCTCGAAGATGATTCAGAACTAAACAGGTGTGGTTACCAAGCAGACTTTTAAAATACTCTAATAGGTATTCTACATTTGGATCTAAATATATCTAATAGAAACATGATTTATGGCTCAAGAAGTCTCACACATGTCACGGATATTAACATATTTGGGTCACACTTTAATAAAAAAGGAGCACTCCGGGAGTGCCGACAGAAGTGAATACTTAAACAATTACGTCTGTATTTTTTGAATTGCATTCCCATACCCCCACTACTAGTAGAATCAGTTCCCTTCAAAATGGTTGAGCTGAATGGTGCTGATACACGCGTCATGTTCGTGAACGGGCGCCGTCAGTGGAGATTGGTTATCCCTTTCCAGCTCATTTTAATATTTAATACTATAAATTGTGTTTTCTTTTGTTAAATTGTTCTCATATATAGAAGCAATAAGGTTAATGTAACTAGGAATTTTTGTAAACATAAAATGATTTAAAAGAGTGTCCGTGGAGTTTCTTGCACGTTCTTCTCCATAGAGATCTACGCTTTGGAACGTGCAAATAGCTTCATGTTTTTGACGGACTGACTTTGACAATTCAAGTACCTGATAATGGTTTATTTGAAATAAATGCTTTGGTTTGACTTTGACTTTGATTTTGATTTTATACTACGTTATACACAAAGGTGTCGGTTACGGTAACAGTGTCGCGAGTTGGATGGTTTTTTCCTATCTCAAAAATGCCCAAAGCGCCTAAAGAAGTTTTCACTTCAACAAAGTTTAGTTGTATTATGTCCCTACATAATACAACTAAACTTAGACTAAACTTAACTAGAGTTTCAAATGTTGGTGGCCATATTAAAGGGTGACCTTTTGTGTTTGATGGCAAGGAAACAATAATATTTTTACCAAAAACCTAACCACAAAAAACAACTCAAAGGCTTTAAACACGCACAATGGTCCAACATCAGGACTAAGTGCGGAAACCATTTTTTTTATCGGGGGGAATTCCTCATGGATGTCCTCCGCCCTAGGGCGGACGGAGGGATCTTTCAGACTCTCACTGACTAAAATCACCGGTGTTCCATCTCCCACCTACGCCGGAGATCGCGGGAACGTATGCGACTTCCGTAATCCCCGGCTGGTGCCAGCCCGCCTCTGCGGGCCACCTCGGGTCAGCGGGGGGAGTGAGGTTTTTGACTCCCCCCGCGACTTCAAAGAGGGGCGCACGGGAACACCAAAGTGCGGAAACCATACCCCAATAGATAAAGATACGGCAGGTGGCGGCAACAAATCTGTGTTGAACTAGAATAAATGCTACCATCAGCATCACAGTTATACAGGAAGTCACGTCACCCTTTGATGGAGTCGAAGTCGCGCCATAACACGAATTTCAAGTCGTTTGTGGTGCGAGTTTCGACTCATCATATTGAGACCTTCCTCAAGGAAGAGTTTTGGCCGAAGGGTGTTGTGTATCGCCGATTCCGCGGAAGGCTACGCGACACCACCACACAGCGCAACATGACGCCGTCACTTCGTGTACAATAGTGTAATAATATTTTTGTAGTTTTGATAAATATTTATGATAGTGTGTAAGGTATATATGTTATGGGTCCTGAAATAAATGATATAATATTATTATTATTAATTATAACGACGCGCTTCTCAAACAACCTGTATATTCTTAATATTAACATAATAAGCAATTCTATAAAAACGATTTGTAGTTATCGTTTCTATCAATTAGACAGTTAAAATATATTTGTATTATATAAAAACAAACAATCACGATTCTTTATAAAATATAGGAGTATCAATCACGAATAGATACAATTGATGAGTACAGTCACAAACAAAAGTGGAGTGTCTATTAGAACTTTATTTTTAGCATTCAGTTGGATAGCAAACTCGTATTATTTTTTTTTAAGGATGGGAAATCATCAAATGACTTCTTCCGCTCTGGGTGGAGCGGAAGGGCGTGTCAGACTCTTACTGACTAAAACCCACCCGTGTTCCTTCTAAAGCCCTTTACGTTCCAGGGCCGCGGTGACTCTTTCGAACAAATTCCGCAACCCTGGCAGGAGCAAACTCGTATTGCGTTCATATTTTATTTTTATTGAAGTATTTAGTAAAGGTTAGTAGTTTTATTTAATAAAAGTAAGTAGTTTAATTTAATAAAGGTTACATGGGTAACATTTTGTATGCAAAAGATGTGTGTATTCGACCAGTCAGAATTACGTCTATCTAAAATTTAAAAAAAGGTCAGTATATTAAAGAACCTAATTGAATGTAAATCTATCAAATTATAAATTATAAAACTACGTACCTATAAATAATGGGCTATTTTAGAAAAAGATAAATTAAATTATAATGTGGCTGAAAGTACTAGATCACAGGATTTTTTTACAGTTGTTTTTATGCTTAATTTTAATAAAATAAGTCGCTATGCTCTACAATAATTCGTACCTATAGCCTTTTTTCCATTTTATTGTAAAATTTTAGATTGTTAATAAATCTATGTTTAAGATAACTATTTTACATTAAATATTTGACACTTTTGTACTCCACGTTACTTCATTTGTCTGTACGTTTTGTAGTGTTATTTACATTATGATAATATCCGTTATCTACTTAGGTCATCACTTAAAAAAGTATTTTTTACAGCCATATCATAACAAGTTAATTAACTTAGTTTATGAAAATGAGCTAGGAAGGTACTTTTTTTCTGTGCCTTCAATTACCTTATTAAATAGTCGGAACTCGTAATTAAGGTCAAGGGTAGCGTAAATCATTGAACTTTATAATAAATAATATAAATATATTGTTTGATGCTTTGTTTCACGACTGTATTTTCTGTTATGATACATTAAGAGGACAACACGAATCAAAATCTGCGCGACCCAAATTTTTTTCCAAAAAACACACATCATACATTATTCTTTTGACATTAAAATGAAACTAATATGTACTAAAATATAGACATTCAAATCTTCTTGGAGATAGTGACAATCTCACTAAATGAGGCCCTATACTTTTGGTGTGTATTTTTTAAATATAATTTTCCGTTTAGGCATGATGTTTAATTTAAAATCATTTAACGTCGTAAATCTGCCCCTTAATCTATAACGTAGAATAAAATTAAGTCGCCTTTTGTATCTGTCTGTGTTACCCCGCTAAGCTCTTCTGAACTATACAATTTTGATGCGTTTTTCACTATAATTTAGATTTAAATCAAATAATAATGTATGTATTTAAATATATGTATAAGTATGTTTATCAGTTGTCTGGTTGCCATAGCACAGGCTCTGATTACCGTATGTATGACGGATTACCGTATGTAAGTTGTCCCAAAATATTATTAAAAAAAAAAAAAAGAGTGTGTGTACTTATGTACACGCGTTAGAAGTTATACTTCTTTGGCGTATGGAAAAAAAACATTCACAACTAAAAAAATATAAAAGTTTTAAAATATTTGTATTTGTTTTCAGCTTCAATTTGTTGCGTTCGAACGATCGCCAATTAAGTCTATTACGCTAAATAACTGATACGTTTCATAGTTTTAAAACTGTTTGTTCATAAAATAGGGCAGATATCATGCAATTTTTTTTTTTGATTCGAATGTTTTGTAAGTAGTATTTGAAATTAATACCAACTTTCTATTCTGGATGGTGTGTACCTGAGAAGTTTATGGGTACCTACTTACAATGACATATAAGTTACGAGACTCCTTTTTTCAAAATAGTCAATACTAATAATTATTATAAACGGTAAAATTCTTTGTTCCGTTCTACTGTAGATACAAATCCGATTAATAAAACTCATTCATGAAGAGGCTGTTTTTTGTCTTCGAAAAATCATCATATTCCAATAAAAATCTTCTAGGATATAATAAAAGGAGCTGAGCCGCGGGAAAAATTAGTGTCTAATCAATTACTTTTATCAAAATATTTGTATCTTATATTTTGGCGCTTTATTTCGAAATTAAAACCACATTCTTCTTCGAAATTCAAACATAAAAGAAACAAAAGACAATAAAAAATACTAGAATATACAACTTGAACATAGTTATCGATTTTCATGCCACCTAGAACTAACTTCACGATGTAGAATTCAGGTGTTGGTGTGCGCGCGCATCGTAAAAATTCACTCTCATCTGTTTTCTCCATCGCGCCAAAAGAAGTATAACTTCAAAAAACCTTCCGGATTAAGTGATCCGAAAGGTTTATTTTATTAATATTATTAAACTGAAATATCTGAAATAATCTTAATTTCTGCCAGAATCGAGAGCAAAGATAGAGAGTTACCTAGTTATTTGTGAAATATAAAAATAATTTTATCTAAACTGAACTTTTTTGATCACAAAGAATCAGTACCAGTCCTTGACTGTGTTTTAAATTAAGATATTTAATTTTAAGTAAACATACATCATAAATTATGATAAGATAACCAAATAATGTATATGCTAGAAATTAACATAATCTAGACTCTAGAGAACATAAAATGAATTCACGATTTTTTTTCTAACTGGTATTTTAATAAATATTGATCGATGAACATAAAATTAAAAGGAACGGAACGTGAGGCCCATACATTTCGTATGTGTACCTATAGTCTACATTGAATGTGGTGGAATCCACCTTTGTTTTGCTCACAAAAGCATAATTAGATTGTATCGACAGAAGGAATCCCATTTTTCTAAGTCGGACCGGTTTTAAACGAATCGGAGCGTGACGATACCCTTTTTGCATAGACGTTTGAAATTAATGTCAAACACACAAAATGAATAACAAAACTGGAAGACTTACTTCGTTTTGCTCAATAATACGAAAGGTTACTTTGAAATCTGTTTGGATTATTCCAAAAATATTAATTAAACTGATTCAATTAAACTGGTTTCAACAACTTCAAACACTGGATTCCTGAGAGAATGTTTTGATTTTATAGATAGAAAACAATATTTATTCCATTTAACTCGCATCAACCAAAATAATAGTGTCAGCGCAAAAATAAGTTTCAATAAACAATTATATCGGTACTACATAGATATTTAAATAATACGTTTAACAACATCATCATCATACCAGCCGGAAGACATCCATTGCTGGACATAGGCCTGCCCCAAGTGTCGCCACAACAACCGGTCCTGTGCGCCTCGCATCCATCGGCTACCCGCGTCCCTCACCAGGTCATCGGTCCACCTTGTGGGAGGCCTTCCAACGCTGCGTCTTCCGGTACGCGGTCGCCACTTCAGAACTTTTCGGCCCCATCGACCATCTGTTCTGCGAGCAATGTGCCCTGCCCACTGTCACTTCAGTTTGGCAATCCTTCGGGCTATGTCGGTAACCTTGGTTCTCTTGCGGATATCGTCATTCGTCAACAACATAGTTTTGTCTTAACTTTTATTTGATTTTGTGACTAACTTTATTTATTTACGAATTTTATAAAACACTGTTACTAACATAACTTATCAATATTTCATTAAGTATTTTGTTTATCTTGTTTTGGTTTTGTATATATTGTATTTACCTTCGTCAGTGTGTCACTGCAGGGTGCCAACTGAAAACCAGCGCTGGGTGTCTTCATATAAGCCAATTGCCGTCCACTGCTGAACGTAAGCCTCCCCCAAAGATCGCCAACCATCCCGTCCTGAGCGGTCCGCATCCATCCGCTGCCAGCCACCTTCTTCAAATCATCGATCCATCGTGCCGCAGGGCGTCCCACACTACATTTGCCCATACGCGGTCTCCACTCTACCACATGTCTGCTCCATCGACCGTCTGGGTGTCTAACGCCCAGCAAATGCTGAGATGGTAACCCTTTTGGTATGGGCACGCTCAGCGCAATTCTGTACCTACTACTACTGTATTATTTCTGTTACTTTGTCTTTGTTGCTGTATGTTTGTGTATTTGCCTAATAAATGTTTTTTATTCTATTTCATTCTAAATTTCAAAGTAAAGAAATCATTTATTGTCACAGTTAGAGTAAGTAATGTCGAAAGCGTCAAGTCCGTTCTCTATATTGTTTAGAAATCATTCGCGTTAGCAGACTGGTGATAATTGAAAACGCATTGACTTGAGCAGATGTTATCGAGTGTGGGTAATGTTGCCCAATTTGTGGATTACCCACCTTATCGCACTGTAATTTTATTGTTTCATCTGATTTTACTGTTCAAAGTTCATGCTTTTTGAACTGTGAATGGCTTCATAATGCTACAAGTCAGTGACGTGTATATTTGTAGGTTCATAACTACCTATATTAACTCATGTTTTGTAATATTGGTGAGCTATAAAATGCATGAACAGGGGGGCTACTCTCTAGGCCCGAAGTCCGTAGTTTTCTAGTCCGTTTCACCTAACCACTAAGAATTAATGACATCACGATTTGACAGCTACTGTCAAATCGTGTTGTCATTCATTCTTAGTTCGGGTTTGGAACTAATCGTAAGTCCGGGTGATACGGAATAGAGAACGCCCGCAACTAAGCCCGAAACTACGGACTTCGGGTTTAGAGAGTAGCCCCCTGAGTCGAGCAACATTTAAAAGGAAAGTAAGGCTACATCCTAAATGAACTGTACCCGAACAAGGAAAGTTTGCATTCTAATCTTAATCACAATCCGTCAAAAATTCCACCATTGACTGTCGCCAATATGTGAAGCTAGGTACTTGAATTTGAACGTTTTATAAGGAAAAGAATTGGACACCGTCTTCTCTATTGGTCTGAGTTCCAAAACCATAATTTCAGTCCAGATTCTGGACTCTAGTTTATGTTTTGATACTCAGTTCAATAGAGAAAACGAATAACCATATTCTTGGCCGGAGTCTTGAAGACTAAATAAAAAATATCGTCTCAGTAAATAGTTACATCTGCAACTATGTACCAAAGAGGTGCCATTGTTTGGATTGGGTACAGTAGGTGGGAAGGAACACTACTGATGTTTTTTTGACATTATGACTTCAAAAGAATGCTTAAAGTTTTTAAAGAATCTCTGGTATTAACATTAAAGTGGTTATTTATTTACTTATCTACTAAAATCTAGTAAATAGAAAGTTCAACTTTAATGCTTTCCTTAACTTTAACATATACTTTATAGGATTACCTCGTCACCTTTGTTTAATTTTTCCGGTGTCATAAATTTTATGATGTTTGAGTAAGTCGGTAGGTATTATAATTTTGTCATCAATATTCTCACTTGATAACCTTCTTAATTTTTCCGAAAGTTCAAGATACATCCTGTATACATAACTAAATGTGCTCATTATGTCCTCATCTCCACTTTATTACTACCTAATTTTTTTCATGTAGTTATATGAAAAAAAATTAAGTGGAAGCGGGCTGGCCACGTTGCAAGAATGTGCTCCTCACTGGACGCTTAAGGATGGACGTCGCCGTCGTGGTCGACTGCGGCGAAGGTGGTGTTACGATGTGATCATGTTTGCGAGACAAACTTGGCCAGAGTTTGCCCTGTACAGAGAGGTTTGGAAGAAGAAACAAACACAATTATTAATTGGGCAAAACCCATTAGTGAGACCCAATAGTGGGCTAACGAAAAAACTTAGCAAAGAAAGGTTTTGATTATTAGAGTAACCTATTAATTTAAAGGGGGTTGCGATCATTCTGGTTAAAGCAGACTCCGTGCTTCTCATGAAGTATTTCGGATGGAAACAACTTTAACACTAAACGTCTGATTAGGTTTCTTACCCGGGAATCGAACCAAAGAAGAACTAGTAGTAGCGTTGCGAAGATAAGCCTGGGTCCTGGCCTCGAAGGCTCTCGGGCCTCGACTAAGGGGGTTCTTAAGCGCATACTTAGAGAGAGACCAGTTCCCACTTCATTGGGAGACGGGAAAACTGGTCCTCATTAAGAAGTCTGAAGCAACGAGCTGCTCGATAAGGTGGGCAAGCTCTTTAAAAGAGTAATTGTAAACCGCCTCGTCGGGGACCTGGTGAGGGTGGGGCCGGATCTGGCGGAGAACCAGTTTGGTTTCCTCACGGGGCGCTCAACAGTGGACGCGGTGTCCCGGGGACAGGGTCGTCTTGGCGGTGTCTCTTGACATCTCAAATGCCTTTAACTCCCTGCCCTGGAGCTGCATTAGGGAGGCACTCTGGTATCACCGGATCCCAACCTACCTCCATCGCGAGGTCGATGCCTATTTGACGGTCAAGGCCTTCATCTACCCCGGTCACCGGGGAGAGTGGAACCGGCGAGAGATGTCGTGCGGTGTTCCACAGGGTTCGGTTCTGGGGCCGCTCCTATGGGACATCGGCTACGACTGGATGTTATGCGCCGACCTCCCTAGCGGCGTCAGCGTAATCTGCTACGCTGACGACACGCTGGTTCTGGCACAGGGAACCCCCATGTGCCTGAACCTGCGCACTGCACCAGGCGGCGGGTGACTTAATGACAAGCGGGGTCGCAATAGTCGTTGGAAGGATCTGGCAATTGGGTCTTGAAGTGGCACTGCACAAGTCCGAAGCCATGTGCTTTCATAGTTCTCAGAACAGGCCACCAACGGGATCCCAAGTAACGGTAGGAGGGGTTCACATCGGCGACGAGTCGACGATCAAGTACCTGGGGCTCGTTCTCGGTAGCCGGTGGAACTTTGAGGAGCACTTCCGTCGTTTGGCTCCCAGACTGAAGCGGGCCGGGGCTGCCTTCAAGCGGCTCCCACTCAATCTAGGGGGTCCAAACGCCTCCTGCCGAAGGCTCTATGCGGAGATCGTGCGATCCATGGCCCTTTATGGGGCCCGGTGTGCCCCACCAGCTCAACGCGTCCCAAAGGGTCATGGCCATCTGGCTGGCCCGGGGATACCACACGGACTCTGGCGAGGCGGCAAGCCTCCTTACCGGATTACCGCCATGGGACCTAGAGGCGAGAGCCCTCGCGCACGGTTACGTGTGGCGGGTGGAGGCGCTTCACCGGGGCGAAACTCCGCTGCTGCGGCAAATTGCAGCGCGGCGGACGGAGCTCCGGCAGGATACCATGGCGGTATGGAGACGACGCCTTTCGCGACCCAGCGCTGGGCACGCCACAATTGCGGTGGTAAGGCCCCTCTTTGGGGAGAGGCTGAAGAGGCGCCACGACGTCCTCACCTTCCGCCTGACGCAGATACTCACCAGACACGGCTGTTTCGGGAAGTACCTGTTTCGGATTAAGCGGGAGGACACGCCCGGGTGTCAGCACTGTGAGGATCGCCCGGAGGACACTGTGGAGGATACGGTGGAGCATACGGTGGAGGTTTGCCCTGCTTAGGCAGAGCACCGCCGTGTCCTCGTTGAGGCGATCGGCGGCGGCGGCCTTTCGCGTCCGGCCCTTGTTAAATCCATGGTCCAGAGCGAGGAGGCTTGGAAAGGGGTAATGCCACCGAAGGAGGTGGCGGGTCGCGCGAAGGAAACACAAGGCCTTGGACCCAACCGCCGCTACAGAAGAAGACGCCCCGGGCGTCGGGAGTCGCAGGGCGATCCCCGGCCCGTAGACGCGCACCTCAGGAAGGCGAGTGTTGGGTGGCTTGCTGTCCGATCACCACCAGGCACGGGTCGATGGCGCGTTGTGTTCCAGAGGTGCCTCAAAGAGATGTCAGCATAGAAAACGGGGCCCGCTAGGACCAGAGCCTGCCAGGGTTGCGAAATTTGTTCGAAAGTATCATCGCGGCCCTGGAACGCAAAGGGCTTTAGTAGGAACACGGATGGGTTTTAGTCAGTAAGAGTCTGACACGTCCTTCCGCTCCACCCAGAGCGGAAGAAATCATTTGATGATTTACCATCCTTCAAAAAAAAGCGTTGTGAAGATGATACCGTCTCTCATTTCTTTTCTGTATATACTAACTACCTAACAATTTATTCTATTACTTAGAATTTCAACATATTCATTAGTTAACTGATAAATGATGTCACAACAATAAACAACAACGTGCCAAATATAGATATTAGTGGCCTAATAGCTGTCACACTCTCAGATACATAGATGAGATCGATAATAAGATCTGTTTTTACTTATTTTCAGCTATAACTAGAATATAAAACCTGTAAACGCGCTGTTTACTTACTAAAGTTTTGTTTCTATAAATAGTAGGTACGTGTTTGATTTATTGCTAGATACCGCCCGCGACACCGCCCTTGTTGATGTCGAAAATTATCCCAAGGGAACTTACTCCCGGGATAAAAACTATCCTATATATCCTATGTCCTTTCCCGGGACTCAAACAATCCCTATACCAAATTTCATCTAAATCGGTCCAGCCGTTTGCGCGTGAAGTAGTAACAAACATACACACACACACTCACAAACTTTCGCCTTTATAATATTAGTGTGATGATTATACTGCCTGCAGGTAAAGTCTGGGTTATTAATTCAATAAATTATAATTACAGCGCTTAGAAATAATTATTTAGAAGCAAGTAAACGCCTTTAAAAAGGCAGTATATGGTGCCTAAGTATAGGGACTGTTAGAAACAGTAGCTCTTAGTAGAAGCTAACTATATTTGTTTAGAAATAATTGTAACCATTATAATATTATCGTTATTACAAGCTTCACAACATGTTGCGACAGGAAACGCAGCTTAAGTACGAACACATACGACAATAATTACTACATTGTGTCATTAACATTTTATACAACTTATGAAACTCTATATAAAAAAGAAATAACTGTATGCGTTATCAATAGTTTTTAACTAATCCGGGTTTGTCAGTCTAACCGTCTGCCACTGCCAATAATAAATAATATATGTATATCAATTTATAAATAATAAATAGCACTTAATTATTACAAATAAATAAATACAATTATTACAAAAAAAAACAATAAAAAATAATTATATTATGGACTCCTGTGTCCCAAAAACCCTAGAAAAATAGAACGACTGTTTTACAGGCTTATTGAGGGTCCGGAAAATATTACTTAATTTGAAATAAATAATTTTGAGGTTATTAAAGACTTAAAAAAGAGTTTCCTATTCTCCTTCCCCAACTCCCATTCAATTTTTGAGGAAGGGTTCTGTTTCTGGACGCAGCATGATGTTAATACTCAGTCAGAAATAATAACCGAAAACGATGTAGTAGCGCAAGTGGGTTAAACCGCGCGGCACAGCTAGTTTCATTATAAGGCATCATCCGCGTGCTTCTTCGTTTAAGTGGCGTGAAAAACAAAACATTACTAGCCCAAGGCAGTAATTAAACCTGTAGGTACTCCATAAAATTACGCGTGAAGATGTTTGAAATGTCAAGAGCTTGAGCAGAAAAAAGATCACCTAACTTTTTATGTTGTAAATTATATTTAGTCTTATATGATACTACGAAAACAACATACCTGGAGAATTATTGTGCAAATGCCTTTGGCGACCGAATATACTTTGGCGGAAAACAGGAAAAAAATCTAAAAATGGCCAAAACCAAAATATTTTTAAGTAATACTGGAGTTCATAGTGAAGGAACATACCTAAGGGAAATACTTCCTCCATTCCGGTTACTGTCACCAAGCAGAACAATTCAACATGCATTGTTCTGATTTAATGAAAAAAAGTAAAATGTTTCTTTGGGACTCGCTCAGAACCAATGACAAAATAAAATAAATTAATAACTAACCTAGGACCCGTACGAGGCTGAAAAGGCTCCGTTTCATCATATGCTGCATATTTAAAAAATTAAGAACGCAGCTGATATACTGATGGAGCCTGTTCCTGCCTAGATTAGAAGAGCTGGTATAGTTGCCGATGTATTGTAGGCACGTGAGATATTACATCAGTATTTTTTTCGGGATGGCAATGCAAATCCGTGACCACTGATGTTGTAGATGTCGACTCGCTTCGGTACCCATCTACTTAACATCAGACGGACCGTCAGTTAAGACCTTGTTTCTAATTAGATATAAAACAGTACGTATCAAAGTGATGCTGTAAAGTTGTATTAATTGATTTATATTGTGTTAACTTGGTATTGCGCAGGCGCGTCATCGCACGAGCACGTCAGGGTGCTTTAGATCCTGATGCGTGATCGATGCTCCTCTGATAACGGAAGCGAACGTTTTAACAGTGGCAACACTTAATTAATTACATTTTATTAACCATTTGCGCTTAGCTCGTATAGATGACGTGGTTTTTCTTACTTCAAGTTGTAGTTAAAACTGTACCTTTTTTTTTGATGTCGGGGGGAAATCCTCATGGATGTCCTCCGCCCTGGGGCGGGCGGAGGGGTCTGTCAGACTCTTACTGACTAAAACCACACCGGTGTTCTTCACCGCTGTCCGCCGCCCCTGGACCCAGTTAGGGGGGCCGAAAGAGGGCAGCGTATGCCCTCCTCCGACGCCCGATGCTCCGGCTGCGGGCCGGGAGAGCGGTCGAGATCTCCGTCTCCCTTTCCGCAGCCTCCTTCTGCGCGATAACTGTCTCGCAGAAGGAGACCACCGCGTCCCAGGACTCCTCACCGCCGACCATAGCATGAACTACGGCCGGCAGCGAGAGGTCTCTGCCTACCACAGAGATGAGGGCACGGCGCGGCTCCTCCCAAAGCTTATAGTACCTTAGCCAAGTTTCGAACCTGCCAGGGTTGCGGAATTTGTTCGAAAGAGTCACCGCGGCCCTGGAACGCAAAGGGCTTTATGAGGAAAACGGATGGGTTTTAGTCAGTAAGAGTCTGACACGCCCTTCCGCTCTTCCCAGAGCAGAGGAATTCATTTGATAATTTCCCAAACTTAAAAAAAACAACCAGCTGAGGTCTTACTATAACTTTTTAAAACCATCTTGATTCCGATGTGGGAGGAAAACGGAGCTGCACAAGACACATACTTCCTTTATTTCACAACGAAATCATAATAGCATTAGCACGACATAATACGGGGGCAAGTACCTAAATCTTTATTTATTTTAAATCGGAATTTAAAGAAGTTGTACATAACATTCGATGTCACCATCTCCTAAGGAGATCTGCATTACCTACTTATAAGTATCATCGCAGATGTGTAATTTCCATTCTTAAAGCAAAGCTAAAATGATTCCGCCGTCATCTACCATCACGTCCCGCGTCCGTCAGCAGAGTTAACATTAGTGGCAGATAATAAATACTTCCTCTGATGAGCTCCTTCAGAGAGAGGTTTACCTGTAATAGTGTAGTAAGAAGAGCTGCCAAGCACATAAATAAAATAAAATAAAAAAGCCTTTTATTTCCTACTATACACAGTTAGGATTACAATATTAAAGAAAAGAAAAAACAGTGTGCACATCAAGTCAGTTTAAGTTTAAAGAAATTGTTGATTAGTTTTGATAAACTGATTTAGTGTCACCGATAAGTTGTACTTAGTACGAGATAAGTTCTTTTATTGTAGTATGTATATTAATGAAATATATGGTAAAACCCCTCTCAATGGAAGGTAAAGGCCTCCTCCAGAGATAGCCAATTTGTTCTATCTTCTGCTACTCGTATCCAGTGGTCGCCGGCTATTTTTATAATGTCATCTGTCCATCGTGTATTTGGTCTAACCTGTCTCCTTTTGCCTGATGGTCCTCGCCATGATGTAGTTTCTTTGGTCCAGCGATTGTCTCTAAGCACATAACCACCACGAACAAAATAAAAGACAAATGGAGATTCAATAATCCGAACCATGCCCATAGAAATCATATTGAGTCATTACTAACTGAGCCAACGGTTACATTACAAGACACAACATTGTTTATTTTGCAAAATCAATATGTAATGGAGCTCAAATCAGTAAGAAGTGTAGAAATAATGGTTATTATTGGATCAGAACAGTATAACGAGGTGTCTGGCCGAACAGAAATATCATTCGGACATCACACACTGATATTTAACAGCACTTTAACCTATTATTGGCTAACGGCTGAGATAGTAATTGTCTGACATTTTTCTCGTAATGGCCCATGAGCGTTGGATGAGACTGCTTATGCTCGTAAAGCGCAAGGTCTTATGTTAGTTCATCATAAATGCCGCTTGAGATTAACAACCACGTTTCTCACGTGAACTACATTGTAAGAATTAAAATGTGCATCGAATTTATTTATATTTCGAGGACTTAAATGTTTATGGCTAATTGGTAATACATGACCGTGGCTTCAGCTCTTTAGCTTTCATGATGATACTTTTGTGGTATTTACATAATGCAGGTAAATCAGCATTTCAATCACTAGCTAAGATATATTGCATCATAGAAGACGGGGCCCGCTAGGGCCAGAGCCAGGGTTGCGGAATTTGTTCGAAAGAGTCACCGCGGCCCTGGAACGCAAAGGGCTTTAGAAGGAACACGGATGGGTTTTAGTCAGTAAGAGTCTGACACGCCCTTCCGCTCCACCCAGAGCGGAAGAAGTCATTTGATGATTTCCCATACTTAAAAAAGATATATTGCATAATGGGGTCAAAGAAACATTGTTGTTTTAAAATACTAGGTAATACTAGGTAGGTATTTAGGTACATCGTCTATTGGTAGCCCATCAATTACTAACGGATCAAAGCTTGCCGCTAAGCTGAATGAACTTCCAATACAGTACATATTAACTTTAATAGATTTGTATAATATTATGTTTAATAGTAGAGTAATTCCAGTTCTGTAATAATTGTAATTGTAAAGCAAACCTGTATCGCATGAATGAATAAATTGCTATGACTCAAACAGCGCTAGAACTTATACTCATCTGGGTATATTAATTTTAGCAAGACTGGTCTGACCAGAAATACGAGCTGAACTTAGCACAGCATCTTTCATAGATAATCACATCACACTAATATCCTAAAGGCGAAAGTTTTTGAGTGTGTGTATATGTTTGTTACTTCTTCACGCGCAAACGGCTGCACTGATTTAGATGAAATTTGATATAGAGATTGTTTGAGTCCCGGGAAAGAACATGGGATAGATTTTATCCCGGGAGTATGTTTTCTTGGGATAATTATCGACAATCACGCGGGCGGGGCCGCGGGCGACAACTAGTTGTGAATAAATGGTTGAAACTTCGTCTGATTCGAGTTATGTTGCCAATAGTATTGAGGATATATTGTAGCGTGTTTCATCATCGATGCGTGTGCCAGAGTATCGTAAAACGTGTTAAATCTCACCTCAAGACTCCACCCATGTTATGTAGGTTTTAAATGTCACAGTCATTCGTAAATCTTAGACATTAACAAATTGACTAAATTGACAATAGTGGCTGTTTAAAAATGTATCGTATTGTTTCTATATGTCAATAATCCTGTTTATTCGGAATATTGGGTGTTACCCAAGCTTTAATCGTGTCAATCTGAAGCGCCTACGCATTACTATGTAATAAGGCAAGCCGAGCCTTTTCCGAACTGTGTTGGGGTCAAGTGGTCTAATCAGATGAGGCTGAACTCAAGATTTTTACAGCACGGTCTTGATATGTAAAGAAGGACCGCGGCTTGATTTTGTGAGATAAATCCGCTTTGCTAAACTTTGCGATTAAACCAGTTTTCTTAATGAGCATGTTAACTAATTTGTACGTTTCATCACAGTTCAGTAACCAAACAAAGATTTGTTTTTTTGGCTTTGGCATGCCATACTCTAGGACATATTTTCCTGTCTCTTACGGGCTTGCGCTCCTGCCAATGGGAGCCTGATCTCGGAAAACAAAAACAAACCAGGTTACATTGTATCATTCATTACATTACCCCCTGGAACAAAATAACCGGACAATTTTACCAGTCCCCAAATTCTGTAAGTGTTTACAACACAACTGATCGGGTCTGCCTCCATTCGGTAAAACATTTTTCGTTCGATTGTTCAACTGAACGAGATGAATTTCAATATCGATAAGATAAAAACCGATTCGTGCCGTTTTAAACCAACACCAACATCGGTTTGTTAAGCGTTAACATTTCGTGTTTATTGTACAAAGTCGTGTTACTAATAGTATGTCTATTATTTAGTGAGGAGAGTTACCAAAATATTGAGATAAGTATTTTATGGGTGTTGCGTTATTATTACATTAACATTTCGACTCTATCTCATTATTTGTATATTTTTATCACATATCAGTAATTGAGGATTGCGTTTTGAATTTGTACACATCGTAGGTAATTAAAATAATGATAGCTCTATTGATGAAATTGTGTGACTTAAATATTTTCACGCAAATAGAATCATCGTCGGCTATCTACCCGCTGTTGTAATTAATTGATTGAAGTAACAAAACTGTGCAGAAACATTGAAGGCTAATTAAATTATTAATTGATCTTGTAAATGTCATCACTGGATAGTCAGAAACCAGAAAATCTGACATCAGTCTTACCAAGGAGTACCATGTTACCCAGTTAATGGATTGTGGAGGTCTGGTAGGCAGCCGGTCCACGTAAAATACTGGTATTCAGCTGAATCCGGTTTGAATGGAAGCCGACCCCAATATATTTGGGAAAAGGCTAGGCAGATGATGATGACATTTTATCACTGTCTTCTTCAAATTGTATTTCCTATTTACATATTAAGTATAAAGAAATACAAAGTAGTACTGTATACTTTGTATTTTTATCGTCTTAAAGACTGCGTAAACATGTCTAGTAAAAACTTTTTTACGACATAAAAATACAAACGACTTCCAAATAAAAACACTGCAAAGTCTAAAATAACTTCAATTTCGGAAGTCGGTGTTTTAAGTTTTGTTTCTCCGTTTTTGACACCGACTTCCAAAATTATTTTTTTTTGCGTTTTTAGTGTTATAAAAAGTTTTTTTTTACTTTGTTGTTGTGATTACCCGACTTCATTTTGCTTACTTGGACGACGTAATTACATCATCCAAATAAGCAACAAGTAACCAAAATGCTCATAAAATAAAACTGCTTAGCCAAACTGAATAAATTTTGTACAGGACCAAATGGCAAGTATCCCGCATCGAACTAAAAAAGAATTATATTAATCGGATCAGAAACCTCGAAGTAATCGGTAAAAAAAATACCCACCGAATTGAGAACCTCCTCCTCTTTTAGAAGTCGGTTAAAAAATTGACTAGCATCATATTGCTCTGAAGGTCAATGTGTCGTGGTGCATAAGAGCATTTAAACAAATCTGTGGCTGACCACAGAAGGTTAAATGTTATCACCATAAAAAATTAAGAACATCGTTTAGATTTAACTATTGCCATTATTGCAGTCGTTCAAAAACATTGTTATTTTGAATTATTTTCCGGTTTCGCAATAAACGCATACGGAAAGCTCAACATTCAGCAATTCAATTAAATGCTATTATTTTTCGAAAAACAGCTGACTATTGCGTTATAATAATTCTAATTAAGCGTTTTCATGGAAAAGTACGAGATACTGGTTTCCGAAAATAAATTGCAAAACTTAATTTAAGTGCTTGCATGATAACTTTATCATCCTTCTGACCTGACCAATTATAAATTAACAACATACACGGCATCACGAGGTTTAAATACTGTCCATTTCATCAAACACAGTTTCATTATTATGACTGTTCAAGTCAGAAAAGTACGCGGTTACGTTTATGAAAACCTGAAAAGAGGCCTCTGTCAGTGCGACGAGCCCTGAAATCACGAAAAAGTCAGCTTGTCCCATCATGATCAATTCATGTGCACATAAAAGTATGCCAGATTTTTTTTTCAGGTTTCTCCACTAGCTGCGGGACAAATCATAGCAATGAACCGCTTTACACCTTTAACTCATTTGTTACTCATTGAATAATGATGAGTACAATGATCCCCTATCAGATAAAAATCTTGTATAGACCAAACTTGCACACACAATCCAGAAAACCGCACCGTAAGTTCCATTCATTCTGCCAGGGTTGCGGAATTTGTTCGAAAGAGTCACCGCGGCCCTGGAACGCACAGGGCTTTAGAAGGAACACGGATGGGTTTTAGTCAGTAAGAGTCTGACACGCCCTTCCGCTCCACCCAGAGCGGAAGAAGTCATTTGATGACTTCCCATCCTTAAAAAAAAAAAAAATATTAAAAAAAGGTTCCATTCATTACAATATGAACAAATCACTAATAGCTTGACCTTATCACCCCGACAACTAATACGGACAATGACCAAACGCACTTCGCACTTTCAGCTATTCTCTAAGTTATTACATCCACAACTTCTTATACAACTGTTTTGTATGTCAGCCGGTAGCACAATACGGCTATTAATCATTGGCATATGTAACGTGATCTTGTGAAATACGTACTTGGAAGATATGAGATGTTATCAGCCTTCATCTTCACGTGGGCAGTGTAGGGTTGATCAATGGAACCCTTTGTTTTAATGTATCAATCTGGTTTTGCCTGTCAATTTTCCGGGTTAATGGCCACGACGAAAATCATTCATCATGCAATGTTTGCAACGTTGCTTTCAAATACATCTGTTTTCGAGCGACTTTACAAGTACTGGTTTGACTGAATAAATAGCTTAAGGTTTTTATAGGAATTAGCGGCCCCTACAGAATTTGTCCTGTCCGAACGTTTGCTTTGTGTATGACGAAAAATGACAGAAATCGATTGCAGTGCCACCTACCGGGTCTAATTGTGAATCTAAACCATCCTCGAATCCTCCGAACACACACAAAAAACATTATCAACATCGGTCCAGCCGTTTAGGAGGAGTTCAGTGACATACACACGTACACAAGAAATATTTATATTAAGATTTTCACTAAATAAGAATCACCTCTAAAGCGACTAATTTTTCACTTACTTCCTTCAAACTAAGTATACTTTCCAAATAAATTTTGTTCCCGTAGAATCGACTTGTCATTGCTGGCTGAGTTTTCCGTTCGTTCAAGAATTTAATACAAGACTGATCATTACTAAATCTTAGTATTATTTTAATTTTCAATTAAAAAATGAATACGATGTAACCATCCTCGAATCCTCCGAACACACACAAAAAACATTATCAACATCGGTCCAGCCGTTTAGGAGGAGTTCAGTGACATACACACGTACACAAGAAATATTTATATTAAGATTTTCACTAAATAAGAATCACCTCTAAAGCGACTAATTTTTCACTTACTTCCTTCAAACTAAGTATACTTTCCAAATAAATTTTGTTCCCGTAGAATCGACTTGTCATTGCTGGCTGAGTTTTCCGTTCGTTCAAGAATTTAATACAAGACTGATCATTACTAAATCTTAGTATTATTTTAATTTTCAATTAAAAAATGAATACGATGTAACTGGTCATGGGATGCCTCTTCCTAAACCTTTTGGCCCTGATCTGTGACCGCAGCTTAATTTAAAAGATAATTTAGTTGTTTCCTTCCGCACTTGTATTCCACGTATTTCGGTCGTGATTGCCGTGATTATAGTGACCACCACAAGCACACATCACACAACTTTTTTTTTTAAAGGATTGGAAATCATCAAATGACTTCTTTCGCTTTGGGTGGAGCGGAAGGGCGTGTCAGACTCTTACTGACTAAAACCCATCCGTGTTCCGTCTAAAGCCCTTTGCGTTCCAGGGCCGCAGTGACTCTTTCGAACAAATTCCGCAACCCTGGCAGACAGTCCTACAAACAGTTACTTGCAGTGGGTCTTCTATAGTACTACCACTTCGCCACTGCCAATGATTTTGCACAGTTTCAACTTTCTGGGACCCCAAGTTTGAGCATTGCGTTGATAAACCAGTCAGTGAATGAGCGAATAGCCAAAAATACTAAGAAGAATTTATTCTGAAAATAAAAGGTTTGAAGTTACCTAAGAACATGGGTATTTTTGAGTTTGCCTCATCTCAAGGGATATGTAAAGATCTCCTGCCTAGAAAATATCAAAAACAAATAAAATTATTATCTAATGACGTAAAATTAACAATATTTTTAATTATATCATATATGTATCTTTTGTATTTATCTGTGTATATATTATATTTAAAGTAGTAAAGAAGTTGCGCCGATGATAGCCCATTAAAGTCCAGGCAATTACTGTCCATTCCAGGTTGCCTGGAAGAGATCGCGAAATGCGATAAGGCCGCCCATTGTACATGTGTTTTAGTTTGTAGTTTTCTTTTTATGTTTTTCTCGGTGTACAATTAAGTAATTAATAAATAAATAATTAACAATATACATAGTCAATTGCAAATTAGGTACTCTATAGAAAACCGTACTTAAAATATTGAGTTCTATCTTAAATTACACGATTTAGTACCAACTGAAGTTATTCAAAGAATAACTTATATCACTCTCAAAAACCATGTCATTGCCGTACGAAGCTTTTATAATAATTAAAAAAAAAACGTCGAAGCTTCGCCCAAAGTTCATCTCATTGTTTCGGCCGCCCATAAATCCATTGCAGGCTTAGTGACGTCAAACGTGCACGCTTGCAGCTAAAAGGCTATATAAGCACTTTCACTATGCGAGCGCGCGAGTCGCGGATGACACCGCGCGGGACACATGCGCACTCTGACCCCAGCGCTAGCGCCAAACGGACATTGCACATTTGACTTTTGATTTTTTTTAATTTTTGTGTGAGTGACGTAGTGTCGTGTATTTTCTTGTGTGCAAGGTGAGTTCTTTTGTTTAATTTATAGATATTTTGGTTTAAAAATTGTATCTATTTGTGAAAATATTTAGGTTATTGTGTCCTGGATAAGGTGCAGACAAATCAGTCTCTAAAAAAATGGCGTGTATTTTTTTTTGGCAATACATTCTTTTTCTAATCACAAACCATATCAATTTTTTTTTTAATACACTAAATATTGGTAAAAGACTATAAAAATAATAGATTAATTAAACAATAAAATTATAAGCCTAGATTCTGAAAAAAGTAAAACTAGCCCGTTCACGCATCAAAAAGACATCAACGCGCTACCGGCGATTGACATACGATTACAATAATGTTTGAACACTCCCGCGCCGCTTACAAACGTCCACAGTAGTGACCGGAACCAACATTGAAAGGCATAATAGTGGTTACATCGTTAAGGTTTATATTGGGAGCTTTTGTACAGTGTTCTAGTAAGTGCAATGTTTTAAATATACTCGTTTGAGGTTCATCTTCTACATAGAAAAATATTAAATTTATATATTGACGGGCACCTTAAAGCCTAAACGGTTGAATCTAAAAGTATGTTACTCAACATAACAGTACCTTATATGACGACCCCCTAAGGAGATATAATGGACCATGTTGTTGATACTTTTCATGAAGAATATGACCGCTTGTAATAAATTGTTTGATACTTTTCAAACGTCTGAAGTAAACCAGTTTGACGAATGAATTTCCTTTCCTTGCATTCCGACGCATTAGATTTCCTTATCTGTAATGTTGAGGATTTACTTTTAAAATAATAAACAAAGTAATTTCACGGTTTATTTAAACATTTGTTAAGCATACGTACTCGCGTGTTACCTCGACATTTGAAGCCCTTTATCGCGTGCATGATTGCCGGCGATCCACAGAACTGGGTTACATCTACACTTATTATATTTGCGTGAAAAAAAACGTTCCTTATATTCATTCTAACGACTTAATGTTTGATAAAAATTGTTGTTACGAAATGTATTGCGACCTTTTAACAAACGCTACTTTTCTTAATTTTGTTAATACAGAACAATTTCCTAATTAGATTCAAAAGTTAAAATCATATCATAAAACGAGATATCTTTGAGTTCGCCTCCAAAGGTCAAATCTTCGATGAACATAATAAAAATCTTAGTGAACCGTCGAGTAAATACTAAAATCTCATCTACAAAACAACTTTAAAATATTCCATCAATATAAAATAACACTAGGCATACAATTAACCTTATAAACCTCAAAAGACGAGCTTTGTAGGCTTTTAATTCGCGCACGCGATTTAATGTGTGCCCCCGCTATTGTCTTGCGCCGGCGCATCCGACCTTTACTTACGTATCGAAGATGCACCGTGATGAATATTAAAAGGAATTGGATACAGAACTAAAGAGACTATTGCGATATCACTATTAAATATTTACTCGTAAAACGTCTACGCATCAAAATCGCATTAGTGATATTTGATTTTATACATATGACTACGGTACTTCGGATGCCATTACTGTGCAATTTATTATGAGTACGACACATCGCGAGTACGCCTACGAAGTATTTCAATTCGATGGAAAATGTAGGAGGTCACAGTACATGTTAAATGCCAAGCCTATATAGCAGAGTTTACTTAGTTGGAAAATCGAACTGAATAGTTTATTAGCATTTGAACTGATGATCTATTCTGATAAGAAACGGATACTGTTCCGTTTGTAATTTGTGCCACTTCAGGGCAAAAACTTGGCGACCCTTCACTGAAAAAAGCTTTCAGTGAAGGGTTGAATCGTAATTGATCATTAGGTATACTAAGTCATTCTGACAATTTAAAGTTATAACGCTTCTTTCGTTCAGTCCATCCAAAGGTTGTCTGTAAGAGATTGCCCTGTGCGACAAGACCGCCCATTGTACCTACACTTGTTTTTTTAAACGTTTTTTACTATGTAATGAGGTGTACAATAAAGTATATAATAAATTAGTAATAAGCCAGTGTTGTCCCAGATAAATAAATATAAATTAATAATTGGCAACATTTCGGATTTGCTAGATTCTGAATCCAACTAGATTTATGCGAGGCCTTAAACTCGGGGTCAATTATTTCAATTAGTTAACTTAACAAGTTAATTACATTTTTTCACGTGGGATTAAGACGTACCGTTTGGTAAATCGTTTATCAAAATCTATTGAGCCATCCAGATCCTACGTGGGAACTAACTGACATACATACATTCTTATCTTAACGCTTGAATAGTGTAAAAACTTGCTCCGTTTTGCAAGTTAATTCCCGGAAAAACAGTTGTCATTTATACGCACACTGTTCATTTAACGTATGACATTTTTATAACTAATTTAAATATTGAATTGAAAAGATCAGATTAAAACAAAATGTTTTTCCTCGTAAATCGAGAATGAGTTACATAATCATTATCCTCATGAGTGCAAAAACGTTTAAATTGTGCGTAATATTATAACATTATTAACTCATCTCTACTGCTCGATAGTATGTTATTTACCTTACATAAGTACAAGCACATTCCAAGCAACATATAAGTATACTTAGTTATCTATACTAATAATATATATTATATATAATATTCTAAGGTAAAAAAAATGTATTTTTGTGTGTGTAATAAATAAACTCAAAAACTGCTTTGTCGATTTCAAAAATTCTTTCACCATTGGAAAGCTACATTATCAGCGAGTAACAAAAGCTATATATTTATCCCCGTATTCCCACGGGAACGGGAACTACGCGGGTGAAACCGCGTGACGTCCGCTAGTCTTCTATAATGGAAGAAAGTACGGAGGTTGGACCCACTTGTTCGACCTTTGACAAGTTGAAGAGCCTGTTTGTGATGCTCAGACTGACAAAGTTTCCACTTTCAGTAACTACCATCCCGACTGGTTATTATCGTTATTAACTAGTCACATTTGTGGTCTCCTACCGCAGGATAAAGTTTGCGTATTCAAAGAAATAGCTCGACATTGTCACTTCAAATATAGTTAAAGTTCGTTTTTAGGCTTCCGTACACATAGTCAGTAAGAGTTTGACACGCCCTTCCGCTCCGCCCAGAGCGGAAGAAGTCATTTGATGATTTCCCATCCTTAAAAAAACAAAAAGGCTTCCGTACCCAAAGGGTAAAACGGGACCTTATTACTCCATTGTCCGCCTGTCTGTCTATCACCAGGTTGTATCTCATTACAACAAATAATGAAAATTAAATTAAATTAAAAAATTAAGGCGGGCTCCCATGCAAGAAACGTGTTTTTTTTTCAGTGTATGGTACGGAACCCTTCGTTTGAGAGTCCGACACATACTTGGCCGGTTTTTTTATAATGTCGACGTTAATTTATGCTAGATAAAATCAAAGATGTTCCTCAAGATGCTTAACATAAAATTACCTTCATTTTAATGGATAAAACAAGCAAAAGTTTCTTCATGTCATATTAAATAGGATCCTGTACCGATTAAGATTCTCTAAAAGATAGAATCTTTTTTTTTCGTCAAGGACATAACAATAATTCATCTTAAAGAACTTGCCACACCTAGGTTTTAAAAAGACAGAATTCTTTTTTGGGCATTACTCCAACCTGCAGCGAGGCCAAGATCGCATTATAAACAGCAGTATATCTAAATGAGATGACACTAGTGACCTGAATCCAGCAGCTTGTTAGCTATTCGTACGGCGAGGTTCGTTAAACGAAGATGAGAGATACTGGAGCTACGCAACAATGGGTTGCGTCGGGTGGCGGCCCGGCCGTCCGGTGCGGTGACCGTACATCATACGTTTTGATTATCACGAGAGTTATTGCATGTCGGCAAGTTAACGGGTTACAAAGTTGCGAGCTTATTTTGTATCCGTCTGATGGTTCGATAACTTTATGGTATTTATAACTTTGGCACATTACAAGCGAACGCTAGACAAATCGCACCTTTAAAGTAAAATCGTTACTAAACGAAATTATGAAATTTTATAGTCCTAAACTATATAGACATTTCGCACCTATAAAGTAAAACCGTTACTAAACGAAAATTTTCATGAATTGAGGTATCAATGCCATCTATCTAAGACAGTGACTATTTTCTAATATTGGCTCCCCTATAAAATTTCATAATTTCGTTTAGTAACGGTTTTACTTTAAAGGTGCGAAATGTCTATATAGTTTAGGTGCTGTTAACGATGTGTTTATTGAACTCATACAAATTCTGCATCGCTACCCATCAAAAAAAGATGAACATAGTAACATCGCGCAATGATGTTGCTAAGTGCTTTGAATCAAATAAAGTCACCACACCTCACACAAATAGCTAACAGATTATGTCAATATTAGAGGACGCTGTAAATTTATTTAAGGATTAGGGTTCAGCCAAATATTAATTATATTAATGAAAGAAGTAGATCAAAATACAAAATTGCAAATACAACATCAAACAGAATTTATACCGATAAATTCTGTTGAGATTTTAAAATCGAAAGTGTATTCAGATGTTTTATTTGCAATTTTGTATTTTGATCTAATTCTTTCATTCATAATATTATTAATATTTGCCTGAAAACTAATCCTTAATTTAACTTAAAGCGTCCTTAAGTTTGTCATAATCTGTTAGCAATTTGTCCATATGTTATATTTATATTTCTTTATAAATATGGCCCTAATTTTTCCGAACGTATCATAATATTGATCTACCTTTCTTCGTATTCATTGAAGCCTAGCCGGTGGTATAGGTGGGTGTACAACAATAGATCACAGCGTCGAGGTTCACAATCTACGAGCCTCAGTGCGGTCGGCGCTGCCCGCGGCCGTTTGACATAATGATGACATTACAGTGGCTCATTTGTTGCTCAATGGGTATTTCAACGTGATTTGTTGCTTTTCTAATATTGTGACCGAATGGAATTCGTTTTTTATTATTTACTATGTGGTCGCTAGTGATTAGCAACGTCAACATCTGTCGCATATCTAGTCCTAGATTAAACTTTAAAAAAAAAAAAAAATGACCTCATCCAACCGGCCCCCTTCTACCATCGGACATCTAGACACACTGCAAGTTACCATCCCTACCTTGTTGCTATTCCACCAATTCGCACTAAACGTTTTCAAACGTCTTTTATAATGCGCACAGCAAAGGAGTGGAACTCTCTGCCTGCGTCTGTGTTTCCGAACGCATACAACCCTAATCTCTTCATAATTAGAGTCAACAGGCTTCTTCTGGGTAAGCTCGCTCCATCGTCGACTTTGTCTCTGTATGACCTAGACTAGAGTCAAGAGCAAACCCATATTAAATAAAAAAAATACTTTAAAAAAACTCAAGAAAATCGCAACTTCGTAGATGTTGTATGTCTGGGCCTAATTAATAAAACTGACATTCGGTGAAAATTTTGTGAGTTTCTTACATCCATTTTCAATTTTTTTGTAAGTGATTGTGTAAACCTTTGGGAAAATAAATGTTTAAAACCGTATTTCAAAAATGTTACATTTAAGTATTTTTACACAAATATGTCGCATTATCAGTTACGTAAGTAAGTACTGGATGAAATAAAGTCGGATGCGCAAAAATTCTACCGCTTTTTCACAAAACGCAAATACGTTAAGCTCATACAAAAGTGATGTGTTATGTCACGTACGACAAGATCGTCTTCATACAATCGCTAAACTTTAATCTAAACAGGAAACGTGTCTAAGTTTGCGTGGAACGGTAAAGTACACCCGGTATATAACCGCACCGGCAAAACAATTTTCTTAAGACAATTAGCAATTGTAAACAGTAATTTTTATTCCACAGTGAAGTGGGTTTAATTGAGCTATTTATTACGTACTTCACTTTCGCTCTTTTGACCACTTATACTTTCTGCAGAATCAAGAACGAATTGTTGAATTCTGAACAGTACAAATTTATGTGCTTAATCTTGACCATGTTGATTTGGCTGTATACCTATAGCTGAAAATCAGGATTTTCATGGAACGTCTGCCTAACTGACCTCTACAACCAGTAACTGTATCTCAGCAACTTTACTGGGACCACTTGGCAAGACTGGTCGCCAGACTCTGTGGGCTCTTTACCCTCAGTCTGCCTACCCTTAATGACTGTCAAACAATACAAAATTACAGCTGCGACCAATGACGTAACGTTCTTTCTAAAGTACAAAGGGTATTAGGGGATGTTCATTTAAAGATGACTCCCACAGCTTTCCGTGATGTAATAAAATTATGAATAATGTAATCAACTTAAGCTCGTAAACTTATTACACAGTTATTTTATTATTGACAGCTGTCAATCAAGAAATAAAGTTTTTATCAAACATTTGACATATAAATAAGCTGTGAAAAGGCCAGCTTATAAAAACACATTTAACCTGAATGAAAACGAAAGTTTTGCTTGTAAGTAACTTAAACACCAAAGATTTAAAAATGGCACACATTTTTTTACTTTTTGATTATCAATTCAACCTCATTGTACTTTATAAATACTGCTTGACTGGGTATTTTTGTTCGTTTACAGATAAAAATAAACAGTAGGTGCTTGCAACAAGTCACAGAGTTATTTTCACACGGCCCAGACTTGTCTCAAACTGGTACTGTCCACGGCGACCTCTAGACTCCATTGCATAATATTTTAAGACCACAAATAAAAGATGGTGTCTTTATCCTCTACTCTATGGTCCTAGCGACCCGGATTACGCCTACGCAGCTTTTTGTTTTTGACCGCTGCTTTTTGTGACCATAATCTGTTCACCTTCATGAATACTTAATCATTTTTATTTTTATTAATTTTAAAATATCGAAAAGCAAGAAGAATCAGGTAATGGGAGGAGGCATTTTAACTTAGGCCTTAATTTCTAACTTACGATGTAAAATGAGTTCTGTGTAAGAAAGCTATCACTGACATTATTTTCATAATCGGTTCAGCACTTCAAAGATTCATTCATACATATATATCCATCGATTTAAATATATTACTTGAGATATCTAAGAATTAACTACTGGACTACGCAATGGTTCCCTTATCTAAAATACCTGAGTAATGAATTTGCCGAATTCTACTTTAGTCTAAAAACTAAACTTTGACATTCTTAAGTCCTAATTCTCCATTCAGAAACAGGCCTTTAAATTATTAGGAGCCTGTGCAGAATATTCAAAGCACTTCATTTGGCAAACAATACTGTGATAAATGTCGCTACATGTAAGACAACCCGACATGTCTTCTCTCCGCATTCAGATGTAGATCGACGCGATCTTTAGAATAAAACTTAAGCATTTTTCATTACGAAATGACGTTTCTTCACGAACAAAGTCACTAAGTTGAAGGATTGTTTAACAGACATTTTTCTAATTGCTAGTTCATTGGGTCATGTGAAACTTATTCCTACTAATATTATAAACGCGAAAGTTTGTTAGAATATATGTATGGATGTATATTTGTTACTCTTTCACGCAAAAACTACTGAATGGATTTTGATGAAATTTGGCACAGAGATAGATAATAAAATTACAAACCAAAAATAGAAAGAAAAAAACAAGAAACAAATCAACAATTAACATTAATAATATTAAATTAAAAAATAGGTCAATAGTTAAAGCGATTCAAAAAGGTATCTTCAGAGCGATTTATCAACTATAAAACTATTTAAATGCAGAAAATTATTGAGCAAAAAAGCTGGGACACAGGTCTTCTTTCTATGCGGAGGGTATTTTGTTTGGCACTTGTACCTAACTATCTTTTGCCCGCGACTTCGTACGCGCTTATCCCGATTTTTCCGTTGTTTAGCTAGCCGTTCCCGCATAGCCTACAGCCTTCCTCATGAATGTTGCTATCATATACTAAAAGAATTTTCCAAATCCAACTGGTAGTTCCAGAGATTAGCGCGTTCAAACAACCAAACAAACTCTCTTACCAACTTTAACTTCAGCTTAAGTATAGATGTTTCTGTACTTTACAGTTTTGTAACGAGGTAGTTACAAAATCACAAATAATGAGCTAGACTGGAAATCGTTAAGCTCCACCAAGGTTTTTGTCTTAGTCACTAAGACGCAATTAAGTAGGTTGATGTCTAGCCCACCAATTAAGGTCCTGGTAATTATAAAATACTAAACATACAGAATCATTCTTAATTTATTTCAAACATAGTATATTTACACTTGACCCAGCAGATGCATAATCTATTGGTCATTTGTAAGCAAATGATCCCAGTTGATACCTACACACTTAATTAATATTTGTACAACTAAGATGCACCAATATCCACCGAGTTACGGCTATAAATACACCCATTGACATTTAAACTTGTTCAAATAAAGCAATTCAAACAAATCCAAGTCGTTTTTTGCACAAAAATAATAAAATACAGTTTGGATCATCGTTCTTATGACTTCTCAATGTTTTCAAGAATCAAACCTGTTAAACAACTTACATTTTCGTTTAATTCTTATTACTTGATTCTACATGATGTTGATTATAAATTTAATGGGAATTTAAATACTCGTGAAATACGTTAATCGCGTTTCTACACGCAGGGTAACTTCTATATTATCAAGTTTTTAAATTATATTATGTTAAGTTATGTTTATTTTACACCTTGGCGTGGAAATAGCGTAGGTTGTAGGTTTGTAGCGGTACCAATGCCACATGAAAAACTAAGAAACGAAATTTGTACGGCAACAAAAATAACCGCAGTGCTATCTACGACGAACTAATAACGAAATCCTGCATCGCTCATGCAAAGTTCTCCGTGCGATTTAACACATACAACAGTCCAAATATCAACTAAGGGGCAGTTGCCCACCAGACACAACAACCGTCTAGTTCGGAGGATCGTCCCATTTTCAGTGGAGGTGTGCGGGACTTTACTCTCTGAACTGCATTCCACTACAGGTTCACATCTAGCTGTGATAATTCCTTTGCCAAATATGTTGATGACCTCACGATTCGCGATGTAGTGAACCTATTATACGTGCCAAGACTACCCAGTTAGCCTATGCATTAATAGAACTTCCAAACAAAACGTATTCTCGTCGCCATTTGTCTACATAACTCCAAAATTAATGACTTCCTCTGATATTGAATTCATACAAACCTCAACATTTTAAATGTTAATATTATGCGCGTTATTTTTGTATTCATTATAACTTCCTATTTTCCGTTGATGGACAGAGATCCCTAACGTTGGTTATGAGATAAGAACCCCCAAGGCGGTCTTGTAACAAACAGTTTTGACTACCAGCTCAGATTTTTTCAGAGATGTGAAAATGTAGAGACGTGATAGTCGTTTGATATTAGGACGAGCTATTTGTATAATCTCTGTTATATCTATACTATTGTTAAGTGTTATATACATTTTTTTTTTCGTTAATTTCTGTATAGTGTCGGACGTAAAAGAACACGGGAAGTGATGTTAATGGTGCTATCATTAACATCACTTCCCGTGGGTGTCGTGAGAGGCGACTAAGGGACTCACCAGAGAATGGTCAGCAGCATTCTCTGTACATTGCAACAGCTACACTGCGGTCGATAAATATTATGTGCGAAACGAGTTTTATAATTATTGTAAAATTTTACGTAACGTTATAATACGTCAAAAAAATTCGTGCTAGGCCCTGTGTTTTATATTTGACTCATCTGCAACATTTATATTTTTTAAATATATACGAAATAAAAATAATTACTCACATAGATTAAGAAGTTACCTTATTTATTGCACAACATTATTTATAAACTTTGACTTCTCCATCCAATGCCACCCACGGCTACTCGAAGGCTACCATTTATTATGGAATTTATTAAACTCAACTTAAATTATCACCCAAAATTATATTCGACAAATTGACAGATGAAACTCAGCGTGTCGTCGAGGTGAATGAGGTGAAAATCGATGAATCTTAAGTTAAGAAATACTCGACTTGCAACGGCCCTTAGCACACGTTCCCAGACAGTGAATCTGCAAAAAATCCAATGACCTAATTCAGTCTGTTCCATCGTAAATCACACAAAAAGAATGTTCTAAACGCTCCAGTCATCGGGTAATGTCACAGGTCAAGTCGTAGCGAAAGCGGAGATGTTACGTGTCGCTTATGCAACGTTATCGCACGCTGACATGCCGCTACATTGATTACAAGCGATAGGCAGGTTACTGGGTAACGTGCGCTAATGTGCGTTTACCCCTCGCGTCAAGTCAAACAATGACATCGTAATTCCGTTTGTTTGGTGAATGGAATGCATTGATTGGAGTTAATTACCTAATAAGTCTTAGTATTTGTTTCCACAATGGATGGCTAGGATTTAATCAAATTCTCAAGCATTAAGATATCTTGTGCTTTGTCGTGGCATACTTTGGAATATCCAGCAGTTCGATAAACTTTAACTTATGAAGTTATGATTCTATATTTATTTTTCAAGGATAAGATTTACCTACCATTTATTGTACATCATAACAAAAAATTGCAGAATAATTTTAAGCTTAAGAATTGATTAGTTGCGGCTTTATTTTTTTTTAAGGATTCATCAAATGATTTCCCGCTCTGGGTGGAGCGGATGGGTGTGTCAGACTCTTACTGACTAAAACCCATCCGTGTTCCTTCTTAAGCCCTTTGCGTTCCAGGGCCGCGGTGACTCTTTCGAACAGGTACGTTAGAATCTAAAACTGACAAAACGAAAAGTTATTGATATTACAGGCCACAGCAGTAACGCACACATACGGGAAACGTTTTAGTATCCAATTGTCACACCTATGAAGAAACACCTTCTTCCATTGTAAATTCTGCAAATAACATAATCCAAGTACACTAAAATTTTACTACATTTCCTACGTAACTACACAATGTAGGTAAGTGTGACGGGAGAAGAACGCACCTTCCGTGAGAAACGCAGCGAGCTCTGAACAATGACAGATAAAATTCGACCGACCCGGCCAATTGTAAGTAAATCAGTTGATTGTGAACCTATTTATTAAGTTGATAAATATGTACAAAGTTTGCAATCAATATAAAATTGTGTTTAGTTAATGCTGCACATTTAAGTAAAATGTTGCACATTTAAGTCAAATGTTGCACATTTAATTCAAATTGTTGCACACTTAAGTCAAATGTTGCACATTTAAGTCAAAATGTTGCTCATTTATTCGTAACAAGTTGCCGCCCGCGTGATTGTCGAAAATTAGCCCAAGGGACATATTCCCGGGATAAAAAGTATCCTACGTGTTATTCCAGACTATAATCTACCACTGTGCCAAATTTCATCAAAATCAAGAAATCAAGTGAAAGAGGAACAAACATCCATCCGTCCATCCATCCATACTTACAAACTTTCGCGTTTATAATATTAGTAGGATGTTGCTCATTTAAGTCAAAATGCGAACTTTGTTTAGTACATTTTAATTGAGAGCGTTTGTATGTTCCCTTCCGTATTTATTGTGATGCCTTATTGGCATGTTTGAAACATTCATATTACATACATATTCATCGTTGGATGTAAAGTTAATTATCTTGATTGGTAATTACATAGAAATGTGGAGCTATTGAGACTTTTATGTGTATGAGGAAGATTTTAATGGATATGACCACAAGCGGTCAGTCAAGAAAGCCGTCATATTCTGTAATACGTAACGTTACTTCATCGTTTCATAGAACTCTGCGTTGACCTGTGTGTTATGATAATTTTTTAGGCGTAAGAGGATGTTACAAAAACTTTGGACACTTGTTAGTGGTAAGTTGCACATGCCATTTAAATAAAATTATAGGCATTTTACACGAGAAGATACAATAAATAATATCTACAGTCGACTATGTTATTATATTATTGTAGGAAGTTATCTATGACAAGATGTAAATAAAACAAAATATCAATATAAAATTAGACAAGGTTACGACTCATTTGTAATTTTTATCTAAACACTCGATTTTTGAAGAATAGACCCGGAAACTATATCGATTAGGTATTAATAAAAACGCTCGAGGTCAAAACGATTGGAAAAACATTAAAGAAATATGAAAATGACAATAAGGATCCTAATTGCTAATTCAATATCTAACCTCATCATCATCACATCAGCCGAAAGACGTCCACAGCTGGACATAGGCCTCCCCGGGTATGGCAACCCTCGCCACTCAAAATCGCCACGCGGGTTTGAGATCGCAGTGTAGCTGTTGCAATGTACAGAGAATGCTGCTGCCCATTCTCTGGTGAGTCCCTTAGTCGCCTCTTACGAAACCCACGGGAAGTGATGGGATCTTGCTATTCCTTTACGTCCGATACTATATATCTAACATCAAATACGATTATTTTACTCTTAAACGGAAACATTATAATCAAGCAAATTCTATTGATTTTGTTATGTTTTTATTACAAAATATTTAAGAGTTTACTATTAATATTTCTAACTTGTACCAATGTAATTCCAAAATCAATAAAATTCCAGAGGTCCTAGAAGAAAAATATCAACTCGGTCGTAAAATAATAATTGAGTATTTATGTGAATCCACATTTGTTTGGAGGTCAACATCAATTCTAAAATTTGATAAAATATTAATCTTAATGCTAACCATAAGGCACCAATTGAAGATATCTAATTATACGCGAAACAAAGTCGTTTGTTGTTAAGAAACTTTATTTTTCACTACAAATAACAATATGGATGAAGTAACTGCTATTATTAAAGAATTAACACTGGGCTCCCACGCTTGGCGCTAAATTACCTTGGTTGGACTCGTTACAAATGCTTACCAATAGACTATTGCAACCTATTTTGTGGAATTATGGAAACGTTTTCGGATGTAGACGTCTGTTTCGCAAAATTTTCGGATGCGTAATTAATAATAATAATTATATTTTTATATCCTTGTATTTTAATATTTAAAAATGTAATTTATATGAATATACAAAGAATAAAGGAAATAATAACAACTAATAACTATAACTTTACAACTGTTGTTATAAAAGAAATATTTAAAAATGTAAATTTATATGTTAAGAAAATGGAATAAACGAAACAATAATAATAATATAGTTTATTTTTCTCAAAAAGGTACAATTTGGTACTTAGTATCTAAGTTTCAGGCAGATTCAAACCTTTGTGAGAGCTGGAGTCTATACTGGGACCTGTATGACAGATCTCCAGGTTTACACCCTTAAAATTAAAATACTAAGTGAACATGAGATAAGGTATGATTAATTTCCAAATTAACTAAAATATTTACGTTTAATTTTTTAGAACAATATCTCGTGATTTATCCTGTTCTCAACGCGATATTAACAAGCAGAACTAATTCCTAAAATCAAGTTTCGCAATAATATCTAAAAATGTCGGATAAACGAGATACCTAGTTCAGTTTTTTTTGCACCTAAATGCAAATAAAATTAATAAAAGTCAGAATTAATCTTATTAAAATCATCATCAATATGCAAATCTATATCATCCGAGAGTTATTAACTATAACTTATTAAACTTGAAATAAAAACTGCGGCATCCAATCAAATTGATTCGAGATCACGGAATTTATAAATAAATTATTTATTTTTTAATGAAAATCAGTATCATCAGCAGAGACCTTGACAAAAACATTGACAACACCCACATTTATAAATTTAAAATAACTGTTAATTGTAGGCATTTATCTGTTAATTAACAAATAAAAAATTGGTTGGTTTTTTTTTTTCTCGTGCTATAAAATAATTGGATGGAAGCTCCAATCAAATAATTATGTAAATAAATTGTTAAATTATGGTAGTTGGGATGAGCACCTGAATTAAAAAAAAAACTATTTATACCAACACCCTCACGTTACATGCTGTTGTTAAACGTTTAACTAAAAATAAACGTTTTATTTTTAGAAAAAACCAAGAATATTTGCTATGTTATGTTCTGTTTGCATTTGTTAATGAATATAACAAATTTAAACAGAACAATAATAATTCTCCGCAACTAATACACAAACACGGTCGTCTTAATCTTAATTGTCTATTACCCATTTCTAAAAGAGAAAAATTCAAATTAAGAGAAAGAAATTATTCACATAATCCGTCCATAAAGATTTAGAAAGCATACAGTAATTTTGAAGAACATAATAAGGCACTGTATACGATTCGAACATTGATGTTACTAAATGGTACGCCTCGCTAAATTATTTGTTTTAAAGCTTGAAGTCTTGTCTTGTGGAAATATGTGATATTATCTACGAACTCATTGATCCATCAATATTTCAGAAACGGGGGCAGAGGATACTATTAAAACAAGAAAACGAACTTTTAAGGGCCAATTCGACAAATTTTTTAGCAACGTTCGCCTTAAAAACGAGAAATTAAGTTGTTTTTGATAGATTGCGATCGTTGCTTAAAAGCCAGTAGAATTGGCCCTTTGGTGTTTGGAACGAAAATAATTACATGAATGTGACAATTTTTAACAAACTATGAATATTTCGTGTTTGTTTTGACTGAATGTAACTACACATCTACCTGGTAAAATATGACTACACATGTAACATTAATTTGTTAGATTTTCGAGGAATCTAAGTAGGTAACAAAACATAATTACAAAATGTGAAGGCAATACGTTGGTAAACTGTTGAATGTTCATTCGAGATTAACACTGGTGATTATAGCTAATGACAACGTTTGGACGAACTGTCGAAACATACACGAAGCCTATAATTTATTAATCGACCGTTTGCGAATTTGTTACAAAATCGGTTCTTTCTATTCCGCGAAATTATCCGTAAGGGTCGAGATGATCCGTGAGAAATATGTCGATGTATTTCGCATGCTAGAAGAACCTTGACTTTTAAGTCCATTCTATTATACTAAACTATTCACTGTTCTAAACTGTAATTAATGAAGTATTTTAAAGGTCTTTTTTGGCTCTTGTAGATGGATCCCACTAAACGTCTAGACTAAATGAGCGTTCCAACTGTAACGTCTACAAAAAAAAAGCATTATTTATTGAAAAAAATGAGTATTCAATACATCAGCAACAAAATCTGGAAGAGTTATGCCTACTTTGGCTTTAAATACTATCACATTATTATCGAATTTTTACAGTTACAATAAGTTACGTATGTAAACGCGAACGATTTGAAAACATAAGTTTCTTCCGATGGCAACACATACATAACGAGTCGTTAGCGCGAGCAGGCAAATCAGCAGTGTTTGTCCAATGTTATAACACTATCTTGGCCACACACTCTTCAAAACTTACGTTTCGTAATAGGAAAATACTTGTGCAATAACTGGTAGAACTTTGCTGTTCATCTTCTTGAAATAATTCACTTGCGACATCTATTGAAAAAGACTAAATGCTAAAGTAGTGTTAGTGGCTTTTTTTGTGACTGGCGTCTCGCAATTCAACCTATTTGGTTGTCGACTGCTTAACCGGGCTTGCCTGTGGTGGCCTTAATATAATATTAAAGCCTCCAGCCAGGGCTTATAAAAAACTTACAAACAAGCGACTACACGCTAAGGGCACCCCCTGTGGGGTACGGGCCTCGGCTTAGGGCGTCACTGGGGGGAGGACAGCTAGGGACGGGCTGGATCGAACTAGAAATATTATTAAGGGGTAGTGTTAGTGGCGTTAAGCCAAAAATGTTTGGCGTTAGTAATGCTTTTGTTATGGGTTCGTGGATGGTTGATACGACTTAATTAACTTGGCATAGAGAGGCTATAATCCTCCTGCCCTTATCCCAATTAATTTGGGGTCGTAAGTACGAGTAGCATCTCCATGCGTTATTTCAATAATTGCCACCTTGATAGCCATATCATCTTCCACCCAACAAATTTTTTGGTCTGTCACCACCCATCTTAATATATATATTTCTTGTGTACGTGTGTATGTCACTGAACTCCTCCTTAACGGCTAGAGCGATGTTGATGAAATTTTTTGTGTCAGTTCATTCGAGAATGGTTAAGATTCACAATTGGACCCGGTAGGTGGCGCTGCAACCGATTTCTATAATATTTCGTCATACACAAAGCAAATGTTCGGACAGGACCACGTTTGTCGGAACAGATAGTTTTTTTATTAATGTTCAAAAACTTTACGGACTATTTATTCCTTATTCCTCCGACTCATACGAGGCGATTTCAGCCATATAGAGACCATTTATGATAAATTTATAGTTTCATCTAAAGGTAGTCGTGATTCGCCGTTAATTAGTAAAATCGTGATTTAACTGCATGTAATCGAGATAACATTACGGATCATTTAAATTTAAATCGCAGTTTTTGTTATATAAAAGTACAGTGATCGTTTGATGTCCGGTAGTTTAACTATAATCTGAGCAGGAAATTGTGTAGAAAATTGGACTCATATCCCGATGTTATTCATGTAGTTGGTAAGTTTGTGAGTGTGTGTGTGTATGTTTGTTACTTCTTCACGCGCAAACGGCTGGACCGATTTAGATGAAATTTGGTATGGAGATTGTTTGAGTCCCGGGAAAGGACAAAGGATAGTTTTTTTTCCCGGGAGTATGTTCCCTTGGGATAATTTTCGACATTCACGCGGGCGGATCCGCGGGCGGCAGTTAGTAGAATATAAAGGTTGAAAAAACCGTTTGTATACTACAACCAATCTCAAGAAAAAATTGTTTAAAATTTCACGCGATATGTTACAATGTTACGGCGTTTGCAATTTTCCGGTGACATATATATCGCGACCTAATATCACGTTATTGATGCTCTTGTAATTTTATTCAGCGCACAATTGGACTTAGAATACAAAAACGGCAACACCTTATTATTTATTTAACAACACAACGAGGGCGAAATTTTTGTGAATAATAAAACAGTGATACAAACTACATAATACTTAAAATAGGCGCGTATTTTCTATCTAATAATACATGTGAACTGTCATTATATTCGATCTACTGTATTTATTTATGTCTACATAAGCATTTATCGCTGAGCAATTTGTTCATCATATAATATCATCATATATATATAATATAATAGCCTTAGGCTATGTTTGTATCTTATTATATGCCAGGCTTCACCGATCATCATCATCATATAATACATGAATACATTATCCTAGGAACAACAATCGTAAAACCTTTGTGATGCATCATAAAAGCATTAAATATCTATAAATTATAATTATTAACCAATATGTCGCTTGTCTATATTTAGAATTAAACAATGAAAATGTTAATATATTGCAATAACCGCCACTTGAGAAGCTGTTCCTGAAATAGCCATGACTACTCTTCGGTAAAGTAGTAATGTCTATTCCAAACACGACAAACACGAATAGGAGCTCTAGGATTTTACCATAGTTGCGGAATTTGTTCGAAAGAGTCACCGCGGCCCTGGGGGCTACTCTTTACACCCGAAGTCCGTAGTTTCGGGCGTATTCTAGTCCGTATCACCTACGGACTTACGATTAGTTCGAAACCCGAACTAAGAATGAATGACAACACGATTTGACAGTAACTTTCAAATCGTGTTGTCATTAATTCTTAGTGGTTAGGTTGGTGTGGACTAGAATACGCCCGCAACTAAGCCCGAAACTACGGACTTCGGGCTTAGAGAGTAGCCCCCCAGGGCCGCAGAGGGCATTAGGAGGAACACGGATGTGTTTTTAGTCAGTAAGAGTCTGGTGCTCCACCCAGAGCGGAAGGAGTCATTTGATGACTTCCCATTTAAAAAAAAAGGATTTTACCGTAAGTATTTAACACTATGCAGAAAGCTTAACTAGATACCCAGTCTAAAAAGGGTCAAACACATTGAGGATATCCTAAGTGTATAGCTATTTTTAAATCGGTTCATTAACTAGGATATTCTTAGCCATTCATGATGACGTGTCCCGTTTGACCAGGTGCATTTGCATAGTGAACCCCAACCCGTATACATAGCCACATCTGCTATTAGGTAATCTGCGGTACAAGGATCAACATCAGGTACTTATATACTAAGCACCTGGGAAAATTATTGATTACATTACTAATACTTAATCAATTATGGAATTAGCTGCAGAATATATTTCCTATCCTTTAAAATATTAAATTATCTGTGGCTTTAATACGAGTTTTTAACGCTACAATAACGGTAATTCTTTTGATACGATTTGACATAATACGTTACTCGATCGATCACAATTAAAAATTCGCACTAAGCCTTCATTCCATCCATCGTAATCATACCAGCCGAAATATGTCCACTGCTGGACATAGACCTCCCCCAAAGGGGGGCGATATTGCCATAATCGCCACGCTTGGCAGGCGGGTTGGCGATCGCTGTGTAGCTATTGCTACACGCAGATAATGCTGCTGCCCATTCTCTGGTGAGTCCCTCAGTCGCTTCTTACGACACTCACGGGAAGAAATGGGATGGTGCTATTTTTTCAGCATTCAGTTAATATGGTACTAACTAATTAATAAATACAGAACAAAAATCTTTGGCAGTTAAAAGTAAAAAAAATACAGCGTGATCATAAGTTTCAAGATCAAAATCTAGGTTGAAAGTAACAACAAATCGTTCCACGCATTAAAATAAATTTACATAGCAATTTATCCATTATTTTCCGGTGCTGGGTCAACGAAAGTACTATCAAGTTTACACTGCGACGACGCATGACGTATGGTGCGCGCGCGCTGTCAAAACAAAACGCCATCTGTCAATGGATTCGCCACACTCGGAAAGCGAAAGTGTTATTATGTGTGTGGTATTTACTCATGTTAGGATGTCGTGATTTGGCACATTGTCGCAGTTTTACGTTTGAGTGATTTTTGTGAAAAGGAACTATGATTTATTTAGAACTGTTTCTTAGTTTGTGATTGAGAATCGATGAGTCTTTTTCGTGTTTCATTAGCTTTTTCCCGTGGCCTGTAACCAACTGATTATTTCGGGATAAATGTAGATAGCCAAAGGCATTGAGTGATAGTGAAGCTAATTCAATGTAATTGCATCACCTCGCTTCCACCCTCATCTGCTACTTCCGACGCCCAGGGCGTCTCGTGCGGCGGCTGAGGCGTGAGGATCACTCCCTCACGCGTTCCGGCTGTTCCTTCTCTAGCATTACTGCTTCACAGAAGAAAGTTTGTGTTTCCCATGCCCTCTCGCTTCGGGTCATTGATTGGTCCAGGGCCAGATGCGAGAGAGTCACCGTTACGAGGACACGTCGGTGCTCTGTCCCTGTGGAGCAATCCTTTGTATTCTATAAGGACCTGCGTCAGGTGGAAGCTAGGGCGCAGTGACTTCTGTAACCATTCCTCAAAGAAAGGACTCATCGCCACGGTTGTGGCATGCACAGCGCTGTCTTGCGACAGTCCACTGTCTCCATATAGCAGCTATGAGATCGTGCCGGAGCACTGTCCGCCATGCTGCGAAATAACCTCCCACAAACAAACAGTGTTAACTATTTAAATACTGGTTGAGATTATATGAGAGTCCAAAAGCGTAGAATGTGATGACTAGATGACATTAACAACATTCAAAAAAGGATAATCCTAATTTCCTATGTTTCAAAACCATCGCCTTCGTGAACTTTTCAAACTTGTCTATTTATATTTCAACTTATGAAATACAGTATTATGTTGTAACGTCATAGTTATCATTTAATTAAAAACGTAAGAATTGTGTTCACTTCATTTTAATTACAGTAAGTGGCTCTCACACAACTTTATCAAGATCTTTTTGACACCTACCTACATAAGCAAAGTTCCTATTTATGAAATATATCCTAGTTCTCGAGTTCCTTGTTAAATAAGAAAAAAATGGATATAATACAATACACACTGCAGCCCTACTATGACGTGCTGATGCCATCCAATTCCGATGATGTAAAAGGGATAGTGCTATTCGCTATGTTTAGCTCCGTCTCCCTCTTAGAGCGGAATCATGATCGTTTTAAGACTTCATAGTAGGGCCCCTGATCTCCTAAATTAACTCATAATGAATTATGCTTAAATCTCAACCACAATTATCTTAATTGTAGAACACGATTCGCACTTGGCCTTATTCATGATGAATTCCGATGTGAAAAAATCTCATATTTTCACACAAAATGCATGCCTTTATTAACCATTTTTATCAGATTGGTACACATTATTTTGTAATGAGCTACAGCAGTTTTGCGATACTTTGGAGAATAAATGCTTTTGTTATAGACATGAGAATCTTATAAGTACGGATTACATTAAAATCCCTTGTGTTTGACAAATTGCAGATATTTCGATGCAAGAGATACATATACTTCACTAAAAATGCTAAAACCTAAAGGATTCGAGCCAAGGATTTAAAGAGACATAACTTATCAATAAAAAAATGATTGTGACAAAACAATGACTGATAGGCGACATTCAATTATCGTCGAAGTCAGACTATAAAGTGTGTACAAAACTATTATTAGGCGGATTGTCGTTCGTCAATGCACTGTGGTTTCCTCTAAAAACAGTTATTTCAAGCATTGCGAATTTCATAGCTGCGGCATGCCGCCACAATGCTCATTGTTAATAACAATAACTTGACGAACATAGGAGCGTTGCGCAAGAGTACGTGCCTAGAGTTCGGGATCATAAGGATCAAGTTTTGATAGCTGATTTTCTACGGTTTACTTACCTACATATTTATTAGTTACACGGTAAATATGAAATTCAGGAAGAACAAAAGTTTTTCAGCTTACTGTTCCGTAAAATGTCATGAAGCTTAGAAACGTATAAAGATTACACCCCAGTTCTGGACTGAAAGTAACCGCAAAATTAATGTGACGTATAAAATAAAAACGCGTTAACTACTGTTATTGGTCGAATTTTTATGAGCCAATCGCATCAATGACTTGCTTTTAATTTGTGACACGTCTATAAAAATCCTTTTAAAAACGTTACGTCTAAACGTCTACAGACATGCTTTACGAAGCCTTATTATAAAACAAGCTAAAAACATCTTTAATAAATAATAAATAAGAAAAAAAAAAGAATACTAGACCCGAGAACCTAGTTGATGAACCGACTCATGGTAACATCGAATAATAATATCCTGGGACAACTCACACACGGTCATCCGATCCCAAACTAGGCAGAGCCTGTGCTATGGCAACCAGACAACTGATAAACATACTTATATATTTCTAAATACATACATGTTATAGACAAATTACACCCAGACACAGAACAAATGATCATGCTCATCACACAAACATTTGTCCTGGGTCACTAACCACTCGACCAACAGGCCAGGAAATACATAATCAAATAATTTTATTCCTGTCGGTATCAACCAATCGGAAATATTATGCTGTCTGCCTATTGCTAATTAATTATCGAACTTATGTAAAACTTAACACAAGCCAGGGTGCGACACCTTATTAACCTTTACACTGAGTTTTAGAATAACCAGTAATCATCAGTTTCCTGCAAATGTATACTATTATGTCGATTCTAATATCATCATGTTTGCGTTCGCAATGTTATGCTAAGTAAGACATATCATTAATTTACTCATTTTCAATATAAGCCAATGTTGAAAATGTAAACATTAATGTAACTGAAACGTTACTTATAAGTATGTAAATTGTGAAGACAAGAAGTGGTCATGAATTTATTTTTATAGCGTGTGTTATTAAATTTAATTATGTACAGTTAAAATATCTAGGTTTTCAGGTACACGCATACTTGTAGAATGGCAAGAAGATTATTCGGAACGAATTGATAAGTTTTTGTTGAACCTTCAACAGAAGACTTGGCTGATATTTTACATCTAAAAATAAATCATAAAAAAAATATGTTTTACAACACGATATCGGTAAGCTTATAAAATTTACAATTTAATGACTTCATTTTAACCGATGTTTTGAGTTATTTGCTATCTGTAGTCATAAATCCACAAATCATGTAGATGTTAATTTCGTAAATCATTTTTGCATTCTGCGATCCTCTATTTTGGTTGACATTGTAAAACTCTACACAATATATTATATTGCGGTCCATAAATTCTAGAAAATAAATAAAACAGATGTCGATGCAATGCAGCCTATTCGTAAAATCGTTACTTTTTTGTATTGATACTTCTAAGACTGTTGCATGTTATTAGCTTCAAAAAATGGTGCAAAATGCCTACTCATAAAATTGGTTTTTTAAACAAAAATGGCTAAAACAGACGACATCATTAACATAACAGACGATTTAAAATAAAAAAATACTAATTTGTATTCTACCTTGAAACTTAGATCACACCAACCGCAAGGCGCACCCAGGTACTGACAAATAATCAGTTGGATTATCTTAAATTATATATTACAAGCGTTTTAAATCAAAATACAAACCTCAGAAGCACCTCATCTCTTGAATGGACTTATGAATGATACCTCCTTTGTGAAAGAGTACTCAACTTGCTGGCAAATAGTGCAACAATGTCTTGCTGTAGAAATAACAGTGTCTCATCATCTGTGACCCTTTTGAACAATAGTCCTGAGTGTGACTTTGACAATTCAAAAGTATAAGTATAAGTAAGATAATGGTTTATTTGGAATTAATGCTTTGACTTCGATTTTGACTTTGTGCCTTTTTGACTTAGAAAGTTCCGTAAGGTACGGACTATCACGTAAAGTTTTAACAGAATATGTTGACATAGACGCTAAACTATTTGTCGAAGTAGTGATAACTATCTCATATTACTCTGTCAACATTATTAAAGAAATGCAATACTCGTGTGTGTCAATGTCTGTTTAGAACCTCTGCATTAGTAAGCTTTTACGTTGTCTATGTCTACTATAGAGGCCGGTCCATTAGATCCTTGAAATGTCTGATCGTCTTCGTAAAAAGGAGTGCCAAAAATTTAATAAATTACATAAAAAAATGACAACTCAACATACATCTTACTTATAAATTATATACGACCTTTTGGGTACCAGAACTTTTTGTAATATTTAATTGTGATGCCACAATTATAAAACGACAGCATTACTGTCACGTATCAAAAGAGTACATAATGGCACGCGTGTGTAATGATCTCTGTCTACTTTTGTCGTTTTACGCAATATTTACATAAATTAATTTGTTTAACGCGTAGCAGTGGGTCATCTTGCAATGCCGCACTAGACACTATTACAAAATTCATCTGTATTGCTTCTGAGCGATAGCAAATAAAACAAGTAAACACTTGATGTTCACAGCAATCGGCTACCGAGGACGATGGTCGTCGGATTACGCAGAACGTTGACATAAGAAATTAATGAATCTGTCATAGATATGCTTTTGTTTGTGCGCTTACTTGATCTTTTTACGTAAGCTCTTATTGTCCGTTCTATTATTATGCGATCTGTAATCTGAAATTCAACAATAGTTATCCCCGTTTCCTTGTCATTATACAATTCATTGGCAAATTGGTTTATTTATTTGGGCTGCATTTTATTAGTTTTGATGATTTTTGTTTCATTTAATTAACTATTTTTTTTTCACAGAAAAGTTTTCTTTGATTTTAAGCAGCCTTAGATTTTAAGAATACAAGAAGTTACATCAACACAAATTACACAATTTATTCTTGCTTGGTATTGAACTGTTAATTAATGTTCTTCACACAGTGTGAAGAACATTAATAAACAGTTCAATACCTACAATTTTAAAAAGTAATTTAATAAAAATAACACGAGCAGCAGTGCATATCAAATAAAAGAATCAAAACCAATGTTTGATTAACATCTTCAGAATTGGATTTACCTACTGCATATATTAGATCAACTTATTTTTAAATTTAAGGTCATTTTGTGAACTTTATAAATTAGGTTTTCTCGTCTTCAGATTCAGATATTATTAAATATGCACCTACTCATATAACATCTTCCATGTTTTGAATAGTGGCTTGTGCATGAATATTCATATCCATTTAGATCTACGACAGATACATACATAATTTCTTGTATTTATGTTCGTCACCACGGACGGGTCGCGTCAAACTGTGAATAATTACTAAAAATGTCATGTCAACCTTTAGTTATTTGACCTTTTAGCTACCATTAACAGGTATTCTACATCCGTAAGCTTTGTCAGTCGTAAAACGAAACCCTGACTTAGAGATGAGTTGATTGGAAATATACATAAGTGCTAAGTGAACTGAAATAATATGTGGCCACGGTCAAGAAGTTCCGCCACCCAAGGTTGATCGATGTGACAGTTCACATTGTACTATACATACTGTTTCAGAAATTAATTTAAAAGAGGTTTCGAAAAAAATATTGTGAGACATCGAGAATTTATCTTTAGAATATATTATTGGACCTGTTTCCACACCTGATTCCTAGGAACAAACTCGTGGGCGTTGCGACAAACAAACGAGCTAATTTATAGAATATTTCATGAATTATTTAGCTGGTACTCTTACAAAATTTGCAATGAAAATGGTATTGTGAGTAACTGACATACGCATAACGTTAATGCAATTAATTTATATTCAGTGTTGACAGCCCAAATAAATAAAATGCTCATTAGATTGCCAACGCACGTCAAATTGATTATGTCCAATCATGAACTCTCTTTCATGATTGATAATATACTAAAAGATTTGATGAAATCGCAATCATCAAAGCTAAATAATAATAAGATTTTAATACACGTGTTGTAAACATTACTTTAAAATATTCACATTCAGCAGAATCCTTGACATGTGATGTTTTAAAGGTGACTGTAATAAAAACATCAACCTGTGGATAATTTATCGTGGCTGCGAAATATCGTACGATCATAATTGACATTAATGGAGATGAGTTCCGAAATTTGGTTTTTCGCGTTATACGAGGTGATGTCTTTCCGCCTATTTTAGTTCTGATCATTCAACTTCAACCTATCGAATATGCCTATGATTTGTCCATCGGATGCCATAACTCTACATATTGGAGTTGACAACACAGAATTTACATAATTATTATGTAAATGTGAATTTTAATGGTGCTTTAATAATACGGCACACCTACTGACTTTGTATTGTCACGTTTTTGTAAACTTACATTGAGAAATATTCATTCATCGTCCGTTTCAATCGTAAATTGAACTTCCTTCTATGGCGAACTACATTTAATTGATGATGACCAAACTCGATTGGCTTATGGAGAAGTATGCCTAAATTGAAGTTTTCTGCCACTAATTAATAATTTGTAGATTCATCATCGTCTTCTTGCCCTAATCCCAATTTATTTAAGACTAGCTTTTGCCCGCAACTTCGTCCGCGTGGAACAGTTACTTTGGGCAGCCATATTTATATTTCAAAAACACTTAAACTTAAGTTTATTTTTTTATCTTCAATAATGTCGGACTCCCATACAACCTCCCACTCCCCTTTTCAACCCCTTTAAGGACGATTTCTGGGATAACAACATTCTATGTCCTTTCCTGGGACTCAAACTATCTCCATACCAAATTTCATCAAAATCGGTTCAGCGATTTAAGCGTGAAGAGGTCAGACAGACAGACACTCTATTGCTTTAATATTCGTATGGATTGGCGCACATGTCTTCCTCTTAAGTTTCTATTAGTCGTCATATCAGTAGAGGCCCCTTTTCTAGCTTTATCATATTCCACACACAGTATAGATCGTTTTTTTCATTAATAACGTAACAAATAGATATATTTAAATAATGCAACACAATAAAACAAAATATAAAATACACTTCAGCATAATTAAATTATAAAAAAACTAAGCATCTTAAATAAAAATTAAAACGATAACAATATCAAAACAATTACAATAATTTTGCTCAAACAAAAAAGTTAAATAGAAAAGAACAACCATAGAGCGGTGTGCGCTTTAAGATTACACCAAATGAGATCCCAGCATGTGTCAGTCAAATATACCTGACGCTGATATTCTCCTGGATCCTGGTGGCATACAGACGTCGAACTGAATTTATAGAAGAAGAGTAACGTTTGGGTATAATGTGTTATATGAGGAGTGAATGTTATTTGCAAAATAAAATACTTATTATCTCTAGTAAATAATTATGAAATAATTGTTAAAATACCTTCATCAGTGTCGAAGTTATTAAGCTTCAAAGTTGACAGTTAGAAAGGGAAGTCCGATACCAAATCTGACGTCAAAATAATACTATGACGCCTATACAGCTGCCATAGAAAATAGCGTTTTCGCGAGAGGGACAGATATATTTGTTTAAAATAGTTATCTATCTCGTTTGTTTTTCGGTCAATTTCGATTCTATTTTCACTGTTAGTATTATATTTTTGTATAGTATTTCTAGATAAACTGCATATTTCATATTATTGAATGCAGGTAGTGAAGTCTTGCACTGGGAACCGTTCTCAAAGTAAAAATTGATCACTGGATCGATTATTTAAACGTAAACTTTAAATTTAAATGCATGCCTAGTTGATGACACGACAAGCATCAGGGAGAGGGAGGTAAAATGCGAAATCATAACGGAAATGATCAGACGGAACCATCTGTAAGACACGTCCGGAGATGAGCTGGGTCTGAAACCGTCGATCACGACTCGACGGAGAAAGTGTTCTGAGAAATAGGCACGATGTCCTATTGTCTCTCGGTTACATATTATTGCGAAATATTTATTGGTTTTGTATTGTTCCACGCTTTTGTAGTGGTTGGTATAAGGAAATAGAGTGTTAGCAGGTCGGAGTTTAATTTATGCACAGTTGATGCCAATAGGCTTGCCTCCTATTGCATATAAGTTAAACGAATCTGTCGAAATATGGGTGTCCTACACCTACACCGTTGCGGGTTTACGTTAAGGTTTTAGGGTTCCTTACGTCCAAACCCTTATATGATCACTCGTGTGTCTGCCTGTCTGGCTAGCTGGCTGTCTCTTTGTCCATCTGTCACAGCACATTTGCTCAGAATCTACTGGATCGAATCAGTTGAAATTTGTTTTTTTCTTATATTTCTTCGAAAAGATTGGCAACGACATAATATTTGTAGGTATATTTATGTATGATTAAAAATGTAGCATTATTGAATTTGTGCACTGGATCCTACCCTCTATTGTGATCTCTCTCTATCACTCAAAGGTTTTCTGGTAGAAAACTCATTTTAGAGTTAAGCTCGCCTTTGTACATGAGCTATTTAAATCACTTTATATTAATATAAGCTGTTATGGTGTACAATAAAAGCATCAAGAATTAAAAAGGATTTTTTTTTTGGGATTTTCTTACTGTCTAGTTTATTAGTATGTAAGTAAAATGTACTCTTTCTGTTATTCTCTTGTCTGTATAGGCCCAGTTACACATAAATAATGTAACTCATTTACTAGTTAGTATAATCGAGTTCACACATCGTCTTATTTACGTGAATTCCCACAAGTTGTCGGCTCATTTTCTCTGCAATATTCATTTGCATGTAGAAAATTTATGACGAGTTACTTTTGTGAGAAACATGTGTTGAAATTGATTGATGTGTTGCTAAATATGTTTCGAAAGCTTTTTATTTATTGTTCTTAACAGAACATAAAGCTGAAGCTAATTTGAGCATTTGATCTAAGACTTGTCAAACTATAACTTTAAAGTGGAGTTCGACTTCAAATTCATCATTCGGGGCCTTAGGGCCAACTTTCGTACTTTTAATGACCATTCACATTTAAATCGCAGCCGTAAACTTTTACAAATACGTCGTATTTTCTGAATTTCTGACAAGTTTTTAAAATTAATTGTCGCTGAGATGACACAAACTTAAATTTTGACGATGACTGTGTTAAGTCATCGTCAAAATTTAAGTTTGTGTCATCTTAACTCTTTCTCACTTTTCTCAACTTAGTCAACGTAGATAAATCTTAACCAGTTTATAATGCACGTATCGCCAAACCATATTATTTGAAATATTAAATACAATACGACCAATTGACCATAAATAAAGTTTTCTATCTGCACACATAATTATTATCTAATAAGGATTCATCAATTAACATATTTAATAACCCCTTGTATCGAATATCGAATAAAAACCGGAATGTTTTCTCTCATCTATTAATGTTTCTTTTAATTGCAGTAATATTTCAAAAACGAAACTGGTTATTACTAATATTTTTGGAATATAAAATAGCTTAAAGAAAAGACGGTTGTAGGACGCCTTACATAATGTGAATACATAAACCTTAATCTAAGCTGTGCATAAGGATTTTTACATAAAATCATAGTCTAGATTGTTCGCTTCCGTAGATATCGAATTCCACATGGAATCGTGCATTTTTCGGAGTAATTAAATATAAAAAAGTCTATTTGGCAACGGCCATAATATAACTTTCCGTTAGTTAAAAAAGATTCGTATCAAACAATTACAACTGTTGATAATACCTATAAGTTTGGATTTAAGGTCTTTTGTTGAAACTCGAGACTAAATGTTATCCCAGCACACGACACACCAGTTGCACGCAACAATGCGAAAACCCGATGCCACTGAAAATATTCTCAAATTGCTCCACAGGTAGATCTATAATTTTAAGGAAACATAGTGTCGCGTTGCGTCTTTTTGTGGCGGTTTTACAGTCACTAAAATCAATTAGATTTCCATTATTTACGTAGTAAAGGCTCTTTCAATATTCAATAGTAAATATTTATTACGGACCTGCATTAAGCATCGTCATTTATTATTACTTTTTCTTATGCAATGTTCTCATCGTTAACATTTTCTTTATTATGTGCAGTTATTGAGCTGGAAATGTCAAACGGATAATAACTTTTACTCGAGCAGGCTGGGGCGTACGTGCGTTTCTCAACTGAGAATTTGAAGTTGGGAACTTAGTACCAATTCTGCTATTTTTTAAGCAACGTTCGTACTCGCATCTCAGTCGCAAACTGTCAAAAAAAATACGACCGACTACAAATAACTTTAATTTCGGAAGTCGGTGTTTTTGGTTGTTTCTTCGTATTTTAACACCGACTTCCGAAATTAAAGTTATTTTATACGTTGTACCTAGTGTTTTTTTTTATTTGGAAGTCGGTTTATTTTTTTTGGAAAAGCTTTTTATTTTCCTTTTAGTGGTACACACCCACACCTAACACGACCACAGGAAAGCAAAACACGCAATTTCTCTACAGCTATTTTGATTTCAAAACCAAACTACTGAACCGATTTTGATGAAATTTATATGGGACCAATCGAAACGTATATCCTTTCACATGAAATAAGAATTTTTCAAATCGGTTTATAAATGACGGAGTTATAAGGTAACAAACAAAAAAAAATACAACCGAATTGAGAACCTCCTCCTTTTTTTGAAGTCGGTTAAAAATGTAGGGAAATTAATGGTATTTTTTAAAGATTGCGACGTTGCTTTAGAAAGCTAGCTTTCAGAATGGGCCATTTTTTAAGCAACTTTCGCATTCGCATCTCAGTGACAATCTGTCAAAAAAGCCTCAATTTCCATACATTTTTGACAGATAGCGAATGACACGCGAATGCGAATATCAAACACTTGGCAAAATATAGGGAAATTAAGGTATTTTTGACAATTTAAGAAAACGATGCTAATGCAATCCGAGTTTTCAATCTTTAGGATCTCAACTTTAAATTCTTATTTCTTAAATGATTTAAAATGATTATTTCCAAAGAATGCAAAAAAAACGCCTTAGGCTATACACTGTTATGTAAATATAAATTAGGTATATATGAATATGACTATCGTTTCCATATGTTACGCAATCGCTATTACAAAATATTCGTTTGGATGGCATACTATTATATTCAACGTTTTAATAATTATGTCTGTCAAAGTGATAATTAGAAGTTTTACTTGTCTATAGATTGTAGGAAACCTCTTATTTTCTTACTAAGCCGCAAGATTTATAGTTCGTGACAAAACAGTTTTTTCCGAGTAAATAATAACTAGTTAATATTTTAACACTGTATTTCCCTACTCTACCATACAATAAGCAACCTTGTTTTGTTTACGACTTGTTGAATACAAAGTTTTCACAATACTGCCAACAAACTCTAAAAGAGAATCTTGTTTTATGGATTAAATAATTAATCTTTAATGTTCAGATACTTTGTAACTTTTGATGGTTCAGCTAATTTTATTGCCAACTGTACCTACGTAACGCAGGGTCAACGACCTTTTCGTGAAACGAATAGAGATGTCCCATAGTGCACGGAATTACTCGCAATCACAAATCCATAGAATCATCATAACGACAAATGCTAATAATGATTGCATAACGATTGAGGGTATAGTAGAAAAAGTCAAACTTGTTTTATTTACTGGTGTACTTTCAGGTTTTTAATATGTAATTTAACTCACACACTGATCCATTGTTTTTAATTATATTGTAAATATGTGAGTACCATGTCCCTTACTAGCAAACTTAATTTTATCTCTGCTGGTATTGCTTTGTTGTACCTATAGTATATAAGTGTGGGCTGTATATTAGTGTAATGTTGGATGCATTGTGCTCACATAATATAATCAATTGATCAATGTACCTATGTATACAAAATATTGTAAAACGTATATTTGAAAAGAGTAACTATGGAGTTTCTTGTCCGTTCTTCTCCATAAGAATCTACTTTTTGCGAATGGACAACTAGAGTCACTTATATTTTAATTTTAAACTGTAAATTTGACGTTCAAAAGTGCCTTTTAATGGTCTAGTTGAAATAAATGAATTGACTTTGACTTTGACTTTGACATTGATCGATCGATGTTGACAACAAGGAGTATGGGAAGTAATGTACTTTTACTATAAGCGCAATAGAAGCACCATACCATATAAGAAGTCAGCTTTCCATTCTGACATTTTGATCAAATACGCAATAAACCCACGTCCGATCGTCTTCTTTGATAAATGATAGATGATCGAGTTGAGAAGATGCAATCGTCTATTGTTTTTATGTCATACTACGGAGGAACAATTGGTACGGCCCACATTTCTTCTTTAAAAGTAAGGTAACGACAACAGAAGTGTCACCGGAAAATAGAAAACTGCGTAAGATTATAAAATAACTTGAGAGATTGTAAACTCTCGCTGAATTGTCAACTGAACATTTGGAATACTAATTTACGCATCAAAATTTGATAATCTAAAATCGCTCGAAGTCATTCCGAGAAATTGTGGATTATAATAAAATTGCGACCAATCAGAGCACAAGTCTACAATTTATCTGTTTCGTGTTATAGTAACAAGGCTGGAAACAAGGCTCTCATTGGCCTATTCAGAGAAAACAAAGACCAAGTTTCAAATTTAACTATCACACGAAAACGGATAAATTGAAGACTTGTGCTCTGATTGGTCGCCATTGTATGTCAGTTCACATTTTCTCGGAATTACATCGAGATATTATAGACTATCAAATTTTGTTGCGTAAAAAAGTATTCAAAATGTTCAGTTGACAATTTATCGAGAGTTTATAATCTCTCAAGTTATTTTACAATCTTACGGAGTTTGCCATTTTCCGGTGACATTCCTTTGAAATTTTCATTTGAACCTCATCAGTAGCGGCCGCAAATGTCTAGGAGAATACAAAATAAACAAATTTTGACATGTTAGTCTGACCCTACTTTCAGTTCATTAAATAATTAATAGCAAATACATCAATAAATCAATTAGTATTGGTTACATTATTGTTAGATTTACTAACTGACATGAATACCAGACGCTGTAAAATGGATGGCGAAAGCCTTACAGGGTTAAATAACAAGGATTTGATGATGAGAATATCAATGACCTCTTAATTACAGTAATTTAACATAATGACGCGAAAAAATTCGACTTGTTTTGCCACATTATTTAAACCGTCGACAAAAACAGGCTGTTATTTATTTTTGACCAATCGAATTGATTTCATTGCCAATTTTTTTTTTTGTATTGGTGTAATACAACTTTATTTTAGGTAGAAACAATAATAATAAAGTGCCAATTAACTAAACTTTAGAATAGAAAAACTTAACAGTGATATATTAGGCATTCAACCTTTGGTTTTATTGTAATCGATAAAAAACACATCGAGCAACAGCCTTATCGTGCGTAACACAGCGACCTCAATGACTTAAACATAGGATTATTGCCCGGAAATGTTCAAATTACACTGGAACAATAACATCGAAAGATTACGGCACAGATTTAAATCCACGTTAATGAAATCGTGAACCATCTTAAATTACGTCAATGGCAGTCCATCTGCATCGCTTCGTGATACAGTTGAGCCTCGGGTGCGCGACCTCTGCTAAGATAGTTATGGCATTTACGATTTTTATAATTGAATCACTGAACCTATCTGCTTGAATAAATCTTTTGACTGGTAATGTGCCTGAATTGGTACTTCTCTGAAGCTGTCAAAAGGATGATTGTAAGAATTGCATTTTAAACAATTGCTTTAGGTAATGACACGATTAACGAAACCAATTAACGTTGTGCCAATACTAAAAATAGGTATCCCGATAAGTATCTATGTAAAATTTTGTTTAAAATCCAATATAATTTAACGATCATTTACAAAGACATGTGTTTTTATATTATCATTCTTTTAAAATAGGTAAATGTTTAATGTCGTTAATTTTCTAAATTTATTAATGTGACCATTAATTTTAAGAACAGAACTCTACGATAAAGTTTTACTACCTCTTTGAAAACATAAAACCTGTTAAATAATTAATCCGGATGGTATTGACTTAGCAACAGCACAAACTTTTTTATAGAAAGGCTAAGGTAAAGATTGAAAAAATCTGCGTGATTAAAAACCTGTAACGACAAAACTGGCTTCAACAAAAATGGAAATTTTCCCCTTTTTGTGGTGCCTTTTATTAGGTGTTTCATAGATAATTCATTGTCAAGGTTACATAAACACAAATCATGAATAATGAAAGTCGAAACCTGTATAAAATTAAAACCAGTTACACAAAAAAGTGGAAAAACATGTTTATTTAATTGCGAATAAACACTTTTTTAGTGTTGCCATTTGCCCCGGATCTATAATTTTTATAATCTGTATCCAAATAAAATTAACAAATTGGAATAATTATGTATGTAGTGAAATGTCAAGGCCAATCAAACCGCTGTCAACAATAACAATAATATCTCACATTATTATTTTTCAATTAAGAATAATGGCAGTTCACATTATCCAGTGTCATTCAGAAGGATTGATTGTTTTGTGAGCGTCTGAAGGCAAACTTATATTTCAAAGAAGAAATCAGCATGACCTCCTATATTTGACGTGATGCGTCACCTCCTACTAACTTACGGGACACTTGTTACGTTATAAGGTCCTTCAGACAGGTGCGACGACCATTTTTCGTAGAATTCTTCTTCGACGTTCTATAAAAAGGAATTACCGGGAGCTCTTAATTATAATGAGATGATTTATAACGCGCACAGCAAATGAGTGGAACTCTCTGCCTGCGTCTGTGTTTCCGAACGCATACAACCCTAATCTCTTCAAAATTAGAGTGAACAGGCTTCTTCTGGGTAAGCTCGCTCCATCGTCGACTTTGTCTCTGTCATCTATGACCTGGACTAGAGTCAAGAGCAAATCAATATTAAATAAATAAAAAAATGTATTATTATTTTTGTTAATTATATTTTATTGCAAATGTTTCCGATCTCAAGCATATTATTAGCCTATCGCATTAGCCTTCCACAGACCTTCCCTATAACATTAAATTCCTATATATTTCACATCAAAGCTCGGCAGTTACCGAGCAAATTATCTTAGCCTATCCATAAAGCTCATGAACTATGAACTTTACTCTTTATCCGACAAAGTGCACAATACAGGAAGACAGATTATGAATAGCAAATTAAGCCAATCGCCGTATTTGTATTAATTTAATTTCTGTAGGTATATTATTATTCGTCTCAGTTACAAAGCATCGGCTGTTGTCAAAGATATATCATTAGTTCTGTAGATACAATAACAGAGGAAGACCAGAGTGAGGGTCCAGACTCCTCTGGACCTCTTCTCTGGCCCTCCTCTGTACAGTGAATTTGCACCATCTGAGATGGTGCTCGATGTCAAACTCTCCCAAATCGAAATTACATTAACGAAATAGCTGTCCAGTAACCCGCATTGGACAGACAAACCTGAGTCATTACAGTAAAGAAATACCATAAAGGTACCAAAATGTGCAAAGAAGGAGTCATAAAAGGTTTTAGATCCAACGAAATAATTGCAATCTCTTTACTTGAATAGACCTCCCATAACATATTAAGAATATATTCATAGAACGACTTTATTAGATTCCAAGTCACGTGAGTACTTTGTCATTAGGAAACTTTACGTATAGAATACGAACATAGTCAACACGTTTGATTTTTTTTAATAATTATTTTTATTCCATAAATACTTAACTAACTATATACACTAGAAATAAAAATAAAATCTCCTAACTAAATAAACCCTAAAATATGGCGTCAAAAAATTCATCCGCATCGCTGTCGACTGGAAGTGTACCCAAAAGACTGGCGGCATTGCCACGTTGTATGGCAATGCTTATTCTTTGACCAAGGTAAAAGCCAGCCCTTGGGTCACGTGACGTGTCAACTAAGCGCCTTGAGAGATCTTTAAATAAGTTATGTGCACTCGGACCCCAAGACCCGAGAGTTTCAACCCCAAACGGCTCGAAAATATAACTACCAACAAGTTTATTATATTTCCGCCGCTTGAGGTTCTCTGCAGCCGCAGCAGCAGCGCCAGCACAGCACGAAGAGCTAGGAAGATGGGATGGCGCAAGAGTATCGACACAAGTAGCGTCCCACACTAATGGCCTACCCATCTTTTAATAATTAAATTCAGTTAAAACCGTACAATAAATTAAAACAACTCTGTCTGCAAAGAGGATGAAAATGTCCTCGAATGCCAACCGCAGATAATCTGAGGCACTTAAATATTGTTTAATGGTCATCTTCTGTCACCATTAGGTAATTTTTGACCTTTTTATTGCGGTTTACTAATGACTATAAACCACTTGTGTTCCTCATTAAACTGCAAGATTTTTGGACTTCATTAGTTTTTTACTCGAAGCAGTACTCGGACAAATATTTTGTCACAGGAATGAAAAAAGGCCTTAATTAAATTGATACACCCTTAACTAAGGTACTCGTTTGGTGAGGAGAACATTTATATGCGACTTTCCAAGTTGCTACCAATTATTGACTACTCAAACATGGCTAACTGTTGGCACCTACTTACCTACTGTCCATCTATAGACAAGTAATTACAAGATCCAAACCGCATCCGTTTGACCATATTTCGTCATTTAGATTTGCGTTTTTACTTTTTAGCGAGTCTGTGAGAAACCAGTGGCACCTTCCATTGTCCAAGGCTTTATGAAATGACACCCACCAAATTGCCCAACTGACTCCGCCATTGTTTTAACTTTACACGGTAATAAATAGACACGCCCTTGAATATATCTAAAAACATTGTAATTAAAATCGAGCGATATTTTGGTAGGAACATCAATACTGTGGGAATTTTTGTTACTTAACTTGAGATTCGAACTCTGTACTTTTATATTCGACCTCCTATAGATGGTGCAAACCTGCCGTATATGTAGGTACTTTAATACATATACAAAATTTAACCTTTACTTGATCGACGACCGACTTCGCAAAGCTTTATTGCTCATCGGAGTTACGATGTATCATCTTTATTTACAAAGGGTAACGATGTAGGTAATTAGATTGCATCATGTTTTCACGGTACGGACATTAAGTTACACGCCCATGATAATTTCATGCTGGATTTGAAATACGATTCTAAGTTTTCAATTCAGATGTTATATGAAAATGACTTTATCATAAAAGGAATCATATAAGCATCGACATTTTCATTAGGAAATCCAATTATAAAAGACATGAATGTAAATGAAGTAAATAAAGAACAACTCACGGCTAGAGATGAAATAAATTCTAAAGCACCTGAATATAAAGGCCGTGATATGCTTAATAATGTTAATAATATCAGCCAATATGAGACGGCTAAAAATACATCAGAAGATAAAGCTAATGAACGTAATCGTGAGAACGGTACCCTACTTGAGCAAGCCGCATCGTTTGTGAGCATCGCAGAGAATATCAGCGTAAACTTACGTGTTGCGACAAAAGGTCTTCAATATTTTAAATCGGTACCGATCCCCTTAAAATTTGAGTTGGAAACAGTTAAGATAAATTTTAAACAGACCATCTTAGACGATAGATATCCTTAAGTGTAATAGTTCTCGATGAGGTCGTTAGCAAAATCCTGTAATAGATCCTTTTAACTCAACAGTTAAAATAGACATTAAGATTTTATTCACTCTAGAATACATTCATAGATACACTTCCGCTCAATACAAAATGTTAAATTAACCGTTTCAGAAGCTACTTTAGATATCGCTACAACCTAATCAAAATTGAATCGTAAGTTTAATGTAAGCACTCAATGAAGTACATGAGTACATTCACAGCGGTGAACAGATGCGTGGATTTATTGGATGATCTTTACCAGCGGCCGTTGGGTTCTGCGCCCGCGCCGTCATGTCTGACCTGACACGCCGCTCTAAAGGTTACATAGACCATTCTACAACACTGACGTCGCATGCTTGTAACTTATTCAAAACTTCATGAAGCTCGTCTAATATTTAAATCAATATGTTCCAAGTTACATCCGTTATTACTCTTGCCTTCTGTTAACAGATTTCAAGTGTGTCCCAATTGTACTCGTCCTTTAAAATTTATGCTATCATAAAACCATGTTTGTGAGTATATAGTTTATTGCAGCGATTAATTACATTTAAAAGGCGTGCGTAAATTATATATTGAAATAGAAAACCGCAACTAATCAATTGACCCAATACCGGGGTCGATAAGTGGGTATGGTTTCATGCATCCTCATCAATTTGGACCAATCTCATGGCACGTTTAGATTTCCATTTACTTCTGCATGCGAAAAATCATAAAGTGCATTATTAAAATATGTTAATTTGAAGTGGGCGTAATGGTATGATGGCTTAGGCACGGTTTTGCGTTCCGTTACTCATGCAGTCATAAAATATTCCACATTTAACATTGCATCAATGATTGAGTTTGACTTGCAATGACATATTATTAGGAGTTTCGTGATCTTCAATAACCACCGACGTGACTCTGATGTCCCTTCTATAACCTTTCAATGTATAATTATTACTATATCTATTGATTTTATTATTGTTATTGCACCGCTTTATGTCTTAAAAAATCTTATGACTGTCTATTAATAAATTTATATATTTGTTGTTTCAGGTAATTGTCCAGTTTCATCACTAAATACATCAGACGGAGTATTTTGTACACTATCGTAAGAAGTTGTAAAGGCTTGCCTTAATTGGAATACAATTAAGTCGTTTTATGTTCAGAGTGTTTAAATAGTCATTCCATTTAAAATATTTACTTTTTAATCATCATCTTTAAGATCCAAGTAGTCTGTGCGTTGTTGTGAACACGCAATCATATTGCTTAAATCGTATTATAAGTAATGGTCAGAAGTTCACGATCTGGGTACTATGTGTTAATTTATTTTGCCAAGATGTGTAATTTTTGAACAAAGATATAAGGTGTTTTTAATTCGCGATGATGAATGTAACTTAAATGTGTGTTTATGTAACCCGAGTCAAACATATCGAAACAAATCTTGATAAACATGACATTTTATCTGAAAATAAGCATGAAAACGCCTCAAACGATTATTATTAAATCTTGTTAACTGCTTCTCAATATAAATTACCCACAAGCTAAGTGAATTCCCCTGTAAAGCGCTAAATTATAAGATTCTCGATCATGGCCCGCAAAGTGTTGCAACTTTTGGTACTTACACAAATTGCCGGCCACGAATTAAGGTTCAGAGTCATGAGGTGTAATTAAGGGGTAGGTACACTGGAGATTCATCACTTGACCGCCTTCGAACATTTCGTCACAGCAACGTTATGAAATTATATTATTAAGGAAAACTGTTTTACGATTCTTAATAAATGTTTTAAATGGTCAAAGTTCGTGAGGTTTACCTTGAAAACGATTGATATAGGACTATATGATGTAAATTGTGATAATTTACACAGAAGGAAGCCACTTAAGTTGAAATTTATTTTAATATACTTAAAGAATATACCGAAGGCTTATTTTTAGTTCGAAAACTACTACAGTGAAAACTCATTACCGGCAACGAAAGATAAAAGGCATTTACGTAAGGTCCCAATACCTATGCAAATGTACTTATGTAACTTTTACTTGCTTCTCGTACTTAGGTACAAGCATTTGCATTTCTTTCAATTGGTTTTTAACTGTCACTTTGACGGCGGCAACATAACTGAGGTTTCTTTGAGGAACTTATGGGAGATTAAGAAAGGGTTAGCCTATCCTAGTAAAGGATGATGAGTAAATTAAATATAAAAAATACTAGCTTTTGCCGGCGACTTCGTCCGCGTGGAATAATTACTTCGGGCAGCCATTTTTATTTTGCAGATAATATATTTTTTTAAAACGCTTGAACATACGATTTATATGATTTTATCTGGGGATATGTAAAGTCGCATGTCTACGCCGACAAGCCAGAAACAATTGAGCACTTACAAGTCAAGATACGACGCGTCATTGCTGAAATACAGCCCGATTTTCTGAAAAGAGTTTGTGAAAATTGGACATCCAGATTACGTCATGTACGCGCGAGCCTCGCTGGCCACTTGCCCGAAATTATATTCAAATAATAATGACATAAAATCATCTCTCAAATAAAGCCAATTCATGCATGTTATAAACATTTTTCTGTTCTTTATTTAAGTTCTCCGCCTCTAAAAAAACGCCCATTAGTACCCCTTCAAGTAGTATTTATTTCAAGCCGATATCATCGCAACCCGTATAAAGACTTTTACGTTAACCGCCGTCATAGATTCCCATCTCCAAGAGTTAAGAGGAACCTATTAGTCCACTATGGGGTCATGTCAAAGCCCCACTTCCTAGTCTTATGCAGCCCATTCACAATTACAAACGCAGACCTATTCTGACTCACAGGATTCCCACGTTTGATTTAGAATAAAATTTAATTACTATTGTAGAACTTTGTCAGTAATTAATAATGTAATTGTTAAACCGTGAACATGATAATTTACGCAACTGTGCGTCTCAGCAACAAGCTAGAACAACGGCTCGTAAACAATAACAAATTGTTGAAAACATTGTGACTGAGCATTTGTTACGGATTCTTTACAAGTGCGGAATACGGGTTTCGAAGTCTTTGAAAAGTTTTGTCGACTCGAGATTTATGAACGCAAGCCTTAACTTCATTCATTACTAATTTTCGGTCATTTCGAACTCTTTGCTTTTCAATGAGTCGATAATTAAGGCTAATTGGCACTTCAGTTATAACTTGAAACTATTATATCGTATTCGTAGGCTGTATTATTTAAACTTTTAAAATGTCCTACCATTCATCACTTTCGCTTTTGTTTTTACCTGCAATAATTCGTCCAAATAACAGAATCCTCTTTATCTGATTGAATTTTGAATAAGCATGAAATAAAACGGCACCATTCGCTATAGGAATGCCAAATATCGGGCCCTTCACAAGCTGACATTCAAGTTCCAAGTGCCTCGTGACGATAGGAATATATTCATCTGCATGAGACATCTTTGGATCCTTTACAAATACTTTAATGAAGAATGCTTAGCCTACAAATTGGTATGCGAAGACGAGGACTGGTATCTATTTGTATATTATCATCAGACTTTAATCTGGGTAAGGTATGCGTGTGCTATATTGTAGACACGTAACGGCAACTTGTTTCAAGGCGGATAGACAAAAAAAAAAGATATTTTTTCTAGCGTTGTATAATTTCTATGAAAACGTGTTTTTTTGCTCTGTCCCGTAGTGTTTCCAAACTGCATTGTCCCACTGGGCAAAGGTATCTCCATAGCTTTGTATATTTATTATCAAAGTTTAATCTGTCTAGAGATTGCATGTATCATTGTAAATACGTAACAGCACCATTCAAGCACGTTCCGAACTTCACTTGTATGAGATGACTCGATAACAAGATAACAATCAAATAAGCCCACGGCCCTTATTTCACAGATATTTACGAATGCTGCGTCGCGTTCTGGGCGGATCGCCGATATATTGCGATGCTCATCAACCCATCGAACCGGTCTAGGGCAGAGGGTTTACGAGACGATGAAGTCACGGTGGCCGTGACACACTAAACATTGAAATAATTCGATGACAACAGTACATAAAAATCTAATTTTATTGTACCGCGACATGCGTAAATAGAATAACATCATATTATGTTTGAGTACAGAATAAATAATATAGTTATTAACTGCTCTCCGGATACGGTAAACAGTGTGAGACTGAACATAGTTTAAGCTGCCGTGAAATCATAAAAATCGTTTGCCTTATAAAGTCCAAAAGCAAGAACGCAAATAGCCCAGGCGACTAGGAATTCACATAATTACAGCAAAAACATGGATTACTTAAATACGTTGACCTGCTGAACTTTACCGAATTTATGCGTTGATTAGACGTAAATTATGTAGAGGCTTGTTAAATAACTATGAACTTGGTAGGTACAATAATTTGTGGATCATTCGATTAATTGCGTAATTATCTTTATTAGATCAATGTCTGTATTTAAACTCCTGACAGTCACTAATTACTTCATTCAACAAATAGTTTACGAACATTTAATGCCAAAACATAAACAAGTCCAGTAAATAAAGCTTTCCTCATTCACTTCGAAGGTCAACTATACAAAATATGTTATTTATGCAAAATATTTCATTTCTTACAAATTATCACTAAGTATCTACTTGACCTTTAAGGCCTAATACAAGCAAATTAATAATGTGTTTTGACATCATCTTATATGAATACATTTTAATGACATAAGCTACAATGCGATGATAAAAAAAATCTAAACAAATTCAAAGTTTAATACGTTCTCATACATTAAATTATATACGAAACTGATGTACGATAAGTTAATAAAAACCGGTAATAAATTCACACCACTAACGATTTATCGTAAATCAAGAGATTACTAAAGAATTGATTGTCGTGTAATCGATCACCAATGCTCGGGAAACAATACAAATTAGTGTTTCTTCAATGAGTACACACAAAAACTTGGGAAACACTCGTAGCTACTATTGTTAAGGCCGATTAGTATTAATTACTGAGATAAAACCTATAGGTATTTCGTACGCAACCAAGTTACAGTGAGCTACAAAATGTGAAGAATCTTATTTGTTGAAACATTCAGAAATCAAATCGTGCCTACTTGTATCACATTGACAAATCATAATGCCAACGAATTTTAAGTTGCATCACTGTCGCATATAAACCGAGTAAATATTGTCAAATCTTGAAATGCAATCTTGGAAAGAAATTACCGAGCTTGAAACTTGACATTTTCTTCTATTCTCATACAAGTGTGAATCCATCCTTGCAGAAAAGTGACCGTGTGCTGAAAGATTTTGAAAATGAATTACACGTAATGTAATTGATGGTCAAAGCAATATCATCAATGAATAGTTCTTAGGAAAACTTAAGAATCTTCAAGATTCAAGAGAGGTGTGTCGAAACGGTCCAGGAGCGTTTAATTGAGGAACTTATGGCAAAATAACACACGGAAACACTCCAGGCGCGATTCACGAGACTGACCTCACGAATCCAAGATGCAACCTTATAATTAAAGCCTCTTCGTGAGCCGCCACTTAAGCCATTAACAATATTATTATAATAGATTTTATGAGTGCTTTGAATTCACATTTAATAATAGGAAGCTTTTGATTGATTGAGGCGTTAAAAATATTGTCACTCTTGAATATTAATCGGTTTATAATTTGATTCTGTTTAAATATGCGTTGAGTTAGGTTGATTATGAATTTGTTATGGCAGTTCCATTTATTTTTTTAGCTATTAATAATGTTGTTATTATGGTTTGTAAATTGGGAATATTAAGAAGCTTTACTAATTGAATTAGCGCACATAATAATGAGTTGCTTTATGCAATCGTGAATGAAATTTCTGAGCTTCTTCGTGAAAGATTAACTTTCTTCAACAGTAATTGTTTAATACGCGATTTGCGAGATGCGGCAATTTATATGATTATGAGTCCTGCTGAAACAGAATTAAGTTTACTCTTTTCTGTCACTAAGACTGAAGACTTATGCATTATAGGCACCACACATATAATAGAGTCATGATCCGTCGCCAGTTTATGTCAATCCACAATTTCTCGGAATGACTCCGCGAGGTCAAAAAAATATAAAATTAATTTACAAATGTATTCCAAATGTTCAGTTGACAATTTATCGAGTATTTACAATCTCTCAAGTTATTTTATAATCTTATTGAGTTTGCTTCCGGTGACATCTATAGGGTAAAACCAGGACAGTTGCCCCAGGGGTATAGTTGCCTCGATTTTAATTATTCTAGCTTCGCGGATGAATCACATGTTATTTTATTTATCAATCGAGAGACTTTACAACGACAACTAAGTAGACCGTGTTGCATGTGTCTGTGCGATTGCATGGGAAGGCAAGGTGCGATCAAAGTTTTTGCGCGATAAAAATCTTCTTTCTCGGCGGGGTACCTATCCTAAACGTAATTTACATGGATTAGGCAACTAACCCCATATGGGATAGATGTCACAAAATTTTGAGGTTGACAAAAATCGCCAATATTCTGGAAATATCAAAAATAATGTTCTTTACTTTCACAAATTTGAAGATAATAAACCAAAGTACCTACCCGTTTTATGAATAAAGTGACAACTAACTAATTATATTAATTATATATTTTTATAAAAAGTGTGACAACTATCCGGCTTTTACCTTATCACTCACGATGCATTCATGATGATGTATTTCTGTAAGCGCTTAATTGATGTTTCTGGTAACAACTGACCTATGAAGAAAAATCTCCGAAGACAGTTTATATTTAACATCGATTATTATGAAACATTCAGTCCAAAAGTTGTTTGCAGTTACTTTAAAGCTGATAATTTCGTAAATGCTAGAATATCTGAGCAAAAGAAGATGCTGATTGGACAATACATTTCACTAATCCACGAAATCTCTTTCAAAATTGTTTAAATGCCCATTAACTCTGTCTTTATGGTAGAGGCTGTCTAATTGAGAAATTCTTCACGTTTACTATAAATCGTAATTGATTATAGTTTTCGTAACATTTATTTCGTATCTGCATCAAAATTTGAAGAGCTTATTTTCGTGTGTAACATGATTTTGCGGCAAAAAGAGTTTTTGAGATGAGATATCAGCAGCTCAAAATTAAAAAGCTTGAGTAGGGATACAGAATAATCTCACTGTACTTTAAGGAAATCTGGATCATTGCGAATAACATTATTATTGTCGTCTTATCACACTATCACACTAATATTATAAAGGCGAGAGTTTGTGAGTGTGTATGTATGTTTGTTACTTCTTCACGCGCAAACGGCTAGACCAATTTTGATAAAATTTGGTTTGCAGGAAGCTGACACCCTGGATTAACACATCTACTACTTTTTATATATATATGGCACGTTTTAGTTTATCTGATAAACAGTGGTTAACACCGCGGGACGCAGCTAGTTAAAAGATAAGGCTCACATGCTGAAAAAATATAAAGCCAAGAGAACCTTAAAGGGCTCATAAAAAATGATAGTTTTCAATATCAGTGACAATCTTTTAAGTTAGTTGACACTTCGCGTGCCCCAAGGGCTGGCTTTTACCTTGGTCAAAGAATAAGCATTGCCATACAACGTGGCAATGCCGCCAGTCTTTTGGGTACACTTCCAGTCGAGAGCGATGCCGATGAATTTTTTGACGCCATATTTTAAGGTTAATTTAGTTAGTAGTTTTCAATTTTTATTTGTAGTGTATACAGTTTAAGTATTTATTAAAACAGTTGTAAATTTCTATGTATATTTTAGGTTATTTTGATCTCTGTAACCAGTTTTAAAGATCATTTGCGTCCTCTTGGATGTTCTTTAGTTCAATTCTGTGTTTCTTAATTTCAGGGCCCCATGAAGCGGCTGTCATGCGCATAGCGGCACTGATTGCACTCGTGCAGGTAAGTCCCACTCTCCACAATATCTACATAATTACAATTAAATTCATGTCCATCAATTCTTTGTTAAAATTCTATTACTTTAGCCACATCATGTTGAGCGGTCGGTCTAAATAACGTATCTACTTTTAACCAACTGTCAAATTAACTACCAACAGTAGCTGAAACGTCATGTTTGCATTTGTAGCATGGCGTTGATGAAGCATGAATTTGACAGTTGGTTAAATGTAGATACGTTATTGAATCCGGCCGTAAGGAAGTTGTACTTAACGACAGAACTTTTAGAATCAAGATAGTTCAAACAGTAAAATTAACATCTAAATAATTCAAAAAGTAACTAAAAAAATTGAAACAAGAATCGCTTACTCGTATCTACAGACTCCCTAATTCTTGCATAATAAGACAAACCTACACACTTTAATAACCAGGTTAATGAACAGTTTATCAACAGCGGTGGCTTGGCTGACCCAACAATAACCCGACCTTAAGGTCAACAGTTCACACATTCTCTCATCTAAACAATTTTGTAACAATGTCCCTTTGGCTACCAAAACAACGTAACACTCAAATTAAGTAATATACAAATACAATTTATTATGTTTTGATAGAAATTCCATCTTGCAAAGTCTCTATTTAATATGCGACTTCGAAGTATTGTTTCTTAACTTTCAATTTGGAACCATGGTTTGATGAAACACGTAGATACTTAAGATTAAATATTTCGACAGGTTTAAGCTTGGATACCTACCACAGAAGCCATAGGATTAGATAGAAAATTGTATAATAAAACTAGATTTAATAAAAGGGGAATAATCGATCGACAATTATTCGATTAATGATGGTTGATAGAACTATAATGGTTGATTTTACTTGAAGTTGTTTTTTTTTCTTATCACGAACTTTTTCTACAAGCGGTAAATAGGCGGCTTTTGGAACTGTCATTAGGTTTTTTTTTTGTTTTTATTTATTACATTTTAGTTTGACTAGACACAAATATAGGATATCTATGGAATTTAACTTCAGAATTCATAACATTGTTTTAAACCACGATTATAAATGTTATAATTTGGAGCGTGTTTTAGTTTTCATATTGTGCGGTGGTTTGTGACACCAAATTAAGTACGTGAGAGTTAGTGTGCATTGTGCGGTGCGAACAATAAATTACAGATTTTACGATAGTATAAGTGCCGTCATCTCACACACAGATCCTTGATGTTTGACGAAGGGTTACTTAGTGTATTATTCATCTAAACACAATTTTAACATTATTTTTTTCCCAAAGTCACTATTCCACGCGAACGGAGTCTAGGACACAGCTAGTTTACTGATATAAATATCAAAATAATCAATTTTAAATCCCGCTGTAGCTGTCGCTCGCTACAGCTGTTTCAGATGACTCACTAACGCTCACCGCGGTCGAGCTGAACCGCGAGCTCTTCGGCGACAATGCGCTCTCACCTTTCTACGAAAGCAATGAAGATGCTGGGGTCGTGTTCTTTCGAGGCTCAAGGGCCGTAGACTCACCTTTGTCTCCTGACATCGACGTCCAATGCTCCGGCGACTTTATCGATGTCAGCGTAGAGTTCGCAGACACTTTCGATGGTATCATTTACAGTAAGGGATTTCTAAATGATCCGAAGTGCAAGTAAGTACATTTTTATCCTTGGATATTAGTCATTCGCAAAATCGAGGCCTACTGTAAAAAAAACTTTCAAGTAACCAATCCACCTTTAGATGTGTTTATTCTCGGCTGCGTTCAAATATTAACAGGGTTTCTAACACTCATTCAGACTATATTATATAGTAAAATAGTCATAGAACGACTTCTCTCCGATTTACAACAAAGCTTAATTTAGACGATTAACGTCCAAACAATAAAACACAATTCAATGAACCTTTTATGCTGTCGGTGTATGAAGTGGTTAAGACCTCACACCATGAAATCCCTTACCTAAGATAAAACGCAAATCCTAATAAAAAAATTTGCGTGACTTCAGATACGTGTCATTGGGCGGCAGTCAGTCCCGGTACTCGTTTCGAGTGCCGTTGAATGGCTGCGGGTCCCGGCCCCTGTGTAACGCGTGTGGTACCATCGACAACGTGCTGGTGTTCCAAGCTGACGACTTGTTGCAAGGACCGCAGGACTTCGCCCGCAAGGTAAGATTGACTGGCCTGTTGGTCGAGTGGTTAGTGACTGCTAAACCGGAGGTGTAATTTGTCTATAATATATATGTATTTGCTGGAGAGGCGCCACGGCGTCCTCACCTTCCGCCTGACGCAGGTACTTACCGGACACGGCTGTTTCGGGAGGTACCTGTTTCGGATTAAGCGGGAGGACACGCCCGGGTGTCAGCACTGTGAGGATCGCCCGGAGGACACGGTGGAGCATACGGTGGAGGTCTGCCCTGCTTGGGCTGAGCACCGCCGTGTCCTCGTCGAGGCGATCGGCGGCGGCAACCTCTCGCGTCCGGCCCTGGTTGAATCCATGGTCCGGAGCGAGGAGGCTTGGGAAGCGGTCACCTCCTTCTGCGAAGCAGTAATGCTAGCGAAGGAGGAGGCGGGCCGCGCGAGGGAAAGGCAAGGCCTTCGTCCCAACCGCCGCTACAGGAGGAGACGCCCCGGGCGTCGGGAGTCGCAGGGCGATCCCCGGCCACCGTAGGCGCGGGCCTGCGGACGGCGAGCGTTGGGTGGCTCGCTGTCCGATCACCACCAAGCCCGGGTTGATAACGCGTTGTGTTTCACGCGCGCCTCAAAGAGATGTCAGCAAAGAGGACGGGGCCCGCTAGGGCCAGAGCCTGCCAGGGTTGCGGAATTTGTTCGAAAGAGTCACCGCGGCCCTGGAAAGCAAAGGGCTTTAGAAGGAACACGGATGGGTTTTAGTCAGTAAGAGTCTGACACGCCCTTCCGCTCCACCCAGAGCGGAAGAAGTCATTTGATGATTTCCCATCCTTAAAAAAAAAAAAAAAAAAAATGTATGTATTTAGAAATATTTAGGTATGTTTATCAGTTGTCTGGTTACCATAGCACAGGCCCTGCCTAGTTTGGGATCGGATGACCGTGTGTGAGTTGTCCCAAGATATTATTAATGCTTTAAATGTTTGAGAATGATCACATGATATTTCGGAAAAAGATACAAAAAAAAAATTGGATAATTCGACCATCGTTAAAGGTACAATTCCGTGCATCGCGACCGATCGAAATATATGTATGTCACCGCTTTCGAAGTCGGCCGCGCTCGTCTGTCGCAGACCTCGGAAACGGCGCCGTACATTCTCATACTCTGGCTATTGTCGCACTCGATAGATCGCATGCGGCTGCGATTGACTGCAATACGCGGATTTAAATGAATGTCACTTTGTCCCGATCCCAAGGAAGATCCCATAAAAGTTATAATTATCAAAATGGCTTCAGTTTGTTGCGAATTAAAAGAAAATAGTTACATATTATAATTATAAATAATAATATTTTCAGTAATCGGGCCACGCAGTTTCGATTTTCAGTAATTGGGGAGCTAGTTAAACTTATAACTACCAGATATTCTAAGGATATCAGATATCTCTGCGATGGTGTTGGATTGCCTTCCCATCGGACAATGAGAGTGATGGAAGAGGGAGTGTATTCGCACACACTGGTGAACTGTAATATGTCCTGCGCCGATGGCTAGTCTCCATTGAGATTGGCCGCCATGGCCGAAATTGGTCCGTAGGACTATTAGTACCGACATTCACAGTTCCGTACTATAATGTTCCAGGTATCATGTGCGCGCACTTCGTTGGAAGTGTCGACGGGAGTGGTCGCTTCGAGGGAGGAACACACGCTGAAATTAAAGCCATTCATGGTTGACATGCTCGATGTGGTCGCTGTCGAAGGTCCTGCCGGAGGAGTAGAGTGCTGGATGGACATACAAAAGGGAGTTTTTCCTAACGTAAGTACCTAAAAGTTCTAAATTCTGTCCCCCTGTGCAAAACTTGGCCCACTTAATGCCCCAAGTGTCCTTACACTGCACAGTTAAGTCTCTTACGAATGCCACTGATGCCGCTACTAGGCACAAAATGTTTGAGAGTCACCATAGACTCGAAAATAAGAAATTCTAAATTGAAAACATTTTCGTCATCATCAAGTTACACCGACACACAAAAATCGTTATTTTCATACTACCAGTTTCATTTTTCATGTTATCAATCAATATTTTAATGTTTCCAGACGACTCCACTGAAAGACTCGATCAAAATTGGTGAATATTTAACCATCCTCGTGTACCTTAAAGATGTCAGAAACCAGTTCAGCCTTAAAATTCATGATTGTTGGGCTTATGACAGCGACAGCTACGATAATCCTAGGACCAATAAGATTCAACTCACCGACAAGGATGGATGCCCCAAGTAAGAAAACTGTGATATAATTATCTGACTAGCCTTTTCCCCACTTTGTTGGGGTGAGCTTTAAGTCTAATAACCAGATGTAGCAAAACACTAACAAAGAAGTCTTACCATGTTTATAACTTACATTACTACATAAATCCAAAAACATTTAAAATAAGTTAAATTTTCACAAGCAGATGTTTCAAAGTTGTGACCAAATTCTTAATGACGACGAAGGACTTATTAGTTCTAGAACAAGTTTTATAAACCAAGATATATTCCCTGAAAAAATAGCTTTAAAATGTAAATTTTGTTAACAGGAAGAAGAAACTAATTGATTTATGGCAGAAAACTACAAACACAGGCAAGAGCGGAGCGACATTGATATCTTACAGCAAAGTGAGCGCGTTCCGTTTCCCAGAAACCGATCAAGTCTACTTAACTTGTAATGTTGAGGTAAATATTTTTACCAAATTACTACAAAATCACATTTCTCCCTTGTCGTTTGTGGAGATTGATAAATTATAATCGTTTGTATTCTTCATTACAGTTATGCACAAACAATTGTGACTCGAGCTGTGACGGAGTTATCAAAGAGGTTTCCACCACTATTAGGCCAACACAATGTTACCCAGGATCGCGCGCTCCTGAATGTCAACGGATTACTGTGGAACCACAAACTAAATGTTATCCTGGTTCATCCGACCCGCGGTGTCCTCAGCCTACACCTACTACACCAAACTGCTACCCAGGAAGTACTGACCCACGATGCCCGTCACCTACAACTTTAAAACCTGTCTGTTACCCTGGTTCACCCGACCGCAGATGTCCTCAACCACCACAACCAACGACACTTAACCCGCCCACATACTTACCACCAACAACGCCAGCACCTAACTGCTATCCTGGTTCCAATGATCCTAGATGCCCAAGGCCAACCACACCTGAGCCGCCACGGTGCTTCCCAGGCTCAAGCGACCCCAGATGCCCCAAGCCTACCACTCCTGAGCCACCTCGATGCTTCCCAGGCTCAAGCGACCCCAGATGCCCCAAGCCTACCACTCCTGAGCCACCTCGATGCTTCCCAGGCTCAAGCGACCCCAGATGCCCCAAGCCTACCACTCCTGAGCCACCTCGATGCTTCCCAGGATCAAGCGATCCCAGATGTCCCAAGCCTACCACACCTGAGCCACCTCGATGCTTCCCAGGATCAAGCGACCCCAGATGCCCCAAGCCTACCACTCCTGAGCCACCTCGATGCTTCCCAGGATCAAGCGATCCCAGATGTCCCAAGCCTACCACACCTGAGCAACCTCGATGCTTCCCAGGATCAAGCGACCCCAGATGCCCCAAGCCTACCACTCCAGAGCCACCAAGATGCTTCCCAGGATCAAGCGATCCCAGATGTCCCAAGCCTACCACACCTGAGCCACCTCGATGCTTCCCAGGATCAAGCGACCCCAGATGCCCCAAGCCTACCACTCCAGAGCCACCAAGATGCTTCCCAGGCTCAAGCGACCCCAGATGCCCCAAGCCTACCACTCCTGAGCCACCTCGATGCTTCCCAGGATCAAGCGACCCCAGATGTCCCAAGCCTACCACACCTGAGCCACCTCGATGCTACCCAGGATCAAGTGACCCCAGATGCCCCAAGCCTACCACTCCAGAGCCACCAAGATGCTTCCCAGGCTCAAGCGACCCCAGATGCCCCAAGCCTACCACTCCTGAGCCACCTCGATGCTTCCCAGGATCAAGCGACCCCAGATGCCCCAAGCCTACCACTCCTGAGCCACCACGATGCTACCCAGGCTCAAGCGACCCCAGATGCCCCAAGCCTACCACTCCTGAGCCACCTCGATGCTTCCCAGGATCAAGCGACCCCAGATGCCCCAAGCCTACCACTCCTGAGCCACCAAGATGCTTCCCAGGCTCAAGCGACCCCAGATGTCCCAAGCCTACCACACCTGAGCCACCTCGATGCTTCCCAGGATCAAGCGACCCCAGATGCCCCAAGCCTACAACTCCTGAGCCACCTCGATGCTTCCCAGGATCAAGTGATCCTAGATGCCCTAAACCTACGACCCCCGAGCAGCCTCGATGCTTCCCTGGTTCAAATGACCCTAGGTGCCCCAAACCCACAACACCTGAACCACCACGTTGCTACCCAGGCAGTACTGATCCAAGATGTCCAAAACCAACGTCTCCTAAGCCTGTTTGTTATCCTGGTTCCCCAGATCCGAACTGTCCTCAACCTCCGCGACCAACAACCTTAAATCCCCCCACTTATTTGCCACCAGAGCCGACTACTCCCGCGCCTCCAAAATGTTTCCCGGGTAGCTCAGATGCGAGATGCCCCAAACCCACAACACCTGAGCCACCGCGCTGCTTCCCTGGATCAACTGACCCCAGATGCCCTAAGCCAACTACACCTGAGCCACCCCGATGCTTCCCTGGATCAAGTGACCCCAGGTGCCCTAAGCCTACCACACCTGAGCCACCTCGATGCTTCCCTGGATCAAGTGACCCCAGGTGCCCTAAGCCTACAACTCCTGAGACACCGCGATGCTACCCAGGATCAAGTGACCCCAGATGCCCCAAGCCTACCACTCCTGAGCCACCAAGATGCTTCCCAGGCTCAAGCGACCCCAGATGCCCCAAGCCTACCACTCCTGAGCCACCGCGATGCTTCCCTGGATCAAGTGACCCCAGATGCCCTAAGCCTACAACACCTGAGCCACCGCGATGCTTCCCTGGATCGAGTGACCCCAGATGCCCCAAGCCTACAACTCCTGAGCCACCGCGATGCTTCCCAGGATCAAACGACCCCAGATGCCCCAAGCCTACAACTCCTGAGCCACCGCGATGCTTCCCAGGCAGCACTGACCCAAGATGCCCGAAACCAACAACACCTACCCCTCCAAACTGTTATCCCGGCAGCACAGACCCACGTTGTCCCAAACCACCTACACCAACACCACCGAAGCCAGTTTGTTACCCCGGATCTCCTGATCCCAAATGTCCACAACCTCCACGTCCTACTACCTTAAATCCACCTACTTACCTGCCACCAGTAACACCAGGACCCAAATGTTATCCTGGTTCAACCGATTCGAGATGCCCGCAGCCAACTACGCCAGCTCCCCCTAATTGCTACTCGGGTAGTCAGGACCCTCGTTGTCCTAAACCCACCACACCTGCTCCACCAAACTGTTATCCAGGTAACACAGACCCACGTTGTCCCAAACCAACTACACCTGCTCCTCCTAGGTGCTTCCCTGGCAGCTCAGACCCAAGGTGTCCCCAACCAACGACACCAGCGCCGCCCAGATGCTTCCCGGGTAGTACCGATCCTAGGTGTCCCAAACCAACAACACCTGCTCGTCCAAATTGCTACCCTGGTAGCCAAGACCCCCGTTGTCCTAAACCAACAACGCCTGCTCCTCCAAGGTGCTTCCCTGGTAGCACAGATCCTAGGTGCCCAAAACCAACTACTCCAGCTCCTCCTAACTGTTACCCAGGTAGCCAGGACCCTCGGTGCCCTAAGCCTACAACACCTGCACCTCCAAAATGCTTCCCAGGTAGCACAGATCCTAGATGTCCTAAACCAACTACACCAACACCACCAAAACCGTGTTACCCAGGTTCCCCTGATCCCAAATGTCCTCAACCTCCGCGACCAACAACATTGACCCCTCCCACATACTTGCCACCTACATCACCGACACCTAACTGTTATTCCGGAAACACAGACCCACGTTGCCCAAAGCCGACAACACCAGCTCCACCAAACTGTTACCCTGGAAGCCAAGATACTCGCTGTCCTAAGCCTACAACGCCTGCACCTCCGAGGTGTTTCCCTGGCAGCACAGATTCAAGGTGTCCTGTACCAACAACGCCAGCCCCACCTAACTGTTATCCCGGTAACACAGACCCACGTTGCCCAAAGCCGACAACACCAGCTCCACCAAACTGTTACCCAGGAAGCCAAGATCCTCGCTGTCCGAAGCCTACAACCCCGGCTCCTCCAAAGTGTTTCCCTGGCAGCACAGACCCTCGTTGTCCAAAACCAACAACTCCCAAGCCGGTTTGCTATCCCGGTTCACCTGATCGGAACTGTCCGCAACCTCCGCGACCAACTACATTAACTCCTCCCACATACTTACCACCAGTAACAACTGGACCGAAATGTTATCCAGGTTCCACAGATTCTAGATGCCCTAAGCCAACGACACCAGCACCTCCAAACTGCTACCCCGGCAGCCAAGACTCTCGCTGCCCTAAGCCCACAACACCTGCTCCACCTAACTGCTACCCAGGCAGCACAGATCCCCGCTGTCCTAAGCCTACCACACCCGCACCGCCTCGATGCTTCCCAGGCAGCACAGATCCCAGATGCCCTAAACCAACGACACCAGCACCTCCAAACTGCTACCCCGGCAGCCAAGACCCTCGCTGCCCTAAGCCCACAACACCTGCTCCTCCTAACTGCTACCCAGGCAGCCAAGATCCCCGCTGTCCTAAGCCTACCACACCCGCACCGCCTCGATGCTTCCCAGGCAGCACAGATCCCAGATGCCCTAAACCAACGACACCAGCACCTCCAAATTGCTATCCCGGTAGCCAAGACCCTCGCTGCCCTAAGCCCACAACACCTGCTCCACCTAACTGCTACCCAGGCAGCCAAGATCCCCGCTGTCCTAAACCTACCACACCCGCACCGCCTCGTTGCTTCCCAGGTAGCACGGATCCTCGATGCCCTAAACCAACAACGCCAGCACCACCAAGATGTTTCCCAGGAAGCACAGATCCTAGGTGCCCAAAACCCACAACACCTGCTCCACCTAACTGCTACCCAGGCAGCCAAGATTCTCGTTGTCCTAAGCCAACGACACCCGCTCCACCAAGATGCTTCCCCGGAAGCACGGATCCCAGATGCCCAAAGCCAACGACACCAACACCTCCTAAGCCAGTTTGTTATCCCGGATCACCTGATCCCAAATGTCCCCAACCACCGCGTCCGACGACTTTAAATCCGCCCACATATCTGCCACCAGTTACACCTGGACCCAAGTGTTATCCTGGTTCAACCGATTTAAGGTGTCCTCAGCCAACCACGCAAGCACCACCACGATGCTTCCCTGGCAGCACGGATCCCAGATGTCCCAAACCAACAACCCCTGCACCTCCAAATTGTTTCCCAGGCAGCCAAGACCCTAGGTGCCCCAAACCTACGACCCCAGCACCACCAAACTGTTTTCCAGGTAGCACAGACCCTAGGTGCCCTAAACCAACCACACCAGCTCCACCTACCTGCTACCCAGGTAGCCAGGACCCCCGTTGTCCAAAGCCTACAACACCGGCGCCACCACGATGCTTCCCAGGCAGCATCGATCCTAGATGCCCGAAGCCAACGACACCAGCACCTCCAAACTGCTACCCCGGCAGCCAAGACCCACGTTGCCCTAAACCTACTACACCCGCACCACCAAGATGCTTCCCAGGCAGCACCGATTCTAGATGTCCCAAGCCAACAACACCTGCCCCTCCTAACTGCTATCCCGGCAGCCAAGACCCGCGTTGCCCTAAACCAACCACACCGGCACCACCTAGATGCTTCCCAGGAAACACGGATCCTAGATGTCCCAAGCCAACAACTCCCAAGCCAGTTTGCTATCCCGGTTCACCTGATCCTAACTGCCCACAACCCCCACGACCGACGACACTAAACCCTCCCACATATTTACCACCAGTTACACCTGGACCTAAATGTTACCCGGGCTCTACAGATGAGAGATGCCCTAAGCCCACTACACCTGCTCCTCCTAATTGCTACCCCGGTAGCCAAGACCCACGTTGCCCTAAGCCTACTACGCCTGCCCCACCTAATTGTTTCCCAGGCAACCAAGATCCTAGATGCCCAAAACCAACGACACCTGCTTCACCTCGTTGCTTCCCAGGAAGCACAGATCCCAGATGCCCTAAGCCAACGACACCAGCACCTCCGAACTGTTACCCCGGCAGCAAAGACCCTCGTTGCCCTAAGCCCACAACACCTGCTCCTCCTAATTGCTACCCAGGCAGCCAGGACACCCGTTGTCCAAAGCCTACAACACCTGCGCCACCGCGATGCTTCCCAGGTAGCACCGATCCTAGATGCCCCAAGCCAACGACGCCAGCACCTCCAAATTGCTACCCTGGCAGCCAAGACCCACGTTGCCCAAAGCCTACGACACCCGCACCACCTCGTTGCTTCCCAGGGAGCACAGATCCGAGATGCCCTAAGCCAACGACACCAGCACCTCCAAACTGCTACCCCGGCAGCCAAGACCCTCGCTGCCCTAAGCCCACAACACCTGCGCCTCCTAACTGCTACCCAGGCAGCCAAGATCCCCGCTGTCCTAAGCCTACCACACCCGCACCGCCTCGATGCTTCCCAGGCAGCACAGATCCCAGATGCCCTAAGCCAACGACACCAGCACCTCCAAATTGCTATCCCGGCAGCCAAGATCCCCGCTGTCCTAAACCAACCACACCGGCACCACCTAGATGCTTCCCAGGAAGCACGGATCCTAGATGTCCCAAGCCAACAACTCCTAAGCCAGTTTGCTATCCCGGTTCACCTGATCCGAACTGCCCACAACCCCCGCGACCGACGACACTAAACCCTCCCACGTATTTACCGCCAGTTACAGCTGGACCTAAATGTTACCCAGGTTCTACAGATGAGAGATGCCCTAAGCCAACGACACCAGCACCTCCAAACTGCTACCCCGGCAGCCAAGACCCTCGCTGCCCTAAGCCCACAACACCTGCTCCTCCTAACTGCTACCCAGGCAGCCAAGATCCCCGCTGTCCTAAGCCTACCACACCCGCACCGCCTCGATGCTTCCCAGGCAGCACAGATCCCAGATGCCCTAAGCCAACGACACCAGCACCTCCAAACTGCTACCCCGGCAGCCAAGACCCTCGCTGCCCTAAGCCCACAACACCTGCTCCACCTAACTGCTACCCAGGCAGCCAAGATCCCCGCTGTCCTAAGCCTACTACACCCGCACCGCCTCGATGCTTCCCAGGCAGCACAGATCCCAGATGCCCTAAGCCAACGACACCAGCACCTCCAAACTGTTACCCCGGCAGCCAAGACCCTCGCTGCCCTAAGCCCACAACACCTGCTCCACCTAACTGCTACCCAGGCAGCCAAGATCCTCGCTGTCCTAAGCCTACCACACCCGCACCGCCTCGATGCTTCCCAGGCAGCACCGATCCTAGATGCCCAAAACCAACAACACCTAAACCAGTTTGTTACCCCGGTTCCCCCGATCCCAAATGCCCGCAACCCCCACGACCTACAACATTAAATCCACCAACATATTTACCACCTACGACGCAAACACCTGGGCTACCACGTTGCTACCCTGGCTCCGACGATCCCAGATGCCCAAGACCCACTACTCCAGCGCCACCACGTTGCTACCCTGGCTCCAATGATCCTAGATGCCCAAGACCCACTACTCCTGCGCCACCTCGTTGCTACCCTGGCTCCGATGATCCTAGATGCCCAAGACCCACTACTCCTGCGCCACCACGTTGCTACCCTGGCTCCGATGATCCTAGATGCCCAAGACCCACTACTCCTGCTCCACCACGTTGCTACCCTGGCTCCGATGATCCTAGATGCCCAAGACCCACTACTCCCGCGCCACCACGTTGCTACCCTGGCTCCGATGATCCTAGATGCCCAAGACCCACTACTCCTGCGCCACCACGTTGCTACCCTGGCTCCGATGATCCTAGATGCCCACGACCCACTACTCCTGAGGCACCACGATGCTATCCAGGTTCAAACGATCCAAGATGTCCTAAACCCACAACACCAGAGCCACCTCGATGCTACCCAGGTAGCACAGATCCTAGATGTCCCAAGCCAACCACTCCTAAACCAGTTTGTTACCCCGGTTCCCCTGATCCAAAATGCCCGCAGCCCCCTCGTCCTACGACATTAAACCCTCCAACTTATTTACCGCCAACACAAACTGAACCAGCACCACGATGCTACCCTGGCTCCAACGATCCAAGATGCCCCAAGCCTACAACGCAGGAACCACCTCGTTGCTTCCCCGGCTCCAATGACCCTAGATGCCCCAAGCCTACGACACAGGAACCACCTCGTTGCTACCCTGGCTCCAATGATCCCAGATGCCCCAAACCTACGACACAAGAACCACCTCGTTGCTACCCGGGCTCGAATGATCCTAGATGCCCCAAGCCTACGACACAGGAACCACCTCGTTGCTACCCTGGCTCCAATGATCCCAGATGCCCCAAACCTACGACACAAGAACCACCTCGTTGCTACCCGGGCTCGAATGATCCTAGATGCCCCAAGCCTTCGACACAGGAACCACCTCGTTGCTACCCTGGCTCCAATGATCCCAGATGCCCCAAGCCTACGACACAGGAACCACCTCGTTGCTACCCTGGCTCTAATGATCCCAGATGCCCCAAGCCTACGACACAGGAACCACCTCGTTGCTACCCAGGCTCCAATGATCCCAGATGCCCCAAACCTACGACACAAGAACCACCTCGTTGCTACCCGGGCTCCAATGATCCCAGATGCCCCAAGCCTACGACACAAGAACCACCTCGTTGCTACCCTGGCTCCAATGATCCCAGATGCCCCAAGCCTACGACACAGGAACCACCTCGTTGCTACCCTGGCTCCAATGATCCCAGATGCCCCAAGCCTACGACACAGGAACCACCTCGTTGCTACCCTGGCTCCAATGATCCCAGATGCCCCAAGCCTACGACACAGGAACCACCTCGTTGCTACCCTGGCTCCAATGATCTTAGATGCCCCAAACCTGAACCCTCAACTCCAAGTTCTTGTTATCCGGGATCCCGAGATCCCAAATGCCCTCAACCATTCGCTCCCAGTAGCACAAACCCGCCATCAACATATTTGCCACCATTCCCCGAAGACAATGAAATCAAATCATCAAGGGTCAGCAGATTAGCTCCTAAGGAATTAGATGATGAGAAGTCTTACGAAGATAAGCAATCAGAAATAGGTAAGCAATTCCATGTAGATAGACGTTCTCTTTTCAGTTGTTTTTCTTTAGTAAAAATAATATCGTGTGACTTCTACACAATAAAATGTAACATAGGGCAGAAAACATTATTTCGAAATTTAAAATATTATACTTTGTGGTATAAGTTCTTTTCTTTTTATTTTCAGATTCTTTTGAATTTTCGCGAACACAACCGAGGTCGAGAAAAGTCCGTGATATTAGCGGCACCAGTGAATCTGCCGCATTCGCTACCAGCGGCACTGCCATCATTTACATTGCCATGGGCTCTGCTATACTTATGACTTTGTCACTAACACTTGCCATTTATTTGTACAAAAACAGCAGAAACCTTAAACTAAGAACTGTTTACGCAGAAGCGACAGTTAACACGCAGAACCCTTGTTGAAATTGATATTAACTATTAATGTGTTAAAATAAAATATTGTGATATTTTAATTTTTAATATTACTACTTAATGCATTCCAATTTGCGATTTTTACAAAATATTAATGGCTGCGTTATATGGATTGATTAACTTTTAAAGTAACTTTCACTGCCTTTTTAAGCTTTATCTAATATTATTTCGGGCGCTTTTGCATGCCTATTTTATCACTATATAAAATAGTGCCATAATAATATCTAATATTATATCGTGTCTTCTTTGATGCATCCTCACAATTTATAATGTATATTTTTATCCCTAGTCAATATTTTTTATGTATTAATTATGTATAATATGTTCTGATTTCATGATGTATAAAATCGAAATTACTCATTGTTTAAACATACTCATTTGTGATATTTTTTGTGTAAATACATAATATATTTACCAGTGCGTTGATGTGGCCATTGAATGTATAGTGTACGTAAAATTTTAACTTTAGATGACTTAGGTACACTCTGTTTGACACGAGTTGACTCTTCATAAGAAAATGAAAGTTTAGAAAATGTATTTTTTATTACAGAGTGTACCCGACGTCATGGAATCTTATTTTCAATGATTTTGTAATGTTAGTACCTAAGATTGCTTGTCGAGTCAATCTAAGTAAAACATTCTATGAATGTCAAGACATTGGTTTTATTTTATTCAATCCAAAAACCTTTCCTATCTGTACGATTCAAAGAAAGTCTTAGAAAAATGTCAGCCTTTGGCACTTGTCCCACCGCTGACGAGGAAGTGATTATCTATCGACTATTTTGTCGCTGAGGACACAGACAAAAGATAATAATAATATCTCTTGGCAGAGCAAACTAGGCAGAGCCTGTGCTATGGCAACCAGATAACTGATAAACATACTTATATATTTCTAAATACATACATATTATAGACAAATTACACCCAGACACAGAACAAATGATAAAGATATAGGTAGATCCCGTGTTAGTTAAAGAGACACATGCATTTATGGTCGATAGCTGGCTGTTCACACAAGACCTATCAAAAATAATACTCGCTCAGCGATACTGGCTCTGCGATGTTCGCTTGGCGTTCAGAAGTCAGAACTCACGTGGAGAGAATAGCGGTAATTTCTACCTATAGTGCGTCACACGCCGAACGAATGGTGCAAGTAATCGCTCGTCGCACAAGAGCACTCGCTTATAGCCGAGCGACAAAACTATCGGAACTACACACTCGCTGCTCGCTGGTTGCCATTCTGTATCCAGTCTCTAGCTTTACTCGCCACTCGCTTACGAGAAGCTGATTTGCTGTCGACTATTTCCTCGCTGAGGAAACAGACAAAAGATGTAGATCTCGTGTGAGTAAAAGAGACACATACATTTATAGTCGATAGCGGGCTGTTCACACTGCCGCTCTTACCACTAGTTTGTCTCAGCGACAAGAGCTATCAAAGATAATACTCGCTCAGCGATGCTCGCTTGTCAGTCAGAAGTCAGAACTCACGCCAAGAGACCAACGGTAATTTTTACCTATGGTGCGCCGCACGCCGAGCAAATGGTGCGAGTTATCGCCCGTCGCACAAGAGAAGTCGCTTATAGCCGAGCGACAAAACTATCGGAACTACACACTCGCTGCTCGCTGCGGTGAGACAAGTGCCTTAAAATCGTGCGTTAAAAACTTCTAAACAGAAAAAAAAAAACAAAAACAAAAGGACATTTGAAGTTGTTGTTTTTTTTCTATTCTAAAGTGTGTCTAAAGTAAAACATAGGTGACAAAAAAAAACATGATCAAAATTACTGGTAATTTTATTTACGAGAAAATACAAGTCCATGTTTTTGTAGTGATCTACAAAAAACATAGGTACCTACTTAAATTTACATTTTAAAAATCTAAAAATTAAACCTGTCAGTGTGGTATGGTAACTAATAAAATATCACCTTAAATGAAAGCACATTATACTTAGTAATAGAATACATGAAGTTAATTTCTACCACGAACTTACGAGGAAAATTTTCAAGTACAAATCATAAAAAAACTCAAATAAGTTAATAAAGTTTTGTATAATAAACAAACTTCTTTCAAAACAACAAGAAGTAGTTGAGAGTAAGGGGATAACATTTTCCACCCCTTAAGATTCTTCGACAGCCATTTCTTTTTTACATTTGTAAGTACAAATATAAATAACAATCAATTAAATATCAAGATGCTAACTGGCTTCACTCAGACTAAATGATCAAGTATACCTGCACCCCAACTGCGTAACACCAACACGTTTTTTTATCAGAATCCTAATAGAAATATCGATTTTACTTTATTTTGAAAAAATATCTGCTTAGCAACGTATCAAAACAAACACACATTGCCTTGTGTTGCGCTATATCACGCAGATTTTTATAAGTACAAAAGTATCAAACACAAAGCACTAGCTAAAATTCTAGGAGCACTACACTATACCTACATAATAATTTTAAAAGTACTTAGGTAATTAAATCTACCGGTCTGTAAGTTTCAATCTAATGGGTCCATTTGGCGTGTACATAGGATGTATATGGTAGTCCATTGGTTCATGGTGATACTCCATTTTGAAAGCTTGCACCATCTGCAAAACAATTTAGTAACTTAAAGATATTCATCCACTAAATAAAAGCCCAACTTAACTATAGAATTAATCAATATGTACACATCCAAATCGCAATAAAATAAATGCACTTTTTTCAAAGTACCTACTAAAAAAATGCCAAACAAAAAATGAAAGGGCGGCACATTCTTAATTCGAATTTTTTTACATTTTGTTTGAATATTCTCGCTAACATGCAGACATTTTGTTTTTCTTTTTATGAACAAGAAGTGCGTCTGCGGAATGTGCAGAATGAGCAAGAGAAAAACTGATAAAAGCCAAATGCGTTTTTATACCTTGCAAATAACCGTATGAATTTCAAGTTCAGCAAATCTTCTGCCAAGGCACATTCTTTTCCCATAGCCAAATGGTAGTGATGCGAAGGGATGATGTTTTAGTGAAGGAGATCTGTTCATCCACCTCTCTGGCCGGAACTCTGATGCGTTGCTGAAATAATCGTCGCTGTTCCCCATAACATAGTGCTGAAATATTACTTGAGTCTGAAAAACAAAAAAGTTTTTAATAACAATAAATGTAGTATCTTAATCACATAATTTTGTAGGTCTCTAGAAAGACCGCAGAACTAAGCATAAGTTTATTTATCGCTAAAATTTAACTGGCACAGTGCACTATTTAATTACTATATTAGCATAACTATGTGTTTTAGTTAATACACTATTTGAGCCATGTCTCTTAAACTAGGCAATAATACATGTATCTTAAGAGATAGTGTTCGACATGTTCAGGGATTGACCTCTATACATAATTATAATATGTAAGATAAATGGATTGTGTAAACATTACGTTGGTGGTGGTTGATGGTTATTAGAAGTGTGTGTGTAGTGTGTGGTCAATTATCTAAACTAATATAATTGTTGTTGTTGTTTTTTGTTGTTGTTGTTGCTACTATTGTTGTCGTTGTTGTTGTGTTGTTGCATTGTTTGTTCGTATCTACGCTTTCCCTGAAATTGTATTCCTGAAAGTCCTTATACGATTACGTGAATTTTTCACGTATAAAAGCTGCACTAACACTGAGTACCTTTTATTATGGATGGGAAATCATCAAATGACTTCTTCCGCTCTGGGTGGAGCGGAAGGGCGTGTCAGACTCTTACTGACTAAAACCCACCCGTGTTCCTTCGAAAGACCTACACTTTTATCATAGCAGCATAAGTTTGTCATTACCCCTTAAGATCGTTCTGTAATTTTCCATTTGCCCTCTTACTATGTCGTGTCAAAGCCATCATGATTCATCATCATCAGCCGAATGACGTCCACCGCTGGACATAGGCCTTCCAAAAAGGGGGGGATTGCCACAATCGCCACGCATGGCGAGCGGATTGGCGACCGCAGTATAGCTGTTGCAATGCACAGAGAATGCTGCTGCCCATTCTCTGGTGAGTCCCTTATTCGCCTCTCACGACTCCCACGGGAAGTGATGGGATGGTACTATTCTTTTACGTCCGACACCATACAGAACGCCATCATGATTCCGATGTGAAAAAGGGATAGTACTATTCGTCCTGTATGACATAACAGTACGTTAAATTGACAGTTATATTTGTAACTTACTCCTTTAGGTATATTGTATCCACAAATAACTGTATCCTTGGTCAGCTGGCGACCATTGCCGATTACAACAGGATACATTCTGCGAAATAAAACAATAAATATGTAGGTAGGTATCCAAGAAAGGTATTTTAAACCTTACAACATGTTCAGGTAAGAAATGGGAATACAATATCGTTTCGTTTTATGGATGTCACCGGAAAATTGCAAACAATTTTTTCTTAAGACTCGTATATATTGGAAACTATTGCATTTTGATGGGATTTATTGTATACAAAACGCTTTTTTCATAATATATGAAATTATAATCTAAATAAGAAGAGATTTATTACAAACTTACGGGGTCTTCAATTTACCGGTGACATGGACACCCTTTGACCATTACCTATTTATCCTTCCTAGTTGCAAGCGATAATGCACAATTATTTCTCCACAATATTATTGTTACCTTAACTCTACGGTGACATAAAGGAGGGGCATTATATTGTGGGAGACTGGTGCCTAAACTAGGCTCAGGGCCTGTATTTCAGGTCACCAGGACTCCTTAATTTAAGTTTAACAAATTATGTTATGTACTCGTACAAACGGTATGCAATTAGGACATGTTATTTTTATAAGATGATCTATACCTACATCCTTTAATTATTTTAAGTATTGTACCTAGGTACCAAACCCGAAAATAGTTTGTTCAGAATCAACTGCTATAATTTTAACACCAAATAAAACATTTTGTCCTAAAAATATTTAAAATATTGCAAGATGGCCACCGATGGTCAAACTATTTTGTATACAGGGGATTTGTTATTAAGTACGTTCTTTGAAATGGGTTACACTAGAGCCGATTTGCAACGTTACCTGTATGTATAACTATTTGTCTCACTAACCTCATAACTTCTTTCACGCAAGCCTTCAGATACGGCATCTGGTTGACATCTCCGGGCTTCATCGGCCTGTCCTGCAGCACTTTGTTGATTTCTTCGTACAGTCGCTCCTGGACTGAGGGTCTTAATGATAACTGGTATAGAATTGAAGCTACCGCGTTTGATGTCTGGATTGAAAGAAACATTTGTCTTATATAGCGTGTTCTATAAAAATACTTAAGTACTAAGAGTGCTGGATGAGTAGAATTGGAAAATTGTATCTTTCCTTTCTAAGCCATAAATCTCCTGGCTTTTTTCCTATTTAGGGTCTACCTGACACTGTTACGCCACTCTTTGTAACTAAGCGTCTGCCAGGGTTGCGGAATTTATTCGAAAGAGTCACCGCGGCCCTGGAACGCAAAGGGCTTTAGAAGGAACACGGGTTTTAGTCAGTAAGAGAGAGCGTAAGAAGTTATTTGATGATTTCCAATCCTTAAAAAAAAATATTTCTGGCGTTAAGCCCATCATATCATCAGATAGTCCAAGTAGTCGGTGGGCGTCCTCTGCCAGTTTTGCCTTCCTTTATGACTATGACCTATCTGGTCATAATATGGTCTTCACTATGATAGAATACGTGACCAAACCAGCGCAGGCCGTTCCATTCTGAGTGGCTATTTGAATTATTTCCTAACAAAGAACCTAGGTTCGCCACATCCACAATTGAATACCAATTAATCTGCGGCGAAGCATTATATAAGGATATTTTTAACCAGATTATCCGAATAGCATTGCCTAATCATTTCATTAAATCACTAGCGTTCGTTATGCAATTTATTGCTACAAGTTTATCAAGCAAAGACATTGCTTTTTGGCAATGATTGCTATGAGATTTTTGTCAGGCGACTTCTAATGACTTGTTCTGTATTTACCTTGCTTATTTAAACAGAATCCATGTTAGATAGGCTCTTACCGTGTCGATTCCTACTAAGAACAGGTCCAGAGCTGCCACGGCTGCTACTCTTGGGCCTGCAGCTGCTACCAGGTCTTGCAACAGTGAATTACTGCTGCCGATATCTTCGCATTCCTTTAGCGCCTTCTCCACATGTCTGAGAGTAACGCTGCAATGAAATTGAACGCTAGTTATTTTTAAAAATAAAAGCCTTCTCAATCATTAAATCTTGTCTAAATGGACTTTTTGGAGTATTTTGGGCTGGCAACTCCTTTATCAGCATGTAATAAGTTGTAGCATGATTTTATATTCTTCAACTAGTGCCGATACGATATCGAGAACAGTTTGCCTGTAGTTAGTTGTATAATATAAGTAGAAACACGGCCAAAAAATCAGCAGGTCAGGTCATGTAAATGTGTTGTATGACTAGATTATTGTGCCTCAATAGCTCTGCAATAGCAGAAAAAATGGTTTCTTATTCAGTCTCCTCACCTAAGGATAGTGTCCAAGGCAGCGACATACTGCCTGAACATCTTAGTAGGGTACAGTCTCCACCAGGGGGCGCGCAGTTCCAGTTCACCCACGCTTAGGAAGACAAACAATCAAATTATAAAATGATGAGAAGGTGTAAATAAATTGGTTGATACTTGTCAGACATGCTTCTAGACCGAGCTTATTTATTCAATACTAGCTACCGCCCGCGACGGACCGCGTGATTGTCGAAAATTATCCCAAGGGAACATAGTCCCGGGATAAAAACTCTCAATCCTATGTCCTTTCCCGGGACTCAAACAATCTCTATACGAAATTTCATCGAAATCGGTCCAGCCGTTTGCGCGTGAAGAAGTAACAAACACACACACACACTCACAAACTTTCGCCTTTTTAATATTAAGTAGTGTGAAGTGTGATCAAGTAACGTTTTATCCACTAGATACCTTTACACTGTAAAGTTTACAGTATAGAAATCAAAGCCTAGGTTGATTCTTTGCAAATTAAAATTCATGTTATAATACAGGGTTAAACTTACACTCCAGAGACCATTTGTGAACTTCGTTTAAAAAATCGCTTGGTGTTTCTGATTCTTCATTTCTTATACTACGTATTCTGAAACATGACACGGATTTTTAATAAGACAAGCCACATTTTTTCTAGTGACCATGACGTAACATCAAATATGTAGTTTTAATGAAACTTTGAAGTAGTATTGGGCGAAACATATATGTACAATGCAGCAGGACTAATGTGCCAGAGTCGTTACGCAGTGAAAGTCAAACTCAAACTCAAAGCATTTATTTCAATTAAACCAATACAGGCACTTTTGAATAGTCAAGGTCGGTCTGTCCAAAGAGATGAAGCTAATTATACGTTCCCAAGTGTAAATCTTTATGGAGAAAAACGTGCAAGAAACTCCACGGACACTCTTTTAAATCAACCTTTTTTTACAATGATATGGTTACAAACATACATATATGTGAGAACGATGTAGAAAGACTTGCACGATCAAGCGTCAAAAGTAAAAAAAAAAACAACAATTCAAGGAACAAATAATTAAAGTAAACCGTGGCAGCTGAGACATGACCAGTCCTAGCTGACGGCGCTCGCTCAGCAATATGACGCCTGCGCTAGCACCATTCGGCTCAACCACTTTGAAGAGTGCCAAATGATCCAGCACCATCAGCCAGACTTTTAAGTCAGCATGACTCTCCCAACCGCCAGGGCACATTCAAGTCGGAGGCCCGGCGTCGTCGCTGAGGAATTGGCGCGTTATAGGCGTCCATGACCGGTTGGTTGGAGAAGGCAACACACCGGGAAAAGTGGAAGGCTTATGGGGAACGCCTTTGCCCGGAAGTGGGACAGTATAAATTGATAAAAGAAATGAATATTTTGGTTTGTAATAGGTGAGAACGAACAACATTACCTTTGGATAAAAGCGTCTGCAACTTCAGCCACAGGTACCGTGTACTGAGCTGCGGCTCCAGCACTCAACGCTACACGAGACACTTTGGTTCGGAAGGCGGACCACTGCTCGCCATGTCTAAAACGAAATAATAAAGAATTCTTTAGTAATTACAGAAGTTATCATTGATTGGTTTGCCTACAACTTCAATCGTTGGCTCAATTTTGTATGTTCAATGAAACTTTATTTGGCCCAGGAACACAGTTCACTTACGTCAGATTTAAATTCGAATGCAAATAAATGGACGTCAATACAAATAAATAAAACGATGATACAAAGATACTGCAATAAAATCAATCACAAATAAAGCAAAACTGTAGTACAGAATCTGTCAAATTTCTTTAATAGATTTTCAACTTTATCGCTAAAGCATTAGGTTCAAGGATTGATTGGGAAAATTTGACAGTTTCGTGTAGCTTGACATCAAGCACACACACACACACACTACATACTGGCGTCTGGACATCCAAAACAAGGTAACACAGTTGGCTAATTAGACACAAAGGTTTTATGACAAAATTAATGTAATTCGATTTTAAATGGGCCGATGACTTAGAGGTTGCAGGAATCCGTTTGATGCCAGAAGGACGAGCTAGCCCCATATCGATTGGCAATGTGATGACGCTTAGGACATTAGATGATAAATCTAACAGGAACATACAAATAAAGTAACTAAAAAAATACTGTATAAAAACTTCTTTGAAGTTCACTAAAACCATTTTGACTGGCCTGTTGGTCGAGTGGTTAGTGACCCTGACTGCTAAACCGGAGGTCGTGGGTTCGATTCCCACCCAGGACAAATCTTTGTGTGATGAGCATGATCATTTGTTCTGTGTCTGGGTGTAATTTGTCTATAATATGGATGTATTTAGAAATATATAAGTATGTTTATCAGTTGTCTGGTTGCCATAGCACAGGCTCTGCCTAGTTTGGGATCAGATGACCGTGTGTGAGTTGTCCCAAGATATTATTATTATTATAGATATTATTATTATTAACCTTTTTTTATCCTCTCCAAGTGCTTAATAATTCTTACTTTCTTTGGCCTGTCTACTGTTTCTTGTGCTACCCTAATATTGTCAGGGATAACTTTTAATTGGCTTTCTTTCACTAACTGTCAACTATCTGTATCCTAACTGTAAGTTTTCTTAAGAAATAAAATAAAAGTACTTAAATATACATATGTCTTCTATACATGTTATAAAAATGTCGCTGTCTGTACATGGAAGATATATGAGAAAAACATTATTGGAACCTTTATCAACGCAAATAGCACCCAAAACAATGATTGTTAGAATTTTTGTCTGTTTGTTTGTTTGGTTGTGCGTTTGTGCACGTGATTTAGATGTAAAAACCACATCTAAACTTACCTATACTTTGTGTCATAATTTATGTTGTCAATCGGCTCATAAATAAATAAGTTATGCCAATTTAAAGAATCACGTCGAACATTTGTTAAACTATCTATATCTATCTATTCTTTCTCTGTTCAGTAGCATTGACTGAAACTTTACTAAAATTCATAATCTTAAATAAAAATATCTGCCCCAAGTAACTATTCCACGCGGACGAAGTCGCGGGCAAAAGCTAGTATTAAAATAAAATAATAAAAACTTACACCGCAATGACACCAGCGCAGTTTTCCTCGGCACCGAAGAAGTCTTTCCTCAAAGTGTGTTTGTAGTAGTTCAGAGAGGGCATGGACGGCCTGAAAATACAAGATATGACAGTTCTGTCTTCCAAATGACATTATCATTCAAGCTTTTAACACTTTCAGTGCCCAGAACTCAGCATATGGGTCGAACAATAATTTGTTCGTGTGCCCACGAGTCATCGTTACTTATATGTAACGAACAAATTATTGTTCGACCCATAAGCTGAGTTCTGGGCACTGAAAGTGTTAATGACATTATCATCCATAATAGGTTTGCCTACAAAATCCACCTCATCATCCATCCATTAATCTTCTTAAGATCCGAAATTGAAGCTTGAACCTTCAATTCCTTTATGTTAAGTTACTTTTATTGTTTGGTAAGACACTAACAATGATTTCAAATAACTTAGAGATATCTATCTGCACCAATCGGTTCTTAAGTGGTTCAGTGTGAGAGCTTTTCGGAAATTTATTTTATATATTCGGGGATTTCGAGATGAATTTGGTTCTTTTTTTTTTGACGTGACAACGTCTAATAATTGAACGCTGGCTGCACGCACGAAAACGGATGACTCATTGTGACGTTACGCTCATTGCAACGTCTTTTATAATGCGCACAGCAAAGGAGTGGAACTCTCTGCCTGCGTCTGTGTTTCCGAACGCATACAACCCTAATCTCTTCAAAATTAGAATGAACAGGCTTCTTCTGGGTAAACTCGCTCCATCGTCGTCCTTGTGTCTGTCATCTATCACCTAGACTAGAGTCAAGAGCAAACTCATAGCAAATAATAAAAAAAAAAAACGTTACGATCATTTCATCAATGTTTTGTTATGACGTTGTCACGTTAAACTATCGTCCGTAAACCGACTTTACAGACAACCAATTTTTTTTGTTTATTCCACCTGAAAATCTCACCTGTGCGGTGCCGCGTCTTCACCCCTGAACACCCGTTCCACCTCACTGGCATCGAAGACAAATAGCATATCAGGCCTCCCCAGCAGACCCGTCACCTTCACACAGTTGCCAAACTCCTCACGAAGGGACAGACAAACCTTGTCTATGTGCTCCACAGAATAGCCGCCTGAAATCAGAGAACTTAATTTAGTCTTAATTTTAGCTTGGACAGTAACTTCATATCCCCTATTTTCACTGCCGATCCTATCGGGGACAATACCTTATAAATACTATCAAAGTCAAAGACAAATCATTTATTTCAACTAGACCATTAAAAGGCACTTTTGAAACTCCATAGTTACTCTTTTCAAATATAAGTTTTACAATATTTTGTATACATACATAGATTAATTGATTATATTATGTGATATCTAACTTGTAGTGTATGGTACGTCTTTAGGTTATAAATCGTTTCACTGCTATCCCACCAGGAAAATATGACAAGCGCTTATACCCTACATACCTACGTATACGTATATATACGTATGACGAACATACAAATATTGAACTACATCTTGCTATGAGAAGCAATAGGCAATTTGCAAAAAAAGAAAAAAAAATATTTGCATAAAATACTAAGCTGTCAATAATAATTATAAAATATAATTTCATAATTTTTACAGCGATGAAGTTATAAAGCTTCAAAGTTGATAGTTAGAAAGAGAAGTCCGACACCAACTCTGGCGTCAAATAATTGACATAGAAAACAGCGTTTTCGCGAGAGGGACAGATATATGTATTTGTTTAAAATAGTTATATCTCGTTTGTTTTTCGGTCTGTTTTGATTCTATTTTAACTGTTAGTATTATATTTTTGTAAATTTCTAGATTTTTATAATAAATATTTTTTATTTATTTTAACTCACATCGCATTCTGCAATTGCCAAAAAAAATCTTGTTTCCCTATATTTTGACAACATTTGTAATTGATTATCGCTGAGGCTGCGGCCACACTACCTTGCCGTGTACCGCCCGTTTAACGCAATAATTATGGCATTAAATTACTGCCAAAATTACCGCGTGAAGTGGCGTGGTTATACTACAGTTACCACGTTGATCGTCTTTGATATGCGAAGAAAGACCGCCACCGGAATTGCCTACCTTCATTATGGCCATATTGATTGACATTGTAAAATTATGGCCATAAATCGCTGCTAAACTTAGGTGTTGTTTCAATTATGGCCATAATTATTGCCACATCACGGTAGTGTGGCCGTAGTATGAGATGATAATAAATTTATTTCGACTTGAAAATAATGTTTTTTTAACTACGATATGTCGCCTTCAAATAAATCGATGACGAAGACGCCGTTGACTTTTAAACGTGCCGATGCCAGTTCTCTCCACGAACTCATTAATTTAAATAAGTAATTAAGAAGGAAGGAAAATTATCAGTAATCAATACGTACCTACTAATCATGAGCGGAAATAAATACCGACAAGTTCCTTCATAACAAAATGCCTTGTAAGGAACAATAAACATACATTTAATTAAACCAAGTTAAATGCTTTAACAGCTCATTCTATCACGCAATATTTATCATCAAAAGTTTGTGTCTGCAATTGCAAATTGCAAAAGAATAATCCGATGATGAGAGGATCCATTATACATCCTCCTGTTTTTAGAACCCACATACGTTTACATAATTATTTATCACTATCCCCTTTTTATTTTAAATTATTTAAGTCCATACAAAGATTTTATGGTAGACCGCCATTGTTCCCATCAAATTAAGTTTATGTAATAACTATTTAAACAATAAAGCATATTGTCTATCTTCATTCTCTTAAGGGTTCCGTACCCAATGTGTAAAAACGGGTCATTATTGCTCATAAACCTTGATAGCTAGACAGTTGAAAATTTCACAGTGTATTTCTGTTACCGCTATAACAGACGCATCTCAACTATCGCATACAAAAACGTGATGACGATGACGATTCGGTTTGTGGTACGGAACCCTTCGTGTGAGAGTCCGACTCGTACTTGGCCGGTTTTGCACTGTTAAATTTGACTTGTGTTCGACCATCTTATTCGGTACCATTAAAGCCCGACAAAACCAATCGCATTAAATTCACCTCTTAGTATTGACCTTAGAATAGTCTGGGTTAAAGAAAGTGGCGGACCTCCGCTAGGTACTTTTACCTACGCTCCTAGACCTTTAACCAGTCAAACAAGAGATGAAACGTAATCTGATCCCAGTAGAAACTGTACTGGTTAGTGTAGTCCCGTTCCCTACGGTTTCACTTTCAAAACAGTCGGTCAGTGAGTACTGTGGGTAGTGTCGACACCTCTCCCTAAGAAAGTGAGAGCTCGATTAGACTCATCGTTTCTCGTTTATCGATATAATTAATCGTAACACAAATTTCGGTACAGTTGCTATGTGAAATTTTAAATCGTAATTTCTACTTCGTGAGTATTTTTGCCAGAGCCGAGCGTTTTGGGTTCTCTCGTGTTTAGTCAATGCTTTGAAGTCGGTCATAAAAAGCGAATATTCCGTACAGTACTGCAGCGCTATTTTATTGTTTTCGTCATTTTATAGATCTCTGGATTTATTATCTATGCGCCTTCATCATCGCCGTCATCATCATCATTCACTACCCGACTACACCCACTTTTGCTGGGGAGTTTGATGCGCCACTTCTTCTTCCCAGCTATAACACTAGGAAGTGGTGACGGGCGGGAATTTTGGGGGACTGTCTTTATGTAGAAGTTTGACGTTCAAAAAGTGCTGGCACTCAGCCTAATTTAAATAAATGACTTTTGATTTGATTTGATTTTGACTACCTTGCATTGGCCTCTCGTTTCTTTGCCAATCCCCACGTTCCTATGCACCTCTCATCCAGTTTCTACCCGCGATGGCAAAAATGTCGTCTGCCCATCTCGATGCCGGGCGCCTAACATGCCTAATACCAGTCCTTGGTCGCCACTCAGTCACTGCATTCATGAGAAACCACGAAATATATAGAATACTAGCGGTCCCGACAGACGTTGTCCTGTCCGAACGTTTGCTTTGTGTATGACGAAAAATTATCGAAATCGATTACAGCGCCACCTACCGGGTCCAATTGTAAATCTAAACCATTCTCGAATCCCCTTGAACACACACAAAAAAATTCATCAACATCGGTCCAGCCGTTTAGGAAGAGTTCAGTTACATACACACGTACACATGAAATATATAGAAAACTAGCGGTCCCGACAGACGCTTTCCTGTCCGAACGTTTCCTTTTTGTATGACGAAAAATGATCGAAATCGATTTCAATGCCACCTACCGAATCCAATTGTGAATCTAAACCATTCTCGAAGCCCCTTGAACACACACAAAAAATTTCATCAACATCGGTCCAGCCGTTTAGGAGGAGTTCAGTGACATACATACACACTTACACAAGAAATACATATATATTAAGATAACTTAATAAATTGAATGCGAAATCTATGTACAACTTTGTAAATCCTATTTACCAGATACTCAGACTCAATTTTCTACGTCGCGTAATAAAACAAGATTGAATCGAGTTGTTCTAGATTTCAAGTCAAGTTACTTCATGTTTGGTTTTTCTAATTAAAACTGCTTAGTCTGCTGCAAAAATTTCGTAATGAAATACCTAGGTCTATCTAGAGTTTCTTTAAAACGAACCACGTCAACCGTTTTTCCACAAGCAGAATCATTATGAGTATGCGAAAATACAAAAAGAACATCATTGCACACAACCTTAATACATATTTAAATAATGATAATTATGTACATACAATTATAAATTTTAACTTTCATGCATCCATTTAGAGCTATACCAAAATTGCATTTGTATGCACATTCAATACGTCATATTTTTTTAGTGAAATGAGTGAGTGCATTGTTTATTAAACTTTCACGTCCACCAACGGTTGTTCTGTTTGAAAAGTGCGTATTATAAATGCTTTATAAACTTGATAAGCATACACTTTTTTTTTTTAATATGGGTTTGTTCTTGACTCTAGTCTAGGTTATAGGTGACAGAGACAAGGTCGACGATGGAGCGAGCTTACCCAGAAGAAGCCTGTTCACTCAATTTTGAAGAGATTAGGGTTGTATGCGTTTGGAAACACATTTGAAGAAAGAAGTAAGTAATGTATTATTTATATTGTAACAGAGTAGTATTAAAATTTTGATATACAATAAAGTACATTCCGTGTATCTATTTCCGTTTTAGAGCATAATGATAATCTGCACAAATTAAAGTCGTTAAATAAAGTAGGTAAGTAGGAAACTCCCTGTTTCTGGAATTAAATTATTGACGTACCTATCAGCCCCAGGATTGGGACCGATATGTCTGCCGCATGTCAGATGAGTTTTGGGCTAAAAGAACTACTAATTGGATCCCATCCAATGCTAGGTGACATCGTGGAAGACCAAGACAAAGGTGAAGAGACGAACTTGACTCTTACCTGAAGAACTGGCCTGCAATGGCAGGAGACAGACGTGTGTGGAAATGGGAGAGGGAGGTCTTTGCTCAACAGTAAAACATAAGGGCTACTTTGTATTAGATTACATAATAAATTTAATGCAAGTCAAGTGATGCGGCGGTTGAGTAAATCATTAAATGCGCGTTTGACAATTTGGCACATTCATTTTTCGAATCGTTCCAGGAACTTGACCCAAGTTTTCCAAGAGCTTTCCAAAGTGCCAATAGAGTAGTTGCTCTGGTACAGTAGGTTATAGCGTCAGTTCCACATAAACACCATCATCATCAGCATATGCCTAGCCTTCTCCCAACTATATTGGGGTCGGCTACCAGTCAAACCGGATTCAGCTGAATACCAGTATTTTACGTGGAGCGGCTGCCAACCCATTAACTGGGTGACACGGATACTCCTTGGCAAGACTGGTGTCAGATTTACTGGCTCCTAACAAAAAAATAAATACACGTAAACATCAAACGTTTATAATGCGTAAACGTATCAATCATCACAAAATTGTATAATTTTATTCTCCTTGTATCCGTCAAAAGATGCCTCAACAACCTCGCTGTTTGGTGATTACAGCCAAAGTGACCATTGTTCTCACTTCAGTGGGACATCCCTGAACTGACTTTACATCGTCATCAACTTAACGTACATTTGACTTTACAACGTCGTAAAATACTATTGGTAGTGTATGAATTTGATTGTTATTGTTCCTTTGTTGTTGTCGAAAATAACTTGAGAGATTTTAACATGAGTTTTACGCATCAGCTTTGCTTCCAGGTTTACTTTCACCCGAAAACAGATAAATTGTAGACTTGTGCTCTGATTGGTTCCCATTTTATTATAATCCACAATTTCTCGGAATGATTTCGCGAGATTATAGAGTATCAAAGTTTGATGCGTAAAATATTATTCCAAATGTTCAGTTGACAATTTATCGAGAGTTTACAATCCCTCAAGTTATTTTATAATCTTACGGAGTTTGCCATTTTCCGGTGACATAACTAAACGTATAAAAATAATGTTTAGGAGTTTGTCCGTCAAAGAGGTTACCTTTCCGTTACCATCTGTGTAGAGAAACGAGAAACACATTACAGAACAAAACATTACACCTTTGATCCCCAAAATTGAGATGTGAAAAATTCAATTATATTCAAGTCCCAGTTTCAATAGCCAGGCCAGCACAAATCCACATTATGTAAGAAAAATGAGACAACTCTTTGGTAAATCAAACACAAAGTATTTTGCTTTTATTGACTAAAACCCAATCGTGTTCTTTCTAAAGAACACGCGTTCCAGGGCCGCGGTGACTCTTTCGAATAAATTCCGCAACCCGGGCAGAAAAATATGAAGCCAGTTTCACGTTTCAAAGCGTAGATCACTATGGATAAAATCATGCAGGAAACTCTACGGACAATCTTTTAAATCATGTGATGTAAAACAAAAATCCTGGTTTCATCATTCTTGTAGCTTTTTTATTTGAAAACAATGTACCTACATAAAAATCGTATCGTGACATCACAAGTATTTTTACCATGTACATATATGTCACCGAAAAACTGCAAACGCCGTAAGATCGTAAAATATCGCGTGAAATTGTAAACTATTTTTTCCTTAAATAAGACACGGATATATTGGAAACTGTTGAATTTGCATGGTATTTATTGTATACAAAACGATTTTTTCATAATATATCAAGAAATTATAGTCTACTACAGATTTATTACACTGTTACGCAATTTTCCGGTGACATATATATACCAAGTTGAATATAAGGTTGTGGTCCATCAAACTATTCCCGACCCGTTTAGAAACTTGACTAGCTCCCGGATCAACAGTTTCTATTTTCTAATCTGAGGTCTAGAACAACCTAACCCTCGCAGACCTCACATACAGGTGTCTGGGTCTACTTTCTAATTACCTATATTTCCCACGCTACCTGTTTTTATTGAAGGTATTGCACTTGCACCTCTAATTGGCTATTGAGAAGGTTTCACGTCATTTCACTACATATAGAAACGAAGTATTTATAAAAGACTGAAAGAAAGAAAGAAAATTAGTTTATTCTGCCGGAAAAAACGCACAGAAACACTAAAAAACTTATCAACTACAATTATAACAAAAATAAATAAAAACAATAAAAAACCGCATCACTATCAGCCCATGTCAGGACTGGACATTAATTAAAACGTGTCTCTGGTCACACCACAGACAAAACAGAACACAGTTCAGCAGTTGTCTATGGCATGACGACCGACTGACTGACAGCGACATGTAAACAAAACAATAATAAAAATATTAAACAGTGAAAATAATGTAGAAAATAAACTGCTTTGCTGTTCTTCATTTATAATGGTTGACGTGGAATAAATAGGTAGGGAAACTAAAAAGTATATTTATAGGGTTTAGAGGGTCTTGTCTAAAATTAGCAACACCCCAGGTATGTGTGAGTTTTCCTAAGAAAAAATTACTTCCTCATTCAATCACTGTCACTTTTGCAGCAACGTCAAAAAACTTAGCAAAGATGTAGTCGGTCGGTTCTATCATCTCTTAATAAAGATAAACAGGTACATTCTTTAGAATACAGACTGGAATCAAATTAACTTAGCGAAACTTCGCAGACGTTGGTATCTACTTGTAATGATGAAAAAACAAAAAAAAACAATAGGTATATAAAAAATTTAAAAACCGGCCAATAACTTGTCGAACTTATACACGAAGGGTTCCGTATAGGGCCCCCTTATATTTTCAATTGTATCATATTTAGTATTTAGTATTTATATTTAGTATTTGTTGTTATAGTGGCAAAAGAAATACATCATTATAAGTGGCAAAAAATTGCGTACTTAAAAAGCGTTAAAATTCAAGTTTCAATATCATCTCGGTGACAATTAATGTCAAAAACGTGTCAAATGTGGGGTAATTAGTCTTTAACTGTTTGCGACTGAAAAAAATGGTGACCACCAGTAAGCTTGAGAACAGGGAATAGGGCATTCCCTATTCTCAAGCTTAATGGTGGTCACCATTTTTTTTTTTTATGGATGCGAAAGGAAGGGCATGTCAGACTCTTACTGACTAAAACCCATCCGTGTTCCTTCTAAAGCCCTTTCCGTTCCAGGGCCGCGGTGACTCTTACGAACAAATTCCGCAATCCTGGAACTGGTGGTCACCATGCACCGTCAACCGTGCAACGATTGCACAAGGAAGGGAAACCATTGCGTGTTGCGCGTAACTCCGGAACTTGCCCCTATTACCAGCACCCGTAATTTGATTGTTTGTTCTGCAAATACCAGCTGTTTAGATCTCTAATTGTGAATTTTAGAAGGTCCATTCCCATATTGGAAAAAGTTCGAAATCTAGTAGCATGATATTACTGCTCAGAAACAGTAAATAGGTATCGAAAACTTGGCAAAAATGTGGATAAATTAAAATTGCGGGGAATCAGTTACAACTGTGTAAGACTGAATTTTCACGTGGTTAAAGGGGGAATAAAACTGTCAGTATATAAGGCGTTAAAAAATCAACTGCAAAATATTTAAGGAGTTGTTTAGAATAACAAATAAAATTAGTTAAGTACGTATTCAAATAGGTACGTAAACAGCCCCGTAGAACAGGGCACGGAGAAATATTGAGCAAAATTATTTTTCAGTTTTTACGCGACCGACGCGTTTAGATGATACCGAGAATTTATAAGAAATACTTGCAGTTATTTTTTTAACACCTCAAATAAGTACCTCCCCTCCCCTTTTCTTAATAGCTTGTACCTATACTACGTAACTTAATAGCCTATTTTTATCTGTAAATAAATGAACTGTCAGCAGTATTTTATTTATCGCTCAATATATACGTTTATTGGTAACGATATGTCTTCACATGTCATGGGTCACTGACGTGTGCCATTTTAATTGATTGCATCAATAAAAGTTGAATTTTAATACCCCGCCAAAATTATTCGAATAATTTAATTTACAATTTCTAGACGATGACGAAAGTGTCATCGAGGCAACATGAAGATGAGATATAAATTCATTGTTGGCGAGCATAAAGATTCAAAATGGCGACCTTGTCCTAGATTATAGTATATTTCGTAAGTGATATTAAAGAAAATTGTTATGCCGGCTGTGTAGAGTTACAAGCATTATGAAATCAACAACAATGGTCTGATGGCTTATTACAACGTAATTATTTGAGATTGCCGCGTGCATCGTAATTTGAACATGATGTTCTTAATGACAGCAAAGTCGTTAAGATTTAAATTTAAAAATAAACCGTTATTATGTTCTGAGGTTTTAGAAAACAAAAAATAATAATTGATTGTTAAACAAAGCAAAGCAAGCTACCTACAAGCCACAACTCCCGATTACGCAACAAAATATATTATTATTGTAGAAATGTATAAACCATCAGCTTTTTTCTTGCTTTGAATAAGCAATTTCGAAGAATAGGCCTAATTTGGATTAATCAGGGACAAAACCTACCTAAAAATGTTTTAACCAATCAAACTGGTGAGCTATTTGGGACTTATTCTTTTTTTTTTCTTTATTTATTTATTAGGGACATTTGTGATCGCAATGCGTATGTCAGTCCCATCGTACCCTAAACACACATTAGTCATATCTGGGCCATGTACGTAAACAGACTCTTCGCATCAACGCCCGGGACTTACTCTGCCTACACACAGAGACAAGGTGTGCCACAGCCCACATCCAAGTTTCCGCGGGCTTCCGTTGCAAAACAAACAGTTGTCAACACTGGAATTTTATAACGAAGATAATAAATCCATAACAGCATAACTTAACCTTCTAGTCATATGACATATGCATAGTATCCAGTGGGAATGAATTGAGAAATAATTTGTTAGGCCTATAAATATTTCTTAACAAAACCGGTGTTTGAGAATTTGTTGAAGAGCCATCGATTCGCCCACTTGTTTGCTATTTAAACATACTCAACGTTCAAGTGATGGGATTATGATAAATATGTATTTCTATGGCAAACATCAAATAGTTTGAATTGGTTTGAAGTTTTTTTATGACTTCTAAGATATAAACACTTCATGAGTATTGATTCTAAGTGGATGTATTTTTAGTTGAAACTTAAAAATCTGTAATACAATGGACTAAGTACAAGTAGAAAGCAACGCTGATCTGTGTCATTAACAACGTTTCCACCTGCAATCACCACTGCTGGATTTAGGCATCCCCTTTCCTCTGCCCTTCTTCCATAGATACTTGATTTTTTATTTGTATTTAAGTGTTGTTAGTTCCTCATGGCCTCATTACCTTTCCGAATGGACAGTAGAGTCACTTTATTAATGTAATTCTATTATTTTTACTGAACTGTAAACGATGACGTTCAAAAGTGCCGTTTAATGGCCTAATTGAAATAAACGTTTTGACTTTTGACTTTTTGACTTTTTTGACATGGAAAACCACATAAGAAGCCAGAGAGTAACATTCACACTGCGATCTCTCTATAGATTCAAGCATTTTCTTCCTTCAAGCACTAAAATCACTTTGGTCCAGTCACTTGTGCTTCCTATAATTGATTATGCTGATGTTTGCTACTCTGATCTATCCCAAGAACTTCTCAAAAAACTGGATCGACTTCTTAACAACTGTATTCGTTTCATTTTTGGCCTTCGTAAATATGATCACATTTCATCCTTCCGTTCTCAGCTTAAATGGTTGCCTATCCGTCAGAGGAGATCCCTCAGATCCCTCTGCATGCTCTTCACTATCATGAACGATCCTTGTGCTCCTGATTATTTAAAACAATATTTTAAAGTGTTGGGCAGTTTTCACAGTCTCAACCTTCGAGCATCTAAAAACTTACTTCTTCATATCCCTTCTCACCGCACCGGGTTTTTGTCTAATTCCTACGCTATTTCTACAATTAAACTCTGGAATATGCTACCCCTTGACATCAAGAAGGCGGAGTCAAAATTTTCCTTTAAGCGTAAAATCCGAAAACACTACTTAAAAGCTTGTAATTTTTAGTTGTTCTTCGTCATGATTACTATGAATTCTCTTAATCGGTATGATTATTATATATCATATTTATTAGTTTATTATTTTAGTACTAATAAATAATATATAATACTAATAAAATACATATATATATATGTATTTTATTAGTATTATATTTATATTATCTGTATATTCTTTCCGAATTGTTAAAATTCAATTTTGAAACTTATTTTTATTTATTGTACACCTACCACAGTATAGTCTTTATAACCCAAAGGTTGACTGGTAGAGGATGCCTTGATGCATTAAGTCCGCCCATGTACCACTATTGTACATAAAGTTTAAATAAATAAATAAATAAGAACAACCGGGGAATTAAGTCGGACTCCAACCAACTAAAACCCCAGACTTTCTACCGCTACCATGAGTCGTGAGCCCGGAAGGTATATATATGTAACCGGAAAATTGCAAACGCCGTAAGATTGTAAAATATCACGTGAATTGTTAATTATATTTTCTTAAGACACTGATGTATTGGAAACTATTGAATTTGAATGTGATATATTGTATCTGTCACCGGAAAATTGCAAACACCATTCAATTGAAAAATATCGCGTGAAATTGTAAACTATATTTTCTTAATAAGACACTGATGAATTGGAAACTATTGAATTTGGATGGAATTTATTGTATACAAAACGATTTTTTCATAATATATCGAAAAATTATAGTCTACTACAGATTTATTACAACCTTACGGGGTCAGCAATTTTCCGGTGACATATATATATTCGAGTTCACCCCCGACTAGGTTTTCATTACCTTAATAGTGACAATTTTAATATTGCAGTGACGAACAAGCTTTACCTGTTTCGATAACCTGTAATACAAATAAAATACCCATCTTTTTTATCGATTTCGTTTTTGGTCTTAGAGTAAAAGTTGTCCATAATGATGAGTACAATGACCCCTTTTGAGGTTTTGTGTTCATTCTATGACACGTGGCATAAGGTCCATTTCCGAGTAACTTTAGCATGGTAACCCTTAGCTCCAAGTTTACTAGTTCACGGCCACTCGGCTGTTAACACACCTACCGGCAGTCAAGGTCTCCGTTAGGTTACCGATGCCTAGGCCACGTTTGTTCACGTAATAGTATATGTTAATTGTTTTGTAATGACCACGTTTCGCAAGTAATATCTATTATTCTATTATTTTATGGCTGTGGATAATCGACTCCAGAGTCACGTTTTGATTGTTGATGTTTTAATAAATACATACTGATTACTGAAGGCGGGTTTTTTGAATTGAATGTTTTGAAAAAAAAGGAGTTGCAAACTTTACTTTTATGCCAAAATTAGGATAGATTTTCAGGCTAAAGTAAAGTAAACTTAAACTTATGGATCTAACTTCATTCATCAATTTATTTAAACACTAGCGGACGTCACGCGGTTTCACCCGCGTAGTTCCCGTTTCCGTGGGAGTACGGGGATAAAATATAGCCCATGTTACTCGCTGATAATGTAGCTATCCATTGCTGAAAGCTTCATATCGGTCCAGTAGTTTTTAAGTTTATTCGTTACATACAAAAATACAAATCTTTCCTCTTTATAATTTTAGTATAGATAGATGGGTTGAAAATAACCCCTAATAGCTTTTTCTTTTGACTTACGTGGAAACTAAGACTTTCTACTGAAAGCCAATTCTCGTACTTAAAAGGCATTCAAATTCAAGTAGCAATATCATCTCTGCGACAATCAACGTCAAAAATTTGCCAAAATATTTGGAAATTAGAAGTGTTTTTCGAAAGTTTTGTGGTTGCTACGCGAATGCAAACGCTACTTAAGAAATACGAAAATTTTCCCTTCAGCAGTGTGATTACAATCTTGATTACGTGGATTGACAGCTCACATCGTGATCACTTCGCCTATGCCTCCACTTCGTCATTTTTACAGCCGGTCGATTCTGTAAACATGTCGAAGTGAAGGCTTGGGTGAAATGATCACGAGGTGTAGGTGAGCTGTCAATCCATATAATCAAGATGGAATGACAGCTCACTCCGTGATCACGTGACATCTTGATTGTATGGATTGACAGCTCACCTTGTGATCACTTCACCCAAGCCTTCACTTTGACATGTTTACAGAATCGACTGGCAGGTCTGTGTGATGTGGCTCAAGTAGAGAGTATTATTTTCTCTACAGTCAATTTAGTTTATTATTGTCTCTTTTAAGGAATGTGCAACCATTGCAATACTTAGGCCAAACGGTACTTTTAAATACATACAAACATACATTAATTTCGTAGAACGGTTCCTCATGTGCTCTGGTTGTAAATGTGATATTTAACACGCAAGTACCGACGCAGATAAATTTTGGAATACACTGATGGAATTTTAAATATGTTCAGACGCATTTCAAGCTACCCGAAACTGTCAAATTTCCCCAGTCAACCTTGAACCTAGTGATTTAAAGATAAAGTTGAAAATCTATTAAAGTAATTTGACGGATTGTTGTAGATTGATGTACTAGCGTCTGTACAAAGGCAGTCTTTTAAACGTTTCTATTATATGAATATTAAAGTTTATTTCTCCATAGATTCGCTTTAGCATTTCAGAAAGTGTGAAGACATACCTAATTCAATTTTATTTATTCAATCTCTTCAAATTGATACTCAGGAACGTTGACTAAGTATCAATTTATTTAAATGTTAGCTCATATTAAAATTTAAATGACAAATTTTGTTATTTATACTTTCAGAACTTCCTAGTATAAATTATATGCTTAGAATTTTGCGATTTCAATGCCATTTTTAATATTCGCATGTCTGCGGTCCATAATAAAACTATTTAGTTGCAGAGCCTTGATTAGGAGTCTTTGACCTCGCACAAAACGTATCTGAACGTACTTCATTAAAGTAGTATGATTAAATATCACACATCTTTTTACATATTAAAGCGTAGATATTATCATAAAAATCACAGTTACTAAAAAAAACAGACACTAGAAATCTCAATTATCTAGAAAGCTAGCGGCTTGCTAGATAATTGTTGTCTTATGATTGTTCTCTTTTTTACTTTGTGTTTTGTTGCTGTTGTGTTGTGTCTGTATCGAATAAATGTTTTCTATTCTATTCTATTCTATTCTCAAAAAAAATGTTGCATTCTTTCTCATAAACATGAAAGTTTTGCTTTTCTAACGCTAATGTGTCGGTTCTCGTTGGTCGCCAGCTACCTGAGTAATTTTAACTTCCATTCTTCACTATTCTACCGATGAGAGACAGACCAATATTATATTAAAAAATATATATATTGTACACCTACCACAGTATAGTCTTTATAACCCAAAGGTTGACTGGTACAGAATTCCTTGATGCGTTAGGTCCGCCCATGTACCACTATTGTACATAAAGTTTAAATAAATATTGACGAAACTAATTATTTTCTGCCTGACCCAATTCCAAAATTAATATTATTGCGAAAGTCGTCCACTGATGGACATAGGCCCCCAATCCCCCAAATATTGCTACATCGACGGTCCTGTGTGTCTGGCAGATTCTCGCGGCCTTCACCATGTCATCGGTGCAAAACAAGGATGAATCTCATCCCTTAAACAATCAACCTTCAAGAAATATCCACTATTTCATGACACTTTTTTTATTGTGTATGGTAAATCATCAAATGACTTCTTCCGCTCTGGGTAGAGCGTCATACTCTTACTGACTAAAACCCATCCGTGTTCCTTCTAAAGCCCTTTGCGTTCCAGGGCCGCGGTGACCCTAGCCTTTCAAGACACTTACCGATATAAGGAGTGAACCGCCACGTATTTCCCAACAGGGGCAGAGGCCTGGGACCAGGCACGTCTTCCCACGACTTGACTGAAGGAGCCACGTCGAACATCGACGTATCAATCGCCGCGTGAGTCGATCTTGCACGAGTTCCCTTTACTGGACACGATTGTACTGGTTTAGGGCCTGGTGAAAAAAGATATTGTTTTTCATTATTTTTGATAAATGGTTGAAGAATGCGTGTGTCAATGCTTTCGTTTGTTTGGTGAAAAAGTACCGAGTACTGGTTATTGTAGGGCAATGAAAAGATCGGTACGGTTATCAAGGGGTTAAGTCAAACTTGGCTCATCAAGGACTTTCTTAATGTAGACATCCATTATACAAATTTAGATCTTGACAATAAATATGAAGTACAATGTACAATAAAGCTCGCTACTGTGATCTAGAATGATTACCACGCATGACAGTAATGTTAGAACAATGAAGTTCCCATCAATTGTTTGTTCGTAGCAAAGTATTGTATCAACTGACCTACTTTCGTGGTAAAAATGTACATCGTACTTTATGAGTGCCTAATGAGAGGCAACATAAAAAAAATACTGAACGGGTCTAGCAAAAGTGGCCATGATATCGCACAGGGTGGCAACTTCCAAATCGTTATTTGGAGGGCTAATAAGAGTAACTAAGAAAGAAGATCGGAGGGACAACCTGGACATGAAAAGCGAAAAATAATCAAATGACTTATCCAGCCCTGGGTGGAGCGGGAGGGAGTATCAGACTCTTACAAACCTAAACTCACCCGTGTTCCTTCAAATGCCCTTATGGTTCCAGGGGGGCTACTCTCTAAGCCCGGGCGTATTCTAGTCCGTATCACCTAACCACTAAGAATTAATGACAACACGAATTGAAAGTTACTGTCAAATATTTCATTATCTACTGTCAAATTCATTCTTAGTTCGAGTTCGGAACTAATCGTATGTCCGTAGGTGACACGAAGTAGAATACGCCCGCAACTAAGCCCGAAACTACAGACTTCGGGTTTAGAGAGTAGCCCCGAGGGCCGCGGTAAATCTTTCGGACAATTCCGTAATCCTGGAATGGAAAGATCTAGAAGATGCATAGGTCCCGGAAAATCCAATTAACAAAATCATCATCTGCCTAGCCTTTTCCCAACTATATTGGGGTCGGCTTCCAGTCAAACCGGATCCAGCTGAATACCAGTATTTTACGTGGAGCGGCTACCAGACCTCCACAACCCATTAACTGGGTAACACCATATTGCTTGGCAAGACCGGTGACAGATTCACTGGCTTCTGACTATCCGTAACGACTGCCAAAGATCTAAAAATGACAGCCAGGACCAACGGTTTAACGTGCTTTCTGGGGCACGGAGGAAACTCGATATGTAAGATGGTCACCCATCCACAGAAATAAAGGCTTAAAATAATAAATTAATCCAAGTTTAGTCCTGTCATTTTTACATTGTTAGGTAACCTTAAAGGTGTAGATCTAATTAGATCTAATTACTGCATGTACTACTATCACTTGCATGCTCAGACAGCGCGACATCTTGCGTAATGTTTCGACTGCATGTGTGAAGACTGACAAAAAACTAGTCTACCATGGTGAGGCTTTATGAGTAAAAAGTGGCAAAAGTCATGCTGGCCTTATTAACTATTATTTGTATCTGTAGTAAAGATTGACATTATCTTGATTTTAAGTGTTGCCTTCATTTGCGGACTTTGTTCGAAACGCAAACGCAAAGGGCTTTAGAAGGAACACGGATGGGTTTTAGTCAGTAAGAGTCTGACACGCCCTTCCGCTCCACCCAGAGCGGAAGAAGTCATTTGATGACTCAACAAACTTAAAAAAAAAAGAAAAGTTGCCTTCATAAAGTTCTATTAATAACTCTCATAGCTCGGTAAAATGAGATCTGAAATTGCCAAAAACTTACGTTGAGATAAAAAATCGATCATAATCTTTCAGCACAAATTCCAGCGAAGCATCTTATCGAAATATCTTAATAATACCAGAGGAGATAGACAAAGTACCATTGTGTTGGTGAATGCGATTGTTGAAATACCAAAATATAAAAATAAAATATAAAGCATTGGTCACGTGACATTTCGAAAGCGTTTATTAATGCCACACATTTTTGACGTTTTGATTGTTAAACATCAAAAATGCCATCGCCACGCTACCGCTGACCCCGCTGACAGAATGTCACTGGCCACAGATGTCTTAAAAGACTAGTTTCTAAGTACATATCCACGGAACTCTCGTACCTCGGACCACGATTAAGCTGTTGATTGGCATTAATCAAGTAAAGGAAATCATAAATACTACGCACTGATTTCTAATCCACCGTCGGAAGCCTGGCTACTCCGCGCTGATGTGGATATCTGTCGGCCAGAGCAAATGTTGCGAAGAGGCCATTTCACCACGCTGACACGACTCCGCATTTTGCTGGTGTTGCTTCCTGGAAAGAGAAACATATTAAAACTCTTTTAGTTTCACGAGGAAGTTGGCGGTAAGATATCAAGAAATTACAGTACCCTGTAATTCCTTCAAAATTGGACGTTAAGGGAATTGCAATGGTACTCACAAACGCGATGCATAAACATGATCGAAGCAAAGGCGTATGTAAGGATTGTACCAGATTTGAACCCTAAAAGAAGATAATTTAAGCTTCATAAACGCATCCTTTAAGGCAGTGTAAGTCTGATTTAGGTATAATTTCAAGCCTAATATCAAATAGGCTGTGCAGTGTATATTTGAATCCTCCTAAGTAATCTTCACACGGCACACAAAACAAAAGGTGACAAATATCTTCAAACACAAAGGGCACGAAACATCATAACTCTTCACGAATACCGTCATTCGCGTAATTTTGTTTAAAAAGCGTACAATAATTACGTGATGGCTACAGTACCTAATTTGTATTTAATGACATTTTTACTGTTCCTTTCATATCCGGAAAAAAAGCTGAGATTATTATCTAAATAAAATAACAATAGGGGAAATTAGCAGCAATAAGCAAGGGAAGTTGTAGTCATCAGTTTTAGCATTAAAAGGTTTCGTTTGTCGTATGTTTTGTTAGGTATGTTACGTAATATTACTGGCACATTTTTTTTTGTGAGTGGCGTCTCACAGTTCACCCTATGAGGTTGTCGACTGCTTAACCGGGCTTGCCTGTGGTGGCTTTAATATAATATGATTATTAACTTCTTTATTCGTTGTAAATACATATAAATTACATTTTTAAATATTATAATACAAAGATATAAAAATAATGTGTAAAAATATAAAAAATAGTAGCCCACCAGTATCGGGAACAGGGTCCAAGCTACCGGTGGTCAGGGCCCCTGAGAGAGGAACCTCCTCACTATGGGGGCGTGTCTAGGAGTACTGCTTTCTGGATCAAGCCCTTGATCCAGCTGCCCAACGAGAGCCTCTTTAGATGTTGGTCGAAGCTCTTTGCAATTATGCCATTGGCCGTCACGACTATCGGCACAATGACTGCTGTGTTCACATCCCACATGTCGACAACCTCGCGAGCCAAGTCAAGATACTTCGTTTCTTTATCTTTCTCAGTCTTCACGAGGTTCTCGTCATGAGGGACTGCTATATCAACAATCATTGCGCGACGCTCCAGTCCATCTATCACCACTATGTCAGGCTTATTATTTATTTTCGGTATTCTATACCACTTTTGGGCAAAGACATACCAAGTCTTCCACCTTCTGCGAGCCGGCGCCTCATCTTACTAGATCTGGCGGAATCGGTATAGTTCGTCCCGCCACCTTTTTTACTTGATATTCTGCCCCGACCCTGTCTCACTGCCTTAATGCGGCTTAGAGGATTAAGAGATTAATGACCCTTTCAAGCAGATCATGACAGGATTGTGTCAAGAGCATGAGCAATAAGTGCCTTCCTACTAGTGATGGTGATTGCAGTAATATCATCTTAGACCATATTATTTAGGAACTCATTTTTTTTAATATGAGAAATCATCAAATGAAACTCTGGGCGGAGCGGAAGGCAGTGACAGACTCCTACTAACTAAAACCCATCCGTGTTCCTCCAAATGTCCTTTACGTTCCAGGGCCGCGGTGACTCTTTCGAACAAATTCCGCAGCCCTGGCAAAGAAACCCATGACTTTTGCAGTAGTAGATATTACCCTTAGTACGGTCTGATATATCTATGTATGATACAAAATGATAGCACGTATATTATGTAGCGAAGTCTATGCAACTTTTACTTTAGAAATAAACCGGTGTTTGACGTGCAGACAGCAGAATTACACGCTCTTTCATAGATTATTATAGCACATAATAATAGTTACTACATAACATGTAGTTACGAGACTCCTCCGTGCCCCGGAAAGAACGTTAAGCTATTGGACCCGGCTGTCATTTGTAGATCGTTGACAGATGCTACGGAAAGTCAGAAGCCAGATAATCTGATACCAGTCTTAGCAAAGGGGTACTATGTCACCCAGCTTTAGGTTTGTAAAGGCCAGACAGACAGTCATCATCATCATATCAGCCAAAATGCGTCCACTGCTGGATTTAGGCCTCCTCCAAGTGTCGCCACAACAACCGGTTCAGTGCGTCTCGCATCCATCGGCTACCCGCGACCCTCACCAGATCATCGGTCCACCTTGTGAGGCCTTCCAACGCTGCGCCTTCCGGTACGCAGTCGCCACTCCAGATCCGAACCGTGGTCGCTAACCGAAACATGGTCGCTCACAATGGGCTTAATCAGAAGACATAAAGTCACCCAAAGGGCAATGGAGAGGGCAATGCTCAGAGTTTCCTTGCGTGATCGAATCAGGAATGACGATATTTGCAAGAGAACCAAGTTTACCGACACGGCCCATAGGATCGCCAAACTGATGAACATTGCTCGCAGAACAGATGGTCGATGTGGCCGAAAAGTTCTGGAATGGCAACCGCGTACCAGTCAGACAATTGCTCCATGTAAAATATTGGTACTCAGCTGCATCTGATTAGACTGGAATACGAATCATAGATAGTTAGGTTAGCCAGATAGATATTCACATATGCAGCGGTAGGTATAGCGAAGCGTTGTTCGGTTGGTGACGGGGCCATGTTGAAACAGACATTCTGGTTGTCAACGGCGACCGCGCTCCACAAGTCCGACGAATCGCTAATGTTCGGTGTATTCGTTTAATATTTCATGATTAGTTCGATAATTGTTACTCATAATCCTAATGTTATAATTTAGTACCTGGATAACCGAGATTTGTTGTTTTTTTTTTGGTAAAAGTTTTCTAAAAAAGAAACCTGGCTAGATCGATTCAGATTATAAATATACACGTATACAAGAATTGCTCGTTTAAAGGTATTAGATTAGATTAGATTTGAAGGATTTTTATAAGAAACTTATTGTGTGACATCTTACAAGATTTTGAATTCAGATTACGCCCATAATTGTACCCACGCCTCCGCTATAACCGCCGCCGATCCTGAAGATAATCCAGTTAATCCATATATAATTTAGATATAACGTTAGCAATCACTGCTGTATCTAGTTGTTACAGCCAAAATGTTAATCCATTTTAGAAGTTTAACATGTGAATTTTGACCTTTCAATGAGGTCATAGCATTAAGTTTGGCCTTATTTTTGACAGGCATGCAGAAATTAATTGCGTGAAAATTCTTTTTTTTTACTATTGATAATCGCGCATTTGACCACTATCGTCACGGATGGTAAGCGATGATGTGGTCGAAGATGGAGCACGCTTGCCTAGAAGTAACCTATTCACTCTTAACTTCAAGATCCACTAGCACAAGCTACCAGGAAAATATGGAGTCAAAAAATTCATCCGCATCGCTGTCGACTGGAAGTGTACCCAAAAGACTGGCTTTTACCTTGGTCAAAGAATAAGCATTGCCATACAACGTGGCAATGCCGACAGTCTTTTGGGTACACTTCCAGTCGACAGCGATGCGGATGAATTTTTTGACGCCATGTTTTAGGGTTAATTCAGTTAGTTTTTTATTTTTATTTATAGTGTATTTAGTTAGTTAAGTATTCATTAAAACAGTTGTTAATGTCTATTCAAATATATATCTGCCTATTAATCCTATTTTTTTTTTCATTAACCATCATTATCGTTTCAGACAAAAGATCATATACCACCGCCAAGTGTCGCCACATCGATCGATCTTATGCGTCTCGCATCCTGCAGATAATACTTTTCAATAGTAAATCCTGAAATTTAACCGTGCATCACGCCAGTATTCTCCTAAGGGTTAAGCAGGTTTATTGTTAAGCTCCTATAGAAGGTAAATCTTCAAAAAGTTGCATATAATAAATAAGTGAGCATCAGAACTGTTTTACTTTTAAGTGGGTTAATGACAAGTTAGTTGTTTCATTTCAGAATTTCGAATAAAAAACAGTTCTTTTATGTTATATGATAATGAAATTTATTAGCGGCCCTCTCTAATTATAATGTATAAGACGACCTATGTTATTTGAAAAAAAGTAATAAAACAATCTGAATTTACAATTTTCACTCATTGTTTTTTTTTTATTATTTTAGAAGGGTTTGCTCTTGACTCTAGTCTAGGTCATAGATGACAGATGTTTACACAATTCCATACCATAAAATTCATTTTTTTTTTTTGGATTTTCCTTTTTTTTAGGGTAGGGAAATAATCAAATGACTCCGTCAGCTCTGAACGGAGCGGAAGGGAGTGTCAGACTCTTACTGACTAAAACCTACCCGTGTTCCTCCAAATGACCTTTGCGTTCCAGGGGCGCGGTAACTCTTTCGAACAAACTGCAACCCTGGCAGGAAAGTTTTATCCTAGATTATCAATTAGGACGTACAAAATAAGAAGAAAAAAACAAACCTTTGCCAAAAAAAAATCCTGTATTTCCTTATCACTTTCACAGTTTTGACACAGCACTATGGTTCGAATGGTATCACTATACTATCACCAGAACTGTCTCTGCCAATCCCCTGTACACCACTAGCAAGTCGAACATCGACTGAGCTTCCTTGAACATGAGTTAGGTGCTTGCTTTCTGCGCGAGTTTCCATTGTTGTCGTATGTTAACTTTTCGTACCGCGAACTCTTTTACAGTCTTTCAAAATAGTTCATTGTTAACATTCGAAATCCAAATTTTCTCTATATTCCGGTCTAGCTTCAACACGTGGCTTCACTCAAGTGACCTATACTAAAGAAGGCGTGCATTATTTAGTGCGCTTGTGTTTTCTAACATTTAAATAAGGTAAAATTGTTACTAACCACTTGGGCCTGAGTTGCCACGAATAAACAAAATTTGTATTATTATTCCGTTTATTCATTAAACATACCGACATCATCATCATCATCATGTCAGTCGAAAGACGTCCACTGCTGGACAAAGGCCTGCCCACCATCCATCCATGTTGGTCGAAATAAACGTTTATTATTATTATTATTAAAGGGGTTGGCGATTGCAGTATATTCTGCGATCGCTGCCCATTCTCTGGCGAGTCCCCTAGTCGCGTCTTACAATACCCACGGGAAGTGATGAGATGGTGCTATTCTTTTACGTCTGACACCATATAGAACGTACCTACATATTATAAATTATATTTTTAAATATTTCACTTATGCTCTTTATCCATTTTACTGTACATAACATTTTACATTTATAAATACTTATTAACAATAAAAAATTTAATAACACAAAAAGCAATATTTTTATTTTTTAATTATTATTATCATTATTTTGTATTTTTAATTTCCGTGGTCGGATCAGTACTTCCAGAGATTACCTTGCACAAACATACAATTGTCACACTTATTTTTTATAGCTTTAGGTAGGATGGAACGAATCCCTAGTGTCACACTTATTTAGTTATACTTACCCATAGACGTCATGAGTACGAATTTGTTTCTGTTAACAACAAGGAATTGATGGGTCCCTATTTCGTAGTACTTTAATTTCGGATGCTTTTTCTAATTTAAGTTTTAATATATATTTTTTTAATTTAAACATTTTACAACTCAAAAATAAAGTCGTGTAACAGTGGGCACACGTGCCGGACTAGTAGCGACAACGTACGCCCCAGCGACTACGGTACACGGTGTACCAAACGAGATCGAAAGTATCTCTCAAGTTCCTAGGATTAGCTAGCTTTTACCCACAACTTTGCGCTCACAGATGTTGTTACTCGTCGCAATCTTGGCATCTACAAACGTCTTCGAAACTTGTCTTGACGAATTGTTTGGCATGGGGGCCTTTAATGGCTTAGAGAGGTTACGCACATAAAAACTCGGACCCAATTCGGATATTGCTTTTCGCAATACATCCGATTCGAATTCGTAAAAATACGGATCTACAATCCAAAAAACTCGGAACGAATTTGGATATTGCTTACGCACTAATCCAATCTCTCATCCAAAGCCAAGCTATTTAGGGGCCGTCTTTGGATACGTCCGATTTGAATCCGAGGTAGATAATGCGAAAGCGTTCATACAAAAAGTACTACGGCTACTTCGGTCCGTCAAATGTCAATATTTCTTCCGAAATCAGTCACGGATGACGGAAATAAATCGGATGATGGAAGTCGGATCTAGTGCGTAAACTACCATACAAATAGTTATATGACTACTTCGGAACGTATTTTCAAGAATTCGGATCCGATGCAGTGCGTAACCGCTCTTAGATATTATCTGCCAAAAAAGATTTTATTAGTACGAGTCAACGAGTGTTGATAGACACTTACGATCAAATTAACTGGAATTTAGTAGCTTACGTTTTTATTAGCCTACGACCAACTTAACAGAGAAGCCAAAACCGAAAGCGGAGGATAAACTACAAAACCATTTAGGGTACTAATATGTAGAGGTCATGCATTTAACCTTTCCGTATATTAAAGACCAATTTGTAGGCGTACCGACCCAAGCAAAACATATTTTCCCATATTATTTATATTAGAACACACTATAATTAGGTACACGTTTTATAGCTAATTTGAACACTAGTTTGACCTATAATAACTCGAATTTTGCAAAGTTATTTATAAGTTTCGATTCGAAAGTGTTACACACATTCCTAACTCGATTATTTTCTTGCAATAATTAGTGAACGGAACTGAAGATTTGCATGACTGCACCTTACGTAATCATTCCGATGTACAATGTACAGTGATGATGCGTTAATAATTGCAATTGTGTTCGTTTTGTTTATTGCATATTTCTGTAAATTCTACGCTGAATCTGTACTTTAGAGTCCACTTTTCAGGGACGATTCAAATCCCTTCTATATGTATACAGGGCTCGCTAATCCGTTTAGTCACCTGAATTCATTCAAGAATAGATACTCTTGTCATCCGGAACACAACCTGTGACTTCCCAACGTGCACAGAGCCTTGGAACAGTGGGGTCTCTCTGGGCGATGAAAGTGGAGTCCAAATTTAGATTCTGTGCTTCGGGGCGGAGCCAGGATTGCTATGTCAGCCAGAACCCTTAAGTATAACGAATGAAATAGATTAATAATAATATTGAAAACTCTTTCGTGTAATTTCGAGTTAATTAAGCTCGGGGATGTACCTCACGATTTAATATTTGCAATCTTTGCAGTTAAAACCATTAAATCGTGATCTGTCGGCCAGTTCAATGAAATGAAGTCAATATTTAACATCGTACTATTTAAATCTATTAAACTTTATTACTATTTATGTTAGTAAACCTTGAAAATTTCACCATTTTAATGCTTCCAAGCCATTCTAAAATCTCATCACGATATTTCTAGCAATCACGTTTAAAATGTTTGTTGCATTAAGTTGCACGTAAACATTAATTAAAATCAAACAATATAGATTGCCAGTATGAAACTAAATTAACTATCATGCCCAAGAATTTAAAAAACCAGAAAAACATAATTGCAACCTAATTATGATTTTTTGCTAAACCTTTCTTTTCAGGCATTTCGGAGTGGTAGAAAAATAGTTCTTGTTTAAAGCCTAAACCTTTTTTCTTAGCAAAAGCAGGTGTATAGGTAGACGTAAAAGTAATTTACATATTTTGAGTGAAATTTTTAGAGGCTGAACCAGCTTTTTGGCTAATTTTTACCTCCAGAAGTCTCAATTCACGTTTGCGCAATTAGGCAAAAGCACACTTGATGGTAGGCCAAACATTGAAATAACTTATCGTTGGTAGGTTCAATATTTTGCTCTCATTCGTTTACAGGGAAGGAGTGTCATCATTGTTCTAGTGAGAGAGAGAGACAGAAGGAGCTACACAGAACGAATAGTATCCCTTTTTCACCAAACCCACCACATTATTCCTAACCACGGCAAGTCCTGAGAGCCAGAATCAAATATGGCGACTTCGAAAAAACGCCGAGTCAATGAATTGACGAGTCCCAGAGAAACAATTCAACTGATGATGAGGGCTTTGACACGTCATAGTGGCCCAGGGGCCACTAAAACGCCGGTTACTATAATACTTATAGTAACCGGCGTCTTACTAACAAGAAACAATATAAAATTATAGCAGTAGTAACCCAAAATTTCTCCTCTTACATCGCGTCGCATGACATGACTCAATCAGAAACCCGTATAAAAAATAGTGGAGCGACCATTTTGTTCCGTAATCGCATCCTGAATGCTGAAGACATTGCGTTGACTACCGGCAGATGATTCAGAGGGTCATCTGTTACGTCACATAAAACAAGTGCATGTACCTGCGTGAAATGATTACCATCTGCTACTGGGTGAATGAAAGGATGAGGAAAACGTGGTATTGAGTCACCTTGCAGAATGTGATAACTGTATACGTGAACAGATTGAGAAGTGACTGATAATCAATCTCCCCAGCCATTTCCCAACGATCCTTTTTTTATGGGTGTAAAACCTTATGGGTATCCTGAGCCCTGGGGTGGGCAGAGGGGTCCTTCAGACTCTTACTGAATAAAACATACGCATATATAAGCATACGTTCCCACGATCCCCGGCGTAGGTGGGAGATGGAACACCAGGGTGTGTTCCATCTCCCACCTACGCCGGGGATCGTGGGAACGTATGCGACTTCCGTAATCCCCGGCTCTCCTCTCTCCCAAGGTGGGTCACCTTGGGTCAGCGGGGGCAGAGAGGTATTGGATCCCCCCGCGACGTCAAAGAGGGGCGCACGGAACACCACGCGCCGCCACCTCGGGTCCAGACCCAAATATCCTAACCTAACCGGAGCTGAGTACCAGTATTTTACACAGAGTGACTGCCAATCATTAACTGGGTAACACGGTACCCCTTGGCAAGCCTGGTGTTAGATTTTCAGGCTTCTGACGGATAGTCACAAGTGACAGTTAATACATCTACCGACAGCCGGGACCAACAGCTTAACATGCTTCCCAAGGCATGAAAGAGTCTCAATATATAATGGATGAATATATAATGAATGGATGGTGGTCAGCTGTTAACGTCGGAAATCTTCTGGCACAAAAGAACCTTCATGGGATCAGTAGCTCCAGAGATTACCTTAAACAAATAAACAAACAAATTAAAATACTATTCGTTTAGAATATCGAAGTTGAACACGGTGAAATTAATTTCGCACATAGGATAAAGAGTAATGCGACTATAATTACGATTTACGATTATGACACATATCATAAAACATAACTGACATTTGTTGTGATTGTGACGTTCACGTTAAGCCGATAATTCAGGCGTAAGTTAGTGTTAAGTAGCACAAATTATAGCCTTTTCAGTCAAATGGCCGACAGCATGCAACACAATTGAATTACATTTCGCGACATCGTTCTCGTGATTACTAATCCATTTCAGTCCATTCCTTATTTGCATTCTATTGCACCTGTATCGGACTTGTAATTCACGCAAGGTCTAAACCGTTGGGTCCAAAAACCCCGTATACTCAACACACCCACTCGAAAACTGTCCGTTATTGCCCCTACAGTTAGGTTTAGAATCCATTGTATTTCACTCAAGTGGTTTTCTTCTTTGGCAACTGCTGCAGTCTGCAGCCGAACAATAATTTTGTATCTGCTGAATTTCATTTAAACCGCTGGTCAATAATGCGTTTTGAATATATTATGTAACCTCAACTTTATTTACATATATATTTACAACTGTTTTAATAAATACTTAACTAAATATATACACTATAAATATAAATAAAAACTCCTAACTAAATTAACCCTAAAATTTGGCGTCAAAAAATTCATTTGCATCGCTGTCGACTGGAAGTGTACCCAAAAGACTGGCGGCATTGCACGTTGTATGGCAATGGTTATTCTTTGACCAAGGTAAAAAACCAGCCCTTGGATCACGCGAAGTGTCAAGTAAGCGTCTTGAGAGATCTTTAAACAAGATACGCGCACTCGGACCCCACGACCCGAGAGCTTCAACCCCAAACGGCTCGAAAATATACCAACCACACTACTAACAAGTTTATTACGAGTATATTTCCGCCGCTTGAACCTGTGCCATGTAGCCTCAACTAAATATCCGTAAGAAAACTTTGACCGCGCAATCTCCACCTATAGCAGCGGCCGTCGACCAGCAACGCTTACGAATTATCATATATCGTAGTATATAAGTACTAACATAGAGTATAAGCTGTTTTTGTTACTAACATATTTTAAGTATTTTGGTTGTTGTTGTTTGTGTGTGTGAATGTATGGACTATATTGTCTTAAATAAATAAATAATAATAAAAAAAAATTATGCAATACGTGTGAAAAACCAATCCAAGTTCCGCTGTTTTCTTTTGTTACACGAACACGCTTATTTTGGACCACAGAATTCCACATTCCTGATTGGTTTACCTAACGTCCAAAATGTGGAAGGTTTAATTAATAAGATTAATTTTACAAGACTATTCGGGTAATATGTATTTGATTACATTCGAGTAATCAAATACATAATCACCGGAATAGAATTACATGAATGAAAATCAATATCTGGATCAAGTTTAGACTGTTGTTGTTGCATTCAATTTCAACGCTAGCGCACTGTGTTTATCATCATCATTCTTTCCCAATTTATTGGAGGTCGCTTCAATATGTTTTGTTATTTTAAAATACTTCTCTATTCTTTGTTATCTTATTACCCCTTTTGGCCCATACCGTTTTCCCCAACTCCACTCAACATTTTTATTTTGTCTTCTCCTACTCTAGATGACAGTTCATGACATGAGTTAACATTGCCCAACAAACACCTTACAAGTCACACCTTCCGACCATTGGTTGATATGCCCCACCTACCTTTTTGCCCTTTATACCTGTACCTTCCCGGACCTGAGGGTGGCTAACGACATAGCGATCCAAGTGGCTAAATACTGTTGCGAAATTTGTTCGAAAGAGTCACCGCGGCCCTGGAACGCAAAGGGCTTTAGAAGGAACACGGATAGGTTTTAGTCAGTAAGAGTCTGACACGCCCTTCCGCTCCACGCAGAGCGGCAGAAGTCATTTGAGTGGCTAAATACTGGTCTAACAAAATTTGAAAAGACAGAACACGAAAAGAAGAAAAACCGTCGATTTTTTTGCTCCTATTTATACCGTTACCTACCTATGACTGTTTCCAAAACGAAATCGAACTACAAAGTTTTTTAAAGAAAGAATCTTCATTGTTTCTCATTTCACCTTGACAGCCTCTCGCGTATTATTTGAGCAAACATTCAGGTTCCGTAGTACTACACTTTCTATTTCTTTTGACGGCCAAGTACGAGCGTACGCGCCGATGAATGGAAAAGTGTGAATGAACCTTCCATTATGATACGAATGTTATATTCGGAAGTGTCGTAGTTGGTACGTAGTGGGTATGTGTCATGTTTGGCTTATTGACTGTAGATATTAAACAAAATACCCGTGCTTTGGAACGAAAATTGTACGAGTAAATCTTAGCAAATATTTAAAAAAGCTATAGTTGTTTGTGCCTACTGATCCTATTACCAAAAAAAACATTTCTTTGACAATAGACGATAACACCGCTTGCATTATTGGTCAGTGCCTTGAGCTAATTTCGGAAAAACTCTAAAGCGTTAATGCAGTTTGGTCATAGATATAATAAACAAAGGTTTGTTAGAAATCACAAGTCTTCGAATATTTTTTATATTTCTATGGATTTAATAGGTTTCACAAGTTTTCGCATGTTTTTATATTTGTATGGGTTTGGTAGATATCACAAGTTTTCGAATGTTTTATATTTCTATGGGTTTGGTAGATATCACAAGTTTTCGAATGTTTCTACATTTCTATGTGTTTGGTAGATATCACAAGTCTTCGAATGTTTTTTTTATATTTCTATGGGTTTGGTAGGTAGCACAAGTTTTCGAATGTCTTTATATTTCTATAGGTTTGTTAGAACTCACAAGTATTCGAATATTTATATATTTCTATGGGTTTGGTAGGTAGCACAAGTTTTCGCATGTTTTTATATTTGTATGGGTTTGGTAGATATCACAAGTTTTCGAATGTTTTATATTTCTATGGGTTTGGTAGATATCACAAGTTTTCGAATGTTTCTACATTTCTATGTGTTTGGTAGATATCACAAGTCTTCGAATGTTTTTTTATATTTCTATGGGTTTGGTAGGTAGCACAAGTTTTCGAATGTCTTTATATTTCTATAGGTTTGTTAGAACTCACAAGTATTCGAATATTTATATATTTCTATGGGTTTGGTAGGTAGCACAAGTCTTCGAATGTCTTTATATTTCTATATGTTTGTTAGAACTCACAAGTATTCGAATATTTATATATTTCTATGGGTTTGGTAGGTAGCACAAGTCTTCGAATGTTTTTATATTTGTATGGGTTTGGTAGATATCACAAGTTTTCGAATGTTTTTATATTTCTATGGGTTTGATAGATATCACAAGTTTTCGAATATTTTTATATTTCTATGGGTTTGTTAGATTTCACAAGTCTTCGAATATTTTCTTCAGCCTTAACTATTGCATACTTTTACATTTTTCGAAAACATTTCTGTAGGTACTCTGATACCGCTTTTTAGCAGTCACAGACAGTGATTATTTTTTCAACCTTGAACAACAGTCCTCCTGAAATTTTCTAATGCAAAACGCACTTTTTACCCGGGCTGGGAATAGGATCCAAAGACCCTGCGCTCAGCCATGCATTTTTTCATATAAACTCTCAAATCAGAAATTCCTTTAACACGTTTTGACGCAGATTCTTGAGTGACAATATTAGGAACATAGGTTGTCCGTTATTTTTTATTAAGTTTTTCTCAAATACAGTTACAAGATACTAGACTACATAAACATAACAGGTTTTATTATTTTTTTGCAAAGTATAGAGGCCAATGACAACTACTATCCATCCAAACCCGTAGGCTAGAAATCAAATATTTTAAAATATTCGATAGTAGACAAGAGTAGTTCTGGTTTCTTTACTGTTACTTTAAATCCGTTAGTTTTGAGACAGCGGGCAGGACCAGATATTATAAAAAAAAACTTATCAACGATGACCCGCTAAATATCGTATAGATTTTAATTTACTCACTCCTAAATATTTCTCATTATAAATTCAGTTTTGAGGTCATTATTTACTCTTAATTTTAAATATATAATGCAAATAAAGTATAACAAATTCAAACCTCACCTGTTCCACCCACTAATAAATGTCTGACCTTAATCATTTTTAAATTAAATCTAAATTTACCCTTCTTTTGGAATCTTCACATTTATATTTATAAATGTATCTAGGTGCAGCACACTTACAACTGATAAATTAAAAAAAGAAAAAGATTCGTTTAAAAAAAAACAGTAAAATCCAGTACTTACACAGTTTAGAAGAAATAAACGAAGAAACAGAAAGAGGCAGACAGCTTCATTGTTTTATATTATTTAGTGAAAATAAAGAGGAGACAAGTTAGAAAAATATAAGCTTTCGCGGAATCAAAATCCAGATATCAGGGAATGTCCAAAGGCAAATGACTTTCCGGCAAGAAAATTGTTAAGTAGTTTATGAATGAAGGAACTGTCTTTGCTCTACCAATTAAAAAAGTATTTTGTCTTTCTACGAATGAGAATCAAGTCTGAAATCACGAACCCACTAATTAGAACTGTAAAATCTGGAACCGACGAATTAAAACAAGTATTCATAATGTCCAGCATTATTTTGCCAATTTATTTCACATATTCATCGCTTCGTTACTATCTCAGGTTTAAAAATTTCAAAATCTACATACAAACGACTAGAAAGCGAGCTGTTAGTTTAGATGCAGCAATTTTGCGAATGAAATGACCTTTTCATAGCGTTTTAAACGGGTAATTTGCGAAATTGCATAATTTCCACACTCGTACAGAACATAAAGCCACGAGCAATTATTTGCAAACAAGCATACAATCTGCTCAACTGTTCGCGCTTACTGACAGTCATGGCATATTAGCCAGAACCAGGGGAAATTTACACATAGGTTTTAAGTTTCCAAGCGATTGCACATCTCTACTTTAACACGAGCCATACCATCAAACAAAGCGTCCTTTTATGGGTTGGTTGTCTGTACAAAAAAAAACATAAATATACCATACCATTATCCCATAATGAGTATTTACACATCATTAAACGTACTTAGATTACATAACACAGCGAGGAAACGTTTACTCAAGCGAGGCGTGGTCGTAAAACAAAGATATTCCATAGACTAGCATCGGACACATATTGACGGACAAACAGACAGTACGTGAGTTTGGTTTAGATATGCTTAGATCGGATCTACTTGGAAGGACGACCTCGAAATCTTTGACAAAGCTTTGACGTTATTTTTGGGTGGATATGAGGAAAATTGGTTGGAAAATATACATAGCTGAAGGCTGCATAAAACAACCAGAACCCAAGCAAACAATACACTAAAGCATATAACATAATAGTAAATTAGAATACGGACGAAAAGCTTTAATGGTGTCACAGTATATAGTCCAGAACCCAGGCAAATAAAACACCAAAGCATATAATATAATAGTAAATTAGAATACTGACGAAAAGCTTTAATGGTGGCACAGTAAATAGTCCAGAACCCAGGCAAACAACACACTAAAGCATATAACATAATAGTAAATTAGAATACAGATGAAAAGCTTTAATGGTGTAACAGTAAATAATCCAGAACCCAAGCAAATAACACACTGAAGCATATAATATAATGTTAAATTAGAATACGGACGAAAAGCTTTAATGGTGTCACTGTAAATAGCCCAGAACCCAGGCAAATAACACACTAAGCCATATAACATAATAGTAAATTATAATACTGACGAAAAGCTTTAATGGTGTCACAGTAAATAGCCCAGAACCCAGGCAAACAACACAGTAAAGCATATAACATAATAGTAAATTAGAATACGGACGAAACGCTTTTGTGGTGGCACAGTAAATATTCCAGAACCCAGGCAAACAACACAGTAAAGCATATAACATAATAGTATATTAGAATACGGACGAAACGCTTTAGTGGTGGCACAGTAAATAGTCCAGAACCCAGGCAAACGACACACTAAAGCATATAACACAATAGTAAATTAGAATACGGACGAAAAGCTTTAATGGTGACACAGTAAATAGTCCAGAACCCAGGCAAACAACACAGTAAAGCATATCACATAATAGTAAAATTAGAATACGGACGAAAAGCTTTAATGGTGTCACAGTAGATAGATAGTGGACACTATCTTTCTACTGTGACACGTGAAGATAGATATCTTCCAGGTGGATAGTAACTATAGACTAGACTTCCCTCCAAATCTTGATTCATATCTTTTCTATTTTCAACTTTTTTTCACAACAACAAAATTTCTTCGTCAGAAAGGCATATAAACATATTTAACAACACACCGGTACCTATTTGAAACTTCTAGGATATTGCACATTCGGCACACAAACAGGTACATATAAATTAGGTATAACCACAAAATGTTCCAAATTTCATGTGTGACGATAATGTGTCGTTTGTGGGACTTTGTGGCGGCCATCGTGCCTAAATTATGATTAACCTAGCTGTTGCACAATAGAGTTTCCGCTTGAATGTAACAAAGTACTTATGAACAATGTCCCAACAAGAAAATGGAATAAGCCACATTTTAGGAATCCATTGTGTACTTCTATTGTAAGGAAAAAAACAAAATACGACTTTTTGCAGTTAGAGAATTAATTGAAGGCTTAAACTGGAGGACCAACAAAACTGAACTCGATTAAATCTTATATGCAATCACGATACATATAGGTTATTATGTATGTGGTGTAATTTTGTTTATTTATGAACACACAATAGTCTGTCACTTATAAAAGAAAATTATATACTTATTTTAAAAGAAATTTCTTCCAGCAGACCTGCAGTCCTGAATCTTGTATGAACGATGAAATTCATTCACCAATTCTGATACTTTTAAGTGTGACTGTTGAGTGGGTTTTGACAGTAAGTTTATACAGCTTCACAACAGGTCACAAAGTTTAAAAATGTAGAAACGCCTATAATGAATGTTATGTAAAATACGATGTTCCATTGTTTTAACAGTCGGGTGTAAGAGCAAATACCGGTAGGCGTTAGAACAAACACGAGGCTAAACATAATTTAACTACAGTTCAACTAAAGTGTGGTAAGTTAACCGCATAACTTTCTTTACATAATAACATTGCTTTGTTCTTTTAGAAAGTTTTACCATGAAGAAATTACTGATTATCGGTTAGAACTTCGCAGGCTTAGTTCCTGCGGCGGCCACCTCTAGCGTTCGGCCCTGGATCAATCCATGGTCCGCGAGGGGCATGGGAAGCAGTCACCTCCTTCTGCCAAGCAATAATGCTAGCGAAGGAGGAGGCAGACCGCGTGAGGGAGAGGCAAACCTCACGCCCCAGCCGCCACAACAGACGAAGACGCCCCGGGCGTCGGGAGTCGCAGGACGATTCACGGCCACTGCAAGCCCAGCCTGCGGGTGGCGAGAGATGGCTAGCCGTCCGATAAGAGCCAGGCCCGGGTCGAAGGTGCGTTGTGCTCTACGCGCACCTTAAAGAGACGTCAGCATAATAGACGGGGCTCACTAGGGTCAGTGCCTGCCGGGAACGCAAAGAGCATTTGGAGGAACACGTGTGGGTTTTAGTCAGTAAGTGTCTGACACGATGGGAAATCATCAAATGACTCCTTCCATTCTAGGTGGAATGGAAGGACTCATTTCATGATTTCCAATCCAAAAAAAAAACGACTTAGTTCCTGCAGTGATGGCAAGGAAGTCGACCCTTTTGGATGCTTCTCTCTTATCCAATTGGTGCGAGTTATGCGTACACCGAAACTCCAAATCATGGTCAAAGAATTGGACAGCCAGCAATGTTTGTATCGCTTGTTGTCTAGGAGACACTAAGTCTTTACCAGCGCAAAAACTCATTCAATACATACGCATGATTTGATGTCCTAAATTCGGAGCACTAATCCGAGTTGCCAAAGCCATATAAAGTTGTACCTAACCTTCGGCATTCCTGAGACATTTATTTTGCGTAGAGCTGTTTTCTTAGAACACTTCTTGTGAGTAAGTAGGTATCGAGATAAATGTACCTGGAGCAAACATGTAGACATCGGAGTAAATGATTTTAGAATTTTGTGTGTTCTTTATTTCTGTTTGTTTTTGTTCTATGTTAACTTTATATTTACACGTCCATTTTCATTCAACGTCATTTCGTGTCCAGGCTATCTCTATCCATTCCAGATTGCCTGGAAGAGATGAGACCGCAGAATGCGATAAGGCTGCCAATTGTATGTTTTTTAGTTTAAGATTTTCTGTAAGTGTTTTTTAATTTGGTGTACAATAAAGTATATATAAATAAACACTAGAAAAATCTCCGTTCGCCAAACTCGACACAAAATGTATATGTCCAAAAAATAAGAAACGTTTCAGGTTAGATAAAATAAAAATAAATAACAAAATTAAACATTTATTTACATCTTAAATACAATGTCATACATTAGAAATTACCTAATTTAAAATTTATTTCTATTAGTTACCAAAAACACCTTATAAATTAAAATTAGGTAAGAACCACTTTTAACCTATCCAACCTTTTCAAAAAGGCTTCAAAATGTTTACGTATTTTACTAATTAGTTCTGATTTATTTTAAACAGTTGGTTGGGGGCAACAGGCCGTTGTTATGGTACCGACGCCAGCACAAGCTACAACAATATATCATTTTTTTTTAGTAGATTTTCAACTTTATCGATACAGCATTATATCACGGTTGATTGGAAAAAAAAACAACGGGTTGCACTCCGGGAGTGCCGGTAGAAGTGAAAACTTGAACATTAACGTTGTGCATTTTTTACATTTTGGAATGGTTAGGGAATAATTTCGCAAGAATTGCTTTAATTATCAGTATAAAAGTACTATAATTTATGTGGTGAAAAACAATATTCATTTATTGCGCTATCGTACACAAACATGACAATTTATATTACATTAAAATGTAACACGTCAGAACTCTCCCTCCGTCTTACGAATTTTCGATCAGGTCACGTGTCCTGACGCATTTTTACCCATCCCAAAAAGTGCACAACGCCGCTAAAGAAGTTTTAACTTCAAAAAATACAGTTTCGGGTAGCTGGATGTGCAGGCGCCTGTACTTACATCGAGTTTTAGAAAAAGTTTTGTACTGTACAGCATTGTCTCTATCACTCATGGACTGATGTCTCTTTCTAAATCTCCATGTCTCATACTAACGCCGTGACCGGTGCTATGAATCTATCGCTCAATCATGCGCAGACGCAGCGGGCCGTCCGGTGCGTACATGAAGGTGACAGCGTAATCGAGTGGCTCGTGGTGGTATTCCAGACGGTATCGGCGGATTAACTGCAATGAATTGTTTAGTCTTTATTGTTTCATCAAACAGAAGCGGTGCTACATCATCAGATGCCAAATCAATCTCTTTGGAGTTCAAGGCTCCATTAAGGAGCCTTGAACTAGATGCTCACTGAGGTAAAATTACTGACATGCCTGTGATCTTATCAAAGCACAAGAAAGATCAGCGTTAGAGTGCGTTTCCACCGGAGATGTGCGAGGATGCGTAGCGAGGGATGTAAGAACCAACACAGTAACTTCATTTACCTAGCGCTGAGCGAGGCTAGGCAAATGAAGCGATTCTATCACATCTCTGGTGGGAATGCTCTCTAACGCTCCCTGTATTCGGACACAGATCTCCTCTTTATTTAAAAGTCCACTTTTACCTTTGAAGATCATTTATTTCGTCACAATTCCTTACCTTCGCCAAAAGAATTTGAATTTCCAAGTCAGCAAATCTTCTGCCCAGACAGATCCTGGCTCCAAAGCCGTAAGGCAGGGAAGCGAAGGGATGCAGACGTCCGTCACTCTCCAGCCAACGTTCAGGCTTGAACTCTTCGGGGTCGGAGACGAACTGTGACATGTTACCCGTCACGATTGTGGGGAATACCACTTGAACCTGAGAACAAAGAATTGTGTTACAAAAGATGAGTAGAGTTCTAATCGCATAATTGATTTACCGATAGACAAAATTGCTCAAACTATGTATTTAAATTGGATAAAGTCTCTATATTAAAAGACCACACAAGAATGAAAAAATCTTAGAAAAATGAGAAGTATTAACTATCAATACAATAAAATATGGTAAGTCTACTTACTCCTTTGGGGATGTGGTAGCCACAAATGACGTCATCTTCTTGCAGTGTTCTACCGTTACCAATAACTGTAGAATACATTCTGAAACAAAGGAGTGAAAATTTCGGTATAAAAAACCGTTTTAGAATAGTGAAAATTTATATGTACAGGACAATACGATATCTAAGTCAATGATGATCCTTCATTAGATACTTACCGAAAAACTTCTCTAACAAAAGCTTTAGTGTAATGCAGTTTGTCCAAATCCGAGTAACACAGTGGCTTGCTGGGATCAGGCAGTACTCTCCTGATCTCCTCAGCCATCTTCTCCTGTTGCTTCAGCCTGGTTGCCGCCTGGTACAGGATTGAGCACACTGCCATTGATATCTAGAAAGAAAGACAGATCATTTGTAGTTATAGAAAAGGATTCATGTGAATAAAAATATTCGTTCTTGGTTTTAGTAGCCTTAAAATGGCCTAATTAGTAAAACATTGTATACCCTAATGCTGTTTGAAGATTTGTGTGATATTCAATACTTAAAATATTTCGAAGATGATCGTGATCAATTTCCAACGGGTGCTTATAATTTTTACATTAAGATCTGGCCTAAAAGATCTTTAACCTGTTAGAGTCTTTACCTACACTCCTGGAAATATGTTTTACGGAATGTCGTCTTCAATCAGTAGCGCAACCTTAGAGCTAAGCCCTTCATGGTCATTTTAATTCTGGAAATTATAGTATTATCTTCCCTTACCGTATCAATTCCAACTAGAATAAGATCCAGCGCCATGACAGTAGCAATCTTTGGGTCGCCTTCACTCCTGAGCACGCGCTCGAGTAGAGACAAGTCATTCTCTGACGTCACTTTTTTGGTCTTTAGCCGTTCCAGAGCCTCGTTTATGTATTTACTGCAAAGCCTGAAAACATAAGATCCAATATTAATGATATTCAGTAATTGCTGATTGATACGTAAAAAAAAAAGAATAAACATGTAGAACATAGTACAAAATTATGAAAGTTTTTAAATCGCTTGTGATGTTCTTTGAAAAAGGAATAGTGGATTATGTTATGAATGGGGTTCAACTCTTGTATTATTTATGTGCGTTGAAGTTATTTTCAATTTCTTTGTTAGATTTTTAAAGTGAAAACTTCTTTAGCGGCGTTGTGCACTTTAAAAAAATGTTAAACTCGCGTCAGGACACGTGACCTGATCGAAAATTCGTAAGATGGAGGGAGAGAAGACCGTAGGAGAGGAAGTAATATCCCCCTCTCTTTCTACCGCGCGGCGAAAATGTATGCATCAATGCATGCATATGCAATTCGTGCGAAATTTTCGGTCATAGTTCTTGCTATTAAGATTAGGTTTTAGAGAACTCATGCCTGTCCAAAACAATAAGTATATCATTCATGAACCCAACAACATCAAACACTACTTACTCAACAAAGAAGTTCATATTGTTCACGTATTTGGTCCACAACGGAGTCGGCACGTATCTCCAGTAGGGCGCCTTGAGTTCCAACACAGCAACGTTTCTTAGCGCGAACTTTGCGGCGTCGATGATGCGCTGAGGTTCCGAGTCGCTGGTCAGGTCTGATGATAGACAACCGAGCCTAGTATCGAGGGCGACTCGGCCTATACCTGTGGGTTATCAATTTATCATAGATGGCGCTGTTAGTTAATATTGTTTTAAAATAGATGTAGCGGCATCAATGCCGCCACATGAAAAACTAAGAAACGAAATTTGTATGGCAACAAAAAGAACCGCAGCGCACCCTAAGCCGAACTAACATCGAAATCCTGCATCGCGCAAGCAAAGTTCTCCGTGCGATTTGAACATATACAACAGTCCGAATATCAACTATCGGGCAGTTGCCCACCAGACACAACAACTGTCTGGTTCGGAGGATCCTCCCCTTTTCAGTGGAGGTGTGCGGGACGTTTACTCTCTGTTCGCATACCTTCAAATAGATTACTTATTATGATAAGAGATGGCAGCACTGGGCAGTGTTGGCCATGTCTGAGAATGGACGTACACCCAATATTATGACCAAGCCCAAAGATTTTAGTCTATGGCCAGGGACATTTTTTGTAATACGCGAATTTTTGGGCTTTTAGTGAAATCTCAGATCAGAGATCTCATCAAAATACAAGGGACATCGTGTTACCCAGTTACTGGATTTTGGAGTTCAGACAGGCAGTTGCTCTATGTAAAATACTGGTATTCCGCTGCATCCGGTTAGACTGGAAACTGACCCCAATATAGTTGGGAAAAGGCTGGGCAAAAGCCAGTCGGCTAGTATACAATAGAGGCTCAATTAATTTGATCTATCTAAAACGATGTCTTATTAATTAATATCACGCCATAAATAACAGCTTAGTTGATAAGTAGCACCTATGTTACGCTGGAACGGTCAATCTGTTAGTAGAGCATGAGTGATTGAAAGCTGCTAAGATTGAATTGCATCTGGAACACGAACCAATGATAAAATCTGCTATTCAAGATCATTTTGATACATGTCCTGAACCATTTATCAATCAAGTACCTAAAGACTTTAAGAGCTGCTGACGTAAATGAAAGCTTTGGCTATTTTAACTTCAAGGACCTATGCTTAAAATTATCCGCACCTTTCCCATTGTAAGGATCATATCAAGGCTACAGATGTATGCCTCTAGCCAAGTCCGATTGATCTCAATTTTGTAGCTCAATTTTAAATAGTTATGGCGTAAATATTTGCAACCTTCGAATACTTACATTCAAGCGACCACCGATGGATATCATTATCGAACTCATGCGGTAGATCCCCATTCTCATCTCTGGCATTCTCCATGTACTTGATAAAGTCTTCTGTGACCATCTCTATGGGAGCCACGTACTTCTTCACTGTCTGAGGCTGCAGTATCGGCCGCTGCACCTTGGAACGAAACCGACGCCATTGCTCGCCGTGTCTGCATGGAAACATGGAAATATTGCAATCGTTAGCTGGAAGTACAAAAATTTGTGATGTCAAAGTCAAAGTCAAAGTCAAAGCATTTATATCAAATAAACCATTATCAGGTACTTTCGAATTGTCAAAGTCAGTCCGTCAAAAACATGAAGCTATTTGATGATGAAATGGCAATTTGGCAAATGACAGGCAATTTGTGTAATTTTTCAGTGAGAAGTTAAGTTAAAATATATGTTGATTATTATTGCTACCACTGGCTATTTGGAATGACTGACAGGAAGAGAAATGAGGAAATTAATATTTTCTTCGTTTTACGTTATAACATTAAATGATATGATAGATTTTCATACGACGTACTACGAACATACAAAGTACAGTATATTAAAGATATTAAAAAAAATAATTAAAGTATATAATAAACCAATAAATATAGTGCTCATAGAGTAAGTATATATAATAGCGAAGGAATAAAATATATAGAAGCTAAAGTAAGACAAGCCGAAACTATTGTTCAACAACAAAAAGTTCATCAAAGTTCATCGTAAAACGAAAAAACATTTACCTTTCTATAAAATCCCTATAAGATATTCCTTAACCAATCAACAGGTAGTGCATAAAACCTATAAAATGAAGCTGTAAACTCGTAACACAAAAGAAAATACACATATAAAACGTTAGCGAACCGTTTGATTATCCCATGAAACATGAAGTGATTTGAATGGAAAATGCTTCCTGGGTGGGCCAGAGCTTTCTAAATGTGGTCTAGAGGGATTTTGCCGAAAGTTCAAAATGTTTTTTTTAGTCAAAGTGAAATGTAAGACCGATAAAGATTATTATATCAAAAAATCTTTGATCTTAAGGATATCTCTATAGATCGACTGTTCACTGAGGAGAACTTACCTAGTGGCTAAGCCATCTTTGATCTTAAGGATATCTCTATAGATCGACTGTTCACTGAGGAGAACTTACCTAGTGGCTAAGCCATCTTTGATCTTGAGGATATCTCTATAGATCGACTGTTCACTGAGGAAAACTTACCTAGTGGCTAAGCCATCTTTGATCTTAAGGATATCTCTATAGATCGACTGTTCACTGAGGAAAGCTTACCTAGTGGCTAAGCCATCTTTGATCTTGAGGATATCTCTATAGATCGACTGTTCACTGAGGAAAACTTACCTAGTGGCTAAGCCATCTTTGATCTTAAGGATATCTCTATAGATCGACTGATACGGATTTCTCTATAGTAGAAGTAAGGTTTCCCAATGGTACGGAACCCTTTGTAAGCAAGTCCGACTCGTACTTGACCGGTTTTTGTCAAAGCATATTTATGTCTAAATATATTATGGAAGAAGCTCCAAAAACATATGGGTATGCCTGCATTCAAGCATGAATGGACCCCTCTTTTACTGTGTACTTTCTAGAATAGTATACCTATCGCACACTCACAGTTGTCGACTTCATTCCTAGAAAACTTGTCGGCGACAACATTCACCAAGTGAATTGCGAGTTCAAACCAATTAAATGAAAAACAGAATTAGAAAGACGGAATATGATGTAGAGTTTCTTAGAGAACAGTGAACTATGGACGAGCAAGACGTAGTTTAATTGACGTCATTAAAATAATGAGCAGCCAACCTCTTACTTCGATAATTAAAGAAGATAAAGAAAACACAATCATAAAAGATACCTCATGGACAAAAACAAACATTCTATGTAAAGATATAAAAGTAAACTATGTCCAAAACTAACACGGGAATTCTTAGTAAAGACCGCCAACGATGACGGGGAAATGACAGCATAACTACGAAGAAATCGTCTTACGAATAAAAATGAGTTTGAAGCTCATGCGTGAGAATATGTGACAGACTCAAACGCACTGATCACGACACGCCATCTTTACATAGAACAACAAACGTTTGCGAATGGACTAAAGTGTACCGTCCACTGCTATGTGGGATGACTACGGAGAGCTTTGCCACGTTAGCAGCGTGATTAATTTATTTAGCACCCACGCATTCAGGCGTAGGCCGCAGTGCACGCTCTCGCCTGCATTTTTTTGTGCATCTCATGACCTCGATCTCAGCCGATGAAAAGTCATGAAGCGAGCATACCCGGAAGGGCCTGTTGCCCTTTTGCATTGAAGGCTGACGGGTTATTGGTGAAAGAAAACACGAGAATCTGACAAATAGTTCCACACAATAGCTGTGCGCATAATGAATGTGCATCAGAAACGATATATTTGAAGAACAAAACAGTAAATCACTTGCACTGTTAGATGTTAGGAAAAGTGGGGCACGTCTGTGTGGATGGCACTATTTAGTGTCGGGATATCCACCAACTGCTGATGGTGGAAATATACAGAACAAAGCTAAATGCGACGCAGGTAGTAGCTTAGCCGTGCCTGCTGTGGAACGATGCCCGTATTATGTCCATCGCTCCATTTGCATACATAACACCCGCTTTAGTTTTTAGTGTCTCATCAATAGGTTTTGCTCATATTTCAATGCATGGCGCATTTGTTTTGTGTGTGTGGTGAATAATGGACATGTTTAGGCTTTATTTTTTCCTGCTTATTGTAAAAGAAACTAATAAAAACGAAACGTGATCAGTGAATTGATTGATTGTGTTCTGAATTACTGTCACTTTAACTTTGAGTCAAGTTTTCTTTGTTCGACATTGATTTTATCCAATGTTTGTGATTGTTTTACTTTTGTGTTTTGTTTTCGATTTACGTGTGTTACGTGTTTATCTTTTCTTTTAATATATTTTTATGGAGGTTTTTTTTCTTTTTTTAATTTAAGTCAGTCAATAAAGTCATGGTTATAAAATTGATCCAATTATTTAATTAAAATGGAATGGGGGTAAATGTTAACTAGGCCTACTGAAATGGACCTTTTTAGTGCAGCCGTGAGACACACATTTAGTTCTTAGCATACCTACATTTCTTTTTTTAATTTTATTTCTATGTACCGTGCGTGTTTCATGTAAGTGCTAAATAAATATTATTCTTTCTTTCTTTCTTTCTTTCTTTTCTTTATCTTAAATGAAAACTGGCAAACAAAAAGATTGAAATAATAGTTCCATCTTTCCAAATAGGATCAAATGATTTTGCTTATTGCTAAACTTAAGAATTTAAGAACTTATATTTCAACATAGTTTTAAACCGAAATCTGCACCTTACCCAAAACAGAACACAAGACAACGTCAATGAACTTTACAAAGACAAACAATAACTTTCTCTCGTTTGCGAAACACATCTACAACCTGCATAATGGCAGCTGTTTTCTTTGAAGACGTCAAGTGGCATATTATTATATTGCATTTATCATCTGAGCTATGTTTCCAAGTTCATTGCCTCCGCACTGAGCCGCTTCAATGCAGTGAAATTTGAATTCTACTATCTATTTATCTATCTCTATATTAGATATTCTAAGTCTAACCACACCACACGTAGCAGTTTGAAAATCATTTTTTTAATATGCTAATAAATGTCCCCCAAAAGTGAATCCATATTCAAAATTATTGTTTACATCCCAGTAAATGTACAGTTCCTATTGGGTTGGCCACGGGAGTGAATTCGTGGATTCCATGGGTAGATTATTTACAGGATTTGCACAACACTGTACCTATATCATTCTCAAAGTTTTATTTCTAGCAATCTACTTTACTAAGAGTTTCTAGAGCATCTTAGTTCATAAAACATTGATCTGGTTTCTCTGATGCTATTGCGAAGTGATAAAAAATAAGCACATGAGAAAACTAGTAACACCGTTATCAAGTCTTAGATTTGTATTCGTATTTAGGTCTGCATCTAAAAATTGTTACGGTTACAATGTAAGAATTAGACTTTTAATTTAGCTATTAGATATAGCTAAATTAAAAGTAGGAAAGGTGTGGAAAAATGTGTGTATTTCAACCATGCCTCTCATTTGATAAAACAAAACCTACATAGCTCCCTGGCTTTGCTTCCCTTCGATATAGTCATCCTTATCCCAATCTACTTGGAGGCAGCGGAACATATTCTTCATTCTTACATTTCTACAATTTCATCATCTCAATGGTCACATCCTGTCTTGACATATCATTAAAAATAATACAACCTGAGTAGTGCTTTCCTAATACATCAATAAATACTGAATGATCTAACAAAATCCCCAAAGAAGTGTTAACAAGTAAACCTACACAGCATTTTCCTCCACAACTACATATATACACAATGATTCATAAAACGTAAGTGATGTACAACTGGCACTAGATTATTGAGACATGAAGTGTGTCCACAGCATTATTCAGATGTGTTTGTCTGTTTGTACTTCGGCTAAAGTTACTATTGACACTTTACATTCTAAGATCCGCTAAGATTTACCAAGTACCTTTACAAGCCACGACAATCTTCGCAAGACGAGGTTTGCAAATTCCTTATTTCCAATTAGTGAAATATTTTGAGAACAAACAAAGGTTTGACTGTATTTTGGACTTTGCCGAAGGAGTCTTACACAAATAGGCATACTTTTATGGGCGAAACTATGATGAATGTGTTTAGGACAAGAATTGAAAGAATTTTAAAGTCATTTCCCAACAATTTTGCGGTCGGTTTCCAGTCTAAACTGGCACAATCCGGTACATGGTGGACATCCCTCCCACACGCACAAAACGTTTTGGGAACATATTCATTGTGCGTACAGCTAAGGAGTGGAATTCCCACCTGAGGCTTTGCACATAATTACATCAAGAGTGAATAGGTTACTTCTAGGCAATCGTGCTCCATCTTCGACCACATCATCGCTTACCATCAGGTGAGATTGTGGCCAAACGCGTGCCTATCAATAGTAATAAAAACAGTTGCAGCTAAATACAGTATTTAACAGAGCGTATGCTTTTGTCCAGCAGTGGTAGTCTTTTGGTTGAAACGATAATGATGACTTCCTGTCTGACCTTTACGACACAGTAACTGAGTAACACAACATCCCTTTGCAACCCTGGCTGTTGAAGATGATCTAATACACGTACCTACATATTTGAGGAAAGCATTACACCAATTGTTGATAAAGAACGCATTCTTCCCATTCACTTTCGTCTAACATACGTTTAACTCCTTTACGAAGTACAACACCTCTTAAGTAATGCAGGTCCTTAGAAGTAAGCGGTACTGCGAAAACATTTACGCAAACTACTCGTTTCTCTCAAGTCAAAAGCTAAGTGGTTCTAGAGCTAGCTTCTTGTTTCACAACCGGTCCACCTCTCTGGCACTAACCGACATAGGTATTCAGTTTCACAACGACGAGATAGAATAAATTATATCCATTAAAGTAGATTGTATTACCTACATGTGATTTCTAATTGGAACGTAAGAAATTAAGAGCTTCATACGAAGTCAACGCAATATGCGACTTTTTCGGCTTTTCTCCGATCACAGATGTAACGTATGATCTTGATCGAGTAGAGTCTTTGACAGTCGAATTGAATCGTGATGATACAAATAAATACCTTATAACTGCCCGAGTACAGTTGAGTAAATAGTGTCTTCCTATACGACTTCGATTAAAGCCTTTCCATATTGAGAAACTGCGGCCAGATTGATTGAAATCACTCTGGCCATAGCCACCATTTTCATATTCTATCAAACTATCCGTTCTTTACTTGACGGTATTCCTAATTAGACTGATGACTTAGGAAATATATTAGATGAGCCTATGTGTTGGACTTTTAATATAGAATCCATGTCATAACCACAAGGACTGCTGTGTTCTATGATGTTAATACCATTAATATGCATTACCAGGTGTGTAGTCATAGCAGAGTACACGTCGTTATCTTAATAGCTTTATGTATGGACTGCATGCCTAATCTTGTCCTTTAACTTCGGAAATACCTGGATATTAGCAGCTTTGTGAACACTTCTGGTAGAATCAGTCTGAGTCTGATAACAGCCTTTCTTCCTTGGGTCTTCATCGTCAATTCCAGTTTTTAAAGTTTACTAAAAGTGCATTTAAAACGATTGAAAGGCGATGGTATTTTCAAGGTCGTCACCGATAAAAACAGCATGGTTTTGGTTCTTACTTGAGCTTTAACTTACTTGTAATTCTCATCAATCTTTTCGACTTGCTTGGGTCGACTTTTGTGCACAGAAATTGTACTATTAGTAGAGTAATTTCAGGAAATAAAGCAGCTTCAACTTCTTTTTAAAACCGTGTTCTACTAGTCTTGTCTCTATCGCTCATATCGATGCACAATAGCCGGTTGATTCTGTCAACATGTTGAAGTGAAGGCTTGGGTGAAGGGAGCACGAGGTGAGCAGTCAATCCATATAATCAGTTAAAATGACAACTCACTTCGTGATCACGTGACATCTTGATTGACAGCTCACCCCGTGATCAATTCACCCAAGCCTTCACTTCGACATGTTTACAGAATCGACCGGCAAGCCAAGCCAAGTCATTAAAAAGACAATATAACTAAGCATACTGATGAAATCATCATAATAACAGCTCATAACCACCCGTTACAGAACAGTTACAAGATGTATCATGAACTGCATGAAGAAATGTAGCTATATTAACCTCACCTAGCAAATGTATTGACAGAAACAGAACTCCAACTCGAAGTATAGTATTTTCTGATAAATATTTATGTTTAAACTGGTTATTAACTAAGTATGTTCAATTAAACACGCTATCTTGTATAAAATCATTTGAGTTAGCCAAGCATGATTGTGCATCTGCAAATAATTTTAGATTAGCTTTGGATCTTCAATTATACGGCGCATCTTTGATGACGATCAGACCATAGAAGGCCGTGCTGTGTCGACATATGTAATTATTTTGTGAGTCGTTGCATTAAGTGTTGTTACAACTTTATCTTTTGCAAGATGTTTAATTATTTTATGTTTTTCTTTGTTGTTGTCTGCTTCATGGATAACGCAAAGCATTATTTTACTGGAAACTATTAATTTATGCGGTTGGAAACTGTATCTTGTTTATATAGAACTTGCGACAGCGCCCAGATTTCAGGTGTACTCAAAAATATACTTAGCTGATTGGCACTTCCATAAATTCATTTTTCCTTCTTTAAAGAATCACCCGATAAACCCCTGATTTAAACTGTCGAGCTACTGCCATGTCATTGTAGTAACTGTCTTATCATCACACCTGGCAGACTGACTGCTACAGTAATTCATCTCCTGTAGCTGACTTGTAGCCTGTTCAAAAGAAAACGCCGTTCTAGGATAAAAAGTAGCCTCTGACACTTAGATATTATAGTGTAGCATTCTATAACAGACAGTGTTTTTAATATATCCGGTCAGTACTAGTACCAGAGATGACCTGCTACGTCCTGACTTTATATATATATAGTGTCTAGTTTGTAGTCTGAATTGATGTTCTTCAACCTTCCCAGCGTCCATTGTTGTGTTTACTATTACATCAGTTCAATCAATTCTTTCAACATCAACAATCCGAACATCCAGAGATAATTTCTCCGTCCATTTTGGGCATGTGTCATTACTGTGCCCGTCACGTCAGGTTGCGCTTGCGGCTTTCGCCTCGCCCTGCTTCCCAAGTGGGCCAAGTATCACTGTGTGCGAGTTCAACTATCATGATAATGTGTTATGATGGCTTTGTGTATCTGGCTGGTGAATACAACTGCCGAAATGTAAAACAAAAATAGTGACGTAAATTTGAATTCAGAATAGCAAAATTTGAATTTTGGAGTCGGAGAGTTCGGGAACGTGTGGAGTTAATAAGAAAGAATTGAGTGAATGAGGAGTTGATACGGACACCTTACAAAATGTTTTTTTGCCCTACGTCAACAAAAAAAATATCGAAAACGCCAACAATTCTTCAGAATTATTACACATTACACACATAAGAACAGCAACCGAATAAAAAACGGAATCAGATTTGATAGAAAGTAGATCACCAAAATAATAATAATAAAAAGAGTTCATCTCAACAATTCGTTGCAAAGAAATGTAACATCTTTCAACTTCTAATGAATGAATGAAACTTTATGTAGATATTTGGAATTCTACTTCGCTTCATTCTTACTTAGCATCCTCGGGCCTATTACGTGTTTATTTTACTAGTTAACTCGTGCACTTATTAGCAAGTGGATAAGTGCTCATTCATCAATATTTTGACGAATACCACGCTAAGCCCATTGCTACTGACTGGAGTCATTCAATGGAAATTGAATGATAAAGATAGTATGGTTTTAGTTTTATATTGTTTGGAGTTTTATATTTCCGACACGTATAGCTTAAGAAAGAAACTGTCACAGATATGTGAATTGTGAAAGTGACGATTAGGAGGCGACGATCTTCAAAAACTTTTTCTTAAAACCAGTATTAAAGTCGAATGGTAAACCTAAAGCTCATGTGAGTCAATAATATTCAAAGTAAAAAACCAAGAGATATAGAAACAAATCAAAAGCCTCGAGGTAACGGGATGCAATTATCTACGCACAAGCTTTCACCTGCAGGACCACATCTCAAAAAACGGTACCTTCCTACTAATCATTCAAGCTTTGTATACTATGCGACTGTACCGTACTATACCGGTAAAGTAGTTCCTATAAAAACTCTAACTTGAAGGCTTACGGCAGAACAGCTTTCCAACCCGGTTTGGGTTGGTTGGTTGGTTTGTTTTACTTGTCGTCGACATTTCAGTACAATCTTAGTAGGATCCTGTAAGTTCGATCCCCAGGTTGGCAGGTGTGATTGACCGGTTTCATAAATTTCTCAGTAACAAATCGTCATCATCGTCGTCATTTCAACTGAAAGACGTTCGCTGTTAAATAGGTCTCCACATGCATCGCCGCATCGATAAGTTCTGTGCTTCTCGCAGCCAGTGTACTTGAACATAACTGGGCAACGATATGTAGATCATGTTTGAGACTTACGTATTTGCAATAAGGTACACTTGTACGCGTGCAATTCCCCTTCGGGGAAATACAGGCGTAACCTCAAACAGTCTTGAAAATCCCAAGAGACGATTCATGGTCGCTTGGAGCACCACAGACTCTTCAATCTCAGAATGACAATGCACAATATTCAATGACAGCTGTTATCTCATGCTCTGACCTCCATGGCAACGTGCTAATAACTGAACTCACACGCATGATTGTGCTAAACTAGCATTGTCAACAGTTATAGCAGAGTATGTGTGAAGTACTTGAAAATTGTTTTGTCTATTTGTAGAAATAGTAATAAAGGCGACATTGACAGTTTAAATGAGGTAGAGACAAAAATGATGACGGAAATATCCACTTTGTGGGTGTTTCCTGTATCGGAGGGATTCCCTGCTTCTTTATGGTACTAAACGTCCAGGTTGCTCCTGATGAAAGCACAATCTTGTCATTCGTGGAGACTCTTCTAGTGTAATTTGTTGATATAAGGTTGATCCACATACATAATTTATCCAAGCCGGGCCTGGTGCGAACATTTTATACGAACTCCTTCATACACGGCTGAGTTCGGGCCCCGGGAACTGTCAGACCACGTTGAGACGCACCATGGCCCGGACACGTCCTGGTGAGGGTCCTAATATGTGTGGATCAACCTATAACGTAAAAGGAGTACCTATAGGTACTAACCCACGTTAAGGCCTGACATTCTGGCGCCATTCGCTCGACTGGAAAAGTTCAGATAGAAAAATATCGATTTATTTTTTATTACCTATTATAGTATTTTACACTTTTATTTTACGCTAAAAAAACAAACTTTCTAGGTGCATTTTTGTTTCAGTAATAACTATATTTTATTTTAATAACTACCGGCATACGATTTATAAAACATCTTGTGCCGGTAGTTATTAAAATAAAACGTAAATATATGAAAACGAATGCAAATTGACAAATAACAATTGAAGAATTATAATATGAAAACTCATTGCTAATCATTATCGATAATATTCTTACACAAAATAATGAAAATATACTAGTAAGTACCTAACCGATATATACCTACCTACCTGTATGGTTTTGTACCAAATTGATACAAGCCAAAACTAAAATGAACTAGACCTAGACATTCATGAAATTAACGATTGTTACTTGCATGACTGGGCAAAATTTCTTAATTCTCATAATACTATTTGTCTGATAAAAGGCTACACCTAAGTTGGAAGCTCTCAAAATACGTTGATTTGAGACATTCTTGGATGACGAAATACTACCTAATACGACTATGCCCAAAGATTTAAGTAGATACGTTCCTTACAAAAAATTGCTTGCTTAGGCGAACAGTGCTAGTGAAGGAGGAGGAGGATCGCGTGAGGGAGAGGCTAACCTCACGCCTCAGACGCCGCAACAGAAGGAGACGTCCCGGGCGTTGGATGTCGCAGGGCGATTCCTGGCCACCGAAGGCGCGGGCCTGCGGACGGCGAGCGTCCGATCAAAACCAGGCTTGGGTCGATGGAAACACACGTGCCTAAAAGAGATGTCAGCATAGGCGACGGTGGAGCCCACTAGGGCCAGTGCCTGCCAGGGCTGCGAAATTTTTTCGAAAGAGTCACAGTGGCCCTGGAGCACAAGGTGCATTAAGAGGAACCTATTGTCAGTAACACTGACACTCCCTTCCGCTCCGCCCAGAGCGGAAGGAGTCATTTGATGATATCCCATCCATACAAAAAGGTATCGGTATACCAGTTTCTTACTGCAATCTTATCGAGTTATCCGCATTTGTAAACCTTGAAAACAGGTTCGACTTTTCAATTAAATATACTCTGTTACTTCGGTATTTCCACTACCATTAACTTACCTACCTCAAGTTACATTTATAGCCATCCAAGGATATAGACAAACATCTAAATGAAACCTAACTCACAGTCGCACTTAGCGAGTACAAATACCCTGCACGTAAACGACTAGGCATGTCAGAATGTGAAATAGTACCTTATGGTGCTTTATGGTGGAATTTATTGTATTTATGTCACCGGAAAATTGCAGACTCCGTAAAATTGTAATAAATCTTAATTTGATTATTATTTCTCGAAATATTATGAAAAAATCGTTTTGAATACAATAAATCCCGTCCAAATTCAATAGTTTCCAATATATTCGGGTCTTATTTAGAAAAAAATGTTTACAATTTCACGCGATATTTTGCAATCTTACGGCGTTTGCCATTTTCCGGTGACATATACAAAACGATTTTCCATAATATATCGAGAAATTATAATCTAATCAAGATTTATTATTACGGAGTTTGCAATTTTCCGGTGACATATATAAAGATAACTTTTGTTATCGATGCTCGTTATTTTGATATCGGTGTATCGAAATATTATCGTCAAAATCATCGATAAATCGATACAAGCCTAGTTAAGACGTCACGCATTGGACGCGTACGCATGCTAAACAAATCAAACGTAGGGCTATTGATCTTGTGCAATACTTTGTGGGTCTAGGATACTGGCGAACAAAGAACTTCAAATGATTTATATTTTATTAGCACACGCCTTTCTCAGAATTGTAAGTTGAAATGCAGTTGCCGTATTTCCATAGTAAAAATGTTTACGTTTACCACCTGTTATTTCTTAGGATTACTTAGGACCTTTTCCGAAAAACGGACCATTAGATATGCTTACTTCTCGTACCTCTTTTGGCAATTTCTAATTGCCGGTCTATTCTGTAAAATCGCACCAGGAAAACTTACGTCGAGTGAGCTTGAAGTGAACTGTCATTCCACCATGATTAAGTTGACAGCTCATTTCATGTTCACTTCACCTAAGTTTACACGGTGATTTCGTAAAGCAGTGCGATTCTGTACCGATCTCACCGTGTAAACTTAGGTAAAGTGAACATGAAGTAAGATGTCAAATCATAAAGACACTTCATGCTCACTCCACTAAAGTTAACACGGTTCTTTCAGAAGACTAAAGGGAGTTTTACTTGTAGAGGAAGACGCTTCGAAACCTATTCTAATTTATGTTATGTAATGTATCAGTAATATATAAATCAGTAACGATATTTACTAAACTTAAAAAAATCTGCCACTAACATTACACAATAGGCAAACTTTAGCTCAAATAAAACTCTATAAAAGTATTGTATCCCAAAGCTTTAAATTGCTTAACCTACAGCTACCATCCGTGTGTAGACTCTAGAGTTTATTAAAAAACTTCTTATTCCAAGGTTACATTATTAATATATTTGCTAATTAGAAATTACACCATAGGTAATGGTGACACAAACACCGGTTGTATGCGCAAGAGAATTTCACTCGGGCTGATAAAATAAATAGAAGATAAAAAATTAGAAATATTGTAAATAATGTAGGTACCTACTACTAATACTTAGGCTAACGAAGGCAAATTAATAGACTCAGGTTCAGCAAGGGGATGAATACTGAAACAATGGCTAATAAATAAGTTTACCTCCTGCTGGTGATACTTTGTTCTTATAAGTAGCATACTCTGGGTGCATCGTCCTCACATAATATTAAACTAATTTTTGTATATCAAATTTTGTAAAATCATTATTTGAAAAGAGTAACTATGGAGTTTCTTGTCCGTTCTTCTCCATAAGAATCTACCTTTCCAAATGGAAAGTAGAGTCACTTTATTAATGTAACATTCTTATTTTACTGAACTGTAAACGATGACGTTCAAAAGTGCCGTTTAATGGCCTAATTGAAATAAACGTTTTGACTTTGACTTTGACTTTGAATAAATGATTCGAAGCCGGAGAAGAATCATGTAACGACCAAACATGCTGCCCTGATGTCAAACGAAGTGGGACGAGGCAGAGGAATAACGATGGATTTTTTGATGATTTTGAACGAAGAATACTAAAATTAACTACCTAGACTTTTTTATGTAGGTATTAATCAATAACGAGACGTTATATTCAAATAGGTACTGATTGATTCTTCAGATGCAGGCCATTTGCATTTCAATAGGGAAATGAGTTTTCAAGCTGAATGGCGTAAACAAATAGCTACCTTCGCTAAGCTTCTCAAAGTATTTTCTTAGTGGTTTTGAATAGTTTTGGGACTGTTTTCCGAAGGCTGATGTTTCCATCTATCCCCAGTGATCTTAGTCCTAGATTCCGTCATTCCCGTCGAATCCAGTTGGCGGTTTGAACTTAATTACGAAGACATAGATGACTATATCCGCTTTTTAGAATGAGAATAGGTGTTTGACGGAATTTCTATGAAACTGTGATTAAGAAACCAACGTGCAGCATTGAGGATAAAAAGGTGATACCTAATTACGACGATGATGAGGTTTTCGGTCTAAGTTAGTTGCACATCAACATTTTAAACTGCAATATTTCCAAGAGCCTTACTTTGCCAGTGAATATAAAATGGTTTTCCGAAAGATTTCATCTCGCCATTGTTATTGACTCACAAAGGCTTGAACTTTCAACCCACAGCAAAATTGCGACACCTACATAATCTGTATTTTTGAATAAAATATTACAAACGACTGGAAACAGATGATTATAGTTGCAAAACGAATGTATACCTTGACTTTAGAATAGGTAGGTAGGTACCTCAGTAACCTTGTCAAAGACTTTCGTCACTTATTTATTGCTTCGTATAACACTAAAGAATATTGTTTCGATTAATATATATTAGATGTATAATGACGTGTATGTAGTAATGAGGTTATTCTTAAAATCGTTAAAAATCTGGCTGTTTTTATGTCGCTGCGTTTTTGCGAAGTGAAAGTTCTCGACATTCTTTCGTTAACGGAACTCCGATTCTAGTTTCGTTAATCCGAGATTCTTCGACTTTGGCCGGTTTTGGCGTACTAGATTCTATGCTAAAAATGTTAAAATAATTCAACATAATAAAATGAATTTGATCCCAAATCAAAACCACACGCACCAACAGGTTTATAACGAAAACGAAAATGAGAGTTAACCGAATTAAAAAGGAGGTCAAGAACTCAAAGCACCATTTCAAAAAATCTGGTCCACAAAGCTTTTAACAGTAAATAAAACTATCTCACTTACACTCCGACAACGCCAGGCAGTTCCCCGAAGAAATCCTTCCTCACTTCCGACTTATACTTGACGAGGCAGGGCATCGAAGGCCGGAACGGTGTCGGCCCTTCCCGCCGATATATCCGCTCTATCTCATCCGCGTCGTAAACAAATAGCAGATCCGGCCTTCCGATTAATCCTCCCAAACGGACAATCCTCCCGTACCTCTCCAGAAAAAGTTTAGTCACTTTTGCGAATTCGGATATATCGAACTGCCCGATAATAGGAACCATCCGCCACGTATTCCCCAGAATCGGAATCGGTTTGGGTCCAGGGACTTCAGAATAGGGCTTTGCATTAGAGAAAACTTCTTCGGTCAATTCCGCGGTTGGGGCTATTTGGGACCGCTCCCGTTTTGAGAACGGGCACCCTGTGGTTGCGTATCGGGCATTTTTCACTATGAACGGTTGCGTGTACACCGCGAACGTGCGGAGAGAACGACCCATGGCGGTTAAGGCCGCGACGACGACTGCGCGCGCGCTGCGCTCGAGATCCCAGGGTGTACCGTTGCGCGGGAGTCGACGTTGTTTCTGACATTGCAGTCATGGACGGCAATTAACGACCGTTCTCTTTCTGTCTGAGCGAGTTCTTAATTATTTGTTTCTTTATAGGTATTTTACAACGCTGTCCAGCGCCATTTTACTGGATTTTGGTTTTATTAAGCATTAGCTTTTACCAACGACTTGGTCCGCATGGAAGGTACCATAGGTAATCCCGGGATAAATCCTATATCCTAATCCAGGACCTGGTCTATCCATGTTGCAAGTTTTATCCAAATCCGTGCAGCCATTTGAAAAGGCAATAAACAGTCAGACGGAGTTCCTTACTTTCGCATTTATATCTAATATTATTACGGGTTCGGACTCTTCGGACGTAGGTACGTATTTACAGATGCCAGCACGGTTTTGATTTCTGTGAATGATTTTATTTTATTTAATATCTATGGTGTGTTTGTGTGTGTCAATGAATAGGTATACTTATTCATTATCAAAATGGAAAATAGGTACCTACCTACTTGTATAAAACCTTAAAATCCGGCTTAGCAGGAGAAACTGATTGATTTGATAGCAAATATTCTAATAAAGCCAAATACATAATAATTATTATCGTCGTGTTTCATGCGAAGGTATTAATTTGTGTATTGTGTGCAAGCATAACATTTTCATGATCACGCGAGGAACACAAAAAAATGTTAAGGTTCATGCGTACTGAAGAATTTGGAACAGAGTAATGGTCGAAACAAGACTCGGCTCAAGTTACCTAGTTATTACTTTTAGTGGTGCACACGCACAGTCACTAGCACACACTTAAAAATATATTTTCAAGAATAGTTACCTAGGTAGATAAGCCAACATGTGAATCACATCATATTCTAGACCAAAGCTTCTGCTCATCCTCCTTACTCGATAACCTATTTCAATACATGTATACCTATTTGTATAAAACACCATCTTTTGGAAAATATTAACATAACTTTTATTCAATGCTACTATAATTTTTTTTTTATTTAAAACTTGTTACTTTTATTAATAATGAATGTCAGTTTGGCATTAGTATTGCTAAATAATACAAATCTAGAACAAAAGTTTTGCATACCCTCCAACACGATAAAATATTTCACTACACTTGCAAGCATACTAATTACTTCGTATAACCCCATCTGTTGATCAACGTAAACTTTATTCTACGTTGGGCACAATTTTTTAGTTCTAGTAACATTGACTGTTACTGTCAGGTAAGTTCGACGTCTGACACGTCTGACATGAGCGATTGTCAAAAGGCAAAAAATAAACAAACAAACCCAAAGAATCTCTGATTGAATAGGCTTCTAGTTTGTACTGAAACGAGCTGAAACAGTGCCAAAATGATATCTGAATTCGAAAAGGAAAAAGTGTTCTGGACAAGGAAGATGAATCTGAAACTGGTAAAATTTATGGAGAGCAGACCGAACATATGGAATCCAAAACACCCTAAATACACTTCAGTCAAATACAGGGATAAAACTTACGCAGAATTTGCGTCACAGTACGGCAATGAATTCACTGGACAGGCTGTCAAAGATCGCTGGACGAATATTAGGTCCACCTTTGCAAATTACCTAAGAAAATTTAAAGCCAGTCAAGCAAAGGGCATTGGAGAGGTAGGTCATTATTTTTTACATTATAAGTACGAACTGTAGTACCTACTCTATGGGAAGTTGGTAAATCCTTATGCCCCACTGTTTTCTTAAGTATATATTGGATATTTATTAGTTTATAAATTGGTATTGTATTTATGTATTTGATATTATTATGTCTAATTAGTATTGTTTAGAATGTTTGTACACTGACAGCCCTAAATCTGCCTCTTTTCGTTCAATCCATCCAAACGTTGTCTAGAAGAAATTGCCTTGTGCAATAAGACTGCCCATTGTAAACTTTTTTATGTTTGATTTTCCTGTTCTTATTATGAGGTGTACATTAAAGTATATAATAAATAAATAAATAAATAATGCGCCTTACGCAAAACCGCCTAACTAATAATATTCCGTAAAACAAGCGACAATATAATGCCTGTATTTCGTTGGATTTGGCAGTAGAGGCCATAATACATTTCACTATTTATATTTACTACTTACATAATATTCTTCCATTATCAGAATCAAATCCAAAAAATAATTGTTGATCTGCATTCATTTATTTTAATTATGTAGGAGGTACCTAATAATTAATTCCATGAAACCTTTATTAAACAACTAAATACTTATTTTTTTTGTTCAAGGGATGTAAAATAACATGGCACTTATGGGATGCCTGCAAATTTTTACTCAAGGTTAATAAGAATGTCCAAGCAGACACAACTGATTATGGCACTGAAGATGACTTTAAAGTAAGTAATCTGTACCAAGGATGGGAAATTATCAAATGACTTCTGATCATCGTCTGATCTGCTCTGGGTGGTGCAGAAGGGCGTGTCAGACTCTTACTGTCTAAACCTAGCTGTGTTCCTCCTAAAGCCCTTTGCGTTCCGGGGTCGCTGTGACTCTTTCGAACAGATTCCGCAACCCTGGCAGGCAACCTGTACCTCAATTTCTGTAATCCCACTGTTAAAACTTAGGTGAAGTGAAACATGAAGTGAGCTGTCAATCCATGCAATAAATATGGAATGACAGTTCACTTCAAGCTTGCTCCACCTATTTACACATTTTTTCTATTTCTATACTGGTTGATGTTGATTGCAGAGCAAACCACATTTTTAATTTTAATTTTTTTTTTACCATAATCATCTAGTGAATAAGGTTTCATAGGTAATTATTATTATGGTATATTTAATTTATGATGAGTGATTTTGAAGGAGATAGGGGCGGCATATAACACAATTTTGACAAACAAAAGTTGAATAAAATTGATCTCAATATAAATTTAGTAATTATTTTTACTTTGCAGGATAACATAATAAGAGAGGAAGAAGAAACCGTATTCAGTGATGAAAGTTCAGAGAAATCTTTAAACAAAATCGACACAACATGCCAGAACATAGCAAACGGAATACTAAATGTGTTCCGAGGAGTTCAAAATGATGTGTTTGGTATAGAAAACACTAAACATGGACAAATAGGCCAGCTTGTAGCCAGTAAACTGTCACAAATGAGTTCCTATGATGCAGCACAAATGTCAAGCAAAATAATGGAAATATTATTACTATATCATGAAGATAATCCACTTAATCCAAATAATGTCAAATCTGAGAGAACATTATAAGAACTATGTAAATACTAAGAACCTAGTTACTGTTTACTATAATAATTTGGTCTCAAACCAGACCTGAGAATATCTAAGCAAAGAAACTCAAAACTATACTGCATTTTCTAGAATCTTTTACCTGAAACTGAATCTAAAAAAAAACTTCACATTTTCCGATTCCATATGCCTCTATAAAGGTGAAAATATGGAATTGGAAGATGTGACGGTCCATATCCTCCAATGGAAACGGAGAATCCTCTGAACAGACAGGTGTTGAGTGCCCGTTCTCGTTCTTGGAAGCTGCGACGTCCCCGTAATGGGCTTACCGATTATGGGCTTGCGCCTGCCATAGGTTGATAGCAATGACGCGCACATGTGAGTGATTAATTGTTTGTGTTTTGTAGGGGTTAACTTCCTTTGCGCGACGTTGTTTGCATGTGGCGACATAGAGGGCGCTCCATACCTACCAACTGTAAATTAACTTTGATCTATTCTGCACAGGCAGCACTTCGTATCACCTGCCCTACAATATGCTCCATTTTGATGTTGAAAAGAAAATAAGGTTCTAGCTTAACTCCCTGATGTTACATTTACCGCCAATTTGCTCAGCGAAAATCATCGTAAAATTGATTGTGATGATGTGAAAAATAATCAAACGCACGACAGCTGCCATGATTGGCTGATGATATTTCATTCAACCATTCGCAGCAGGTTGCCACATCATTTTCGTTTCAGAAACTAGGCATACAAATTTTCTGAAGATAAATCATTTCCTCTAAAAAGTTATGAATCTACTAATCAAATAACCTTGCCAATTTAAATAAAATATAATAGGGTATCTACATATAGCTAATTTTGCTGACCAAACAATAACACAATTTTCTTAGAAACATAAATGTGTACTTCTTGCTTTACCTTAATAAAACATGATACGTGTATATTATTGCTTAAAAATTACATTATTTTATTATAAAATTTAATATATTACTCACATACTTTATAATTATATTATTTTTAATCTTGAGTTAATTAACGAATTCGTTGTTGGTACTTATAGGTGGTTGATGGTTGAAGCATGCATTCAACACTTTTGTAATAAAAAATACTTCTCAAACATACAATCTTTACATAAGTTAGGTGAATCGTTATAGCACATTAAAAAAGGATGTGGCCAACGTCTCTTAGTACAAATAATGATGGCACGTACGTAGGGTTGCCAACCGTACTCTAAAATAGAGTATTATACTCTATTTTGCGTAGACGTAATCTATTAATTATATACAAAAACAAGAGTAGGTACGCTAAAATACTCAGATTATGTTGTCTGTATTTTAATTAAACTGAAGGAAATCCTGCTGCTGAAGTTTTTGTCTGTTTGATTATAATTGCAAATTGTCGATAAATGAAATCCAGGGCTTCATTGGAATTCTCTAATTATTTTAAAAACAACAACATTTTGGTTTCGCAATATGTGATATAAAACTAAAAGGTATTCTTTTTTCTACGACTACTCTTTATTTACCCTTCCTAAAATCAGAAATACCTACTCTATTTATTCTAAAAAAAAGTTGGCAACCCTAACGTAGGGCCTGTTTCACGATGTCTGAATAGCGACTACTTACTGAATAAATTAAAAAATAGAACTGAATTTCTATGACTTTATCTGCCAAGTAAGTTGACGGCAACTTGTTCGTAGTTGGTGAAACAGGGTCCTTAATTTAGTAATCGATAAACAGAACTTTTCGACGACAGTTAAAAAGAAGATGGCGCCGGTTCTGCTGTGTTCACAAAACACAACTTGAATTTAGAATACTTGTTGATGTCATAATGGAAAAAAAAAACAAGAAAGGGATTGAAGCCCCTCCATCGTAGAAGTATTAAGTTAGTTAAACTGTTAATTTGACTAGAATAGTGCTTATATTAAAATCTAATTGAGTCCTCTTCCCTCCATCATCGCTTGTGCACAGTATCTCGGGAACTGTATCACGGATAGCAGGAAATCTGTGAGACCCTGTAATCGAAGCAAAACAACAATTAGTTAGGTCAACTTTTTTATTCAGTCACAGGGTACGGGTTCATAACGAGGTCAGATAAGCACTCGCTCAAAGTAAATACTGGTATCAGCTGCATCCAAGTAGGTATACTGGAAACCGACCTCAACATAGGAAATAGCTGATGACGGTCCCATTATGCATTGTATGGTGCGTAATTTTTAACTTTCCAACAATGTATACAGGCTTCGTAAATGCATTTGACTGGCCTGTTGTTCGAATGGTTAGTGACCCTGACTGCTAAACCGGAGACGACCTCCGGTTTAGCAGTCGTAGGTCAAATAAGGTCGAAGTAAGATGAGCTGGTGAACAATATAACGCACATTTTGATGTGCAACAGTTATTACTGCATATTTGTCGTGGGTTCGATTCCCACCCAGGACAAATCTTTGTGTGATGAGCATGATCATTTGTTCTGTGTCTGGGTGTAATTTGTCTAAAATATTTATGTATTTAGAAATATATAAGTATGTTTATCAGTTGTCTGGTTGCCATAGCACAGGCTCTGCCTAGTTTGGGATCGGATGACTGTGTGTGAGTTGTCCCAAGAAATATTTTTTTTTTTTAGCAAATGTTTTGAAAAAATATTATAAATACGTCTATCAGACTGTGCAACTATCCTATATAAATAAGTAGGTAACGTTAATAAAATTTGAAAAATATACAGGGAATTAGGAGGATAAATAAATAGGTTAGGTTACTAAAAATATCACGGTAGGTAATATATAGATAGTAAGTAGGATAAATAAAGGGTAGCAATAAAACGAGTGACTGTAAATTACAATTTTAAGTGTCAAAATTAATTAATTTGGGTTATATAATTACTAAGTGAGCGACTGACTGTAAGTGACGAAAAATCAACAGAACAGTATCTTACAAACATTAATTTGAGTTACTTAAAATACAAAATGTGCAGCTTCATAATATTTGAGCGACTTAATATTTGTTTGAGTGTCAACGTTACGTCCTGCATTTTTTTCAATATTTGGCAAATGTATTTTTTATACTGAGCGGCATTTTATCTTAAATGAAGTGTTTCGAATACAAAAACCATTTTGAAAAATACACTAATGAGCAGAGTATAAGGAGCTCACATTAAAAAAATAATAATATGAAATAACTATTTGAAGAAACACTATTCTATTAGCTAAGTAATTTTATTATTGAAATTTAAGGGTAATTAAATAAAACATACTCCGTAAAAACTAAAGTAGTATGCAGTTACTTAAATCAAATGAACAAAAATAAAATAAACCTAACCTAACCTAACCAGTGGTGCGAGCGCATGGCAATGGTAAACACGCAACGCTATTGGTCCGCAGCCCAACTCACCTGACAGCAACGATTCGTCTTCCCGCCCCCATTTGAATTCGCGCGCATTTAACAATCTAGTTTTCATTAAAAAACGTATCAAAATAAAAAACATAAGCCCTCAAATAGAATATCAGGAACTAATAATCATTAATAAAGCAGCTTACAAAACTGCTCAAAGTGAACTTTTTAGAAGTACGTTATGTATAACCTCACTTAGAAAAATCGATTCTATCTTAATATTGAAGTTGCCCTCTCTGTATTTCCAGTCGCTCACTTAGTAATGTAGTCGCTCGGATAAAATTTTAATATATGAAATGGATTTATCACAATCCACTTTTTGTAAGCTCGTTCTGGATTTTATTATAAATCAATATTCGTCGTTAGTTTAGTTAATTTTTCGCTTACTCAAATTCATACCGCTCAAGTTATTAATACAGCATGTCATCATCAGTCGCAAAGCTTTTTTTTAATCGCTCGTTTTATAATTCCCCATAAATAAATAGGTTAGTTTAAAAACATTCACCACGATAGCACCGCTAACTTAAAACAATACGGCTGGACCTTCATTCTTAATTCAAAAGGGCTAGCTTCAAGATGGGACTTGCGATGAATCGGTCTAAAACCCAGTTAATGACCAACAGCAATAAGCTTAGGGTCGGGGTAGATGGGCAAGAAATACATTATGTCGATGAGTAGGTATAGGTAGGTACCTATCTACTTAGGCCAGCGAGTTTCTTTCGAAAACATGCTAGAAAATGAAATCAATCACCGCATCGAAAACGCCTATAAAAGCTAGTGGTCCATGAAGACCCTAATGAAGTGTGTATGAGTCCCATCCTAACCTACGGTGCTCAGACCTGGGGGAGGCTACTCTCTAAACCCGAAGTCCGTTGTTTCGGTCTTAGTTGCGGGCGTATTCTACTCTGTATCACTACGGACTTACGATTAGTTCCGAAACCCAACTAAGAATGAATGACAACAAGATGTGTTGCCATTAATTATTTGTGGTTAGGTGATACGAACTAGAATACGCCCGTAACTAAGCCCGAAACTACGGACTTTGGGCTCAGAGAGTAGCCCCCAGGTCGCTCACCGAGTCGCAAAAGTTCCGCCTTGGAGTTTGCCAAAAAGCGATGGAACGCAGCATTCTGAGCTTAAAGACGGGACATAATTCGAAACACCACGCTGCGTTCCAAAACGGAAATTATAGACGTTGGTAAGAAGGCTGCCAGGCTCAAATGGGATTGGGCGGGTCACGAAAGCCGAATGCACTGTGAGTGTGACCGACCACGCAATGGGTGCCCGAAGACGGCCGGCGCGGCCTAAAAACGTGGCGAAACGACCTAGATACGTACTGTAAGGGCTGGGGAGGCCTTTGCCCAGGAGTGGGATAATGCGGGCGAATTAAAAAAAAGGTTACCTAATAATAATAATTACTGAACTATACTGCTTCATTTAATATTTTAAAAAGTACATAGATATGTAAGTAATTGGTAGATCGCACAGGGTTTCGTCACTAAAAACTAGATCTTGGGACGAATCAAGTTGGGTACCTCTGGTATAGTGTATCTAAGTGCTGTGATTTTTTATAGTACCTATTATAACGTTAACTTGTATTAATTAAAATTAGAAAAAACATTAAATACTCACCGATAACGCTTCTACACAGACTGTGAACGGAAGGACGATGATGTAGATTCCCGCACAAATTCCAGCTATCCAAAATGATATGAATATGAGGATTAAGAACCAAATTATCGAGAAGACAATGTTGCCCATTTTCTGAAAAATACAAAATTCATACGTTAGAGTCACAAACTCACAAGTTACAAGCTTGTGCCAAATGAAGGTAAATCATCCGGGAATGTAACCTGGATATCTTTATCCAGGTTACATTCCCGGATGATTTGCCTTCATTTGGCACAAGCAATAAAGCAATTTCTCACTCAGTTTATGTTATGTATGATAAAGTTAACTACAACTCAGTACCTACGTAGGTACCTGCATTGAATGCAAGTCAAGTAGGTAATGCCATTGGCTGTTTCGATTGGTTGAACAATAATAGGGAATATGCATGCAATGTTTTTATTTGCAAAATGAAATACTTAGATACTTATTGGCTCAAGTAAACAATTAGGATTTTTTTTAAAATACCTTCAACAGCAAGAAAGTTATATATATATGTAGCTTCAAAGATGCCAATTAGAAAGAGAAGCCCGATATGAACATGACGTCAAATAGGTACCATGGTACCATCCGCTACCATAGAAAACAGCGTCTTCGCGAGAGGGACAGATATGTTAAAAACAGTTATATCTCGTTTGTTTTTCGATCAATTTTGATTCTTTTTTCACTGTTAGTATTATGTTTATGTATATTTTTAGATAAACTGCATAGATACTAAATATTTTTTTCATGCATATTCCCTATTCAACCAATCACACAGCGCACGTTTTTTCCGTATGCCAGTCAGTCATTTATTTTATGATAATTTTTGTTCCAGAAACTGGTTCCCTATCTTTGCTACGCTACTTATATTAGTTTGTATACCTACCTAATGAGTAATGAGTTATCCATTTTTGTAGCAATTACTGATGAAGTTTTCCCGAATATTACCTAGGTACTTGTTAGTGCTAAAGTAGGTAGGTACTAAATAGTCATAAACTGAATAAAATTCTCATTAATTGCGATAAGCTGTTTCTTTCCTGATATTTTAGGTTTAAGAACTATATTTCTCAAAAATAATTATAAGTACCTAGGTACATTCACTTATATGAGAAAAAACTTATTTCTAATTAAAATACATTCGGCGACGCGGCGGCGGCGCGACGGTTGCACAACAAAAATGGGTTAGATTAGTACCGTAACCAAAAATAGCTTAAAATTTTAAATCCGCTAAAATGTGTTTTCTTTCGATTTTTTTAAAAGTGCCTACATACATGGATTTTTGATCTTTGACATTCCGTATTTGATATTTTATCTATATTTACCTAAGTACTTACTAATTCCATGGTTGAGCAATTTTACAGTACCTAAAGTGTAGTTGAATGTGATAATAATTGTGATAAACCTATACAATGTCGATTATTTCAGATATATCTATCTAAATGCTGGTAAACAAAGACTTAAGAAAAGTGACATGACCATGCCACTGCTGCACTAAATTTATATATACAAAACTTAGGTACAGACGCCAACACATCAAGCTACCCGAAACTATCAAATTTTACCAATTTACCTTTAACCTAATGTTGTAGTGATAAAGTTGAAAATGTAGGTACTAAAGAAATTTGGCAGATTGTTGTAGCTTGTGATATCGATCGCGCGATCGTAGTTATTGTAGACTAGCTTTTGCCCGCGACTTCGTCCGCGTGGAAAAGTTACTTGAGGCAGACATTTTTATTCTAAGATTTTGAAGTTTAGGAAAGTTTCAGTCAATGCTACTGAACAGAGAAATAATAGATAGATACCTAGTATAACAATTGTTCGACGTGATTCTTTAAATTGGCATAACTTTTTTATTTATGAACCGATTGACATGAAACAAACACTAAATGTTAAGTGAAGCTTACCACAATGTTTAATGACCACATCAAACCACATCTAAATTGGATAAGCCGTTTCTGAGACTAGCATACACAAACAAACAGAAAAACAGACAATAATTCTAACAATCATTGTTTTGGGTGCTATTTGCGTTGATAAATGTCCCAATAATATTTTTTCCCATATATCTTCCATGTACAGACAGCGATCCGTTATTAACACGCTTTTATTAGCTTCACCTGTATGTATGTATGTATGTAATCGACCCCTTTGAGCTCGATTTTGTCCTACTTTGAACGATCAGATTTAGTTCAAACTTTGCACACCTGTCAAGGATCGATGACAATGCAAGAATTCAATTAAATATCCTATTATCCTAATTAGATTCGCCAGGATTAATTAATTAAAATTAAAAAATATTCTAACAAAGCAAAACATTATCCATAAATACACACTTTTTTACTTTTCACAAAAACAAACATATTCTATGTAACTAACCTTTAACAAAAAAAAAAAAAACTAAAAAAACACGCTTTTATAGAAAAATTCAACTAAAAAACAGAAAATAAAATTTAATAAATTTGATTAAGAATAGGTAGTGTAAAAAAGGAATGAATGTAGGTACCTACATTATTGTTAAAAAGCGTGGGGTGCATTTAAAGTGCTTTTTAAGATATTATCAAAGTGATGTGATGATTCTTCTACTCATTATCTGTCAATAAAATGTTTATAACTATTGACACTATGCACCTACTTATAGACATAGATAGTTGGTAGTTTCTGCTAACTATTACTTACGAGTATCAATGCCAGTAATCTCTGGCTAGATTAAGGGGTATTTAGTAGTGACTGATAATTTGTTGTTCATCCAAAGGTAATGGAAAATACCTACTTTTGAGGTTTTATAATCAAACTCACTATTATACCTACCTAATGACTATGAGTTTTTAATTCATATTTAATAAGGGGCTTATCTGATATCAATAAGAATATAGAAAAGGTACCTTATGGAATTAAACTCTTCTAGATATCAAATAGGTTATCTAGGTAGGTATGCTTAAAAATACAACATTGTATAGTTGGGTTAACTGTAAAAAGGTTAAATAAATAACATTATCAAAATCGTCATTAATATCGGTCATGTTGAATTCTGTATTATTTATAACTGAGTACCTACCTAACCATTATGATTAATGAAATAATGGCCTTGAAATATTTTTATGATTGTTTTAATTTAAAACATTCCTCATGATAAAGTAGGTACATGACTAATTTAGGTAGGTACTTACTAGGTTTAATAGAACAAGGTTTCTAGTTGAAATCTACGCATAACCAACTAAACGTAAGTTAGGTGACGTGATTGGCTGGCTATTTATTCAACCAATCATACCGTTTGACAAATTGTCATTCTTTATTCAATCTACAGCGTGTAACGGAATCTTATTAGTTAAATTATCCTCAACAGACAATACTCGTCTCTGTATCTGGGTAGGTAAGGTACGTTTTAGAACCTTTTACAAACGTAGTACCTAGGTACCTACCTAGATACTTACCGTTAACAATAAATTTTTTGTTTGTTTTATTGGTAAAAATGATTGATTTAAAATTAATTTACATGCAGGTAGATATCTTAGCAAATGATTAGATTACAGTTATAACCGGAACTAGTAGGTACCTACTTACCTACATTTAATTCTAGGTATAGGTAGGTACCTGTATCTTTACCCCTTTGATTGATATGCCCTTGATTGTGGTAATATTAAAATAGGAATAATCACCATCTATTTTTGGTAAGTAGATAAGTCAGGGAAATGAATGAAAACTTCGCTATGGTTATGAATATCTGCTACATACATCATCATCATCGTCCTGCCCTCATCCCATGTCACTTGGGGTCAGCGCAACTCGTTTTCTTCCTCGATTCTGTCCAATCACCCGTCATGGTATCACTGACTCCCTTGTTTTTCATATAACTCCACACATAATCCAACTATCTTTTGTTTGACCTCCCTGTGTCCAATTTGTCACTGTCATACATATTTTATGTCACCGGAAAATTGCAGACTCCGTAAAATTGTAGTAACTCCATGTATTATGAAAAAATCGTTTTGTAAACAATAAATACCATCCAAATTCAGTATTCTCCAATATATCCATCTCATATTTAGAAAAAATTGTTTACAATTTCACGCGATATTTTACAATCTTACAGCGTTTGCCACTTTCCGGTGACATTTATATTATACTTATACCTACTTGTTGATAAATATACCTATCTTTTATTACATGCAAGTAACATTCAACGTTAAGGAGCTTAACTTACACTTACAGCTAGGGCCATAGGTACCCACACTAATTTTGCATTGTTTTTCATTAAAACATTTTATGATCGTCTTCATGATCGTTCTACATGATGTCATGAAAAATGATGTCAAGGAGCCAAGTTAAGAAACAATAAAGTCACAACTAGATACTTGGGTCTATTTTTAGCTTACCTAGTTAATAGTTACGTCATTTTCTGGCTTGTTCATCATCTTCACGTCCCTGTCCCATGAAACCAGGAGTCGGCACAACACGTTTTCTTCCTTCATTCTGCTCCATCAACCGTCACGCTGTCATACACTTTCTTTCACACATCATCCCTCACACAATTCATGAAAACGCCAGTTATCCATCCAGCGACGAAAAACTGAACTAAATCCTGCACATATCAGAGTTTTCCGTGCGATTTGAACATATACAACAGTTCGAATGTCAGTCCGCAATTCCGCATTACTTGTATAGTCATATTCTAAACTTCCTCACCAAACGTTCCACTTCCATTACAGTAAGGAACTCCTTAAAATTAAAATCTCGAGCTAAATCAAAGCGGCTCTATACCTTCTAAACAAAAACCTATGCATGAAACGAGACATTTTTGACGGGTTTAGTTAGGTACATGTTTAAAGTTTATCATCAATAGGTACCAAAGCACAATCGGATTCTGTAGTGCTATTCTGTAAAAATCTCATTGTGAAAACTATGTGAAGTGAGCTGTCGATGTCGATCCATTATGGAATGACAGTTCACTAACGGCCGGTCTCAATAACGTCCCTACCTTTGACCAACTGTCAAATAAGCTACCAACAGTAGCTGAAACGTCATGTTTGCTTTTCAAATATGACATTTCAGCTACTGTTGGTAGCTAATTTGACAGTTGGTTAAAAATAGATACGTTATTGAAACCATAAGTTGCACTCCACCTAAGTTTTCACGGTGAGTCTCGGTAAGGTGTTCACAGAAGCGACCGGCTGGACTTTCCAAGTTGACACTTTGTTTATCCAAATTAAACTCCTGTTAAATGATTCGATTGGGCTAAACTCAGGACAACTTGTTAGCTAATCTTTGTGTTGATTTTCGTTCTAGAAAAAGGCGCTATGTATTGTTTTGTGTCACCCAGAATGGTACCTATATTTTGCACTCCTAGAGTCTAGACTTACATAATTATAGCATAAAGTTCTGGGGCAACAGCTACCAGTTCAATATTAATGCTGCTTTCATTATGCAGAAAAGAGCCTTGAGAACTATGCTTCGCATTGAACAAACGTAGTCTTTTAAACATCATTTTAAGAAACTGCACATTCTCACAGTACCATGCTTCTATATTCTGGTACTGCTTAGTAATTTTATTAAAAATATCCATAAGTTTGAGACAGAAGAGCAGAGACATATCAGAATAAAAAACGCGAAGAAAGGATCTACCTAATTTCATACAGCCTAAACTTAATGTCGTTAAACATGCCTCAAGAGTGCAATCAGTAATTATGTAGTATAAATTGCCTGTACAATTTAAAACTATGAATCTAAATACATTTAAGAGAAAATTAAAGTCATTGTTATTGAAGAAATGTTATACCTACAGCATCGAAGAGTTACTCAAAGATAATAGTAGTTCGAAGTGATATGTGATTATATATTTAATGATTTTTAAGTAATATATCCAACATTTTATCTTGACATTACATTTTAATGAATTTTATTGACATACATTTCTTGAATTGGATTTATATATTGATTTTGAATTAATATTAAGTTAAATTAATTAGGTACTTAAACCTAATTAATATTAAGACTAATAATGTTGGCACCAATGTGGAATGTAGTGTTGGGTTTTTCCGGGCTTTAATGATGATTATTTAATTTTTGTGTCACATCCATTGTTAAAACCACTGTTCGACACAAATGTAAATTTGTTGAAGAATAATATAATATAAATGCGACCCATTCATCATGGCTTCTCGTGACAGCTCATGACTAAGACTAACCACCTAATCATGGAATTAGTAAGTACTTCATTGTGCCCAGTGCACCAGCTAAAAGCTAGAATACGACAGGCCTACAGGGAAAACGGTATCTTATGGTAATTTTGATGTAGAGACCTGCCGTGCCGTACATAGCTACAACCGACGAAACATTTGAGAAATCAAGTTTCATATCTATCAGATAAACGATGACGTGAGGTTAATTTAACAAACAAACAAAATTTCCTCTCGCTTGTTTATCTCTCTTCTTAGTCTACGAGAGTCAATAGGCAAATGAAAAGCGAAAACTTGTAAGTAGAACATCGCCCCTTGACGATGTTTTACACAGAAGTTTTCGCTTCAGATAGGTACTGAGTTTCTCACTATGTGTCATGTAATCATGTTATCATGTAGTTATGAAGACGAACTCTATAACTAACATTGGCTACTAATTAACATACCTACTTATAAGCCGAAGCCAACACAAAAATAGGTTCGTAGAAAGTTATCCACCAACTTGATCAACACAGCACCCACGGTAACGCGAGACAGGGTCAACGAAACTATAAATCGGTCTTAGTTTATTTTTCTATGTGAGTTTCCAAAATCAAGATGGCTATGGTTACTCATTTGTTGAATCGTATTTTGAGCATTTACCTTAATTTCGCTCGTTATCAACCAGTAAGATAAGAAAAGTAAACAGTTTCTGCAGAGCACGGCGCGGCGTTGTAACATTGTTATTGTTAATTTATTATTAATTACTTTACCTACTAATATTATAAATGCGAAAGTAAGTTTATGTGTTTCTTGCGCTATAATGCCTAAATTGCTAAACAGATTTTGATGAATTTTGATATATGTAGGCACCCTGGAGCGTGAATAGGTATGCGTATTTTTGCATTAATTTATGTTAACGCGAGCGTAGTCACGGTAAAAACTAGTTACATAATTATAAATCATGGTTTATTGGTAAGAAGGTAGCAGTTACCTATCTCAAGTAAACCACCTTGTAAAGGAGTTAACGTAGGTGTGTTAACTATTGATTCAAAACCAAGAATATGTAGGTAGATACGACAGCGAAATATTTTTTGTATGATATCATCAAAATAACGCATTTCGTTGTAAAACTGTACTATTATTGTAATATTATTCACTTGATGTTGCAACCTTGTCACGAGTACTCTAAATAGTCTCTATTAGAGCGAGTCCGAAGTTTCTGATGCGATATTTTTAAATAGAACGTACAAACATCTTACCGGTTTATTGTAGCGGAGCGCACAACACGATTTAAAATTGAACAACAACTTCTGCGACCAGCCGCGTCACTTTCCTCTTGGGAACTGACGATGTGAAACTAATAAACATTGAGTAACACTCCGCGTACGGCGTACCTTATCTGGATGACGGAATGTTGGTTTTTACTATGTGCTTTGCTTCACGATGCATGATGACCTGTTATTATATTACGGTTGTAGTAGTTACCTAGTTAAAGATGCTAAGAGCTTATGCTGAAAAATCATATATGATTTTACTGTAAACTTATAAAACAAGTCAGTGAATTGTTGTACACTTCTACAGTTAGTTATTTAAGACCTTTAAATATTTAGGCAAACAAGAGTAGAACGAATTCAATTATGTGTCTTCTTGGTGACAAAAATTAGATGTTTTCGTTCATAACCTTACAAGAACGTATCATCATCATCTTCCTGCCCTTATCCCAAGTTACTTGGGGTCGGCGCAACACGTCTTTTTCTTCCATCCTGTCCTGTCAACCGTCACGCTATCACTAACTCCCTTTTCTTTCACAATCCATCCATCTTTTCTTTGGCCTCCCTCTCCCTGTCCATCCATCCACATTTATATTCATAACTCTTTTAGTTACGTGCATTTCATCCCTCCTCTTCACATGACCATACCAAGATAAGCGGTTCCCTTTCAATCTTTCCGTTATTGGCGCCACTTTTACGCTACCTCTAATGAACTCATTCCTCACTTTATCCATTCTCGATACTCCACACATCCATCTCAACATTCTCATCTCCGCTACATGCAATCTTTTCTCATCCGTCTTTTTCACAGCCCAACATTCTGATCCATACAGTACGACAGGTCTTATCACGGACTTATAGATTTTCCCCTTTAACTTTACCTTACAAGAACGTATGTAGAACTAAATAGTAGATAAAATGAATTCATGTAGGTTTTTTCAACTTAGAAGAGTTGAGTACAATAGGCAATAGATACCTACCTGCAATTACTTTAAGTTCTGTTGGAAAGTGTCATAAAATTCTTTGAATGAGTTCCTTAGTTTAACGCAATAAGCGACAATATAGGTAAGAACAAAAATCGATTGCAACGGCTAAAGTCAATAAGTATTATTTTATATCGAGGGGTGAAAGGCTATTTGGTCGACATCGATATTAAGTTATAGTGACCTACCTACATTCTTTCTGAATTTCCTCGAGTCCAACGCGCGTTAGCTGATCATTTAACTTGCGTTTAATTTGTGATGCGTGGATATCGTTCCGGAAACCCTAGTTCCTAACCCTGGTGTTAGCACATTTTGTCACCAGCAGCACCACGGACGCAATAAGTAGAAGTAATTGGCGATGACGATGTTTCATAGAAATTAATTGTAGCTGTACAGGTACCTATCTAACTGCGTCAGTGTCATGAATTCTGCACGCGTCATCAATTCAATATCTATACCACAATAATTATTATAACTGCATATTGAGGTATATCCAATTATTCATAAGTGCAAGGTTCCAAAACATTTATTCTAAAATAGCCACACATTTTTTAAGATGGCAATGAAATAAAATGGACCAGTTGGACATCCGTGACGTTGACATTCATGATAATTATGACATTGACAGATTGACTTGACTTTTTTTTAAGGTTAAAAAATTGCAAAGATTGAAGACATTGTTGACTGTTCATATTTTTGAATTATTACGAATAAAAAAGACTATTTATAAGATTTTCGTGCCCGCCCGAAATTATCATAAAATCAATTAGGCAAACATGATGTACAAGCTAAAAGATTTAACCAGTGATGGTCCTATAAGTTTTATGAGTTTGTTAACAACAAAATGGGATGAAATTCACAAGGATACGGACGTATTTCGGTATAGAATCGATGATTTAGAAGAAAAACTTGTAGACGGGAAATATTTGCTTCAGGTACATAGGTATATCATGTACCTACCACCGAAAATTGTAATAACTTTTTGTTGCATATAAATTTGGATTGTTTTTAGCTGAATCCAGACCGCCAGACTAAAAGAAGGACTCCGGAAGAGATGAACAACATCTGTCAACCATTTGACGAAAATAAGTTCAATTTCAATAAAATTTCACCAAACGAAATACTATTTTTTATAGAAGGCGAAGGTAATATCCACAAAATATTTCTTAACTTTAACACAAATAAACGCTCTGAATTCGTAGCATAAGCACTTGAAAGCAAGTATAAAGAGGAATTGTATTTTCTATTTGGTATTTGCCTTATTACCTTAACCCAGGGGTTCCCAAAGTGTGCGCCGCACGCGCGCCCTGGTGCGCCATAGAAAATTAATAAGGGCGCTTCTTTTTTACATTCTTCGGGAACTTTACTTACATATTTGCGGGTACAAAAAAAAATAACCAGTTCAAATCTCCTTTGCTGCTTAGTATTTTATTTCCTTTCTGTGTGCCAATTTATAAGAAACCTGAACATCATTGGCAAGCTAGGGCACCGAGACATAACACTAAACGGTGTAAGTGCGTCACAGATAGAAATATGAAATATTTGGGAACCCCTGCCTTTACCCTTAACCCTACAGCGCATACTGTGCCTCATATGGGCCATACAGGAATATTGCTCATAGTTTCGTACAAAACGTAGTTAAGCGCCATCTAGTGAAAATTATGATAATTACGCACTCCAGTGAAGTATAAAATAGGTCACCTTTTTGGCCACAGTGGCGGTAAAGGTTAGGGAGTAAGTTTGAATTTGAATTTGCAGGCAGTTGAAAAAAAGTTCAATTACGTGAGTTTCGATCCGACAAAATAAATTGAAAATATCGGATTTTTGTGCATATCAAAATATCGAAGGTAAGTTTATGTTATTATTGTCTTGTGAATTATTTTTATATACAATATTAATAGTAAATCAATGATTTATCGAGGTTTTATTGTATGTGCCCAATGAGGCACAGCGTGCAATAAGGGTAATATAAAACTTTGTTGCTATTTCAGATAAATCCTCACAAATCGGTGACAGAATCAGAAATTGAACACTTTTTGAATGTGCCATCGGGGAGTGAAGATGAACTGGAATTATCTGATGGGGAAAGTGGTGATGACCTGATCAAACTCAGTGATTCGGGGATGGATGAAGTAGTAAGAACACCTCAAAACGAAACATTCGATGATTTTCCTTCACATGCAGGTAACTTGTCAGCAATTATTGATAATAGCACTAGTCAAACCGAACCCAGCGTTTCGGATTGCTCGTTTGGGATTGAATATTCAAATGTCATCTCAAAAAGAGCTCCTAAAGGCCAAAAAACCACGTGGTTATTCTGAAGAGTGGCAAACTACTGTTGAAGGAATACCAGTGGTCACTGTCATGTGGTTAGATAATAAACCTGTGACACTTGCGTCTTCATTTGTCGGCGAACAACCTAAAGATAAAGTCAGAAGATTTTGTAAGAAGACTAAGCAGTACATCAATGTCGACTGCCCTGACATTATTCGTCACTACAACCGCCATATGGGTGGTGTAGACCTGCTGGACTCTTTCATCGGAAAGTATAAAATAAAAATGCGTACAAGGAATAATGGTACATGAGGATATTCTACCATCTGCTCGATGTGATGATCATAAACAGTTGGCTTCTTTACAAGAGAGTTGAACAGCAGAAACAAAATAATACAAAAATAAAACTACGTGAATTTCGGCTAGAAGTTGCTAAAGCTCTTTGTCTATCTGGACCCTCACTTACACGCAAAAGAGGAAGACCGTCATCGTTCGTCGCCGATATGCTTGAGGAAAAGAAGAAGAAAAAGCCAAAAGCTGTAGTACCACCTAAAGACGCCAGAACTGATGGCATCAACCACTTCCCATTATGGTCCACTGCTAGACAACGTTGTAAATTACCTGCTTGTAAGGGAAAATCATTCATTATGTGCCAGAAATGCGGAGTGGCACTGTGTTTGAATAAAGATAAGAACTGTTTTTGGCATTTCATCAATAAATAAAATAATTGTAATGTCAAAGAGTAAATAACTTGCATTTATAAAATTTTGATCTCAATTTTTTCCTTTTTTTAAAAACTTTATTTCATTGTTTACTTAATATCTACCTACTATAATTTGTGGATAATTTCATTAGTTTGTTTATACTTTCATTAAAGTTTGTTTATAATTTCATTATAGTTTAATTAAATACTATTTTGTTTAATTCCTGCTGAGTATCCTACATAATACTTTTTAAAGCCTTAATGCTTTTTGGGACATATTGGGCACATACACAAAAATCGATATAACTCAATAAATATTGCATAATGTTTTTTTTAATTATTTTTCCATGTATAAGAATGGCATTTTAAATCATATATATTTTTTTTGTAGCTTAATAAAATATCGTGCATTGTAGGGTTAAACCCTTGGCTGTGAAACATGAGTTCTAGATGTGCATAAGGCTTAATATTCATAATAAAAATCTCATCATCATCATATCAGCCGAAAAACGTCCACTGCTGGACATAGGCCTCCCCTAAGCGGGGGGGGAGGGGGAGTTGATGATAATGGGAAGTGATGGTGCTATTCTTTTACGTCCGACACCATAGAACTAGAACATCTATGACATGACAAACTTGAAGTAACTGTCCAGCTATTGACCACTTTGTATGAACCATCCTACAAAGGATCAATTATGATTGGTCCATTTAAGTACTAAATCCTTGTTCTTCTGCTTTAATTTTTTTAAATTGTTATTCAACTTTTGTAAAATGTAGCAAAAACTCTTAATCTTTATCATCACCGAAAGACGTCCACTGCTGGACATAAGTGTTGCCACAACAACCGGTCTTTTTTGGCCCCATCAACCATCTGTTCTGCGAGCAATGTGCCTATAATCTTAATATAATTTAATCCTATTTTCCTATACATATTTCCAGATGCAGACAAGCACACAGTATTAGTGAATGTCAGTCCCATATCCAGATACCATTCCTTGCTGTGCCCATCTGTAGACAAATGTCTGCCTCAAGTAGTGACGCCTGAGAGCTTGGACCTCACAGTACAGATCATGTTCCTTATTGAGGACCGGTGAGTGTAGGCAAGTACACACAACAATTGTTTGTATGGTGTATGCTGTTTTAAAAAACTCTTCATCTCAGACTATTTTCACTAAGGATGCCAATGATCGATGATAGAATCAATCAACGTCGATGGATGTTGATTGATGCCATCGATCGACGTTGATCGATGATTGGTGTAATACACCCTAAAAGTAGACAATGCCTGAATATTATTGCACTAATAGATTTTCAACTTCCACTGCTTATGTGAGGGGCAATTCTCGTATTTTAAGGAGTGTTTGCGTTCACATAACAGTCATCGAAAAATGGCAAACTCCGTAAGATTGTAAAATAACTTGAGAGATTGTTAACTCTCAATAAATTGTCTTGCAGATTTTGTGGGAGTCGATTAGCATCAAGGTTCATTCTTCCAGTGAAGAATCTGCCTTCTCAGTATTATTGAACTGAACATTTGGAAAACTTTTTTACACATAAACATTTTGATATTACTCTAATATCTCTCGAAGTCATTCCGAGAAATTGACTGACACAACATACTGACATAGAATGGCGACCAATCAGAGCACAAGTCTACAATTTATCCGTTTTCGTGTGATAGTAAAACCTGGTAACAAGGCTCTCATTGGTCTGTTCAGATGTGAGCACCAACAAAGACCAATGTGGAGCCAAGTTTCCAATTTAACTATCACACCAATGTTTTATGTTATGTTTTAATGTTTAATTAATCTGTTGATAAATTGTAGACCAGAGTGTTGATTTGGTCGCCAGTTTATGTCAGTTCACAATTTCTTGGACTGGCACGGAGATATTATAGAATACAAGATTTTGATTCACATAATTATTGTAGAACAAATTTTTATTTGACAATTTATCGAGAGTTTACAATCTCTCAAGATATTTTGTAACCTTACATGGTTTGCAATTATCCGGTGAAATACTAACTTAAAGAAACAATGTCTTTTATTTCAGGGATGTAAGAATTGTGTTCAACAGCATGTGTGGTTTCGCTTCAGTCAACCATCTGCACTACCATCTGTTTGTGGAGAAGAACACTTTGGCTGTGGAGAAAGTGGTCAGTAAATCACTAGTTACTTCTTTAACCACAGCAAAAATTATTATAACATCCCATCTGTACTCAAAGGGTTAGGCAGAAGAATTGGTAGGAGTTATTTAATTTGGTAGTAAAAATATTTAAGATAGTAGAGGATGGACGGCGTCGCCGAGGCCGGCCCAGAAAGCGGTGGCGAGATGACTTGGATGCACACCGCGAAGGCTGGTTCGAGGTGGCACAAGAAAAGAATGTCTGGAAGGATATGGGGGAGGCCTTTGCCCAGCAGTAGGACACAATAGGCTAAGGAAAAAAAAAAAAAAAAAAGTAGACACACCTTTTCTAAGTAAGGGTCTGTTGAAAGCTTAATTAGAAAAAATTGCCTTGACAGGTATCGCCAACTAGACAAGTATGATATCATATCAGGAGTCACACATGTATTGTTATAACCAATTGATTTATCATTTTTGATGATAAGTAATAAGAATCGATTACAATTTACTGAGTACTTAAACTTGTGAATGTCACCGGAATATTGCAGACTGAATAAGATTGGAATAAATCTATTATGAAAAAATCGTTTTGTATACTACAAATCCCACCCGATATTCTTACGGCGACATACATACCTACTTACTTACCAATGGTATACAATAAAGAGTATTTCTATTTAATTCTGTGCTTAATCTATTTAAACTAACATTATGTAGAGGTAAAATTCTTTGTTTGTTTGTAGGATGTAATCTCTAGCCCTCGGCATGACTAGAAGGGTCTGTCGGACCCACCAGTTATGTAAACCGTAGTATTTAATTAAATATGATGTCTCTGCGCCAGCACTCAGTAGCTGAGCATTAGGAACCAATCGAAGCTTTATATCCACTACTTCAGTCCGGAGTCAGCTGGAATGGTGATAAAACACAAAAAACCCCGAATGTCGGTGTCACGTTCAGAGGTTATACCTCACACCTCTACCACCTCTTCCATCTGTTGATGAAAGTGACAAGGACTGAGTGTCATAGTAGTATCTAGTCTTTGTCTTATGCCTTCTATTTCCTGAAGTTTAGTTGAGATTTCTTTTGAATCACATAGGTATGTGTAAAAAAAACCCGATAGAATAAAAAAATATAATTGAAGGTTATATTTTAACCTAAATATAACCTTTAATTACTATTTTTTATTTAGTTTGAATGGTAGATACTTATTTTTTTTTAATTTTTACCCCTAGAATATAATATAATTACCACGAGTACGAAAAATAGGCATTTTAAATTGGGGTCTATCAGACCTAACCAGGCATATCGCGTAACATTTTGCCACCAGGCATGCCGAGGGCTCGGGTGCTGGTCTGATTTATATGAAAGTGTTAACACTGAAAAACAGTTGCACAACCTTTGAGTGCAAATATCAGCCCTTGCCAAGGAAGCGAAATACCTAGTAAAAGCTAATTTACCAATACAAGCAGACCAATTTTACCTATTGCATGAAACAGTATATTCAGAATGGTAGTCCACATTTTCTTAATTTCAGAAATGGCTACACGTTAAAGGAGACGTCTACTGCTTGGACAAAGACTATCCAGTTCCAGCATTCTGTTTTGAAGTACCAAGACATTCTTCTGTTCAGTCACTTTGGAAAGTTTTGGACCACTTCTTAAAGAAATCGATTGCCCACAACATTCTTCTGACTAAGATAAGCAGGGTGGGAGGTCGGGAGGATACGGTGAATGTAATAGTTTGGCCGAGGAGAAGTAGTACGGGTGCTAAGATGTTGGCAGCATTCAATGTCGCTGCCTTGGAGCTCAGCGGCTGGTTCCCGATTTATGGTATTTTTTTTTTTTTTTTTCAGGTTTATTTTTCAATGACCAGCCATTTCTTACCAGGCATCAAGTATTAATAAAAAATATGACTTATGCAAAAGTACACTTCCAAGAGATGATTTTTTGCCTGACACGGAAAAAAATTGGCTGGTCATTGAAAAATAACCCTGTATACTTTATTGTAGACCATGATTACTACATATATTAGAACAGAGTGTGCCTGTAGGCCATACAAATATTTGTTCGTGAGGGGATCGAACCCGCGACACGCAGCGCAGCTGTCAATCACTCAACCACTGCACCAACCGTGCAAAGGGAGTTTTGAAACTAAAGCTGAATTATGTTATTTTGTTGTTGAGTTTTTAACCGACTTCAAAAAAAGGAGGTTAGGTGCAATAATGTTGAAGCCGAATCGAAATCTATTGTGAAGCAGACAAACAGACGGATCAAAAGCGAGTTTCTCTTACCAGGGTACAGCAAAATCAAAAGTAGGATGTTCAAGTTTCAAGTTGGATCATTTGGCTCCCTTCAAAATGATTGAGCCGAATAGTGCTAGCGCATGCGTCATGTTCGTGAACGAGCGCTGTCAGCTTGGACTGGCCATTTCTCGGCTCTTTTAATTGTTTCTTTAAATTGTTCTTTGCACTCCGGACGCTTTTATCCTGCACGTCTTTTACATCGTTCTCACAAATATACAAAATTTCAACAGGAATGATGTAACCATAACTTTGTAAAAAATATTATTTTTAAAAGAGTGTCCGTGGAGTTTCTTGCACGTTCTTCTCCATAGAGATCTACGCTTTGGAACGTGCAAAGAGCTTCATCTTTTTGACCGACCGACCTTGACAATTCAAAAGTGCCTGTAAATGGTCTAATTGAAATAAATGCTTTGAGTCTTTCAGTCAAGTCGCTGTCAGTTGGTGCGCTTACTTCTAAGCCAGGCAACGGATTCTGACATGGTTCTCACTCAAAGGAAGAACGATTAACGAGGACTGCTTGTGTCTATAATTTACACCCGTGCGAAGCTGGTGTATACTTCCTATTTTCTGTAAACGAATCCTATTATTAAATGCGAAAGTGAATTTGTTAAAGTTCTGAACATCTGTAAGAAATGGAACCCATATAAGATCACTCGGGTGTCTCTTTGTCCGTCTGTCTGTCACAGCCAATTTTCTCAAAATCGATTGGATCGATTCCGTTGAAATTTCGTACACATATGAAAATCTGTGACCCACACAGACGTGTTACGTTAATAAATATTTTTTGAGAATGGGTCAGTTTTGAGGGACAAACTAGAAAAATTCAAGAAAAAGTTTTTCAAATAGTACCGTGTGACATTGTGAGGGGTTTAATTTTTTTTTATATAATTTTAAAATAAACAGTTTTGAAGGATTCCCCCACTCTTATCTGCGAATCTTCTGACCCTAAAATTTTGAAAAAAATGTGAAAATTAGATCTTTATTTATAGATTACAGGAAAACCTATAAGGAGTGTTAAAATAACATTTTACAAAAATGAAATTCGTTAGAAACCATTTGCGTAATCCGACTCGCACTTGGCCAGTTTTTTTTCTTGCTACGATTTAACGCCTAAATCGTTGAACCGATTTTGATAAATTTTAGTACAGAGCTAGATGGGATTCTGGAGACGGTTATAGGCTATTTTTTATGAAATTCTATGTTAACTTTAGAAGCAAATAAAGCAATGGTTAAGCAATGTTGTGTTTCAGATGCAGAGGCATTCAGGAATCTTCAAGCAAAGGATCTTGAGGCAGAGCTGCGGAAATGGGTTAGAGAAGACTTTACAAGTTTATGTGAAGAAGTAACACGTCTTTAAAAGTACAAAACACCAGTAGTGTGATAATAATAAGTCATAGAATCAATATAATGCATTGTTTTTAATTTATTTTTTAATTATTTTACTTTTAGATTTTACAGTAAGTAGTAAACTTAACAGACATGTGTTGTTTTGGGCAGTTTGTTTGTTGCTCCACTTCCTCCCAGCTAAACGCTAGGAGGTGGTGACGGGCGGACGTCTTGGGGGACTGTCATTATGTAGAACTTTGACGTTCAAAGAGTGCTGGTACTTAGCCTTATTTGAGTAAATTACTTTTGATTATTGACAATTTAAGCTTTATTCTTAACTAGTAAGTACATGGCATTCCTTTGCAGATTTTGATGTAATAATCACAATAAAGTTTTTGAGCATTTGGTGTTCGCTCTCTAAAATAGTCACTGTATTTTTTTTTCCAAGATATGCGATGCTAATTTCATAAAAGTAAATACTGCTACAATCATTAAAAAACACGCAGAGCTTATAATAATTATTAATCACATAGATACTGTAATTAATAATTATTGTAAGGTCTACGTGTTAACGTAACGTGTGTTTTAGAGTATCTATCAATTACTCAGAAGATTTATTAGAATGAGTATTCAAAATGACGCTGTGTTGCTCTGCGCATGCTGTGTGAAGCTGAGCTAAGTTTGACTTGCTGTTTCTCTGAAATGTTGAGCTAAGCGAAGTGGGCTGGCAGATTATAATGTACTATAGTAGGCGCCAGATAATCGTGGAATAACGGTCATTGACCCACCTACAATTATTGACATTTTTAATTTGAAAAACGGAATTAATGACACAAAGCTGTCCCGAATCATCATCTCTCGTGATCCTTAACATTGTCTAATAATGAAAAACGATTCATATTTAATTGTTCAGGTACCTATGAACAGTTATTAGGGAAAGGTCAATATACTTTATTCCACATTTATCTGGCGCCTACTATAGCAACCCGTCCCGACTTCGCTCGGGTAGCAAGGCATTTTATGTGCTCTTTTCTTTCAGTCGCAGTGTCGTATCGTATAAGCCTGTTGCGTCGAGCATGTGGGTTATATTATAATTGATGTTCGTTCGTCCTTAATTTATCAGTACTTGGATGACCAGTATTTGTTTTAACGTTATCTAAAAATGAAACCTAGCTAGATCGATTTATGAATTTCATGAAAATCGTTGGAGCCGTTGCCGAGAATATACAAGAACTTCTCGTTTAAAGGTATTAGATTAAAAATCATGCCAGAAAAAAGTACTTAACTATTATTACATTGCAAAGTTACAAATGCCATTGGTTTTAAGTCATTTTCTATGGAATTTTTAGGATTTTTTTTACTTACGACCATTATTGCAAATTTATCTGGTGTCGACCATAGTATCAACTTCAATACTGGTACAACGACTAAGTATCCCATTTAGCTGATCCGTGCACCATGTAGGCTTATCAACAATGGTCTTTAACCTTTTGAACGCCAGAGCATAAACGCACCGGCGTGCCCCTGTCGCCAAGCCACAAATTCGCCTTCCTTTTTGTCACATATTTGTGACGTTTGGCGTACAGAGCACGCGCTTGCTTGTCATATATGCGTGACAATGGCGTTTAAAAGGTTAATCGGTCGCCATGTTCCCCTTTAGTAGCACCTCTTCCATTTTATAAGTTGGTCGTTGGTTGATTAACTCGTCAAGCCTAGGTGGCGGTGATAGTTTTCCTTTCAAATTCGTTAAATATGCTACTACTACGACTTTTTCACGTCCCCAAAAACAACCGTTTAGCTGAAAGAGCGGGGGGACACTTGACTGTAAAAAAAATTATCACTTTAAACCTTAATATTTCGCAAACGGATCCTTAGATGGAAAAATGTTTTAGCAAACCCTCAATATTTTATTCAAACGACCTATTCAACGACATCCCACATCCATAAGACGATAAAAAAATATACATCGCCATTTGAGTTTTGTATTTCAAGATTTTATTTTACCACTTTGTCGGTATCATTAATATGTATGCCCAAACCATATTTCAACTTTCTAACGCTAAGCGTCTCTGAGCTAAACCGCGGACGGACAGATAGACAGACGGACATGGCGAGTTTCGCCATGTCCGTCTGTATATCTGTCTATAAGGGTTCCTTGTTGACTACGGAACCCTAAAAAAAGGGAAAATCGATATAGGTTCTACTATACAAACAAACTCAAAATATTTCTTTTTATACAACATTGATAACTGCCATATTATAGGTACCTACAGGGTGAATTTTTCAGGTGTGCGTAGCAAGGAGCCTTGAGCCCGATTTTGATGAAAACTAATACTGCGTCATTGGATTTTTGAATAATCAGTAGGTATCTATTCCTAGCCAGGAATCGAACCGGTTGATTTTGAATACAAAAAACAGCCTGAATTATTACACCATACGAAAGTGTAGTAATTAGCTGTGATCACCTCTCGACCTGTAACGGTGAGGGTGTGAAGGTCGGGAAAAGAAAGGCCATCCGCTGGGGCAGGGTGTTTGATCTCCAGAGCTGCGAGAGTATCTGGAGAACACGGTGCCACCACATCGCTACTAAAAAGTATCCTGACTGCTCCGCTGATGTCACCTTCAACTAACTTAGCTTCGACCAGATTGGACATGCCTTTTAAAGGGCGTGGTGTCGATAATTTTGTGTCCAAATTGTGGGCCGAGACGTTACAGTTTTCTTTAATATGGGCAGTTAATTCTTTTGGTAGCCAAATTCTTATGTACATACAAAGAGATTTAAAGATACGATATATGAGCGGCTATCAGCAGAAATGTCACAGAAAAACTGTGATCCCATGCCTCAGTAACGCCATCTAGCTTTGAATAGCAAACATGGAAATGTTCTAGAACTATTTATGAAAATTATTGAATTCTCATTTATTACTGAGTATATAAAAACAATATTTACGAAAATAAACCGAAGGTAGGTCCAGTCGTTTTACCATAACGAGATTTGCAATAGCGTAATGAGCAACTCTGATTATTTTCTTAGAAAGTGTTTTTCTTTTGGTGGATACAAATACGACTTGACATGTCACATTACACAGCGACTTTTGTCCACTAGGACATAAGTATCGGATTACGATTTTTTTCGTTATGTCCTGTCTATTGGTGTTATAAATTTAATGTCTTTGTGTACATATAAAACTCTATAAGGGAAGGTGAGTAGATGTTCCCAGGCACAAAGCAAGACATCCTGCTAGGTGTTGTGCCAACGGAGGTCTTGCGCCGCGGGGAACTCGCTTTAAAACAGGTAGGGTACAGAGTTTTTGAATTTTGACAGGGTTTTCCAAAACGGCTCAATATTGGATGTAACTGGTGTAGAAGGTGTAAGCGTAATGTCAGAGTCTGAAGTGAGTGCATGTTGGGCAGTGCCGGATTAAGCCAGTGCGGGGCCTGTAGCAAATATTGTTAAGGGGCCCCAAAACTTGGCTTCATTAGAATTCATTATCCCATGAGATAAATTGAATACCAGGAGATGAATCTCTTGCTAAGAATAAATTGTATTCACCGTGAACATCTTTTAAGTCAGAGAGTCGTCAGATTTGGGCCTTCCATTTCTTCGTCAAGTTTGCCTTTTTGAGTATGGACCAGACCCGGGGCTTATTTGCGCGAAGTATGAGCCATTTCATTAATAAATAAACAAAATGAAAGACATACAGATTGGGAAATATGCGTCACATCGCAAAAAGGCTATGGCTCAGTATAGTAGGAATAAAAACTCGTGTGTGAGACAGAGCCATATAATGGCGCTGATTTTCAGCGACATATTTTTGTAAATTCAAGCGCGGGGCCCCCCAATGCGCGGGGCCCGTAGCATTTGCTACTCTTGCTATATGGCTAATCCGGCACTGATGTTGGGGCTTTAATATGCACATTCAGACCCTTCTTACCTTTGAAAAATCGTGCCTGGGTGCAGAGAGGACACCTCTCCAGGAGGCTTAGCGAAGGTTGACTTGCACTATCTTCTACCACCAATCATATATACTTACCGTCTCAAGGTGAAAGCGCCAGGGTAGCCCGCGACATTTAAATTTTCATACGTTTTTTGCAGGTCAGTGTCAGGTTTTAGGTATGTTGCTAAAAATACGATTGGCGACCGTAACAATAAGGCTTTACTGAGTTATAATAATTAAAATCATCAATACAGGTTGTATCATTCATGTAACTCGATTGAATGATTTTTTTATGAAATAACCATTCAATCGAGTTAAATGAACTAAGAGGGTTGTATTGATGATTTTAATGATTATTATTCTGTAAATAAATACTTGTTACGGTCGCGAATCACATTTTGTTCAACATACAGACAAAAATCAGCCTCCCCCCCCCCCCGCTCTTGTTAACGAAAAAGTGCTATAAGTAGGTATCATTTTTGTTTAATTTATCCAATTTAAAACCCAAAAAAATATTACGTAAATAGTTTTTTTGTATTAATTAATGTATTATTGTATAAGTAGTATTGCTTAATAAAATTATACATCGAACTAAATTTTTCTGGCTCTTGAGTTGGGAAAAAACAGTTTCACATTGTTATTATATTTATCCATTGATTTTAATAAAAAAAAAGTCAAAGGATTTAGGTATTTCAGAAAATAAACCATTATCAGGTACTTTTGAATTGTCAAAGTCAGTCCGTCAAAAACATGAAGCTATTTGTACGTTCGAAAGCGTAGATCTCTATGGAGAAGAACGTGCATGAAACTCCACGGACACTCTTTTAAAAATGCCGTTAAAACGCACTCCCCCGAAGCATTTAACTATGTCGGAAACGGACACGGAGAGCGTGGATGGAGGCGTATCAGACAATTTAAACGTTGTTGCTCAATCTACATTAACTTAAGTCGCCTAAAGAGAAAGCGCGAAAACGATATGTCACAATTTATGAGCGAAGTACGGGAAATGTTCAAAGACTTTGTTACACAGCAAAATTATAAATTGCAAAATTTGGAGTCTTCGTTATCCGAAATAAAGAAACAAAATGATAGCAAAACTACGTCTTTAACTGTACTGTCTGATAAATATGATGATATACAGAAAGAATTAGACAGTTTGAAGCTAGAACGCAAAGAACAGTGCGTTTACATAAAAAGTCTAGAGGAAAAAATAGAAAACTTTGAAAAACAATCTTGCACGACAAAGTTAGAGATAAGAAATGTGCCTAAGCTACAAAATGAGACAAAAGAAAATCTTTGTAGTGCAGTCGCCAAAATTGGTGAAATATTGAACACTCCTCTGCATGCCTCCAATATAAGAGACATCTATCGGCCCTATGTGAAATCGGATGTTGTTAAACCAATCGTAGTGGAACTCACATCAGTCTTAACAAAAGAAATTGTAATGAATAACCTTAAAAAGCTGCCCCTGCAAGATAAGAAAGATAAAATGAATACCTCTATATTTAATCTAGAAGGCCCTCAGAAACCAATATTTATCTCGGATTATCTTACTCCAAAAGGAAGACGACTTTTCTTTTTGGCCAGAGATTTCGCTACTACCCACAATTATGCATTCTGCTGGACTTCATATGGTAAAGTATACCTTAGGAAGAGAGAGGGGATGAAGCATATTCGCGTGGACGAAGAGGCAGATCTTATTAAGTTAAAAGAAAAGTCAACCGAATGACTATACTTCCTTGTCAACCGTCGCTCCTATGTTTTATTTTTATGCGTACTTAGTTCTGTAATAATTCGTAATTTGCATGCTAATAGTCTAATAGTTTTAATTTTCTACTTTAATAATATTTTTTGCTCTTTTTATAAGCACTCCACACAAATAAAAACCCGCACGTTAATTTTATTTATATACAAAGCACAAAGTGTTGTCTCATACCAAATTATCAAACACATGATTATATTGATTAACAGTATACCTAAAAGTATTGAAATCCTGTATCTGTCCATAAATTACCCCAGTGACTTATTAATTGTATTTCAAGGTAATCGCTTTATTTACGTTGTTTTAAGGTCGAGAAGTGGCTCCTATAGTCCATTTCTAAAAGGTACTTCGTTATTCCTAAGCATCAAAAATGGTTGATTTGTCCGCTGAAATTGATGGTATATCTATCTCCGATTCTCGGTTTTGTGACGTCGAGGATTGCAGCAGTTTAGTACCAAGCCCTGCTAATTGCCTGACAGTATTAACTCAAAATATCCGAAGTATAGCACGGAATTTTGATGATTTTGCTACAATGCTGAGTAGATTAAAGATTGATTGCGATATTATTATCTTAACAGAGTGTTGGCTATCATGCAACCCTGTGGTGCCGAGATTGGATGGTTATAACCATCACATTAAATCATTTTATGTTTACAATAATCCTGGTAACATTAACCTTGTTGCTTCTATTATGAGAACAATGTACTTAAAGAAAGAAAAAAACAATTTATAGTATCAAATATTAAAATGAGGCAGTGGCAACTAAGGGATGACCAGGCTCCACTGATGGCGTCCGTTCACGAACATGACGCGTGCATCAGCACCATTCAGCTCAACCATTTTGAAGGGAACTGAATGATCCGATACACGCGCCACCAATAATAGTTATCCAATCGAAATAAGGTATATATTTCAATGCTCGGTGATCGACCTCGGAGCATCGCAGCGGCTCGCAGTTTTCGGCCGATCACCGAGCATTGAGCCATTTCGTTTCAAGTGCGGGCGGCAATGCAAAAGGGCGCACCGCGATCTTTGAACTGGATTTTGACTCGCACGTGTTGAATGAATTAAAATTCTTAGTTGTGTAGTAATAAGAAATGAAATTAACATGCACATCGCGAACGGTATGACACGTGCCGAAAGTGGCATGCGGTGTCTTTAGTAAAACAATACCTATGATGTGAAATGAACTAGCTATGCCCGCGGCTCCACTCGCACTGTAGTAGGCGCTTATCGAAATGTATGGATGTAGGATTCTGCACCCGGGTGCACCGCACCCCTTGGACCGCCGGGTAAAGACGGCCCGGTGTTCACCCCGTTTACCCCATCAGGCAAAAATTGTTAGATCTGTTTCAATTAGCCCACTTTTAGCATGTTTATACCAATTTCCACGTAAATTGAAGCAAGAAATAATGTCCCCCCCTAAAACTTCATCACCCCTTTTCGCCCCTTTAGAGGTTTATTTTTGAAAAATCCAAACATTTGTAATTCATATTTTTTTGTCCAAATCGAAAATAAAATACTTACAGCTTATGTTGTAAGTTAATAATGTGGCTTTTTAATGCCGAAAGAATTTTTTTTAAATTGGTTGAATAGTTTTCGAGGTAAATCGTAACAGACAAACAAATAAATCTTTCCTCTTTATAATATTAGCTGCCAGCCAACCATCGCTGGCGATGATGATCGGCCTCCGCTGCTAGGTACCGGTCGCTCGGTAACTGTTTTTTCAATTCAATTATTGAACTTTATATATTTTTTTATTATTAAACTAGTGGTCCCGGCGAACTTCGTACCGCCTCAGAATCAATTTTTGCCGTGTTTTGTTTTTGTCATGTGTCACAAATGGCGTTGTATTCAAAAATGATTTTTGTAAGTACCTACATATTTTTTTCTAATATTTTTCCTATGTTTTAATAGTTATTCTGCTATTCGGGGCAAAGACAAAGCCAACAAACCAAAGATCTTTAAAATCAGTCCAGCCATTTTTGAGTTATAAGTGGTGTAACAAACCCGACTTTGTTTTATATATGTCACCGGAAAATTGCAAACGCCGTAAGATTGTAAAATATCGCGTCAAATTGTGAACTATTTTTTCTTAATAAGACACGAATATATTGGAAACTATTGAATTTGGATGGGATTTATTGTTTACAAAACGATTTTTTCATAATATAACGAGAAATTATAATCTAATAAAGATTTATTACAATCTTACGGAGTCTGCAATTTTCCGGTGACATATATATAGATTATTGATTAAGTCCGCCTGCATACCACTAAACTAAAACTAAACAAAAACACAAATGACGCGAATTTTCGAAAGTTATCTTGCTGTGAATGTTTTCAACAGTCAATCGCATCGACGGTAACAACAGGTAATCAGGCAATCGAATTGCAAGTCAACAGGCAGTAGTTTCAACAGTCATCGATGAGCTGGAGCTCTTTTCCTCACCACCCAGGGGGTAGAGCTGAAGGTGCGTTTTTTTTATAGTGGTATCCCCAGGAGGCCTAATCCACTTGTGTAATTTTTTTTTGTCTTTGTGTTTTATACGAAGCAACCATCAAACCATATACTTTCATAATCTATGTTGCGCCTATTTAAGCAAATTTTATTGCGTAAATAGGTACTTATTTCTTACAAAACTAAAAATCTTAAAGTCCATAATTAATATTCGCCGCTGCTACCTATATCTAGAACACAAATCATTATGAGATACCTATCATAAAAAAACTAAATACTTAGTTGTTTTTTGATAATTATCTTACCACCTTGCGGGGCTACATTATCGGGATATTCGCGTTAACGCGATACGAATATTCGCACAATAATATAGCCCCAGCATGAAACACACCGAATCGAGAAATTTGAAATAATACTTAATAGGTGCAATGCTCACCTACCTGCAGACCATAAACGCGTGTTTCTTTAATTCCAATCCAAAAAGCAACCAATCTTATTCGTCCAATGTAGCTTTAAAATTAAATGGGTACCTACCTAATAATGTAATTCTAAAACTAAATTGAATCATTAATGATCGGCTGTTTTAGGGTGATCGGTTCGGAATAGAGGAAAAACGCCCCGAAGATTCCAACATCTCTTCATCCGTCGTTTCATTGTCGGTAATATCATCGGAGTCACTCGCTGCGTCGTCTCTTCTTTTCTTCGTTCCTAATTTGAAAATAAAATAAAACAAAATACGCAGAAAGCATAATATTCGAAAATAAAATAAAATTTGCAAAGGCATTATAAAATTGAAAAGCCGTGCGTCGCGAAACCCGTCCGAATAAGTACTAAATCAGTCTGGGCCTCGCCGAGAAGAGATGTGTTTTCAATTGGACAAGTAGGTATACAACAGATCAAAGTACCTGTTATCAAAATAACATTAAGGAGGTTGCAGTTTTGGAAAAAGGTTCATTATAGATATGATGGGCGTCATTTAAGTATCGTATGAATTTCTACGTACCTAATCCATACTTAGGTATATAATAAATGCGAAAGTGTGTCTGTCTGCCTTTCTTGTCTGTCTGTTACCTCTTCACGCTTTAACAGCTGAACCTATTTAGATGAAATTTTGTATAGAGATAGTTATAGATAGCCCGGGAAAGGACATAGGATAGTTTGTCCCAGATAATACCTCTAAGAGGGTGGAAGTTTATATGGGAGTCCGTCATTATTGAAGATAAAACCATGAACCTTTGTATTTAGGCACATGATAAAAAAAACGTTTAAGTTTTTTTTGAAAATTAAAAGTGGCTGCCCAAAGTAACTTTTCCACGCGAACGAAGTCGCGGGCAAAAGCTAATTATAATAGTTATGTATGATACTGGTGCGGTAAGTTGGTTTTTACAAACGAGTAGACGAATGTAAGCCCGAGATGAAGTCGAACCAATTTCCGCACGTGTGTCATACAACGATTTTCAATAGCTAACTTTCCGACTGATATTCTAAAAACAAAAAGTGTACCTTTTTGTTTTTAGAATATCAGTCGGAAAGTCGTAACAATCTTTGACGTTCCATAAACTTCCATAAGAAAATAGCGCGTTTCGCGCAAAGCGTTTCCAAGGAGGTTCGATCATTCAGCTTATTATTATTTTTTTTAGTAAACTCCTTGGTGGAAATCTTATTTTTTTTATGGAAATATAAAAAACCGTAAAGGATACGCTCGGCGCTATACAACGAGGAGTACGGTGAAATAGGTACTTAAATGAAATTACCTATTTTACCGCACGTTCCATAGTATGGTGCGTAATTGTTCGTGTTGAAAATGATAATTTAACTCTTGTGTTCAATTAAGCACACAGATAGCAAAAAGTTCCTTTTCGATGACTGACCTGTGACAACCACAGCACTTTTTGGTTCGAGGATATATCGGTTTCCTCGTCGCGATCGAGAGAATCCTCAAAAACGTGGCTAGCGCAACCAGTATTAAAAGTTCCAAATAGCGAAACTAACTTAGTTTAGCCCATGGTGCACTACCCGCTTCGGAATGGTGAACCAAGCTACTTTTTTTTCGTTTTATTATCTGTTAGTTATTTAACTCGAACACAAATTATTCATATTTTTGTTTGTAAGACTTATAAATAAGTTATAAAACTATGTAAGTTGCATTCCTCATTAAAATAAATAAAATATTTAGTACTTACCTATTTTAAATCCTAAACTAATTACCTACGTAAACTTCAAATAAAAATAAAAACTCGTAACTAAAATATGGCGTTAAAAAATTCGTCCGCATCGCTATCGATTGGAACTGAGCCCAAAAGACTGGCGGCATTGCCACTTTGTATAGCAATGCTTATCCTCTGTCCGAGGTAAAGGCCAGCTTTTGGGTCACGCTAAGTGTCAACTAAGCGTTTAGCAAGTTCTTTATACCTATAACGCATGAGCACTCCGACCCCACGGTTCAAGAGTTTCAACCCCAAACGGCTCAAAAATATAATTGCCAACTAGGTTATTATATTTCCGTCGCTTGAGGTTATCCGCCGGCGCAGCGGCAGCACCAGCACAGCACGACGAGCTAGGAAGATGGAATGGCGCAAGGGGTGCGTTTCATAACGTATAAACTCATTTGGTCTAATTTCATTTTATTATCGTTCATAAGATATAATCAACGTGAGATATACCAACTGTTGATATAATTTCTTTATCTACATACTAATAACTTTTTGTATAACGTTGTTTGATATAAAGTAGTAAGTATGTATTCGAAAATCATATTTTGGTGTAACGTTTAATATATTATATTATAAAACACGTCATTATGGTTAACACCCCGACTCAGAGTACTACCTACCTAGTTTTTTATATATATTTAATGTATGTTATGCTTATAAAAATTAGTTACTTTAAAATTATATCAATCGTTTATTATGTTAACTTATCGTTATATTAAATAAAATTATTTCTTCCGTTGTTATATGTTGTAAATATTAGAGATTTTGTTGTTATATCATCTAATAGGTACTTACCCTGGCGCAAGAGTATCGACACAAGTAACATCCCAAACTAAAGGCCTACCCATTTTGCATGGGAATAACGTACCGTCCGGTCGCTTGCCATCGTCACGCACCCACTCCCATTGGGTTCTAATATGGCTTGTACGCCGACGGCGACAAGAGCGCGTCGGATAATGTCGTTGATGTTTGCGTGCCGCACTATGCGACCCGCACTTTGGCTGTATGACAGGCCGTGGTACCCGAGGCTGTTGACAGCGCTAAAACAAATAAAACTAATTCAAAACTATGTCCGCTACCCGCTGCACCAGACCTGTAGCTGTGCATACGGGTCCACAGTTCCAGGAACGGGCAATCAGGCTTATTCACTATCACCTTTAGAATGCTGTTGGTGCTCCCCCGAATCCTTCACATCAGGGATGCTGCTCTTTTTCGCATAATAGCTTGAAAGCTATCTATATAATTTTCAGTAAACATGCCCGATGGGCTACAGAACCGCGGGAGCCCCAACAGCACCCTAAAAGCGTTATTATACTGTACACGAAGATCGTTGTAGGCCCTCTGCGTATCTGTAACCCACAGGCTGCACGTGTAAAAAGACTGGCAAAACGACTTGAACAGAGTTAGTTTCATTTCTCTAATACATCGTGCGAACCTACGGGTTAGCATATTACATCGGATCGACAAATCTCTTCGCTCCCTTTCTATGTCATCGTCATCATTCAAGTCCTCATTTACAATGTGGCCAAGGTAACTAACATGCGCCACCCTATTTAATGTTTCCTACCCTAAACACCACAATAAACCATGAGACGAGGCCTATCCCTCACATATATTATCTCCTTCATCAGTCTAAGACCATCAATCGAGGAGGGATGTTATATTTCTGATAGATTTTTATCGCTGTTACACGGTGTATGTATACACAGCGGTCACGCTTATTTGTGCGTCCCTGCAAGATTCGAACTCTTAATGCGCGGCTGGTCTAGGAGAAGTCCATCAATCGAGGAGGGATTTTATATTTCTGATAGATTTTTAACTCTGTTAGGTACATTAATGCGCGGCTTGCCTAGAAGCCCAGCTGGTGGCCTAGAAAACCGTCTTCTTACTGTCCTAGTTTAAGACTAAAGCAGGTATAACAGGTGCAAGCTATAACTCAAGCACAAACGACGATGACTCAAGATCAACGATGTTTGACGATTGTCATACTACCCTTGGGCGTGTTTCCCAACAGGCTGATTTGGAAACTGTGAGGATTACCTACTTTCTCGAACATTCGTCTCCAAACGGCAATTTGCTAGCTGTAATTCAGTGTAGCTTAGTGTTTAGTCCTTTTTATCTTGAGTTCTCGAAGGTACCTACTATCAGGCTTATGAGCACTGCAGCACTAAGTAAGTTGAAAATTTTCTTTTGTGGCCATCAGGGGTCAATAGCGTTCAGTGAATCCCGAGCCTGAGGATTATCTATTAAAAAGGATTTGTACCTACCTAGCTTTATATAGGATGGTTCATCCTAGGTAACTCATAAATGATGACCACTTCACTTCAATGACACATGCCTAGTGCCTATTGTACTAAATGCCACGGGTTCAAAGGTTTGCAGTCGATAACCTATCATTGCTCACAGTTAAGAAGTACGACTTAAGTCTAATTAAATAAAAAAATCTTTACTTTAATAAATTACACTTCAGTTTTTTAAACCTTAGTTTTTGAGAAAATTATTTAAAGATATTCAGCCTACTGCAAGAAATGCTGAAAAGCAGTAGATAGGTAAGTACATCAATTGTTTGTCTTATTACAACAAAATAATATAAAACTAAATTTTTTTATATCACCTATCACACTAATATTATAAAGGCGAAAGTTTGTGTGTGTATGTTTGTTACTTCTTCACGAGCAAACGGATGGACCGATTTAGATGAAATTTGGTATAAAGTTTGAGCACCGAGAAAGGACAGTATAGTTTTTATCCCAGAAATCATCCTTTAAGGGGGTGAAAAGAAGAGTGAAAGTCCGTCATTTTCGAAGATAAAAATATAAACCTTTGTATTTAGGCATTTGACAAAAAATAAATAAATATGTTCAAGCGTTTTTGAAAAATGAGAATCTTAAAAATAAAAATGGCTGCCCAAAGTAACTATTCCACGCGGACGAAGTCGCGAGCAAAAGCTAGTAACAATAATAAAATTAGCAGCAATTATCGGCTTTCGTTTTGTTACTGACCCTACCAACCGAGGATTTTTTTTAACTGTTACCAAACCTAGGTTCCTTTAGGAAAATACCGAACGTACTTCAAGTTCGGAACGTCCCTAATAAAATACTTAGGCTTACTAGTTCCTGTGACGTAGCAGGAACAGTTATGATTTACGAGCTACGAGACATGAATGGTCAAGTCACTATCACCTGGCACCCCTCACCCCTGCACCCCCGAAGGGGTTGTGTAGCCCTATCACAGAATGCCGCGTCGGCAATCAATACTTTATAGCGATGCATGCTGCAGGTTGAAGGGAGATGTAAAAACATTTGGTACCTAATTAAGTACCGAAGTGCTTTCGAAGTTCCGATCGATACGCTCATGTTAGTACAGTCGAGCACGAGTGTACAATCTAATTTAAACGAGTAGGTAAGTACTTACTTCTGAAAATGTGACTGCTATTTATTTTGTAAATTGGTTCAGAATAGCACTTTTATGCTTGATTCTTTATTCATTTATGGTTGTTTATGGTACTTAATGTGTTTATCAGCCTTTGTATGTCTGTTCATTTACGTTTTGGGCCGCTTATGTTTGATTCCTTTGTCACCATTGGTGAGTACCACCTTCCGAATGTCACTAAAGACATTACATTAATCAGATGGTTAAGGTTGGTGCGCGGTGTTTTTTACCTGAGTCCTTACTCTGAGAAGAAACAACAAAACAATGTCAGAGGTCAGTTTTTTTTTAAAGTTCATTAATTAATATATGTTTGAAGTGGTATTTTGAATAGAGAAGAGATTTGAGTGGAGCCAGACAGAGCAAACATTTGTCAATTACTTGAGTACCCGTTGTATAGCTCAAGACAGGGATTCATAGAGTACTTAATCCCTACAGTGTATTCTGCCGCACTATTTCATTTCAAGACTTCATGCGAGTGTATTCTGCCCCATTGAAATGAATTAGTGCGACAGAATACCTACATCAATAAAACCTAAGATTTCTTGAAGCCTGTCTATTCTGCCCACTATTGTACCTAGCTACTTATTTATTATTTTCGGAACCAAACTATTCTGTAATAGGTCATTTCTCAAAGTTATATTCGTTATTTAGATAATTATGAAAATTGCTTTTGAATGTTGCGTAGGTAACTGCTTAGTATTTATGCTGGTGACTGTACCCAGACAGAACATAATATAATTTAGTTATTCCAGTTCTGTTGGGGTTGAGCGTAACCATTTTGAAGATTCTTTTTTTAGAATTTTGGAGTCGTTCATCGCTACTATTACATATACCTTATGTATGTAGTAGTAGCGATTAAAGCGAAGAATGGAAGAAGAAACGGGTTGTGCCGACTTTATTTAATTATGTAACTTTGGACAAGGTGAGGAAGATGAATGTGATGTTTTAGTACTTTTTGGGACCTCTTTCGATGAGATAGCAAGCTATCTAGACTACAGTCTAATGACTGTAGTCTAGATAGCTTGCTATAATCTGTGGTAAAGAAAAATAAATGTTAAGTATTTATTATACTTAAGTAATCTTAAGTATAATAAATACTTAACATTTATTTTTCTTTACCACATTAATCACATCTTACATATAAAAATGAATCCCTATTTCCCTTGGTCACGGCATCACGCGTGAACGGCTCGACTAATTTCGCTAATTCTTTTTTTGTTGTGTTTGTTATTGTCAGGAGAAGGTTCTTATTCTGAAAGAAAATTTTGAAAATAAATAAGCAATAAGTACATCCGGGCGAAGCCGGGGCGGGCCACTAGTTATGCAATAAAAACTTTAAACTAATTCATAAAATTAAATGTGTAACAGAATAAACGCAATACCTCTTAAGGGGTCATTGTACTCATTATTATGAACAACTATTCTGTATGTAAATTTTAATATCTTTCTGACAGCTGAAGCTTAGCTTACCGACACTACACTACTTTAAACTAGTACCAGGCATGAAAATAAAACATGATTGCTAACTAGAAACGCAGTATTGAACACGTGCTAGGTGATTTTGTAGTAATAAACACAAAATTAAATAGATACTGCATTTGGCCTAAGTAATACTATAATGCCCACAAGTCCAGATGGTAGATGAAAATGCAGTACTGCGCCTATTTTCCAAATGAGACAGTTAAGTAAAGGAACAAATAGGTATGTCAATGGAAAGCTTGTTTTTTTTTCTTATTTTTAAATACACTTCGAAAGTTATACTTATAACATAGACTTGTTGTTTAGATATCACAAAATATGTTTCCCGCGTTTATCTCCAAATCGCCTTTTCCAAGTTCTGCGTTAACAATAAGGCGGGCAGTATTACTACGGGACTAATACTGTAATCGCAGAAAAAAAATAGACTTCCTCATACATTTCTGTGCGCATAACTTGACAAAATGTACTGAACAATTGTTTTTTTTCGCGATTTCGGGGTTGGTCCCGTAGGAGAAGTTGTTCATAATGATGAGTACAATGACCCCTTACGAGGTATTGCGTTTATTCTGTTACACGTTGTATAAGAGTAGATAAAAATATAAAAGTTGAAGGCAAATACAAAGAAGATTACCTATTATATCACCTGCCTTATTATCTCTTCTGCAACCTGGCCAGTACTGACCACCCTGGGTTGACTAGTAGAAAATACCTGCCACAAAGTTTTAATATTAGGTATTAACTATGTTGGAGTATAAGTAGGTACCTAATTATAAATAATTGGTAGGTACTTACTAAGTTTCATTCATCATTACGTGCGTTAGAAAATTCCATTAAATGAAATACCTAATTAATGGCTATTAATAAATTTAATGGGATTATTTTCCGAGTAAATTAGCAGACTTTGATAACGTTTGACGGAGTTTTAGCTAAAAACAAACGTCATTTTAACTTGTTAACAATAATTAGACTCATCACGCCTTGTCCGAAAGGGTAAGCAACCAAAGATTTAGGTACTTAACTAAACCCCTATAAGTAACTGGTGGTCAATCTTTTGCTATCAGGAACCGGACACAAATCTAGGTTTTTTTTTAAAGGGACAAGCCACACTGACCAACCACTGCAACTCCTAAGAGCAATCAGCAGTGGGTAGGTACCTCCAGAAAACGCCGAATCCTGCAGAAACGATTCTACTGTCTTGAAACCGGAGTGAAAGTTATATTCAGAAATAGAACAGCGGGGTAAGAAAATGATAATTTCCTCACAAACATCTAGGATCCAAGCTGCTACTGTCCTCCTGAGCAAATCCAGATGGATAATCTCAATAACACTCTTTGTGTTTGCCCTGGGAACCGAAGTCTTGGGACTGAGCTCTTGCAACCCCTGAATAAACGTGAGTTTTGGACACGATGTTAAAAGAAATTAGAAATTCTAGCAACGTATGGTAAATGGTGATCTTATAGTCATAATATAATTGCTCTAATTGACACTTCGCGTGAACCAGGGGCTGGCTTTTACCTTGGTCAAAGAATAAGCATTGCCATTTAACGTGGCAATGCCGCCAGTCTTTTGGGTACACTTCCAGTCGACAGCGATGCGGATGAATTTTTTGACGCCATTTTTTAGGGTTAATTTAGTTAGGAGCTTTTATTTTTATTTCTAGTGTATTTAGTTAATTAAGTATTTATAAAAACAGGTGTAAGTGAATATCTAATTATGAGGTAGGTATCACAAATCAGTCACCTATCAATTGATTGTATCGAGCTAATTTATGAATATGGAGGCACCGCCATTGGTCTGGTTTTGTTTTGGTTTATTATGTGCTGGTATGCATTTTGACACAGATAGATATGTTAGCCGTCATTCTAATGTAATCAACTATGAGCTACGGAGAGGAGTACCCCCATATGGCTCATCAGTGATGGAGGTATGGAATTAGAATTGACGCGTGAAGGTGTCAATTTCATTTGACTGGCCTGTTGGTCGAGTGGTTCACTAATCACTCGACTAACAGGACCAGCAGTCAGGGTCTCTACCCTGACTGCTAAACCGGAGGTCGTGGGTTCGATTCCCACGCACGACAAATCTTTGTGTGATGAGCATGACCATTTGTCCTGTGTCTGGGTGTAATTTGTCTATAATATGTATGTATTTATTCGTCTCTTTGTGTCATCCGTCAAACTGCACTCGTGGGGCCTCGATGCGGGATCCGACCCGGAATGGGCCCACATTCCTCACAGAATAGGGGCCTATCACCCTGCAAATAAAAAAAATGATCAAGGCTGATAGCTCATATCACCCTCTGATCAATCCAATTGTAATTGAACTGCCGCATATTGACGCAGTTCAACTGCATAAATTAATGCTCGGTCATGCGAAGGTCCTTGTATTGTGTTAAAATGACCAATCTAGGATAGAAACGGTCATTAGTCTAGAACAAATAACCGATATAAATCGATAACATAATGAGTAATTGGCAGTAAAACTACTTATTGTAAACAAAATATTCTCGTAGGTACTTTTGTTATTGCTTATTTAGTATTACGAAGTGACCGAGAGATAATTTGATGAATGATTCACAGACTGAACTTTGTTTATCAGCAAACTTATGTTTACTTTAATAAAAGATGTGTGCATCAGTTTGTTATGTATTACTCATAACTTCCCCTTGACCTCCCGCGCGGGAATAAATTACTCGAGTGCTCCATTATTGAGTTCAGTCGCAGTAGTATCGTAGGTACGTCGCGCCGCGCCGCTTCGCACAAAATGAAGCTTCCGCTACTAGTCGTGTTTATGTTACTACTCGTGCTACAATTACATCACAGTGAGTGCCGGCAGATCTCCTGGTTCCCCGACGTGTTCGACAGCCTCACCAACAGAACCTCACAAATCACAAACTATGTGCGCGAAAGGGGACGCCGGCTAAAGAACTATTACGTTGAAAATGTGCGCAAGAAATTCACTTCCTATTTTGGCGTCAACTCCACCACTAGCGAACCAGACTTAGCGGAGACACCCGAAGATAAACAATGGAGGATCAAGAGAAAATTCAGAGATTTCGTTGAAGTAGCCAAGTCGACGGAAAATAATATTTTTGATTCCATAGCACCAGAGGCAGAGATGAAGTACCAATGTTCGGATGAAGACCCGACCATCCACATGAGCACGCCGCAGATGATCGCAGTGCATGGCTACCCCGCAGAGTCGCACACCATTGTCACCGACGACGGATACGTATTGACAGTACACAGGATACCATATTCTAAAGAGGCCAAAAATAAAGTATGTCCCAGGAAGACAGTGTTGCTTCATCACGGTCTACTTGGGAGCTCCGCGGATTGGATCATACCGGGACCCAAGAAGGGCCTGGGATATATCTTGTCTGATGCCGGTTACGACGTGTGGCTAGCCAACGTGCGAGGAAACACTTACTCAAGAGCACATGTGTCAAGAAATGTTGATTCGTTTGAATTCTGGAACTTCACATTCCATGATGTGAGCCAGCATGACCTTCCGGCGGTCATCGATTACATAATGGAGGTTAAAGGATGGGACGTCAAGATTAATTATATCGGCCATTCTATGGGGACCACGGTACTGTTCGCACTGCTGTCCACGAAGACTCACTACAACAAGGTGTTAAGAGCAGGATTCGCTTTGGCTCCAGTTGCCTACATGACAGAAATTAAGAGCCCGATACGACTGCTAGCTAAGTACAGCGATAACATAGAGTATCTCATGAAACTACTCGGGGCTAATGAGTTCCTTCCTCAAAACGCAGTGTTGAGGTGGTTATCAAAACATGCTTGTGAGATAAATCATTATGAGGAAGCGATATGCGAGAACTCAATGTTTGTTTTGTGTGGGCATGATGAGAAACAATTCAACAGGTCATTGTTACCGTTAATTTTGAGTCACGTTCCCGCGGGAGCGTCTACTAAGACGTTGGTTCACTACGCGCAAGAGATCAAGCAGAGTGGCAAGTTCCAGATGTTTGACTACGGGTCTGAGGGTAATCTCAAGGAATATGGGACCACATATCCTCCTGAATATCCATTACACAAGATCACTCTGCCTATCGCCCTATTTAGTGCTGATAACGATTGGTTGGCCAGTGACGTTGATGTGACTAACTTGTATGTCCAACTAGCGAATCCAATAGTTCACTACATAGTGCCATTGAAGGAATTTAATCACATAGACTTTTTATGGGCAGTTGACGCACCTACTCTAGTGTATGCAAGGCTGTTACAATTGTTAGAAGAAGGTGTAAGCAAGCCATACTCTACAGATATTTTAGATAGTTTAGATAATAATCTTGATAAGATAGAAGATTTCATGAACAAAGGATTGAAATAAATAAATTTGTTTGATTTAGTCATTTTATTTGATGTTTGACCATCCATTGCATACCGAGTTTTTTCGAAAAGTCCGTCAAGCCGTTGTTTCCGGCTGTAACTTTTTGAAAATCATTGACAGTCATTATGGGAAGTTTGAAACTCTAAAACAAGGATGCTGAAAATAGACTGGGAGCCCAACGTAACGTACGTATAGTTGGGAAAAGGGTCGGCAGACGAATCATTTTCGGTCTCATTATAATTTATCCACTTGACATAATCCTACTTCCTACTAATATTATAAACGCAAAAGTTTGTAAGTATGGATGGTTGGATGTTAGTTACTCTTGCACGTAAAAACTACTGAATGGTATTGGATGAAATTTGGCACAGATGTAGATAATAGTCTGGAATAACACATAGGATACTTTTCAATCCGGGAATATGTTCCCTTGGGATAATTTTCGACATTAACGCGGGCGGAGCCGCGGGCGTCAGCTAGTATTAATTATTTTTATTATACACGACGATAGATAACAAATGGTGGTTATTTTATGCTTGCTTTTATAAGTCGGTTGGTGTTCAATTAGGTACCGTGTATGTTTTTTTTTTGCCGTTAACTGTGATGGTTTGATGTAGGAGTACCCTTACCTAATTATCACAATGCCTGGTAGCTTACCTACCAGACAACCTTTGTATGAACTGAAAGAACTTAAAATAAAAAGTGGGTAATAGTCTGCGGTGAATTGAAGGAATTTAATCACAGACTTTTTTTTTCTTTTAATTGTTAGATAAACATTATATGTAAGTATTAGGTATTTAAGTAGGTACGCAGAGCCTATTTTTTTTCTAGGTTACCTACTCGAGTTTACCTACTGCTAGGTAGGCAGGTATCTCAATTTTATTTGGTACCTATGCCCGATAATAGAGTAAGGTAGTTAGGTATAAGATCGCGTCAAATACCTATTGACTGATTACTATTATCAGTAAAATGTGGGTTACAAAAACATACTTTACATAAGTAGGTAAGTAACGAAGACTGTTCAAGTTTTGCTTTGAAACTTACATATGTATACTTAAGGCTACTTATTAAAAAAAAATTGGTTGTCTGTAAAGTCGATTTACAGACGATAGTTTAACGTGACAACGTCATAACAAAACATTGATGAAATGATCGAAACGTTACAATAAGTCATCCTTTTTCGTGCGTGCAGCCGGCGTTCATCGATTTATTAGACGTTGTCACGTCAAAAAAGTTAGGTAGGTAGGTACTTACTTACTGGTCGCAATCTATTTCAGATTAAGTTATATTTTTATGAGTTGAAATATTAGGCGTCTGGTAAATGTAAGGTTACCGTTATTAGGTAGGTACTTACATTGATTATCAGCATACATCCGCCATCCTGACTGTCAGGACCATAGAAATATAAAAAAATATATCTATGGTCAGGACTGAGGCTCACTTTATTATTAAAATTGTTCCTGTTTCATGTAGGTAAGTTATATACTTAGGTACATTGAATTTCATTAAAGGTACATTCAACTACATTGCTGGTACCTAAATTCCTTTCATAATTATATAACACATGCTTTTCTGACACTATAGACCCGCCATTATGACGTTGTCTGTCTGTTTGTTACCTCTTGCATGGGTGACGTCAAATTGGAAATATTTGCACCCCACCTCGGACACGTTTCACTCCCGCTTAGGGGTGTTAACTAACCGTGACAAAAAAAAGTTAATCAACGGATTGGTGTCATCTCTAAATGCAGGAAACCTCAAGAACTGAGATTTTTTTTGCACCCTACTTCCTTCCTTCTTTCCTTTATATTTTATTTTGAAAAACTCAAGAAGTGCGAGCCGCACCCCCCGTCCCCCCGTTTCCCCCTAGCTACGCTACTGAATTGACTTTTAGATGGGCGAAGCTTACGCCAGCACATCAAATTACCCGAAACTGACAGATTTTCCCAATCAACCGTGAACCCAATGCTTTAACGATGAAGTTGAAAATCTATAAAGAAATTTGACAAATTTTCTTTAATTTTTTGTAGGTACCTACACTTAGTGACGATGTCAGTCCCATCGTGCTACTGCAAATAATTTAACACAGTGAACTTAGTCTAATTTCTTAACTACTATAAAGGAGTACAATATCTTTGCTGCTTCACAATTAGGTTTGGCTAAAATACCATGGAACATGCCAACATCCATCATTGATACGACAAATTGTTGTAACTTGATGTGCTTGGCGTCTGTACTACATACGCTCTCTTCAGTAAAGTGTCAAGTTCATTAATGTAGACTTCACAATGACTGTCTCATTCACGTTTGTAACAGTAGGTAACGTATTGGATTACTACGAGTACCTATATAATAGTAGGTATTGTCATTAATTACTTGACCACTTGTCACCCTTATGACTTTAGTAATAAGGTTGAAGAGTGGTCAACCTTGGACATTGCCGATTGTAGGTACCTAACTTTGTATGACTTAGTCGACTTTGGACTTAACCACAAAAGTAGAAATGTAATTAATACCTAACAGGAGTTATTTAAAGCAATTGTTTATGCAATGAAAATAATGGATTATTCATTATCCTTGTTTTGTATACAGTAAGTACTTATGTAAGTACCTAATTACCCACTGATAAAGACCCAGCAGGAAAACATAACATACCTACCTACTAAATAACGTAGACCGTAGGTATACCTACAGAGGCTGAAACGCAATTCAAATAAGTAATGGAATTAATTAAACAAATTGTTTAGTTCTTTTTACATTTTTAGGCTAGGCGCACACTATGATTTTTCGCAGCGCGGCGAAAAAGCCTGCGACATAAAGGGCGGCAAAAAAAAATTGGTTGTATGTAAAGTCTGTTTACGGACGATACCTAGTTTAACGTGACAATGTCATAACAAAACATTAATGAAATGATCGTAAAGTTACAATGAGCATAACGTTGCAATGAGTCATCCTTTTTCGCGAGTGCAGTCGGCGATCATCGATTTATTAGACGTTGTTACGTCAAAACAGTAAACGCGCGTACTACGGCATAATGTCGCATCAAAGTGATCAGTTAAATAGAAGACAGAAGTAGCTTGTATTTCCGCTCTTATAATTAGAGCAATTTGAAAAACTACTCCCCACAATTTCTGTTTAATTCCTTTGAGGTTATGTCATAATATTACGGTTCTCTCAACTTCAGTACTTAATAAATAAACTTTTCAATATTGTGATCATTAGAATTAATCGCTCGATGTAGCCTTCGTTAGTTGAAAAATACAATCTGTAAGTACTACTTATGACTTAAATTATAAATGCGAAAGTAACTTTGTCTGTCTGTTACGCTTTCACGCCTAAACCGCTGAACCGATTTTGATGAAATTTGGCACGCGAGTAGACCAACATCTGGAATAGGACATAGGATACTTTTAACACAGGAGTATGTTCCCTCGGCATAATTTTGGACATTCAAAATATATAACGTAACAGCAAAATGCCGTATAATGCGCGCAGTCAAAGCTTTTCTAAAAGTGGTGATGTGAAAAGAGTTTTTCACACCATCTGCACGAAATCGTCACGCCTGGTGTGGACGGGGGCATGGCTTCGGACGCGCGACCAGCGGCGGGGGCCGACGCGCGCCGCTTGCGGTGAACAGTCACCTCACTTCAGGGCTTTTTTTTTTAGGTATGGGAAATCATCAAATGACTTCTTCCGCTCTGGGTGGAGCAGAAGGGTGTGTCAGACTCTTACTGACTAAAACCCATCCGTGTTCCTTCTAAAGCCCTTTCGTTCCAGGGCCGCGGTGACTCTTTCGAACAAATTCTACAACCTCACTTCAAGGCTTGAACACTGTTTTCTTGCAGTAGGTATGAAAAGTAGAGTATGCTCCTCGGGGATAAAGGTGTCTTGGTCTCGGGCTAGCTTGAATGCCTCGCTGCATTCAGGATTCTTGTATTAACTACCTCGCTTCGTTCGTGAGCTAACTCCCGAATCCTTCATTGCGTTCGGGATTCAATATCACGCACATGAAATAAGACACTGCTTTATCCCCTCGGTGCATAAACTACTATTTCACACCGCGCAGCACAGCACAGCTTCGGACGCACGACCTGCATCTATCGGTGGGGGCAGACGCGCGCCGCTTGTGGTGAACAGCCACCTCTCTTCAAGGCTTGAGCACAATTTTCTTGCAGTAGGTGTGAAAAATAGAGTAGGTATGCTTCTCCGGGATACCTACCTAAAAAGGTGTCTTGGCCTTGGGTTAGCTTGAATCCCTCACTGCATTAAGGATTCTTGTATAAACTCCCTCGCTCCTTAAATCCTTATTCCACGATTCAATATGACGCCCGTGACATAAGACACTGCTTTATCCCCTCGGTGCATAATCTACTGCTGTTACAATGCTGCGATGCGACATTCCCCGCAGCGCATTTTCGCCGCGCGGTGAAAAATTCGTAGTGTGCGCCTAGTCTATAAGTAAGTTCGTAGGTTATGAGTGTAAATATGTTTATAACATTGTGTATTGTATTTAAGTACTGTGTACTAACTAGACGAGTAAAGCCTGACTTCCTGAGACGGACAATTATGCCATTTTTTGCAAATATTTTTTATTAGCTACTTACTTCCCAAAGTACCCAACCGGTTTTATTTAATGTAGGTAGCATTGTCATTTACCTTGTTTTCATAATTTTATACATTTGGCTAGTTTACCTACTTAATTAACATCCAAACAGCTGCAAGATTTTTCCATTGACAGGCTTAGCGACCTTGCCAGGGTTGCGGAATTTGTTCGAAAGAGTCACCGCCACCCTGGGAGGCAAAGGGTTTTAGAAAAGGAGGAACACGGATGGGTTTTAGTCAGTAAGAGTCTGACACGCCCATCCGCTCCACCCGAGCGGAAGAAGTCATTTGATGATTTCCCATCCTTAAAAATAAAAGAATTAGCGACCAGAGTTGAGAATAAAAAAGTTAAAAAATTAAGTAGGTAAGTATTATCAGCACACGCACACGTGCAAAATATGCACACGTCATCAAAATCCCAGGATAATCAATCATAGCTAGGTACTCTAAGATTTCCAAGTAGGTATGAATAGGTAGGTACCTATATTGAATAAATGCGTTTCGAGTTATCAACTAGGTCATGACTTGGTAATGGGCTTAGGTAACGCTAATTATTATTAATGCTAAGTAACTACCTTTTTAAGTTTTCGATTTTCATATTAAACTAATTAATGATTGATGTTAACCTATCATCATAACTACCTATCTAATTTTTAAAAAAATACCCAGAACAGCCACCACTAACCCTTCGGATCGCTATCTACCTACATTTGTCTGCATTCTATTTCTGAGTGCTCTAGGCTCGACATGGCATTTAAACATTAAAATTTGACCGCCTCGGGCATCATATTACCCAGTTACCGTATCTTGGTATCCTGCAGTAGTAGGAGCATGCTAATTTGTAAGGTAAAGGCATTAATGACATCATCCGTCGGGCTATTTCACCACCAGGGTGCCATCTACTTCAGAACCCAATGGCTTGGACGAAAGGAAGAGTCCAAACTGAACTATAGACAGACGTTTGTGGGATGGAATAAAAGTTGATAACTCGTTATTGATGAGCCATTTCATCTTCCTAGCACGGCATGTTGTGCTGGGTCGGGAACTGAAAACCTTGGATGGCATAAAAATATCAACCTTGGAAGTGATATCAGATCGGAATAGGTAGACTATATTTATCTAATGTTCGTGGAAGTAAGTAACATAGAATTGATAATACCTCCTTTAAAATCCCGGAATCATAAACATGTCGATTGTATAAGAAATAGCAAATTACATTTTGCGGTTTGAATACATTTGAACAATATTATTATTATTGAAGAATCTTATTATGTTTTTTGAGTTCCGTACCTACTAAAAATGTTTAATTAAATAGCTTTGTTTTCGCACAACCCTTTTTTCTTGATTGATTCGGGCTTTGAGTATAGTTACAAATTATTGATTTGAAATCAATAATTTGTAACTATACCTACTCAAAGTCCAGTTCATGTGTTTATAATCCCGGGTTTTAATTGTCATGATTCCATTTATGATTCCGGGATTTTACAGGAAGTATTATCAACTCTATGTTACCTACTTACTTCCACGAACATTAGGTAAATATAGTCTACCTACCTATTCCGATCTCTGGTTATATGTTAGGGCCGTTTGTGGTCGAATCGAAACATTAGGGCTATTTCTATCAGTGAAAAAATCGATATCAGTTCAGTAGATCTACCTACTTCCACGGATTAGGTATCTGAGTCTTACATTTACCTGCCTCCTACGGCTCTTACAAAACAAACCTTGTGTAGTGGTCTATTTTTGTATTATTATATACCTACTTACTAACTTTTGCCCGCGACTACGTACGCATATCCCGTTTTTTTCCCGTTCCCGTAGGAATTTCCCGTTTCTCTATAAATAGCATTACTCATGAATGGAGCTATCTTATACAAAAAAAAAATGAGTTCCAGACATTAGCGCGTTCAACAAACAAACAAACTCTTCAGCTTTATAATTAGTATATACTTAGGTAGATTATAACGACAATTACCAAGACAACCGCAACCAAACGGAAACAACAATGATAATTAATAATTTTGACGACTCAAGCAACCTTATCACTATTGTTACTAAATATTGATAAAACTCAGTCTGACCACTATCTACACAGGATGACTCATTGATTAAAAGGGACTTGACCCCTGGACCTCTGGACATTTGACGCCGGGATGCGTCAAACTAATTAAACTGTAGGTACGCAAGTGTATTCAGTCAACAAAATAGTTCGGTACGGCAAAAAATAACATTTTTCCACTACGCTTGTTATTTTTAATCCACTTCAAAAAAAGGAGGTTTAATTCTTAATTCGATTGAATTTTTTTTTTTTTTTGTAAATATATTTGTTCAGCGATATCGTCAATTTATCAACCGATTTGGATGATCATTTTTTGTTTATTTTGAGATATTGTTAGGTTTATGTCACTCCCAAAGCAAAATAGATGTTGCACACAAATTAATTCCTTATCGGGAAATAGCGCGACCACTTATCAACTCACATTACTAGATTTTAAGTTGAGGGAGTCACTTGTTTATCTTTAAAGTTCAACGTCCAATGCAAATTCAATACCTATATATAACTAAACTCAACGCTGAAAGAATCATCAAAACCGGTTCATAAATAATAAAGTATAATGAGCGCTTTCCATGTGTTATTCTTATTAGTTTCCAGAATTTGTATCCTTAGTAGCGACCTAGCGACACTTGCGAATGGTGTAGGTAGGTACTAATACAGGTTGTGTTTTTTTTCATACTGTTAGATATAGGCCTCTCCAATCGACAACATTTATCATGATCCTTAAATCTAGCCTTCTTCAGAAGTGGTGTTTACGAAACTAGAGCGGAAATTCAAGCCCAGCAAACCGTTTTAATTCTTTTAGTTACCCTATACTTTCTTAAAAATACGTTTTTCATAAGCTGGTAACTATCTATCTATCTATTGCTCTATTTGAATGTTCCTTTGTGTTATCTTCGTAATGTGGTTCAATGGCATTAGCATTCTTGCACGAAATCTATCTTTAGAGGTATTGATTCCGACTACACGCTACAGTGTCTAATTGCCATTGTGCTTTGTCAAGGATAAGGGCAATAGCTTTTAGTGCACTGAAACTACTCATAGGTAAGTTGCTTCTTGTTAAAACCGTTAATGAAATTGGTAACACGAAACTAATGTCTGGCTTTACGATAAATAATTAACTAGACCGACTGCGTAGAAGCAGTGAAGCTATTCCGCTGTGACATATCATATCTTGGAAGTGCAAAAGGGGTTGCAAAGTAGTGTTATTCGATAGGCACAGTTTGTTTTTGCAGTGCTTGAGTCGCGAGATTGAGTTTTTTTTAATAATATTCATGTGGGATTTTGATTAGTCATTCTTCTAAAAAGTCCTTTCCTCAATCATCAGTAATTTTCTATGACTACGGTAACATTCTCAAATGGCACTATGATAATCCGCATTCTAATGAAAAACAAAGTTTTTGTTTAGTGACTTCATTGAAAAGACTATCACTCTGTGACCATAGAGACGAATTAAAAAAAAATTACACCAAAAACATATTGACATTCACACTGACATGTCTCAAAATGTCAGTGTTGTGTCAAATAAAATGAGCCGATTGTTGATAACATAAATTCCCAAAAATCTAATAAAATTACATAAACATGGCTTTCTTCAAAGGCTGGCGATATGCCGCCTTCGTTTCTGGATTTGTAGGTTTCATTGGATTGGCATTATATCCCATTGCTATCGCTCCTATGATAGATCCTTCGGGTTATAGTAAGTTCACATTAAATCATTCATAAAAACAAACCCTGCTTTTGGTAACCTAAAATAATTGTATTGTTATTGTTTCAGAGGAAATTCAAAAGGTAGCAAGGAAAAATATTAAACAGGAAGATATTCAACCTGGGAGTAAGTAGACTGCTTTCATAACATTGCATCATTTAATTAGTTCTTGATTTAAGAGGTTCCTACTTTTGTGCACCTATTACGTAGACTTGTTATTGAGCTACTGTAGGTCAATTTTATATATTTTGATCAGCGAGCCATCCTTAAGAGTATGGCTACTTGTAAGTCAATACTTTTCCGTCTCTGATCCGTATTATTTGTTTTCAGCGTAAGCAAGCTTCATAGGATTTATTAATACTTAGCATATTTTATTTTTCAGATATGAAGGTATGGACGGATCCCTTTGGCCGTAAGAAACCAGAAAGTGATTAAGCATACTTAGTTTATATTAGTGTAACATTAATTTATGAAATATAGAAACAAGTTAATGAATTGTTAAATATTATTTAATTTCACAAAAGTTGTGTTCAACAAAACATCTTTAACTATGTATATAAAAAGATATAAATATCTTCAAGGTTAGTCTGGCTTCGGCTTTGTGTTAGAATATAATTATGATTTTGCTGTATAAGTTATTCATTTTGGAAAAGGGACATATAGTAGTCAGAAAGAAGAAGACTTGTGCATCTTAGTGCATTCATAGGAATAGGGAAGGAAATAATGGGTGTAGAAAAGATTTTAACCTTTTGACTGCCACGGTCAGTTATAGCTGACAAATGAAAAAGTGCCCAACACGCCACAATCAGCTAGAGCCGACAAAAGGTACGGTAAATTTGATACCAGAGAGAGTAAATTTGATAACGCCAGAGCATAAACGCATCAGCGTGCCCCCGACGCCAAGCCACAAATTCGTCGTACTTTTTGTCACATATTTGTGACGTTTGGCGTACAGGGCACGCGCTTGCTTGTCATGTATACGTGACAATGGCGTTCAAAAGGTTAAGGGTGATCTCCTGTATCAACAGAATTGATTTTGCAAAATCTAAAATAAACGCAACCACTGCAACAGACTACTTTCGCTTTATGATACCATTTATTTTTCTTGCAATTGTTTCTCTAGTGTAGGTAACACCCTCGTGCATAGGATGAATGGAAGATAATATACCAAACTATGTTTTCTAATAACTGAAGAAAAGTTACCAGGTAGGTACAGTCAACAAAAGTATTTGGTATACAGGCAAAAATATAAATTTTTCCACTGCACTGGCAATATTTGATTCTCATGTGTGTATTATAGCTTTTTAAGCTTATGACATACTTACGAGTGTGGTGTACAATAATTGTCTGCTCAGCACACTCACAACTTTGTTTAAAAGTAGTTGGAAGTTAGCTGCCTGCATATCAAATAGCTTTGCTGACTGTACACAGGTAGATCATGTCTTGAAACATGGTGTGCCGCTGTGTTCTGTGGCATAATTTTCGACGTTCCCAAATGCATAACACAGCTAATTCAATCAAACAAGTTTTATAAAAGAAAATTTTAATGTTAAAATTCCAAATAACCCTATTCGGGTACATATCTATACCCCTAAAGCTTTTATACAAAACAGTGGAGTCCCTGTCGTTTTTACAATTTCATAAAAAAATAAATCATTATTCCGAAACTCCGTATTTACAGTGTCCAAAAATGTGCTCGTTTCTGTAGCCCTAAACAATTATTACTAAAGTGATTAAATAAGTTTTTAAGCTGAGACAAAGTATCATTATTTAGCTAATGTCAAGTACAAAAACTAATGTGTGACTATTAGAAATATTTACATAATTATACATAAAATATCTTTACATTATAATTTTACATAAAATATCTTTACATTATAATTTTACACAAGGGCTTGCATATTATGTACTCAATACAAGCTGATCAATATCCCAACTCTTAAATATTCTCTCAGTTCAAATACGACTATTTAAAATAATTAATAATAACGATGACAATTTTAATGGCTACATAATATTGGATAATTAGAACTAACAAAGAAATATTTTTTCGGACTACTCCACTACCAATATGAGCAAATGCAAAAGGTACAATTTAAAATTGAGCGATAACAATGAAACACAAGGAACAATTATGAACTGAGTAAATAAAATTATGATATAAAATGATTTTATATAACAACGATTAATGATAGGCATATAAAATATGATGCAAGTAAAAATGTATTACAAATTCAGCTAATATAACAGAGTCTTAGAAAACTGTGAACACAAATCATCAGACCACAATATTTATGCTAAATAAAACAGATTTCCATATTTGGAACACCCTGTGTATATAATTAACTAATTTGCAGGAAGTAGCTAAGATAACATATTGATTATTGCTTTCTAAGTAACTTTTATATCTATGGCTATTGAACATTGAACAACAACATTTTTATTGCATTACAATTAGAACACATCACAAACATTTAAGTTTTTCATAGATACCGTGAGATTAGGTAGGCAATCCTGCGTTTTACTTGGCTTTTCTTTGCCTACCGTTGCCATTCGCCTTGGACCAAGGCCTCGCCATATTTCTGCCAAGCCCTGCTTGTATTTGTTTTTTTTTTTTATAAATTAGACGCGTGTCTTTTCGTCCTATCCAACATAAATGTACGTATATATATATCATTAGTCAAGCCTCTTTCAAATAACCTCAATACAATAAGGTAATGAAAACATAATAAAAGGAAAGTTTAATTTCTGTTTGAAAACAATAAACGATTTATTTTAGTGTGAGTTTTGACTTTTCTGTAAAATATTAAGATGCAATGAGATTGCGGCCGATCGACGTCGACCTGCCCATTTGATCGCCTCAAATTATAATCGATGATTGATCGATTAACGTAATCCTTTCGATCTGAACGGTCGATTTCATGCGACTGCAATCTCGTTTCACCTTAACCGAGAGAGAAAAATAATGCAATGCATATGCTATCTATCTCCCTCTCTCTCTTAAGGCTGCGGTTCCACGAGAGATGTGCGAGGATGCGAAGCGAGGGATATGTTTGTTACGAACCTATAGAATCGTTTCATTTGCCTAGCCTCGCTCAGCGCAAGCGATTTTTTGGTTCTTTAAAAATACATCCCTCGCTACGCATCCTCGCAAATCTCTGGTGGTAACGCAGCCTTAGTCTAAACACCGCCCGCGCCTTGATGCTCACTCGACTCTTGAACTGACTGAGTCGGGCCGCAGCGCATTTTGCAATGAAAATTGAAGGGACCTTATAGAATTGAATTTGTAAAATGAGCTGAGCCTCGGCTTGGCCCGGTCGGTGGAAATCTTACATTAAAGAAACTCTGATCAAATTAGACTTCAGAAATGTGACCTTTTTGGTGAATGTATAAATTGGAATGGGTTTAATTGAAACAACTACAGACATGTTTTCAATAACCGAAATAGGTATGATACGCCTGGTACAGCAAAATCATGTACTTCGAGTATAAATAAGTATTTTGAACCTAAAAATAAAAAATGCAATTTAGTGCCCTCTGTCTTTTACCGTTGTGGTTCGAATGAACTAAAATGTAACGAATGAAAGCCCTGGTAAACTAAGTTTATTATAATTACTAAAAACTAATTTTAAAGTTCGCGAATGTTATCTGAAGAAACAAACCAAAAATCATTTAATAAATTTATATATCGCACCACCAGTGCGACACTGTCACTTATGCGAAAATTGCAATACTGAGTAAAATATGTAATAACTATCCTAAAGCACCCCTTTACTTGGTGCGATAACGTTACTTTCTAGTACACATAGTTTGAGGTTGTAGTATAAGATATTCATTTTGTCAAAATCTTGAAAATCATTATTTTTGAGATGTCAATGATGTTCTCCTGAAAAATTGCTTTTTTGCAAAAATGACAGTGTCGCACCGGGGGTGCGAATTATGATTTTGAATTTTCTCAAGCCTTAAAAATACTTATCAATTTAATAAAACATGGCAGCTCTTTAGTAGAATTTCTTGCCAATATCAAAAATCAAGAAAGATACCCAAGTATTTTTTTGTTTCTTTGGAGTCAATTCACGAACTTCAAGCATAATATTTCGTTGACCTTGTAACATTATCCTAGATAACAAAATTAAATATATTGTGCCAGGTTATATATAAGTGGCGCTCCCTTAGTAAAACAAATATTACAGGAGGATTTATAATATAAGTACTATATCTAAGCCGATATCACTACTAAACAAACTAGTCAATACATATTGCACTTGGACTAAGTTAGTTGAGTCTTTTCTAAAATTTGGGACTTAATTTTTTTCAACGGCTAAAGCAGTAGAACACCGAAATAAAAAACTCGAGCCCATATATTGAGTTTGAAGTTTCGGTAGAGTTCTGCATTTAAGTACCATGGAATATTATTATTATAACAAAATAGAGATTTTTATATTAAAGATATAATTATGAAATAATTAACTAGACATTTTAGTAATGAAACCGGCGCTTTATTTACATAAAATTTATGGAAAAATATCTATAATAAGAACTACAATATGAAGCCGCGAGAGTGTGCATGCCCACACGTACAGTTCAATCTTTATATATAATATTATTTACTGAAATTATAACGAATTTCAAAGTAAGCGTTGTAACATTAGAGTGTTATTTATAATTATATTACTATATATAACATCACTTTTCACTGTGTTATCACTTAGTATAGGCATAACTATATCTTCCATAGTCAATTTATTATTAAAAAACATCATTGCAGAAATTCGTCGTCGTCGCCCACCTGAAATAAAGCAATTTAAATTGATATATTGTTAAAAAATACGATGTAGCTCTTGGCTAAATAATAACAGCCGTACGGGATCTTCTAGGTTAAGCGACACTTGCCGAGGTCGGTCTGTGGATGGGTGACCATCAATAATATACCAAGATTCTTCAATGCCTCGGAAGGCAAAGGTCTCGGCAGTTATTTAAAGATCATTTGCGGTCGTCGCGGATGGCCAGTCAGAAGCCAGAGGATGTTGAGCAGATACTAGGTTGTGGAAGTCACATAGGCTCCATACTGATATTCAGCTGCATCCTGTTCGACTAGAAGCCAACCGCTGTACTTTGGAAAATGCTAGGCAGATAAAATGCTTAAATACGATGCAATAAATCGTCATACTTTCGTTTTAAAACTTTAGTATACTTTTGCTTGATCGCTGCATCAATGCCTGAAATCCTAGATACGTTCATGACAAACTGTAGTTTAGCATGAACGCTGCGTTATTCTACGTAGTTAAGAGAAAAACCTTAGCATAAAACCTTGATATGTCTAATAAAATTTTATCCAAGGAGGCTTAAGTACTTGATTTAGATTGTCTCTGGTATTTGAAATGAATGTGTGAGTATATCTGGCAGGCCCCAACGAGATTTATGAACAGGTTTTTCATAAAGACATTATTTTGTACCTCGACAGTTTTTGATTAAATGAAGTGTTTCTACGAAGTGTCTAGCTAGCGGGCCCCTTATGATTATTTTTATTGTGAAACTATTATGTACCTTACAAATCCAAAATTTCGACTTTCTGTGAGCTTTACTTTAGAAGATATTGATTATTTAGACAAACGTCCAGTCAGCGGGCCCCTTATTTAAATACTAGTCTAGTCTTTTATATATCATTCATTGGCATTAGGAGCTTGATACTATTATGTACCTTACAAATCCAAAATTTCGACTTAAATGATTATTAACCCAATCGACATTTTTGTTTATATTATTTTATTCGCAAATAATTTGAATTGAGTTGATGTTTGCCGAGTAATTTTGATTACATGTCAATACACACATCTACGACTCAATCCTTGCATTTAATTATTCATGAAAATAAACAAACGTGAAATAAACTGAAGTTTTTTTTATGCAGCCATATTCCAAAACATATATTATAACATATACCATGTTTATTTACTTGCAAAATGTAAGTTCTTAGAACTCATTTAAGGGGGCGTTCAAGTATTACGTAACGCAATTTGGGGGGAGGGGGGGTCTTGTAAAACGTTACGATGCGTTACAGGGGCGAGAGGGGTATTCGAACAACGCGTTACGTAACATTGTTTTTTTTATTTAACGCTAGCTCACTAAACATATTTTCGAGTTACACAGTCACTAAACAGTAGTCATTTTGCCAAACAAAAATAAACATCAATATTTTTCTTGAAATGACATTTGTTAATTAAAAAATTTGGTAACATGAGAGTAGTAGACATAATTGTGACTTTTAGGTAAAAATTGTCACTTGGATGATACGTAACGTTTAGGGAGGGGAAGGGGGCTACAGATATACGTTACATGGGGGGGAGGCAGGTTCAAGAATCTTCAAAAATTGCGTTACGTAATACTTGAACGCTCCATCAGTAATTATACCTAACTACTAGATTGCAGCAATCAAATTAACAACTACTTCATGTAGCTTGATTATTGTAGTTAAGTTACACGTTATCATAACTACATGTAGTTAACTACTTTTAATCGTAATTAGTAACCAGATTACAAAATAGCAGTTACTTTATTATAAGCGTCATTTAATCAAAAACTGTCGAGGTACAAAATATATCTTATTTATTTTCTTTAGGTACATAATAATGTCTTAATGAAAAACTATCCTGTTGATAAATCTCGATGGGGCCTGCCAGATAGACTCACACGAAATGAATGGGCAGCTCGCATCTATATTAGGTACATTTATTATACTAGCTTATCCCCGAGACTTCGTTCGCGTAGATGTCGGTTATCGCAGTACAAATAACTCTTTTCAGAGATGATTTTTGGAAATTCTTACAAATGTTCTTAGTGATATAAAATACCTGTATCCAAATTTCAGCATTCTTGACTTAGTTTTGGGTGTACGTTGATATTCAGGACTAAAGATTTTATAAGGATACCGGCGGTGTAGGCTGCGCGTTGTAGAATGATATAGGTAATATTATTGGTAACAAAATAAATAGTGTAAGAATGTCATAACGTACCTGTAGAAAGTATTCAAAGTCGTTGCGATGGCAGTTGCCCTCGGCCGCAAACGTGAACTTGTGGAAAGTGCCATCCTCGCATATCACTGCAAAATACAAACGAACTATTACTATCACACTAATATTATAAAGGCGAAAGTTTGTGAGTGTGTGTGTATGTTTGTTACTTCTTCACGCGCAAACGGCTGGACCGATTTAGATGAAATTTGGAATAGAGATTCTGTGAGTCCCGGGAAAGGATATAGGATTTTTAACCCGCGAGTATGTTCCCTTGAGATAATTTTCGAAATTCACGCGTGCGGAGCCGCGAGCGGTAGCCTAGTGTTTAAATAATTATTTATGTAAGTAGCAGTTTCATGGATTTCCAACAAAAGGAAGATGATTAAGGCAGGCGTGGGAGGGAACTTCTGAAAACAACCAACTGTTTTTAAATAAATGTCTGCGTGCATTTGTGTATGAGCATATTATTATCGCCCATGCCTGCAACTCCTCAGAGCCAGAATAAAAAATGTGAACTCAGTGAATCATGACGAGTTTAATCCCGTAACGACATTAATCAGAAAAGACCCGCGGAGGCGTCAGAAAAAAAAAATCCACTTCACACCTTAGCAAACAGGAAACCGAACAGAGTAAGGCCATTAGACACCAGGGGAAATTTACTAGTGGGGTAAGCCCAGTTGCAAAGCACCACAGATTAAAAATTAACACGTATATTAATGGGTCTTAAATAATGGATTATTTTTACAAGATGTAACTTCCATATTATGTACAGGTAACCTAAAGTAACTACTAATGGTTATTTATGATACAAGTGCGGTAAGTTCGTTTTAGTTTTAGCAAAAGCGCTTTCAAGGAGGTTCGATCATTCAGCTTCGTATTTCCAGTAACGTGAAACTCCTTGGTAGAATGATTATATTTTTTAATTTTAATAGCCTTCTGAAAGTCGTGGCTGAGGACCCGAGAGCTCCTGTATTGAGGCATCTCATGCGGAATCATTGTCCGCATGAAATGCCTCGTAAGTACATGACTCACTAACGTGTCTACCTACTCATGTACTGTAAATTCTTGAATTTGTTACTAATCCTAGTGTATGAGTGTTAGTATTTAAGGTTTTATTAAAATGATTTTTATATTAATAATTATTTGTAATATCTTACAATTTATTATTATTATTTATAGAAAGAGAATTGCGGTAAAATAGGTACTTAGATGAGAGTCTCTATTTTACCGCACGTTCCAATGTATGGTTCGTAATTTTCAACTTTCGAACAATGTAAACAGGCTTCGTAAATGCATTTTTTGAGCAAACGAGTTGAAAATATTATTAATGGGTCTTAAATTGAGAGCTGCATTCGATTCCAAGAACAGGTATGTAAAAATATTTGAATGAAATATTTATGCTCGTTCTAGCTTCTACAAGATCCGTGCAGTAAACAACTACAGGTGAAACCTGACCACTATCGAACTTCATATTGATTTCATAGAGGCCAACCTTGAATAAGTCAGTACAATCACCAGAATAGGTTCTTGAATGGTTGGACTGAATCGAAATGATTTCAAGATTCAAGCCTATTCCACCTTTGGTCTTCTGATAATCAGTTAAGTATGGTTTATCAGAAACATGTTATTCGGTATGTGTAATAAGATGAGCCTCCGTACCAGCCATCGATTTTAAATATAACCCGGTAATGTGGCTCATAATTATAATAATATAATTTATTTGCATAAAATGTGGTATAAATAGAATAATATATTATAATGTTTAGAATAATAATATTTAATGATGGCATGCAAAAATTAAGTATATTTAACTTGTTTTAGTGTCACTAAAACAAGTTAAATAGACTTATTTCCATAGAGAAAATAACAATTTATAATTATATTAAATATCAAAACAAAATTAAACTTAAGTTTAAACACACAACACGAATCGTAAGGCAGCTAAATTAATAGTGTTTTAAGTACCAAAATACAAACTATAAATGATTACAATGCATTCCTGAAGTGATAGGATGGACATGATTTTTTATTAGGAAATTCGCTGACGGAATAAACGATGCGATATCAACTACTTTTTTAAAAGTACACAGATTTTTTTGTATGGTTTATCTGTTGTCCAGATCGGTATTGAGTTGTATATGAGTGACGCCATATATACTAACACTCATTATGTTAAATCCTAAGTCATTGAAAAGGACTTAGGATTTAACACAGTCCTCTGACAGGCATCACAGTACGTGTCCCCAAGACAGGTGGTTGGTATTTTTAGCGATAAGTTTCATGGATAAAAATATTTAGGTATACTATAATAACACATGCACTTAGAAATTACTTGAACTATTAGAAGATACCAGATAACAAGGTATCACCACATTCACCACATGTGTCATTAAGATAATTATAGGTAAAAGGTGCTTGTCACGCGATTATGTATCTACGAGTATGTATGTATGTATGTGTCACTTTTACTTGTCGTACAACATTACTCGTATACTCAGTCAGTCGGACTGCTCGCATCAGGTGACAATATAATAAAGTCACGAATAACTTAAGAATGCAATACGAAAATAATTAATCGCGGAACACGTGATAGGCCACAATGTTGACAGGAAGAACTCGCGATGTTCCCAGTTGAACTTTAGGTTACAAAATAAGGTAGAAGTAAGATGACCTGGTGAACAATATAATGCACATTTTGATGTGCAACAGTTATTCCTTCATATTTATCGTGGGTTCGATTTCCACCCAGGACAAATCTTTGTGTGATGAGCATGATCATTTGTTCTGTGTCTGGGTGTAATTTGTCAATAATATGTATGTATTTAGAAATATATAAGTATGTTTATCAGTTGTCTGGTTGCCATAGCACAGGCTCTGCCTAGTTTGGGATCGGATGACCGTGTGTGAGTTGTCCCAAGATATTATATTATATATTGTGATTTTTTTTTCCATTCTGTTCCCAGCGCTAGTGAGTGTTAGACTTACAGACGGCGGTGTTGTCGTCGGTGAAGGCGCACAGAGCCTTGACGTCGGGGTTGGCGTGTGCGGCGGCGAGGTGCGTCCAGGCGCCCCGCGCCGTCCACACGTGCAGCGTGCCCTTGTCGGACACGCAGCATACCAGCGAGCCCGACTGGTTGAAGTTTATGCTAGAAAACATTCAACAAACGTGTAAGAAGATTCTACTTATTGGTATGAAAGAAATAAAGCTTTTTATTTGGCACACATAGATACACACAATGTGGGTAAAAATAAAAGGACACTTAAAAAATAACAATGTGTGCCAAATAGGTCCAGTTAAGCAAAATGCCAGAAAACTAGGAGTTGCCTGGTTGGCTGGTGCGCTGGATTTCAACCGAACCTAAAGTTGAGTATGACATCCGCACGTGTGATTTTCGAGATTAAACAACGCTTGTCGTGGTCAGTCCGTGGATGGGTGACCATCTTTTACAAATATCGAGACTCGTCAGTGCATAAAAGCAAGTTAAGCCGTTGGTCCCGGCTTGTCATTTGTAGATCTTTGTCAGTGTTTACGGGTATCCAGAAGCCAGAAAATTTTACAGCAGTCTTGCTAGGGGTGCTGTGTTACTCTGTTACTGGGTTGTGAAGATCTAGACAGACGCTCTATGTAAAATACTGGTGTACACACACAGCTGCATCCGTTTCGACTGGAAGCCGAAAAGGCTAGGGCGATTGATTGGAAAGAAATATGTAACACCGACGATTGTCCTTAGGAAACTGGTTCATTTGAACCCGTCAGCATCAACTGCCCATAGCAATCCACAACTTCATAGGCAGTCATGGGCTTCTCCAATCGTAAATGATAAATAACATTTATACTACACCTGCTTGGAAAGTACCTTGATACTTTATCAAATTTACGGTAGAAAGTACGTCATTGCATATCGAACAAATATGCGGGGAGAAAACGCATCTGAGCGGGAGAGAAAAGTGTATGAAAATCCATTTCTTACGTGGTTTTTCTTTTTTAATTTTGGGTAAGACTATGCGCCGGTAACCTAAATATCAAAAGCCAAAAAGTTTTTACAGTGAGTTTTTATCTCCAAGTTCGCAAAATGACACTGGCCACTAGCTGTGTGTTGGATGGTGTCGGGCTGGCAGTGCGACCCTGCGGCGGCAGGATAAACAATTTGAAAAAAGAACATGTGAAAATTGCAGACGCCATTGGCGCCATTTCCAATTTGTGTGTTGTTTGAGGATTCAGTTTTAACTGCAACAATTTCAATATAAATTTCAATTAGTAAAGATTTCGTTTTTTATTTTCCTTCTAGGTGTAGTATAAAGCACTATGTATCACTCGAGAGAAACTGCGATTCCCGATCTTAGGTGTTTTAAAGCCCTCGCCTACGGCTCGGGCTTCAAACGACACCCTCGACGGTAATCGGTCACTTTCTCCTCTCGGTGAACAATGTACTATTATTTTGTAAGTAGGTTAAACATAACACTTTGACACGTCAATCTTTTTTAGGCTGGTGTTTCTTAGCTCACTACCCTGAGAAGAAATACCGAAACAAACTCATAGGTCAAAGTCTCTTTTAAAGTCCATACAATCGTTCTGGTCAAATCATATGAGAACCATGGATGTTAATGTCTGAAGTGGTCTTTTGAGGAAAGTACCACACAGATTTGCGTGGACCTGTCCAGACAGTGCAAGCATTTGTCAGTTATCGTGTATCTCAAACTTAGAACTTTAAGGAGCTCAAGTAATTTAAAGTCCGACTTTTGAAGCAAGCTAGAGCTAAGATCTAATTACTTTTGCGCAAACTTCAGCACCACTATTAACGAAACAAAGAAACTGATGGTGGAAGATTACCCACCAAAAAGGCTGGAAGTAACAAAATAAATAAAGTCTTGATTCGTTCAGACGCGGTGAGTCCTGGCTAGAAACACTCACCAGTAAACATCGGCGTAGTCAGAGCCGCGCCTCAGTTCGTGTAGCATGTGCTTGGTGGCGGTGTCCCACACGCGGATGATGGTGCCTCGTTCAGAAGCGGTGGCCAGTCGAGCGCCGTTGGCGGATAGACTGAGGCAGACTAGCTCGGTTTGGTGGCAGCTCATCACGGCTGGGGACGAGGAGTGGGCACCTTTAACTGCACGCGTCACGTCCTGGAAGATAATTTGGTAATTGTTACATAGCACTATAAACTTCTTCAATTTTGACTGACTTCCTCAACATATACTATTGTATGTTTTGAACTGTATCATTTTAGGTTTGCTAATGTTGATGTAGAGATTTATTGTGTTAATGTCATGTTATAATTTTACTTAGTGTATCGTTGATTCTGGTATGGTACTGCTATATCATAATAATCACTTAGAATATTTAGGGCCGTTTCGTCAGTATTAATATGAAATTGTGTGGGGTAGTCAAGTAAGTCGTTAACATACAGTACAATAAAAAGAAAGGGTGCCTCGATATAGTTCCTTGGGGAACACCACAATAATTATTTCTGTAGGGAGATCTGCAGACGGTTTGTTGGTGCCCTGATAGCCTCGATATCTTGACAAATTGTTGTCGTTGAGTGAGGCATTTTTCTAGCCCTTGTTCTAGACTGTGAAGAAGTAATTTATGGTGAATGAAGTCAAAAGCTTTGGACATATCTAAAGCTTTTTTTTTAGGAATTTTATTTTATCGAAGGTCGATTAGGTTAAGTTCGTAGTGTGATACCCCCGTGCCTCGTAAAGCGCGTAAAGCCTGACGTCCTGCGCCTGGTCTTGCTTGCGCACCGAAATTGGTCGGCAGGATAATAGTTCCAGTAAAGCAAAATAAGCTATCCTGGTAGATTTATTCCTTAACCATTTTTTTGTATCATACTCACAAGCAGCTGCAGTGATCCCTTCCGATGCGCGGGCGCGGCTAGCAGATGTGGCGCGGAGGGTTCGCTGGCCAGTGCGCATAGCGGTCGCGCGCCCAGCCGAGTGCGTACCAATGCCACGCGGGACAGGGACGGTAGGGAGAGCACCTGGATGCTGGATGATAGCACTACCGCCACCCTGAGGAAGAGAGCTGAGATTAAAGCTAAAGTTTAAGCTAAAGTACGGAGTCAGTAAGAATCTGAAATTCCCTCCCACTCCGCCCCAGAGAGTGGAGTCATTTGATGATTTCCCATCCTTAAAAAAAGCTTCCGAATAGCCGTAGTTTACTGGAAAAATCTGATGCAATCTTAAACGTCAAAACTGCAAGAGAGAGTGCAATGACGGTACAGAGCTCCAGGGTTTTGGATGAAAGTACTACCGCCATCTTGGAGTTAGAAATCGGTTAATACACCAATAGAACGCATTTAAGCAGGGCAGACATCAGAATTTTGTGCTGTGTGAATAGTTTTGTTGCCCAGCTGGTTTCTGGTTTTTAACCAATATCAGAAAAGAGCTTTATTTTCTTAATTTCTTGAAATTTGTAGTCACTCTTTTGTTCTGAACCGTCACTGTATAGTGTGTTTAATTTATTTTAGAACTAATTGAAAAACTTAAGACAAAGGCGCATTAAAACAGCTACTTAGTTCAAGTTTACCTATGACGCTTTAACAGTTTTTATTTATATTAAAGGTGCAAAATCAATGTCATTTTTTTGCATACAAGTCCAAATTCCTTGAAACACTTGAATAAATAGTACTTATAACATGAATCACCGAATAGCCTTTTAATAAATCAATGAAATTACAATCGACTATAATATTAAAGCTCAAGTGCGTCATGAAAATCGCGCAAAACTGACAAAAGTCACGCATAATTGTTTTGAACCTTTTTAATTGAAGCTGATTCATTAATCAAAACTAATTTATGTTTCCTAACGAACCCGGCTGGCCACGACACTTCATTGATTTTGCTGCGAATAGAATCAGGCCATCCGGAGAGGTGATCTTTTTATAAAATAAAAAGGAAGATATTTCTAAGTTTGTGGATTGGCCATGGCTAAGAATAACAAACTTTTAGGTTTGTGTACAGGCGAAACACAAAACGGCAAACACCAATAGCTTGCACTTTCAAGTTAAGTAGGTTATCAATCGTATTGCGAAATATTTCTAAATAGTACCTAGTGTCAGGCATTACAGTTTTATGATTTTTGCAAAGAGATACTTATTGTATATTTATATAAAAACTTTTACAATAAAAATGTTGTAAAAGTTTATGTATCTTATGATCCTTCAGAATGCCATTACGAAGAGGTGAATGAATTCTTACATCGTCTGTCGTGGAGTGCAACTTCAGTATCAAGGACAAAAAAGTTGTTATTATTTTCATTAATCAATCAAAAAGGGCACACGTTAACGATATATTTATTACAAAGATACAACAGCTTCAATCTTTTACAATTTATTAGGTTATTCGGTGAAGGTTGGTCTTATCTTATCGTTTGAAGTCGATACTCTACGTTTGTTAATGTCTGGCCCAGCTGGCTCGGTCACGTTTCTCGTTTTAATATTCTCAATTTGTAAGGCGTAATTCTTGTGAAAATTATTCCAGCTTCGAACATGTTTTGACTTGTTTGGTCCTGTTAAATGTTTAAGGAACTACCGGATTTCCACTAGACTAGGCGGTTCCTAATCAAAGCAGGCTCTGATGGATCTTGATAAGGCCTAAAATAAAAAAGGCTGGTAACATACCTACATCACTCTTTTTTTACAAATATTGACGTTGGGATTGAGATAAGCGCTATCATATTTTTTTAGTCTAGACCACTTTTGATTCCAGACATACTAGGTATTTGCTTATGTGAGATTTGTAACTAACCCAAGTTTGCATGATGGGTTCTACAAGTGTGCTGGATTGGAGGGTTGAAAGGCGTCAAGACATTGTCAATGTGAAGAAGGTGCTACCACGTTGGAAGTATTTAAATCGAAATATTATTTCCACTATCTATAGTAGCGAGTCTCTGCTGAGCCAAGTCCTTTGTCTCGTAGCAGATCTAAAGTCGGAACTGTAACTCGGAACTATGAATCGGAACTGTAACTCGGAACTATGAATCGGAACTGTAACTCGGAACTGAAAGTTGGAACTGCCTGTCGGAACTAACTTGTTTAGACTCGCAAGCCTCTTTTATATGGGTCTCTCACATCTGGCTACTTTATAAAAATATGTTATACTAGCGGACGTCACGCGGTTTCACCCGCGTAGGTCTTGTTCCCGTGGGAATAGGGGGATAAAATATAGCCTATTTTTTTTTTGATGGGAAATCATCAAATGACTTCTTCCGCTCTGGGTGGAGAGGAAGGGGGTGTCAGACTCTTACTGACTAAAACCCATCCGTGTTCCTTCTAAAGCCCTTTGCGCTCCAGGGCCGCGGTGACTCTTTCGAACAAATTCCGCAACGCTGGCAGGAGCCTATGTCACTCGCTGATAATGTAGCTTTCCAATGGTGAAAGAATTTTTGAAATCGGCACAGTAGTTTTTGAGTTTATTCATTACAAACATACACATATACAAAAATACAAATTTTTCCTCTTTATAATATTAGTGTAGATAGTGTAGATGTATTTTTAATAAACGCTAGAATATTTGTTCTAAAACTATACTGCACACCATGCTTTGCCGATACAATATTTTGTATCAGCCAATCGACGATAAGTAGATCCAGACCTTGGAAATATTATTAACAGGACCATGATTGTCAGGTGTACCAAAGCGTTATTGAGTTTCCGATCAGAATTATTCAGTAACAGCCTGGAGCTTGGAGTGATACCCACCAATAGGAAATTGACCGATGATGGGTCGCCCCCACTTATATGACTTCAACATAATTGGTGGAAAGTAGATGTGTTAAACAACTCGGAACTCTTCGGCGTATACAAATATAATGTTAGTTCCCACAGACATATAGCGATAAAACATATCACAATCTTGCTTCTAAGGTATTCAAAGCACTTACTTGTCCTTCCTCGCCCTCAGCGCTCTGATAGGCGACTTGAAGAGCACCTCTGCCTTGAAGGCGCGCTGCTGGTCGTCCAGCAACATGAGGCTGCAGGGTCTCCGCGCCTTAACCACCAGCAGCCAGTTGGTGCGGAACACCATCTCGCAGAGGGACACATCGCCGAGCTCCTCCTTGCCTGCAGTTGGATAAAGAAGACTTAGGAAGCAAAATCTGATTGAGGAAAGAATGAGGTGATGATGAGAACCATGGAAATGATGACTAAGTTTGCTGTTCAAGTGCTCCGTCACCGAGAGCATTCATCTGTAATGTAACAAAACTGAGAGAGGAAACCGAGCATGACATCAGTGAGTGAGGAAAACCGAGTGCGCAACCCGTAATGATACAGTCTGTAACATCAATGCTACTGTAATAACAAAATCGAATCTGAAATGTTACATTACAAGCGAATGCTTGATGATGAGCATCTTTAAAACAGTAAGACCGATGTCCTGGTTAGGAATATTTCGCCATACGTAGGCACTTGATCATTCATTATTACACGCGAAGTAGGTTTTACTTAGATGTAATTAAAAAACATTCAGAAAATATTTTTTTTCGAGAAGTTTGACATGAAACTACTCGGAGTTTATTATGGGGCTACAAGTTTATCATTGTTTTTTAGGCTTCGAAGTGGATTTAGGATTTTTATCCAAAGGTCTGTTGCATCTTCTTCTTATGAATTGGACAAGCCATTAAAAATAGAACGTTGTAGTGTATCTACAATAAAAGTAATCGTAGTACAGTTGAAATGGCGACCGAATTTATTGTCATCATAGAACTACCCGTCTTGAATTCAAACCCTTGCTTCATTATTCGCTTGTTTGACAAGTTTAATATTTCAGCAGACAACAAGATCATGACGGTGTAATTATGTGTACAACACAGCTGTACCCATAACAATCACATAGTATAACGAATCGCTACTAGTATATTCATCAGTTACTTCATACTCATAAAAATAATTCTCACGCCCCGAAATTGCGTCTACGCACTTCTGCTAATTGTGATGTATTTGCCCAAGTAATACGGAACAATATACTGAGGCTATGCTAACAAAGGCGACGATATCCTACGCAGCTTACTATGACCTTAGAATTTGGTGTATAAACGAGGAATACGCAATGAGCACGATGTTAGATAGGTACTTATGAATTCGCCAGTCTTTTGTTATTCATAGAATTGGATAAATTAGGAGACTCATTAATATTTTACACATCATATGACGGGACTACCGGGTTTTCGGAGAAAAATGTTTGTGGACCTAAACTAGTGTTATTTTCAACGTTTTCTCCGTTAAATTTCAAATTGTTCTTCACATATTGCAGCGCTCACTTATTATCGACCTTTGGGATTTGAGTTCAATGCCCAAAGGGCTGCGAAAGTTGTGAATGGTCCCTCTATTAGAAAATGTCCATTGACCTGTGTGCCCTACAGTATTGAGATTGAAAATGTGTCTTTAGTTTGTATTAGCATCTTTTAAAGCGTACATTGACTTCAAGAAAGACCGTTTTTTAAGACGTGTTTAATTCAAGTTAAAGTAACAAAAACAACCGGTTTTCCTCAGTTGTCGGTGACTCACACGTCTTGCCCGAGATTGATTAGGTAAATATAAGCGGCTGATATACATAACTACTTGTTTGTATGTTCGGTTCGTAGTCTTTAAATTCTCAAGATTTATGAAATGTTTCTGTTTGTTATTGAAAACAGCGGAGTTAGTTGACGGAAATAGATTTCAGTTTAAAGTAAATTGCAAATAAGTGGGTTAAACCAACACGACGGAAATATCTTTCAAGCAAAATCGACTCTGAAACGTATGCATTGCATGCGTTTTATGGAAGATTCTGGCTAACAAAATTGGCCGGATACCAAACTGATTTTTTGCGAACATGACCTACCTACCTAATGCATTTCCGTTCAGTTCTACAAACGGTCAAGTGCATTGTCATTAAAAAACGATAAATCATAGCAATCTTTTGGACCGAGTTCAGATTAGGATAACATTTCAATCAAAGATCACGAGAACGGTCTAATAATAGGAGTTCATTCACTCTGGCTACGTATCGAGCTGCAATGGTCAAACATAGTGACATGTGCGAAAGTCATTAGACCTAATTACGATCTATATGGATGATAGTGTGGTTTTCGCATCATCAGTATGATTATTGACTTTTAACTTTATCAGTCGGTACTTAGGCTAATTTTGTTTTGAATGCATGGAATTAGCACGTCATTTTGTTGACTGCGGTAGTCTGAAATGATGTCATTTTTAATCGAATCGTGAAAATGTTTGTTCAATTTATTAAATAACAAGCTGTGCCCGCGGCTTCGCTCCCTTCACCAACAACCGTCAACCGTTACCTAACCTACATACCTACCCTACTTCCCTTTTTGTTTTGTTTTAAAACCTTCCCTGTAATCTGGCGACCAAAACAAAAAAAAGAATTAGCCAAATCGGTCAAGCCGTTCTCGAGTTTTAGCGAGACTAACGAACAGCAATTGATTTTTATATATATAGATATATCAATACTATCATTCGACAAATGTGCTGCAAAGGGAATTCAAGAGATGGTGAAAGGGGTGCGGAGCAATGAACTTCGATAGGAATGAGATTCATCAATAAGTTGATTGAAATCAATGATTGAAAAAAAAATAATGGATTAAGATAAGAATGCTTGGAAACATGCTGGTCTTGCTCCATAGGACGATCGAGGGTGTAGTAGAAAAAGTCAAACTTGTTGATTTATTTACTACATATATATTTACTGGTGTACTTTCTGTTTTTTTTTAATATGTAATTTAACTCGCACACTGATCCATTGTTGTTAATTATATTGTTATTATGTGAGTCCCTTGCTAGCAAACTTAATTTTATCTCTGCTGGTATTGCTTTGTTGTACCCATTAGTATATAAGTGTGTGCTGTTCATTAGTGTAATGTTGGGTGCATTGTGCTCACATAATATAATCAATTGATCAATGTACCTATGTATACAAAATATTGTAAAACTTATATTTGAAAAGAGTAACTATTGAGTTTCTTGTCCGTTCTTCTCCATAAGAATCTACTTTTTGCGAATGGACAACTAGAGTCACTTATATTTTAATTTTAAACTGTAAATTTGACGTTCAAAAGTGCCTTTTAATGGTCTAGTTGAAATAAATTAATTGACTTTGACTTTGGATTGATTTTAATGTGGCTTTCTGGCATCTCCGGAGGTTTGAAAAGGGGGTAGCTGGTAGCAAAGTTTACGTTACGTTCCACAATTTTGGACAAAGGTACCTACTAATAGTACAATGACATTTAGAATTTATCGTAGTCCACTTTTGGGTATAAGTTTTTCCCGGACGATGTCATAGTATCCGGTTTTCAGTCACGTTTAGTCAAGTTTTTTTCTTTTAAACAGTTTTAGCATCACTTAGTTGTCTACGTATCTTAAAGTTCACAAATGTCAATACATGTAAATGATTTGCGTCGTACGATGGTGCGATTTTAAAATGCTAATTTTGTATTGTGCTCAAAGTATCTGTTTAATTTTGTACCGTTTATATCAACATGTTTGGTTATGGCAATTTTACGGTTGATCATGAACCAATATACCATGTTAACAAAAGATGCAAGTGTTTTGAATAAAATAAAAATTTATACAATACTAGCTGACCCACGCGAATTCGTCTGCGTCACATTTTTCATGAATGCTCGGCTCCTATTGGTCGTAGCGTGAAGTTACATAACCTATAGCCTTCCTCAATAAATAAGCTTCCCAACACTAAAAGATTTTTTCAAATCGAACCAGTAGCTCCTGGGATTAGCGCGTTCTATCAAAGAAATAGTCAGGAATAATTGGTAGTAGCGTGATGTTATATAACCTATAGCCTTCCTCAATAAATAGGCTTCCCAACACTAAAAGATTTTTTCAAATCGAACCAGTAGGTCCTGGGATTAGCGCGTTTTATCAAAGAAATAGTCAGGAATAACTGATTGAGTGGTAAATGATCAATTATATCGACCGCCGAGAGTAGAAAATAATTAAATGTACTAATTTCGCAATTAAAAATAGGAGTTGGTGAAAAGTAGAAGGGTGAAAATTTTGTCCAAAAAAATTAAAACTTTTTTTTTTGAGGTGGATCACCCTCATCACTTAGGGGTATGAAATATAGTTTACGGTCTATTCTCAGACCTACTGAATATACACATTTTGTAAGAATCGGTCAAGCCTTTTCGGAGAAGTTTTGTTACAAACACTGTGACACAAAGATATATAAGTAGTAAATCTGCTATTGATTTTTTTGCAGATAATACAAATAACAACCCAGGGTAGGCTTGAAACCTCCATTGATCCAAACTAGCCCCCTATTATTTGAGACCCAAAACTTCTAAATGTAAGATTAACAGAACAAATATTTCTGCCTACCATCAAGAAGGAACAATTACAGAAGTTTATATTACAATTTTATATTAGCATTGTTTTAACTGTATCAATCAAATCCACCTACCCAAATATTATTGGCACATTCCACAGATGTTTGAAGATAGCACTATATTAATATTTAATAATAATTCATAACATAAATTACAAGCAGGTGAAAGTAGAAAGATATGTTAATATAACATATATCTTGAACAAGATAATCAAATCAATTTAATTTAAATAAGACAGAGCAATTTTAGGTTTCAATGGAATGTTAAAAATCAGTGTCTCTGAATAATTTTTTAAAAGTCCTACGTATCTTAGGTATACCAGGCGTACCAAGTTTCATTAAAATCAATTAATTCATTAAATAGATAAGGACTTGAAAGTATTTTTGAAAAACCGTGAGCAGTAAAACACTTTTAACATGGATGCATGAGTAAATACAATTTGTATGTATTCTATAAATAAAATTTTACTCTCAAGTTACAGTAACAATTTAGCCTCTGTTTCCAACATGCACATATACATTCTAGGCCAAATCTATTTTCAGATTAAGAATGTGTGTACTGTTATCCCCGTCCTTAGTTTTCATTGAGTATCCCTGGGTTTTGACAGGAAAACCTGTCAAATGTTGCCATTAAAGAAATTACAATACTTCTAATTCTCAAATCAGAAACGGGTGAAGTAGTTTCGGTAGTTTTCTATAGTGTCAAATTGCACTCTTATGATAAGCAAGGAACAGTTTCAAATTCTAAGCTCTTAGGCTACTTGTACATGTGCACACTCATAAATGTCACAAGTGTCACTATGCATATACACTTTTTTGAGTGAAGTAGGTATGAGTGTTATTCTAAAGGCATTGAGTATCTGTCTCTAATTTGTAAATAATTACAGGGAAAAATTATAAGAATACTTACTGTAGTGAGCTTTCTCGACGAGTGGTTCCACATTGTAGACGCGCAAGCCGGTTTTAAGGCAGCATGTGAAGCAGCCTACAAAGTAACATAATCATTACATTCAGTGATTAACGGCATCTCTACAACTATGACTAACCAGGAAATTATACATATAGAACAAAGAACTACTTCAACTAATAAGAATTTTTGAATAATATTAATTTCAGTGAGTGCTTTGTTGTGCTATAATAATACAGTAATTATCAATCTGTTTTTGCAACAATAAACATAAAGCACTATGCAGATTATTTTTATGCAAATTTATTAATAGTGTTGTGATTTTATTGCTGTTTCTATACCATATGAACAAACCAGACAGCAATTACACTCTGAATCAAGATAGTTAACATACAAAACAAGCAACAGCTGTTTATCAAAACAATAGGAAAAGTGAAGATCATAACACTTTGACGTCTATTTGGAAACTGATGAAAATTGCGTTTTAAATTACAAGTACATACGCAAGTACGAGGGCAAACAAAACCAACGCCCAAACAATAGCGAGCGGATTTGCGAAGAATGGAGATTGCGCGTGGGCGCGCACTAAAAATATAAACAACACGTGGAGAGTGTAGCTAGCGAGAGCGTGTCGAGGGACCTCGCGCGCTGCCTGCGTCGCAGCTCGCAGCACGCGCGCTCCACACACATACCATCTACACACCTAGCACAATCAGTTCATCCCAAATACGAATAATACCAACACCACCTGAGAACAAAGAACTCAGGTTGACGAACTAGGAAGTAACACAAACCTTGATCCTGGTTAAACCCCAGGCTCGTGATGCCGCTGCTCCTCCGGCGCGCCATGTCTCTTCCACCGTGAATTTATCATAAACATTGAGTTGATTTTTTATCAGATGTCTCAGTGGACATTTTCACACCAATAATTTTAATACGCACATTTATTATGTTACACGTTCTCTGTGTGTGATACACAGCTGATTTGATGACGGATGACAGGAAAACAACGATGTTGACAGCTGAAAAATTTGAAGGTTTGAGATAATGTTGCCATACGTACAAATTTAAAGTACCAATAAAAAAGTATAACCGTCAATAAGAAAATCATTAAAACTCTAAAAGATACCTAACTTATGAGATAAATTCTAGAAAATAAATATAAAATAAACAGATGTAATTTTTTTTAAAAGTAGTCTATTTAAAATGTCGTGATTGTCTTCCCAAGGGGAACTATTTTCCAATAAAAGAAAACTTTTTTTTTGGTGACAATAATTTTATTAAGCAGCTATATAACGAAGTACTGTTGCAAAAAAGGAAAAATGCCAAACCTGTACAGAATTCTATTTGGTCGGTTTGTAAAAGAAAAGATTTATTTTTGGTTTTATTCATAGAGGTCCTTGCAAAGGGAAGAGCTTCAACTGTAGTTCAACACTGTCCGCCTTTGGTTAAGGACAACAATATAAGAAAAAAAAAACGCAAAACTTCAAAAATGTTTTTATCTTCCCTCATTGAAGAAATTCTTCTACAGCTCAAATTTTTGGCTTCAAAAGCAATTCTAAATTATGTAGGGTGTCAATTAGCTAAAGTAGTCATAATAAATCTCAAAAATATTAACGTGATAAGTTGAAGTGAGTAAGCTTGGTAGTAATGACACTTTGTTGACGGATTAATTAAGTTTAGAAAAGAAAATAAAGATAAAACTGATTACTTTCAGAAGACAAAAACATCATGGATTTCAGTACAACTCAAAGTAACGATTTCCAGTGGCCGTTTCCAAAGCCCGTTGTTGGAAAGTACGTAAAGTATTTGATTTTTAAATTACTAAGCGCCTGAATATATTATTTAGGCAATAAACTATTTTATATTAATTTGAGCTATTTATAAACACCAGGTTCTTCATGGATGCCTACTCTAATTTTGCTGATCAGGGAAAAGTACCTTCTAACTATACTGTACAATAGATATATATAGCGCGCGCGTCTTTGTTTGTATTATCCTATGTGACCTCGGCTCCGATCTATTTGTCAGTAGTCGTGGTGCGGCCCTATTCGTGTGGCCTTCACTGCACTCTCAACCACATTGAGTTCGCGAACGAATGGAAAACGATATTGTAGTATTAGGTTTTGTGGGTAGAGCAAGAAATTGGGTTTGAGACAAGGTTGCTTCCATGTCACTTGACCGTATACATCTAAAGAATAATAATAACGAAGCTAACATTCGAGAAGATACAAATTTTTCAAAAACGCTTGATGTTTATAATTTTTTTAGCAAATGCCTAAATACGAAGGTTCATCATGGTTTTATTTTCAATAATGACGGACTCCCATACAAACTTTCAGCCCCTATTTCAACCACTTCAAGCTTTTTTCGCGACAAAAGGGTAACAGCTCGTGAAGAAGTAACAGACAGACACTTTCGCATTTATAATATTGTTATGGATTTGCGCCTCAAGGAAAAATAAACCTTATATACCCTTTGAAAATGTAATTGCCGTAATTATTCGTTGACTCATCCTTGCTAACAATATGGGGTAGCTTACTTACTCGTCTCACCCCTTAGTCACAAGTACTGTTAATGCATTCGTGACACAGCAACGGCCTATTTCCCACGATTGTCATTGATGGATTTAAATCCATACTCAGTAGTTAGATGGTATAAGGACAAGCCTTGACCATGTCGCACTGCGTATTAATTGCACTTATCTTTGAAATCGTGACTTGTCTGATACGTACAATACATGATTTGGACATAACAATAAAGTGCCATGAAATAAAACTGTAGGTTACCTACTTATTTAGTGTTCGTAGAGTTTGTAAATACTTGTAATATTTACGCAAACATCTTACCGACTTTACGTTTAAACATCGTTAGGCTTAGTTTGGTATAATAGAAGTTACAGGAAACGCCCGAAGAAGTTTTACTGAAGAAAAGGTCTACCCAGCAGTCCTAGCAGCAGGTGATTCGGTGCTGAAATAATGAATGATTTCTTTAGTATATTAGACCAACTATGCCTCTAAATATATTAGGGTCCCTGATTTGGGTTTAGGACCAACGAGAGCATTTCATACAAATTCTTATGCTTGGACACTATAATTTTGTTCCTAGTCACCTACACACTTGAGGACTGTGTCATCAAACGGAGTTCTTCTTTCTCGTCGTCACAATTTCAGCAGAGAGGTCGTGGTCGTCACAAGGGTGGTGGCAAGTTTCGGAATCCGTCGCTATGCTTGCTGCACCGTAGCTCTTTTTGTACATTCATAAGGTGGACAAACACAAGTGGACTTGGTCGATTCAAAGCATTGGTGACCTGTTGCGCACTCTTGTGCCTTCAACTTTTCTTAGCACTACTGCATAGATGGCGTTACAGTCGCTGAATATTTGGCCAAATAAACAATTTAAATGTGGGGATGAGTATTTTTTTCATCGATACGCATCGAAGAATACAACTGTCAAAGTCTTGTTACGCAACGAAGAATACAATTGTCAAAATCTTGTGTTTTTCATAAACCTTCTTGATCTCCAGACCATGCGAGCCACCGCACCCAGACGCGAAGCCCATCGAGCGGCCTGCCCCTGTGGCCCCTTACTGCCACTGCGATGCCCATTCCTATTCACCAAAAGTGGAGCAGTACAAACAGCTGCTGGAGAAAGAGCAGAAGCTTTGCCACGACTATGAGCAGCTGCGGAGACAGGTAATAGTGCAAACTTGTAAGCTATACTTGTATTCATAATTCGAGATTTTAATTCATCATCAGCAACTTAAACTCAATTATCGACTTTCGTTACTTTAAGTTGATTTTTTGCCCTATGGAGATTAAACTTTGACGCGTCTGACAAAGAGTTCGTTGTTCCTAAATTTGATAATAATTATCTCGAATTCAGTTATACATTTTTATAAGAATACCTACTTCGAAGTCCGACGTAGCAATGTAGTTTGACGTTTCCGATAGTCTGATGTAGCGGCGTAGCACCGAAGTTCGGCGTAGCGGCGCCGGCATGGAGTAACGTAGCTAGCGTGACAGTATAGCTTGATGTAGCGGTTTATTATGACGTAGAAGCGTACTCTGACGTAGTCAGATAGTCTTATGTAGCGGTGTAGCGGCGCCGGCATAGAGTAACGTAGCTATAGTAGGCGCCAGATAAATGTGGAATAAAGTATATTGACCTTTCCCTAATAACTGCTCATAGGTACCTGAACAATTAAATATGAATCGTTTTTCATTATTAGACCATGTTAAGGATCACGAGAGATGATGATTCGGGACAGTTTTGTGTCATTAATTCCGTTTTTCAAATTAACAATGTCAATAAATGTAGGTGGGTCAATGACCGATATTCCACGATTATCTGGCGCCTACTATAGCATGACAGCATGGCTTAATGTAGCGGTGTATTATGACATAGCCAGGTAGTCTTAAATATGTAGTGGCGTAGCAGCGAAGTTTAGCGTAGCGGCACCGGTGCAGAATGACGTAGTAGCTGGCGTGACAGCATAGCCTGATGTAGCGGTGTATTATGACGTAGCCAGATAGTCTTAAATATGTAGTGGCGTAGCAGCGAAGTTTAGCGTAGCGGCACCGGTGCAGAATGACGTAGTAGCTGGCGTGACAGCATAGCCTGATGTAGCGGTGTATTATGACGTAGCCAGATAGTCTTAAATATGTAGTGGCGTAGCAGGGAAGTTCAGCGTGGCGGCACCTGTACAGAATGACGTAGTAGCAGGCGTGACAGCATAGCCTGATGTAGTGTATTATGATGTCGAAGCGTAGACGTAACAGCAGATTGTCGTAGCAGTACAGCTCTATTCCAGTTACGCTTTCTATTTGCTTATTGAATGGCTAAAGTAGCAAGAGTTTGCTGTGTTATTTTGTTTTTTTTCTTTAGTTTTTTTGTCTTGATCTCTGGCTGTCAGAAGTTGGGAGTAAGGTATGTTAGATTTACGTACCTACACTCAGGACAGCATTTTACATAACTACCAAAAAAATCAATGGTGTTAAGAATTTTTGATTCTAGAATAGTGTAAAAGAGTGGTATTGTAGTGTAAAACGATTTTTTCGGCGAAAAGCAATAAAAAAAAACAATACTTTTTGGTATATATTGTTCTTATAACTTTTACAGATGGTAGATGTGACTAACGACATTCTGGATCACCCCTGCGATGATCTTGACGGGAAAATGATGACGATGTATCAAGCCACCTTCAAGAAAAGATGTGAGTATAATAAACCTGAGCTTGAATCAACGAAGTTCTGTTTTGCTTAAGATTCTTAGTGAAAATTAGTGTTTTTCTGGCAAAAGTGAAAAACTACACAGATATTTATAATAGACCTTGGAACCAACACTTTTTAAATCGATCTGTATTGTCTCACAACTGGGCAAAGCCCTCCAATGGCGTTCCCCCTCTTCCCGGTGTGTTCTTCCTACGCCGACCAATCCGGTCATGAACGCCTCTAATTCGTCGCGCCATTCTAATTCATTACTCATACTTAAATCATATATGTATGTAGATGACCCATTTTCGGAGAAATTTTCTTAAATCTATTTGTATCCAAAAAATCCTTTAGGTACCTATGCAAATTACAATCACAAATGTGTTAATCTGTTACCAGACAATAACTTTCTATGGTTCCAAAAAAAGTCTCTTTTGCTTCATTTTATTTGAGCGGCAACGGCTACAATGAGCTCCTTGTGTCTGACTCATAAACATGGCCGGGTCGGCGCGGGTCATGTCAACTAATTAAAATTACTCAAACGACAGACTAGGAATGTAATATTAAGTATGTTAATATTTCATCTATGCTTTCATATGACGTGGTTACATTTGTATTTTGGTTTTATCTGTACCGTTTTTAGGCACTTTTTTTTCCTCATTATGCTGCTTTGAATGTTCAGGAAGTTGAATAATAATATTGCCTGTGCTTCTATTTCTGATCAGTAAGGATAGGTTACTGAAGGCTAAATAATAACAGCTGCACAGGTCGATCTTCAAGGTTCGGCAACGTTTGCCGAGGTGCCTCGGAAAGTACATTAAGCCGGTGGCCTCTAGTGTCGTTGTAGATCTTTGGCAGTCGTATCGGATTGTCAGAAGCCAGAAGATCTGATTCCAGTCTTACATAGAAGTACCTTGTTACCCAGTTATTGGGTTGTGGGGGACAGATAGTCAGTCGCTCCACGAAAAATAGGTACTGGTATTAAGCTGAATCCGGTTTGACTGGAAGTCGACCCTAATTTAGTTGGGAAAAAGCAAGGCAAATGAAGAATAGGTTACTCGTCCACTCGTACATCTCCAATAGCAAAAAAATTAAATGATGTCCGCAGGAGCTACAATTCCACAGTAATAAGCCATCACTTACAAGGAAAACAGTATCAAAATGGGTCGAAATACATATACTTAACGAGATATATCTAACAATTTTAAACGAATAGGTTAGGTATGTATGAACTGCCCCATTTGCGAAAACGTCATGCAGCTATGGCCGGCACGGCTTTTGACGTCCACAGCCACGTTGGAATTCTCTTTCGAATTGCCAACTTTAAAGCTTTATAAATTCTGATGACGATATTCTAAACATTTTTAAGTATTTTTTGTTTTATTAATTATTATTTTTCATGCATATTCTTAATTCTGAATGTGGCTGTAACATCAGAATCATGAGCACAATTACGCGGCCACGAATATTATTAACAATGGCGTGGCGCGGGGTTCCGTGCTCTGTGATACCTACTTATTATAATAACCCCAATGCCCAAAATCTTTCCTTTCAGCATTCCCAGTATCGGACTACAGAACAATAATAGCGGCGGCTCAGTCCAATGCGCCAATACCGATGGAGGCCAACATGCTGGGCATGCTTCGTTGCTACAAGGACCCGACCCACTTCACCGAGAAACCTCCTACTGTCAGACCGACCATTAACCCTCCGGGTCAGGACATTTTTTTTAATATTTGTGTATCGAGTCGTTGAGCTGTCATTTGAAAATCTTTGACGGACTGTCTCGGTAGTCAGAAGCTTTAAAATTTGACACCAGTCTTGCCATGGGTCAGATAGACAGCCGTTCCATGTAACATACTGCTACTTAGCTACTTTCGAATAGTCTACTGTTGAGAAACGGCTGGGTAGATTAATCGTGTGTCGACTCGTTGAGGTCCTTAAAAGAGGGTTACTTCGCCAATGTTCTGCTTGTTGGTAGAGAGCTCAACGACTCGACAGTTCGTGTTCAGCCGTTGAGCTGTTTAACCTATCGTTGAGCTCCTCGATTCCTAATGCATGGTAGCTTGCGGGTCAGTCGCCTCGAGGGAAGCCAGTACTTGCCATGCTGGTCAGAACTTGAGAACATTCAGAAAAACCTAATTGTAAAGGTGGTAAATGAATATTGAACCGGGAAGTTATTCTCGGGGCTGGTGAACTTTATATAATTATGATTATTTTCTTGAAATACCTCTCTGGACATTTTCTCAGAGTGTGAAGGGATAAACAAGAATGTCATCTACAAGAAGCTCCTGTCTTTTGTACAACTATCCCACTATTGGGCAAAGGGCCTATTTCTTTCTTCCTATAATGGTTTATAGAAATAAAATAATTTTACTATAATTTACCAGGTGTCGTCCACACGGGTTTGGCTCCAAAACCCATACAGACTTGGTTTGCGGAGTATCCAGGCCGAACAGAGTATATGGATACCTACAGCGCTACTGCCAAAGCGTGCTGGAGATCCATGCAGCGGTTCAAGGAACCCATGCCGTCGACTCGGAGGAGGGCAGATGACACCTGCGTGTAGTAGATATTCATTTTCTTGGATATTTGTTTGGTGTTTGTTTTTTACCGTTTGTACAGATCAAGAATAAAATAAGGGAAGATAGTCGGTGTTTCACTGAATTACCGTAAATGCTTAAGTTTTCGACAGCCCGTCGTATAAATATGTGACACGTCGATAAAATTTATTTCCAGAAACCGGGTGCTAATATAATATCCTACTAATATTATAAACGCGAAAGTTTGAATGGATGGATGGATGGATGGATGTTTGTTACTCTTTCACGCAAAAACTACTGAATGGATTTTGATGAAATTTGGCACAGTGGTAGATTGTAGTCTGGAATAACACATAGGGTACTTTTTATCCCGGGAATATGTTCCCTTGGGATCATTTTCGACAATCACGCGGGCGGAGCCGCGGGCGGCATCTAGTATAATGTAATATGGCATTTTTTTCTATTTGTAGTGAGGATTAATTTATTGTTTTCACGGAAAATATTTTTGGTATTTATTTAACCACCAAGAGCGATAGGCATGTAATACGTACAAAAATAGTTTATAGTATCAAACCCGGAATTCAATATCATTAAAGTTATGGTTCAACAATTTTAACCTCACGATGACCATCCTAATACAAATGATAAAATTTGTGTTACGCATCTGGAAACGTTTTTTTTATAAGATAACCCGTGATAATTGGGTTCAACAGCCCAAAACCATATCTAAAAATAATAATCAGTGTAGGTCCAGAAGCCGTTCGACTTGGAAACTGCCGGTTTATTCTGTAAAACATTCACCTTGAAGCCTTGAGTGAAGTGAGCTGGTTGTGACTATCATTCCACCTGAAGCTAGAGATTGACAGCTACTCCAAGATCATTTCACCTAAGTTTTCAAGATGAGCTTTTTATAGAATAGCACTACTGCTCGCATTTCGAGGAGATGCCTTACCAAAGAGTATACCTAATATTGTTACACGCCAGAATTAATGCCGGGTACATGACGAAATTAGTTACTACTAGCGCCATCTAGTATCTAGAAGCAGAACTAGTAGAGTCAAGCACCTTCTAGACATTTCTATGCCAGAAAATTCTACAGTTCTCGATATCTGGTCAGTCGGCATCGGTAGTTACGAGTACTTTCCAGATGCTTCTACAGTAGAAGGTTCTGGAATTAATTGACCTATATAAGGCCATCATAGTCCGCGACCGATTCAGCTAGTTCGATCCAGCCTGTCCCTAGCTGTCCTCCCCCCACCGACGCCCTAAGCCGAGGCCCGAACCCCAAAGGGGGTGCCCTTGGCATGTAGTCGCTTAGTTTGTAAGTTTTTTATAAGCATTGGCTGGAGGCTTTAATATTATATTAAGGCCATCACAGGCAAGCCCGGTTAAGCAGTCGACAACCTCATAGGTTGAACTACGAGACGCCACTCACAAAAAAAAAGCGACCGAGTCAGTATTGGATTTGCGATACAAGTACTTAGCGAAGACTACTTCGGAAGCGATTTTCAATTATTTAATCGGCTGTTTTTAATGTCACGAACTCCAAGCTCATAACAATATAATAATAATATGGGAGTGCCTCATTCTGGATACGGTTAGGTCCCCCACGCCGTCGCCATCTATTTGCGCTAAATCAATGGTTCTTTATTGTGTATATTAAACAAGCACACAATAAATGAATAATAACGAGTCATCTGATAGGCCTGTGTTACTCAGTAGTGTGATACCATATCAACCTCAAACAAAGAGAGGCTATGTGTCAATATTTATGTTTACATTATATCATGTACTGCAAAGTATTAAGAATGGACGTGTTGTTCCCGTTATTAATGACTGGAATTAAGATGTAGTTAAAAAATAAAAGACGAATGGAATATTTGTGTCAGTTTTATAGTTAAATATTTCGCCGTTCATGGTTCAAGTGACTAAGCAAAATGTTATAAAATCACATTATTATTTAGCCACGCTCACCACGTCATATTAGGTCATAATCTCATAATAATAATAATTGTTTTTGCACCTTATAATAGTCACGTTAAATGAAAAAATTATGCTCAGCTACGTAAGAATAATTTTAAAGCTCTTCATAATTTGTTTTGTAAAATGTATCTCCGATTCAACACTTATTATGAGCGGAAAATTCCTGTAAAAATCCCCTAACAAACATGAATACTGTGGGTCTTCCCATATTGTATATTAATATGGTGAAGTTAATATACCTAGCCGTCTAAATTAATCAACATTAATAAAGTACATTTCAAAACAGTTTTTTTCTTGAATCTGCACAACAGCAGACGATAGAGGAATTAGACACTTTTTTAAAGTTATGTGCGATAGGCATAGGTACCCCCTTTTTTATTTTTCAAGTATGGGAAATCATCAAATGACTTCTTCCGCTCTGGGTGGAGCGGAAGGGCGTGTCAGACTCTTACTGACTAAAACCCATCCGTGTTCCTTCTAAAAGCCTTTGCGTTCCAGGGCCGCGGTGACTCTTTCGAACAAATTCCGCAACAGGCATACCTCCTTACATATTATAAGTTTATTTTGATGTACCTATGTACCTTTTTTTTGTTTTCGGGGGGAAACCTTCAAAAGGCGCCTGGACTTTTGGGGAAAAAGACCAGGGAGTGTGGGATTTTTACCTCACTAAAACCACCCCGGTGATCACCATCAGCACATTGAATGGGCCCCGGTAACTCTTAAAAGACAACTCCGGAACCCCCTCTGTGCAATGCCTGTTATGGCATATCTGTGGGGAGACTGTAAAGGGCTCTCCCCTGAACCTCGCTGTATACGGTAGCACGTGATTACTGTACCAGCGTCTTTCCCGGGATCACTCGGTTGGCGGATAGAGTCCCCAATCTGAACGCCCGCGACCCTTACCTATGTACCTAAACATTTTGTGTTCACAGATTTTTAAGTTATTTTTGCAAAATACTGATAATAATTCTCGGTGACACACTTATTTCCGGGATAGAAGCATGATAAGTAAATTATTAAAATATGTCAATGACTCATGACTGCTATTAATATTGAAGACTACTTGATAAGTAAATTATACATTTTTGAATGCTCCATGTTATTGCAAAGGTCTAGAAAGTTCTGGAAAATAACATAACTTTTTGGAATAACAGAATAATAAACCTTAAAAAACAATTTAATATTCTTACATTTTTTATATTTTTTAGGTATCCGAGATTGTGAAATAAAATAAAAATTTATGCTTCAAACTGTTTAATTTTGTTCCCAACATCACCCTTACATATGACCACACACTTCTGGAGCATCCTGTATGATATGAATGTTAATATCACACGAAAAGTAAGGAATAGTGAAATATTGCATTTTCCGAAGGAAAGTAAGTAGGTGTTATATTCTATTTAAGTAATTATCATTTTAACTATATTTTTAGAGGTACAAAAATACGGTTCATAGTAAAATTATTCGTTAATTAATTAGGACCTATCCAGGTCCAGGCCGGGCCAGTCCGGACCTGGATAGGTCAAGATAGATAAGATAAGATAAAAAGATAGATAAGATAGGATTTGGCAAGTTGGGCAAATGCTCGTTGGGCTCATAATAAAATTACTCGTTAATTAATTAGGCCTATCTATATTTAAAATGTCGAATATTTTACTATTAATAAAAAAATTAAAATAGTCATCACATTAAATGGAATAAAAAGTTAAGATCTTTTAAACACACAATAATATTCAAAGAGAAAGAAAAGAAAACATTTAATTCTTAAAAAAATACTTGAGATTTGATAGACATATTATTTATAAAACTAATGTTCTACTAATACTATAAATAGGTGGTTATAATATAGCTGTATTTGTTATAATCTTCAGACTTTCCGTTCATCGATGTGACGTTTTTCTGTGAACCCACTTCGAGTGCATTTTGTAAGTGCATAGTTTTGTTAGGTGACGGTAGTATTACATAACTAGTTGCTTCATTTACTAGGATAGTTGCACACAGCACCAGTATGAGTACCTGAAATTAAAAAAATATTGTTAATTATATAGATTTTATTGACAGATGAATTCCCTAAAAAAAACATTGACAATCGAGATCTGCTAAACTTCGGAGTGGATAGCTCATATTCTGTTCATAACTGCAACAGTTATCTTGTCTCAGTAACCCGGGGTATGAAATTAACCTTGTGTTAGCAACTTACTCTGAGTTAAAAGATAACTCTGGTTTGCGCAAGCGAGCCTTAACCTTTTGAACGCCATTGTAACATATATGTGACAAACGGAAGCTTACCCTGTATTCCAACGTCACAAATATGTGACAAGAAGTACAGTGAATTTGAGGCTTGGTGTCGGGGGGTACGTCTATGCGTTTATGCTCTGGCGATCAAAAGGATAAGCGTGTTAAACCTGGACCATTTAACGCACATCTGTAACTTGAGCATGTCATCGGGTACTTTGTCTTACTCTTGGCAGGTACCTGCCAGTTAGTAGTTTTACCAAATCAGTAGTGTATTAATATAGTAGGTATTGCCAATAACAGTACCTCTATTGAATACCCAGTGGGCCCCAATTTCCCATGGGCTCATTGCTCTATTGATAATTGACAATCGTCATATCAGTGATGATACCCATGGGGCGTAGGGCTACCTATCCATGTATATTTAGGTATCTAAATTTACAGTTTAAAAATGAGGATGAAGCTGCTATCATTGTGATGACTTAACAATTTATCTGCCAATGATGAAGTTAAAATCTACTTTAGGTACTTCTCAGGCCTGTTTTAATAACAATTTAATTTGAGAATTGGTATATAGGTACGTATCTAATGTGTTTTTGGGTTTCAAACGCCCGTATCAAAAAACGAAACCCTTATTGGATCGCTCGTGTGTCGTCTGTGTTTCGATTGTCATTTCTCACGGCTGCACTAAAAAGGTCCATTTAAACGATATGTCAGACAGACATGCTGTCTGACGCTGGTTTTCTAATGAACCTTTCAAAGGACGAGTGGCGGTTCATTTGAATCAATAAAAGATTATAATATATAAATATAATCGAAATTAATTAAATAAAAGAGTAAACAGATATAATGTTGACCATGGGGCAAATTTAAGTACTAAAAAAATAACCAAAAGTTTGGATGATATTATAAGAATGTATATGCATGTGTACGTGTAATGTGTAAATAAATACATAAATAGTTTATCACCAATGAAAACAAAACAAACCATTCGGCTAACTAGAAGTCTTCCTCACCTCAGCACGTTACTTAAAAGGCACATCAGGAGGAAATATCGGGCCGATCGTGAGCAATGCAGACTACCCGCAAACCCATAACACGCAAAATGCTTAAAATAAATAGCTACTAATGTTTTTTTTTATTGTTATGTAATGGAAACATGTAGGGTGACCATATCTTGTTTCCGTTGTGCTTCCATCAAATACGGCCGTAAACGCGTTCTGAACGCATGGATGGTAAAAGTGAAGTGTCATCTGCAAACAACACTATAATTATCATGTTTATCCTTTATGAAGTATGGCAAGTGGACCCAGAATTGAGCCCTGGGGCACCCCCATTCTGACCACATTTCCGGGAGGTCTTTTACCGTTCGCATCAACCCTCTGAATCCTATTAATCAAGTATGAAGTAAGAAATTCTAGAGAGATGTCTCATGTAGAACACAATCAAATGCCTTAAACAAATCACAAAAAATGCCCAAAGCATCGCATTTATCTTCCCATACTTTATGCACGTGTCCTAAAAGTTCGTTGTCCCAGTCCTTGAATATATTGTTGATGGGGGTTATCATTGACTGACAAAAATGGCATTTTATTTATAAGTTTATTTTTAAATGTTTCTAACCGGCTTTTAGATTTTAGGTTAACAGTAATATGTTTTTTCAGATTTGTTTTATTCATATATAGTTATCAATTGTCCGCAGTGATCAGAAACTGTTACCACTCACATTAATAATTGCTTTGTGGGTGGGTATAAAGTTTGTATAGATATTATCCAGGCATGTGGCGCTAGTAGGAGTTATTCTAGTAGGCTCCATAAATTGATTTTCAAGGTTGTATGACTGAAACAAACTAGCAAATTTAGTGCTTAAAGAAGACTTGTCTAACATCATCATCTTCCTGCCTTTATCCCATGTTACTTGGGGTCGGCGCAACACGTTTTTTTCTTCCATTCTGTCCTGTCAACCGTCACGCTATCACTAACTCCCTTTTCTTTCATATCACTCCTAACACAATCTATCTTTCTTTTCTTTGGCCTCCCTCTCCCTGTCCATCCATCCACATTTATATTCATAACTCTTTTAGTTACGTGCATTTCACCCCTCCTCTTCACATGACCATACCAAGATAAGCGGTTCCCTTTTAACTTTTCCGTTACAGGCGCCACTTTTAAGCTACCTCTAATGAACTCATTCCTCACTTTATCCATTTTCGATACTCCACACATCCATCTCAACATTCTCATCTCCGCTACATGCAATCTTTTCTCATCCGTCTTTTTCACAGAAGACTTTTCTAACAAATTTACATTAAAGTCTCCACAAATGATGACGGACTTATTCGAGTAACAGATTTTGTGCAATTCAAAACAATCATACAACCCTGCAGGCGGTCTGTACACACTTAATATAATAAACTGCTGCCCCAATTCTATGCATGTTATTTCAACAACTCGCTCAACAGAAAGGTTAACAATATCCTTGCGTTCTTTAATTTCATATTGTTATGATATTAGTGAGCCAACACGTATCAAATTTTCTCTGCTATACGAGCTGGCCATGTGGTCGTTTTTAGAGCTGAACATAAACTGGTGGGCTTTTGACCAATGTTTAGTTAAGCATGAAATATCAATTTTATTTTACTTTTTATTTTATTTATTTGGCTCACCAACAATTGAATACACGTGTACAAGGATGAGATACATCAAATAAACCGATAGACCAGTGTACCAATTTCTTATAGGTAAGCACATCATGCATTACAATATTGTCGATTGATAATGAACAATTTGCACAACACTTAAAATTAGGTGAGTTCTAAGTTACTCACCGAACATTATTATGACCTATAACTAGATTATGTATAAATTAAATTAAATTAACATGCACGCCTTAACACTAAAATGATTTAACAAGTTTTTATAAATAATACTTCTAAACCTACCAAGTGAGTCTGAGAGATGAAGATCTCTGCAGCTGTTCAATAACTTACATAGTCGGGGGATAGGAGAATTAATAATGAAGCTACAGTTCATGAACAACTCCAATTCTAATTATTATCCTACCACACCCTGTATATTGTAATGAGCAATTTTAAGAAGCTTCTTCTTTTTGAGTCGATGGTGACCCTTAAACAATTTTTGCCCTGTAGGTGGCCACGCTTATAGCGGCATCTATGGCACACATTAGGTCCTTAATGGTGCAGGTGTAACGGCACATTTGGTGTCACAGTGGGTCAGTGAAACCCCATTTTGCCAAGTTGTATTTGCAGCGCCCTACTTGGGTGCTTTTTATATAGGCTACTGCAGTTCTCGTCCAGGTGGCAGGTATTTCTGAGGTTTCAGGAAGTCGAAAGACGGTGGGTGCTGTTCTTCCCACAATTTTCTGCTCACTTTAGGTTGTTGGTCTTGAATAGCCTATATGCAGCGAAGAAAACTCTTCCGGCTCTTAAGTCGGGTGGACTTATGAGTCGGAAGAGTTTTCTACCCGGCGCTGATGTGCGTCCGTAGAGGGGACGTCGGGAAACGTATTCCTGGTTATTTTTTTCAACCGCGCATGCGACATCCCTTCGTACTACTGGAGGTGCAATATCCGGTATCAGGTAAAGTTTGTTGAGCGAAGTCGGCTTTAGGCATCCCGATATTATTCGACACGTTTCGTTAAGGGCGATGTCAACTTGCTTTGCATGAGCGGATCGGTGCATACACGCTGATTCACCAGCAGAAAGACATAGGGACATCGCGGTGGTGCGAAGAACATCGGGTGTTGCTCCCCAGATGGTAGAAACAAGGTGACGCGTCGACGTAGCCGTAGACGTTTTTGCTACAGTTTAACTGTATTGTTTCAAAGTGGCATTTGGAGTGCTGCTAGAGGTTGACTCTATTGTCTCAAGTTGTAATTTACATTACTTAGAACAAATTCCAAGTTCTGGTCATTAAACAGTGCTCAATAGAAGCAGTATAATTAGCCAAACACTTGGCTGACTTATAAATACAATAGGATAGCGCTATCAGTCCTTTTATAAAAACTACAAGGATAATAGTTATCTTCGGTCGTAAAATTATTTTGACCAATGAGTACATTAGTGTCAATAAATCTAGTATTATTTTTGTTCTGTGACAGGCCCGGGCCTGTCACAGAACAAAAATGATACTAGACATAGATAATGACATAGATATGTATTTTGTTAACATTTAACTGGGCTAAATTGTCAAAGTACTCTTTTATCTTTGAACTGTTTGCATTACCCCGTCTCGCAATCAATATAATAATTGTAGTAGATGGAGTGTACTCCCTAATTGTAACTTTTTCCAGTATTTGACTAAATTTGGCATCAGGCATACAATAATAAATTATTTTGTTTTGTAAATGATTCTGCAATATGTGACACCATATTTCTCCCATTGCATCGCAGTACATTATTATTTCATCAATTGCTTACAAAAGTATTTTTAATAATTTCTATCTAATCTAGTAATGGCATGACTGTCAAACAACTCCACAGAGTGAGTCACCGGTGCTGCAGACTCCTGAGAGGCAGCTGGCCGTTAACAACATGATGGATCATGTACACATACACAATCTGGAGTTGGATTGTTTACTAGAGAGTTAAACATTCTCTCATTCTAACTACATTTATCCACCAAACTGTTCATTGCCTAATTATATTATTTTTTTATTTAATATGGGTTGGTCTTGACTCTAGTCTAGGTCATAGATGACAGAGACAAAGTCGACGATGGAGCGAGCTTACCCAGAAGAAGCCTTGAAACCTGAATTCTCCCATTTCCTTTCGTGAAATGTCATATTTCCACGTTATCAAGTTCAAAGAATCCTGTAAGCGTTGAATCCCTGACTGAAATTGTTGACATACAGCCTCACATTTTCTTTTATTACTATCCACAGTTACACTATGGCCGCAAATTTGCTCTTTAAATTTTTGATAACTTTTGAATGTCTTATAGTTTTTAGAAAAAAGTCCCAAGTCCAGAGTTCGAACTTTGAACCGTTCAGAGCTAGCAAAAAAATTGCATAGTTATGTATATTTTAGAAGCCATGCAGGTAAATGAAAATATCACAATAATATTCTATAATGACATCATTTAACGTAGGAAATTGTATTCATTAATACGAGTGAGGAAAAAGTGACAATTACTATTTTGTTTACTAATTCTGGGTGACGAATAATAATAAGATACGGTCTGAAAGTTTACCTTTTATGTAGCACGTACGCTGTCCGAAGCAGTAAAATTTTGTGTTCAATAATAAAATTGTACACAGGTAAATTATATTTAATCTATATAATACAAATGAAGCGGTCATTTCAGAAACTACATAAGTAAGTCACATTATTAGATTTTTTCAGGAATCGATAAAACTTTTAAAACGAGTGAAAACTAGTTTTAAAAGACTTTTAAGGCTCAATGTACCTAGTATTTGAGTTTTAAAAGATTGAAATGTCAAATGTCGAATTTTATAATATTAATATAAATCTGTCCTTGACTTATTTTGTTTTAGCTAGAAATAGGGTTACTGGTTTACAATTTGAACAAATAAATCATCTTAATTATATTTATAACCCACTTCGAAAAAAGGAGGTTATTGTTACTTATTATTGAAAATTAAGCTTAAACATTAACTTATTAACAACTTAAAAGTTTTAATTTCTCATTTTTTAATATTGTAAGGTACATAATCATGTTCTCCATTATTCTCATCTAGATTACCTTTAACATTAAATGTTGAATATAATACAGAGCACATTCCATTTTAATCGAACCTATTTAGCTGGTCAACTACAAAATTTGTAGTTGACCAAAGCTAAATAGGTTCTATTAAAATGGAATGTGCTCTTCTAGTATGCTATCTTGCACTTGGCATAAGCATTGGCTGATAGAAGTGAATACTTTACATAAAAAAAAAATGAAGAGTAAGGAGGGTAGTGAGTTAGTGACTGAAGTGGTTTATACCCAGAATACGCATCTCCCTTAAAGGAAGCGTTCACAACAAAAAAATGTTGGAAAAAACTTATTTGAAATGACCGATTCAAATCAATTGCCACATGTATGACAAGCACCACTTGAGGACGGTTCGACCGATAAAACAGTTTTTTTTTGGGTTCTTATTTGTCAAAACGAGATTTGTATTAAAGAAAAAACTATATTGACAAAAAAATAATAATTACACCCATGTGAAGCCGGGGCGGGTTGCTAGTTGTGAATAAATAATGCGTAAGCTTAGAAACCATCGTGCATCAAAAGATCCTGAATTTGAACTGGAAATATAAAACTAAATATCTCTCTTAGAAACTGTGATCACTACCACCACTCCTTTTAAATTAAGTTAGTTAGTATTTATATTTTAGAATTATGTAAACAAACTATATACACTAGAAATAATAAAAACACCAAACTAAATTAACCCAAAAGTATGGCGTCAAAAAATTCATCCGCATCGCTGTCGACTGGAAGTGTACCCAAAAGACTGGCGGCATTGCCACGTTGTATGACAATGCTTATTCTTTGACCAAGGTAAAAGCCAGCCCTTGGGTCACGTGAAGTGTCAACTAAGCGTCTTATCCTGATTCTTACACGCCATACTTAATTTGCCTCCTTCCCGACTTAAACAACACTCTTTTAGTTCATAAATCAATTAAAGTAAATAAAAATATGTAATAAATTACCATAAAAAACACAAAGTAAAACCAGTACTTTTTTTAAACAAATTAAAGAACTTAATTATTAAAGTTGAAACAAAGTAGACGAATATCTAACGGATAAATTCAATAATACATAATGGTTAAAGATAGTTCAGTATGTTACGGAACTGTTTTCTTTACATAGATGGTAATTAATGTACGATTTTGTTTAGACATCAAAGTATATAAGCTCGCAAAATATTCGTCGATACGATAATCATATAGCCATGACTTGAGGAACCCTTGTCAAGGACATATGTATTAACAGCTTGTTCGTAATGAGTTGAAATTTTTGTGACAGAAATCCTAACTAGCGATAAACATTATATTGACGATATGTTCGTGGTGCTTTATCATTAATCATCATCTTCCTGCCCTTATTGTTACTTGGGGTCGAGACAATACTTTTTATTCCTCCATTCTGTCCTGTCAACCGTCACGCTATCACTGACACCTTTTTCTGTCATATAAATCCTCATACAATTCGTCCATCTTTTGTTTAGCCTCTTCATCTCCATCCATCCACATTTATACTCTTAACTGTTTTGGTAACCTGCGTATTATGCCTCCTCTTCACATGACCATACCAAAACGAGCGATTCCCTTACAACTTTTCTGACTGTAGCACCACTTTGGAACTTCCTTTCCATCATCTGCTTGATGGTATATATCATGGGCGTGCATTAGGCTACAGTAAGGGTAGGCCAGCCCATACATAATGTCCAAAAAAAAAAAGAAAATTCACCACATTATTCAGGGTTGAAATCACGATACTGAAATTTATTTTTTTGGCCTACGGCACGCGCATGGTTTATATTCAAGGTAATATAAAATGGAGCAGTGTTGGTCAAGTGGCAACAGACGACGCATACGACAACCTGTGGCTCTAGCGGAGTGACATTCTGTCAGCGGTAGCGTGGTGCAGGCGATTGCCAAAACGTTAAAAAAATTATAGGATTGACAAAGGCTGTCCTGAATGCCTGTGCTGTGTTGTGTGAATAATGTTTTAACACTTATATGTTTGTTTCAGTCCCGTACTAACACAAGTACCTGATCAACTGTACCCATAGAAGAATCGAATTATTTTCTGCAGCAATCGTCGTTCTCTCCTAATCATTAAAATATTGTACATTTGCTTCTTCAATCTACTTTGGACATTGGCAGAATAGTCGTCATCGGCTTTGATTGCCATATATTAAAAATAGAATAGAATAGACAAAGGCTGACGAAATGTCATTTCATCAATCCCTTTTATTTTGACATTTCGACAATTGCATTCGCGAATAGAAGGAAGGGCACTTTGTCTGGTGCCTCTGCAGGTTGTAGCAGGCAATTAATTTGTCACCACTGCTCTCAAAATGATGTAAGATAATAAAGATTTTTTTTTCTGTGTCATGTATTGTAAAATACTTTGCATTTTGCAAATTCAAGTTTTTAAAAGCTTAACAGACATATGTGTTGCTGGGGAGTTTGTTGCGCCACTTCTTCTTCCCAGCTACAACACTAGAAAGTGGTGACGGGCGGGCGTTTTGGGGGACTGTCTTTATGTAGAACCTTGACGTTCAAAAAGTGCTGGCACTCTAGCCTAATTTGAATAAATGACTTTTGATTTTGTTTTTTTTTTTTATTTTAACGTGATTAATCGCAAAAGAACGAAAAAATCGAAAAGATTTATATAATACACCGACCCTTACTGTCCCTTTTACATAGAGGCCTGTATCATAGGTTCCCGATATGATGATGTGACATCTTATTCTGCTGGTGCCTAAGTAACACCAACTTACTTGACCAAGTTACACTAACAGTCGAACCAGCCAGCCGCGTAAATACCAAATATGCTTCGCTAAAGAGATAAGCGCTATAGGCCGGTAGGTAGTGAACATGTTACTATAAAATGAGCTTCGAAAATAAATACAGTCTGTGATGTTAAATGTGAATGTCCCATGGAAAAACCCCACAACATACATTTTTCCTGAAGCAGGGATTGAACCCAGATCTATAGTCAGCCGCGCTTGTGACTACTACACGGACGGGATAGTGAGATAATGGATGAAATTCTTCCTTCCTACAATCCTACCTTCATATTATATACTCCTTCCTTCATGCATAATTTCTATATATGTTATTTTAATAGTCGCACATTAGACGTATGTATGTATATATATGTATTAGACGTATGTATTATGAGACGTAAAATTTTGATACGTGATTTGCTATGCATATTAGCATTAAATTGTATTGAATGCCTTACTGATGACTTGATTAATTTTTAGAAAATTTATTAAAATATCTATTGAAATCACAGACACGTGAGACATTAATATCTACTCCAAAATCTCTCGCGAAAAGATTTTGTAGATAATATAAAAGTATTGAAATCACAAAAAGTAATCAACAAACTAATTTTAAAATTAATATTTTAAAACACAAACGCAATAACACGCTTTACACAGCTAAACTATTAATTAACGCACTAATTCTTCCCAATTACCCACATTCCTTACTCAATTAAAATAAAAACAAAACACACTCACCGTAGTCCGAGTCATATTGTATTTAGCAGCATCCAAACATCCAAATGCTCACAGATCTTCTGTCACAATAAAACACATCTATATGTTATTGTTTATCTAACTACACAACAGCAATATGTCGTGTTTATATTCACTATGTACAATATGTACATACACACGTCTGTCCTCGATGCTGCCTGATACTGGAATGGGCAATGGATTCTCTACTCTATTTACAGATGTCATTTATTTATTGGGCTTTTCATAAACGTTATGATATTTTTGGGATGCTGGCCGTTTGCTGCGCAAGAGAAACAAAGAGCGTTCCTCTTTCAAATTCTTAATTAGTTTTTTCTTTTTTTTTGGTTTGCGTCATGCTTGTCGTAAATAAACTTTTTTTCTTTCTTGTTAATAACCTGATGGTGGACATTTGAGATTATGTTCAATCATGATCATGAATCATTGCCAGTTAAAATGTTATGCCTTTGAATGATGATCAAACATGAAACTTGAAGGGTCTTTGTAACTTGTTTTGAAAGGTTCAACTATCTATACTTAATATAATAAAGCTGAAGAGTTTGTTTGTTTGTTTGCGCAAATCTTTGGAACTACCAGTCGGATTTGGAAAGTTCGTTTGTATATGATAGCCACATTTATGGGGAAGGCTATATGGCTATTTGGGGACGGTAAACAACGGGATATGCGCGTACGAAGACGCGGGCAAAAGCTAGTCAATATATACAAAACTACTGGTCGTATATGTATTGTATGCAATATGGCAAACCCCCCCAAATATGTGATTGAACTAAAGTAAATGCCACCAGCGGTAACAAACTGCTTCAAAAGTCATTTGTTCGGAACTTTTTAGCCGGTTTTTCGGGTGGGATTTTTTGACGAAAGTCATTTTTGTTTTGGTATTTTTTTTCTTAATGTATATTAGCTACCCAACAGTACCCTTACATAATGACCACGCACTTTTGGGACACCCTTATAATAGAGAAATTCTGTATATTTTTCGTTAATAAATAATTTGTCCTTGACCACTGACATTCGGTATTTTTGATAATACTGGCCAGGTGCGAGTCGGACGTGTGAGACCCGAAAAAACCTAGTTCCTAGTATTTTTAATTAAATTTAATTTTTATTATTCCTTGTTATAGCGGCAATAGAAATTCACACTGTGATTTCAACTGCCTACCTATTACGGTTCTTGAGATACAGCCCGCTGACAGACAGACTGACGGACGGACGAACAAAATTTTTGACGGACGAATGGGTTCCGTTGGTTACCTTTGGATACGGAACCCTAAAAAGTGCAAATTGGTTTACTTCAATTCTGTTCTTATCAAATGCTAATGAATGAATGATGCTAAAAACCAATACAGTTAACTGATTAGATCTTTGTTGGATAATCAATGTCTCTCGTGTTGTTTTTTCTTGTTACATTATTTCTGCGCATGTGTCATCTCGATAAACAGATATCTGATATATTTTTGTTTCACTAATGTATTATCTAATTGTAATAATAACGCACTGTTGCGTGTGATTTTTTAATGTTTAAGCAGATAACGTTATTGGTCAAATGTTAAATTACTATTAGTCGCAAGACTCTTTCAACGGACATAAAAAACAAACGTAGGTAATTCATATTCAACTCATGCATGACTTAAACGATGTAAGAAAATGATAACAACAAGGACTAAGATACCCATTTGTATTATTTCTGTACCTATTCAAAAATATTGTTTTGAGAACATCTTCAGCAAATAGCATCATGATAACACATAAACTAGGGTGCCTATAAAATTTGAAAATTCCTCTCCATTTCTCCAGGATTCCATCATCAGATCCGGACTTGATGATTATGGGACCACCTGGGAAATTTACCCTTTTAAACAAAGAAAAAAATCCAAATCGGTCCAGCCATTTTCGAGTAATCGGGGAACATACGTAAAAAAAAAAAAGTTTCCGACGAAGTGAGAACCTCCTCCTTTTTTGTTGGAAGTCGGTTAATGATACGAGCTACGGCTGAACATGAGGTTGCCGGTCGATTCTGTAAACATGTCGAAGTAAAGGCTTGGGTGAAGTGACCACGAGGTGAGCTGTCAATCCATATAATCAAGATGTCACGTGATCTCGAAGTGAGCTGTCATTCCATCTTCATTATATGGATTGACAGCTCATCTCATGATCACTTCACCCAAGCCTTCACTGTGACATGTTTACAGAATCGACCGGCTGTAGACATATCGAAGTGAAGGCTTGGGTGAAGTGACCACGAGGTGAGCTGTCATTCCATCTTGATTATATGGATTGACAGCTCATCTCGTGAATCAACCGGCGCACGGTGGGCTGAAAATCGGCTTTCATAGACTTAGGGATTTTAATTTGCAAGTGCTTGTTTTTATGTCGGATATCGCTTCTATTAGTCATTACTATGTACAAAAATGACACCCGAGTTAATTCTGCCCAAAAACGAAGGAAATATATTTTTTTTACGAAAAATTTGTATGAAGCTAGTATGAAAAATCTAATTATCTCCTAAACGGCATGTTTAACCGTATTATCCTTGGAGGTGGTCATAGTGCTAATTATTTATGATTTTTTGGTTGGCGATCGGACGAAAAATTTAATGCCGTTTTTTTTTTAAAAATCGTCAAAATATTTTTATTTGTTTTTACGTATGAAACGATTCCTTTTGGTGTTTATGTTGAAGAACACGGACTTTTAACTACACATAACATAAAATAGCATCACTCCTATATTTTCGAAGGAGTTGGCAGAGGTTTATAGTACACCCACACGTAGACAACTATGTTTGAGCTAGATAATTATCAACACAAAATGAGTTTTAAAACTTTTCATACAACCAAATGACCAATTGTTTACTCTTCTAATGAGTCCAAAAAGAAGTAATTAAGTAACTACACTGATTAGGTCTTCTAATGAGTCTTAATAGGTGATTTAATGATTTTCAATATCTCACGACAATGCCAACTATGGATTACATTCAACATTTCCTGATAAGTAAGCTAATTTGTTAATTAGCAGTGCTATGAGTTCTAAGAATAGTTAGTGACAATTATAGATTTTCATTAGCTAATGAGGAGATAACTAATGAGGGTAGTTAAATAATTATTGGCGTTTTGCAATAAAAGGGCTAAAGTTTTGTTTTATAATTTAATTTGTTCACAACTGTGTAACTGCTAACACTAAATCAGCGACTATAAAATCTTAGAATGGAAAGTTTAATCACCAATTTAGACTTGTTTGTTCTTCTACGAAGTGAGAGTACTTCATTTAATCATGAAGTATTGTTCAGTGCAGTTGTATCCCGCATAGGCGATTGCCTGTCTGACGAAGATCGTGTTGTTCTCAAAGAATTTTGTCGGAGATTTACGCGAGCCGCTTTACAAAGGTGGCAGAAATCCAACCGATTCCTTGATAATTTCAGGAGAAAGTACGAGAATTGGTTGGGAGCAAATATTGATTGGCCGAGTTTTGTGCAAACTTTAGTTAATCAAGAACCAAGTGTTGATAAGGCACCAAGAGCGCCCTCAGTCTCTCCAGAACCGTCGACATCAACGTCCATTGGAACAATGACGAAAAGATCCCGTAAACCATTCGAAGATCTGGGAAGTAAACAAAAAAAGAGAAGATCTGATGAACACACAGGCGAAGATTCCAGTGAATTGGCATATGCAGCTACAGCACGTTTAAAAGAAGAAGGGCATGGAGATATCGCCTCTGTCATCGAATACATGATGAAAAATCCTGAAGTAGCCGCTAAATTAAATGAAACGCTTAAGAAACCAGCGAAAACAATCACATTTACGCCAGAAAAGGCACTTGGATTGCTTCTTTCGCTAAAACTCTCAAAGTGGCAATATATTACGTTGCGTGAGGCTGCCATTCGGGAAAGTGCTAAGGATATTTATCCATCTTACTATAAAGTGCAGCAAACTAAGCTTGATTGCTACCCTCCGAAGCAATCAGTGACAGTTACTGATTCATCGGCTAGGATTACACATCAAGCTTTACTTGATATCACGGTTACAAGAATCCTTCAAAGCCTTTCTAACGAAGAGCATAACAAGCAGTTGAAGCTGATATCCAAGTGGGGATTTGATGGTGCTTCTAACCAAAGCCGATACAAGCAGAAAATTGAGGGTGAGGAAGATGACTCGAGCATTTTCATGACCTCCTTGGTGCCACTAAAACTCATAGATGGAGACAACATTTTATGGACGAACCCAAAACCATGCTCAGTTTTGTATTGTCGTCCAGTTCAGTTTACTTTTGTAAAGGAGAGTGAAGCAGTTGTCCTTGAGCTGAAAAAACAAATTGATGAAGAAATTGAGGCCCTTATCCCCACAGAGTGCAATAATAATAATAAGGTGACTCATCAACTAATGATGACGATGATCGACGCTAAAGTCTGCACTTACCTTTCTGAAGCTAGATCAAATGCATCGTGCTACCTGTGCTTAGCAAAGCCTACAGAAATGAACCGCTTAGATGCTGTAACATCAAAAATTGTGTGTTCGGACCTGTATGAGTTTGGCTTGTCATCCCTACACGCCCGTATAAATTGTATGAAATGTCTGTTACACATTGCATACAGGCTCGACTTCAAACGGTGGGCAGCGAGAAGTGATGAGCACAAAGAAATGCTACAGACAAGGAAGAAAATAATTCAAAATAAATTCAAAGATGAGCTCAATCTGTTGATTGATATAGTAAAACAAGGCTCGGGAACCACCAATGACGGGAATACTGCAAGAAAATTCTTTGAGTTTCCTAATAAAACCGCAGCTATAACCGGTTTGGATGAAGACCTCATTAAAAGATTTGCTGTAATTTTACAAGCAATTACATCTGGAGAGCAGGTCGATATAATAAAATTTAGAGATTATGCTCGCAAAACAGCAGAAAAGTACGTATTATTATACGACTGGTACTACATGTCGTCAACCGTTCATAAGTTATTAATCCATGGGGCTGACATAATCGAGAAAAATAATATTGTGCCGATTGGGACTCTCTCGGAAGAAGCCTCAGAGTCTCGAAACAAAGATTTTAGGAGGTTTCGAGAACATATTCGCGGAAAAGAAGCAGGCAGGATTCTAATCAAGACATTTTAAATATGCTTGTTGTTTCTTCGGATCCTTTGCTAAGTGCACAAAGGCCTAAGTTAGATGCCAAGAAAAAGCAGAGCTTTTTTGCTGAAACTCTCGACTTAATTCAATTTCAGGAAACTGAGTTATGTTTTTGGATATATCCAATCTGGATGCTGACTCAGAATTGGAGTCTGACAACGAGAGTGATAAGGAAAATTTGTAAAAAAAATATATATATGTACATATTTGTAAATTTGTATTTGAGTGTGTTTGGGTTTTTTTGTAATATTTAATGATATTTTTTTTTTATTTATTTTACTTTATTTTACAAATGCGTAGTGTTAATTCCTTAAATTAAATTATTTTGCATATAATATAACTTTATGTGTTACTTTAATAATAATTTGATAATCTTTTTTTATTTAAATTAATATAAATGTGTCAAAAACAGCAATTTTTTATTTCATTTTTCTTGATTCGTGTGTTCTTAATATTTGGGTTAATAACATATCGAACTTTTTAACTTGGACACTAAAAGGGATCGTTTTACATGTAAAAATAAATAAAAATATTTTGACGATTTTTTAAAAAAAAACGGCATTAAATTTTTCGTCCGATCGCCAACCAAAAAATCATAAATAATTAGCACTATGACCACCTCCAAGGATAGTACGGTTAAACATGCCGTTTAGGAGATAATTCGATTTTTCATACTAACTTCATACAAATTTTTCGTAAAAAAATTATATTTCCTTCGTTTTTGGGCAGAATTAACTCGGGTATCATTTTTGTACATAATAATGACTAATAGAAGCGATATCCGACATAAAAATAAGCACTTGCAAATTGAAATCCCTAAGTCTATGAAAGCCGATTTTCAGCCCACCGTGCGGCGGTTCAATTCCTGGGACAGGCAAGTGTTGGCAAGGCAGGTGTTATAAGGTTTTTGCATCTGAAATTGTTCAGTAGCAGCCCGGTGCCTAGGTTTGTGCCCGGGTGATGGCAATATGCGCAACCGTGACTCATGGACATTACAGACCTACTTTTTTTTTGGGTGGTATTTGGGTAACCATCATATGACTTCTCCCGCACTGAGCGGAGCGGCAGGAAGGGTCAGACACATACTAACTAAAACCCACCCGTGTTCCTCCAAATGCCCATTGCGTTCCAGGGCCGCGGTAACTCTTTCGAACCAATTCCGCAACCCTGGCACTTTAACATACCTAATTGTAGATGTAGGTACTTACTTATTGATACACTTTGCCTCTAGGCCTGTGGGGATGCAGATGTGATTTTGTTATTTCGCCAAATTAGGTAAGGGAAATTACAGGGTTATATTTCAATGAACTGCCAAATTTCTTCCAGACGTCAGGTATTAACCAAAGACACGATTTATGCAAAAATATACTGAATAAAAATCTGTTGCCCATTTGTCTGAGTTATTCGCATAACTCAGACAAATGGGCAACAGATTTTTTTTCAAAAAAATAATAACCAGCTTATTTATTTGAATTTTCCAGTCGCTGCAAAATAGCCCTGCATAATACGTATTTAAATCAATATGTACGCTTGCACACTTACACAATTTTCTGACATTCGTTCCAAAATTCATGATTCTTAATTAAACTAATAGGCATAGCATATTGAACGATTGAAACGTGATGATTAATGCAGACGTCTCATACATAGTTAAGTAGACCGATTAACTGATTGGCGACGTGAAAATATGGAAGTCTATCAAGCCTTATCTGTATCAATAAGATACCGATAGTATTCCATACCAATTCTCTTAATTATAACATTTTTTTTACAATCATTTGCCTTACAGTCCAGCTCGTCCACAAGCCGTTCGTTTGGCTGCTTCATAAAGTCCCTGATGGAGATGGCAGTTCCTCTCGACGCATTGTGAGGAAATTACACTTTCTCTTCTAGTCGTGTCCACTCGTAGCTTGGAACTGCTTCCCTCATAAGCTTAAGAGTAAGTAAAATGTCATGCATCTACTCTGAGAAATCTTAGATATCCCACACAAAACAGTTTGGCCATGCTTTCATTGTGGGTACAGCAAAGGAGTGGAATTTCCTGCCGGAGTCTGTGTATCCTGATAACTCGGGGGTCTAAAAGTCAAGAGTGAATGTTTCTTCTAAGCAAGCGTGGTCCATCGTCGACCACAATCGCTTAACATCAAGTGAAATAGGCGGTCAAACGCTAGCCTTGAGATCAATCATTATAAAAACAAGGGAATTTTCAAAACATACCTAAGCATAATTCTTAAAATCCCTTTTTGCGAACTAACGGTTTATTAAAGTTTGTATGCGAACAAAGTCGGAGGCAGCTACTACTGGGTACGTAGCGGAATATGTCACGTGCGAACGACGTGTTGAGTTCAACTCGTGCGCGTGAGCAAGTTGCCATGCGTCAGGCGAATCAGACGAGCCAATCGATACATGTTAAACGTTTAGTAAACAAGCATTATGTTATTAAACTTGATGTCGTGTTGATGTAGTGTGAAAATAAATAATGAGCCCTTAAGCCTATCTGGACGAAATGGATTTTTTATCTGAGATCCTAAAATACAAGCTCAATTTCGAGAAGATATCGCTTACGACAAGTCGACGGTAACGGTAAGGGTTTGATAAGGCTGGAAAGAAAGTGACTATTGAAATGATGAATTTAATTGTGTGGGAGAAGAAAACGTGATGCGCCGACGCCAAATAAATTGTGGGAAGGGCAGAAGGAGGGAAGAAAGATGGGCAGATGATATTATTGCGATCGCGGGGAGAACCTGGTTGAGGCACAGGAGCGTTGGCACAAGAAAAGGGCATAAATATACTCAGCATTGGGCAAAATTGGGCTACAGATGATGATGGATGACGACAAAGGGCAGAAGGATGATGATGATGTCATGTTGACAAGAAGGTGTACGGTTTATTAGACCGAACTAGACCACCGGGTTACGTGTTCAAAAACCTGTGTGAATGTAAATGTGAGTGACACCGATGTGCTTTTCAGCTTTTAAAAAGGGCCATGATAAGGGCATAAGGATTTAAATTTGACATTGGAATTGACATAGGTCAGAGCGGTGATCAATGAAATCTTCTTTACAATCTGAGAAAAGGCAGTGACATTATGACGTAGATTTGTATTATATTTCGTGTGTAAGTAGTTATGAGTGAAGATAAAAGTGTGTTTAGTGATGTATGATTTAGTAGCCGGACCATGGGGCGCGAGAGGTCATCAACCTTGGACAGGTTTTTTGCGAAGACGTCTAGTACCTACATTAGAATTAAAGAGATATAGTTTTTATTTACTCGTATTTAATTCACTGAGAATCATTGTGTCTTGGAGGGTGTTGACTTTTCTATGTTCAATGTTTTGTAGGATAATTATACATTAAGAGGAGCTCGTGGCTAAAGAATATCAGCCGCACGGCACGGGCCGATTAAGGTTAAGCAACGCTTGCCAAGGTTGGTCTGTGGATGGGTGACCATCTTAACACACCGAGTTGCCTCCGTGTCTCGAAAAGCACGTTAAGCCGTTAGTCCCGGCTGTCATTTCTAGATCTTTGGCAGTCGTTACGGATTGTCAGAAGCCAGAAAATCAGATGATGAGGATAATTATGCAATAATTTGTGCTTGTTAGAAACAAGAACATTACAAAAGCTGTTTTTTTAATATATTGTTTGTAAAGGTACCTAATTGGATAACAGTTATCTTTAGTTTTGGCACAGATAATTATAATTGGTGCCTTTAGCTATTCCAGATGACTCTATGTTTATTTAAATCCAAACTTATTTTATAAATCAACGAACCGTATTTGATGAATTTTAGTACAAAGATAGATGGGACCCTCAAAACGCTTAGAGGCTACTTTTTTGTGAAAAAACTGTATCAAACGCGAGCGAAGTAAAAAAAGCGAGGTAAAAAGTATTGTTTAAACATGACGTTTCAGCTACTGTTGGTAGCTAATTTGACAGTTGGTTAAAGGTAGATACGTTATTGAAACCGACCGATAGTATCATTCAATGAATGAACGGATTTAAATGAAACTATGTAGGAACATGACTATGCCCTGGATTAGGACGTTTGCAGGTTCCCACTTTCATGCGGGTTTTCTGCTTTTATAGGTGCTGGTAGAAGTTTGTACATTCATATACCTACCTTATCATCATCAACATTATACCAGCCGAAAGACGTCCACTGCTGGACATAAGCCTCCCCCAAGTGTCGCCACAACAACCGGTCCTGTGCGTCTAACATCCATAGGCTACCCGCGAGCCTCACCAGGTCATCGGTCCACCTTATGGGAGGCCTTTCAACGCTGCGTCTTCCGGTACGCGATCGCCATTCTAGAACTTTCGGCCCCATCGACCATCTGTTCTGCGAGCAATGTGCCCTGCCCACTGCCACTTCAGTTTGGCGATCCTTCGGGCTATGTCGGTAGCCTTGGTTCTCTTGCGGATACTGTCTTTCCTGATTCGATCACACAAGGAAACTCCCAGCATTGCCCTTTGGCTTTTGGTTTTATTCCTACCAAATCAAGACTAAATCGCTAAAACTTTAAACCGACTACAGTTTTTTTTTTGTTTTCAACTATTTGACTGGCCTGTTGGTCGAGTGGTTAGTGAACCTGGCTGCTAAACCGGAGGTCGTGGATTCGATTCCCACCCAGGACAAATCTTTGTGTAATGAGCATGATCATTTGTTCTGTGTCTGGGTGTAATTTGTCTATAATATGTATGTATTTAGAAAAATATAAGTATGTTTATCAGTTGTCTGGATGCCATAGCACAGGCTCTGCCTAGTTTGGGATGGGATGACCGTGTGTGAGTTGTCCCAAGATATTATTATTCTCTTTATTTATTTTCCTTACATACATATATTCCTTATTATTATTATAATTTATGTAGATTGTTTTTGTAAGGAGCATTTCTTATTGTGTCATATATATAAATATATACCTTGTATTTACCTTCTTTATACTACGTGTTTAAATTAAGTTACAACATCGAACACGCGTATTGTTTGGCACGTGAGTGCACACGTGGTCAATGTGATCTTAATAATTAGCTTGTCACAGCTTTTCACATAGCATGGCTATGCTATATCCACTCTCGTCATTGCTTCGGCTGAGGCAATGGTGATTGTTGGCATAGCAGTATAGCATATAGTATAAAATAGAAGGAGACAAGCTAGATATAGGGAAAAATTGAAAAAGTTGGGAGAGACCTACGCCGAAGAGTTGACTTCCACAAAAAATAATTTCACGTGCATGCCAAACATTACTAATAATATTTTAATAATAATAATTGAATATTAAAGTATATAAATATTTTAAACTATGTTTGCTTACAGGTACAAAGGAACGATACAATTATATATATGAATTTAACTGAAATAATTAACAATAATATTAATGTAAACGAATTGTATAATAAACCAAAAATGTGATATGATAAAATAATATGCTTAAATTGTTCTGTATTTATGGTAGAATATAGGCTGTTTTTTTATTATTTTATTAAAGAATATAATACTCGGTACAGGTAGGTACTAGGTATATATAGGTTGTCCCGAGCCCCTGATACTTTTTCTTATTTATTTAGGCAAACCAACTCAAACGACACCCAAAGACATTCATAGTACATTTCATTTACAAATTTTGTTTAGATCTCACTATACAATAAAAATTCACTAGTCAACAAATTTCAAACTTTTGAAATTCTTTTTCTTCTTTAAGTTCTTACTATGTTTCTATTATTTCTTACTGTGAACACAAAACGTTCATTATTAAAAGTTTTCCATCACATCTCAGTTTTCAGATAAAACGCCTGGAAATATCACGTTTGTTCTAAAACCCTTATCTTCAATGATGAAAAGCAAAGATTTTTCGGACTGACTGGCACTTCTTATACGCTGGGACTCAGGAGATATAAATCATGATAAAAATAAAGTGGTTATGAAGTTTCTTCCTTTAGAAAAAAAAACGGTCAAATCGGGAAGATTGATTCGGACTACAATTCGTAACAAATTTTATGGTCAAATGCACACCCGCGTGCGTTTTGAGAATAAGTACTAAGAATCTCAATCTAAAATAAATTGGGATTTTTGATACACGCACGCGATATTTTGATGATCAGCAACTAAAATAACGCGACAACAGTATTTAGGTCGTAGCAGTTTTTGTTAGTATTTTTTTTTTACAGCCCGCGATGTTAATCGCGGGCTTTAAAAAAAAAGCTTACAAAAACCGTAACTTGAGTTAAAAACCAAATAAAAATGTGATTTTCTCCGCTTTTAGATGTGATAAGAAAATAAAATGTTTTAAGATTATGTTTCATAGGCATCCTGATTACTAAATAATATAAATCAAAGCAGATATTTTTTAGTGTTGACTCGTGATTAATGTAAAATGGAAAACAATTCAAACTAATATCGAAATCTTTTATACTTTAAATTAACTTTTAAATATACTCTGGCGTTTTCAAAAAGAAAATTTGACGTACAAAATGAGTTCCGTTGTTTCGGATACATTCTAGAAAAACTAATGTCAATCTTAGGTTAGGTAAGGCAAAGGTTTTCTATAAAAGATCGCTTCTAGCGATAAGACTGCTCATTGTCTTTGTCATTGTGCAGAATTAAGTGTACTTATTTCTATTTTTTTTAAATTATAACTACAAAAAAAAACGACAATATTCGCTGATTCTTCAGGCTATTATTAGTGAATCAGACCTTAAACAAACAGAAAAAGACTCGATAGGTACCTCCTAGAGAACCCAATATAATTATGTAAAAACGTCTTCCTAGTTCTTGTATTCCATTGAGGATATTAATGACTCTGTGGTTTGGTACCGTTAATTAATATTTTGCACTGTTGTCTTTCGTGCATGTGGGCCTTTAATTTTTATTTATAAGGTGATAAGAAAAATGAAACATTCTTCTTTTGGAAGACTGATCCTCTCTTATTCTCTATTCTGAAGTCCTGTTTCCGAACAAGAGGATAAAACGTTCGAGTTTGACCATAAAAAGGTTTTCTTAATATTTAATTGTTATCCTGTATTTTGTTTATCTACATTTATTTTTTGATATTCAATCGATCTTTTCGCATGGCTATTATGTACGTCAGTTAAAAGTCAAAATTATCGGGTGTAAATGTATTTGATTTCCAATAAAACTGAAAAAATTTAGCCTTTACAGAACAGGATCCAACTGGCAATTTGTTCGTAAATGAAGCTAATACAGCGAGCTTTCTTGTTAATCCTATGCGCTTTAAATATACAAAATGGACAGAAATGTAGGCTCAACACTCGGATACACTTTGAAGAGCCTTTACCAATTATCATAAAGAATGAGAGACTTTTGGAGCCGACAGATAGATACGGCGACATCGAGATGAACTACGGTGACACTCTCACTTTGAGTTGTGAGGGAACAGGTGACAACATACAACACCCTAACGCGCAGCGTGGACTATCCGTTGCTACAATAAGCTGTGAAGGAGGAGAAATGTTCAAAAACGAGGAATGGCTAAACGAACCTGCACGCTTTTCTCTTTTCAAATGTAACTCCTCCCCGGAGCACAGAAGCAGACGAACACAACGCACGTGTTATGATAGGAACCCAATCATCGAAGTTGGCTACAGCATCGGCTGCGAATTCTATCCCGTTTATGAGACCTGTTTCAATGAAGCTAGTCTGAGTCCTGTATACTCAAAGTACACCCAGAAACCTTACAACTCTTATTTCCAAACCAGAGTCAACCGCCCTTTTTTCACAACGGATGAGCATTTTGGGTTTGTTCCGGTTAATTCCTTGTTTTCACCTGGAGGTCTGAGAGCGGCAGTGCAGGCGCGGGTGGGAGCTGTCATCAATGATTATGTAACAAAGACACAGACCCTTTCTAGAGGACACCTGGCTGCTAAAACTGACTTTCCTCTTGCTTTTGGAGAGCGCGCAACCTTCCACTACGTGAATTGCGCTCCGCAATGGACAGGTTTCAATGGCGGAAACTGGAACACATTGGAAGTTGACCTGAGGAACCATATTCATAATGCTGGTTACGATACTGTTATTTATACCGGAACTTTTGGTTTAGCGCAGCTTACTAGCGATAAGGGTCATCCAGTAGACATTCATTTATACATTGATGAGAATAATAATCCAGTGATTCCAGTCCCTCTTTTTTTCTACAAAGTTGTCTATGAACCTGAAACTAAAAAAGGTGTAGCCTTTATTGGAATCAACAACCCTTATTGCACTCAAGAAGAAGCCCGCCAGATGTTCTTCTGTGAGGACGTATGTAAAGACAACTCTGATTTCTCTTGGCTGTCCTGGCATCCTAGTAATCCTGAAGAAGGATACATGTTCTGTTGCACAATTGAAGACTTTAGGCGGACTGTCACACATTTACCATATTTTCAGGTTCAGGGTCTTTTGACATGAATGATTTTTTATTGTTTTCGTTTATGCATGTATGATTTTCAAATATATAATTTTTATACAAAGTATTTTTTTTTCATTCTAAGGTTAACCGAATTTTAAAATATGAGTAGTTCAAAATAGGAGAAAGTAAAACATGTCATTGCCTTTTCTGCTTTTCAAGAAACATTTTGGATAATTTATACATTGCAAGGGGTTATTGGCCTGACATAAATATATGAACACGGTTACATGTTTATCAGTTTTGCCGAAGGAGTGTCAGACACTGTGACCTCTGGTACTCACTAAGGAATATTCATACATAATATGACTTAGGCAGTCACATTATGTATTTGTGTGCCTAGAGGGATACCAGTTTGCTAGTAGCTTTTGTTCCTCTGAAGATTATTAGTACTTAGATGTTATACATTATTCATTAAAACAGCACAAATTTTTGACAGAAATACTGCTCACTCATCGTATGCTTCTATGCTTGTCGGGTACCGTACAAAAATGCGAGAATAGAGTTAAGTCGCTGAATTCAATCGTAATTTTTACACTGTTTTTTAAGATCTATGGTAGGTATACCTCAATAAAACAAGTTATCCAATGGCATTATCGTAAATCATACTGATAAGATTGCTGATCTGATGGCTAATCAGATCTACCATGCCTAACTCGTTAGTAAATTCTGTATGATTACGTATAATGTATCAAAAAGTGATTCAAAAGTGACTCAACTTGAATTCGTCATAAAGGGACATAATTATCAATTCAATAATAGCTAATTATGGACTAATTTGATGCGCAGCTTTCTCCTTGCGTATTTAAGGTTTAATTATAGTAGCACTTGACCAGTACCTTGTGGACCCTTGCAAGGGCTAGTCTGATACTGTGATTGTGAGTACGCATTGTTTGAACAAAATGCAGATTACACCGGTAAGTAAATACTGTATATTATTTGCAGGTTTTAATTTTAAATTGTGTGTGAATTTGAGCAGTAGGTACCTGTCTAGCTTTGTTTATAATATTCGAGAAATAAAAATATTATGCAATCATTTAGTAGGTATAGTCAGCGAAAATAATCGATAAAAACTTTGTTTTTCTACATTTTGAGCAAAATATTTAGTTCAAATCGAAAAAGAGTTGTGTTAAAAAATACTAAGCGTTTCGCTACTATATATAATTCCAAAAGCACGTATCCAATCGTTTCAAACCAATTTAGATGATAATATGTAAAAGTAGGTAATATTGTTAATCGATTTTGTCGCTGACCGTACTAGAATCAAATAATGATAAACGATACCTAACATATCATTGCATGGCTACCCATCTTACTTTATTTAAAAGTCAGAGAGATATCCACAATGTACCTACTAACTATTCAATAGTGTTCTCAATGTTATTGTATTTATTTAAAACTAATGGCCCGCCCCGGCTTTGCCCGGATGTCTTTTTTTTTTCAATTTTTTCTTTCATAAGAACCTTCTCCTGAAAATAACATACACAACAAAAAAAATATATTAGCGATTCAGTTTTGTATAACATGAACATGCAACGTCCTCCCCTTCTATACTAAGATTGATTTTTGTTATGTTTTCTTTCAGATTCTCATTTCTTTGGTACTAATATCAATAGTCCAAGCAGCCTGGGTCACAAGAATCCCCAAACCAAAGCTAAACTCGCTCCTTTCTAAGAAATTAGAGATTCCAGAAAATCCAAAACATAAATTACCAGAAGAGAGACGTAAATTATCTTTATTTCCTAAGAGCTATATGAAATATGTGATTTCACCTGAACCAATTTACAAAATTGCCTCTCATAAACCAATCGTACATGGAAAAAAGAAACCTTTGATGAAGAAACTTGATCTACTAGATAAAAATAATAAAGTTGTGGAAAATGAATCTGTACTGTCTACAGAAAGTGAGGAACCAATGATTGAAAAAGTGGATTCTACGGAGGCCAGTGTAGAAGTAAGCATAGAAGTTGTCAAAGAAAATTCAGAAGAGAGCTATGAAAAACAAAATGATAATGGCGAAGAAGAGGAAGAACTAACAAATGATTCTAATGAAACTAAAACGGCAACTGCCGATACTAAAGATAAGGAATCTTCTAATTTAGTTGAAGTTAGCCAAGAAAGCAAAAGCGTGGAGCCCGATACAACCAAAAATTCCAAAGAAAATGAATCAGCTGATTGGACGGAATTCATCTTAGTAGATCCAGTACTCAAAACTACAAAGAGTGACAAGGTTATCACTGAAGAGCCAGAAGAGTTTGTCACCACAGAATTTTATGAAAAGCCAAAAATCATGAGGAGGAAAAGGTAACAATTCTGTTTTATTAATTTTAGTTGAATTATACTTTGTGGGAAAGTCACGTACGGAGTCACTCATTTCGTCACGCCATTTGCCAATGAAATGGAGAACCTATACATTTGAGTTGTGACACTAGTTAATTGAATCAAGTGTTTTATAAGTAGGCCCTCAAATGGAAGCCAGATATATGACATATTTTCATAGAAAAGTATAAGTCCGTTGATCCCCAAATGAGGCGGAAATTAGGTATTCATTTTGTTTATGTACTAATCTTATTTTTTTTTTCAGGGGTAGCAATGTCATTGAAGAGGAAAATCTTGCTTCCACAGTAGCAGGATATAAATACACTTGGAAAGATACGAGACTCAACAACGATGTGTCTTTCAGAAACATTCACTCGTGAATAAAACATCGGTTGGATTATTCAGGCCAGTGAAGTATTATTTGTCGTACCGAATTTGAATATGATTTCACGTTGTCAATATGGCAAAAAATCTGTCGGTATTAGCACATAAATGGCGATAATGGTCATTTCAGATAACAGTTATAGTAAACGAATTTACGAGGAATGTTTCCTATAATATTTTTATGCTTGAATTATATCAGTAATTTTATCATGTTGGTGTTATGAGTACTCACGACATGTTGCAATGATGACTGTATATAGAAATAAAACGATTATTTAAAAAGTATAATTATTTATTGACATTCACTACGAAAAACTTACATTTATAGGCACCTAAAATGTACATCCTTATCCTAGGTACAACGTAATGGCAAATAATCAATTCTCCGTGTTTTGTTACACAATAACATCTCAATGATCACACTAGCGAGAACGAAACATAAATAAAATGTAACCTAAGGGCAAGACAGAGACATACCGGCTGGTAACTATCTTCCACACCAAAGTCAATGTACACATACATATACAGATCGTTTACACGCTACGATTCTTAAAACACTGGCTTTAGCTTTCAGTTTTAAGGCACTGCAAACAGCCAAGAAGCCTACGAATAACTTGAATATTTAACAAATAAATTTAAAGTAACAGAATCATGACGAACACAACCACACAACAATAAGAATACAATCCATTATAATACTATATTACCATAATATTACCTAATTCTTGCAAAGCGAGCGTTTGGAGTTAAATCCAAAATCCGTAGCGAGTAAACGACATAGAGTTATAAAGAATAGACGAAATCATTTATTTATTGTACTTGTAGATCGTGTCGAGTCGAGGCTGACTTTTAGTTCGGGCGCACTGTCAATAGATGGCCCTATTTCTTGCTGAGTCTAAAAACATCATTTAGAGGCGTGTACGGTGTCCGCGTTGGGATAGCGTTGAACGCAAATGATGGCTGTGCGTCTGCGCGAAGAATCACGACACCTGCATAGAAAATACTAGTTTAGTAATTAGGACAGACTGTCAATTTAGTAATAACAGTTTGGAATTTACACAGAGACCAGGGTCCGTAGATGTAAGTTACAATGTAATAAATAGCTAGTAACACAGAAGTAACAGAAAACGTACCAGAAAAACATGAGAAGGTTAAAAATAAAGTTAGTAAGGCAACCCAAACGTGCAAAATCAGTTAATCACATAATTCTGATAAAGAATACATTGTTAAACTACACTACAGTGTAATACATATATAGATTAAAGTTACAAAGAAATATATGAATCACCTAGAAAGCAATTCATCGTAACTACTAATGAAATGATAATGATCACCAATTAAGTAATGGTGAAAGATAATAATGAACATGCGAAATACATATAATGATTTGTTAGTGGAAGAAGAAGGAAGCAATTTAGCTTTTTCATTAGTAATCTAATGTATATAATTACATTTTTTTTCTGCTAAACTAAGGAATGAGCAAGGAATTTTAGACATCAAGCAAGTATTAATCAGAACCAAAAGAATAGCGGTATAGATTAATAGCTCTGCCTCATTAAGACGCCATGGCGACGACATCGCCAGTGGCGCAGGCCTGGCTACCTTTGGCGTCCGAAGGTTGCCATGTCGAATGGCCATGGCGTCTTAATGAGGCAGAGCTCTAAACGTGTAATGTCTCCAATATTACAGTTAGTTGGAGGTATATTATGTTATAGCCAAAGGTCGATATGCAGTCTCTTCGCGGAATGACTCGTTTATCTTAGGTTTGACTAACGCCTTTCGGTAAACTCCGAAATAGATTCCTATTTCGGCCCTTGGCTGCCCAACCTAGAAGTACCTAACTTTTTAGTCAAACGTCGAAAGTAAAATAACCTGTTTCGGGGTTTGCCTAGTCTATCCTAGAAGCGACTAAGGCAAATTCGGTCAAACGTCGATTTGTACTGCACTTGTTGCATGTTTAAACAGGTTCTTGCGTGAGTATTATATCATGTATTTAGCAAAACATAGGGCACAGGGAGCTTAGGGCACCCCGACACGGATAGGTTAAGTTCGAATGGTATGACAGGAGCTAAATTCGCTCACTTCATTTGCTCACTCTAGCTCCCGTCATGCATTCATGTTAGGTTATTTTAAACCAGACAGAAATAGGAGACCCGCGCTCCTGTACTTATACCTAATAATTAAATAATTTAAGTCTGACTGATCAAACCCCGATTTCATCAAATTGAGTTTCGGCGTTTGACTGTCTAACTTAGTCTCTCCTAGGATTAACCAAAAATTTGTTAGTCAAAGGTAGAAAAGCGCAACTCGTTTGGACTTCGTCTAAGACGTTTTGTCAGACCTGATGTTTGACTAGGCAAACCTAGGAGAGCCGGCGCCGCGGCGCTTCGGTGTTTGACTATAACATACATATACACAGAACTACACATAATTTCGGAGGTAAAAGGAAAATTAACACTTTACTTAGAGTATAGTATCAGTTACATCTTCCAAATATATCTGAAAAGGCAATACTCACAGTCTTGTGTGCTCGTCTGCTTGTTATGTGAGGTGACTATGATTATGGTGCTTAGAACTAAGGTGACATATATAATTCCAGAAATCGTTAAACACTTCTATAGAAGTTTTCAATGAAGTCATCTTTTCGTATCGTCCGACCGAATTCTGAATGGCTACGACCGATCTTTATTTCCATAATAACTATAACTTTTTCAATAATCTATTGAATGTTAACATTTGTATCTTGCCATATCTCTTTAACCCAATAACAGTTTATGGAAGAAGTTTTGAGTGTCAGAATTGGGTATTTTCCAAGATAGAATAATAATAACTCTATTTAATGTCTGTTAGATTTTTCAAAAAAATATTGGACATGTATTTTTGCCATTTCAAATTGATCAAACATTTATAAAATTAAAGCACAACCAAGTTGTCAGCACCAAAAATGGGGCTGGTGACTTCATGATTTCGTAAAAGTGTAATAAAATACGACGTTTCAACAGTCAGTTGTCAGTTTTCAACGCACTGAACGTCTTTATTTTATTTTATCTACGTGAAAAAGAGAAAATACGTGTCAAATTTTTTTTGAAAATCGATCCAACGGATTAATTCGATTTCGTCATGAAATAATCCAATTACACAGTTTTGATTCACTTCTTCTTCAATCCATTCAATAAGCCAAAATACAATGGTTTTAAACAGCTTCATTAATATGAATTTAAATTCTTATGAAGGTTGAATACAATTTTAGCTAAGATTTGATATCAAAAAAATAAGATCTATCAACTCAATGGCCAACGTTTTCATTGTGGCCACAATAGTTAAGTTCCAACTGCAACCCGATCAGAATCGGTCGGACCTCATGCATTCATTACCGAAGGCAGCGTGAAGCAACAGCGTGATACCGAGCCCTTGCAAAGCGAACAAGTGAGACACTTTCTACCTGAGGGGTTTACTTTCACTTTGATCTTGGTCTGCGGCGATAGCACACCATAGTCGACGTCTTCGTACAAATCCTGTTTGAGGAGATTTTATGGCGTCAATAAAGTAACAGGAAAGTAAGAGTCGTTAGATGGATGTTTATAGATATACTCTCGATTTTAACTGTAGTGGAAGTGAAACATCTAAGTAAGGAACAGCACAAGTGTACTTGAAAAAAATTAAAAATGCATTAAATTGTTTGTACGCTGTCTTACTTTAGATGTTCTAAACATTGACCAACTCTAGATAATTCTGAAAATAAATTAATATTGTTTCATTGATTGTTCCGATTTCAAAAGCATCTGTAGAGAGGTTACGCACTGCATCCTATCAGAATCTGTGAGAATACGTTCCGAAGGAGTCAAAGAACTATTTGAATGGTAGTTTCTAGATCCGACTTTCGTCATCCAATTTCTCTCCGTCATCCGTGAGCCTCCAATTCGGAAGAAATATTGACAGACTGAAGTAGCCGTAGTACTGTTTGCATGAACGCTTTCGCATTAGCGCGTATTCAAATCAGACACAACCAAAGATGACCCCTGAATAGCTTGGATTTGGATCAGAGATCCGAAAAGTGCGTAAGCAATATCCGAATTTGGTTTTTTAGACTCTAGATGCGTATTTTCACGGATTCGGATTGGATGCAGTGTGTAACCGCTCTTAATATATTGATCAGTCAGTTTAGTTCAGTATCGAGCTTAAAAGTCTCATTCATTTTCATTCGTTAACATCACCAGGAGAACATACCTCGACCCTGTATCCAGAAGGGTTGTTGAGGCCGAGCTCTCGCAGCGTGACAGCGACGTCCGAGGGAGTACCGTCAGTGCGGCGGTTGACGAAGGCCACCGCATACGAGTAGTACTGGCCCTGGATCGGTAGGATTGGACGCGACCAGATCTCGATGCCTCGGTGCTGGGGAATCAGAAGAAGATGAGGTTATTATATTAGTTACACTAAGTGCGAACTTTACACTGGTTGCTGGGTTGGCAGCAGTAATTTAAATAAATCTGGCACCTACATTGCCAGTAAAGATCGTCGAATCTTAACTCGGTCGGTCTAAATAAGTAAACCCTGTGACCTCCTTCCTGCTCCATTATAAATACTGTTGATCGTCACTGTTTAAGTTGTTAACGATTTAATTAAAATTTTTAGTAGACTGCTAGTGCCTACATCTTCACAACTTAACTAAACACATACAACTGAGTTAACGATTACAAAGTTGGCATTAGAATCAATTGCAGGATCTTTTCCAGAGGTGTCTCGAATTTTTTCATGGTTCTCAACACTAACGTTCAACATCGAAAAGGATTGTTCTACTAATTCTCATTTACCTTGTATATCCTCCTGCCTTGTATTCCCAGAGGGTCTTGGTCGACTTCGATAATCTTCCTGTTCTGCAGGATCGCCTTGTACTCCGGTCGTATAGTTCTCAGGTCCACGCTCATGAGTAGCGGTGCTGCCAGAATCGCCCAAATTGCGAACTGTGTCTTACTCTGCTCGTACGATAGGCCGAAGTTGCCGATAATCAACTGAAAAATGGCGAAATTAGTAAGTTAGAAACGGGCTTAAAAGTATGGACTAGTTCAAGCATCAATAAAATCTGAAATGATATGCATATAACTGATATAACGCAAAGCTGTTTATTGTAAAATGGAAAAGTATGTGAAAGACTTTTGAGCAGCAATGGGAGAGCAGGTTAAAGAAATGAATTCTAAAGATTCTAAAATAAATAAGGAATGAAAGCAATTTATTGAAGGACGAATAACTTTATCTCTTAATTGTGTGAAATCTGTACATCTAACTTAGTACACGTTGTTTAAAGTTGATGAAAGATAGGATTTCATAAAATATCCTCACCATGTCAGGGTCATTCCAATGCCCAGGTCCCGCGTTGGGTACGATGACGTCCTGATGGTTTCCGTAGTAGTCTATGATAGACTCGACGGATGCCCACGAGTCTTGTATGTCGTCGAAGTTACGCCACAGGTTGCAATGCTCGATGATCGACGAGAAGTTCGGCTGAAAACAGGAATGTTAAATATTAGTATCTAATCAAATAAGAAACAACAGCGAAAATCGTTTGTCAAGAGACCTATCTTGACAAACGATTTTCGCTGTTGTTATATAATATATACATAATAGGATAAACGTTAGAAGAGTAAAAAAAAGATGAAGATGAGGAGAGCAATAGAAAAGAATCTAACCAAACCTGGAACTTTATTTATAAATATGTTAAGCATTTCATCCAGTAAAATCTAACTGAGGGAATGCTGGAGTGTTACTGCACTTCTTTTCTCTACTAGCATTAGCACGTAATAAAAGGTTGTATAACAAATTTTTCGATTGTTACTGAAGAATGTTCAGACAGTTAGCATAATTTCGTTTCGCTACTGGTAACTGAATCGCATGAATGGATAGAATGAACGCATTGTTATATCCTTTACACATAATTATTAACGTTGTTTCAACCATTTGCCTTGAGTCTGTTACTGCTAGAGGTGCCTTAGTATTCAAAAGAGGCAAAATTGCGCTTGAACGGAACAATTGTCTATTTGCAGTAGCAGCGAGTATGTTTTGGTTACGGTAAGTGGAACTAAATGTACAAAAGATGACCTTGCTTATTGGGATACTTAGACATTTGCAGAAATGCCAAAACAAAAGATGCGGTGCTATGTATGTATAGAATTTGGAGGAAAACACATGTGTCACATTTTATTTACAATTCTCAACTGACGATATTAAAACAAAAAGGAAAAATAAAAATTGTTGCAACATGATTCTAACTAATTTTCAGTTCAAATTGAAGCTTTCACCTTATTAGATTCTCAATCATCACAAACTGCTGCCCAAAAATTAAAGAAACCAACTAGATCCTTACCTGAATACCAGCATATATTTGGTAGACGGGCCAACTACAGGAGTAGACCATCTGTCTGCCGGTCAAGTTGAGCTGTCTTCCGAACTCAGGGTATCCGTAGTCCATGTCTGCAGGCAGGGCGTAGCATCCGTCCAGTTTCACGTAGTCCACGCCCCACGCAGAAAAGGTTGCCGCATCTGGAATAGAGTGATTTGTATCTTTAGCATATGTAGGTCATTAAGCTTTCCATTAGGAATTCCGCAGTAACAGCCCAGAGTTTTGGTTGGTTAGAGTGCACATACTTTTGCACTATAATATCTCTTGCGTTCTTGGATAACCTTTTGCGTGTCTACCACAGATTTTTATCGTCCAATCCTGACCAAGCCCTTAAGTGTAACTGTCCGACTTAAGACATTTGGAGCATTTTTTCTTATGTCGAACTGTGTAACTTAAGACACGCAAAAGGATAATCAATGTTGAGATTGGCCACCGTGATCGAAATTCGGTCGGGGGTTGCAGAAGAAGAAAAACTGTAACCCGGAATCGTGTTTGGCATTAATAAGTATCTACTCTATCTAGCCCATCGTCTATTAGAATAGACAAAATTTTAATACTACTTATATTATAGAGCATTATAATATTTTGCAGCTTTATTAATTATGTTTGTTTGAACTCTTTCGACCTCACAATCTCTTGAATCGTTTAAGAGATTGTTCCATTTCTCCTGAATATAAACTTCAATACCGTTGTTTTTATGTAAAGTTTTGAGCTCATAAAATGTTCGGCTTCTCTTTAACTTCAAACAAGCTTTCAAAACATCCTTATTACAAAAAATTGGTGAAAGGCGTTAATATTTACCAAGTATAGGACCAATAAGTATTTTCCAATTTAATTGTACGGGTTATTTACAGTTATGTCGATAAAAATACGTCCTTACCGAGCTTTCTCTTTATAAAATCAATATAAAACGGTTGTTATTCAATATATTTGGAACCAGATTTTCTACATTTGCCAACTCCCTATACAATTTGCAACCGAATTTATAGCTGCAACCGGCAGTATTTAAGCAACTGTTGTCTCGCAACTATTACTTGGTTTCAAGGATTACTTGTGAATTTATTTTAACAGGTACCTAATATAGTAGATCCTGGTAGTATTTGGGATTGGCTCTTCTATTGCGTAACTATTGAATATGCAGTTTTTGTATTTAATGTCTATGTTTGCGTTTTTATCGACATTTTGATCCTAGGGATTTGATGATGGACCATTTGCAACAGCGGAACTTTTATTCAGCTAAGATGTTATGATTTTGAAATACTTGATGAGACCACGAAGAAGGTGTAACCAATTAAAAAATGGTAAAAAGTATACTATGAAATACCTCGAATTTATCAAATCTACCGACAGATGGCGTTGCGTTACAAAGTAACAAACATGTTCGCACGCAGGTTATTGCATGCCTCTATAATTTCAATTATGTTCAGCCAGTTACGAAGTTAGAAATATAACTGACAGAAAAATAACGTAACATATGCGTAATTTTGGATTTGTTCATGCGTATCGTGCGTCGGTATCATACGTATGCCGTGCGTGTGGGCATTTCAATGATACAACTCTTTAGTTTGACGGTTAGTGTTAGGTGAACTCTCGATGATGTAAGTTTGAATGTTTATTTTTGGCTTCATGCCTTTCATTCATTATATTTTAGTTTTTTTTCCTTGGAGGTGTTGGCAGTCACTCCATGTAACCAGTAACAATTCAGGGCGGCTACTCTCTAAGCCCGAAGTCCGTAGTTTCGGGCGTAGTTGCGGGCGTATTCTAGTGCGTATCACTTAACCACTAAGAATTAATGACAACACGATTTGACAGTTACTGTGAAATCGTGTTGTCATTCATTCTTAGTTCGGGTTCGGAACTAATCGTAAGTCCGTAAATCCGTATCTCCAGCCCGAAACTACGGACTTCGGGTTTATAGAGTAGCTCCCTGTTTCTGGGTACTTACATGGAGTCACTGTTACTGCCTTTATGACCTCCAAAATCCAGTTTCTGGATACCGCGATATCCCTTGGTAAGACTGGTTACACGGAGTGACTGCCTCTGTGACCTCCACAATGCAGTTTCTGGGTACCACGATATCCCTTGGTAAGACTGGTTACAGGGAGTGACTGCCTTTGTGACCTCCACAATCCAGTTTCTGGGTACCGCGATATCGCTTGGTAAGACTGGTTACACGGAGTGACTGCCTTTGTGACCTCCACAATGCAGTTTCTGGGTACCACGATATCCCTTGGTAAGACTGGTTACATGGAGTGACTGCCTCTGTGACCTCCAAAATCCAGTTTCTGGGTACCACGATATCTCTTGGTAAGACTGGTTACATAGAGTGACTGCTTTTGTGACCTCCATTATCCAGTTTCAGGGTACCACAATATCCCTTGGTAAGACTGGTTACACGGAGTGACTGCCTTTTGTGACCTCCACAATCCAGTTTCTGGGTACCGTGATATCCCTTGGTAAGACTGGTAGCTAGCTGTTTTCCCTCATGTGTGTCAAAATAACGTAAACCATCACTACCTACACTACACCTACACTTTAGGTAAAAAATATCCTGACAATGGTTTTCCTGGCAGCGGAAAATCGGACTTGCTCATTCAGTCACATTCGGTACCAATATCCCCATCCGTAGTGTGAAAATACCGTACAAATTAACTTATATTTGTTCATTAGTAGCCTATTAACCGTGTTCCTATCCTAATTACTTCCAAGCGATAAGCACGCGAAATATGCACGCAATACTCAACTTAACAGTGCAGTACATTTTAAATACTTAACATGAGCAACATCAAAGGAAGTCGTCTGTACTTACTGGATGAGCCATAAACCTTGGAATATTTCGGACAGAAGAATTAGGGAATATATAGGTTATGACTATTTTATTTGCTTAATAAAATACTTATCTCACAGCTTTAAAATATCATCCCCAGCGTTGAAGATACACAGCTTTAAATAAAATATGTAATACAATATAATAAAATATATAATATATAAAACTAGTGGTCCCGACAGACGTTGTCCTGTCCGAACGTTTGCTTTGTGTCTGACGAAAAATTATAGAAATCGATTGCAGCGCCACCTACCGGGTCCAATTGTGAATCTAAACCATTCTCGAATCGCCTTGAACACATAAAAAAATCATCAACATCGGTCCAACCGTTCAGGAGGAGTTCAGTGACATACACACGTACACAAGAAATATATATATTAAGATCAGAAACATTCCGACGTGGTCCCTGACGTTAAAAGACGTTACGCCAATACTGATAGAGAACGACGCGACGATTTCGCGGAAATGATGGGTTTTCTCGATTAAAACGATCATAATTAACTAATTATCTTTTCGATCAATTTGATTCCACTTTTAGTATTATATTTTTGAATATTTTCACTTACTTGGATAATACCTAAATGTCAGAATGTATCATAGAGTTTAAAAAACCGTTTGTATTTTAATATTTGCTTTATAACTCTCTCGTCTCTTTAATGGTAATGAATTATCATACTCATTAATTACATAAACTAAAAAAACTTTTTAATATTCAAAAGCAGAAATTGCTTTCAGGTCCATGGTTCACATCATTTCACAAAGATGACTTAAAAAATACTGCGCGCATAACGATTATCTTTATGAAAACTTTCTTTTTCTTACTAGAGATTATTATTGTCTAACTTTACGGCAATTAATTAGTATGTCTTTGAAATTCAAAGCTTGGACTTTGGATATACGTACGTACCTAACTTAAAGCATTGCTGATTATACCTAACTTGAAGCATGCTTGATGCTTCTCCATCTTTTCCGAATTTCCATTTCAATGTCAGACCCATTACCCATAACCCAACCCATTTAAACTATCTAAGTTTCCATTAATTCGCCTGTTTCAACATATCTTTCATTTTCCGCGTCGTTTTCGCCATATTCTCATTAACCTTTTGAACGTCAGAGCATTCGACGTGCCCCCAAGCCAAGCCACAAATTCGCCGTACTTTTTGACACATATTTGTGTTGTTTGGCGAACAGGGCACGCGCTTGCTTGTCATGTATACGTGACAATGGCGTTCAAATGGTTAAGATGTAGCGGCATATATCGCCACATACGAATTACAAAAATTTACCTGACTTCCCGCAAACCTTACATCGCGCTATTTAAGTTCCCCGCGCGTTTTGAACATATACAACAGCCCAACAACAACCATTGGGTAGTTGCCCCCAGACACAACACCTGTCTGGCCGGAGGATCCTCCCTTCTCGATGGTGGCGGATGAAGACATCCACGTAACCCCGCACATATGGCGACTCCAACAAAGCTAAAGTACACACAACCGGTCAGGAAATAACAAGAACTATTGCCCACACACAACGTTGCGCAACCCTTATAATACAACGTTACTTGACGTTCAAACCCGATGTTACCCGAACTCACCCGACGTTACTCGAAGCTCTAATACTTTTCCTAACATCCTATGAATTTATATCGGTATTAAAAGTTGTATTAGGTCATTCGCGTTGGTACATCGAATAGCTAATTTCGATATGTAGGCTAAGTTGAGACATGGGTCTATTGTTGTGTCGTAAGTTATCGTATATGTATTTTTAAGTAGTCTGATTACAAATGCGCTGTTTCACGTACATATAATATGATATATGTTTCTTGGCTTGAAAGTCTCGACTCGTAAAATCTTTAGGAGTGCATTCCAATGACGTTATATAGTCGTGTGACTTCGTTCTTCTCCTAAGCAATCTACTGGCATTTACTAAGGCATTATGGTCGGACAGCCATCTCTTTAAAACTAAGTTTTAATATTAGATATAACATCGCTCTGGCGATATTGCTACGAATATTTAATCTTAGTTAATTTTAAATCAACTATCATTTAGAACATTATGTTTTAGGCAGTAAATTTCAACTACCGATTAACTTAAACCAGTCAATCCCGTCACTTCTAACTGGTTTCCCGATTATGTCATCAGCTTAAAACGACCAATGAGAAAGTATGAAAATTTGTGCAAAGAAAAAGTACATATATAATGGCTACTTTATCACCTCCTTATCATTGAGTGAAACTGGAGGATGAGGACCTTCATACTGTTCGTTAAACTGTGAATTTGCGTACTATGGTCGTTTTTTTTTTTAATTTCCAGCACCGTAATGTCTGATTACTTGACCCTGAGGCCAAAACTACACCCCAAACTTTTAACCAATAAGAACACGGTGAACACAGTGTGCTGTATTCCTATTGGTTAACGAATTTGAAACAAACTCCAGGGCCAATGTAATCAGAGTTTTCTGTAATTCTAACGTTGGACTGGCAATTTGAGCACTTAGTGCAGCTCAAAGCACCATGTCAGACTTAAAACCTTTCTACATGTTCACTTTTATCGAATTTGGAAAATAAATATCATTTATCAATAAAACAGTTAATAAAAATAATGTTTACCTCCAGCAAGATGGCCGACCACTCCAGGGTATCCCGCGCATGTGAAGTTGCCGTAGTCCTCATAAATGCCGAATTTCAGTCCTTTGCTGTGCACCTGGGAACAAAAGACATCATAATTATTCTCCGACATCTTGCTCTTATTGTACAAGTATCCAATTTTTTGGGGGTCTTATACTTATACAACAGAATAAACGCAATATCTCTTAAGGGGTCATTGTACTCATCATTATGAAAAACCTTTTACTATGGGACGAACCACAAAATAGCGAAAAAAAAACAGCTGTTCAGTACATTTTGTCGAGTTATGCGCACAGACATGTATGGGGGAGACGATTTTCTTTTCGCGATTTCAGTGTTGGTCCCATAGGAAAAGTTGATCATATCCAAACCATAATCTATATCCGTGCCAAATTCCATCAATGGCCTGAAGTCTCGCCATAGTTACCGATAGCCTACCGACCGAATTCGATCGATAAGTCCTAAGGCCACCCGTACACAGTCAATATCGATCGCGATCCACGGCAGATAGTTGATTTTGATCGTGGATCGCTTTCGAGATTGACTGGGTGATTGACTTAGGACTTATCGACCGAAATCGGTCGGTAACCGATCGGTATCGCCAGGGCCAGAGCCTGCCAGGGTTGCAGAATTTGTTCGAAAGAGTCACCGTAGCCCTGGAACGCAAAAGGCTTTAGAAGGAACACGAATGGGTTTTAGTCAGTAAGAGTCTGACACGCCCTTCCACTCCACCCAGAGCGGAAGAAGTCATTTGATGATTTCTCACCCTTAAAAAAAAGCCGATCGGTAACCATGTCCAGTCAGATTGACTGCAATGAAATAGAGAGGAAACCTATACGATTGAATATATGTACGTCAACGCTACAAAGCAATTTCTTTGCGTGTGAACAAATGATATTCCTCTCACTTTGATCTCTGATATACCAACTAGTTAAGTACCTATAAGTTCTCAGGCTAAACTACAAGACATGCAGGGGGTTAGAAGTTCACAGAGTAGCATAGGTCACAATCACAATGAACTGTTTCTGAGAACGCACAATTTTCCTAATTTGACCTTTCAAATCACGGAATGGTAAGCCAATGACCTTCTGCATATCTTTTTATCCACAAAACAAAAAAAGTATCGGACGATGAGTATTTATCACCAACTTTTTACCAAATGTCCTCTTAAATCAAGTGATGCTCTTTTGTTTCTTATTTCTCCACATCACTGCTCTCAAATAAAACAAATGACTGCAAAAAGAATAAAAAACGCTTGCAATAAAACCTCAACTTTTTGCGTGGTCCAAAAAACTTGAGCTAGCAGTGTGAGCATAGACCTTAATTCTTTTATTGTTAGATAATGTGGTACATTGTTACGAAATCATTTGCAAAAACTATAATAGTCCAAGATCCCGGAGCCCCCAGCCGTTTCTTATTTTCTCAGTAACAAAATGTGTGAGATATATATGTATGTAAAGTGTTAGTACGTACTTTGAACGTACGCATATCTGCTACCTCGGGCCGACGGCCAATTTAAAGGTATCATTCATAAACGTTACGATTGTATCCCGGGATTTAAGAAATTGCTATTAAGGTACTTAATGCGCTTTGAATACATTTGAACGCAATGATTATATTGAAGAATCTTTTTATGTTTTTAGAGTTCCGTACCTACTAAAACTGTTAAATTAAATAGCTTTGTTTTCCCACAACTCTTTCTTCTTTTGATTCTTCAAAACAATAATCTGTAACTATAAATAATCAAAGTCCAGTTCATGTTTTTATAATCCCAGGTTTTAATCGTCATAATTCCATTTATGATTCCGGGATTTTACAGGAGGTATTATCAGCTCTATGTTACTTACTTCCACGAACATTAGGTAAATATAGTCTACTTATTCCGATCTCTGCTGATGAGTGATGCTGATGATTTGTTACTGAGAAAATACGTTATATCTGGGGGCTTTAGGATCTTGCTCTATATCATTAGACATGTAGATTGCCGGAGATCACGGGTCTCTCTGAACAAGTCATTCACTCCAAAACCACAAGGCTAGTAACTATATCTATAACATTTTATTCGATATAGTTAACGATTATTTTCTTGAGATTGATCGATTGTTATAGAGCGTTTTGGCGGTTCAAGGGCATAATATAAAGATACTGTGTTATATAAATTCTTTATTCTACATACATTCTTTTGTGTTGATTGTGTTGTGTAATGGAACCTTGTATTTTGATAAATCTATCGTGAGCTTTCAGAATATATGATTGCTTTTTGGAAAAGCCATTCTTTGTTAACTATTATTAAAGAATCAAGGCGAATTGACCGTGACGCAGAAAGATTTGCCTTAACTAGGATAATAGAATCATTTTCGTTGAAGATTTCAGCCAAATACATCTATACTTATTTTAATGGTTGGGGCTAGCTTTGAAATGCTCATGCATAACAGCATTAACCTTTTGAACGCCAGACCATAAACGCATCGGCGTGGTTCAGACGCCAAGCCACAAATTCGCGCTATTTTTTGTCACATATTTGTGATGTTTGACGTACAGGGCACGCGCTTGATTGTCATGTATACGTGACAATGGTGTTCAAAAGGTTAAAAAGATCTCATTTAGCATCTACCGAAACGCACTGAGCCCGCGTGATGGGTTACGGCCGCTGTCACACAGACGAGGTATGTGTCCGAGCAGTAGAAATATTAAAAGCTGGTTACGCTTATGCTCATGATTTTACCTATTATCTTTTATGTGACAAACCTATATATTACTGTTATTTTGTATATGTCAACGGAAAATTGCAGACTCCGTGAGACTGTAATAAATCTTGATTACATTATAATTTCTCGATATTTTATGATATTTTATCCCATCCAAATTCCCTAGTTTCCAATATGTCTAAGTTTTATTTAGAAAAAAATAGTTTTCAATTTTACGCGAATTTTTACAATCTTACGGCGTTTTCCATTTTCCGGTGACATATGTACATAAGTCAATAGTGAATAGGTTACTTCTAGGCAAGCGTGCTCCATCGTCAAGCACATCATGCTTAAACCAGGTGAGATTGTGCTCAAACGCGAGCCAAAAATATTTAAAAAAGTGGGTTTATGGACGATAGTTAAACGTGACAACATCATAACAAAACATTGTTGAAATTATCGTAACGTTACAATGAGAGTAACGTTACAATGAGTCATCCTTTTTCGTGAGTGCAGCTGGCGTTCATCGATTTATTAGACGTTGTCACGTCAAAAAAACTGGTAACATTGTTCAAAAATCACACATGCTACTAGCGAGAATCCTTACGATTCTCGCTAGTAGCATGTGTGACTAAATTATATATTTACTCAGATAATGTATCACCGTTCAAACACAGCCGGTTAGTTAAAATAGCTTATAAACTGCAGTTCAAGGGTCAGTAGCGTTCGCATTTAACTGTAATGCGTTAACAATGTTTAATTTTATCTTACAACTACTTAAAAGCAGAAACAAAAGAAGGGTGTACCTTGAACTTTTCACAGAGGAAGTATTATTAAGTTGTGTCAAAACATTTTAGTAATTAGATAAATGCTTTATACGATGTTTCCATGTGAAGTATGCCTGTGTATATGTTATGAATGCATGGGCGTGCAGTAGGCTACAGTAAGGGTAGGCCAAAACAAAAAACTCACCACATTATTAAGGGTTGAAATCACGATACTGACGCGGACGATGCGAATTTTCGTCGACGAAAATTTTTTTGTTGGTCTTTATGTCAGGGCTGGCCTACCCTTACTGTAGCCTACTGCACCCTCATGTACAAATGTATATGCCAACGGACAATAACAAATTCCGTAAGATTATAAAATACCTTGAGAGATAATAAACACCCGATAAATTGTGAACGGAACTTTTCTTCTACAATGATAAAATTAAAAGTTGATAGTACACTGTGAACTGACAGAGAGATTAATAACCATAGAATTTTGATCTAGTTAATTTAAAAAAAAGCGAATTAGGAATTATGTTTATTTTTTTTAAAACTAAGTTCTCATGTATATGTCACCGGAAAATTGCAAAAGCCAAAAAATTGTAAAATATCGCATGATATTTTAAACATTTTTTTCATAATAAGACACGGATATATTGGAAACTTTTGTATTTGGATGGGATTTATTGTACACAAAACGATTTTTTCATAATATATCGAGAAATTAAAATTGCAATAAAGATTTATCACAATCTTAGACGAAGGTGGATTTAATTTTCAATTTATATTAGACTAGCCATTGCCCGCGACTTCGTACGCGAATATTCCGTTTTTCCCGTTCCCGTATAAGCCTATAGCCTTCCTCATGAATTTGGCTATCATTTACAAAATTATTTTTTCAAATCCAACCGGTAGTTCCAGAGATTAGTGCGTTCAAACAAACATACTTTTCAACTTTATTATATTATAGTAAGTATAGATAATAGATAATGAGTTGGATTAAGAGTAGGATAAATCGTAAAAGAAAGTAAAGAATAAGAAATGAAAGTAAACAATACAAACGCACAATTACAAGCATAAACATTACAATACTCTATCATAAAGAAAATCTACAACACAACAACTTTCTAGCGAAACTGCCTATTCTGCTACGATATTCACTTTCCTTATATGCATAACGTATATACAAAGAACATGTAAATATACATTTATTTTCACAAATATATAATTAACAATTTATGACGTGTGTCTCGTTGGTTTTATAATATTGTACTCTCGTTTCAAATTATATGAAACAGATCGAATCATAACAGAACTTTGAAACTGATTTATGATTTGTTAATACTGAAACTGCACCGGTTATTTTTCTTAGCTAAAGCTAAGAAAAGCAGATTTTTTTAAAAACAAATACCTTTTATCTAAGAAAAATACATAGCAGTTTGACATAATATATTCTATACAAAAGCTGACAAATCGCCGTTTTAATTCCGCAGATGAAACTTATCTAGCTATTGAAAAATTTGTTCTTAGGTTACTGATATTCAGAGGGCCTATCACGAATGTGTTGACGTATATAGTTGGCGCCAGATAATCGTGGAATAACGGTCATTGACCCACCTACAATTATTGACATTTTTAATTTGAAAAACGGAATTAATGACACAAAGCTGTCCCGAATCATCATCTCTCGTGATCCTTAACATTGTCTAATAATGAAAAACGATTCATATTTAATTGTTCAGGTACCTATGAACAGTTATTAGGGAAAGGTCAATATACTTTATTCCACATTTATCTGGCGCCTACTATAGTAACTTTACAGTATCGTTAACGTAAGAGAATTTTGAATATTAAAAGTACAACCCCGTAGTATTTTGGTTTAATTATTTGCGACATACTTATAAAATTTGTATCATACAAAAATATTTATGTAGTAAGTATCAAATTCAAATAAATATTATATGCGAAACGAGTATGACGTCAAATTTTACTATAACTTAGTAAAATTTGACGTTACGTTACTATACATCAAAAAAATTCGTGAAAGCCCCCCTGTACCCGATACAAAAAAAAATTATCTTGTGTGACGTGGAATTAAGTTTTGTAGGAAAAAAGACACCTATTCATTCAAAAGTCAGAGGAAGGCCTACCTTCCTTGGACTTTTTCCAGACTGTAATCAGTTCTCATGGAGACATCATAAATCACAGGTTTTTGTACAAGATGATACCTCACAAAGAATGGGATCGCAGCTTAATCCATGTACATGTAACAAAGATGACATGTAAGGTAGTTAGTATGTCGTACCCGTCGGCCTATTGCGCAAACCCGTGGGAAAAGCCTTTGACTCCGTTTCGAAACATACGATGTGCCGCTGGAAACCTATAATGGCTTCCTTTATCTTCTCCGCCTTGATTTCGTATTATAGCGGTACTATTTATTCTAGGTCTTTCTAATAAGAAATACCTAGAATAAATAGTACCTCTATTATAGTAATAAAAATAATAAATAAATATTTATAATAATTTATATTTATTTATAATTTTTATTACTATTTATTTTCGGTTAGGGTTGGTTTCTGATTCGAGAATTTGATGTCTAAATGTAATTTTGGATGAGACCTTGTCAAACTTTTAAATTTCGAATTCTCAAATCAGAAATCGATGGGAAACCATAAGGATGGCGATTATTGAAGAAACCTCCTCGTACTGCAGTTTTTATTGATTTATTAAAGCTAAGTATGGTAATCAAAAGGATTATAAGTCTCGCAGAAAGGTATGTATAGTGATTGCTTACTTATTTTAATAATATATTAAATTATTAATTTTGATGTGACTTTAAAATAAATTTAAAGTAGCTATTGTGAGAAATAACTTCAATATCTCGACACTAACAACTCGATTGAATGCCCAAATCGAGTTCTCATAGTGACAATATCACCTCGATTGGATTGGGACAGGTCGGTAGGCTAGGCTCGTTAGGCGCTAGGCCTCGCCGATAATCACTACCATTATTTATTGCTTCCTCTGAGCAAACAACCTGTTTATTTGCAATATATCTCGTTCTACTTGGAGCCAAAAGTTCGAGCTTATTTGCATGCAACAAATCTAACTGCGGTTATGGATAAAAGTGTCGTAGCGAATATACTTCTTCCTAATATAGATTAGTGGCGTAGCTAGCAAGGGTGCGGATATTGTGGTGTCACCCCAGAGACTTTTGGCTGTTATTATTATATTACTGTGAAAGCGAGTCAAGCGATAGCCCTTGCCTCCACTCCTTGTGATGGCAGGTACGGTCACCCATGACTTCGAGAGGAGATCAACTTGGTGCAGATTTTTCATGACACCCCAGCCCCCTCTAACTGCGCCACTGTATGGGTTCTAGACTTCTTAATGACTATGTTGTTGACTAAGCACAGAGTACCTGTCGCATAAGTCTACACTGCAGAATTTAAAATGATTTATTTATAATGACCAAAAAATTAACTGCTGTATTTGTCAGTAAAAAAGTCGTGTGGTAATTTTGTTGTCACTAATTTTAGTCAGACAATGATTCATAATGTGTCCTTGATATTAAATGTAGCAGTTTTTGCCCTGCTCCTGGCATTCCGTTTTATACAAATATTTGATACCTAAAACTATTCGAGAAAAGAATTGATTAATAAAAAAAAAAATGGCGTCTACCACTGTCGACCATTTCCAACATCCGGTCATAAAACAAACAAAATAAACGTACTCCCATTCCAAAGGAATCTGTCTCGAAAACTTAATCCAATTTAAAAAGGTCACATCATTGTGTTATTGCGAACTCTTTTGTTTCAGACCTGACACTCAGCGAACGCGTGGGAACCATCTGATCCTACCACGAAGGTCTTAAGATAAGTCGCGAGATAATAAAGGTATGTGTAGCTAACGTGTCAGTTATTGTCCGACTGTATTGTTGCCCCGTTCACATAAATGTAAGGGCTTTTCTTACAACACTATTGTAACAACGATTGCAAATGTAGTAAAAAGTTGCAGCTGAATGTTTAAGATACCTCAGTTTTATTGTTACGATTGACCTTATGTTTCTTGTATGTAGGTAATCTGGTTTCTTGTGACCGTTTTCGTATGACCTGCTCAAGTGCTCGTGTTGTCGAAACTCGAATTGACGAAGAGACGTGGCCTTAAAAGGGATTCCATTTTTGATGTGCGGTAATAAAGATGTGTGACGTATCTGGGCCAGTCATAATTATGTTTATCTGACTGATAATGATCACTCCTTCTCTTCATGCAAATGTTGTAAGAAAACCGGAGTGTTACAAGTTGCAAAGCAGCCTTTTATATCTACAACTTTTCAACCGTGCGTGTTGAAATTCTCAAATCAGTTGTATGTTGCAGTTTTCGTAAAATTGAGCTTTCACGGATTACTCCAAAATAAGTTGGTAATGTGTAGTTCATCAGTTGAGGACAAATTTAAGTAAATAAATAAAGGTCTTTGCATTTCAAAGTAAAGCTGAAATGTACGCAACGATCCCTAAGAGCAAGTGCGAGTTGGACTTGCACACGAAGGATTCCGGACCATAAGCCGAAAAAAACTTGTTTCTTATTAAGTATTTGTTGTTATAGCGGCAACAGAAATACATCATCTGTGAAAATTTCAACTGTCTTTGCATTTCAACGTAAACCTGATATGTACGCAACGATCCCTAAAAGGCGAGGCTACCAAACTTGATTCTTGACACTACTGGGATTGCGGACATCGACGAGGTGAAAAACTGGTGACAAATAGTCATTGTTAATTACTTTTGTTGGTAACACCTTACTTACGAAAAAAAAAAGTTAATTGTCTATTCGGTAATACTTACAGCATTGAACATAAATAGACGTGGGTAGACACTACATGTTATATACCTACTACTGTCTAGTTGTTTTGTCAAGAAAATTACCATGACCTCTCTATGCATACCTACAATTAAAAAAAATTAACCAAGTGCATGTTGGACTTGCAAAGGGTTCCGTACCATAAGCCGAAAAAAACTTGTTTTTTGTAACTTGTTTTTGTAAAACTTGTTTTTTGCCTCCTTTTTTTTATTTAATTTAATTTTTATTATAAGTTGTTATAGAGGCAACAGAAATACATCATCTGTGATGATTTCAACTGTCTAGCTATCACGGTTCATGAGATACAGCCTGGTGACAGACAGACAAACAGACAGTGAGTCTTAGTAACAGGGTCCCGTTTTTACCCTTTGGGTACGGGTTTTTACCCTTTGGGTACGGAACTCTAAAAAGTAATTGACTCAGTTTGAAAAGGTTAAACTGTGTACCTACCTATTACGACGTGGGTACCTTGTTAGCAACATAAAGTGTGGGTAGGTATCTATTGTTGAGTAACCTTTATTATGCTTTGATAAGCTTTTAAGAGATCATTAATCAATTACGATGTTGAAGGGTTTAATAAAGAGTTAATTGCTCAAAGCTCACTCGAGTGCACGAAATTACTTTGACTAGTTGTCAACTATTTAAGAAATCATGACACTTTATGTGCTTGACATAGTTTACTTCAATTTAGAGCTAGCAATAAAACAAGACTAATGAGCAGTAGAATTTCAGCTGTACACACTACATTAATGGATCAGTTACTAAATTTATTTGTAGAAGGGCTTCTGAGGGACTCGTGGTTAAATAACATTAGCCATACCGATCGATTTTTAAGGTAAAGTAACGCTTGCTACTTTGCGGAACTCCCTTAGAGCAAGTCACAACCTTCAAGTATCTGGGCCATTGGGTTTCCGAAGACCTTAAAGACAACCTGGATATAGAGCGTGAGCGCAGAGCGTTGGATGTCCGCTGCAATATGTTGGCTCGCAGATTTGAGAAATGCTCGACGTAAGGCTGCGCTGTTAAGAGCGTATTGTCAGTCGTTTTATACATGCAATCTGTGGGTCAACTATACTCAAAGGACATACAGCGTTCTGCGAGTCCAGTATAATAATGAATTCACGGTGTTGTTGGGGTTGCCGCGCTACTGTAGTGCATCATGTTCGCGGAGGCGGAGATTGATGGTTTTCATGCCATCATGCGCAAGCGTTGCGCCTCCGCCATGCGTCGGGTACGCGCCAGCCCCAACATACCTGGGAGCTATAGCGGACAGATGGGACAGCCCCATACTGGGGCATTGGGTAAGCCTGCATGTGAGTTTAGTGTGTTATATAACTGTATTTTTTTCCGGTAGTTATAAGTACTAATACTAGTTTCTAAGTTTTTGTATACTAACCAATAAATGAACTCTGTCTGAATTAAAAGATTTTTATTTTATTTTATTTTTTATTTATTTTGTAAGGTAAATTCGTGATTGGATAACAATTATTACATCTGGAGCTCCGGGTCTTAGAAAGCACGTTATGCATTTGATACCGGCTTTCATTCTATGGGACAGTTGTTACGGGAACTCCGAAGTTTTACAATCGCTCTTGTCAAAGAGTATCGGTCAGCTAAGCTGTCATGTGTCTTGTTAAAACTTTTTTACAATAAATACAACCGACTTCCAAATAAAAACACTACAAAGTCTAAAATAACTTTAATTTCGGAAATCGGTGTCTTTTAGTTTTATTTGATAAGGATCAAATAAAACTAAAAGACATCGATTAGCGCAACTTTCTGATGGTGTAATAGTAAACGGTGTTTCTTTTTTCAAATCAACCGGTTCGATTCCTGGCTAGGAATATCGATTTTTCAAAAATCCAATAATGCAGTTTTAGTTTTCATCAAAGTCGGGCTCGAGACTCCTTTCAGTGTTTTTCGCTAATCCTCATTGTTTCGGATTTGGCCATCCAAGCACACGTTAAAAAATGCACCTTGTATAGTTATGTCCCTAATAAGGATATCGTTTTAAAATAGTTGGCAAACAGTCATAATTCATAAAGCACGGGAACGTAATACAAAATAATTTCTCATGCAAACTGACAGCTGTCAGTCAAGTCTACGCGTCGGATGCGCCTGCGCTGGCCGCAGTGTCAAGGTCACGCGTACATCACCCGCGAAACGTTGACGCGTGAGCGACAGTACAATGTTATGTATTGTGCTATGACTATGACACTAACTACTTTGCAATTTATCTGGGTTATGGGAACATAGACTGCACTATTTGTCTCCAAAACGTAAATACCTTGTAGGTAATATTACCTATTTAAGGTAGCACAACACTACCACTCTTATAGAATATGGCAATATTGACAATCACATAGGAATGTCGCTATGGCCGACACACAACAAGTTGTATCTTAATAAAATAATACTTACTGGCTACGGTGGACTTATTCATTTCATACCGAACCCGAAGGCGTCCTGCTAATTAAGAAACAACAACCTACTAGGCATTTAGGAGAATTTCATATGCATGAAGATTACCGTATTGTTTTTTTGCCAAATATAATTAATGACTGGAATATTTAGTGCAAGCGCGTTGTCCTGGTCAACCACATATTGTCCAGTGCATGCTTTTTTTTGCCTGACTCCTTCCGCTCTGATCAAGTGACCCGGTTGGTTGGAAGATTTTGATTTATCTGTTTAGGGTCGACATATTTTTAAAGTTAAAGTTTCAAAAGTTATTATCAAAAGCGCTGAGAACCCCTGTGCGTAGATTTGGCTCTAAAAATCTTCAAGATTAATTTCCTGCCTCGAATTTATCTTTCAAGTTAATATCGTATTGCATTGTAATCACTTCTTCTTTTGTGACCCTTTTATGATGGGGGAATCATCAAATGACTTCTTCCGCTCTGGGTGGAGCGGAAAGGCCTGTCAGACTCTTACTGACTAAAACCCATCCGTGTCCCTCCAAATGCCCTTTGCTTTCCAGGGCCGCGGTGACTCTTTCGAACAAATTCCGCAACCCTGGCAGGTACTGGCCCTGGCGGCCCAACGCCGGTAGGCTTACACTATGCAGTGCGTGCTAAAGTGTCCCAAGTACCCATACACCTGTTCTTTTGAAGATATAATATCTAAGCACGTGGCCACCTACTGGGCCAAAGTCATTTAAAACATCGACTCAGACTCAAAAAAAAGCTTTGCACCCAAATAAATGCCTTATTCAATAAAAATTACCACTTTCTAGTTGCTAACTAGATTGGACTTTGCCCCTAGCATGTAGGTAAAAGACGAATCTGATGATGGTCCCCCCTTGATACCGACCGGCCGTAACAAACGAGAGATCCATGACACGATTTCATACAAAATGACGGTGTGGAGAACGAATTCGTCTCGCCAAAGGGTAATGTGTTCCCAACGAGGTGAAGCTTTGTCCGACAATGTAGAACATAATTCATGTGGACATTAATTGATTATGAAGTGGTTAGGATTTATTTATTTATTTATAGTTAATTAAAACGGCACAGGTCCAATTACATTAATTAACATAGAATTATAAAAATTAAAATAAAATAAGCATTCAAATAACATACAGTACAAAAATTAAATTCAAAGATATACAATTCGTGGATAAAATTATTAATAATTATTTGATTAAATGGTTTAATAAATTAAATACATCATAAACTAACATGTAACAGTGGACACCCTCGCATATTGTCTCTCACAGAACACCAGACAAGCACGCATTAATTCCTTCCATTCATCAGCAAACACATCACATTCAGGATTGTAGTGTTGAAGTGGTATTTTATGACAAAATTATAGATGCGTGCACGCTTTTTATTATTTACATAGTCTAGTGGGGAATCGTGCAGGAATTTGGAGTGTTAGTTTGAGTTCTTAGAGTACGAATAGGTACAGGGAACGAGAAATACTAACTGAAACCTGAGAATTTGTGAGCAGAGGCCCTTTTGGCACAATAATGTCATTTTCTCTTTGTAAAGTGCTGTTCGTTTTATTAACTGTACCAATAAGCGTTATTTTCTTTCTATTAGATACTATTTAATAAATAATAATAAAAAAATCATTGGGGTCAGTTCCACTTTAACAGTTAAAAGAAAGATATCAAGAAATGCCGCCCAAGAAAAAAAAAAACTTTTTCAATCTCACAGAGATCGTTTTTCATTCAAATCGAATAATTTCCTATCCAATGAAAGCGTGAAGATTCCGCAATGGTAAAAACTATTGAAAAGTGAGTCTGTTTCCGTGTTAACGCACACCGTGCAATTGCCTGTTAATTGGCGTGCACTTGGCCCAGATATTGCCAAGTTGGGCGTTGGCCGTTTTTTACACTTTTACCACGACCTTCAGGGCAGACTTTTGGTAGTTTTTCTCACGGTGAGCGATGCAACGACATTGAACCGAATCTGTAACGCGTTCTCGTATACAATTATGTGATTTATGAACATTCATTCTGCATGGAGAGAAGTTTTACGAGCGTATTGGCCAAAATGTATGTTATATTGTTTGTGCCACTTTTTATTTGCCTCCATCAATGACAATAGGTAAGTAGCGCGTGCAACCACAAACAATTTGCATAGACAATGAATTACACTAATCTCGTACACCCACTGCAAAATCAAAAATTAAGTATGTGTATACCGCGCCTATTCTGAACAGCTCATGGGCAATGTGACGCTATTTCGGCAGCTCAAGCCAGGCTATTTCTGCTCACAAACCAAGATCAATGTGATCAACGCTCAAATCGGGTAAACTGGAGCAAGGCTATGAGAATTACTTGTGGTTTTGCTGATCATTAGTTGATTGTAAATTGTTTTGTATGTTGCAACATGTTCCAAAACTTTACGAGCAAATTTTTGTTAAAAGTCAGGGTGGATTCAATAAACATTTTTTTTTGATATAGCACTCATGTGTGTCCATTGTTTCATAATTGAAAGAAAACATCTGTGATAAGGAACACAAGAAAAATTGAGAGACGTGTAATTTAGAATATAAACAACACATTCCAGAGGTAAGATCATCCATTCTACATTAAGAACATAGACGGTAAATTACTTGATCTTTTCATTGCTTGTGAGGTTGGTCTTGTTAAAAGTTCAGCAAGCATAGATTGTGTAGTTTGTACATACCTGGCTATAAAATCTCTAGCATCAACATTTCATCATAAAGCTTAACACAAAGAAGAAAGTCAGAAATTAATTGAACGTATAATTTACAGTAGAAAATATTGTTAACAAGGTCGTCAAGATGAACAAGTAAATTGAGGAAACGTAACTTTACGTTGCAAGACGTCCATATACGTTGTAAGAGCATATTTTATACATTTAAATGAATACACTGGCAAAGAAAACAAATTTTTCATCAACACAAAAATGTATCATGGTGATATATTTTTTATGTTTGTGCCTCTTTAACAACTGTTGATCACTTTCATATCATCTTATAAATAATATGTATCTAAAAACAAAAACTAACAAGACAAATGGTGCTAAGTTTACACTTTCTGGCCCTAATCTTTGAGTTGGTGTACGAAACTCTTTAATAATATTAAACCGAAAATCTGATAACAATATAAAAGCTACTACTGACAAACCATTTGAATTTCAGGAAGCTATTAACCCAATTAGGTTATTAAATTTCCAGACCTAAACTAACCTAGTTTGTCAGAATCACAAAGAAAGTTGAAGCCACAAGGCAATTTGCAGCCTCCCATCCGTAACTTTGTAAGTCTCGTCTAGAAAACGATTCGGTGGCATCACGGACGATTTGGTCGTAGGAAAGCAGGTTAAGAGGCCTAGATCTCACTCTTAGATACAATCTGCATGCCATTTTGTGGGCAGAATCCGTGATATGACGACTGTAAATTTAATAGTGCGTAGCATTTTATTCTGTATTGTTTAAATATAAGAGGGTTAATAGCGTAACATTATGGATGATAGGAAGATAGGAAGCAATATAAGAAGAGTAACTTATGCTCGGGAAATGCAAGCGAATGCTAAGAGAAAGCTCAGTTTTGTTATATCTATGTTACGCATATGATGTTTAGTAAACATTAAATTTTATGCAACGAGTCTTAAATATGCTGATAAATGTTAGTATTATGTAAAATACTGATATTTCTTCCGAGATGGATACAACTTTGTTCAACAAAAGGCCATCCTTGGAAGTGAAAGAAGTTGGAAGTGATAGATTGTCGTAGATAAAATTGCAAAAAGGGATCCATATTTTGAAATTTTCCGTTTACCTTCCATTACTCGAAATGAAATAGAAGTATCCAAAAAGCAGCAACGAGATTTTGTTAAGTTCCTGCAGAAATCTAGTTCATAGATTAACAAGCTACTTTTCAGGGGCAATAAGCGAATTTCCTAGAGAACTAGGTACAAAATAGTATGGCCCAAACTATGGGAACCAACTCAACAGAAACCAATGAATTCGCACATATTTTAGCGTCAAATGCGTATTTATTGTGTATCCGAACGTCAACCTGTGATGAGGTAGTTGTATAATATATCGAAACAAGAAAATTAGTTACAGCCGATAGATAAACCGTTTATAACCGGGAAAGGGATGTGTTTTTAAATCATCTTAATGTAAAAAGTTGAAGCAATTATAGTAAGTGTTGCAAGTAGTACTTAAATAAATTAATTGTAATTTTCTTTTAATTAATTTAAATGTAAAATTCAGTTGATGAAAAGCTTCTCATGACAGAAATAGTTTTTCTAATACTACAATTCCTTGATACTTAATTGATTTAATTTAAATTGAGACATTGGCTCCAAAACTTTGTACTCCATGTAGATTTACATTCTTTTGTGTTTTATTATTCGGTCAATGCACTGTAAGTAAAATGTGCTAAAAATTGTTTAAATAAACCAACATTTGCCAACTTGTCGTAAATAAATAGACCAAGTTTATTCACCTTAGTTTTTAGGTGAAGTTTAAGGTGACAGATGTTTGCATTAGAAATGAAGAGGACAATATATTTGTTTGGGTTGATAATATCAACTTTGTGGTGTACTTATAAAATATAAGAGAAACTTGATGTTGCGCTTTTCATATATAGGTACTGTTTACGACTGAAAAGTTTAAAACAGTGAAGGAAGAAAGGAAGATAAAAGTGTTGCTATTAAAATAAGATCCAAACACAAAGCTGAATAACTGCTAATAATTTCAATCAATAATAATGAAATATGGCAATAAATTAATTAATAAGTAACAATCAAGTTGTCTTGACGGACTTTAATTTTGACTACTATTATGGATCAAACAAAGACATCCATTTATCTTCAGATTGCGATGAAAGGCTCGCTTAAGAGAGATGACAACGCAGTTAACAGACTACAATCTAAACTCATTTATCAAATGCACCTAAATTAATACAATTGCTAATAACTTGCCTATTTATTGCACATTAGATCCAATAAATACATTATCAGAGCTATAGTCGATGCAATAATACCAAATGTGGAAGATTATGTACTCAGAATGCTAATTTTGTCCGATATCGTAAATAAGCCGTTAAGATAACCTTTTTGCTTTGAGAGAAAAGAAAACTGCAAGAGACAAACGTGTATTCTGATCGGATTGTAACTTTTTTTTATCTCATTGCTTTTAGGAAGAAGGAAAACCCAAATAACCATTATTTTTCTTTTGTATTTAGACCATCAAGATAGGAGAAATAACAAAACCCAAAGTATTACTATAAATCTGAACAACCAAATATGCGACCGTCTCAAAAGTCTGAAGCAGTATTTAAGCTCAATATAACTCAAACGAATTTTAAGGTCTCCAAAGACATGAGCAAAGATTTAAATAATGTAAGGACTTTTCCTGAAGCTAACTTAAGCAAATTAACGCAACCATAATTTTGAAGTTAGGAGCACGAAACCTATTTGTGTTCTTTTCCAAGGCTTCGTACTGCGTAACTTTCTCTGAATTCGATAATGTACCGGATAACGATTCGATTAAAACGACAATGAACGTGTCGACGAAAGTTTCGAGAGTAAAATAGAGTAAATTTGAGCAGAATAAAGTAATTGCAAGTAAAATAAAGTGAATGATTGCGAATAATTGAACTAAAATATTTGAGCTTTTGTTATAGACAATGTAATAGATGGACTATTGCTTGGACAATGTAATAGATGGACCACTACTTTCACTTGGACGAGTTTGGATGAATGTCGGATTATAAAAACATGTTTCATAGATTTAGTGCACTGCTATTGAAAGTAATCTTTAATACTATACAACATGCATGTTTGCAGTAGAAAACAAAATAGTATGTACATATGTGTTCGCAGTACAAAACAAAATAGTATGTATGTCTACCTGACAAAATTGTATACGGAATCATATCGATTTTGGACACAAACAATAAATAAGACATAGCGCCCAATGTGGCACGTAACCATTTAATTGAAGTTACTCCTCTGCAGAAAATCGAAAGAACCTCCACCTTTACCAATAATTTACTAATCAATCGGCTAATAACTCATAAACGAGTGATACCAACAGACAATTCTAGATGACAGTGATTTATACACTCGTGCCGACAATTAGCGTCATGAAGTCTCGACGTCCACTGAATTACACGGTAACATAGCTTTACAGAACATTCAGTGTGTAAAAGACAATGACTTAGCGGTTTTCACATCTTTTGACGTCTTTGTACTCGTTGATGTAGTTAAGAAAGATAAAAAGTTTTTACTGATTTTATAAAGAAAAGTGACGTTTGTACAGATTAGTTAAAAGATGCCATCTCGGTAGCTTTAGATAGAGTAGTAGATGTAACTATCTACTTCAACGCAGAAAAGGAAAACTATATAGTCTAAATATACTAGGAGCATTTTCAGTAAGGCTCGCTTTAAGATGTTAAACAAATTGAGGTTGATGACAATGTTAACAATGAAAATGATATTAATGACATTTTTAATATACAAAACAGTTTGTTAATTGACTTTACAAACAGATTTACAGCCGTAAAAGACCGTTAATAAGCGGTTTTATTTTCACAGTTCAAACAAGATCTCGTGCCCAACATAGCGCTAACTTATTAGCAGTAGTGAGTGCAAATGTCTTAAGTAAATATATCTTAATCTTAGCACTTATCCTTGGACACATATTTGATTAACTGGACACAGACATACGAAGTGCTGATTACATTGGATTAACGGTGATGCTGCGAGCAATCCATCATGGGCTTTTATGAAAACAAATATACTTTCTAACATCAGTTCTATTAATTGGCGTTGTCTAGTCTAACTGTAGCCCGTTATACATATTTGTGTTATGATTGAGGTGTATGGAATTTAGGGTACCTAGACACGAACCTGTGAATGAAGGAGAATGTCACTGATTGTTTTATAAATACTTTTTTTTTACTCTGTGTGGTATTCGTCCATCAGGCATTGCAGAAAAGACTAGTTTTCAAGTCTTACATAAAACACTATAAAACACTTGCTTGACTGAAGTAGTGTACAAAAAGTGTCTGAAAAAAAAACCACTTTCATTCAAAAATCAACTTAACAGTATCTCTATTCAATACGTAATACAGCAATAAAAACCGTCTATACACACAAGTACAATAAAATCTCACGAATGTCTATTATGTCATGTAATTGATCTGCCACCACTTTCTAGGCACGCGCGCCAACCGCGGGCAAGCTGCGGTAAGAATCAATTTACCAAAACACTACTGCGGCAATGGTTAAAGACGAGGTAATCCCTCAGAATCATGATTTCCTGGTAGCGTGATATGATAGGTGACGATTGTGACATTAGATTTGTCACGGATAATAGTTGTTACTTCATCATAATTACTGTTTTACGTGTCTACAGTTTTATTTGAAAATAAGTGTGTTACGAAATTGTAAATTACCCTACTCTAACTATGTATATCTACTTCCAGAGATGCCACAAGGGACTACACTAAGACCACAGGTTTTTGAAGTAAGATAATTTGATTACCTTAGAGTCTAAGATTTGGTTGTTTTTTCAATGTATTCCCACATAGTCATATCTTACAACATCCACGGGAAGTGCTCTGGTGTCTTCATCGTCGAAACACGGTAAAGTCTGTTAACTAAGTGCTTTACGACAACCGGTAAAAAACTGTAAGCGGTCAGACAATAAGGGTGTTGCGTAATTCTTGACACGGCTGTGGGTAATTTTAGTGGGCATGAGGTCTAATCAACACCACCGATTGCGAATTGCAGCAGGCTAGTGGGAGGCCCATGTTTGGCAGCAGACGTTGCTAATGATGATGATTAAGCTCAAATCCTAATGCTGCGTAAGACTATCCTTAATAGCATTACAAAATATGTGAAAGTTTGTTGTTATGCTGTAACTCATAGCATATAAATTGATAGATTCCAAAAAATCATTAAGTTTCTTCACATAAATAAAATTATCGTTGATACAAGCAATAAAAAGCTTTGACGGAAATGGTTGCGAGTCTCTAAATAAATAAGTAAATAAGACATCACTTGACAAATCCACTTTGTCAAATGATGAACATGTTTTCAAGTTGTTAAGTAGTGCTTTCACACAAGTTTTATAAGAAGTCATAGATCTATGTAGGTAAATATGATATTAAGTTTAACATGACACACGATACTTAGTAAAAAATAACAAGTCCACTGACTTGTCACGGAGAAGGGAAACTACATATCAGTTAAAATTTGAAAGTGACTATTCAATGACTAGATCAAAAGCATGAAGGTCATGAAATGACTAACACAAATACGATTTCATATTATTTTGAGTACATAAAAGTTATATCAAGAAATATGAATGTAGTTTAGCGTATAAAACTAGAACATATAAGGACATATTATAATGTAGGTCTCATTGACACTCATGAACAAATTGCAAAATATAACGTTCGTGCATAATTTAATAATGGCAATTGATAAATCTATTTCAATATGTACAATCACGAATGAGGATATGAAGAAGTGGGCGTGCATCAAGGACTATTATAGTTCCCATGAGAACCTATCGACGCCTACTAGTAATTTATAAACGGAGATAATATCAGAACGATCATGTTGGTACATCTAGCTTGCAAAGTGGTTGGCAACATCCTTATGAATATTTATTACTTTTGCCAATATCTTTCCACATTAAGACAAAAAGCTTATAAATCTCTTTCTAAGGTGTACTGTCTGTTTTCAACAATAAGGGTTTAGTATTTTTATAGGAGTCAGTAACTTCTTGAGGGTTTACCGCAACGTTTTTTGTTTCTTTATTGAGACCCACTGTGTGGTTGAACAGCCCATGTTTTTCATATATGGCACTCAATAAATATGATGCAAGTGATAATAAATCATTGTTATTATTCAGTCACCCAGCACTGACTGAGTTTCATTCAACCATTCATGCAAAAGACTAAATTAAAAATGATTAAGCGGATTCTCAAGATTTATGCCCATTTAAGTGTTCCGTTCATTTATTTGACAGCGCTGACTTACTTTTAAATTGCTTGTCACATGTCAAATTAAAAATAACATGCAGAAACAAACTGCAGAATCAATGACTACGGTATGATTTCAAAATAGTTGTTGTCAAGGTTAAAATTATATAGACTGCGTATTTTTGGCCGTAGGCTGAATTTTTTGGCGATCATTGTTTCTTATATCAACATACCAATTAAAACTTGATAGTGGGTGTAATATTTGTTATACTAGCCACTATAAGTAAAGTTAAACAATGGTATCCTGTGATATAAAAGTTTGTCTTATCTAATTTTTGTGAACTCCGTATTATCGCGTAAAAAATTAAGTCCCACTTCATAAGCGACAAAAAGTAATTAAGCTTAATATTATTAACTAAATAAACCCTACAATGATGACAGAATCTTCAATTGTTCAATGGTCACCCTTACAAGATCGGAAATTTTGACTAGGCTTATCGAACGATTTCTCTCGAGGCGACTTATTTACATATAATTATTTCAAGGGAAATAAAACCGAGAACGGGTCAGCATCCCAGTGCCTCAGGAATTCTCAGGTTGCTTAGTGCATCCGAGATTTTCTAGAACATTTTCTTTAATAATAATAATTACATATGCTTCTATCGTCTCACGTGGCTTTGGCAAAATCGCCTAAGGCTTCTAAATAGCACACATCAATAATATTATTATATACACCTTGGCTCGAGGCTTTATTAACTAAGAACAGATGAAGAATAATTTATAATAGCATGTTCTATTGTTATAAGTGGCATCTATGTTTGTATTATCATGTCGTACATAATACTTATGGGAGCTAAGTGGGTTTGGTGGAACAAATGCAGGTCATGGGGCTTGATCTTATTAGAAAACCAATGAAGTGAATAATGTACTTTATTTATTCTTCTAAGAAGATGAACTAAGTATGTATTTATGTGAAACTTAGACGTTTATTAATATATTACAAATTCTTCCGTCGCTGACTGACTGAGTGACTGACAGATAACGCACAGCCGAAACTACTCAAAAAAATAAGTCATTTATTCAAATTAGGCTGACTGCCAGCATTTTTTGAACGTCAAAGTTCTACATAAAGACAGTCCCCCAAAACGCCCGCCCGTCACCACTTCCTAGTGTTTTAGCTGGGAAGAAGTGGCGCAACAAACTCCCCAGCAACACGTCTGTCTAGAAACTCTACTATCGTAGAAAGCTGAAATTTAGCATGTAAGCTACATGCACCCTAGGATTTTCCGAAATTCCTACGAGTACGTGAAAAAACGGGATATGCGCGGATGACGTCGCGGGAAAAAGCTAGTAGATCATGAACTATGTGTGTATGTACGTGAAACTTAAGCGTTTAGTCTTTTATAATGACACTAGCTTTTTGAAAAGATTCGCTCCATTCCCCACCACACGGGAACCGTGCATTTATAGAAATAATTAAAAAGTAGCCTACGGCAGTCAGCGATAATACTAGCACTGAAATTAGTGCTTTCTATCAGGGAAATTGGGGCAGTGTTTTCAGAGATTATCTTTTACAAATGAAAATTTTTACTTTTTTATACACTTAAGATAGTTATTACTCCCTTCCTTTTTATCATCATCATCTGCCTAGACTTTTCCCAACCATATTGGGGACGGCTTCCAGTCAAACCGGATTCAGCTGAATACCAGTATATTACGTGGAACGGCTGCTTACCAGAATTTCACAACCCATTAAATGGGTAACATGGTAGTTCTAGGCAAGACTGGAGTCAGATTTACTGGCTTCGTCTATCTGTAACGACTGCCAAAGATCTACAAATGACCCGGGCAATGAGCCGGGACCAACGGCTTAACGTGCTTTCCAAGGCACGGAGGAGTCTCGGTATGTTAAGATGGTCACCCATCCACAGACCAACCTTGGCAAGCGTTGCTTAACCTTGATCGATCCGCGCGGCTGTTATTCTTTAGCCACGAGCTCCTCCCTTCATTTTTGACAATTGCATTATATTATTAAATAACTAAAACAAGAAACCAACTGATGATTCATATTTACAAATTGAATGATAACTAAGAGTATGTTTGGAAGATTAAAATGTCAATTACAATGATGACAGTCATTGAGATTTCTTCGGACAATTATCAGTCAATGACACTATAAAATAACGACCATAATTTGCGAACTTTTTACAAGTTTCAATTATTTTGTGGTTACGGGTTTTTACAGTGAAATAAAAAGCTGGTAAAGTTTTTAAACTAATCGAAAAAGTCTGATCCTTTTTTAATCGGGTACTTAATGATTCCTCTGTCTCTTTTTATTCGAAAGGAAAAGATAAGGAAAGGTGACTCTGCCAGGTATTATAACGATTATCTAGAACTTTATATCCCTTTTCTTTATTGTAAACTAAAACTTCATTAAATACTGTACTTTATAAGCAGAGGTCGGAATTAGGTAGAGTTATTTATGTACTTACCCTGATTTCATACAGCGAAAGAATAAAGTGGATATGCCTCCAATCCCGAGATTAATTTTAAAGAACAGAAAAAATACGTGATTTATTAAATACAAAGTTATTTTACACAATTTAAACCACTGCACTCGCGACGTTTAATAATTTGTAGAATAGACTATTAATAATTTGTAATGTGAATTAAATACTAATTAAACATGTATGTTTGTTTATCTATCTCTGAGGTTTTTATTATTATTTATTTGTAATATTGTTGGCCACCCGGGATTGTCTATAAGAAATCCCGGGAAGATCCATATTAATATCAACATTTCGATGCAAGTACATAAATAACTCCGATATGATGATTCCGACCTCTTTTCATTAGACACTATGATAATAAAGTTCATGTACATAGGATATTCTAACTTAATGTTCACCAAAGTTGCCTTTTAAATAGTTACTTAAAGACAGTCAATGCCTTGTAAATCGTACATCTTTAGTTTCTACTACGACCGCCGTGAGAGTGTCCCTAACAATAAACAAACGTTCAATGAAAATTTCGCAGCCACAGAGTAAGTACCAACACAATGGTAGCTTGTCTATAGAGCCAGTATAAAAACTGAGCCAGTACTATTTGAAGTTGTTAGGTAATCGTGTACTTAACGCTTTTGTGTTCCTGACGAAATTCAGCGCGTGCTCTGTTTTACGAGTAACGAAGGGACAGACTACAAATGTGCTAATGTGGCGTTAACATTCTACGAGACGGTCACTTTCGATAGTTGATCGCTTTCGATAGTTGGTCAACTATACGTTTGTCATGTTAGCTTCGTCCTCGATATACGAATAGTTAGGGAGCTTCAGGATTGAATGATCCATAGATATTTCTGCGTTTCAGTTCTAGAGATTTATCTCGTGACATTTTCTAATGACGAACTGCTATACAAACTTCCATTCCCTAATTAAACACATTTAGGGGTTGAATTTTCAAAAATCCATCGACTTATAGAATCCTTCCGTGTATAATTTCATGTATTTTGAGACACAGTGGATTAGGGTTTATGTTGTCTGTCAGAATTTTTTAAACCGGCCGTTTTTTTTAGTGTTTATTTTTTTTGTGAAATAACGTGTAAAGCAGTTCTATTATGGAGCTTTATCTTATTTTTTTTACTTATTCTATTATTCCAATTTATTTCGATCTGTGTACAAAAGACGCGCAAGCACAAGAATTTTATTCAGCAATGCAAAAAAGTTTTGTCTTTTACGCGGAGAGTGAGTCACCGGCTGGCTCTTTGAAGAAAAAAAAAACGATCACAATTTAAATCTATTATCGGTTCTCAAGTCAACTTAACGATTGTTCGTTGATATTTTTATCCACTAATGAAGAGCTAACAAGATATTTTTAACAGCTTTACTGATTGGAGACTTGGTTTTTTCCTCTATTTTTTAATCTGTTTAACAGACTTTATTCGTGAATGCATCTATATCGAACGCGTCGGTAAATCACGTTGAAACATAATAACACTACGTTAAGTAATCGTAATGGTTCAACGAATCTTCGGACTGCATCGGCGCGTGCGCAAATCAATGCACAAAAAATACACAGCAGTGAAGTTTGCACTGTCTCCGTTCTAGGAAAAATTGCGGCTCAATAGCTACTTTAAATTCTCGGTATAAATCGATTCCATTATCGGCTAAACATCGATTTGTAGTCGATGATGTGTAAGTGGACGAATTAAGATAATAAGGTGATAATATCGATTTCTTAGGCGTTACATAAGTAACATAATGTCATCCAAGGTAGTTAAAGGCTTTGTTCTATCATGAAGGTATAGTCTGAGAATAAAAAGGTTAGGTCAAGCTCCAACCATGTTGACTTGCAATTATTTTTATTGCATATCTTATTAATGGTCTCTCTCTGAATTTTTTCATCAGATTGAAAAAAATCGGAAATAAAGTTGAAATTTCATAAAGATCTGATGGAAAAAATGTGATCATTCCGGAATAAACCTTTTTTGAATAAAATAATAATTTTGCAAATCCGTCTATATATAATAATAATAATAATAAATAATAATAATAATTTGACGGAGTTATGACACAACATACGACAAAAAAAACATGCGACACAAACCTTTTTGAAGTCGGTTAAAAAGACAGATAACGCAGAAAAATTATATGTTAGAAAAACAACTTACCCAAAGCATTAATAAAATTCACAGAAGCACCTTTCTACACAAAACTACACCTCCTGTTTCATCAGTGTTAATAATCCAAAACGCCAAATATTGAATAACATTGGTAAATAGTGATTTACAAGCCTTGATTACGACGCCCGATATTATGAATCTATACATTTATACAAGTCTACTACAGTTGCTGTTGGCTAATACAAATCTCGTTCAGGTTACGAAAACTTAGCAGACTGCGTGTTATGCAAATGTTAGGAAAATGCTTCAAGTTCTTACATACGACTTGTGTCCTACTAATGGCCTGTTCCTATTTAATGAAGTTTATCTTTACTATAGTGGAGGACCCCGTGGCTAAAGAATATAAGCCGCACGGATCGATCAAGGTTAAGCAACGCTTGCCAAGGTTGGTAGGTGGATGGGTGACCACCTTAACTTACCGAGTTTCCTCCGTGCCTCGGAAAGCACGTTAAGCCCGAACGGCTTGTCATTTGTAGAACTTTGGCAGTTTTTACGGAATGTCAGAAGCCAGTAAATCTGACACCAGTCTTACCAAGGAGTACCGTGTTCCCCAGTTAATGGGTTGTAGAGGTCTGGTAGGCAGCCGCTCCACACTATACTGATATTCAGCTGAATCTGGTTTGACTGGAAGCCGACCCCAATATAGTTGGGAAAAAACGCTAGTATAAAAAAATCTTTACTATAGTGCTTCTAGAGGAACTCGTAGCTAAATAATATCAGCCGAACTTCAAGGATAAGTAACGTTTACCGAGGCCGATCCGTGGATGGGTGACCATGCGTTACAAACGGAGTTTTCCGTGCCACAGAAAAACGTTAAGCATATTGGTCCCGGCTGCCATTGGAAAATGTAAGGACCAAGAAAATATGACACCGGTCTTGTCAAAGGGTATCGTGTTAGACAGTCTGGATACTGGGTTGTGGGATCAGCTAGGTAGTCGTTCTATGTAAAATAATGGTATTCAGCTGGATCCGGATAGATCCCAAAATAGTTGGGAAAAGGCTAGGCCGATCTTTACGATAAGTATGCTTTTGGTTCGATCATCATTGTCTTAGGGACTTGATATACCAAGCGGACAGGGCGCGCGGACAGGGCGCTGTGAAGATAAAATGTATGGCGTCAAAGGAACCTTTCCCGAAATGCCGCCGCTAAGCCAAGGTCCGTATCCCACAGGATGCCCCTAGAGAGCGGTCATTTAGTTTAACTTAGTTTGTAAGCCCTAGCTGGGGGCCTTAAATTCATTTGAGGCCACAGGATTGTCCGGTTAAGCAATAACCAGCCTTGTTGTGCTGAACTGCGAGTGGTCCCATACAAAAAAAAAGGAGTGATGACGTCATTATGAAATTGCTGCACGAAGGCTGCGCTGACGTTCTTTGTCGAGGGTCACCAGTAAAGAGGTTGGTACGGTTCAGAGAGTAAAGTCCCGCATATCTCCACTGAAAATGGGAGGATCCTCCGAACCAGACGGTTGTTGTGTCTGGTGGGAAACTGCCCGATAGTTGATATTCGGACTATTGTATATGTTCAAATCGCACGGAGAATTTTGCTTGCGCGATGCAGGATTTCGTTGTTAGTTCGTCGTAGATGGCGCTGCGATTATTTTTGTAGCCGTATAAATTTGTAATGACTGTTAGCGAATGTAGCCACTATTATGACATGCATTAAATTTGTACTATCCACTCGGTCACAATCTATTACAGGAGTTAATTAATTCATTATAAATCCAATGCGATCATGCAAAAACCACGAATTAACATAATTAATAACACGTAATACATAAAATGGTAATTTCCGTGAGTTTCCGCACCTATTGCTGTAATATTTTAATTGAATCATCACAGATATGCAAAAGCAGGCTATTAGAGGTTATTTTATAAATGCTTGTTGCAATTTGAAAAAAGTTATTTCAAGTTATTTCGGACGAGGCTACACCTATATTATATTGCAATACCTAACTCAAAATTCAAAAGGCTATGATGGGCTGTAAGTATTGTAGTGAGAAACTCCGTAATAAATATAAAAAAAAATAACTGCTCAGCAGGTTACTTCTTATGCTTAACCTACCCCGTTAGGTATGTTGCACCAAGTACGTGTTAGCTATTTTGAACCAATTCGTCTAGGTTACCTAAAGATTACCCCCTAACTAGTCACTGCTTAATATATTTTTTTATTATTATTTTCAATATTTTAAAAATCAAATTAATTCAATAAATTTGTAAAATTAATCTCAAATCTCAACTACCTAGTCACTATTTATTACTATTTATTTTCAATAGTTTTAATAAGTATGTTATCATTATATTCAATTAAATATAAATTATTTTAACTAACTTGCTTGGTTTCATTTATTTTCAAATCAAATGCGGCCTATAATAATGTTAATTTAAATTTATGATTAATGTAATTTCTATTCGATGTAATGTCAAAACTGTATAAGTCGTATACATATTTACACAAAACAATGTACAATGTAAAATTTACGTAACATCTTTTGTAAATATGTAGTTGCTGTTCCTCAATAAATAAAAAAAATAAATAAAGATAAAGTCTTGTTCCTGTGATGCCTTACAGCTAAAATTATTCGTGGTCGTTAGCCCGTATTCGGGCGCTTGAAAGACTACTTGAATTCGGGCGACCGATGCATTTATTACACTGGGGCCCTACTATGAAGTCTTAAAACGATCGAGATCCCGTTCCAAGAGAGAGACGGAGCTATACATAGCGTATAGCACTATCCCTTTTACGTCGTCGGAATTGGATGGCATTAGCACGTCACAGTACACCTGGTCATTGCATTGGATGTGGGTTTACGTTGAGAGTATGTTGCTAGTTTGGATGAAGTCGAATGGCTGAAGTTGAACTAGATTATTCGAAGACGAGCATACTCCTCTTCATTTATACTTGGTCGTTTGCCCTAATCACAAAGGCAGTCAAATACACGACTTTTAGAATAAGCTAAGATGAAAATACTAACCTATACAAATGTTAAAAGTACCTTTTTAGTGCATATTAGTTTTCGAAACCAATACCTCTTCAAAATCGTATAACCAAGCAAATCTCTATATTTTTTTTAAAAATACGGTATGAATTCATTGATTTCTAAAGTTTAGGTACAAATCGCTTGTGCAGAAATAAATACTTAACATAAACTCGATTTAGGTATACATTTTTGCTGTCCAGGAGTATCGAGAGCTTATAGTAGTTAACATTACGAATGTAAGAAGGTAATTGTTAATTTTTTTGTATTGACTACCGCCGCGTGGTAAATAAGTGTCTTAATATAGCCGTCAACCAATCAGAATGCTTATAAAGCAAAGGAAAGTAATTGGCAACCAGCTGAAGGTGTTTGAGTCCATATATCTTTCCTACTTTCCCTTTCAACTGTTATCACTCGGGTAAAACCAAGCTGTCGGAAATAATGAACGAAATACCTACATTCAATATGAAATTAATAAATCGCTTTCAAGACAACAAGTGGGTTTAATAGGACCTGCTTTTGTTTTAGTGTCCTTTCATCCTACGCCTTAAATTCTAAGTAAACAATAGGACAGGTTATCATACGACTACAAACCACCAAGTGAGCAAACATATTGTGAACTAAACCGACACACGTTAGAAACGATTTATCCATGAGATTTATCACACTAATATTATAAAGGCGAAAGTTTGTGAGTGTATGAAGAAGTAACAAACATACACACAATATGTTTGTTACTTCTTCACGCGCAAACGGCTGGTCGAATTTTGATAAAATTTGGTATGCAGGAAGCTGACACACTGGATAAACACATAGTCTACTTTAAACTGCGGGTAACACCGCAGGGCGCAGCTTGTAAATTATAATATTATCTATGGTAAAAAATTGCACGGCAGCTGCATGTGAATTGCACGGCAACTGCATGCAAATTACACGGCAACTGAAAATTGACTACCCAGTCGGTTGGCAGTTTTGATGTGGTTATGTGATCTGCATGCAAACTGCAACTTTGCAGCTGGTGTGTAATTCATATGAAGTTTCTCTGTTAAGACTTTACGACATATTTTTAACGTTAAAGTTTCAAAAATTATTATCAAAAGCGCTGAGTAGATGTGTACCTGTGTGTAGATTTGGCTCTAAAAATCTTCAATATTAATTTCGTGCCTCGAATTTATCCTTCAAGTCAGTATCGTATTGCATTGTAATCACTTCTTTTTTGTGACCCTTTTTTTTTGAAATCATCAAATGACTTCTTCCACTCTGGGTGGAGCGGAAGGGCGTGTCAGACTCTTACTGACTAAAACCCATCCGTGTTCATCATAAAGCCCTTTACGTTCCAGGGCCGCGGTAACTCTTACGAACAAATTCCTCAACACTGGCAGGTCTTTTCTGACCCTTGCAGTTGAAGGTTTAGCTATGCGAAATTATCGGCTTCATGGACCACTTTTGATGCTACCAGGGACAACCGGTTTAGAACCACTGCTTTATCAGAATCTAACCCCATAGTAAAATTAATAAGTCTTATCTTCACTTTCAGTAATGACCAAATCGCCCCACAACCAAAAGGTCCCAATCTCCTGAACAAAAAGTCAAGCAATACTCACATAATCAGCCAAGCTCTTCATGCCGTAGGGGAACCGTTCCCGATCGGGTACGAGGCGGCCTCGCGCGTCACGTTCCCTTTCGGGCCAGCAGTCATCCACGTTGATGTACTCGTAGCCAACAGACGCGTACCCCTCGTTCACCAGGATGTCCGTCATTGTCCGGAAAAGACGGTCACTGTGGATAAATTATGGATATATCATAAGGGTAGAACTTTAAGTCCTAAGTGAATAGGATACTTCTGGGCGTGCTTTAACGTCGACCACATCTTCGCTTTTCATCAGGTGAGGTTCAACAGAAGAAGGTTGAATTCATGACTAGATTTTGCCCGCGACTTCGTACGCGCATATCCCGACTTTTCCTGTTTAAAGAATTTCGGGAAATCCTCCTCAAAGTGCTCCTCTACACTCCCCAAGGAACCTACATGTCAAATTTCAGCATTCTACAACCAGTCGTTTCGACTGTCCGTACTCTAAAGCAATGTAAAAAATCCTTCATAGCAGCATTAATAACACCACCTACAATTCCAACTTATATTCGCAGTATAAAATAATAAACTGGGTTCTGTTCCGTTATCCACTATGATATTCTTGTCCGTCACTCATGATGTAGTATTTAAGTTAACTTGCATTCAAAGCATTAAAAAAAAACATGTTTATAAAATAATAAACATTCATCTCTCGGAAAGGAAAGTGGATCAATAAACTGCTCGAGGAAAACATAAGTCAAACACATTGTTATATCCGTTTAGCTATTCAAAAGGAAACTATGAACTATTTACTGGCAATTTAACAGCTACTTATAGGCTAGATATCACTACGAGTAATGCATTAGTATAAACGTGATACGTAACATTATAAACATAAATGTTATTTATTATCTGTCTGTTTGTAAACTTGGAGCTTATTTCCGGAAAGGTTCAAGGTTGTTCCTAGTTGCAGTTGATAAGTTTTACATCAATATCTTTATAAAGCCAATGTCTATGTCGGAAAATTGCAAACGCCGTAAGATTGTAAAATATCACGTGAAATAGGAGGTAGGTTACAATAATTTTGATGAGACGCCAGCACATCAAGTCAAGCTAAAACAATCTGTCAAAATTCTTTAAAAGATTTTCAACTTTATCACTAAAGCATTAGGTTCAAGGTTGATTAGGAAAACTTGACAGTTTCGGGTAGCTTGAAGTGCTGGCGTCTGTACAATAAACCACATTACGAGTATATCTGTGTTTTTTTTCCAGCTAGTTGCAAAAAAGTTGCTTAGTTTACACCAAATCAGGAAAAGTATGCAAAATAAGATACTAAAACGTAGGAGATACAACGGTTTTGAGGCCCGCAGATAATGAAATCTCAACCTAACAAATCCTTTGAAGTTGTCCAGATGTTTTCTTTATTGTACACCAAAACAACTATATTACTTACAGTAAGTTCATGCACAAAGGCGAGTTTAAAGTCAAAGTTGACATTTCCAAACGAACTGCCCGTTTACCAACAAAATAAATAAACTCACCTAATACAATTATCAGGATCATTTTTGCAGTCGGTGTTGCATCTAAACCTTTCCCACGCGAGCCAGCCCATTGGCGGCGTCAACGCGAGCCCATTGTCCAGTCCCGAGATCTTGCCCAGCAGGCATAACACCACACACACTGTCCACAAACCTACAGACTTCCACGACGCCATCACACCAGCCAAACAAACCTTTAAGAACAAGTACTATCTACTTTCGGAACCTATCCTCATAGTTTTTCACTGTCCGATTTCGTACGAACTAAAAATTGCCGCAAAATAAACGCGTGTTTCGTCTAAATGTCAGTTGGTAACTGACATTTCATTCGTTAGGTTATCACGGAAGGAGGTCGGTGTGATGAAGGTTCGCTTCTGTCCTTGCAGCGTGAGTTATCTGTAACAAAACAAATAAGTTTTTACTACAATGTTTATGTTTATTCTTGCGTATCTTAAGCTGCGAACTCACTGATGGATGTTCAACAGTGGAATGTACAAAGGGAAGTTCCACAGCCATTGATATATAAAAAAAACCCCAGCAAATGCTTTGTGTTTGCATCTAAACGCTGAGTAGGATATACGAGCATAACTAAGCAGTGGTGCTCGAAAACTGTGAAAACCCAGCTTTACAGCTGATCAGTGATAAGCCGTGTTGCACCAGCATGGCGCATTGGGTGCATGTATATGTGCATGTACCCGGTGCGTCAGGTGAGTGCAACAGATATATGAATTTAAAAAAAAATCTTTTAATATTTTTGTATTAACATAGCCTATAAGTTTGTATAATACTAACATAATATGGGTCAAGGTCTGAATTAAAGTTTTTTTTTTTAGGTTCTACTGTGATGGACACTGTATAGGAAGTCAACTTATCTTGTTATACAATATGCTACAGATCTCAAATCACATTATTTATTTATTTTTGTAATATGTGCAATATATTGCGCTTTGTTTGATATCATCAGCAATTATATTATGACTTGTTTAGGCGCTACTTAATTAGTATTTAACGAAGTGCACTAATTGCGTGTTTTTATATTGCATATCATCATTTCAAATTATTTAGAAATATTATTGCTGAACTAGTATTCATTTGAAAATGGTAACAAATATATTTCGCTGTATCGTAACGATTTATGCACATTTTATTCCGACTTTCAATAATTAATAGGCAATTTAGGAACATCGGTTATCAGAGACTATCTAAACCTGTTCTACTTTTGCGAAGCGTATAAATTTCCTTCTAGAAATTAAGAAGGACATTCTTAATGAAGTCGTAGAACGATTCGATGCTAAGAACAGAGGTATACAGGGTGAATTTTTAAATGAGCGCTTTCCTTTCATTTGCCATAAGTTATTACTTCCCAGAATTTGGTCCTTCTAAACGACAATTTCAGATGGTGTAATAATACGGCGTGTTTTTTTTTCAAAACCATACCGGTTCGATTCCTGACTAGGAAAACCGATTTGCCAAAAACCCAACAATGCAGTTTTACTCCTTTCAGAGTTTTTCGATATTCCTCATAGTTTCGGATTTGGCTTTCCACGCACAATTTAAAAAGTCACCCTCTATAGAACATAAAAATAATAATATGTAATAAATATTTTTGGATAGAATTGGATAAGCGCCGTTTGGTGAAAATAACGATAAATATATGTCACCGGAAAATGGCGAACTCCGTAAGATTATAAAATAACTTGAGAGATTATAAACTCCCGATAAATTGTCAACTGAACGTTTGGAATACTTTTTTACGCATCAAAATTTGATAGTCCTCGAAGTAATTCCGAGAAATTGAAGACTGACATAAAATGGCGACCAATCAGAGCACAAGTCTACAATTTATCCGTTTTTGTGAGATAGTAAACCTAGTATTAGTAAACTTAGTATTCTAAATGATCAGTTGACAATTTATCGAGAGTTTACAATCTCTCAAGTTATTTTATAATCTTACGTAGTTTTGTTATTTTCCGGTGACATACCTACTTATACATATTTTTTTTAAAACAAATTGACATTAGTAAACGTTTACGTTAACACGATCGAATATGTTTAAAAACTATGGTTCCAGATATCATATACTAGGACGTCACGCGGTTTCACCCGCATAGTACCCGTTCCCGTGGGAGCACGGATATAAAATATAGCCTATGTTACTCGCTGATAATGTAGCTATCTATTGCTGAAAGAATTTTTCAAATCGGTCTAGTAGTTTTTGAGTTTATTCATTACAAACATACACACACAAAAATACAATTTTTTTCTCTTTATAATATTATTAGTGCAGACTACAAGTCGACATCTATAATACCACCGAGGTCAGAAGATTACAGGTGTACAGCCTATGGTTATCGTGTCATCGCCAGACACCTAGTAGTTACCGAGTGTGTATCATTATGTCATATCTAGCATCTATGAGTAGCATATATCCGTCATTATTGAATAACAGTCTCCAGGTGGTGATTATTTAATAAGCAGTGATATTGAGACGGAAAATTATAATAAATGCGGGTCAGGTCAAGGAAAATTCATGTAATTAAGGCAATGGTTATGGTTGGATTAGCGAGCGATATTGGGATATATTAAACACACACAGTTTGTAAGCCACGCATCGCTTTATCTACGAGGATTCCCTCATGTATAAATGTAAATGTGGTCTCGAAATGCACGTCCTTCGATAAAAGTTAGAAAAAAAAGTAGATTTCACACATCTTTAGATTATTCCTTATCAAAGCAAGCTAAATAACCGACCGCTGTTCCCAGTAATGGATAACTTTCCGAAGCAACCACTTTAAAACTTACATTTTGAAGCTCCTGATCAATATAATAATTAACGTTAGGCGTCCGTTACACGCTCAGGCAAACGTCAATCAATTCCAAAAGTCATGATTGAAGCATGATGGTGAGTGATGGAATTCGCGATATTACCGTAAAATTAAAATAATCTTAAATATGGCGACGATATATTATTGGCTGATAAACGGGATTCGAAAAAGGACAAAGACCCATTCCATAAACATATAAAAACATACCCATTCACTTGAAAGTCGTGACTAATCAAATATCTAGATTTTCGTCAATCAATTTCACGCAACCACAGTCACTGCATTAGACCATAGGTTATCAGTCAATCACAGCCTTGACTATGGTTAAACTGGCAGCAAAACGTACTGTGTATAATGGGCGCCATAGAAAATACACAACAAATTATTTTAAAAAACATACCGTCGCAGAAAAAGCAGGTGTTATCACATCAAATTCACCACGAATACTAAGAAAATGATGTCCAAATCTTTTAAAATTATTGCCTGATCAACAGGTCACTGAACCAGAAACCCGTTTATACTTGAATTAATCTAATGTATTCGCTGTTTATGAACTATAATATAAATTTTATAATTCGGTAACATCAAAAATTATTATCTTAAGGTTTTTGAACCACGGTGTACCGTTATTCGGCCATGTAGATACTTAAATTGATAAAATGTTGCCAGAAAACATGCTTACTTATAACAGAAAGCTGCAGTGATGCCATAATTTAAAAATAAAAATGAATTCAAATTCTTAGGTAACGTTTTATTTAAATGAATTTTGTTGACCAAGTTAATACCCAAAGATTTTTCCTGTCAGACCTAATTGGATTCATAATAATCATTAAAATATGAAAACATATTTGAATAGCTTTTAGATTAGATCTTTGAGGAAAATACTGTGCATTTCAGAAATGATGTTTTTAAATATGTCATTAATAATATTGTTTTTACGTAAAATAATAAAATATGTACTAGTGAGTATGTATATTCGCCTACTGGTCACTTATAGAACATCTTTTCAAAGTCTCATATCCGTATATCATTATATGCAAAAAACATATAAAATATGCATTTAGTGGTGTTTTTTCTTCATTTCAATTCATATCAAGTCTTTATACGTATATTATATACTTCTGGACACATCTATTGGCCTACCTTGTATTTTCAGTTTCGTTTGGTCCTAGCTAAAATTTTATATTAGGTCGAGCAAAAAGTTTTAATGCAGTTTTGAACCTGGCACATTCACAATTTCATTCAATAGTCTTTTTTTGAATTTCGAACACAGAATTTAAAGAAACAAAAGACAATTTGGAGCCTGTTTGTTGAAATCAAACAATCGAATACTAAGAAAACTTGGTTTTCTTGGTTTACTTGGATTTAATTCTTGAAAAAGTGATTGATATCTTTGGTTTTGCAACAAACATTACTTATTCTTAACATTAAGGTGAGGTTCTATCAATAATCTATGGATACTTCACCTGAAGTCGCCGCCCAAGCTGTGGCACTTATTCAGGCCGGACACAGCCAAAGAAACTTGAGTGCTCAACTTAATTTAAGTCGATCTGCGGTCCGAAATGTTTATCGGAGGTACCTAGAGACTGGCGGCTTTGTTCGTCGCCAAGGAAGGCCACGATCTCGGGTCACAACTGAAAGGCAGGATCGATTCATCGTGACGACCAGCTTGAGAAATCGTCACCTTACCTCCATTAAGATACAAAACCAACTTCGCGACTTCCACGGAGTATCTGTGAGCGTTCGAACTGTTCGGAGAAGGTTAAAAGAACGCGATATGGTACCACACAAGCCAGCTAATGGGCCCAAACTAACGCGAGCCCACCGAACAGCGCGCCTTCATTTCGCACGCAGTCATTTAAATTGGACACAGCAAGATTGGAGCCGTGTACTCTTTTCTGATGAGTCTAAAATTGTGTTACATGGCAATGATGGAAGGAAGAAGGTCTACCGACGTAAGGGAGAGCGTTTCGCACAATGCTGCTTTGAAGAGAGGGTTGCTTATGGCGGTGGCTCATGGACTGTCTGGGGCGGTATATCCGCGAGCGGCAAAACTCAACTTGATGTTGTTACAGGACCATGGCTGCCAACATTAAATGCTGAAAGGTACATTCGTGAGTGCTTAGAACCTCACGTGATACCATACGCGGACTATGTGGGCCCAAATTTCCTTTTTATGCATGATAATGCAAGAGCCTAGAGAATATCTTCGGGATGTGAACATCACAGTTATGGACTGGCCAGCCAGAAGCCCAGACATGAACCCCATTGAGTACATGTGGGACGAGCTAAAAAGACGTGTTAGGGCTCGTCAGCCAGTTGCAGAGACGATGCAGGAGTTGAAAACTGCCATAGAAGAGGAAGGGGAGATGATCCCTCAAAATTGCATAGAGCGGTTGATAAACTCTATGCCTAATCGTATGAGAGCTGTGGTAGATGCCCATGGAGGCAACACGCGTTATTAAATTAAACCTTTATTTGATAAAACATGTTTTTTATTCAAAAATCAATTGCCTTTAACAAGGCGCATATCCAACTTGTTAGGCGTAGCTACATGTCGTATGGTATTCTGAATTCAAATTTAAAACAATACGATCGGAAGATGGTAAAATTTATCAGGTTTAAAACTGCATCAACAGTTTTTGTTCAATCTAGCAATCATATTTCGGTAGGGGCCATCGAAACCTAAACTCTAAGGTGGGCCAATAGATGTGTCCAGAAGTGTACTAGCTTTTGCTTGCGACTTCGTATGCGCAACCCCGTTTTTTCCCGTTCCCATTTATTTATTTATTTATAAACACTTTACGCACACAAATGTACAGAGGCGGACTTAATGCCACATTCTCTACCAGTCAACTTTTGGGTGATGCAGAGAATGGTGGTAGGTGCAACATGGTGAATAAAAAGCGATTGATATTTAATTAATACATACAAACATTTAAATAAATAAAACCAATATATAAACTATACATACAATTTAAATATATAATAAATACTCAAATTAACAAGATAAATAGGTACACGAATTACTTAAACAATTATAACAAATACGTAATTGGAAAACATTAGCGATGTGATGATACTACTGCCAACTTCTTACGAATATAGCCTTCATCATGAATGTGGCTATCATATACAAAAAAAATAATTCCAAATCCGATTGGTCCAGAGATTAGCGCGTTCAACAACAAACACACTCTTCTATCTATGTACCTATAGTTTATAGTATTTTAAATAAGCAATCTAAATAGCCTTAAGAGGGTAAGTTCTAGCTTAAGAATCAACAAAAAATATATTCTAAAAACGATTGTCACGTGAACGACAAACTTAACCCGAGCGTCAGATCAAAGGATTAAAAACACGTACGGAAAATAGATAAGAGAGAAAAATTGTTGTAAAAAGTGTAATTAATTTGAAAGAATAACCAGAACAAATTAACGATAATCATCACTGCGTCGAGACACGCGATTCTAACCGCAATAGACTTGTAATGCAACCTTTATAACCACATTATAATGATTAATTTACTAATGTGAAAAGTAGAGGCCTTTTAATGCAATAGATAACGCTATTAAAAGTGAATAGGACAATGTTTAACTTGGGTCCGGTTAAGCAGTTACCAGCCCTAGCGTGCTGAACTGCGAGTGGTCACGTCCAAAAAAAAAACCAACGGGTTGCACTGCGGGAGTGCCGGCAGAAGTGAAAACTTGAACATTAACGTTGTGCATTTTTGATATTTTGGAATGGTTAGGGAATAATTTCGCACGAATTGCTTTAATTATCAGTATAAAAGTACTATCATGTATGTGGTAAAATACAATATTCATTTATTGCGCTATCGTACACAAACTTGACAATTTATATTATTAAAAATTTAACACTTCAGAACTTTCCCTCCGTCTTACGAATTTTCGATCAGGGTCACGTGTCCTGACGCGTGTTTAACATTTTTTACCCATCCCAAAAAGTGCACAACGCCGCTAAAGAAGCTTTCACTTCAAAAAAAATGTTTAACTTGAAAAATAGGCGACGACATAATTATGTCGTCATATATCCGAACCGTTTTTGGTTACCTACACGAAATTGTAACCCGTTTCATGTTCCGAAAAGCCTTCGATCCAGATTCCACCGAAGAGGAGACGTGCAAAACTTAAGAAAAACTCTATCGGGTTTAGTTACTGATGAAAACTCGTCACTAACTAATTTATACATATAATAAAAATGTAACGGATCGCTGTCTGTACATTGAATATAAATGATCAACGCAAATAGCACCCAAAACAATGTTTGTTAGATTTTTTTCTGTTTGTCAGTGCGTTTGTGCACGCTAATCTCAGAAACGGCTTATCCGATTTAGATTTACATGTCAATCGGTTCATAAATGAAAAAGTTATGCCAATTTAAAGAATCACGTCGATCATTTGTTAAACTATCTATATCTATCTATTCTTTCTCTGTTCAGTAGCATTGACTGAAACTTTACTAAACTTCATAATCTTAAAATAAAAATGTCTGCCCCAAGTAACTATTCTACGCGGACGAAGTTGCGGGCAAAAGCTAGTAATAAAATAAATATTGAAATAATGCTTCTTAACTCTTGCTTAATTCACAGAAAAGGTTTGTTGAAATTGATTTTGGAAACATGATGTACTAAAATAACAATGAGGTAAGACCTACACTGAAAAGATAAGATGGTGTGAATGTGGGCAGACTTGTACTCCATGTTAGACAGATTCCGATAGTGGGAGTTATTCTTCTGTCATGTGTTTGTGATTAATCGTGTTATAGATCCAGCAAGCAGTCTGGCTCCCACAGCATGTCACTTCGGTTCTACAAATACGTAATTTATCGGTACTAATTTTTACGTTACTTTCGTGTTCAATAGTGTATTATTTAATTTTACGTAAAAAGGCAGTGACAGAGGATATAATCTTCTATCTAATATAATTTTTATCAAAACAACTCATATATATATCACCGGAAAATTGCAAACGCCGTAAGATTGTAAAATATCGCGTCAGTATGCAAACAATTTTTTCTTAATAAGACACAGATATATTGGATTCTTGGATGGGATTGATTTATATACAAAAGATTTTTTTTTTCGTTATATATCGAGAAATTATAATCTAATAAAGTTTTATTACAATCTTACGGAGTCTGCAATTTTCCCGTGACATATATATAGATAACGAGTTGTTTTGATAAGAATTATATTTTCTATTTGTGCAGACTTTCTACAACTATAATTTTAATTATATTTTTTGCTCGGGAGTTCGCTGCGTCCCTTTTTCTTCTCAACAGGTTTGGGGACAATCTTTATGTAAAACTGACTTTCGAAAAGTGCTTGCTTTCAACCTACTTTGAATAAATGACTTTTGAATTAAACGGAATTTAGTATATCCTATAATCTTGGTAATTGTCTTTACGCTATATACTAGTCTGCATTCTGACCTCATTTAAGAGGGAACCTCCTCCAAAGATTCTCGATTCGGTTGAATTTTCTTTTTAATTTTCAATCAAGTACCTACCGTCTCAAGCGTTTATTTTGTCTTTTTCTTTAATTAGAGCCAATCAAGCTCGGAAATTAAATTCGTTCCTAAATTCGCTACATTGAAATTAGTGCCATGAAATTGTTAATGAATTATGTTTTGTTTGTGTTTACGTCTTAATTAAATTGACTTTTGCTTGACCTAATAGAATATTAGGAAAATTTTACCATAAAACTGTTTAGAACTGCCCTGGCGATATTTATTTATACTAAGAGAGCTTACGCGAACCACTTCATGAAATGAGTTGAAAATTTGTAAAATTTAAGGTATTTTTTTTTGTTTTTTTTTTTTGGTTTATTTGGTTTGTAATCAAAAACACTTTAAGAATTTTAGAAATTCAACTGCGCTATAATAGAGCCTTATAGTCTATTGATCTTTCTAAGGTTCTTTTTTGGTTTAAATAATGATGATATTGTGACAAATGATAACTCATTGTATATTGTAGTATCTTTCTTTCTTTCCCTTATCTCTCCCTACTATAAGTTCCTCTGTTGAAAAATCCTGTCAAATAGGGTATTTGACTAGTATGAAAAATCGAAATGAATGAATACATGTTTGATGGATGATATTAAAACTTTACGATTCGTGAAAAAAATAAATAAAAATGGTCAAAAAACAGAAGAACTTTTGAAGTTATTCTTTTATCCTTGTCACACATAATGTCACTTGTACTGGATGTTTTCAATTCAATACGGCGGGATTTGTGAGTGATGTCACACGCAATAGGGTATTTGACAAAAAAAATCTAATTAGTCCGTCAGATAGATTTCCAAAAAATATTGGAAAGGTATTTTTTCTTTTGTCACGTAAACAAAAAGTGAAGACTACACAGTGCGTTGTAAAATCGTGTGACGTCACTTACCAGTTACAAGCCTCCACTCCTTATCTGTGATGCGTTTTACTCGTATCTTCGTATTTTTTTATTGATTGGATAAAATAAAAAGTACGTGTCCAATATTTTTCGATAATTTAACTGACGGACTAAATAGAATCATATTTATCTAACCCAGGCAACATCTATTTTAGTACTGTCTCTGTTTAAGTATTACAGATTTAGAACGCTGACAACACCGCCATTTTTTGAGATGTTTAAGCAATATTTTTTAACTGCGTCTCGTCTGCTCTCTAGGTTTTGAGAAATGTAATAAAAAAATCAGTCAAATACCCTACTTAAAACTGCAAAAAAAATCAGACTCGAAATAAATCAGTTACCTATCTTATTGAAGTCATCATCTGCCTAGCCTTTTCCCAATTAAATTGGGGTCGGCTTCCCGTCAAACCGGATTCAGCTGAATACCAGTATTTTACGTGGAGCGGCTGCCTACCAGACCTCCACAACCCATCAACTGGGTAACACGGTACTCCTTGGCAAGACTGGTGTCAGATTATCTGGCTTTTGACTATCCGTAACGACTGCCAAAGATCTACAAATGACAACCGGGACCAACGACGGCTTAACGTGCTTTCCGAGGCACGGAGGAGTCTCGGTATGTTAAGATGGTCACCCATCCACAGACCAACTTCGGCAAGCGTTGCTTAACCTTAAAGATCGACCCGTGCGGCTGTTATTATTTAGCCACGAGCTCGAAGTGAGCCTTTTCAATTGAATTGAAAGACACTGGCCAGATCTATGTCTTTCAATTAAAAAGCCTCACGTTCACTGACTCACGTGACAAACAATTTCATTGTATTCCACGATAGACATATTTATCTAGTGCCATTGTTCAGACTACGCGGTTTTATCATACTCTTGCGCAATTATCGCCATTACTGCGTATTATGAGAGACCCAAGCTTGTTAGAAAGGTGATTTACTTTTGATTTCAATGTTTTCTTTGTATTTTAGTTGCAAAGGAAAGAAGTAATTTTGTATAGAATTGTACTTCTTGTCTATGTTATTTCGATTGCAAGAGATACCTTGTCATTTTTATTGTGTGTGCTAGGAAGTGTATTGTCTGGTTTTGTTAGTTGTGGTGAGTTATTTTAATAGTAGCACCTGTGTAGTATTGTCAAATATAGTCGACTGGCCTGTTGGTCGAGTGGTTAGTGACCCCGACTGCTAAACCGGAGGTCGTGGGTTCGATTCCCACCCAGGACAAATCATTGTGTGATGAGCATGATCATTTGTTCTGTGTCTGGGTGTAATCTGTCTATAATATGTATGTATTTAGAAATATATAAGTATGTTTATCAGTTGTCTGGTTGCCATAGCACAGGTTCTTCCTAGTTTGTGATCGGATGACCGTGTGTGAGTTGTCCCAAGATATTATTATTTATTATTATTAAATTATCAGATGACAAAGCTCGCTTAATAGGAGGGGGAGGGAGGCATTCGAAAAGTGGGCAAAACCGTGGGGATAGACGGTTTTAGAAAATAATAATAATTTGGTTAGTAACTTATTCCCACCGTGAATAAATTGAAGCAAGAGGAACTCTTTAAAGAAAATAATCCGTCAAAGTAAAAGAATAGCACGATTATGTTATCGATCAATATTTAATTGTGTGAACGAACCTTGAAACGCCCATAAAGCACATTCCTTAAAACGAAATATTCAAAAATATGCAAATCTGATATGAATTTCGCAACAGAATGTTCGATCGTACAGATAATTGCTCTATTTTGCAGTGTGCAACGAGCTCGCAACAGTTGCAGAATAATTGCAGTTGCGGGGGCGGCCGTTGCAACATTATAATAGTTGCTTTTACATTCGAACGAAGCTTCCGACGGCTTAGCATGTTAATTTATGTATTAAATACACACTAAAGTGTTTTGAAGACGAGTTGATGATTGACAAATCGCGATTATCTCTATGCAACGTGTTTGATATGATGGGAAACCATTTGAAGCTGTATACTGCCGCGCTTATGATACTTACAGTAAGTCACATTTCTGTCGATATTGAGTTAAGAAGGTGAGATAACTTTTTTACTAACCCCTATGGATGTACATGTCCGAAATAAAGATTTTTTTATTTTTTATTATATATATTTGGAAAGAGACAATTGAGATCTACATTTCTGTGCATTTAAAATTAAAAAATGTGGCATAGAAAATCAAATAAGTTTAAGCATAACAGTGAAACACATTTTGCACAAGGCAAACCTACTTATTATGAACTCGTTTTTCTCAAAAGTGTCTCCAAGGCACCTACCGATATATCACAAGCACGGTAGTATAAGTGTATTCATTTTCAAGTGTAAAAAAAATAAGTAAGCTTTGTAAGTTTTTAGAGCTGGATGCTCTAAAAACTTACAAAGCTTACTTATTTTTTTCGTAACGTAGAAAATTTACATCGGATTTTTGCCTAAGACTAATCAAAAACAATGGCGGGATGAGCTTGACTCCTAGCGAAAAGACAGGCCCGAACTAGTGAAGGGCAGAGTTGTATGGAATAGGGAGAGGGATCCCTTGCCCAGCAGTGGGACAAAATAGGCAAGAAAATAAGCACTGCACCGCATTTCAGCCTATTAATGTGCCTACACTACCTACCGCTGGGGCACAGGTCTCATAATAGGGATGTTGCCTGGGTTAAAAAAATATGATTCTATTTAATCCGTCAGTTAGATTATCGAAAAATATTGGACACGTTTATTTTATTTTATCAAATCAATAGAAAAAATACAAAGATAAAACGCATCAAAGATTAGCGGGGGCTTTTAACGTCACTTTTCAGTACAATGTGTGCTGGTAAGTGACGTCACACGAGTTTTCAACGCACTGTGTCGTCTTCATTTTTTGTTTACGTGACAGAAGAAAAAATTCGTGTCCTATATTTTTTGGAAATCTATCTGATGGACTTATTCGTTTTTTTACGTCACTCAAAAGTCCCGCCGTATTGAATTTAAACCACCACAAGGATAAGAAGAAGAAAAAGAGAATGAGGCGGAAGAGAGTGGGCTGGTTATCTACTAATCTGTCCCAATTTTTATCTGCTGTCCACCTGGTTTTGCTGCTACCACATAACCTTTCGCCAAAGAAGAAAATTGCATGCAATTTTGCACGTTTATAAATATTTATATAGCTATTTTATTTTAACATTCTTCAACAGTTCCGCTGTATGTTGAAATAAGCAAGTTTAACATCCGACGAGGATGGATAGGTCATACAGACATCTTTATTTAGTAATACTGAAAAATAAACAATTTAATTAAGTACTGCTCACGGCAGAATTATTATCCATAAATTGTCTTGGCAGATTTATGATCATATCTCGCGATATTTGAATATGAATATTGTGAACAACCGTTATGTTTTCGAAACGAATTATTCAAATAGATATACTATTTGAATAACACTTCATTTTGAAAACATAACAGTTATTCACAATTCACTTCAATTAATCGCAATACACGAACGCAAAATTAAAGTCAAATCGCCTACAATTATCTTATGAATGACCACTATGTGACCAATTGGTCATTTTCATAAATGCCACAGTGCATAATAGTCCTGCATTACGGGAAATTCACAGAAAACTACTGAAGTTGTAATCGCTCTGGTGCATTACCTTTGATTGGGGCACAATAGCAATTTATGTTCTATACACTGGACAATTACTGGACATTCTAGGTCACACTAGATTACAATTTCAACTACTATAACATTCTACGGTAATATGCTACAATTTTTTATTGTTTTCATGGAATACTAGCTGTTACCTGCGCTTCTGTTCCCCTGGCCTACCACATAATATGAACCATGCATTATTTTATGATGGAAAGTAGACTATCACTCAGTGATAGTGTAGCTTTCCATACGGGAGTTTTTGTAATTCGATCAGTTGTACCAGAAAACCTAGAAAACCCTAAATAGACTCCGCACCCAGGTCGGTCGCACTAAAGATACCCTCCTCAAGTGGAGGTTCTCGGATGACTCCGATCTTCAGTGTTTGTGTGGCGTAGCTCCGCAGTCTATGGCTCACCTCTTGTCTTGCGCCGCATGCCCTGTCACCTATACATGTTAAGACCTTATGACTGCGTCAGCGAACGGTGTTACCGTTGCTGAATACTGGGCCAAGCATAAAATTTGATAAGTGTATTTGCCACCGACACGCTAAGAAGAAGAAGAAGACCAGAGCAATGTCTGGGATCAATCAGCATTTGCGGATTTGGACCTTTAACAAACGTATGAACAAACAGACAAATATCATTTAACTGTAGGCAACAAAATAATATGATTAGTAGCAGTAGTATATCGACGTGAGAAGTCAAATCTTTAACATCGTTCTTATATTAAGAACTCCTTGTTTTCTGACTAATGTGAGTCAGAATGTTGATGATTTGCAAGGAATTTTTAAGTCATCTACAAAAAAATACATTGCAAAGGGTCTACAATAAGAATTTTTGCATCAGAGGTGTAGATTTGATTTCATAAATTCAAGTTCTTCAAACTTAACAAACTGATGTGTTGCTGATTAGTTTGCTACGCTAAAACACTAGGAAGTGGTGACGGGCGGGCGTTTTGGGGGTCTGTCTTCATGTACATTTTTGACATCCAAAAAGAACTGATTTTCATCAGTAGTTTGAATAATTGACTTTTAAATTTGATGATGGTTTTGATTTTGATTTCGAGATGCATTGGGGCTACGAACCCCACACGCGTTCTTAAACCAAGGAAAAGGGGTTAACCAATTAATAACCTGACAGTATCTACGCATATTTTCTTCGTTATATTGATAAACCATGACTTCCTGTGGGTGTCGCAACACGTGATTATGAAATAAGTGTAATGAGGCTATACTATGCTCAATATTACCGGTCTGACCGTACAAGGATTGAAGTCGTGATGATTATGTGGTTTCTAAGATGTGATAGAGCCATCTGAGATTAAGCTGGTGGATAGGCCTCGGAACGTTTAGATAGGCAATCAAAATAAGAATAGAAATAGCCTTGTTTTCATACTAAATTAGAGAGCAGCTGTGCAAAAACATAGCCTTCCTTCTGCGGCAGTCGGGTAATAATGATTAAACGTGTAATCTATAGATTAAGATCATAAGATATGTATTTATTCGTGTGCGTATATTTTATACTCACACTAAGACTTATATTGAGTTTAATAAGATATTTTTATAAAGTATTGTAATATATATCCTGTACCTAATGAACTTGCAATCGTATTAAAATAAATTACTACTGCTTTTAAAATAATGGATCAAAGCTTCCAATCTATACTGATATGATTAATGCGAAAGTCTGTTTGTTTGTTACGTTATTATTTATTCAGACCTTCATGCACAAAGGTACAAACGTCTTAGGCATTCTCTACCAGTCAACAAAGGGTCACAGGTTACTAAATAGTTACTGAAAGGGTGGTGAAGAGATAACATGGCAGGGGCCTTGTTTAATCTGTTGGAAGTTTTTTTTTGTGAGTGTCCTCTTGCTGTTCAACCTTAGAGTCGACTGCTTAACCGGACTTGCCTGTGGTCTTAATATAAATTATAGCCTCCAGCCAAGATTTATTAAAAAATAATATTAATAATACTTACAAACTAAGCGACTACAAGCTAAGGGCTCCCCCTGTGGGGTACGGGCCTCGGCTTACGGCGTCGCTGGGGGAGGACAGCTAGGGACGGGCTGGACCGAACTAGGATTATTATTATTTTGGGGCGAGTTTAAGACTCAGGCTGTTGAAAGTAAAAATAAACAACGGGTTGCACTCCGGCAGTGCCGGCAGAAGTAAAAAAAGAGGGGGATATTACTTCCTCTCCTACGCCGCGCCGGCGGTCTACTCTCCCTCCGTCTTACGAATTTTCGATCAGGTCACGTGTCCTGACGCGAGTTTAAAATTTTTTACCCATCCCAAAAAGTGCACAACGCCGCTAAAGAAGTTTTCACTTCAAAAATATGAAAGTGATATAAAAACGGGTAAAAAAATTAGTTCAGTCTAGTTTTCAGTTTAGTCTAGAAGAAATATAATGATATTAATTATTATACTTTTCATCAACATAGGTACAACTCGAGTAAAACCACGGGCAGAAGTTAATAATTAAGATAGTAAATAAAAATAATACTTTTAAAAAGCTTTTACCGTTACCACAACGATACCGATCAATACGATTTATGAATAGTACGAGACATGGTCACGTATATTTATAGATGAATGAAAAACGTGCGCATGAGTGTCCGCGCACTCCGCGCCGCTTGAGAGTCGTGTGTCCAAGCTTTACGTAATTTTTATGTAAGAAACCGGCCCAAAGTGTAACACGCCCGGTGCTGTTACGTGTAACTTATTAGTAACTTAGTACAGGCGGAGAGAAAACTATTATCACTATCATTAAACAGTGTTCAATCATTTACGTATTAGGAACATTTTTAGTTTGTGCAAAAGATTTGTGTCAAATACCGTGAGTTTACAATAAATCGCGCGAGATTATAGAGAAGAAATATCTTTTCGGTAAGATACGGATATAGGATATATATTAGACGGCACGGATTGACACGGATACATATAGTATTGTAAACTATCGAATTTGCATGATATTTATTCGATTTGAAATGGCATTGCCACGATATATCGAGAGTTTATAATCTCGCAAGATTCATTACAAACTAACGGTGTTTGCTATAATCCAGTGATATATGCATATAAAATTATAAATAGGTTGGTACTAGGGAATCGAGAACGGGTTCCATTTCTTGGAACCGGGATTTTCGGGACTGTACCTTTAAGGAACCAAAACAATATAGTACCGAATATCCAAAAATCCCGGATCGAATTTTGAATTCCCGGTTCTTTCAGTAACTGAAAAGGACCGGGAAATCCCGGGATTTTCGGGAACGGGATTTCCCGGGATTTTCGGGAACGGGATTTCTCGGTTCTACACCCTAGTTGGTACCAACAACGTCCGTTATTTAGCAACATCAATAAGTTACAAGTCTAGATAGGTACATCTATCCCCTGATTAATAATGATATGACCCAGCCTGTCCCTTGTTGTCCTCCCGAAATGACGCCGCTAAGCCGAGGTCCGTATCCCGCAGGGGATGTCCTAGCGAGCGGTCATTCATGATAATTAGCTAGTTTGTAAGCCCTGGCTGGGGGCCTTAAATTCATTTGAGGCCACCACAGGATAGTCCGATTAAGCAGTAACCAGCCTTGGTGTGCTGAACTGCGAGTGGTCATCGTCAAAAAAAAAAAAGGTATATCTATAATCCCCATTGCAATACAAGCTCTATTTCCAGTTTTAATTAGAATTGAACTAATGATAATATTACATTTTGTATTACTTCGGCGTTTGCTAATGACCTTGTTTAGGTTTTGTAATGTTAAAACTAACACGAACGCATATAAATACTAAATAACGTGCTAAATGCACAATTATTTCGCACTAATAACCGTGTTTTATATGTAATCAATTAAATTTTACAAAGAACAAACTATTTGAAGCATCAATTTACTTATTTATAACTTACCTAAGTATATAATGCGTTGAACAAAACAAAAAGGAAAATAATGAAAAAATTATCGTAACTTTAAACAACTATTAACGATATTTAGCCATATACATAATTAAATATTTGCTAATTGCATAATTATCTTTTATGCAATGTTATTATAATGAATTTTCTGTATGAATATGAATGAAGTTCTAGATATCTAAGTTCTAGATTATAGACTAATCTAGATATCTAGATCTTCAGATTCATGTTATGCAAGTAAAAAATAATAGCTACAGATATAAATATTTTTAACTTCTTACGACAACCACACACGGAAATACCAAATTGTTTATGTAAAATTAATAGCAATTATTTAACTTTATTTGCATTAACTTACAAAATACTTTTACAAATAAATACGCTTGGTATAATTAAAATGGATTAAAAGATAACTTTAGCATGTTTAACCTCCGTTCTCTTTACCTCGTTGGGTTGATCGCAAACGCTCTCGCTAACCCCTGCGTTTGATTTCCAGGTCGGCTTGTCTTAGGTGTCGGGTTTATCTATAAAGAAATTTCAGTAGCAGCCCAGAGTCTATGTCATGGAACTTAAACATAACTGGTAATATGGGAGTGTATTAAGCACACCTGTGTATAAACCTTCAGGGAATACAGCTGGTCGGTGATTCTGTAAACATGAAGAACTTGGCTTGGGTGAAGTGAGATCAAGTGGTGCGCTGTCAATCCATATAATCAAAATGTCACGTGATCACGAAGTGAGCTGTCATTCCAGCTTGATTATGTGGAGCCCACCTCGTGATCACTTCACTTCGACATGTTTACAGAATCGATCGGCAGGAACAATAGATTTTTTTTTTGTTGTTGTTGAAAATTGTCTTTATTTCCCGCACGACAGCTTTCTATGCATTAATATGCAATAGTGCGTATGTGTAGTAGTGTCGTTCACAATGCGGACGCTACTAGACGGATCTTGACTTCCGCGCCACGTTCACTAATCCGCTCACATTTTATTTGCCAACACTACGCTTGGACTGACTTGCATGTATGCATATTTTCAGTTAAAACATTGTTATTTTTGAAGGTACGTTTTTGAAGCTTGTCATCAAAGGAGTAAGATTACAATGAGTATCTTCGTCCAGCGCTTTAGACCAAATGTATGCAGAAAATATTTACCTATTTATTTGGTCTTTATGAATAGGATTGGTACATAATCTGATCCGCCCGTTTACTTGTTTAATGGTATCTGCGTTTATTAAAAGGGGATAGAAAATCACACATCCCATATAAAAAAAAGTGTGTGTGTCAGCTCCGACGCACGACTGGAGTTTACTCCTTAAGAACTATTATTGTGTACATTATGTAAAAAGAGGGTAAATGAAAGCATCTTAAATTAGCTGAGTATACTTTGTTTATACACACATACATAATCTCGAAGTGAAAGGTGCGCAAAGGATCGTCACGCCTCACTTTTAGTTTACGCTCGATTTTATTCCTCATAATTATGAAAATCGTTTCATCAGGAGTAGACTCGAAAAAAAATTAACCAAAACTTTTCCTCTCACTTATTATTTTTTTTAAATTAAATCGGGATGACATTTCTCTCACCGACTGTACAATATCATAGTTCTATAGCTAATAAAAGTGTAGTATATTTGAGCTGGTTTCTAGACATTGTTATATGGGTCAACGTGGACCGGTTTGTGCACTGTATCGTAACGTTCAATTGAGTAGATACTAGAACTGCTATTTAGATTTTGAAATCGTATGTATTCAAACGAGTAAGGTCATAGGGGTGAGCCTCTGTGCAATAAGGTTCATTTGAGCTTATAACATTTCTAGGAAATTATTGGAGAATAGAGTTTTAGCGCGGGTTTGTTCCCGTGGCACATCTCACAGGAAACCGGATTATTTCCAAGATGAAAGTGGCTTTATGACGCTCCGCGATAGTGTAGCTTTTTATCAATGAAATAATTTTCGTAATGGAACCCGCGCTTCTAGAGATTACCTTTTAGAAACATAAAATGTGTTTATAGGTAATAATATGTACATATATATAAATGGCCAGCAAGCATTAAGTCTTCATACAACAATTCCCAACACGTTATAGAAACAAAAAAAAAACAAGGTATACAACTACTACGTTTTGGGCAAACTATTTTGTAAGTATAGAGAATAGACAGGAAAATTATATTTTTCCAAATTTACAAAAAACATTTTTTTGACGTTAATTATCAAATTAATCTGTCTAGTTTAATTTATTAAATAAAACTAGATGAGGCCTAAAAATACAAGGGTATCAGAATTTGACTGTCTGACTATAGGTAATACGACCGCTGTCACAATTTCACCTGCCTATCGTAGGCACAGCATATATTCTTCTCCCATACATATTTATTATCCATCATCAAATTTCTAAATCACTAAATAACACCAATTACCTAACTATGGCCATGATACTGACAACCTCACAAGATAAACTGATGATTTCGATACGGGAATGCGAGTGATAAATCATTAAACACATAATCAGTAAATTATCCTAAATCTAGAGAACATGAAACTAAGATAACTGCGGTGGGCAAGTATCTGATACTCATCTTTTATTGTTATTTATTGTCAACACGCGATCACTTAGGCTTGGGTGATCGTTACTGTCTGTCTAACCATTCCCAAGTGTGCTGAACTATTTGTTTGGCTTCCTGTATAACCATTCTCAAGTGTGTTGTGGTCGGCTTACTGTATGGCTGGATGCAGCTTAATACCTTTCAATATTTAGCCATACTGCAAGCCAAACAAACAGTTCATCATCTGCCTAGCCTTTTCCCAACTATATCGGTCGGCTTCCAGTCAAACCAGATTCAGCTGAATATCAGTATTTTACGTGGAGCGGCTGCCTACCAGACCTCCACAATCTATTAACTGTGTGACCGGCTGTCATTTGGAGATCTTTAGCAGTCGTTACGGATTGTCAGAAGCCAGAAAATCTGACTCCAGTCTTGCCAAGAAGTACCGTGTTACCCAGTTAATGGGTTGTGGAGGTCTGGTAGGCAGCCACTCCACGTGAAAAACTAGAACTCAGCTGAATCCGGTTTGACTCGGAGCCGACCCCAATATAGTTGGAAAAAGGCTAGGCATCTGATGATGATGAACAACAATGCTTCGCTTGCGAAGCATCGTTGTTCATCATCTCATTCAAGCAACGCATTGTTCGCTCTCTCACCTTAGTAGTCCAAAAAGTAAGCTAGTTGTGTCTACAACTACTTTAAAGAAGAGATTGAGCACAGAACAAAACTTCATAAGGTACCGACCAATCCACTGGAACACCGTCGATTAAAAAGGCAGCACACACGCTTGGTATGGTCGAGCAATAAGTAGAGGGTCGGCTCTCACTGGACCGCTGGACTCGAAACGACAACAATCACAGAACGCATCTGCTAATGGCTTGAGAAGCCGATCGCATGACAAGGGAGAATAAAAAACAACGGGTTGCACTCCGGGAGTGCCGGCAGAAGTGAAAACTTGGACATTAACGTTGTGCATTTTTTACATTTTGGAATGGTTAAGGAATAATTTCGCACGAATTGCATATGCATGCATTGAGGCATTCAGTTTCGCCGCACGGTAGAAAGAGAGGGGGATATTACTTCCTCTCCTACGCCGCGCCGGCGGTCTACTCTCCCTCCGTCTTACGAATTTTCGATCAGTTCACGTGTCCTGACGCGAGTTTAACATTTTCTACCGATCCCAAAAAGTGCACAACGCCGCTAAAGAAGTTTTCACTTCAAAAAGTTGTGTCTACATGTGTCCAGAGTGAATAGCTTGCTCGAACAACTAGCTTCGTGTCAACCAGGCATTAGATGCACTTAGTCCATACTTGGTAATTAAGACGAGACAGATAAGCAGTAATCTTGTAATTGTTATTGACAGGTAAGGCTGGCGGTATTTGTACTGATTTCTTGTAACAATCCCGCTTGCGTATGATCTTATCATCATGATGAAGGGTTATTATTTGTTGCGTGTTTTAACTGAAGTTACAATGAATGAAAATGTCATATAATTATATGTTTAGAATAATTTATTCAGTTCCTGAATATTAAATTCCAAGGTTAGGTTAGGTTAGGTTATAATTCGTACCAAAAGAACAGCAGTTATGAATCAATTCCATTGTTATTATTCCGTATTTTTAAATACAGTTTGCATTCGCATAACAGTCGCAATTTTACAAAAACACTTCTTACTTCCCTGAATTTTGACAAGTTTTTGAAATTTACTGCCACGGAGATTATATTGCAACTTCAATGGTAGGTACCTACTTACCGCAACAATTAAGGAAAAGGTTTAATATTGGCTGCACTAATATTAATTAAAATACATAAACAAACAGAAAAGCTTCGTGAAAACAGTTATAGGCAGCTAGGAGTGTTTTATTCTAATAAAAAAAATCTCGTTACGATTTTGACGGCATTTATTTATCCTTTATTTCAAGCAACTGAGGCCCACAAATAATAGTATAATATAATAATTAAAAAAATATAAATATAAAAAATATATTAATAAATAATAATAGTAAAATATAGTATAGTTTAATTTTTGCTCTTGACACAAAAACGTACGTTCATATTTTTCAAGACATTACACAAACTTACTAGCTAAGTAAATAATAATCATTGGCCTTTATAAACTAAGTGTAATGCATATTAAACTAACGGCCTAAGTAGCAAACAGCAGTTTTATACATAGAAATAGGTGATTTACATTCAAAACAGTTTATTTTCGCAATGCGATGTCGTACTTAACCATAGTGCAATTGTTTATGCTTTAAGGTTAATAATGATGGACTTATAAAACAATGTATATATACTTCATTAACATTTTTGAATTAGTCAAGGTAAAGAAAATAGTAGAAATCTGAAGGATGCTAGTAAGGATGGTAGCAATTTATTTGTCTATCTACAAGTTGAATATATGATTCGTCTATTTTAAATGAGCAAGAATTTAATAAACTAAAACACGAGTGTATTTCACTGTAGAACGAGTCTACACTACCAAAGTAATTCCTGAAGGGCTGACTCTACTTTTTTTCTTTACAATATTCCAGGGCTCTAGTTAATCCGGCGCTGCAATCACGAATCTTTACAAAAAAACTTCCAGTGAAACCAAACCCACAGTTCTCGTTTTATTGACCGTGTCTCAATCTTAATCGCAACTTTCTAATTAAAATACCTTCGTCTGCATTGTGACCATCAGTTCAATGACATGATTAATGCCGTGTTATCTGTAGTAAGAGCGTTTATTTCCACCAGACGCCATCCAATCGCGAGAAAGATTAACAAAAGGCTTACTCCATACGGTAAAAAGTTTACGCACGCACGGGCGACAAGCCACAGAGTATTTCTAACAGTATAACAAGACTGGACGCTTACAGTACGGGTAAAACCATTGTGGTTGTGGTTATTAGTCGATGAAACTTTACAAGGGGGATGCAAAATATGTATAGACACATAGCTTTCAATTCAATTCAAATATTTTATTTCAGAATTACATCCATATATTGTTAATAGTAGTACAACTACTAGCTTTAGGAAAAGACTGTCAATAGGGGCAAAAATTAATGTCAGAAAGAAAAATGCTATAAAACCAAGCTTATTCAACAACAACTTTATTTGCTACATTCGTCATTACATTTGTTAATTTATTCAGATGAACTTAGAAATTACAAGAAATGGAACTGCTAAATTGACATGACTTAGTGCAAAACAGGTGACAAGACCAGTTTGCTTACCCGTTGTTAAAAAAGTAGAGTAAAATCTCTTCATAATCCCTAATTCGCTTAGCTTTACGTAAATAATAATCTTAAATTCCAAAGGCGAAAAAGGTATAGCTCTTTCGACGTTCCTGACTCTTTGTACATAATTGTCACATACATGTGCAAGAACTGTTCTAATCTTGCGTTTCAACCACTGGATCTTCTACATTCTGTTACTCTGTGCCAAGATGCCGTGCGCTCGCGTCGCGAATAAAATCGAAAGTGCAGAGAAAACAAAACCTCGCATACTGGTTGACGTAACCGCTCCACTTTACTTGCTTATTCTGTAACGTGCATCTAAATTGTACGTCGTAGGTCAGTGTTATCGTGATAAGTGTGGAAGAAAGTTGATAGTAGATTGTGAGGTCGATAATTGGTGTTATTATATTTGGGACCATATAGAGTGCAAAAGCGACACTAAGTCGTTACAAATTAATAGGTGGAGCTTGTTTTGCTTTAAATGAGGTTCTTTCACTTTGAATGACGATTGATTTGAATACACTGAAAGAAGTTGTTTTCAAGTGGACTTAGAATATACATTATATCGTAAGGATTAAGACAATTGTTATTCTTTCGCTTCCTTTATAATTAAAACCTCATTATCTCTCTCTGCCTTGTAGATTAGCAGAATAACCCTGCCATAATTATCTATTTCACGAGCTAAGCAAACAAAGCGATGTTTCTGTCTGTGGGAAATATGCAAGTACCGTCACTTCTCATGATTTATAGCTAGAAATGAAAATCTAGCAATGATACACATATTTATCATTCATGCCATCTTACACACGTTGATTCGTCGTTTGAATTGGAGGGGAAATATTTATTAGAGTACCTCACGATAGTAATGTATGCGTGTGACTTGATTGAGAGATGGACGCATTGCAAAGATTTACAGCCTCATCTAATACGTCATTGGCCTCATCATCACTATTTCAGCCAAATTCTTCCAATGCTGGACTGCCTCCCCCAAGCGTTGTCACATCTCACATTCTATGTTTCTTGTTTCCAACGGATTCCTGCAGCATTCACCAGGTCATGGACGTGCAATAGGCTAAAGTAAGGGTAGGCCAGACCATACATAATGCCAAAAAAAAAACTCACCACATTTTTCAGGGTTGAAATCACGATACTGACGAAGCGAATTTTTTTTTTTTGCCCGTTATGTTTGGGCTGTCCTACCCTTTCTGAAGCCTACTGCACGCGCATGCACCAGGTCAACCATTCAATTTGTGGAATCCCTTCTAACGTGACACCTTCCTTTAGCGATCGCGGCTCCAGAAAGTACCTTTCGGCCTAATCGATAATAATCCGTTCTTCAGGCAATGTGGCCTTTACAGCCTATAGGAAATATTTTATCCGGCATTACAGCTGCCTTCAAGGCACAAGAGCTCGTGGCTGGTTACTTTTGCGTTAATGCGTTGGATGGACCAAGTCAACACTGTGCTCAATAGTTCACTCTACGAACGTACAAAATGCCAATTGACGACGAATCGTACGCTAACTATAACGTATATAAATTTATTAACGTGTGTAGAAGTTTACGACCTAAGCCCACTCTCTGCCAGGGTAGCGGAATTTTTTCGAAAGAGTCACCGCGCCCCTGGAACGCAAAGGGCTTTAGAAGGAACACGGATGGGTTTTAGTCAATAAGAGTCTGACACGCCCTTGCGCTCCACCCAGAGTGGAAGAAGTCATTTGACGATTTCCCATTCTTAAAAAAAAAAGTTGCCCACTCTATACTTATCCAGTTACGTACGTTAATAAATCAGACCAAATTAACGACCGACATTTGATCTGAAATCACTAACGATGTGTGTGTAGTATCAATTATATTTGACTGACGATTGTGAAATACTTAATTGCGATTTCATTACGATAGGAAAGGTGCGAGGTGTGGTTTTGACTGTCAGGGGAACAGGATGTATCAGTCAGTCAAATTATAATAACTACCTAAGCCAAGCGAATTAAGAAATATTCGAAAGCTTTCGTTTAGTTTTGAATCGCAAAAGTCTAAAGGCTTAATGATACCAGCCTCTGCCGGCTACTTCACCCACGTGACTGTCGGTTATCATCTCAGGGATAAGAAAATGAAAATGTGTTAATTCATATTTATACATTGTTAAGAATATAATAATACCAGTGCCAAACTGTAAAGCAGTTTGCTGGCCCCTTTAGAGCTAAAGAAAAAAAAATTGAATTTTGTTGTACACCTACCACAGTATAGTCTTTATAACCCAAAGATTGACTGGTAGTGAATGCCTTGATGCATTAAGTCCGGCCATGTTCCACTGTTGTACATAAAGTTTAAATAAATAAAAAAATAAAGTTTTTAAAGTAGCCTACGTGTTACATTCGGGACCTGACTTTGCCAGCGGTAGTGAGGGCTATGCTGGCAATAATGAAAACTGGAGGGAAGTGGAGGAAAAATTTCTATGAGGTCGTGATGTTCCAGTAGGAGGCCGCCGAGCGGGATCGAAAGAGGGCTGATCCCATTCGGAGAAGGTGGCGTCGGGGAGGCAACCGCCTCGACGCCTAAACGCCGAAACCCCGTCTGCGTCATTTAAGGCAACTAGGTCTCCAGGGTCACGGGTGCTCAGAGTGGGGATTCTGTCCACCAACCCAGTGATCCAAGGAAAGGCAGTGGCACAGTGATCACTTGCTGCAGTGACAGCGAGGCTAAGGAGAGACCCCTTTACAGTCTCCCCAGGCGTTGCGCAAAGGGGGTTACGAAGTGGTCTTTTGAGAGGTAACGGGGCCCTTCCATGGTGATGGTGATCACCGGGGTGGTTTCAGTGAGGTGAAAATGCCTGGTTTTTACCCCAAAAGCGCCGTTTGAAGGTTTCTCCCCGAAAACAGAAAAAGGCCATAGGACACTAAGTCTTTGAGTTAAGCTCGCCTTTGTACACAAACTTTAAATATTACTGTTTTAAAGTGGTTTAGGTGTACAATAGAGAATTAAAGAAGATCTACCCGTGTACCATATTTCAGCCAAACCCGACAAAAAGAATTAGGTACTTTAGCAATTTTTATAAATAAATATATAAATAATTATAATATTAGTATGTACGTACAACGTAGACCGCCGCTAATCATGTCAAATATCAAACGTAATATTGTTTATACTTCATTAAGAGATAATTTGATAAATTTAATATCTATTCTCCGAAGCTAAAGAGCAGGTGTCCAAATCACAATAAAAAATGCTACTGCCCATGAAATCTATGATTTTATAGCATTACATATACATTTCAGCAAAATTTAATGAGCAATTCGATAAATAGACTTAGTACTTACATAAAGTTTAATGAGTTGTGCGCTATTGAAAGTTAATTTAAGCTTAAATAAAAAGATCATGCTTGGGTTCTGGTCTAAAACCATTCCTAATACATGATTGATTACGGTAATAAATATAATGAATAATAATAATTGTCTCGTAGAAAAAGAAATAAAACATTAATGTGGAATTGGGCTACATTCAATGCAAGTTGTTGCATTGTGAGTCCTAAAATAATGTAAGGTTGAAAACAAAAACCAGCTGTTAAATAAATATTTTATTTTAACATAGTTTGGAATGACGAACAAATAATGAAATATTGTTAAAAATAAACATTTTTTTTTCATTACTTAGTCAGTATAACAAATGCGTAGTCATTAATAAGTAATCGAAAAAAGAAATACGTATTCCAAAACAGTAGTTTTTATTAATTATATTGGCCCAAAATTTAAATATAATGAGTTGATATAAATTTAATAAATGGCTACCATACGAGAACGTAACGCACTTGTCCCATTGACAGCGATGTGGATGAATTTTCTGATGCAAAAAGATTTCTTATTTAATTTAGTAAATACTTTATTGAACACCAAAAGGCGCGTTTGTACATAATTTCGCTAATTTATTAGTCGAGTTGTTTATTGTATATTAGTCGTTACAGTACAATGTACATAATACATAATTTTAATTTTATTATTAATTTTAATTTTATTATTTTTCATTATTTTATACTTAATTTATTTTTATGTTTATTTTTAGTTTTAATTTTGTTCTTAACTTTATTTTTTATTAGAATGTTCATTTTTATTTTGAATTTAATTTGATTTTGATTTTATTTCTGGCTATTAACTTTAATTTGAATTTTTGATTTTTAATGTAAAATTTATTTTAGTTTTTTTAACAAAAAGACAAAAATTTGTAAATTTTAGTTTGTTTTTAAAATTGTATCGTTTCTATATTTTATCTCGCTCATGTTACTCGTGTGTAATTTGGCCCGTAACATTTTGTTGTGATTAAAATGTGGATAACGTCGTGGGTTACACATATGTTATTTTGTATTTTTAAACACTTGTATTGTACCTTTTTTGTGTAACTGTTTGTTTTCCCAAATTAAATAAATAAATAAATACATATATTATGATTTATTATAACGTAAGCAACATCTAAATTACTTCATTAATGTCATTGTCCTAACATAAATCTTACGAAAATCTAAGCTCATCTTACCACAACGTACGAAATGTGCGAGTAATGTCAATGTGTGACAAATTTCGCACGATTGCCGTCAGTTTCGTCACAGTTACGTTGACTTAAATAATAAAGTAGGCGTGAGTTTTGTAACACGCTGCGTTACGCGTCATTAATATAGTATTGTGAACATAAGTAGGTAATTTAATAATTTATAATAATAAACTGTGTGACCTTGCCTATTGTTTTCGTGTTGAGAAACGGATCTGTTTAAAGTAGGTATCATACCAGAAATATTTAGATTTCTGAATGATATGTAAAGTTTAATGAAAACTATTGTCTGCAACTATGAAGATAATTCATAAGAAAATTTGCGGGAAAGCCTTTGAAAATCATCAAAAAAAATCCTGTGTTTTCTTGTTTTTAAAGGTTTTAAGCAAAGCGGCTAAGTTTACATTAGATATATTGTCGAACATTTATCGACCTCAAGCACACATTTTTACAAATATTTTTCAGTGTAAAGCATGTTCATTCGTGTCATTGATTCTACGTATCTTCTAATTTTCCAAACGGAGCTACCGTAAGTACCCTTTTTTAAAGGGCGTTGCAAAAAAAATATAACACTCAAAGGGAGTCGCAGTCGCAAGGTTGGGAACCTCTGAGGTAGGGGACAACTTATGGGAATAAAAAGATAAGTTTGATAGGTGTACCTAAGCCAGGCTTGGACGATTTCTTTGTACGTACACTTAGGAACACGGTATCAAGTTTTTCGTTGACGGCCATTTGTGTTAAGTTTCCCTCACGTGTATTTTACAGCTAAAACTGCATAAATAGAAGCGTTTATTTAATAAAGTCTGACTAAGAGGTACTAAAATTATTAAAACGCAGGATATCCTTCGCGTTCAAGGTAAGTATCGCACAAATCAGCTGGACAGCTTGCCTAGTGCGTTGTCGCTGTCTGCCTAAATGTAGGATGTGTCTATGAAATGAATCGTAGCATGCACCACAGTGGCAATCAATAAAAATCCTTGACAACACACACATACTAATGCGTGTTTCCTGCCCAAAGCAAGTATTAATATTAGTATTTATTGCAGGTAAGTATGTACATCATCATCATCTTTCTGCCCTTATCCCATGTTACTTGGGGGCGGTGCAACACGTTTTTTCTTCCATTCTGTCCTGTCAGCCATCAATCACGTTATCACTACCTCCCTTTTCTTTCATATCGCTCCTAACACAATCCATTCGATATTTTCTTTGGCCTCTCTCTCCCTGTCCATCTATCCTTATTATATTCATAACTCTTTTAGTTACGTGCATTTCATCCCTCCTCTTCACATGACCATACCAATATTGTCATACAAGATCCATAAAAACAAATTAATTGAATTCCAAAAATAAAGTAGGGTTAAAACAATGAATAATGTAAAAATGTAAATAAATAGGTTTCTTAATTAAGACGGTTTACTTCTAGATGAACAATAAATAAATAATAAGGTTGCGGAATTTGTTCGAAAGAGTCTCCTCGGCCCTGGAACGCAAAGGGCATTTGGAGGAACACGGTCGGTTTTATTCAGTAAGAGTCTGACACTCCCTTCCGCTCCGACCAAAGCAGCCGGTCGATTCTTTAAACATGTTGAAGTGAAGACTAAGGTGAAGTGATCACGAGGCGATCACGTGACATTTTAATTATATGGATTGACAGCTCACCTCGTGATCACTTCACCCAAGCCTTCACTTCGACATTTTTACAGAATCGACCGGCAGAAGGGAGAGTGAAGAGAAGAGGGTCGTTTGATGATTTCTTTCACTGATTGATAGATATTGATTTTTTTCATTCCTTTTTTTTTTGTCCTTCCATTAAGTTGCACCACCACTGGTATAAAATGCCCAAGACATTAAGACCGCTTTTGTAGTGGTTTTACTTGTCCATAAAGTTTGAATAAAAAAGTGCAATCATGTCTTCTTCAACAAAACACGAGCAGCTCACATCACTTCAAAGTTCTTTGACTTCCTTACTTTCTTATAAATTCTCAATAATTAATTCAAATGAAATCCATAAGAAACTGCAACATGCAAAAACGTTAGCTGTTCGATGTTCATTCACCATACATGGACTTGGACATCACGATGCGGCCGGTGTCTGTAATGCTGCCAGGATTAAGATTCTTATCACAACATTCCGCGTAATGCTTCACTGATAAGATTTATACCCATCTGTGGAGGCAAGCTTGTCAGATAGCATTAAGAAAAACAAGCCATGATTGGTCACCACCAAAGATGGATTTAAAAAAAGAACGAACATAGATGCTCTTTTGTTTTATTTTTCGCCGCAAAAGTTTATAATCCTAGTTTTGTACCTAGTCTTTTGGATACCGATTAAATGCAATAATTTTCGTATTAAACATGCTACATCCTCAATTTAGTTTTAAACGATAAATAGCAAAGCATTTCAAGAATAATAAAGAGTCGTTGTTTAAATTAAAGTACTTGACTGCCTCATTACATTGCTGTCTGCTGGTAAATTTGGAAGCATAAATCGTTAAATAATCTGGAATTTAGCCTACATTACTTCTCAGCAATACGTTCTTTATCTTCCAGTATTAGTGCTTATTATCGCGTGCACTAATTTGAAGCTATATTTCTATGTGCGTCGCCACTTGTATATGAATTCGAGTGCTCTATAGATTTTACGTCTCAAGGTTTCCCCTCTCGGTTTATAAAGCGGAATATAACGCAACTTTATGTACTTAAATACAGGAAATGGTGCAAAAATATGTGGCGGGCTTTTAGTTTAATATCCAAAATTAATGTAAATGTATGCCCCTTCGATAAGCGTGTCTATGATACACTGGTTTTTTCGTAGTAGGCAGAGTGGTGTACAAAATTGAGATGCATACAATATTTATTATAAGCCTGAATGTTTCTATGCTATGGTCTACCTTCTCTTCTTCTACTTCTCTCTAACTAGGGCTATTTGAATCCAGCGCATCCTACCATCTCTACCTCGGCCTACCGCGAGGTCGCCTGCTAAGGGATCTTTGCTAAGGGAAGCTTTCATAGTAACAACAGAACGTTTTGTGACTGAACGAATCATTGAAATCCCCGGTCTACTAGTTTGGTGCCCCGAATACTCTGTTCCATACTCTTTGGAAACCCTCGAGCGTAGACCTCCGCTAATATCCCAAGGAGTATGTTTGAGAACCGTAGGTAAGATAACCAAAGGTATAGTATCGCATAAAAATGTTATCATTACCTATTAAAATGACCTGTTATTTTACAGAAAAGTTCCGGTAAAACTTCAGTTCAATAATAAATTTTAATGCATCTACTACTTACCTACATTTCAATCGTGCAATAAAATCAAAGTCAATTCATGTATTTCAACTAGACCATTAAATCGCACTTTTGAACGTCAAATTTACAGTTTCAAAATAAAATATTATTGTGATTCTAGTTGACCATTCGCAAAAAGTAGATTCTTATGGAGAAGAACGGACAAGAAACTCCATAGTTACTCTTTTCAAATATCAGTTCTATAATGAACAACTTTTACTATGGGACCAAGTCGAAATCGCGAAAGAAAAAATCAGCTGTTCAGTACAGTTTGATGAGTTTTGAGAGCGCACATAAATGTATGGGGCAGTCAATTTATTTTTTCGCGATTTCATTGTTGGTCCCGTTGTGAAAGTTGTTCATAATGATGAGTACAATGACCCCTTAAGAGGTATTGCGTTTATTCTGTTACACATTGTCATCATCTTCCTGCCCTTGCCCTGCCCGCAACACGTTTTGTTCTTCCATTCTGTCCTGTCAGCCGTCACGCTATCACTAACTCCCTTTTCTTTCATATCTAACCTAAACTAACACAATCCATCCATCTTTTCTTTGGCCTCCTTCTCCCTGTCCATTCATCCACATTTATATTCATAACTCTTTTAGTTACATGCATTTCACTTCCCTTCCCTTCACATGACCATACCAAGCTAAGCGGTTCCCTTTCAACTTTTCCGTCACTAGCGCCACTTTTAGACTAACTCTAATGTACTCATTCCTCACTTTATCCATTCTCAATACTCCACACATCCATCTCAACATTCTCATTACACGTTGTATAATAATAAATAATCATATAAGTACATATTTTCTTTCTACTATAACTCACTCAACAATTTAGAAAAGCTTAAAAACAGTGAACGTTTTAAATGAATAAGTCATTTAAGTCTAATTACTTCAAACACGTGTTCTAAGAAATTCACAGTCTGATTGTGGTCGAGTTTGTTAGATAACAGTATTACAGAGAGGTTCAATAAAAATATCCAGTGCGGGTATGTAGGCGAATCTAATTATGTATAAGAAAAATACCAAGCAAATTATTAGTGCTTAGAATAACACTACAATTTTGGAAAAAAAAGTTAAAGTAGGTTTATGTTATTTTTTAAGTGGATTCGTCATTTCATTTTAGTCGAATGTCCTTGGATGTTTTCTTAATTTTAAACAATTTGGGAGCGCAAATGACAGCCGAAAACAGCTTGCTAGCCGAGGCAGGAAAGAATCTCGGTATTTTAAAATGGTCACCCATCCACGGCCTGACTTCAACAAGCGTTTCTTTAACCTTGTAGATCGACCTGTGTGACTGTTATGATTTTACCCTTGTTCCAATTAAATTGAGGTCAGCGTAGCCTGTCTCCCTTTTACATACTGCTATACTCCTGTTCTGTATGGTGTCGGACATAAAAGAATAGCACCATCCCATCACTTCCCGTGGGTGTCGTAAGAGGCGACTAAGGGACTCACCAGGGAACGTGCAGTAGCATTCTCTGTGCATTACAACAGATACACTGCGATCGCCAACCCGCCTGCCAAGCGTGGCGATTGGCAACCCCTCCCCCCCTTTCGGAGGAGGCCTATGTGCAGCAGTGAACGTCATTCGGCTGATGATACATAATCCTCTCTTTCAGCTTTTACAAGTTGATATCATTATGATTGTCAGTTTTGCTTGTATCTCATCATTTAACCCTTATTTTCGTGACAACACAACCCACTTACGAAATATGAAACTCGGCCAGTAGAACTCAACCAAATTGCCCTTTCGTCAGTATCACTGTATTTTCTCGGCGATCAATCATTTATACGTCAGGTCAGAGCACGACATTACTGTGTCCAAAATGTCAACATTTGTTCCTTACCTTACCTGTAAAGGTGCAGGTCTGCATGCTTAGTTAGGCACGCCTTGAGGTAGTCAAGGCAGGTAGCTACATAGATGTAAAGGTCATACGGACAAAACTTTATATGTAAATAGTCATGTGCCTGAACATATAGGTAAGATTCTGGCTTTAATTAATGAGACAATTTTATTAATTACAAGCTGTGCCCTTGGTTTCCCTCCCGTCACCTCGCGTCAACCGTTACCCACCCTACTCTACCTACCCTACCCTACATACGTATCATAGATACGTACCCTACCCTACTTTCCTACCCTACCTACTTACCTACATACATACCTACCTACGTCACCCTACCCACCTACCTATTTTTTGTTTTAAAAGAATTAGCCAAATCCGTCAAGCCGTTCTCAAGTTATAGCGCGACCAAGAGAAAAAGGGGTCCATTTTTATACATATAGACAAAGATTTTTTTATTTTTCTTAATTATACTTCTACCTCTAACCCAAGAAAAAAACTGCTGTATATTAAAAGGAATTGTACAAGTAATCGTTTAATGTTATTTTATGTTGCCGTCAGAAGTTAATCCGGCACAATATAAAACAATTTAATTTCATCAGTAAAACAGTGGCATTTATATCTCAGATCTGTAAATATCAACAGCATAAATTCTTTATAGTATCGTGGATCCACTCTGATTAGTTTTGCAATATAACTATTTATTATTCCTATCGTATCATTTTACTTAAAAGCGGTAGATTGGTCATCTACGGTGCAAATGTTAACTGCTTACAAAAGGTAAGTACGGTCAGGTAAATTAATCGTTTAGCTGATTTACACTTTAGGTCAGCTAAAACATGACAAAACATACAATATTCTAATAACCTAATTAACACTTCTTATACTATAATTAATCGTTGGTTGTTAAGAAAAATAAATATAACAGTAACAAATATTTCTCTAATCAGCCCCACACGTGGTCAGAAAAACAAGCCATCATATTTTTTTTTTGTAAAAACTCCGCCAAGTTAGACAAACATCAAAGAAAAACGATAACATTGGACATAATGACACTTAATCCCCTTTACATGACAGAGACATTGGATCAATTAAAACGAATCCAAAGTAACTACGCAATACGAAGTCAAGACAACATGCAAACAGTTTTTCCTTCACATCATTTATTTGACCTATCGCAATGTCTAGGACACGGGCAATGATGGGCAATTAGTTGCTCTTGACGCTTTCAATTGACCCTGTTCAGGAACTGAACCCTGATCTTATGAGTAGGTGCAAACGTTTTGTATGCAGTGTATCGAGTAGCTTGATATGTCGTTGACAAACAGCAAGGTTGGAATGACTGGCTAGTTTGTAAGGTGCACTAGTGTCATTCGGTGCCGCAAAATGTTGACCGTCTATTATCATCATCTTCCTGCCCTTATCCCATGTAACGAGTACTTGGACTCAGCGCAACACATTTTCTGCCTTTATGTCGTCCTATCATCCGTCATTGACTCCATTCTCCTTCATAATATTATCACTCCATACAAAATCCAAACCTTAGACTGTATTTTATATGCCTGTAAAATAGTCTACTCTACTCCACTGTTAATTGAACATGGATAAACGAAAGTCCAAAATAACTACCAATCCCAGTTTCTAGAGATTTTTGTCTCCATCCGTATTTTCCTTTCCGACGAAATTATTGTTCGTTGAACAAACTTTGTCCTCTACCAACTTCCCAAAACAACTGCTCAGAATGGCACCCGAAAAAATCTACGTTCTTTTATTAAACTTGCAGCCAACTCGACCAAGGAGTCTGTAACTCGATCTCATACAAGATATGCAACTTGTACCCACCTGTCAGCAGACTGGCGGTGTTCATTCTCAAATTACAACTCGCTTATATTCCAAGGTCGACCCTGTTTATAATGTTGTCACAACTGTTATAAATACTCTAGTTGTATCTCGAGCAGTTATGTAATAAATAGGTTGGTACCTACTAGTCTTATATAAGATGGAGCTGCAATTGAATGACGTTGTTAGGTAATGTGTGATATTATTACTTTATCAACGTCTAACTGCTTAGAACTACTAAGCATGGGCTTTTAAAGGATGTGCGAAATAATTCTAGGAAGGAAAATCAATCATAAACTTTTATACATCGCTCATATACCGAATGAATACAGTTTTCTTTGTACATAATATTTTTTTAACTGCAATTAAATAAAAGACACGTGCCGTGAGGTAAGTTTTGCTACAAAACGAAGGTGTTTTGCTTAGGTGCAGGGCAAAGAAACGATAGATTCTGATGTACTGCGTGAAAGATGAAATGGTTAAAACGGAGGTGACTTTTATAGGTATTATGAAAGAACAAAACTTGTTACGCCGATCCTAAATAAATTGGGACAAGGACTGGAGAATAGTGAGTTACACAAAGGCGAAAGGGGAAAGTCTCGTATTTTTAAGGAGCGTTCGCATCGCAGTCGGACACGGTCAAAACGCCTTTCATTTTACCTACATTTGGACAAGTGGAATATCATCTCATCTACAATCAATGGCTAACCATTGATTGTAGCTGAGATGATATTCCGTCTTGAATTTGGCGCATTAGGTAAGTACGAGAACTCCTGTATTCTTACCACCGTGCCAAAAGTTTCGTATGCGCCCGATTAATCTGAACCAGTCATTGTAAATAATAAGCAAACCTGATCTTGACCAAGCACCTGTTTCCGGAAATTCGGTTCTTTGACCATGCCCGTGAAAGTGGCCATGAAACAATTTAAAAAAAGGCAACCTCAAGGTCCAAGTATGAGGTTAAGGTAGAAACATAAATTTGAGGGACCTTGGTAAGGACCAAAGAACGTACATTCGATTTAATTAAGCTTAATTGACGAATTAAGGACAGTTTTAAGAATATTTTTTTGTTTTTATGCCGTCTGTATTGGTGTTAAAGCAAACTACGGCTGGCAAGTACCAGGGCTAGTGAGACAGTACAGTTCATTGAACTACTATTTGTAGTAGACATCGTTGATAAAATACTAGTTCGGCATTCGGCAATACCCGCAATTGCAGGTAATTCTACCAGCTTACTTAAAAATGCTTAGTTTTGTATTTGAAAAGAAAGGCCTATATACTGAGTTTAAAGAACTATAGTAGGCGCCAGATAATCGTGGAATAACGGTCATTGACCCACCTACAATTATTGACATTTTTAATTTGAAAAACGGAATTAATGACACAAAGCTGTCCCGAATCATCATCTCTCGTGATCCTTAACATTGTCTAATAATGAAAAACGATTCATATTTAATTGTTCAGGTACCTATGAACAGTTATTAGGGAAAGGTCAATGTACTTTATTCCACATTTATCTGGCGCCTACTATAACACGTTGATATTGCGTCCAAAAGAGTAACGAGCACGGAATCCAGCGCGACTACTTTCATTACACGCTGCAATGATGCGTGCAGCGGACATTGCCAATATTGCACTCAGGGCTACCACTAGCCTATAATTAGGTGTAAAAAGTGTAGTTTATACACCTTACGCGACCAACCTTTGTTACAAACTGTGAAATTGATGTCATGAACGACCAAAATGAACTGCAAACAAGATGATTTTGAGTCAAATTGGGGGTTGTGACGCATAATGTATATCTTCCTGACTTACATAACTTGTTGATTTTGATGTGTAACATCTTTCCTCTCGCTTTCCTGCAATCTGTGGGAGTGATTTCGTGAAATGGGACGGAAGTCTGTAACAAATCCCTCAAAGCCGAGGAAGCGCGCCCTATTCGATTTGACCAATGAGCGCGCACAGTGTTCGAGTTGGCTGTCAGTTGGTACTTTTAATATTAATGTTGCTTTTTACCACGGTGAGACGTCAGATGTTACACATCATATGCGACTACATTAAGACTCACTCGTTTTTTGTTAACTCCTTTTTATTTTTGTACTCGATGTTGGGGTAAGTAATCTTGAAACCACCACTCGGACTAAGATCTTAAATGAAATAATGGTTGACAGGCAAGCTCAGATTGCAAACTATACATATGGAGCAAAATTATTGGGCTTCTCATATTTTTTTTTTTTTTGTGAAAAAAATTTGGAAACTGGGAGAGAGGTAAGAAAATTGCCTTTAAGAAGACTTAAAGGCGATTTTCTTACCGCTGTCCCAGGTCACGCTTTGCCGACTATTTTCAGCATAGCGTTCTACGGAGATACAGGAGACAAAGATCAGGGGCCATACCAATTAGGATGCGCCAATGCCGTCCTGATTGCATTGCGAAAAAATAATAGCGCTATTTGTCTCTTATAGTTGAAGATTCTAACACATTAGTTTGTGATTGCGTTGACACGTTAGTGATTATAACAATGTATGATGAAGATTCATTACAACTAAATAAGACCTTGAGTTTGATTTCAGTATTTGCCGTTGACCGATACCTTCACCCAAAATGAGACTCATTACCGCACTAAAATACAATAGATTTAAAAGAATATTGCGCACTGAGTAACAAAAAGAACAATGCAAAACAATTACGAAGAAGAATGCGGAAATTTAACGGAGAGAAGCAAACCACAGGATTGCGGTTATAATATAAGATGTTGTGGTTAATTCTGTAATTTTATAATGATGAATTTAACCTTAACTTGTGTTGTTGGGGAGTCCACTATTTTATTTGACACTCCTTTTAGGGTTCCTAACGTCCTTATGGAAAAACGGGACCGGTTATGAAATCACATAGGTAAGTGTCTTTTTGTCAAAGCAACACAAGATTCATTTGGAACCCTTCGCTCGCGAGTTCGAATCGCACGTAGCCGGTTTTTGTTTTAAGCTGTCAATCCTTTGAAACGGAGACAAAGTAAAAAGCGAAACTGAAACAATTTCGCTAAGCATATGCAGGGCCGTCTTTTGCCTATTGGGGGCCCCGGGCATGGAATAATGGGGCCCCTATGACGATTTTACTAAACAGGTAAAAAAATAAACAAGATTCTAGATTAATTCGACTAGTCACAAAAAAAATGTAGTAAATATTATTTGGATTTGCAAATTAGTGCTAAAAATAGAGATAGAAATCTATAGTGCAGTGGTGAGTGAAATAAACATTCTTTCGTTTGATTTTCTTAAGAATAACAGTCAGCAATAGGTGATCTGGCAGAAACTAGGGGGCCCCTATCAATCACGGGGCCCTGGGCACGTGCCCTTAGTGTCCAGTAGAAAAGAGGGGCCTAAGCATATGGGCAGACGACATTGTTGCTATCGTGGTTAGAACCTGAATGAAGCTGGCACAGGAACGCGGTAATGAAGAAGAGAAGAGTGATCAACAGTGTGCGAAGTCGGACTGTGGATGATGATAATGTCGATCGTTTTAGTTTATGTGTTTTTAGATCTGTAGTTCTCCGCTCTTCTCTATTGCAATGGACAAACATGCTAGCCTTATATTTTTGTATGGACATTGTATTAAGTGAATGGTGTCCGGAATCCGGATGTAAGTGACTTGTGTTTTTATTAAGTGTATGGGTACTCTCTGTGATCTATGCTTAAGTTGGACATTGTACAATTACGAAAGTGCAACGAATGATTTTCTATAAGAACAGGATAAATATTTGCGTGATAATGGTGAAAGTTTAACGTGCAAAAAAAAGTGACAAAACAACTGTTTTTAATTTTGAGGCTCAGTACCAGGAGATTAGAAACATGTCGAAGTATTATCGAGGCTAGAATTGTGAGCGGTAAAGACTCACCAACAACCAGAGTAACATAATCATGAAGATGTATATCACTGGATTAGAAGGATTACACATTTTTCATTTCTGTCTGGACCCAGCTCTAAATTCCATGTAGATGAAGTCGCGGGCAAAGACTAGTTTTGAATATTCGTCTGTTATATCATATATATATTATCTGAATACTGTCATTGTGCCTACGGCTAAGGGATGGAATTCCCTGTCAGTCTGTGTTTACTGATAGCTACAACCTAGGGAAATGTGAACAGGTTACTTGTGGTTTTTTTTGCTATTGATAGGCACGCGACCACTATCTCACCTGCGATGTGCGGAGAGGAGCGATGATGTGGTCGAAAATGAAGCCTAGAAGTAACCTATTCACTCTTGACTTAAAGCCCAGATTGTAGCTATCAGGAAACACAGACTCTGGGCAGGGAATTCCACTCCTTAGCTGTACGCAAAATGAATGTGTTCCCAAAATGTTTTGTGCGTGTGGGTGGGATGTCCACCATGTACCGGTGGCGCATCGCCGTACGTCTTGTGGTCCGATGATGGAACGGGCTTGGCGGAATTAAACTATGCAATTCCGTCGCACACTCTCCAAAATGCAACCGATAGAGCTGTAACTGGCTTACAGGCTACAGGTGAGAATGTGGTTGATCGCGATCTTGTCAATAATAAAATAAAATTATATCTTTTCTCAAGATATGAGGTATCTTAGAATATTTATAAATGTCTGTTAGTGATGTGATAACCCTGATAGCAACCCGGTTATTGAGGAGTGGTTGACGCGATCACTGGCCTGAGTGAGAGCTTTTCAAAATTAACCACTCAGCATATCAAATTATATATTATTATATTTATATATAGATAGTCAATTATTGACATAACAGGATATAATGTTGATAAAGCCAAAACAAATGAATTAATGTACTATACTTAAGTTATTGTGAGGTTTCATTCGTTTACTCCATATCGGAAAGAGATAAAGAATATTGGTTAAGTTTTAACGTTTTCCAGAATATAAGCGATCTGATGGAAGAGATTTTCATAGAAATATAGTACATTGTTCACCGAGAGGAGAAAGTGACCGATTACCGTCGAGGGTGTCGTTTGAAGCCCGAGCCGTAGGCGAGGGCTTTAAAACACCCAAGATCGGGAATCGCAGTTTCTCTCGAGTGATACATAGTGCTTTATACTACACCTAGAAGGAAAATAAAAAACGAAATCTTTACTAATTGAAATTTATATTGAAATTGTTGCAGTTAAAACTGAATCCTCAAACAACACACAAATTGGAAATGGCGCCAATGGCGTCTGCAATTTTCACATGTTCTTTTTTCAAATTGTTTATCCTGCCGCCGCAGGGTCGCACTGCCAGCCCGACACCATCCAACACACAGCTAGTGGCCAGTGTCATTTTGCGAACTTGGAGATAAAAACTCACTGTAAAAACTTTTTGGCTTTTGATATTTAGGTTACCGGCGCATAGTCTTACCCAAAATTAAAAAAGAAAAACCACGTAAGAAATGGATTTTCATACACTTTTCTCTCCCGCTCAGATGCGTTTTCTCCCCGCATATTTGTTCGATATGCAATGACGTACTTTCTACCGTAAATTTGATAAAGTATCAAGGTACTTTCCAAGCAGGTGTAGTATAATAGTACATTGTTCACCGAGAGGAGAAAGTGACCGATTACCGTCGAGGGTGTCGTTTGAAGCCCGAGCCGTAGGCGAGGGCTTTAAAACACCCAAGATCGGGAATCGCAGTTTCTCTCGAGTGATACATAGTGCTTTATACTACACCTAGAAGGAAAATAAAAAACGAAATCTTTACTAATTGAAATTTATATTGAAATTGTTGCAGTTAAAACTGAATCCTCAAACAACACACAAATTGGAAATGGCGCCAATGGCGTCTGCAATTTTCACATGTTCTTTTTTCAAATTGTTTATCCTGCCGCCGCAGGGTCGCACTGCCAGCCCGACACCATCCAACACACAGCTAGTGGCCAGTGTCATTTTGCGAACTTGGAGATAAAAACTCACTGTAAAAACTTTTTGGCTTTTGATATTTAGGTTACCGGCGCATAGTCTTACCCAAAATTAAAAAAGAAAAACCACGTAAGAAATGGATTTTCATACACTTTTCTCTCCCGCTCAGATGCGTTTTCTCCCCGCATATTTGTTCGATATGCAATGACGTACTTTCTACCGTAAATTTGATAAAGTATCAAGGTACTTTCCAAGCAGGTGTAGTATAAAGCATATTTTCTTTATTATATACTTTTTGCACATAACATAATCGATGGTCCATTGTACACTTGTTTTTATTAATATTTTTCTTGGTGGTAAATGGTTGTACACCTAGGGTGATAGACAACCGTCTGATAGAATGAAGTTGAACTGTATGTGTGTATGAAAATGCACATAATAATTATTATTATCATAGACACAAATTTTGCCTTTGGACACTTATTAAGGGGACTAGCCTCTTTCACTTCACCACAATTCACGTTACATTTTCATACAACAAGGAAATTATAAATCAGTCGCTAACAATGTGTCAACGAACAGGAAAATGTGCTCGTCAAGTGTTAAAATTATTAATGAATGTAGATTGCACTTCCTTTGTGCTTAGTCACTAACTTAGTTAAGACTTGCAGTTATACGCTAATGACCTGTAATATGTGACATTTTTACCAATCAAATAGGCATCCGACGTGCGTCTAATCACAAAAAAGAAATGCAAAAATTGTTTTAGTGTTCGAATGTATTTTATGATTGACATATTATTATTATTTGATTATTATTATTTTTATTATTTGATTATTATTACTTTTATTATTGTTATCAAAACTATTTATTATTTTGTATTGTTTTTGTACATTTTAATATGTTTGTTACTTTAAATTTTTTGTAATACTTATCTATTTTATATCTAATAATATTATGACTCTCTGTACGTGTTGTACTTACTGTAAGTGCAGAGAGTAATTAAAGCTAAATAAATAAATATATCCTGCTACAAAGATAGCATCAAAGGCTTAAGCATTTAGATAGCCTTTTTTTGTGAATGGGAAATCATCAAATGACTCGTCCTGCTCTGAGCGGAGTGGAAGGGAGTGCCAGACACTGAGTAATACCATCCGCGTTCTTTCAAATGAAGAACCTTTGATTTCCAGGGTCGCGGTAATTGACGACTGCGGTTGGTGCAGTGGTTGAGCGATTGACTGCTGCTGCGCTGCGTGTCGCGGGTTCGATTCCCGCACGGAACAAATATTTGTATGGGCTACAGATAGTTGTTCCGGGTCTGGTTGTTTGTATATGTGACTTTGTATGTTTGTAAACGCACCCACGATACAGGAGAAATTCCTAGTGTGGGGCAAAGTTTAAGAAAACCTGTGCGTCGCGGGACGCCCGACAGAAGTGATAACTTAAACTAATCTAAGTTGAACTATTTAATATGGGAAGCGTCTGTCCGAAATACGACTAGCACTGTGAGTTACAGTGAGAGAGGAAGAGACTGCCTACCGCTGCCGTATGCGTGAAAGAAAGGGAAGCCAGATAGACTGGCGCCGTAACGCGTTACGTTACGATGCGGTTTACCCTCCCATAAAACTTTAAACTTATCACTTAAAAAAAAAATCTTTCGAACACCATCACCACCATCTTACACCATCTGGGGAGAACACATGGCTCTTTCGGACTACTACCGACTCCTATGAAATAACGTACCTACTCACCACTTTGGGGTAGTCGCAACACGTTTATTCCTCCATTCTGACCTATCAACCGTCATTCTATCACTTATTCATAAAAGAATTTATGAGCTAACCTACTAGACTAGCCAAATCAAAACCATTTTACCTTTAAATCATATTGTTACAATAAAAATAAAATCTTCAGAAAAACAGAAAATCGTTTAATGCAAACCTCCACCTACTATTATGGTAGGCGCCAGATAAATTCGCAAAAACGGTCATTGACCCACATACATTTATTGCCTTTCTTAATATAAAAAACAGAAACAATTACATTAAGCTGTCCTAAATCGACTTCTCTCGTGATCCTTTGTGTTCTCTCGTAATGAAAAAACGGTTCATAATTTATTGTTCAAGTATCTACGAAGGGGTCTTAGGGAAAGGTCGATGTACTTTATTGCAAGTTTATCTAGCGCCTGCGATACGAAAATTGTAATTCTATAAAAATTAAATAAAAAACTACAATAACTTTACTCAATTATGTCATAAATGCTTCCTTATTGCGAGGTGCATTCGTGCCGAGAAAAAAATACTCGCAAGTAATACAAAGTTCAATAAAAACTTCGTAACTATTACAACAACAAAAAACACTAGTATTATGCATACTGTATAACCAAACAATTCATTATTATGACAAATGGATATGTCTTGAAACTAACGAAGACACACCTACCTACTAGGTATTATCAAACCAATAATATACCTATATTATTGGTTTGATAATACCTATTATTATTTTTCGTGACCTTGTTAATTTGAACAACGAAAAGTATCAACGCAAGCCACTCTTATTAAAATAATTCTCCCGACCAAATATCTGCCACGGTGACCAAACTCAACGGAGTTTAGCCAAGAACGCAGGAGTTAATATAGTGCACAAGTGTGTGCGCAAACACAGGTGCAAAATTTGTTCCTTTACTCTTATCCGAAGGTACGGCAAACCGCCACGACAGGGGAGAGGTCTGGCGTAGGACCACTAGCTTTATGTGCTAGCCGAGTCGGCTTTCCATTGGGTATTGGGATTTTCCCGACCCGAGAATAGAACCTAAGACCTCACGTCCGGCAGTCGCGGTTTATGATCAACGAGGCAGTTAAAAGAAAATATTACAGACAGGTTCAGCAGGTGTAATTTTTTTTTTTTTCTTCATTTGTTTATAGGCGCTTTTGCGCATAGCGTATGTCAGTCCCATCGTAACCTAAACAAATTTATTTTCACAAGATACTGGGCCATGAATTTTAACAAACCCTTCGCATCGTCGCAATTTGGTTGGGAGAGAATTGTATGGAACCTACCCAAAATCAGTTCTATTCAAATTCAGGGACCTTACTAAATTATTTGTACTGGACTCATATTGGACACATTCCATCAATAAAATGTTGTAGGCCCTCGACAATTACTCTGGCATAATTATTTATTGTCACTAGAAAAGGTGGGTAATAACCAGTGATCGGATAATCGGGCGCTTATATACCTAAACTTCTTCCCGTGAAAGAATGCCATGGACATTCCTTTTTGAATAAATAAGTAATCCCTGGTTCCCGGAATTGAATAATTTGGTAAAAACAACTATATCAAACTTAATGAAATTATAGCAGTGGTTATTTTGATTTAGTATATTTATTTTAATCAAAATAAATGGAAAATCATAAACACTTTCATTGTAAATTAAAAGTTAAATTAGATTCGGCTTAATAAATTAAAAAAAATGACAACCAGAGTTCACAACGAGTTCTAACTATATTTTGTATGCGGGCATTTTTAGCAATCTCAGGAATTTAGAACGATTCCGGGATCCGGGATTCTGAAAAGCATGTCCGTATTATACTTTCGTGGGAATAAAAGTGAAGTTTAGGTATATTAGCGCCCGATTATCTTATCCCTGGTTTTATGGAGCGTAATGTAACATGTTAAAAAGCGAGCATTCGTGCAGTTACGTGCAAACGAGCCCGAACATGTGCGTATGTGTTTTGTTTTACACGGATTTTAGGACACGGCGTAACATAACATGCTCGCTGCGAATGTTACATTACAGCCTGTAACACCGGTTAGTACCCAGCTAAACAGATGCCGCAAGTTGCAGTCAACTGCGAGAAATAGTTTTTGGTCAAATATTTAGGTGTAAAATAAGAAAACTGTTACATGTTATGTTATAAGAGTTGTAATTTATAACGTAACGCTTGAAACGTTATTCATTGTACTTTGGTAAAAAATTGAACATATACAATTACACATGTTCAAAGCAAAATACAATAATTGGATCCTGTTATTCCATTGAGGTGTGTGGGCAACATCTGATAAAAGCAATTTTGTATAAAGAAAAAAAAAGATTTTAGTTTTCTCATGTCTGTTTTACGAAATCTATGATTAGACATTATTATAAACGAAAATCCTGCATCTGTTCAAGGCTCCATTTTATCTACATCCTTATTATGTTTTAATGATATAAGCAGAAGTCAAGGCTATACTGCCTAATCTTGTATTCAGTGGTCGAACCTAATTATAGCCAACATTTTTGATTTCGTGAGACAGATATGGAGTTATCATAAAACACTAGATTCTGTGAAGAAAAAAAATTATGATTGATCTATTACAAAAAATACATAATCGAATGTTATAAATGGCCTGATAAGTGCTGAAAATTTTAAAACAGTATAGCAGTTCAAAAGTGTGGGCAAGGAAACCTTCAAAAGCTTTAGAATCACCTTGGCAGATTCCTGTATTATTCACATAGCCATAGTGTAGAGGTCTCTGCAAGCACCTGTGTTCTATACCACCTTTGACCCTTGAGCCATCAAAGTAAAAGTAAATAGGTATCTTCCGGGCTCATTCGCTCCATCGTAGACCTCATCTATCGCTTACCATTAATCGAGACCGATGTCAAGAGCGGGATCATTGGGGAAAAAACATGCGGGGCAGTCTTTAGGGACTGCCGATAGAAATGAAAACTAAGTAACTTGTCAATTTTATCGTCGAGCTATTAGATTATTATTTATTTCCATAATACCATGAATGTACATCTACTAAACCTAAGTATGTACATATACAAAAACAAAGTACACTCAGGCGTCAAAGTATTCCTCCGCATCGCTGTCATCCGGAAACGTGCCCAGAAGACTGGCAGCATTGCCACGTTGAATGGAAATGCTAATTCTTTGAGCTAATTCATTAGATTATTATTTTTGAATTTGGAAAGCGTTCGGTGACGATGACGCGAGTTCCATGATTTTTGTTCACCCAAAAAGTGCTCAACGCGCCTAAAGAAGTTTTCACTTTAAACATTTTTGCAAGAAGATCCACATCCATACTCATTTAAATCATTAAAAACTCTAGAACCAACCACGTTCGTCTAAAATACGTATTACAAACGTGTCGGGTCATAGAGCATACCTTTGGGTGTGTCAAGATTAAGAACCCGGTAACCTACACCACAAATATTATCATAACCTACTAAGCCCACTATTCGGAGATAATGTTACAAGTTCTCACGACCTTGTGCGTGGAAAAGTCGTAAAATTATAAAAGGGCAGATACAAATTCTGAATCACAGTAGTAAACTTGCTACTCAAGCTTTAGTGGTAGGTTTAGGCTGAAAATTGCTGATCTGGTTTTAGGTACTCTATTGAAAATCAAATTAAAAAAAACAAAGGGTTGCACTCCGGGAGTGCAGGCAGAAGAGAAAAGGTGCATTTTTGATATTTTGGAATGGTTAGGGAATAATTTCGCACGAATTGCATAATTATGCATGCATTTAGGCATACATTTTCGCCGCGCGGTAGAAAGAGAGGGGGATATTACTTCCTCTCCTACGCCGCGCCAGCGGTCTACTCTCCGTCCGTCTTACGAATTTCCGATCAAGTCACGTGTCCTGACGCGAGTTTAACATTTTTTACCCATCCCAAAAAGTGCACAACGCCGCTAAGAAGCGTTGTGCACTTTTGTCACTTCAAAAATAATACCGATCTCACAATGTTGTATTGTGATTGTTCGGTGCTGTGCTCTTGTGTATTGTATTTCATCGAATAAATGTTTTATCTGTCTATCTTCGTCTGCAAAAAAAATACGTGGTCAAAGAAATCGATGTCTCATAAACGGCAAGTGTTAACATAAAAATCGTTCTTGTGCCTACATTTTCCTACGACTGGAGTCTACGCTACCTTCATACATCATAAACATGTCATGATTCGTACCAATACCCATTCAATATGCGAGCCATCAAATAAATGCATAAGCGCACGTGATGTAAACTATAAATGACCATAAACATTGTTATGAAACACTATTGGTGAGTTAGTGAGTATGCATGCGTGTAAATGTCACCGGAAAATGGCAAACTCCGGAAGAATATAAAATATCTTTAGAGATTGTAAACTCTCGATAAATTGTCAATTAAACATTTGGAATACTTTTTACGCATCAAAATTTGATAGTTTAAAATTTCTCGAAGTCATTCCGAGAAATTGTGGACTGAAATACAAAGGCGACCAAACAGAAGACAAGTCTACAATTTATCCATTTCTTGTGATGGTAAACCTGGAAACATGGCTCTCATTGGTCTATGCAGAAAAAACATAGCCCAATGAGGGACCAAGTATCCAATTTAACTATCACACCAAAACAGATAAATTGTAGATCAGAGAGCTGATTGGTCGCTAATTTAAGTCAGTCCACAATTTCTCGGAACGCACGGAGATATTATAGACTAGAAGATTTTGATTCGTATAATTGCAGAACAAATTTTGATTTGACAATTTATCGAGAGTTTACAATCTTTCAAGATATTTTGTAATCTTACGTAGTTTGCAATTAGCCGGTGACATATACATACTTACTCACGACTGTAGATGTCACTCACGTGAAGTACCCGAAAAAGAATCTAATTATTTTCTGCAGCAGTCGTCGTTCTCTCCTAATCAGTAAAATATTGTACACTTGCTTCTTCAATCTACTTTGGACATTGGCAGAATATTCGACATCAACTTTGATTGCCATATATTAAAAACTAGCGGACGTCACGCGGTTTCACCCGCGTAGTTCCCGTTCCCGTGGGAGTAAGGGGATAAAATATAGCCTATGTTACTCGCTGATAATGTAGCTATCATTTGCTGAAATTTTAATTTTATTTTATTATAATTAAATGTATAAAATGATGTGCTGTACAATTTTTTTTTTGTAACTTATTGTTTGTCTTGTTTAGTTTTAATTTTAACTTAAATTAATCATTTATTTAAATTGTGTGTTGTTTTAAAAATTTTACTGACTAACTTATTTTTATTCATTATTTTTGTCTCAAATTGTTTTTAAACATTAAGTAATAAGTTATTATTTTATAAATTTTTTGAGTTAACTTTGTGAAAAACCACAAATTATGCATGAGGTGTTAACCTTTAATTAATTGTTGCACTTGTTAAAGAATATACAATGTAACTTGTGATGTTATGTGTACACAATTGTTGGTTAACCAAATAAATAAATATTCAAATCGGTCCAGTAGTTTTTGAGTTTATTCATTACAAACATACACTCACACAAAAATACATTTTTTTCCTCTTTATAATATTATTATATATATAGTGTACATAGAATAGAATAGACATTTGCACTACATAAACAGCCCTTCATAAATGAGCTCTTAAAAACGTCTATTTATTATTAGGTAAGTTCTTATAATGCAGTAACTTTTTACGTGGTTCTCATCACATAAATGCAGTAAACCGGTTATCATCAACATTCGCAACACACTTCGATTCATATATTACGATACGCGTCCATTCCGCGCGTCCGCTTCCGTAACACTCCTTTAGAAAGTTTACACATAAAATATTTACCACTGCACTCGAAAATATTGTTCGCTGTACATTTACGCATATTAATAGTCCACCCTCCAAACTTCGCGAGCTGACTCACCGTTAGTTTACAAACAATGCTATTTTTACGTGGTCAGTGTAACCAAGTAAAGTTGCATGGTACGGTCGCGTGAAGAATTCTTTGGACCACATTAGCACTTCAATGACTGCTTAGCATTAATACATTGTATATCAACAATGTCGATGGTTTGTTTATGAAAATTGATTGCCTTATGCGGATAGAAGTAATTAAAATGTGTCAAGTAAGCATGCGCGGTGTTGGTATATTCCGTATGCCGAAGATAATTTAACTAATACCCGTAGAATGTGAATAGTTTATTGGAAGATGTACTTAAAATAATGTATTGAGCTATTTATCAAGCTTTAGTCCATTAATCATAATTTGTGTCAGTCAGTCAGGCCACCTGCTCACTGTCACATTGGCATTCTTTACAAATTCCTACATTTGCATAGCATAATTAGGACACTTGCTTGATGAATACTTCCGCGTACAAAATACCACTGCTTTTGAAATGGAGATCGACTATTAAAGTTAATACGTTAAGATCCTCCATAATTTTAATATTACTGAAACAAAATGCATGATGTCTAACTTTTTCCTGGTACTATAAATAAGAACAGCCAACATAATATCGTACTAAATTCGAATAATCCTGCAAATAATAAAAAAATTTAGGCACTTATATTTTTTAATTAACGCTATTTGTAATAACGTCATTAGTTGGTTCGTGGTAAACGGACAGATAAACGACCGATAAAGAACCTCAGAACCCGGGCATTAATGAATAATGAGGATGCAAATCAAATATACAACGACCTAAGGACATAAACAAAAAACCTTTTACAGCAAAAGGTTAACATGCATCTATATCACTGTTAATTAGAAATAAAAACCTGTTAAAAATTTATTTTATGGCTGCTATCAAAATAAAATAAAAAACCGTAAGGTTATTTGTGGTGATCTTTGACCCTAACACTATGTTGCTACTTTAGAAAACGGTACAACTGCATTTTATGCATAATTTATTTTTTGAATGTGACTACACAATGCTGGAGAGACCGTTATTTCAACTTTAAAAATCGAACGCAAAAAAAAACATGTGGTTTTTCCCAGGAATAGATTTATCAAATAACAATGCAGTAATAAAGTCATTAAAACATCATCACTCTCTGTACTGAAAAAAGATTGTATTTTGTAACGAAGCCATCTAAATAAATAGTAGAATTTTGTATGGAAATCTGCTAACTGAATTAAAATTATGTAGCTGGAAGAATATAGGGGAGACTTTTTTCTAGCAGTCTAAATTCACAGGTTTAATTAAATTATTTCTAAAATTTGTACTTATTAAAATTATTATGTTATATTATTGATGCTTGCCCCTATTAGACATTTGCGTATTTTCTCATAACGACATATCTGCAATCTGCATTTATTTATTCACGAATGCCATTAACAAATCATAGAAAAATAATTGTGTTCAAGGAAAACGATAATTCATCACACAAGTACGTAACAATAGTTTTTTCATACACTCGTCGTTTTTCCTGTGAACTAGTTAACTGTGGGACCATGATGCAATTTTGATAATAAAATTACGCATGTTGAGCAAAAAAGTACACATACCACGTTATTACTGGTTTTTGTAACCATTTTCTCGTTTTTTTTTTGGTTGAACCGGATTTAAAACCGATTATATAGTTTTTTATAATTTTGTTGTATAATTTAAATTACTAGGTAAAATATATTAGATTAATGTATTTTTAAAGTTCATTTCCTTGATTTTTACGTATATGCGATAATAAATATGAACATTTTATCGGATCGTGAAAGGAATAATTTTGTAATAAACACGTAAATATTTTACATACTTGAACAAAATGCAGATGTATTATAAAACGGTCAAGATTTCGAAACCGACAAAACCTATTTTAGGGGTAACATATTTCTGCCAGGGTTGAAAGAATAAAAGAAAGAACAATATTTATTTAGCACTTACATGAAACACGCACGGTACATAGAAATAAAATTAAAAAAAGAAATGTAGGTATGCTAAGAACTAAATGTGTGTCTCACGGCTGCACTAAAAAGGTCCATTTCAGCGATATGTCAGACAGACTGATGCTGTCTGACGCTGGTTTTCTAATGAACCCTTGAATGGACGAGTGGCGGTTCATTTGAATCCATCTAATATAGTTATATTCTTACATATATACATATAGCATCTAAATAAAGTAAATAAAATAATAAACAGATATAATTGAAACAATGTGTATGAATGTGTTTGTGTACGTGTAATGTGTTAATGAATACTTAGAGAAACAAATACTTGAAACCAAAAACAAACAGGTTGCGGAATTGTTCGAAAGAGTTACGGCGACCCTGAAACGCAAATGGTATTTGATGGAACACGGGTGGGTTTTATTCAGTTAGACTCTTACTGAATAAAACCGCGCTCCATCAAATGCCATTTGCGTTTCAGAAGTTATTTGATGATTTCGAATCCAGACAAAAAAATGGTAACATGTTAATAAAAGGAATCAAATATTGTTTCTAGATTATAATTCGTTAATATACCTACCTAATGCAATCAAAGGTTTTCTCTGGATCCACATAGGCCTCTAATCATTGGCCAATCCTGTCTACGTTAATCGTATTTATAACCTATGCTCTTTAAGTCGCTGTACTTAGAACTTTCGTCATAATACAGCCATTTATTTGATTCCTGCTCTTGCAAAACTAACTATCTTATACATTTCGACACTCCCCGTAGTTAGTTCCATTACCATGGGAAGCAAAGCTATTTATTTAAAATAAATACTTTTTTTATGCATGATGATTTTTAGTAACACACAAAACATTAATGGCTACTTCGTTGGTTATAGATACTGCAAGCGCTAATATGAAGTCTTGGGTTCGATTCAGGGGTCGGGTGAAGTGTTATTAGGGTTTGGCAAAGTGTTATTGGGCTTAACCATCTGGATTTTTAGTAGTAGCCTGATGACAGGACTTATATACGGATCATAGCAAAGCAATAAGCTCGTCCCCTATTAAATTGTAATCGAACATATCTTTTTACAGTACAATTTCGTCAGACCAGAAATAGAATATAGAAAATGGATATTAAGAAAATAGTTGAACTGTACAGTACAGTCAGTTACCACAGTTAACTGACCCATCTTTTCATAAATGGTTGAGATTTTTTAGAATACGAATCGATAGAATTTCATAATTCTTTTATATTTTTACAGCAAAGTAAATTAAATGTAAAAGAATCATAAAATCCTATCGATTCGTTTTCAAAAAAATCTCAACCATTCATGCAAAGGTGAGTCAGCTAATTGGGGTAACTGACTGTACAACTATTTTCTATATTCTATATCTGGTAGAAATCCGAAGACAGACGAAACACGAAGTTTGCCGAGCGACATTAAGAAAATAGTTGCCCTGTACTATTGATGGAATCGCGTTTAGTCACAAAGCTATCAGGAAACAGACTTCAGCAGGGAATTCCGGCCCTTAGCTGTACGCACAATTAAAGTACCTATTCCCTAAACGTTATATGTGTTGGGGTAGGAAACGTGGGTGTACTAACCGTACTCTTGGCCAAACCCTTAAAGAAATAGAGGTGTGATATGCTGTAAACTGCTTGTTATTTGATATGCTATACATAGAGGTGTCCATTTACTCCTTTACTCTTAGAAACCGGACCGAACTCTTACATTTTGCAATCTAAATCATTTACATTTACGTAACATAATAAATGTATCAAGTTAGTTGTATCTGACCAGTTTGATACATAATATCAGCGTTTCTGTATAATATAATGACAGTGCACCTGTTATTTTAGGTCAAAAAAGTCAAAAGTCAATTCATTTATTTCAACTAGACCATTAAAAGGCACTTTTGAACGTCAAATTTACAGTTTAAAATTGAAATATAAGTGACTCTAGTTGTCCATTCGCAAAAAGTAGATTCTTATGGAGAAGAACGGACAAGAAACTCCATAGTTACTCTTTTCAAATATAAGTGTAAGGTATAATACAGCTTTTTTACGTAATTACTTATGTGCAGCGTTCGTTGATGTCTTTTGCTAAGATCATTTAATTTTGCAGTGTGCGCAAGATTCAGTTGTCAGATAAAAAGGTTTTTATATGCAACTGTTCTTTGTTTACTTATTGTAAAGAATATGAGTTTGATATATTTAAAGGAAATGCAGAAAAAAATTGTCTGAATATAAAATTATTTAATGTGACAACAAAAGCTACTTTCAAACATACCGTTTTACTTCCTAGTTCTTTTATTTCACGTCCTTCGAAAAACAATACGTATTTTGTAACAAGCAGTGAGTGGTTGTAAGCACAAGTAATTTTCAAAGCGCGCTTTTAATTTTCAAAGAGCGCTTTTTAATTTCAAAGCGCGCTTTTTTGTAGTTTGGCCTTCCTACTTTATTTCTCGGTTATTTAACTTCATCCAGTCTTAATTGCCAATGATAATTGAGTTTACTGTACCTGATACAAAGCTATGCGGACAATTTTCGTACTTTACGTGATTATGGTTAATTATATGTGGACGTAAGTCTCACGTCAGTGCAGTTATTCACTCAAGATTTGTAATTTTAAATGTCATTGTTACTTAGCAAGCAAAAGAAAACGAATCTCTTCTTGTATCGTTACAGACGCACGCTATCACGTGATAATTAGCTACTTATCTATTTCTTAATTAAAAACAAATATCTCCTTACTTTTTCTAAATAAAAAAACACTCACCGTAAGGGAGACGACGTAACGCTTAACACAAAACTTTGCCAAAAAATATCCTTTCAACTTTCGAATTTTTTATTGATGCAACACCGGTTTTTAATTTTATTTTTATTTCACGAGTCACTTTCTCGTTCGAAAAAGTCCGCACGCGTTCTTTTCGAATCGTAGTTCGAATTTGGAAACTGTGCGGGAACGGGCGAGTAGCTTCGAGCCGTCCGAGACGATGACTGCGAAATACTGCGAGCGGAGTCGGGCGCGTTCGTTCCCCCGCGCATCGGTCAACGCCGGCCGACAATCGTATCGCAACCTCCCAGCGACAGAAACTTACACGCAATATACATTGCTTGTAAAATAAGAAAAGTTTACACAGCTTCCATCACCAACAGGAAATGTAACCGTCACAGTTTCAGTCAACTTTATATTATCGTGAAACAAAGAATGAATGTTACTGATTCAGTGAATAAACGATTAATATAAGCGGTTTTTAGGAAACTAGAATTTGTGTATTTCATTCATTTTGTGTGTTCAACGATCCTTGTAATGTCTTCTGAAGAGTTAAGATGAAGACTTCTTATGTAAATTTTTAAGTAATTGTTTCTTGTCACTGAAGAAATGGATTCACACGGACATTTGCATACATTGGTTTATTCATCAGAACGTGATATTTCATTGTCTAGACGAGAAAATTGCTGAGATAAGTACGTAACTAAACATTTTTGTTTTTTTTTAATCTTTATTTATATAGGGGCATTTATCTCTATGGACATGAGAGCCCCAACGTAACCTAAACTAAATTACATCCTTAGTTTATAAAAGAAAAAGAAAAGGGCAAGAGTCACTGGTGCGAAATTATATTTTCAACAATTGATTTTGCTGCGTCAGATGTTGGTTCTGCTAATATGTTTAGGAATGCGCCTTGATCGTATTTGTTTATATTAAATTTTTGCATCAATACCTCCCTCCCATTCCGGTACTTATCACAACAATATTTTAAAGTCTAGGTTATGAATAGGTTGTAATAGTAAATAAATTAACTATTGTTATAAAAAGGTTTTTTTTTGTTTGTAGGAGGTATTCTCTGGGAGTAGTAACCTTGGATGGGAATCTTTTTTTTTTGTTTCATGGTTTGGAAATCATGTAATAACTTCTTCCGCTCTGGGTGGGGCGGAAGAGCGTGTCAGACTCTTACTGACTATAACACATCCGTGTTCCTTCTAAAGCCCTTTGCGTTCCAGGGCCGCGGTGACTCTTTTTATAACAAATTCCGCAACCCTGAAAGAGTGTCAGACTCCTACTGACCCACTCGTGCTCCTCCAAATGCCCTTAGCGTTCCAGGGGCACGGCAAGTGTTTCAACTAAACCACAACCCTGGTGGGAGTGGTTACCTACTGATCCAATTATGAAAATGTTTTTATGGTAGAAATTTATGTATACTTGAGCTGAGTGTCACCTCAAGTATACATAGGACCATATAGATCGCAATATTAGGGGTTCATTTCATTCCTTGATATTCTGGCAGTTTGAGTTCTTTATGCGGCCTACCCAAATGTCCTTACTTTGGTATTGTTCGTCAAATCATTGAGCTCCTTAAAGTTTTAAGTTACACGATAACAGACAAATGCTTGCACTGTCTGAACAGGTCCTCTCAAATCTGTGTGGTACTTTCCTAAAGAGACCACTTCAGACAATTAACCTACATGGTTCTCATATAATTTGACCAGTACGATTGTATTGACTTTAAAAGAGACTTTGAGCTCTGAGTTTGTTTCGCTGTTTCTTCTCAGGGTTGTCAGCTAGGAAACACCGGCCTCATCTATAGTAGGCGCCAGATAACCGTGGAATAACGGTCATTGACCCACCTACAATTATTGACATTTTTAATTTGAAAAACGGAATTAATGACACAAAGCTGTCCCGAATCATCATCTCTCGTGATCCTTAACATTGTCTAATAATGAGAAACGATTCATATTTAATTGTTCAGGTACCTATGAACAGTTATTAGGGAAAGGTCAATATACTTTATTCCACATTTATCTGGCGCCTACTATAGTTTAAAATTAGCCAAAAATATTGACGTGTAAAAGTGTTATATTTACAAAATAAATACCTACCATTTATCATTATCATTTCATAGCTCTACGTTTTATTACGGAAATGCAGGGAGGGGGAAGCCGCGGACAATGTTTAAAAAAATCCGTTGCTCAAAGTCACAAAACACCGTCAAACAACATGTCTGCCACTTTTGATCACGCGAAAGTTGAACGAGACGAAAAAGTGAACTGAGAAAAACGTGTTATCCTGACATTTGATGACAGCAACTGGTAGCCTATCCATTATCGTGGCCTTTTGGTTGGAAGCTTACTGTTAAATACACCTTTAAGAGGTTATATTGGCAATACTTTTGGATGTTTTGAAGACGTAGTGGGAAATCTTGGTAATACCAAAACTAAAAAATTGGCCAAGTGCAATTTGGACTTGCACACGAAGGGTTCCGTACCATAAGCGGAAAAACATGTTTCTTGTATGGTCCCTTTTATTTTTAATTTTATTTGTTGTAATAGCGGCAACAGAAACACATAATCTGAAAATTTCAACTGTCTATCTACACGGGACAGACAGACAGACGGACAGTGGAGTCTTACAATAAGGCCCCGTTTTCAACCTTTGGGTACGGAACCCTAAATAAAAAGCCTAACATATTTCTTCTAATTTCAAAAGTATAACAATGTTACCGGTACATTAACGTATATGAGGCCCCATTAAAATAGGTGGACAAATTTTAACACAACGTTTAGTACATACGTGTAACCAAAGATATCCAAGCGAAAAAAACACTAATTAAAGTGATTTTATTTTGACTTAATAAATTTTTGGCACACTACAACAAACACATCCATTATGGGTAGGTACTTGACGTGGTCACGTGCGCCTGCACATTTGCAGGATCAGAATTATGAGATAACAAAGACATGGATATGTTTATGCATTGGGTAACCAAAATATTTAGTGTATTTTCGTTGGGTGTTTTTTTTCTTGTAGATATTTTAAGCGTTTTTCTTATTATTTTTTTACCATTGTCCTTATTTTGGTGGTCTGAATGATTACTAAAAGTTTGTCTATATATTTTAATGGGACCTTATTTGTATAATCTGACGCCATTATTCCATGGAGATAGGAAAACTACAGAATGCTACGAACAAATAAATACTCCTTTTGCTTTGTCCTCATTTACATTACCAAATGTGTTTTGAAACTAAATGTAATATCTACCAAAATTATCGAATAAAATGAATATAATTTTTAATTTATTTATTCAATATCAGCTTAGATAAAATAGCTTTAGCTTTAACAGCTTTTTTACTCAAAACATATCAACATTTTGAAGAATAAGCAAATAAGAATAAGAATAAGCAGAAAAAAAATAATAGAAGAGAAAGGGTTAAGCTAAAGAGGTTAACCCTTTCTCTTCTATTTTTTTTTTTATTTAACTTAGGCACACCAACGCGCAACTACTCATTTACAAATCAATATTTTGAAACAACATTTTCGAAAAGATCCTCTATAAACAAGTCACTTACAACTTAAAAACATTGGATAAAATAAATTATAAATACATATATGTTCGGAATTAAATGAAATTGAGATCACAATATTATTATTAAATGAAATAATTAACTAAATTAAATTACATTATTAACATTACAGCTAAAACACTAGGAAGCGGTGACGGGCGGGCGTTTTGAGGGACTGTCTTTATGTAGAACTTTGACGTTCAAAAAGTGCTGGCACTCAGCCTAATTTGAATAAATGACTTTTGATTTTGATTATAAAATTCCCTCTCTTATCAAACTGTGAGTCGATAAAGTCACTAAAAATGCAGTCAAAGTCAGTGTATGGAAACCGTTAACCTACCACTGACATAGAGTAAAGAGTACGCCAGTATACCAACTATAACAAAACAAAGCAAAGCTTACCTCCCATAATACAGCCATTACAAAGAAATTTAACTTACCTAAAACAAAACTCTTTGAGTAATACTCTGTAATCCCATGTAATAGATTGTCGTGAGTTTGCCCACGATTCTGAAGTAAGCTGCGCAGGCGCCACTCGTGAATGATTGCGTCACAACGAGCATTATCAACTTCACGATAGCACATGACAGCTTTGGGATAGCGACTAACAGTTAGCCAATTTGGACAAATTACGGTAATGTGTCTTGATTTCTTGAAGTTATATAACGTCTACGGAATTAAAGGAAAAAAGAAAACGAAAAAAAGAGTGTATTTGCGCCAAGCACAAAGTTCTATGTATTATGAGTACATTATCAAAACATATAATTAAATAAAGTCATCCTGACGGATTACGGCCATGGCGACCATTCTCAACGGGGATGACCATTGGCGCGGTTATTATAGTGCCACACCAGTTTGCGTAAACACAGATGCACTCCCTCTTCCATCACTCTCATTGTCCGAAGGGTCTGCAATCCAATACGATTGGAGCGAGATCTCGCGTAAAATCAACGGCTTAACGTGCTTTTCGAGGCACGAGTGCGTCTCAATACTAGCTTCCAAACACCAGAATTTCCAAATGAAATAACCTTATGGCACTTTTTGCCCGACCTAAGAACCGGAACCCACCCTCAGCAATCGCGCTTATGACCGCGACACCAACGGAGCAATTAAATAATTTCACCCTTGTAACAGTGGAATCATAAGACAAGTAGTGAGTACCCACGTATGTAACCCCGATAGCAGCCGATAACAATTGAATATTATGTTAGAAGATTATCTCGAAAGATTAGGCTTTTGCCCATCTGTGGACCAGTTGGCTAAGGCTGAATAAAAAAGTGTGTGAAGTCATCAGATGCATCAAAAGTCGCGAAAGCAGAAAGATCGACGCTTTCGAAGTGTGGTTTTGGCGAAGACTACTTCATATACCATGGACCGCCATGAGAACGAATAAGAATTTCATACTGGTAGAACTCAACATTACCAAACGACTTTCTGCAACATGCCAGGAGCATGCCCTCAGCCTTTTCGGACATATTATGCGTTCATCCAGGCATAGGAAAGGCTCATGATATTGCCGAGTCCCGCCGCCCGCGTGAATGTCGAAAATTATCCCAAGGGAACATACTCCCGGGGTAAAAACTATCCTATGTCCTTTCTCGGGACTCAAACAATCAATCTACCAAATTTCATCTAAATCGGTCCAGATGTTTGCGCGTGAAAAAGTAACAAACATACACACACACACTCACAAACTTTCGCCTTTATAATATTGCCGGGTCGAAGGAAAACACGCTCAAGGTAGAACACCGGCGAGATGGACCGACGCAATAAAGAAGGCTGTTGGAGGCAGTATGTACAGAGCGGTCCACACTGCAGAAGACGGCATGGCTTGGAGACGCGTCGTATGTGTCGATCCTCAGCAGTGAGGGAACGACGAAGAAGAAGTCATCAGCAGTATCAGAAAGTGAAAAAATTGTGCTCACAAGGTCCTGTTACTAATCGGTTGCAGTCTCTTTTAATTAAGAACTTGCAGGGTCCCGAAGAGTGAAAATAACCCCTGTACCAATAAAATAGAATAAATATTGTCGCAATAATAAAATTAAATACGTACAATACAACATCGTAATTTCTATCTCATTTTCCATATTACAATTTTAAAATAATGATACGAATTATGTCTACCGCAGATAATTATATTTGAATTAGAGATTACGGCATATTCTCTCGTACCAATATGCTGCAGTACTAAGTTGCCAACGCGAAGTAATTTGAGCCCACATTTCTCACAAGTTACGCAAAATATATGAAACTTGTAATACTCTAATGGGCTACATCCGATCCCAATCAGGTTTATTTTATAACTACTTGTACATGAGTTATGGGTCTAAATTAAAGTTAATAGAAATAGAAAAACATATCTAACGCTTTCTTTTAAACCATACCACCAACAAACCAGAAATACGCGTCTCCTTTTTAAAAAAAATATCTACTTTATCTGATTTTTATTCGGTCCAATTGAATTAACTACTCGGTCGACATGAAAACCCAGCCAAGGGCAAGTTGGACACCCACACAAAGGTCTCCGTACCATAAACTATAAAAATAAAAAAAATCTCTGTGAAAATTAATTCTGTCTACCTATTACGGTTAATGATACGAATGAACCTGTAGAAGAAAATACACATTGTTATATTTAATAAAAATATATAATATACTTTCATCATCTCATTTATTATCGTCGTAGCGTAGATATCACTTTTTAAAAGGAGCGTCGTCTATTTCTAATGTTGTGGCAACTGATTACTCAATCTAGCTTGATGATGCACATACAGGAGTTAAATCTAGTTTAGGATACATAAATATCGAAATAACAAGATACGTTAAATGTTGTGTAACGTTAACAGACAGGCGGACAAGGTCATGATCCGCCATACATACTCGTATGTATGTTATGAAATGAAAATAGAACACCCACTCTGTACATTCACGAACAGAAAATGATTGACAGGGATACTGAAATAAACATGTACTGTTGATGAACAACAGTAGCACAGTAACTTTTCCGATTTTTTATGTTTCTTTCATTGGAAAAGCTACTGTTATTCATATAAACGAAAAAGTCCAATACTTCGTGATTATTTTGCTTAACAAAAAAAAACTTAAATGTATATCTGTCGGTTAAGTATTAGTATTCCGTAATACGTATTTTCACAAAATTACGAGGGTATTTGCAAAAAAACGTTTATTTATTTATTTAATACCTAGGTATTTACATATTTTATTGTTCACCATTATACACAAAAAAAATAAACTAAAAACTCATTCAATGGAAACGACAAAATACGTTAAACAACACGATAAGGAGGGCCGGCACGAGGGACAATTGGACGAATAGTAACTAGATTATAATTAAATTAAAATTAAACGTGTTAGAAAAGTTTCGATTAAAAATAGATTAAAAGATATTTCATTCAATATTTAAAGCTTCTCAATTATTGATTGAAATGTTTATCACTTTTGCATGATAAAATTATATTAATTATTAGCATTTTCTTCCTTCAAGCACTAAAACAAAGTGATTTTTCCAGTCACTTGTGCTTCCTATAATTGATTATGCTGATGTTTACTACTCTGATCTATCCCAAGAACTTCTCAACAAACTGGATCGACTTCTTAACAACTGTATTCGTTTCATTTTTGGCCTTCGTAAATATGATCACATTTCTTCCTTCCGTTCTCAGCTTAAATGGTTGCCTATCCGTCAGAGGAGATCCCTCAGATCCCCCTGCATGCTCTTCACTATCATGAACGATCCTTGTGCTCCTGATTATTTAAAAGAATATTTTAAAGTGTTGGGCAGTTCTCACAGTCTCAACCTTCGAGCATCTAAAAACTTACTTCTTCATATCCCTTCTCACCGCACCGGGTTTTTGTCTAATTCCTACGCTATTTTACAATTAAACTCTGGAATATGCTACCCCTTGACATCAAGAAGGCGGAGTCAAAATTTTCCTTTAAGCGTAAAATCCGAAAACACTACTTAAAAGCTTGTCATTCTTAGTTGTTCTTCGTCATGATTACTATGAATTCTCTTAATCGGTATGATTATTATATATCATATTTATTAGTTTATTATTTTAGCATATACAGGGTGTCCCAAAACTCAACGTCAAGCCGAAACGGGGTGACAGGATTGATCATAACCATCACGAGAAAAATCTGAAAAAAAATCTATCCCATGCAGTTTGAAAATTATGGGCATTTTAAGAAAAACCTAGAAATTTGATCAAACTGTACCATTTTTCGGTTATTGTGGTTATTATTTTTTATTTTTGTTCATTTGAACTTTAGAAACGTAATCCTAAATAACATTTCTAGAATCCCAATAAAAAATAATGACACAATTGCCTCAAGTTCCCGAGAATTGAGACTATTTGTTAAACTACGAATTTAAAATTTTCAAGATTCGTCGACTTTGACAGGCCCTCCTATAAAAAAAATGTACTAGAGTGCCTTGGCAAGTAGCATTAAAAGTTGGCGCATTTAATCAGAATTCTAAAATGGTACAATACTTGTTAGTTCCATACAATAGAAAAGAGTAAAAAAATTAAAACCTCAAGTAACCCGATTTTTGCTATCAGATTTTACTCAGTTAAAATGTTTTTAATTCGCACAAGCTCTAGGTAGGTTCTTAATTTTAAGGCAAAATGATGAGAGAGATGGATAATGGGTATGTTTGCCATGAGTGAGCGAGACAGATAGTGACGCCACGCATTGAGACGGAGATGCGTCGTTTAAACGAGTGCGAATGAAACAGATAGATGCTATGGCATCTATCTGTTTCATTCGCACTAGTTTCAGCCAAGCAAATGGCTACGCTACCAGTCCGATACCAACCAGTTAGTACGTTTCGCTCATTCGTCTACTGCGCACGTTCGTATTCGTATTAATTATTTTACTAATTTTACTAACTTTTTTTCACTTTGGTAAAAGTGGCGTCACTATCTGTCTCGCTCACTCATGGCGAACATACCCATTATCCATCTCTCTCATCATTTTGTCTTAAAATTAAGAACCTACCTAGAGCTTGTGTGAATTAAAAACATTTTAACTGAGTAAAATGAGATAGCAAAAATCGGGTTACTTGAGGTTTTAATTTTTTTACTCTTTTCTATTGTATGGAACTAACAAGTATTGTACCATTTTAGAATTCTGATGAAATGCGCCAACTTTTAATGCCACTTGCCAAGGCACTCTAGTACATTTTTTTTATAGGAGGGCCTGTCAAAGTCGACGAATCTTGAAAATTTTAAATTCGTAGTTTAACAAATAGTCTCAATTCTCGGAAACTTGAGGCAATTGTGTCATTATTTTTTATTGGGATTCTAGAAATGTTATTTAGGATTACGTTTCCAAAGTTCAAATGAACAAAAATAAAAAAGAATAACCACAATAACCGAAAAATGGTACAGTTTGATCAAATTTCTAGGTTTTTCTTAAAATGCCCATAATTTTTAAACTGCATGGGATAGATTTTTTTTCAGATTTTTCTCGTGATGGTTATGATCAATCCTGTCACCCCGTTTCGGCTTGACGTTGAGTTTTGGGACACCCTGTATATGTATTTTATTAATATTATATATATTATCTGTATATTCTTTCCGAATTGTTAAAATTCAATTTTGAATCTTATTTTTATTTATTGTACACCTACTACAGTATAGTCTTTATAACCCAAAGGTTGACTGGTAGAGAATGCCTTGATGCATTAAGTCCGCCCATGTACCACTTTTGTACATAAAGTTTAAATAAATAAATAAATAAATAAAATAATCAAATAAATATCAAATATGTACTATAAATAAGTCGTTTACAAAACTATTCTCAAATCTTAGAACTGAATCAATTAAAATAAAATAAAACAGTCTATAAATAAATATTAAACATACATTAAAAGCTTTTACTTTTAATGTATGTTTAATATTTATTTATTATTTACAAGTACCCATATTAAAAAGGTCAGAAATAAAAAAGCCTTAAATTTATGAACATTACCATTATTGTTATTTAAAATGGTTTTAAATTAATGTAACATAAAGTTCAAACACCATTAATTTAGTAGATCAGCTATAAAATGTAAATGAGAATGATTCCGGACGCGATTCTACCGAACTTGTCCTTGATATAGATTGTCTATAATTGTTTCATCGACGGAATTCTAATCTTCTATTAAACGTAGCTATTTAGATATAAAAAAACACACGGAAAAATATTGCATAAGTTTTTACAACTTTACTATGGAAATAGACAAATATATATTTTCTACATCCCTTCCTTACTTTGCAGCTATAATCTGCCCAATATTTTCCGAAGAGTATATTCATACATATACATGCAATGTCGTTTTGATCATTTCATGCATGACGGAATTTTAAGTCATGAGCCGTTAAAAAGCAAAACAGAAAGGGTTCTTACAGGTGTTTGTATTTTTGTTTTATATACTTTTTTACCTTTATATATTTTTTTTAATAAACAAATAACAGAGGTATGTTATTTTGTTAGCCACGAGCTCCTCAGCTCGTGGCCTAAATAATAACAGCCGTACGGGTCGACCAAGGTTAAGCAACGCTTGCCAAGGTTGGTCTGTGGATGAGTGACTATCTTAACATACCGATATTCCTCTGTGCTTCAGAAAGCACGCTAAGCTGTTGATCCCGGCTGTCATTTGTAGATCTTTGGCAGTCGTTACGGATTGTCAGAAGCCAGTAAATCTAACTCCAGTCTTGCCAAGAACTACCGTGTTAACGGGTTGTGTAGGTCTGGTAGGCAGCCGCTCCACGTAAAATACTGGTATTCAGCCGAATCCGGTTCGACTGGAAGCCGACCCTAATATAGTTGGGAAAAGGCTAGGCAGACGATGATGTTATTTTACTGAAGTAGAAACGGTCGCATTTTTGTTGCGTATGTTTTTGAACGTCTTTAAATCAACTGCGAAATGCGGTTACGAAAGGTTACAAAACTGTAAGATGCTACAAAAATAAATTACTACTACATGTATTTCACTAGGTATTCACTTATTTCCAACACCAAATATATCAAAACAGCTATTAATTTGATGTATTCGTGTCAAAATGTATTTAAACGATCTGCATTAAATGTTATTTTGGTGATAAAACACCTACAACCAAAAATATATGTTTGAAAATATGTTAGGTACTTTTTCTATTTATAAATACAAAGACGAGGGATTTAATTTTTGTCTGGATACCTATTCTATTAGAGTTGAGCATGTCCACAAACTGACGTCCCAGCAGTTGACGTGTTTTGGAAGATATGATGTGATGATATGATGATTTCGACAACACAAAAAAAAACGAGCGAGTCTTACAGTAGTCGCATAGGATGTGTATGTAACATCTGACGTCTCACCTTGGTAATAAGCAACATTAACAGTACCAACTGACAACCAACTCGACCACTGCTAGCGCTCATTGGTCAAATCGAATAGGGCGCGCTCATTGGTCAAATGAAATAGCGCGCGCTTCCTCGGGTTCCTGTTACACACTTCCGTCCCATTTCACGAAATCACTCCCACGGATTGCAGGAAAGCGCGCGCGATCATTCAAAAATATTGCTAATAAATCAATCTATCAACTCAACTGAGTGATTCTATCGAGTGGGCCGAGTTGTGGGTTGGAGCTGAGCCACAAACTTGAAATATTTTGAAAAAGGCTAGAAAATGGATTAACTTAAACAGCCGTCCAAAAAGTTTTTGTTCAAATTAACATGACGTCTATAAGAAGTAATAAATGCCTAGCACAATACCCAAGAGATACCCAGCATATAACAATAATATGAGTTTTTTCAGTAATTGTTTAAACCATTTTTATAACAATAATATATGTACCTATATATTTTTATACTTAACCATTTTTAATAGAGGTACGTGTTTTTGAAATTAAGTTAATTTATTCATGGAACATCCGGATGCCATAACTTAGAACTTGTTTGTTTTAAGAAGAAAAAAAACTTGTAGATTAGAATCGTGGTAGGTAGTTTTCGTTGAATATTTATTAAATACCTAAAGATTTGACATTTAACTGAAATGCAAATATTAAAATAAAGTCTTGCTTTTTTTTGTAAATCCAGCTTTTAATGGTTTTAACCACAACACACATAAAATAGCCTCAATTTCTGTTCATTTGAACTGGCCTGTTGGTCGAGTGGTTAGTGACCCTGACTGCTAAACCGGAGTTCGTGGGTTCGATTCCCACCCAGGACAAATCTTTGTGTGATGAGCATGATCATTTGTTCTGTGTCTGGGTGTAATTTGTCTATAATATGTATGTATTTAGAAATATATAAGTATGTTTATCAGTTGTCTGGTTGCCATAGCACAGGCACTGCGTAGTTTGAGTTCGGATGACCGTGTGTGAGTTGTCCCAAGATATTATTAAGATATTATTATTATTATTTCGACAGATTGCGTCAGAGATGCGATTGCGAACGTTGCTTCAAAATTTGTAGAATTGACAGTCTTTGTGTCCTTCCAATTTTTAAAGGACACAAAGAGTGTCAATTACTACTAACATAATTGGGATTTCCATCCCAATATTATAAATCTTAATATATATATTTCTTGTGTACGTGTGTATGTCACTGAACTCCTCCTAAACGGCTGGACCGATGTTGATGAAATTTTTTGTGTGTATTCAAGGGGATTCGGTTTAGATTCACAATTGGATCCGGTAGGTGGCGCTGCAATCGATTTCTATTATTTTTCGTCATACACAAAGCAAACGTTCGGACAGGACAACATCTGTCGGGACCGCTTGTATATTATAAATACGTAAGTAACTCTGTTTGTGTTTGTAACCTCTTCACATTTTACCGGCTGATCGGATCTGAATGACACTTGGCATCCTGGTAGACCATGTCCTGGAACAGAACAATTTAAGGATATTTTTATATCTCAGTAGTATTTCTTTGGGAAAATTTTTGACTTTCACGGGGACGAAGCCGCTGGTGTTATTCATAATGATGAGTACAATGACCCCTTAAGAGGTATTGCGTTTATTCTGTTACACATATACTAATCAAAGTGCTCCCTACTTCAAACAGGCTTTCACAAAACCATGTTTAAAACTGATCAGAAATAACTGTTTCAACAGTAAAGACACGTTTAATACTTTCTATATCCCACTGTTCTAAGATCAGGGACACATTGACCTTAAAAGGAATGTTGGCAGTCAAGCGCCATGCAGTGATAGATGACATTATTATGTTATTTATTGAAGTAGATCAGTTATTTATTTCATGCCTCATTGGTTTAGTGGTCGCAAACGCTGTATTAGTATGAGGTCCTGGGTTTAATTCCTAAGTCGAGCAAAGCGTGATTGGGTTTTTCCATCAGGAATTTCTCAGTAGCTACCCGAAGTCTTGATTTGTGCCTGATTGTTAAAAAATTAGCACTTTCCTTTTGTTTGCCATGTGTGTTAGCCACTTCCCAGAATTTGATCCTTAGTAGCGACACTTTCGGATGGTGTAATAATGCAGGGTGTTTTTTTTTTTCAAAATCAACCGGTTCGATTCCTGACCGGATACCGATTTTTCTACCGATTCTTCATAGATTCATTTAGCAATCCACGCACACTTTAAAAAATCACCCTATATAGAAATTCCAAGTCATGTCCTCCGACAGGACTCCATCACGAATTATCAAATTGGGGTTTTATCAGTTGTCATGGAACTCGTTGTCACTGAAAAGGAATAGAGGTCCTTCAAACTGGTTCGGAAAACGGGCCATTATACCAGGAAAATGATCTTGAAGTTAATACTTAGTTAACCCCCTAGAGTTAGGCATGTGTGGCATTGCTCTCATACACACCTCAAATGGAACGCTTAATTTATGGTTACTCCATATCATAACGATTACATCACAATTGTAATAAGACTTCTTAGCTTTATTTCATATCCGCCATAAAACTACATAGTACTAAAACAATGAGCAATTACTGATCTCATAATAATTACCAATTTCTTGGACTCATGAGTCATGACTCAAACGTCCTCCGCTTGCAACCTCGTCTATCACTCAATATGACGTGGTACAGTAAGAATAGTAATTATATCTGTTCACATAAAAACTACAATAAAGGACATCCGATATAATAGATTGTCAGTGCAGATCAATAAAACATGAGATCGTTCGTTATGCCGCAGTGTGTTTTACTTTATTTGCCTACTCGTCAACACGGTACGAAAACTGAGTTTTGGTCACAGAGCGACGGTCACCAGCATAGCTACTCACAACCATTCAATTCCTTCCTGAAACGAATGGTTCTTGCGAAGGGTTGTGATGTTGTATACTATACTAGCTTTTTGTCCGCGACTTCGTCCGCGTGGAATGGTTACTTTGGGCATCCATTTATACTTTTCAAAAAATAACTAAACTAAATACAAAGGTTCATGGTTTTATTTTTTTTAAATGACGGACTCCTACAAAAACTTCCACCCCCTTTCCCTTCAGGGATGATTTCTGGTATAAAAACTATTCTATCCTTTCCCGGGACTCAAACTATCTCTATACCAAATTAAGCCAAATTTCATCTAAATTGGTTCAGCGGTTTAAGCGTGAAGAGGTAACAGACAGACACACTTTCGCACTCGTATAATATTAGTATGGATTCTCGCTAATCGAAAGCAAATCTATCAAGTAAAATATGTTAATGTATTTCAAGTATTTAATATAGAAAATATCCCTACGAACCTAACAGACATTGCAAGTGAGTGCACTTGACTTTCAATCAAAAATTAAGAAATAAAAAAATATATACAGACAAGCGGAATGTAGTAAAAGAGAACCTAATAAATCCGAGGCGCGGTGGTACTTCGAGCTCCCTTCGCTCAACCTTGCACCCGTCTTCTTTAGTTCTATCGCTGTATGAATGAGCAAAAGAAAACCTATCCTAATCGGGGGAGGAAGGGAGGTTTTCAAGATGCACCCCCCTGGAAACAGTCTTGTCGGCGCCTATGCTTACAGATCTACCTGCACAATCGAATCGAATGGTTGTATACAGCTATGCAAAGGTTTAAAAAGTCGTCTTTCCTTATATTTAGTTCTGTAAAGATTGTCATAATATTTAGTTTCGTAAAAAAAAAAGATATTAATTACATAAAAAAGGATTTATATCTTATCTACTTACACAATTTTTACAAATTCGAAATGTCAGTCCGCCATATTTGTTTACAATAAAACGAGCAGAAAATAAAAACACACTATGGTTAAGTTATGCCGCATACTTTTCTCACGCGTCGTATGCAAAGTATATTTAGAAAGGAAAAGGATTGATTTCAAGGTGGTCGAGTTAACTAAAACAGTTCGGTGTTAGGTTCTAAGTCAGTCGTTACGAAATCTTGATATGAATGTCCTGGCTAACACCAGGTCGTTTATCATTTTGAAGTAGTTAATTCTTTAGAGCTACTGGAAGTTATTATGTCAAAACAAAAATCAAACTGTAGATATATCTAACTAGTCTTAAGTATATAATTACTCGACTGTTTTACAATACAGTTCGTGCGGACTTGACTTGATATGTTTAGGTAGGTACTTTTTAGTTCAATGTTAATAAATAAATTATAATTAATAATACTAAAAGCTCATCTAAATATGGTATGACCTTTTTTTTTTGATTTTGTGGGGAAATTCTCATGGAAATCCTCCACCCAGGGGCGGGTGGAGGGGTCTGTCAGACTCTTACTGACTAAAACCACCCCGGTGTTCCATCTCCCACCTACGCCGGGGATCGTGGGAATAGATGCGACTTCCGTAATCCCCGGAAATATCGTATGACCTACCCTATGTCGTACCAGGGTTTATTAGGAGAATTGATATTTTTCAAAAATATTAATTACTCTCTTTCGGCTCCTTAAAAAAAAAAATCGACACGTCACAAATTAAACGCAAGTCAATTGATGCGATTGCCTATTGAACTCATTAAATTTGTTAAATGAGTTTTCAGTTGTCAATTCCAAAACGCGCATTATCTAGCTATGATTGGTCACAAGTGTCACAAGGTAACGCGCGTTTGACAATGTGATACTTTTCGTTCGAGAAACTGCCACTCTATTCTGGGGGGCTACTCTCTAAGCCCGAAGTCCGTAGTTTCGGGCGTATTCTACAGAATTCTACTCCGTGTCACCTAACCACTAAGAATGACAACACGATTTGACGGTTACTGTCAAATCGTGTTGTCATTCATTCGTTTATATTTATGTATGACACAGAATGTAGTTTTGTAAAATGTGTGCACTGGATCCTACCCTCTATTGTGATCTCTCTCTATCACTCAAAGTTTTGCTGGTAGAAAACTCATTTTTGAGTTAAGCTCGCCTTTGTACATGAACTATTTAAATCACTGTGAATTAATATAAGCTGTTATGGTGTACAATAAAGAATTAAGAATTAGTTCGGGTTCGGAACTAATCGTAAGTTCGTAGGTGATACGGAGTAGAATGAGCCCGCAACTAAGCCCGAAACGTATCCTATGTGTTATTCCAGACTATAATCTACCACTGTGCCAAATTTCATCAAAATCCATTCAGTAGTTTTTGCGTGAAAGAGTAACAAACATCCATCCATCCATCCATACTTACAAACTTTCGCGTTTATAATATTAGTAGGATAAAATAACCTTCGGTTTATCATTACCCTATCCAAAAAACCTATCCACATCAAAAAGGTTAAAATTCAGTTTATAATGCCAACAGGTGGTAATACGTCGTATTCATTAATAACAAATAATACACTAATGGAAGCAAACCAAACACTACTGAAATTATCTGGCTACAAACAAGTAATACAATTGAAAAAATAATGACGTCATTGAATCAACAAAATAAAGGTCAATAATATTAAATCACGCGAAATATGATCGGATATCGGTCTGTGTCGAGGGTAACTAGTACAAAAATATAATCTATATGTAATATCTGCAGGAAATTATCGGCGCAGCCTAGCCTCAGCCTTGCTGCCAAATTATGAAACATATAAATAGGTATGTAAGTATGTTAAAAAATTATATTATTTAACGTGAAATCTTAAAGTAAGAAGAATGAGGCTTTTTTAAGTACGTACATAATATATAGTTTTTTTTTTGTGTGTTTTATATTCTGTTAAATTAAATTTACTTATGCCAGTAAAAGAGTTAAAGTTGCAAAAAAGATACCCGAAAAAATAGAAATAAAACTTGTAATAAAATAAAATAAAATAAAAAACAACGCTAAAATAAAAATAAATTACAAAATGAAAAATACAAAAAGAATTCCTTCGAGCCGGATTTGAACCAGCGACCTATGGATATCAACTATTCGAAACAACTACAGTCCACCGCTCTACCAACTGAGCTATCGAAGGCTTGTCAGAAGCAGCGAAATTTTAGATCGCTTCTTATGAGTGCAAAATATTCATTGATGTTATCACAGTTCTTTAAACTTCATTCGATAGTACGATGTTAACAGTGTTGTTATCAGTAATGTTAGTTTAGTAACGTTTAAAATAATTTAATTATGCAAATAAATTCCTAATTAAAATAATCGAGTGATATTAATTGGGAAAAATAAAAGTATAAGTAACTGCGAATAATGACCACAAATTATAATTATTCCAAGTTGATAGACATAATGGATTAGTTAAAAACTAATCCATTATATCTACAACTAGGCACTAGGTATAAAATATTTAATTACAACAAAATGAGTAAAATAGTACTCAAACGAATGAGAAAAATTATGAGTTCTTACACATATTAAAATGTATCAAACACAGCAAATCTTGTCAGCAATTCATAAAAATAAAATTGATAAATAATGTTGCAAACAATAAGGAAAGAAAAAAACACAAAAAGAAACGCCCCCGGGTGGGCTCGAACCACCAACCTTTCGGTTAACAGCCGAACGCGCTAGCCAATTGCGCCACGGAGGCGGATAGTGCTCCCTTCATAATATCGAATTTACATTAGATGATAAAATATAGATGCTTAACCAAGTATGTATACACCACCTAAGGTACCCCATACATGAAACAATAATCATTTAAGCAGAATCAATTTAAAACATTTTTAGGTAAGTTAACACACGAGACTGTCCTTTTTTGAGATTTCGCCATTGTACCTAGGTATTTGTGTCTTCTTTTCCTAGAGGAGACGAGAATAGGCAACAGTATATACCTAGCTCCCTATAAAATGTCTTTAATATGACTATTTAAAACATAACAATCCAAGTTAATGGCAATTTAGAGACCACGTGGGTACTCGAATCTAATTTAATCTACATCGTTTGGCAACAAAGCAAAGTTAATATAATTACTGCCAATGAAACTACTCAAACTTAACAATAATTTTACAAATGAAAGGGCAGTACTACACGATAACACACGTAAGCAGTAGTTACGGTTTAAATAAAGCCACAGTGACATATCACGACCTCCGACTTCGGGGCTAAAGTGGACATGAAAAGACGTAATACCTTGCCAATAATAATGTTATAGGTAAAGAGAATGTAAGATATACTTAGTTAAACTCCTATAGTGACCTTTTTTTTTTAAGGATGGGAAATTCATCAAATTACTTCTTCCGCTCAGGGTGGAGCGGAAGGGCGTGTCAGACTCTTACTGACTAAAACCCATCCGTGTTCTTTCTAAAGCCCTTTGCGTTCCAGGCCGCGGTGACTGGCTCTGGCCCTATAGTGACCTGTATGCTTAGTTTTTTTGGCTAGTCACTGAAAAACAATTACCTACCTAACTACAAACAACATTTTTCGATTATATCCCCTTACCTACAGGCAAGGCCCCCTTGCCTGTAACAGGAAACTAAATAAGAAGCCGCTAATGATTTTAGAACAAAATTAGTGGGGCGTGAGTTGTAAAAGGTTGGGGGCCACTGTTTTACATTGATATTGATAACCTTTATTACTTAACCTGTTTTTTTCAGGGAAAGCCATCAAACGGCGCCTGGACTTTTTGGGAAAAAGACCAGGGAGTGTGGGATTTTAAACTCACTAAAACCACCCCGGTTATCACCATCAGCACATGGAACCTACCTCTTAAAAGACCACCCGGAACCCCCTCTGTGCAACGCCTGTTGGAGCACATCCCTAGGGAGACTGTAATGGGGGTGAACTCCTGAACCTCGCTGTGCACGGCAGCATGTGATCACTGTGCCACCGCAGGTACTCTTTATTTACCTACTGGGTCATCACACTCGTTTCAGTGTCACTATGTTTTTTTTAGAAGTTGTAGTGTTGATTGGAAGTAGTATGACAGGCTTGTCCCAAAGAAAATTATGATTTTAAATATAATGCCAAATATGGTATAACGAATGTGTTTAGTTCTAAAACCTGAATTGTACAAATGCTAAGTTCCTTTTAGGAATGTGGTTATGGCGTTCAAAATTAAATCTATAAAACTATAATGTATGACTAGAAATAAAATTAAGTAATTGCAATTCAAATGATGAATTGCTGACATTCTGACAAAAAAATATCATTAGATGTCGACTAAAATATTGATGTTCTAAAAAAAACGGTTGGTAAGTATGGGCAGGTAATCCAAAAAGATCTCTCCGGCGGGGAATCGAACCCCGGTCTCCCGCGTGACAGGCGGGGATACTTACCACTATACTACCGAAGATTATGAAGGTGTGACAAAATTTAGGACATATTTTTACTCTATCATGCAATAGTACCAGTCAAAGAAATAGCGTTTATCGTATCGTACCTAATGAAGTTTATCGTTGTACGGTCAGTGAAAATCACTTTTTAATTATACATTTTATCGAATTAGTATATTATCCAAGATTAACAAAATAGGTAGATAGGTACGTTTCAAGTTTGATAATGGGCGTAGGTACTTAATTAAAAACATAATAATCAATGTAAGTATTATATATACCTACTGATTTTGGTAATACTTCATCTGTGCGTTCAATGGTTACAAAACCAGTATAAGTAGGACCCGCAGTCTACTCTTTACTAAGCTTGGCCAGCTGAAGATAAGTTACCAAGAAGGTGCGAACTACTGGAGGTAGTTATAGGTTTAACAGCATTTTATAAGAAATGCATCCATCGTAGGACCGAAAGACCAATCGGTATGCCAAGTTGGTAACCCAGTGATGCGTATGTCCAGCAGTGGACGTGTTTCGGATAATTCGATTGATCGTGTTAAGCCGTTGGTTTCGGCTGTCATTTGTAGATCTTTGGCAGTCGTTACGGATTGTCAGATCCCAGTGAGTCTGACTCCAGTCTTGCCAAGAACTACCGTGTTACCCAGTTAATGGGTTGTGGAGGTCTGGTAGGCAGCCGCTCCACGTAAAATAAGTACTGGTATTCAGCTGAATCCGGTTTGACTGGAAGCCGACCCCAATATAGTTGGGAAAAGGCTAGGCAGATGGCAGATGGATGGACGTGTTTCGGATAAAATGGACATAATGATAAACAAACCAGGACCCGCCGTAGGCTGGACAACGACCCCAAGTTAATTGAATGAGATAACATAACTTTCATTCATTCTCTAGGGAATGTGTAAACTGAGGCTATAAGTGAAGTGAGTCAGATCACTATTGTAGGGAAAGCTAAAAGTATCTTACGTAATCCAGAAGTCGGTTTTTTACTGGTTTCAAGTCATACTTATTGATCTACTAAGCAATAAATTGAGTTCTTAGATGCGGAGGTACCTACCTACTGACGTTTGTATCATAAAAAGTAAAAACAAGATGGCGCAATTAGTTTTTAGTGTTTATCACTATTTTTCACTAGCGATTTATTCTGCAGCATTAACCACTCAATGAATCATTTAAATATATACGAAATATGTGGTTCTTTAATTAGGTATTGAGGTATATTCCTACAGGAAAACTTATGTCTGTGATGTAAAAATAGCATGCTAAAAAGTAAGATTCGTGCGGAACCTTTGACCAGTTTTCACTCAAAATACACACAATTCCACGTACCTAGGTAGGTAAGCTGGCCAGATACCCGCTGTTTTTTTTAAACTAAATAATGCTTTCCATTTTTTTAATCAGTCATTATTCTAGATAAATTCATCCAATAACCGGAAATTAACCAGAAAACCAAAATTATGTTTTGTTTTCCTTAGCCTTTTGTGTCCCACTGCTGGACAAAGGCCTCCCCATATCCTTCCAGACATTCTTTTCTTGCGCCACCTCGAACCAGCCTTCGCGGTGTGCATCTAGATCATCTCTCCACCGCTTTTTGGGCCGACCTCGGCGACGCCGTCCATCATCTGGCACCCATTGCGTGGAGACTTTTGCCCAGCGGTCACTATGCATGCGGCTGGTGTGACCCGCCCAGTCCCATTTCAGCCTAGCAGCTTTTTTGCCCACGTCAATGATATCTGTTTTGGAGCGCAGCGTGGTGTTTCGTACTCTATCAATTCTTTTTAAACCGAAAATACTGCGCTTCATTGCCCTTTGACATACCCTAAGGCGGAACTTTTGCGACTCGGTCAGTGACCAGTACTGAGCACCGTAGGTTAGGTTAATTAAAATAAAACAATATTGAATTGAATACAATTTATAGGTATCTTCAAAAACAATAATTATAATATGGTGGTTTGCTAAGTAATGTAATATAATAAACAAATGCTTCCTCTCTCCTAACACAGGGTCCAATTTGATCTAATTATAAGTTTACCACAAGAATACCTACATGTGGAATGCAATAAAAGTATTGAGTATTGAGTTTGTAGATACTCAATACTAGCCTAGCTGTTTTATTTGCCTAACTTTTTATGAGGCTGTTGCCTTATGACATTAAAAAAAATATATATAAGTAGACGTAAATGGAATTCATGGCATAAAGTTACAAGTGGTCCTTGAAATTGTATCACAATATCGTACCATCCAATTAATCAGGTGTTTCTGTCACATGCAAAGTCAAAGTCAACACGTTTATTTCAATTAGGCCATTAAACGGCACTTTTGAACGTCATCATTTACAGTTCAGTAAAATAATAATATTACATTAATAAAGTGACTCTACTGTCCATTCGGAACGTCGTTCTTATGGAGAAGAACGGCAAGAAACTCCATAGTTACTCTTTTCAAATAATGGTTTCACAAAATTTGGTATACAAAAATTAATTTAATATTATGTCAGGACGATGCACCCAGACTATGCTACTTATAGGAACAAAGTATTACCAGCATGCATTTTCGCATTCTGAAAAGATCAACTACGTACATAGGTACGTCACAATGGTCAAATTCGTATTTCGCACAAGGGTTCCGTTGAACATTAAATACGACCACGTAACTGAATCACATGAACTATTGCATACTTATACATTCATTGTGCGTACAGCTAACCTAATTTTGGTCAGTTGATGATAACTTTGTATGGAAACTCCAAATATTTATTGACTAAAAGATTGACTGAAGAATCTGGTTCATTAGCATGGACAGAAACAATTTTTTTTAATATGCTTTCACTGAACCGTTACAGTCTGTACTAGGTATAATCTTATTCTTGACAAACAAACACGTCGACCGTGAGTTGAGAGAAAAACGACATCTACAAGAGCAAGTTTTACCATGGAACCCTAAAGACACACCTCTTTGTAATACAATTACGCGGTACAAAGGTCACTTATTTGTTTATCTCGTAACCTTTGCATCGCCTTCACCTTTCCGTAGGGCACGCGAAACTGGGACAGGCAGACCAATTATATTCTATCGCTATCGATTCAGGTATTCCGTTCACTTCCTACTGCGAGTCCGGTCTATCTTGATTGGGCTGCGGATTTTTCAATTTGTTGGTTTCTACTCATTTTCTTGGTGTACTTAGCCGATGTAAAATTAGGCGAAAATTTGGGTGAGTAAACTGCAGCATCTTAACGATAGGTATTTTACCTCTATTTCGTCAAGCATTTGATTATTTTTTTATTAGCTTATAGTGTCCACTGCTGGGCAAAGGCCTCTCCCATATCCTTCCAGACACTCTTATCTCGCGCCTCCTCCATCCAGCCTTCGTGGTTTACGTTCAGCTCATCTCGTTACCGCTTTCTAGATCAGATTCGGCAATGCCAACAACATGGTTCCAATAGTGTGTTCCTGTAGGTAAAGCTAAGCTTAAAGCAATCACTAAATTTCTCGTGCAAAAGTATGACATCGTGTTCAAAAAACAAATCATCTAAGGGTATCATTATCATTTCAGCCGAAAGAGTCCACTACTGGCCATAGGAGGTTGCAATAATCGCCACGCTTGGCAGGCGGTTTGTCGGTCGCAGTGTAACTGTTGCAATGCGCAGAGTATGGTGCTGCCCATTCTCTGGGGAGTCTCTTAGTCGCCTCCTACGACACCCACGGAAAGTGATGGGTCTAATGTAAGGACACCCTTAGATTAGACCCACCACGTCCCGAGCTACGGAATTATTCAAAAAAAAATGAAGATGAACACTAATTTAAAAAAAAGAAATATTTAAAAAGAGACTCCTGTTGACACAAGCGGTTTTTATATTGTACCTAAAAGTACCTATTAGGTATACGAATAATTTTCTATTCTGTCGCTAATACGCCTACCAATTATTTAAAGAGTTCGTTCCAGGAGAGGCACAATTGCTTTACAAACAAAAAATCCCAATAGCAAAGCAAAAAGCCTCTTGTGCCAATGACACAGATAGAAAAAAAATCAGATTCATTTGTATACAGTTCCTGACAGCCAGTAACAAATCACAGGGCGGTCCACAACGATTGTAACCTAATGTTATAAGTCATTACATGATTGGACAAGACAATAGCCAAGGGATACTAACATTTTCTCATAGATATTGAATGAAATAGTTTAGCAACCTATTGTTCGGACGAAATTGTGATATTGAAAAAACCTCACGCATTTGATATTTGCAAGGTTATAGAAATACAACTTTCGCAATATGGACATCTATTATTATTTGTAATTTGAGCATAAAATAGACAACTTCTGTTTTATTTGCTGTTAAGTAGGCACTTGAATATTTCTCGGCTTTTGCAGGAATCAGTTATTAAATAAGAAGGTACCTATACCTAATTTAGTACCTAAGTAATATGTATGCATTTTGAAACGATTAACTACTTAGTAGGTAATCTAGGTACTGATACTAATAAATTGCGGAGGATTTTTTGATGACATATTTTAGTTTACTTTTAGGTTAGTTACTTTGGAGATTTTTTTGTGCATTATACTTAGTTATAGTTAATTCAGTAATTTATCGCATTTAATTTGTATTAGAATTTATAAGCTATAAAATGTGAACTGTCTCACTTTTTCTTACGCAAGGGGAAAAGTGATATCCTGTCACCGGTGGCGTGGTGAAGGCGATTGTCAAAACGACAAAAATTTAAAAATTTTGAAATTGACAAACGCTATTGTAATGCCACTGATCAATACCTTTTATTTTGGCGTTTCAAAAATTGCATTCGCCGATAAAATGACACTTCTAGTCCTAGAGCCCTTGGTCTGTCCGCTCTCTCCAATTAAACGATATTTTTTACAACAGCATTGATCCATCAATTTGACTTTGAAGTCCATAAATAAGGATGTCAAACAACTTTTCACTGTTGTCGAAAAGCCTTCATATCGTATTTTGTTTACCTACTTGTGTGTTCAACCAAATGTCTCAAGGGAATAAACTGAAAACAAGTGAAGGTCAACTGGCAAGTTTAAGGTGATTTACTGCACTGCCAAGCTTCATTGGGTTTTGGGGGTGCCACACACTACGTTGCTTTTTTCCTCTAAATACAAACATAGAAATCAGATTGACATGATTGACATGCGTTAAACAACATGGCATGTCATTCGGATTTGTATGATAAACAGTCGACGCAACGCAAGGCAACGCAGCGTGTTGCACCCCTCCAATGGCTTCTATTCTATACCTAATGCTGCGCTCCATTGCGCTTTGAAAAAAAACAGATAAAAAAAACTTGTCATTCTTAGATGTTCTTTGTTATGATTATTATGAATTCTCTTAATCGATATGATTATTAAATATCATGTTTATTATTTTAGCATATACATATATGTATTTTATTAGTATTATATATATCTATCTATCTATTGGGGTATGGTTTCCGCACTTAGTCCTGATGTTGGACCATTGTGCGTGTTATATATAATATTATTATATTATAATATAATGTTATATATATATATATATATATATATATATTATCTGTATAAGTATTCTTACCGAAATGTTAAAATTAAATTTTAAATCTTATTTTTATTTATTGTACACCTACCATAGTATAGTCTTTATAACCCAAAGGTTGACAGGTAGAGAATGCCTTGATGCATTAAGTACGCCCATGTACCACTGTTGTACATAAAGTTTAAATAAATAAATACAGACTACAGGAAGATTATATACTTTGACTGACTACAGGAAGATGAAAATTATTTTATAGGTACTTATTTCAGTAATTACTCGTTAATTAGTAGATAAAATTAAGGCCACTTCAGTTATTAAAAAAACATTATTAATAATTAAGTATGAGTAAGTTATAATTATCCACTTATGAGCAGTGCAAATAGGCACCTATTTATTGCCATGTTTTTTCTATGTAGGATGTGATCTGAATCTCATCAACAAAGGAAAAGCAGTTAACTAAGTAAATAAAATTATTACATACTTACCTAAAACGTATTTTCGGGTCTCAGAAAATTTCCTTTGGGGAATCCATGGGGAATCATTATTATTTCTCACTAGCTGCCGCCCGCGGCTCCGCCCGCGTGAATGTCAAAAATTATCCCAAGGGAACATACTACCGGGACAAAAAGTATCCTATGTTTTATTCCAGACCATAATCTACCTATCTATGGTCATGTTAAGAGGAGGGATGAAATGCACGTAACTAAAAGAGTTATAAATATAAATGTGGATGGATGGACAGGGAGAGGGAGGCCAAAGAAAATATGGATGGATTGTGTTAGGAGTGAAATGAAAGAAAAGGGAGTTAGTGATAGCGTGACGGCTGACAGGACAGAATGGAAGAAACGTGATGCACCGACCCCGAGTAACATGGGATAAGGGCAGGAAGATGAGGATGAATCTATCCGTGCAGCCGTTGTGCCGTGATTGAGTAACAAACATCCATCTACCCATCCAAACATACAAACATACGAACTTTCGCATTTCTATTAGTATAGATTATAGACTGATCGACCGTGGTTGTTTAAACACACACTCAGAAAAAGTAATAGGAATCTACCAATAAGTTCGCCTAAGCCTTTCAATTGAGTAATCGAGATCCTAATTAATACATAGCATTTACAGTATTTTAACATCTACATGGCATGATTAGATGTGCTTAGCTATCAGAAATCGCTGTAAGTACTCTAAAACGTTAATTGAATTAACAACACGTTGCGATCATTTTCTATTCTGTGAATCATTTTGTAACGTAATTCATTGAGCTGTATCATTACCGAATTATGTACAGACGCCAGCATATCAAGCTACCCGTAACTGTCAAATTTTACCAATCAACCTTGAACCTAATTCTGTAGCCATAAAGTTGAAAATCTACTAAAGAAAAATTGATTTTTTTTTATGAGTGGCTTCTCGCAGTTCAACCTAGAAGGTTGTCGACTGCTTAACCGGGCTTGCCTGTGGTGGCCTTAATATAATATTAAAGCCTCCAGCCAGGGCTTATAAAAAACTTACAAACTAAGCGACTACACGCTAATGGCACCCCCTGTGGGGTACGGGCCTCGGCTTAGGGCGTCGCTGGGGAGAGGACAGCTACGGACGGGCTGGATCGAACTGGAATTATTATTAAGGGGCGAATTTAAGACTACAGGCTCAGCGGCGCGGGCTAGCTCGAGCAAGGGTCGGGGCGGATTTTGACGGGGACGTCGCGGCCGGCCTCGGCGGCGAGGGCGGAAGGACGGCGGTTGTGGTTTGCGAAGAGTGCTGGTCTCTTTGCGACTCTCTTGGAGGAGAGTGGTAGAGTCGTCGGGCGTGACGAGGGTATGCCTCGGTCGGCGTACCTTGGAGATGCGGGAGGGTTCGTATCGGGCGGCCGATGCTATAAGGGGGTTACGGTGTTTTACAGCAGTGTCGAAGAAACGTTTGGCTATGCGTTTCATGAACTGCTGTATGGTGGGCAATTTGAGATCTACATGTAGAGTCTCATTTCGGACGTAGAAGGGGGTAAAGAAATTTGACAGATTGTTGTAGCTTTATGTGCTGGCGTCTGTACACAAAGTGGAATGCCGGCTTGGCATACGTTACATTCAGTTGATTTCACTCAGGTGCCGGGGCTCGCAGGTAAGAAATAACGGGTCGTGCCAAGATAATAGTTGAATAGAAAACATTAACTCGACACGAACACAACAGCAACAAACACAAAGTAAAGAAATATGTAGTAGAATACCTCGTCCAATTAAAAAAGGTTTTTGCAATCTGTCTTACCGATAGTATTTGAGATATGCGCGGACAAACACTAATATGAAATTTGCCACACATGTGCTGATATAGACTAACATATTCAAAAGCTTTGCAATTCTGGTAATATTGGGAAACGAGAAAACGAGTGCGTTTCCTATGAAAAACCTATAGTAGGCGCCAGATAAATGTGGAATAAAGTACATTGACCTTTCCCTAATAACTGTTCATAGGTACTTACCTGAACAATTAAATATGAATCGTTTTTCATTATTAGACAATGTTAAGGATCACGAGAGATGATGATTCGGGACAGCTTTGTGTCATTAATTCCGTTTTTCAAATTAAAAATGTCAATAATTGTAGGTGGGTCAATGACCGTTATTCCACGATTATCTGGCGCCTACTATAAGAGTGTAGCAAAAACGTGTCAACATCGACCTGCCTTCAACAGAAATTACGTCAATAATATACAAAGTAAGTTTCGCATCATTGAAGACCCATGGTTAATAAATAAATAATAGACCATCTTTACTTATATTATAAATCGGAATGTAAATCTGTCTGTCTGTCTGTTTGTTACCTCTTCACATCTTAGCGACTGCACGAATTTCAATGAAAGCTTGCACGCAGGTAGACCATGTCTTGGAATAGGATACGTTACTATCTTACCGAGAGTAATTTGAGCATTCACGCGGGCGAAGCCACTGTAGAAACTAGTATCTATTCTATATAATCTCAGAACCTGACCGTTGACTAATTTAGATGTTAGGTATATGATTTAAGAGTATGAAGTAGCAAAAAACGCAAAGGAAATGAAATCAGCATGTAATCAAAAGCATTAAAAAACCAGTGCAAATAAATCAGCAACCAGAAATACTGACATTTGAGCCATGAACGATTCAACACTACCTGAGAGGTTGATGGCCATGGATGGCCAATAAATAGGTGCTAATGTCAAGAACATTGAACTGTAAATTGCTCATCTTCATAATTTTTTATTTTATGACAGTCTCGTTCCGCGTAATCATGCTCTTGTAGACTGTCATAGTCGCAAACGCAGTTTCGATTCCCAAAGGATCTGGAGTCTTGAGCATCGACGCAGAGTTGCTAGCTTATCAGTTTTCTTCGGTTATGTTCGGCTTATGTCGGTTGCATTTTGGGGAGTGAGCGACGGAATTGCATAGTTTAATTCCGCCAAGCCCGTTCCATCATCGGACCACAAGACGTACGGCCATGTGCCACCGGTACATAGTGGACATCTCACACACGCACAAAACATTTTGGGAACACATTCATTTTGTGTACAGCTAAGGAGTGTCTTCTACCACATCATCGCTTACCATCAGGTGTGATAGTAGTCAAACGCGTGCCTATCAGTAGTTAAAAAGGATTTAGACAAAGATTAACATTCTATCAGCGGTAACGGTTTTCAAATGCCGAAAGTTACGGGTAAATCTCGTAACTTTCGACTCTTGCCACGCTTATCATTCAAAAAAATAGAAAATTATTGCAACATCATTGATATTAAACTATAATAATTCATAATAAAAAGTTGTCAAGTTTTGTTTTAATGCCATCTATTGCACATTTCATATACTACATAAGCTCACGTGCTCGTTATTTTGGTTCCAATATGACCCACTAGATGTCACTACTTCATCGAGATGGTAGCGCCATTATTTTGTAAAAGTATTACATTTACCAGTGAAGCGTCAAAAATGTTTACACAAAATATAACAAGATGGCGTATGCTTCCATCCTCGTAATACTCGTAGCGAAGAAATGGCAAAGAATGACAACGCGACGCTACGAAAATACTACGAAGCTGCTACGCGTAGAGCTTTGTAGCCTAGCCGTAGCGACTACGTAGCGGCAATTTTCTGCAAATTATAATTTTGCAAGTATGCACAAGAATTCATCTAAGATGCAAAATATTGCTTCTGGCACTAACAGAAGACATTTTTCTTTGACGTAGGTTTAATAAATTTAACTTCGAATGAATGAAATAACTATCTAATAATTTTAATGATTTGAGACTTCGAGAATACCTTTCAGCTATTAAAAAAAAACATAGTTGAAAGCAGAAGCCAGGAAAACTAGCTGGTATTTACCATTAGGTTAAAATGGATAAAAAGACTGAAAATGTTGTATTGTCATTCTTTAACGTTACATTTCGAGATAGTTTAACGAATGAAGAAACTCAAAGTAAGCACATTCGAAAGGATTCGAACTTCATTGATGTTTCCCAAAAATGATATAAGACTAAGGAAAAACTCTTCATGAATATATTCCAACACTCCGCTAATTCGTGGCGCCTTTTCCTTTACTGGTGATTGGCGGGTGCGGCGTGACGTCATCGCGCCCACGCTTTCTCTGTGACGCAAGCCGATCGATAACTATCACTAACCCACTCTCTCTTGAGTGTTTCAGTATACGTTAGGTGATTGCTTTCTCTTTTTCGCATGTATGAATGCTTTGAAACTCAAAACCGTAGGCGGATCGTGCGTAGCCGGGCGCTGTAGCGAGGTAGTGCGACAGATATTTACGATATTGGTATATTTTAGAGTTTTGTTTTGTTGGTAAATAACTTTGTCCGGACGAAAATGTCATATAAGAAATAACACATTATGTACGCACAACCGCCTGATATACGATCCTCTCCATAACTCCATGGGTTAACTTTATAAGCAGAGCTATTTATAGACTTAATGTAGACTTTTGTCGAGTCTAGCAGTTGTGAGACATTTTACCAGCGACGTCATTGTATCATGGCAAACTTCTGTATTGCAACAATAAATTAATTTTGTGAAATATCAATATTGTAGACTTTGAGCAAGTCTGACGTTGAACTGAAAAATGGTTGGTATTTATTTACGAAATAAAGATGTATTTTTAGCAAGCAAGCTTTTGATACTTCGTGAAGATTCTGAGAATTGATGGGTGTTTTGATCTGTCTATTTTTATAGCTACAGGAAATATTAATAATCCTGCAATAAAAGTACTTTTTATAAATAATCAGTTTCATCATTACTGGAATACTGATTGGAAGTAGTACGTACATGTACTTACCTACTTCTATTATATGTCCAATTTAGTATTGATTCTTCTCTCTTTCTAGAGGTATCCTAAAGAAATAATATTATGATGCAAAATAATTGTTAGAAGGAAGTAATGTCTGGACATACTGGTATGATTTCGTAGAAACTATCGCGGGATGTCATAGGCTATTTTTTTTCTTTTAGAATGGGAATGTTACGGCTCTCATGCGATAGACCAAGGTAGCAAAGCCGTGGTAAATATCACCAGTATCACCAAAATTCTGCAGTGTCCAAACACAAGCTATTACAATGCAGCAATCCCCAGATTTTAACCTTACATAACCTAGCCGACAACATTCCCATAAAACCAACATAGGTACTCCACTTTTGGCAACGACTACAAGTTGCGCAATACTTTTATTGAAAGAAAAGACAAATTAATGTTAGATCTATGTATTTTTTGGCTGTAGCGGGCCCGTCTGACCTCGGTCTAGCCACTCCGGCGCCGGAGTGTCTCGGTCTGGGAGAGCGTCCTAATCTTCGTGCGTCACTATCTAACGTAAAATATCCTGCGGATGAAGCTGAATGGGTGGCTGTATTGATCTCGAAGACTTGAAGTAAGGCGATCTGTGTTTTTGATTTGGATTTTTTGTTGGGTTTTTAAGCGTTAGTGTAAGGTTAGTTATCAGCTTATTCGTAAGAAGGGTAAGATAAAATAAATTAGCTTATAGCTAGAAAACTCCGAAAATGTGATAGTATCAAAATCGAGTTAGGCCAAAAATTAAACATGCATTTGCATAAACCGATTTACTTATGCAACAGTTCAAAACTAGAATAGATCCTGGATGCTAGCCATCCAAAATAGGTACTTTATCGGTTGGGTAATGAGAATAATAGTCTCCAATAGTATCTATCCAATCCATCTATCTGAAACGTAGTCGCTCACAATGGGCCTCATCAGAAGGCTTAAAGTCACCCAAAGAGCAATGGAGAGGGCAATGCTCGGAGTTTCCTTGCGTGATCGAATCAGGAATGACGATATCCGCAAGAGAACTAAGGTTACCGACACAGCCCGAAGGATTGCAAAACTGAAGTGGCAGTGCGCAGGGCACATTGCTCGCAGAACAGATGGTCGGCGGGGCCGAAAAGTTCTGGAGTGCCTACCGCATACCGAAAAACGCAGCGTTGCAAGGCCTCCCACAAGGTGGAGCGATGACCTGGTGAGCTCGCAAGTAGCCGACGGATGCGAGATGCACAGGACCGGTTGTTGTGGCGACACTTAAGGGAGCCCTTTGTCCAGCAGTGAACGTCTTTCGGCTGATATGATGATGATGATGATGATGAATCCATATATGTCTATAACAATATTAATAGGGAGGTACCTACTTCTATCATCAAATACACTACCTAGTGGGGTCATTAGGATTCTAGTGACCAGACCTCGCATGGACTCGTCACTTCGTCAGTTTGTAAGATCATGAGATGATTCTGGTGACCAGACCTCGGATAAACTCGTCACTTCGCCAGTCTGTGAGATCATGAGATGGTTCTGGTGACCAGACCTCGCATGGACTCGTCACTTCGACAGTCTGTGAGGTCGTGAGATGATTCTGGTGACCAGACCTCGGATGAAGTCGTCACTTCGCCAGTCTGTGAGATCATGAGATGGTTCTGGTGACCAGATCTCGCATGGACTCGCCACTTCGGTAGTCTGTGAGGTCGTGAGATGATTCTGGTGACCAGACCTCGCATGGACTCGTCACTTCGACAGTCTGTGAGGTCGTGAGACGATTCTGGTGACCAGACCTCGGATGGACTCGTCACTTCGTGAGTCTATGGTATCGTGAGATGATGGGCTTGAGTCACTACATATCTCAAGCTATATTTAAATTCATAATTCGAAATTATTGTCAAATTTAGGAACAAGAAACCCTATATCATGCATGACAAAGGTTAAATTCCTTTACAACCCTTAAATTAAAAAAAAGGTTCACTTAAAAAATCTACTCAAATACACAAACCTACCTAAATTCGATGCTTGAGTTGGTGGCTAACCTAACTTTTGCATGTTTAACTTACTCTAGCAGCCGCTAGAAATTATCTAGCGGTCGCAATCAACAATATTTCCTCGATCAGAAATATTGAACTTACCATCAAAGAACAAACTGACAAAAATAAATAAATGAACTTACAGATTCATTAAGCGTACAGCTAATGACTGCCAGAGTCTGTGTTTCCTGATAGCTACAACCTGAGAGTCTTTAAGTCAAAAGTGAATAGGTTACTTCTAGGCAAGCATGCTCCATCTTCGACCACATCATCGATTACGAAAAGGATCTAGACCAAGATAAACATTCTATCAGCGGTAAAGGTTTTCAAGAGTCAAAACTTTTCATGTTAAACTTACTCTAGCATCAAAAGTATTGAAATCAACAATATTTTCTCGATCATAAATATTGAATTTACGATTAGAGGGACAAACTGTCAAAAATAACCCTAATTTCCCTACGTTTTGACAAGATTTTTTTTATTGTAGCCAGTTCAATTTTAACGTTTTTTAAGTAAAATAATTGGCCTTAAGTATTTACACTAACCGAAAAGATGATTACACAAACAAGCAGTAGGTAGTTTTTACGTGCAGCATTTAATCAACCAATGTTGATATCTGACCGTACGTGTTTCACAATACGAACGAACAGAACTATGGTAACCGTACTTGACGGATGAAGTCAAGTTAGATTTCCACGACTCTGACGTCACTGGCCGGTACTCCTGCAGTTACGTAGTGTTCTCATCTTAACGTTCGCAGTTGTAAAAACACATGTTTAATAAGTTGTTTACTTATTAAACAACTTATGCTGTGGTGGTACTACTACTCAAAAATCAATGCATTACAAATAAAAAAGTGACGTTCTAATGCAATGTTTCCTGCAATATTTATATATTTACAGTAGGTATTCACTTCATGTGCAGTGATGTACGTCTGTGGCGCACATTAATTCTGTTCTTGATGAATTTCCCTACACCAATATAACATGACTTGATAATCTTACAACAGCTTATAATTACTACAAATCTTCGAGTATATGTATAAAATAAATACTTTAATTTTTATACTTTAATTGTGCGTACAGTTAAGGAGTCGAAGTCTGTGTTTCCTGATTGCTACAACATGGGAGTCTTTAAGTCAAGAGTAAATAGGTTACTGAAAAAATCCAATTAGTCCGTCAGATAGATTTCCAAAAAATGTTGGACACGATTTTTTTTTTCATGTCAACTGTAAATGAAGATGACGTTGTAAATACGGGTGACGTCACTACGATGGTACAATTGGGTACATTTTTACCATCACGTGTGTGTGTCACGCAAGTGACGTCACGCGGGTTTCTCTATCTGACGGATTAATTAGATTTTTTCAGTAAAATACCCTCTTCTAGGCAGCGAGTTCCATCGACGACCACATTATCGCTTTCCATCGAGGAGATTTCGGTCAAACAAAAAAAAATCCAGACTTAAACTGCATTCAAATCTCGAGCTGCCGACATACAAAGGCTTCAAAGTCACCCCTTTACTGCACCCGGTTAAAATGGCTTTTTTATTCGTAGTCTCAGCGTTCCTTAGGAAGTGAACATTTCATCAATACCGCCAGACATGATACTATGCAAGGAGTAGCGTGTTTCATTGAGCATGCCGACTTGAAGACGCGTGGGGGCCGTGCATTCTGACGACATTGTGTTCACAAAGACAACGCCACCATTTTTTTTTATTTAACCATATTTTCCTATTGTATTTTGTACCACTTATTAATAACTAATGCCCGGGATACACGAGGCTAGTTTCAAGCCAAGGTAGTAAGCTAGTGTTAGTAAACTAGCAAGCTAGTAATAACCATTATTTGAAAAGAGTAACTATGGAGTTTCTTGTCCGTTCTTCTCCATAAGAATCTACCTTTCCGAATGGACATTAGAGTCACTTTATTAATTGAATACTATTATTTTACTGAACTGTAAATGATGACGTTCAAAAGTGCCGTTTGATGGCCTAATTGAAATAAACGTTTTGACTTTGAGTTTTAACTCTAGCTTTATTTCTAGGTGATTAAGCTAGTGAGCAGGCAATACAGTTAGCGTTACAAGCTAAGATAGTAGGTACAAGGTAAGCTAAGGTTTTGGGATTGGGTTGGTTTTTGGTTGGGTTTGGGGATTGCTCAAAAATAGAACCTATTAAATAGATTCTATTTTGGAGCAATCCCCAGCACTGATTTTACTGTCCTGTTTTGTATACTACGTCATGTAACTGTCGAAGCTATTATAATATGTAGCTAAAAATTAATGCTACAATTAATGTACTTCACGGACGTGTTGTTACCTTAGTCACTGCAGTGGTAATGGGTTTCAAATGATCTGGTATCATTTAAGCAGCTCTAAAATTTTCCAAGACAGGACGGTAAGCTAGAATGATATTGGTAGTACAGTATTTAGCTTGCTTTGCTTTTTTTTTCTTTTTTAAGGATGGGAAATCATCAATGACTTCTTCCGCTCTGGGTGGAGCGGAAGGGCGCGTCGGACTTTTACTAACTAAAACCCATCCGTGTTCCTTCTAAAGCCCTTTGCGTTCCAGGGCCACGGTGACTCTTTCGAACAAATTTCGCAATCCTGGCAGGCTCTGGCCCTAGCGGGCCTCGTCTCCTATGCTGACATCTCTTTGAGGCGCGCGTGGAACACAACGCACCATCGACCCGGGCCTAGTGGTGATCGGACAGCGAGCCACCCAACGCTCGCCATCCGCAGGCCCGCGCCTACGGTGGCCGGGGATCGCTCTGCAGCGACTCCTGACGCCCGGGGCGTCTTGTTCTGTAGCGGCGGTTCGGGCGAAGGCCTTGTCTTTCCCTCGCGCGGCCCGCCTCCGCCTTTGCTAGCATTACTGTTTCGCAGAAGCACCACTTCATAGTTACGTTACAGTATCGTAAACGTAAGTGAATTTTGAATATAAAACCTACAACCCCATAGAATTTTGGTTCAATTTCATGCGACGTACACAATTTCTATCATACAAAAATAAGAATATAGTATCCAATTTAAATAAATATTATGTGCGAAACGAGTATTTTAGTTATGGCAAAATTTGACGTTACGTTACTATTCCTCAAAACATTCGTGCTAGGTCCTCATACTTGTTTATTCCTTCGGACCTGCTAGTAAGGTACCAGATAGCGCGTAGCTACATCTTCACCCGGGTTCACCTTTTTGACTTTTAAAAATATGCTTAAACCTTCATAAAATTGAATCTTTAATGTCATTAAAATTGTCTCCTAATATACCTGGCTGAACATTCTGAAGGGTGACCTTTTTCTAAATGCCGTAAAGGTCGGAATACCGAACCGGCATTAAGGTTTGTTAACAGAAGCTAAAATAAACCAGACAATTAAAAAAATACCTACCGAAATAACATTCAGGCTGACCCGTTGGTAATCGAAATTGATTTATTTTATTTTCGACCCGGACTGTTTCACTGCAGGGCAAAGAACAAACATTCCTATTTGAACTGGATTTACTAAAGTAATGTATTTCACCACCAACTCATCCATCCATTCCATTAGGCGTTCTTCGCTTGAATCTGCCGCGATGCCAATTGACGTTTTCTGATAAAACCGAAACAGAATAATCTCATGCGCGTGCAGTAGCTACAGTAAGGGTAGGCCAGCCCAAACATAATGCCAAAAAAAAAATTTCGTCGTGATCGTGATTTCAACCCTGAATAATGTGGTGAGTTTTTTTTAGCATTATGTATGGCCTTTACTGCTTTTTTGTGGCTTCCAGACCAATTAGCCTCTTCCATCAATTAATTTTACTTATGACTTAGAATATAAGGGTTTATCACAGCCATCACTAACAAACATTGCCATAATTAAATTTCAATATTCACGCAAGGAATCCCAGCTAGAGAGACTACCTCCGAACCGTGACAGATCTAAAAATAGAAATGAAAACATTGCTTTGTTTTGTGTACTCACAACACAATTTGACGCGTGTTACCTTCTAACTAATCAAAGATATTTTAATGAGATAGATTTGAAGTGACGTCAATACAAGGATACGTACTATGTTTATCTAAATATTGGCAAACTAAAGTTATTGGACTTTCTTAGCTCCATCTTAGCTCGTGATTTAGTGTTTTGTGTAATTGCAGTTTCTATGTGTACTTGCGCATTTTAAATAAACGTTACTTACTATTCAAATAACTTTGCTTAAAATGTAGGTAAGTTACTACGTTTTTTGAATTGCCTAAATTAAATAAAACGTCAAACATTTCGCCTGTTATTAATTTATAACTAAGCATTAATGTACTTATCTTTTAATAATTATTTATATTTTAAAACATATTGCAACAAAAGTTAAAAATAAATTCGTCATAACTCAGGCTCTACGACGTAGCCGTTCGTAGCGCGAAGATGCTACGAAACTACGCGGCTAATATGTTATCGCGTAGCAATGTTTGTCGTGATACGGTAATGGGGGTTTGTTGATACATGTAACTAAGTTTTATTAAAATGCAACATAATAATTGTATTAAAGTGACAGTTAAGTAAAGATTTAATGTTATCTGTGCAACTTTTGAACGAGAACCATAGCCTACATAACCCATACATGCGCGGAGGTGTATTTTGGCGGGTAGCAGCGCGCAGGCGCGTCGCGCGGCCGTCCGCAGTCCTGCCACCATTCTTTAGTTGCACACTGTCCGCCGCGACGTACCGACGTTATGTCCTCGTGCACAACCAAACGACCGTATTGCCAACAAAAAACGAGCTAAAAACGCATTCACAACAAGAAAACGAGTGTCAAACGTAACAACCTCGGCCGCAGAAGGTACTAGTGTTCAATTTTAGTGTTTCAGTGTGCTCAGAGAGGCGTAAATCGGTAAACAAATAGGCGCTGTGGCATAGCGATTTTTGTGAATGAATTTAAGATGGTGGACGGCTGTGTGAGAGAGTCGGGCGCGCTCGTGCTCGGGTCTGGTGCTGTATGGTGAGCGGTGGCAGCGCAGGTGGTGGTCGGGCTGACGGCTCGTGCTGGTCTCCGAGCGGGTGTGGTGGCGCGTGGGCGCGCGTGTGTGCGTGCGATCGAAGCGGATGAATGACGATGACGTGGGAGGATGGCGGCTAATGTCTGTTTGATAACGTTCCACACCACTATCTATCCAATAACAGCTCGGGCCCGCTCCTTGTCAACTATTATTTTTAGATCTGACCGAACAAATGTAAAGAATCATCAATATTTACGTCGATTATCTTCGTAGATGAGAATTGAGACTTTATCGTCGCGTCTTCATGTTAAACATTTGTCTTGAGAACAACTGATTCGCTATTTTAAGGGTATTTTTAGGAATCGATTGTTGAATGGAAGCTATTTTCGGCGTGGATTCCAGAAATCGATTGTGAGGTGCAATTTAGTTATTATGTTTGCGAAATAGTCGAGTGTGTATCGTTGGAGGTTATTATTAAGGCTTGGAGGTAACTAACAGGCCATTCTTCAATCGATATTGCAACCTTGTGCGAAATAAATTGTTACAGTATGGCAATGTCGAATTATGCATTTAGGTTATAGGGTTATTGTAATTTCAGTAATTTTCCCACCATTGTTTATTAAAATGAAGTTTGTTTTTCACGCTCAAATCATGTTGACCAACTCAATTTGATGATATTTTTGAGAGTTTTTCTGTGTTTTTTTAGGAATATTGTTGTGTGGACTAATTAATGTGTAACCATTAAATAGGTTTTTCTGTGCATAATTGTTTATTTTCAGTATTATTTTTAAATGGTAAGGGTGTCTGTTCACCACAGAGAACATTAGCGTGAAGTACCTGTAATATAGAAAATGTGAGTTATATAGTAGGCTATATATTATTTGCTATGCCAAACATAAGGTTCTAGGGTCACTTCCCAGTTCGGTTTATAATAATCATGCAATCCACCATATTTGAACATACATTTTCCATCTGTATGTACCTACCTACACACACTGTAAGTGAATGAAATGATCTCTTAGAATTGGAAGCTCACACTTGTATGATTGTGAAGCCTCTGAGATACAGAAATAAATAACACAATTCCAAATTGAAAAATAATTTTGAAAAATTTACTCTTTTGTTTTTGTATTATAATCTTCATAAAGAGTAAAAAATCAACAGATCAGCAAAAAAAAAATCATAACTAAAGTTTTGTATTGCAACATCATTCACCTACTTATTTTTTTTTGCTGTCAACATAGCAAGTCTTTCTTCTTTCACGGTACCTACATCTCTATCAGCTGTCATCATATTAGGTACCTTCACTTTTTATTTTCGGGCCACAACGTCTTGCCCCATAGCCCTTGCCCGTCTTGCCCCACACCTTCGTTTTTAAGGTTCCACATTTCGTACCCGAAAGGAACCCTATTACTAAGCCTCCACTGTCGATCCGTCCGTCTGTCTGTTGTAGGTACCTATCTCATGGACCTTATTAGGTAGACAATTGAAATTTCTACGTACCAGTGTATTTTCTATTGAAATTGGCCGATTTATTTTTAATTTTAATCTCCTGTTCTATTATAGCCATTTATTCATTCATAATCATATCCCTACTTCTACGTTCCTGGAAGAAAAACACATTACCTACCACCTGGGACTCGAACTCAAGACCTTGCCAGTCAGCCGTCTCTATGGCAACCTAGTCCAAAGAGGCAACGAAGATTTTTCTTCATTTTTGTTTGTTTCTTTTGGACTGCCTCGTTGTTCGCAAGCGCCAATATCTGGGTTCGATTCTCGGGTCGAACAAAGTGTTTTCTTGTTTTTTTCCATCTGATTTCACAGTAGCAACCCAGAAACTGAATTAGTGTCTAGTCTATATGACTCCTCGCTATATGTTGGCCCCCTATGGACTTAAACATAAATGAAAAATTGTGTGCACGGGTTCCTTATAACCTGAAACACAGTATTGTTGTCAAAACAACTGCCTAACGTTTTTTTTATCATTTGTTTCAGGTATTCACAGCCGTAAGCAGACATGTGAAAGAAATCCTACAAAGCCCATTTAACCGTGACCCAATATCTCTAGTGGATAATTCAAGTGACATTTAACCATTCCTTTTCCACAATTAAACAAACAATGTAACACAAATAAAGACCCGTGATTAGTCGAAGTATAGTGCAGCAGATTTGAATTAGCCAATCGCGAGCCGTTGTTCAAAATGACCGGGGACTTTCGACGCACGCACCGCCAGCTATGACTGGAGCCTCAAACAACTTGCAACCTGTCTACAGAATATGATAAAGGTAAGTGTTTTTATTTTCAACTTATTATTTATCAAGATGTCTCCTTTAATTTATTTGGTGTTACAGCAGTAAGTACGTCTTTTTCAACAGACTCTCAGAGATTTGGTTCTCGGTATCGTATCTCGGTTGGCAGCCTGTAATCCACATTTCTATGACTGAAAAATAAGATATCCAAATGAAAATCGGTGTTTTTTACAGCAATTAGTAACCTTTTCTATGAGTAAAAATCTTGTTTGTTTTTTTTTATAGTAGTTAATATCAAATCTGTATAGCAAAATTCCCTTAATTTTCATAAAATTATTGGTATTTTCTTTCATTTAACTTACTTACTAAAAAATATCATTGATGACATTTTAAATAACTCTTATTTATATGATTAAATAGGAACATACCGCTTTCCATACCGCTATATTGCCCAGTGTCCTTTATCTAATAATAGATGTTAAATATATATATATCTATGTGTTATATTCTTCGGAATCTATTCTTGTTCAAAGATTACAAAGGGGCTATTTTTACGCCATTATTTATATCCTCATGAAGGGTTTTCTTTTTACTACATACGATATTATGGCACCTGTAAGTAGGTCAAAGATATCTCTACTTTTAGAACCATCGGTGGGCAACTACATACTTTTACAAGCATCTTGCATACTTATGAAGCGATGGTTACCTACGATTTTTCATGAAGCAAGCGGCCTAGAATTTAAAAAGTAATAGTACTTAAACCCACTGCTATGAAAAATAAGTTCTTAGTCGATGTTACATTGACTTTTAACTATATGGCTTTTAGCTTCGAATTTGAGGCAGCTGAGAAACCTAAGGGTTTCTCTTGTTGCGGAATTATTCGAAAATACCGCGGCCCTAGAACGCAAAGGGCATTTGGAGGAACACGGGTGGGTTTTAGTCAGTAAGAGACACTCCCTTCCACTCAGCCCAGAGCGGGAGGAGACATTTGATAATATGCCATAAAAAATAGGGGTTTCTCTTAGGGAATTTCAAGATTCTCCGAATAAAATCCCTTTAAATTTAACAAAGATTTAACAAAAATCATATAACTAAAACGGAAAATTATGAAATTATAACCATATCACTACTATGATGGTTTGAACTGACCTATCCGTTATCTATTCATCGACCCACATAGATAGAGGTTATACAACAGTGCTGTAGGTGTTATTGCACCGATTTGATTATGTTGTTTGACATGTGCTCAATAAATGATTGTTTATTGAGCACGTGTAATAATAATACGTGTAAATCATAGCCAAAAACGCAAAAAAAGTATTGAGATCCTTTAACCCATCAGTTTACTCTTTCTTTAAGTGCCTGTTTAAAAAATCATATTCTAAAAATAAAAGCTTTTTAAGTCTAACATAACATTCCAGATATTATATGCTGGTACTTTTTGTTTTATGATCCGCAATTATTTGCGAAGGTACATGTGTCAGCAAGCATCACAGGGTCGGTTAGAATCGCCTATTAAACCAATCTCTTAATCGTCTTCTTTTGTCACATATGTACACAAAAATAACTAATAGAAAAGATTTTTTTTTGCGTAAAATATGGTACATAATGCTCTTAAGTTAAAATCGTTCCACATATTTTGCTTACTCATTATCAGCATGCAAAAGAGAAACTTAAAATTAAGATAACAACTACTAAAAACTAGGTACAGAGATCATTTTTAAAACTATAACTAAGTTATGGAAACGATTCTGTTGGGCGCCATTTTTTTTTTAGCCTCATATTACACGTCCAGCTCGTCTCGCCACCTCTTTCTGGGCAGTCCTTGGCGGCGCCGTCCATGTTTGGGCACCCATTGTGTGGAAACTTTTACCCAACGATCACAGTGCATGCGGCTCACGTGACCCGTCCAATCCCATTTGAGCCTGGCAGCCTTCAAACCCACGTGTTTTATTCCCGTTTTGGAACGCAGCGTGGTGTTTCTAATTCTGTCCTGTCTTTTTACGCCCAGAATGCTGCTTTCCATCGCTCTTTGGCAAATTCCAAGGCGGAACTTTTGTGAATCGGTAAGCGACAGGTCGCTTACCGATTCACCAGGGTCTGAGATCCGTAGATTAGGGTGCAATTATAAAATCAAATATGCATCCTCCTCAAATCAAAACGTGCCTACCTTTCATTCACTCCAAAAGATTTGCGACCTCATTCTAAATCAAATTTTTGTCATTCTACAATATGCAACCACGTCAAATTCAAAACAACAAACTACCCTACATGTGGTTCATGCCAAAATCCCGGCTTCTGCGATATGTGTGGTGCAAATGAGGAAAGTTGGAGGGTAGACATTGAGTCTGGGAGTAGTGCCAACAGGCTCTAACAGAGCACTTGTGAATGGGCTCTTGGCTGGCTCACTTTGATTAATGATTGCACGACCAACAGATAATTATATTTAGGCAAGCCAACATAGTATATTATCGTCACTTACTAGTGTAATAATGTCTTGTAATGAAAATGGGTTCTTGTTGGATGGTTTTCTTTATTTTGGGGTCAAATGATGTGTAGGGACTTCCCACTCATATTTTTGGTAAAATGTAAATGTAAGTAAGTCCGTTAAGCAGTAATTGTTAAATTTATTTAGGTAATGGCTGGATGTTAATTTGGTTAATTATTTACTTTTATTAAAAAAAGACTAACAAAGTTATCAAATATCAACTTAATTAGAAATAAACAAAAAACAATATTATTTTACAAGGTTTCGTTTCTAAAGAAAACGGACATGTAAAAACATAAAACGCTTCTATCAGTTAAAGTATTTAAGAAACACCAAAATCCATTCCATCGTTGAGTACAAACCGAAAATAGTCGTGTAGATTTAGCAATAAAACCTTATTTTAGCCGACCTTGGCTGATTCCTGCAGTTATTCATCGTATGATACGCGATGTCGCCGACTCGCCACATTGACTTTGCCCCAACAATTTACCTATTCTATATATATTGACTGTGGAATCGAATTGTCGTGCTACCTTCATTTAGTAGCAATTAAAAACTTTAATGGCGCCTAGCGTGGGACTAATTTAAATGTAAAGAAATTTGTAAATTTAATTGTACCAACTAACTTATCATGTATTATAGATAAAGAATACACAAATATGTTAATTAAACCTGTTTAATAAGAAAATGTATCTATTTAAAAAGCCACTTGTTTTGCTCAAATGCGTCTGTTACGTAGGTACCTACGATGTTTGACCTTTATGTATGGGGAGCGGGGTGAGTATGACGTCACAGAATGATGACAGCCTTCAATGAAAGCATCGGTTGCTAATTATTCTGTCTGTGGACCGACTGCCAAAACAAATGTTATTCCAATACTCTATTATGTCTCGATTGGGGTTTTTGTTGGCTGTGGTATGAATAAATTGATGTTTTATGTCTACGACAATTTATATGTAGAATATGGATTGTGTTAATTCGTTTGATATTCGAAATATTTGTGATTATTAAAATGGTATAAAGCATCCTGGCGCTAATTAAGATTGTACCAGTGATTGCATTTTGAAAATGAAGTTCATTTTAATTAAATAAAACCATGATCGGTGACAACTTTTGTATCTACCTAAACGCTAATAAAAAAGTAAAGTTTTTTTTTATCGAAATCAGCCAAAACCTCCGATTTTTTCGAGCTACTTTAAAGAAATAGGATTACCATGTAAACGGTTGTCTATTATTGACCAATACCAACAATGAACGGGGATTCGTATCAAAGTGCTTGGTCATACTAATTTCATTTATTTCTAAAGACTTAGTTTTTGCCTACCCTACTCCAAGTACCAGCTAATGGAGGTACTGGAAGGGCTCTTGTACCGGATTTAAGATTATTTTAACTACTTATTTTTACGTACTAAACTCACCTGTTAGCCAATTGTGGTGCATATTTACTGTTTTCCTCTAAAGGTGCTCCCTCACCTGAAGCATTCGCCTGGAATGTAACGTAACAGAGTCGAGCATTACATTGCTGAGAGAACAGAACCCAGCAGTGCGCAACTATAGTAGGCGCCAGATAATCGTGGAATATCGGTCATTGACCCACCTACATTTATTGACATTTTTAATTTGAAAAACGTAATTAATGACACAAAACTGTCCCGAACCATCATCTCTCGTGATCCTTAACATTGTCTAATAATGAAATACAATTCATATTTAATTGTTCAGGTACCTATGAGCAGTTATTAGGGAAAGGTCAATATACTTTATTCCACATTTATCTGGCGCCTACTATAGATGATACAATCCTACTACTATTATAAAGGCGAAAGTTTGTAAGTATGGATGTATGTATGGATGTTTGTTACTCTTTCACGTAAAAACTACTGAATGGATTTTGATGAAATTTGGCACAGAGGTAGATTATAGTCTGGAATAACACATAGGATACTTTTTATCCCGGGAATATGTTCCCTTAGGATAGTTTTCGACAATCACGCGGGCGGAGCCGCGGGCGGCAACTAGTGTGTAATATTTTGATACAATTTGTAACATAAATGAATAAATCTAATGTTACATTACAGGCGAATGCTCGTCAGTCAGGGAGGCAGTATTGTAACGTAACTGACAAATACAAATGGAGATTCGACAGTTTTTTTTAAGAAATTGTACCGCCATATTTATCCTTAACATAATATATCTTACGAAAAATCGGGCCCAAATATATTAGTGTAGGTTTATCTTGTGACTTGCCATTTATATCTTAATCATTCAAAGACGCCTGTTGGCCAACCGCTGCACAAAAAATGCATAAGTTAGGAACCTAACCTACCATATAGTTACACTACCTGATCTTAATACTTCCGTCCACAAATAGAACGTGCGTAAACAAAGCCCGCTGCCACGACTACCAAAGGCTGTAAATAATCAGGTACACCACAGCCGACTAAGTAGGGGCTCGTAACTCCACATAGTAATTGGGTCGGCGATCGTTGGGCGAGTGGCCAACCAAGCTGCCAGGCCAGATGCGGTACGGACTTACCCCTTGTAAATATTGTATGTACAAGTGCATAGTATGTACATGAAATATTGGGTGTATTGATATTATTTTTTTTTAGGTGATATTTTTTTTTGAGGAAGCAGCTGTATCTACAGTCAGTTTTGTGTAACTATTGTCAGTTTAATTTGGTCTGATCGATATTACCTCGTATAACTTTTTGAGTAAAAGAAGCAATAGGAAGTAGTGAGTAGATACAGCTTAAAGGTGGAACAAACATCACAGTGCGTGGCGTTGAAATTATCTTGATTTTAGACAGATACATATTATTGAAAGTTTCCCCATTCAATGCAATTCGCTTCATAAAGGCGTCTATTTCATTTAGGCTGCCAACCCATTTCAATTACCACACTAAAACTCATAAAAAATCTCGGAGCCACCAAACTCTGAGGGAAACTCGACTACAATTAAATATAATCCACGAACGCGAGATATAATTTCGATTCGCGTCCGAGTTTCGCGGTCTAGTTGCCAAATGCGTTCCACTTCCGCACACAGTTGGAACTTTGACAATCGCCACTCATACCCGCCACAACCAAATGACCGATGAAATTTAATTGCTGTGTAATACATTCGTTTTATGGCTATATTTATTTCTATCTTTTTTTTCTAAATGTTATTGATTATGATAACATGTAGTTGGTTTTTTTTCATCGAAAGCTCTTTGCCTATTGCAGTCCACTGCCTGAACTTTTTTTCCAGTGAAGAGTCCTGGCCGAATTGCGGACACTCTGTTAAATAAAATCACTTTTATTCCGTTCGCTATTTGTTCCGTAATTTTATTTCTAATATTTTGTCTCTTTCTCACCAATATTTAGTATGGAATCTTGATTATTTTCTTCTTCCTTGGCTTTATTTTGTTCATTGAAGCAATTGGCGCCCAACGTGGTACCCACTAATTTCAGTCTGACCAAGTTATTTGAATGCTTTCAAAGCTAATTCAGTGTATTACCAAAAAATATGCAAAATAAGCTTGTAAGTTAAACGATGAAAAACGAACAATTCTCTTTTAACAAAGATTAGTAGCAGAATAGTAAAAATCGCTTCTCTGAGCGCAACTACGCTCCTGTAAAGGAACCTGAAAATAAATAACATTTTAGAAACAAAACAGTAGCTTTACGTCACTTCACGTCTTTACCTGTAAACAATGACGCTATGCACCAACATAAAAGCTTTTAAAATTTTCCTTTGAAGTGTGCGAAATTTTAAAAGCTCAATGTCAAATGCGGTGCCTCACAGAGTCTTTACGTCCTTTTATCTTGACGGTACTTTTAAGATTACGCCCGTCCAGGCTTGCTTCCCTGCATTTTATGATGCAAGCCTCCGCATTTTCATGTTAACACAAACTGAACACTATTTACGGACTCATTTGCTGAAAACTTTGTAGGAAACGGTGCAAGAGAAATGGACTTTTTAGTTTTCTTTAGCTCGGTTTTATTAAAAGCGGAAAAATTTAGTGAAATAAATTATTCGACGATGCTTTTCTTTTATTTCAAGTACGAGTAAATTATAGTGTTAAAAGAACTTAAAATTAGCCTTATGAAAGCTGATTGCGTGATATTGCTGTAAAGGAAATCTATGGAATTTCAAATAGTACTACAATTAAAAAGAAATATTAGGTACGCTTGATTCTGAATATTTATTTTAAATTATGAGTAGTGTATTTGTAAAGCGATTTTTACAGCAAAACAAATGAAAAACTACCTAGTGGTGAAAAATGATGGTAAATGATTAAGCATTCCTTAAATTCTAAAGATCATTATTGTACTTCTAAATACTAAAACGAAAATAAAACTAACATTTGCTCCATCATTGACCACAACATCGCTTTCCATAAGATGAAATTATAGTAAAAGGCAAGCAAATCAATAATAATATTAATAAATAAAATATTCATTATATTAAGACAACAGATTTGTCATAAGTGATAAAATTGTGGTAAAACGCGAGCCAATCAATAATAAAAATGAATAAAATATTAATTATATTAAGACATTATTACTATTAAGACAACAGATTTGTTATAAGTAATGACAAATTTGCTGACTCAACTACTGGAAACATCCGCGAGGCCAGAGTTGCTTCTTTTCTTTCCTTCCACTCATCATCATCATATCGGCCGAAAGACGTCCACTGCTGGACATAGGCCTCTCCCAAAGGGGGGCGGGATTTGCCATAATCGTCACGCTTGGCAGGCGGATTTGCGATCGCAGTGTAGCTGTTGCAATGTATAGAGAATAGTGGGTCCCTTAGTCACCTCTTACGACACCAACAGGAAGTGATGGGATGGTGCTATTCTTTTACGTCCGGCACCGTACAGAACTTCCATTATTTGTAAATTTTATTAGATACCTGATAATCATACCTGGTGCATTAGATAAACTAGAAAATATCTTGGTAAATTTGCATAGATTTTGATGATCTTCAAAACTGCATTCCATAGAATGTGAATAATAGAAGGGCGCAGGAGAAACTAAATATTACACTTTATAGTAATTACAAATACTATCGTGTATTGTTTATAAAAAAGCGTAGACGCGTAGAAATAACGGGTCATTCGATATAGGAATCGAGCGTAAACGAATAAAGTTATAACAGAGTTGTCTGTATAAGTAATGCTGAGTCGCAGCAGTGTGAGAGAGGCTAATCTTGTCAGCCGCTAAACGGATTGAACGTCTTCAAACGCGGCTGCATTCATGTTGTTGTGTCCTTGGAGAATTTGTTGTTTGGTTCAGTAGGCTAACTGTCAGAGTTTATGACTAATGCTTCCATCTTATTGGACAACCTTTGACACTAGATTCTTTATAGCTTAGGCATTTTCAGGTTTGTCGTCGTCAATGGTGTCCGATGTGCAGATGTCGAAAGGGAAGCCTCTTTCCCATTTTCTACTGGTGGATAAAGCATGTACATAGTGAATGAAAATAATTCTACAATTAACAATAAATATGACGCTTTAATTCTAAATATTTGGTTAAAATAATGATCATTATAAAAATAGCTTTCACGTAACTTGGACCTTGCTACCCTGTAATGATTGGTTAAGTATTATATTTTACCGTGACATTTTCCTCATAGCTATATTTGTAGTTCATGACGATGCTAGAGAACAAAACCCTAAAACTTCTTTCTTTTTGTATCGTGACTGAGAAAATGAATTCCTAACGCAGGGGAAAATCAAAACGTATGGGAAGCTACAATTGTATTCGAACCCAAGGATTCCCCTTTTATCACCATGAATCTAATTTATTAACGGGACGCGTCTTCTATTAGCTGTTTTACTTCATAAAATGGAGTATATTACGTTATATTTTCATACACATACCGGCGCTGTAGCTTGCTGCCGGCATATTAATTGTGTTACCAAAATATAAAACCTATAACAAATATACATGAGGTCGCAAGTTACCGTTCTATCTCTTTGAAATCCTAAGTTAAGTACTCGTTTTTATGGAGAGATTCGAAGTTTTGTTTAAAAACGAAGATACTGTTTTGCGCCTAAACAATAAGTACCTGGATGACCGGTTTTTTTTTGGTAAACTTTTCTAAAATGAAATCTAGCTAGATCGATTTATCGCCCCCGAAACCTCCTGCATACAAAATTTCATGAAAATCGTTGGAGCAGTTTCCGAGATTCAGATTATATATATACAAGAATTGCTCGTTTACAAGTATTAGTTATGTACAGAACAAAGTGAAATTGACCTAAATATAGTAAGTATGGCTTGCATAAACTTAAGCTATTCAGATTTCTGGGCCGCTTCCAAATAAGCGACGCCGAGTGATTTACATGTACTGCAAAACAACTATTTAATGACAATCTACTGTTCCTGCTGCACAGACACGATAAAAGCATAAAAAAACAACTTTGAGTTGGATTTAAAAGAGTCAGAATTTCGTAATACTCTGATGTTTCATAACACACAACGTTAGTCCATTTCTCGAGTTTGATCTCTTGTTATAGAAACTATACCTAAAATTAGCTAAAAATGCGGTGATTCCATGAGAATTCTTACAACATTCAGTACAGTAACGATATTCTTGAATGCAGTTTTAAATATATAGAAGTTATCTATGTAAATACTTCGTGATACTTAAACATGCACTATCACGATAACCATACGGTATTTCAGACACCCATAAATAGTCTGGAAACTATTAAAAAATTTAACAAAAAGTACGGTATTCAAAACACGAGAGACAATAAATAATGTGGTGTTGTTCCAAAAACGTCACATGTGCAGCTCTTTTGAATGCACCGCCGTCCAATGAGGTCGTCGCATTGCGCGTGCGGACGCCCCATTGGTCGGCCGGGACAAGCTCAGTTCGTTCAACTTTGAATCTGCAAAACGCTGCAGGAGTTGCCAAGAAAAATCACTTTATTGTTTAGTTTTTGCAACGGTACCGTGTTGCTCCAAAATATTAGAATCGTATAAGCTTCAGCATGTATCGAAATACGGAATTCACTCTTGTTCTTGGCTTGTAAATCCTATCCTGCTTTTAAATCTGATTGTATGATTGAATCCCGGTTTTTGAGGTACTTTATCGTTCGTTTATCTGTCCGTTAACCACTAACCAACCCATGGCGTTATAACAAATAGCGTTAACGGACAGATAACGTTGGAGATAGGGTCGGTGAGTGTCTTTTGCTGAGGAACATTCTTACTGCTCGGCAGAAATAGCTTCATCTATTTGGCCGAAGGACATTGACAATTCAAAAGTGGCTGCAAATTGTCTAGTTCAAATAAAGGGTTTTGATTTGTTTTGATTTGACTTGCAACTATTGGCGCCCAAACGGGGCTTGTCGGGCGCCAATAAGGGTTACATTTCATTTTTACTTAAACACCGTTTAGTATTTAGTACACTATAAAAGAACATTATTAAAATTGCTGTGCACTTACGCGGTGATGGATTGATGGTAAACTTATAAAGTTTCAGCCGTAATAGCGACGTTTACCACCCCAGAATAATTTACAGGTCCTTGTAAAATTATGGCGTTGAAGAAAAATTTTAGTTTTATGACTCGAAAGCATTTTGATAACATTTTTGTATTTTTATTTAAGTTTTGAGTAACTTGAATGTGTTCACGTTAAGAGTTATATACCTCAGTATATTATTATTAGGAACCAAAATACAAAAACAAATTTGGACGCTGGATACACTCGAAGAATACTCGTAAAGACTCAACCTAACCAAAAACTTGTGTCATGTCAAGACGATAGCGCGGTACTCTTACAGATTGTATGCTTTGAAATGGAAATGTTATTTTTGTGTCTGCATCTATGTAGGTATAACTTGTATAACATAAAGGATAATAATATGTAATGATAGTTATTATTGTTTGCGACACATTGTTCAAAGTTGGTCAGGGGAGAAAAAGATCCTATGCTGGGCCCCAATACGAGTTAGATTTGTAACGTTAAGTATTTTGAATACAGCAAAATCACTTTCGATTGAAACCATTTGCACGGAACACAGAGCTGATGGAGGAAAGTCCTAAATAATATTTTTTCAATTCTTCGCCTAACTTGTACAGCATCTTTGGGATAATCTTATACAGCGGTTACCACCATGGGTTTCATTTTTGAAGTCCTGTCTTATTTCTATTTTTCAAGCAAACACTACAAATGAATCCAATAAGAGAACAATCTTTGATGTGTATTTGTACTTTGGACCAAAATATCTTATAACGTGTACGAAAGCGGAGTAATTGAAAACTTGCTCATGTATTGTATTTTTTTGTCAAATATCATACGATCGAGATTTTAATACGAATGTAATAATGACCTAAAGAAATTTTAATAGCAATTTTATGGTAGCTCTCTTAGATAGTATTCAAGTAACATACACGTAGTAAGAAAAGCTGGCAGCAATACCGACTTGGGCGAAGTTTAAATGACTGTACAGTCACGCTGCACGTATGTAAAGTGTGTGTGTAGTAACTGCATCCTTATTGCACTAGGGTAAGAGATACATACGGTTCCCAAATGCCTTTGTCCTGTCTTTTACGCAAATTTTGTATGGTTTGTTTCTTAATTGAAGAAGATATGAGGACGTTAGTTGTCTGTACGTTTAAGTTTATGATCATTGGAAGTTCAGTATCTCCTAGTACCTTTGCTTATCTCAAAACCAAGCATCATCACATTATTGGAATGACCGTCAAAACCAATCAGTGAACTCATAACCCATTTAGAATAATCACCAAAATTACTGTTGACTCTGTTCTAAACTTTTACATTGTTTTAACCTAGAGGTACGAAAAGATATATTCAGATTCTCATCAAACATTATGTAAAGTTGCTGCGTGTACACTATCGAAAAATAAACTCCCACAACGATCCTAACTGGGCCGTTAAGAAAATGGGAGAACTATTTCCATATTATTCAAATGGAAACGTTGTAACAGTATCAGATTCCGTCCATATTTCATGGTGGATGTCTGCAGCACGCGGCTTCAGCTGCAAGTAGGTCGCGCGGCCGTCGACCCGCCCCGAACGATGCACACAAACGAGCTTTTAATTTAACATTTTAATATTTATATCTCCTACTGTTTTCTGCGCGCCTGGTATCTTGCGGATCTTGCACTTAAGAAACTACTATTCGGTTTTTGGTTTGTTTCAAACTAAATTTGTTTAAGTTTTTCGTTTTGTTACACAGGGAAGGTAATTCTATGCGTCAACATGCAGCAAAAACATTGTACAGGTTTCAGGTGAAACATTTCAACTGTTAAAGAAGCAAAAACAAATCAACAAGGTTGTAGTTAACTTTAAAAGTTGTTCTTTCTATACGACTGTCAAACATGAAAATCGGTGAAACATAAAGTAAATCGAACCAGGTGGCATGCGTGCAACAAAAATACAGGAGACCAAGATAAAAGCTAAAGTCAATCGAATTCACCGACCACCCGCCCGCGATGCAAATCAAATATGACGAATGAGAATCATGGCACGAATCAATATCACGGATAATAAGTGGGTACTGTTGATAGGTACAGTATGAGTCAAGGCAGTTGTTTCACAGATGTAGGTACCTGAACGATCGACTTTTCTAAATAACCATAAGCCGCTGAACCAATTTTGATGAACAAAGAAAATTAAATTATGTAAAAAAAAATTGGAGCTTGGGCTTAGGATAGATTTTATCCTAGAGTACATTCCCTTGGGATGGAAAACCCGACATTCACGCGGGCGAAGGCGGTAATGGAAGCTACTGTCAAATATTAAAATTTGATGCCAAAAAAATACGCACAGAAACTGACAGGCTATCGCACTTCAAACTTGAACTTCAAAAACACCTTTACTGCTATAAAGTAACGGCTCAAATTGTTACCATGAAATTGCTGTTGATTCATCATCTATCTGCCTTTGTGTCAACATGACTCAACACGTTTTCTTCATCTATTCTCCGCTGTCAACCTTCACTCTACCTTTTACTTCCTTTTCTTTCATGATTCCACACTCAATCCATCCATTTTGTCTTTACCAAATTGATAATGAAGGCAAACCAGAGGACAAAATGGATCCACCCTTCACCCTTGACGAGCTCTGGTATGCATCAAGGAGTCTTAACCCGAAGAAGGCGCCAGGCGCTGACGGGATCACGGCTGACATCAAGGCCGCCATTAGCGACACTGAAAAAGTGTTTTTGGCCATCACAAACAAATGCCTCCAGCTGTCCTGCTTCCCGGAAATGTGGAAGGAAGCTGCGGTTGTTGTCCTAAGAAAACCTGGAAAGGATAATAAATTATACCCATCCAAAATCTTACCAACCTATCGGACTCATATCTTTCCTTGGAAAAATACTGGAGATGATGAAGGTGGCACATGCTACCGCAAATGAGCCCACACCAGTACGGATTTGTGCCACGAAGTAAGGAAGACGTTCTGTACGACATGGTACAACGAACAGATCAGCAGTTGAAGGAGAAAAACCTGGTGGTAGTTGTCACGCTAGATATAGAGGGGGCGTTTACAGGGCGTGGTGGCCAGCAATAAAAAGTTGCCTGGCGGAAAATCACTGTCCACTAAACCTCCGAAAGCTGGTGGGAAACTACCTTGACAATAGAAAGATCGCCGGAGCAGAATACAAGAAGAAGAACTCAATAGGATATGAGCAAGAACCGATCGCAGAGCCCACGTTCTAGAATCTCCTCCTGAACCCGCTGCTGAACGAACTAGAGGGAAAAAATATATACTGCCAGGCATTTGCATACGACATGATCTTGATATTTTCGGACAAACGTCTCTGAATTTGGAAACCGAAGCCAATGCCAGCCTCGCTTATGTGCAGCGTCGGGGTGTATGGAACAAACTAAAGTTTGCGCAACATAAAACCCTTGCAATGCTGTTAACCAAGAAGTTGAAATTCGACACACCACAGCTACACATGGTCGACAGTGTGCTTGTCGAGGAGATCAAGCTGTTAGGACTAACTATCGACCGGAAGATGACCTTCCGGAGCCACGTCACACATGTCTGCATCCAAAACCAGGTCAATACTGTCCTGAGAGGCTTCGCCTAGAAGATCAGCAAGTCATACAGGACGGTTTCACTGAATTCGGCTCTAATATTGACAGGATTGCTGCGACTCGACCTGAGAGTCAAGGAAGTAAAACCCTCTATGAGGCGAAGAGAGGATGGTCTCAGGAGGAAAGACTCAGCCAATTCTTAGAGACCGATCTGTTTCCTGTTTTCTGGCGAGGCCTCATTCAGCTGAGGGAAATCTCGGCTTCCAGTGCTTGGAGAGTGAAGCGGAGGTGCAGTTGCACATGAGGGAGGGTACAGTACAAATCTTTACAGATGGGAGCAAAATTGAGCAGAAAGTTGGGGCTGCCCTTTCCTGGAGGAAAAGGGTCAGTCGAAACCAAATGTAAAAAACTAAGCACGAAGAGTATTATACCGTCTTTCAAGCGGAGCTATATGCCCTACACAAAGCTCTAGAAATGATCGCTCAAAGCCCGGAAGAAGATTTAAGCATATTTAGCGGTTCCAGGTCATCCCTGGAACTACTGAGGAACGATGACACCTGCACCCCGCTTATCGCTCTAGAGATAAGGAAGAACTGTAAAGAGTCAAAGACCTCTGGTAAAAACGTTCATCTCTACTGGGTTAAAGCCCACATCGGGATACAAGGGAACGAAAGAGCAGACGAACTGGCGGAAACAGCCGCACTAAACATCAAAAGGAGACCTGACTTTGACAAAAGTGCTCTCTCATTTCTAAAGCGAACCCTCAGGAGTGATTCGATTGAATAATGGGAGACACGATATCAAAGTGAGACCAAAGCCAATGTCACAAAAGTATTCTTAACCTCAGCCACAGACGCCTACAAGCTGAGCAGGAATATTGACATCACTTTCCTGCATTCATAACTCTTCTCAGGGCACGGGGGCTTCTCTCAATACCTCAACCGCTCCAAGAAGAAGGATTCACCAGAATGGTTTTGCGACTCAGTCGCGGAAGAATCAATCTTGCACCTCATAACTGAACGTCCAATGTTTAGGCTTGCCAGATATAACTTGGAAAACAAAATAGGTGTTAAATTAAGTGGAAACAATATTATACAAAATAATGTTAGATTAATGTTAGACGTAGCAAATTTTTGGATTTTCGTTTAAATACAATAAAAATAGTTATAGGTAGAAATAAAACATAATTAAAGAAAGTAACACAGTAAATATAGTGACATGTTACTCTTCGTGTTAGAGCAGAAGCACAGAATCACTTTTACACAAAAAATATTTGAAAAACAATGTAATAAATGAAAAAAAAAACATACAAACATAGGATAAGAAAATAAAATCTGAAAACCACCACCATTGTATCTTTGATACTTCTTTTCAAAACACAATTCTAAATGCCTTCTTCACGATGTACCTTTTTACCCTATCAGAATACATCGACTAAGCATTTTGTTGTATGTAATGATGAAAATATGACTTTGAATCGTTTTGAAATTATACCATGAATACGTCAGAGACTTCCAACGATCGATTACCCTCTATGGACATAAACCATTCATTACTATAAAATGACAAAGCATTCGGCTTAGCCGGTAATTTGTGGCGAGACAACAGCTTTTGTGTATTTAACGGCATGTGAGTTTATTTCCTGGTAGACATAGGTAATTTACGATAAAAATATTTAATATTAAATATTATATTATGGTGAATGCCTCAATTTCGGGAAGAGTGTAAAATATTAAAAAAAATATTTGGATTGCTAGATTAGGCACCATCTTGCTATTTCGCCACGATACAAAACAAGAAAATGAAAAACAGAAGTCGCAAAAACTTTTGGAAGCCATTATGTACATAATATCAAGTTTATATTCATTTAAACTCCATTTATGTACATCGTGGGAAGGCGAGTTGGTACTTTATGTATCTAACGACTACACAAAGATAGGTCTTTCAGCCTATCGAAAACCATTCAAAAAGGTATCATTAAAATAAAACCTCTACCACTATTCAGTTTTCAAATCCCACTGGTCAAACGAGCTGTCAATCGATTAGTACCGACCGCAGCAAACTGCAACAGAAATCAATAAATGCCTTTTGAAGACTAATCCGTTTGGAATGATATTGATGGAGAGGCGAGAGGGCCACAAATAGTTATCCGATTGACAGCCCGCAGCACACTGCGACCTCACTAATACCCGTCTTTTGAACGAAAACCTATATAGTAAATATATGATGTTTTGTAGAGGAATATTGATAAACGTTTTGTAGGTACGTCTTTGAAATGAGTTCTTTTTAATTCTCCAAAATGTCATTGGAGTTAGAGTTGGGAGGGTTGAAGGATTAATGTCATTGATGCGTCTGAAAATAAGGTACTGCTAGCAATAGATCTATGAAGAATGAATTTCTATTGCTAGCAGTACCAATATCTTTTGGCTATTAAAAAATACAGGGTGTACCTAGCCAAATTTTAAAAACTGCTTCTGCCCATGAAGACAACTTTCTTGAAGGAAGTCATGGCCAATCCCCAAAAAAAATTCTCCCACACTTATTTTGATCAGCTGATGATAACTATGTATGGAAAACCTATTTTCATATAGTTTACTCTGTATACGTAGATTTAAAATTGAATTCATGATGTTTGAATTTAGTTTTCATGACAAATCAGACATTCACTTCGTAAAATAGGTCTTGGTGGATTCTCCTTCTACCCCCTTTCCATATAAGCGCTTAATTTGATAATGTTTGAGAGACTTGGTAATACCCCACCTTATCATGGATATAAGCTTAGTTTTGATGAAAAATTCACTTCAAAATCACCATCAAACCGTTTTAAATTTAAAATCGGAACGGTTCGAGAGTAGGTACATCGATATGACCGTCCGTATATCGTACCGGTGCATTCAGCCGCCCCGGGAGGGTTGAAGGCTTCCCGGCGACCCGGTTTATGTCCCAGATGCGTTGCCAGACAACCGGCACGCGCCCTCCCCAGCTATTCGATTACTTTATAAATGTGTTATGATAGAAAACTATGTTAAATTAGTCCAGCGAGACCGGCATTTGTTTAATGGGATTTGGAGATTGGCTGGCTGCGGTGTTGTTATGAAAAATTAAGCATTTGAAGCTGAATCTCAAACTCAACTTTTTTTACAGTATGTCCACCTATGCATCACTATTGTAATAAAGTTAAAATAAATAAAACCTGTATTTTTTTTCATATAATTTGGGTTTCACACGTTCTTAACTCTAAATTCTCAATTCAGACACCCGCCCTTGGTCTTGATATTGGTGATCATATCTTGAAAGTAGAAAGTAGTTAGTTTAACTAACAATGAAAAGTCTCGAAGTCATTAACTATAGGTTTGAACAATTAACTATAGTTTGAGAGACTCCAATCATCTTAAATATAGATCAGTCTTTTTCACAAACAGAATAAAAAGACCGATTTACAGAAACCCTTTACAATGTTTAAAATGGATTTTCCAACGAGAATGCAACGTTACATTTCCTCGTGTATCCTATAAATAGCTGTCCTTATATTTTAAAGGATCCCACAATAAGGGGAAGGCACATTTAGCTGATTCCTAAAGTTTGTTAATAAAATGTTGGGCAAGCACCCGCGGCACACATGCGTCAGATATTTTATTTGATTCTTTGTTTACTAACGACCAGATCTGATGTTACAACCAATAAAATACATATAACACTTGGATGTAATATGGATTTTGTTCAAGAGTTTGGGTTCTGGGGATTTAAAGTTCAACAAGACCACCAATATACCTATAGAACCCTCTATTGGTGGTTTTGTAGGTTGCTCGATAGAATACAATAATAAGGAGTGCACATTGATGACCTATTTTTGATTCTTGTGCAGTCCTTCCTGTGAGCTTAGATCTTTGAGCAACATTGTAGGACCGATTCTTCGATGCGTGCTACGCTGTAGCTCGTAGCACAGCGAGCTACGCCGTAGCATGGCTACGATCATCTAGTACTACGATTTGAAAAGTTTCAAAGGTATTCCAAAGCATATTTGTGCTTAGTTGCACCGATATACTCCAAATACTCGTGAACATTTGCGATCAACAAAAACGGTACCGAAACAGATTCAGCGAGTTACATTAAAATTCCGAGAAAATCTACAACGCTTTAAAATAACATTTAAAAAGACAAAAAAAAACGAACGTAAAACGTCTGCATTCGGTGATAACAATTTATACAACGGCAATATCGAATACGCGAAATTGCCATTGGAAAATTCTCGGCGAGAATTTACTAGAATGCGGAGTCTTGGGGGCAAAAAGTGGCGCAGGGTTCAATTTAAGGGGAACACGGAAGTACGTAGTCACGGCTGTGAACTGTGCTGATTTATGGCGTTAAGTTAAAAGCTGGTAGGTGCTGGGGCGGGCCCGCGGGAGAACGCATTGGGCTGCTCGGCGAATCGACTGTCTTTTGTTCTAGTTAAGGGGCTTGTTCTCTGCTCCGGTTTCTATTGAGGTACATTTTTGTGCAGGACGGCTTATCAATTTATTCCAAACATAGTACCGTTATTTTTGGTCAAATGCTAAATTATATTTATTCCAAACAAAGTAGGTACTTTTTGACCAATCTGATTTAGTGAGTTTTTGTTTTATAAAACCCATCCACATTCGATTCTTGGATTCGTGTGTTTGGGAAAGCAATTATAAATATAGTAACTCCAATCGAAAACAATCGAAAAAAAAGTTGAATAATGTCTAAGTAAGACGACATTTTCTTGAAAAATAAGTAACGGTTGTAATAAAAACGAGCTTCTATCTACCTATGTCAATAAAACACCAAATACGTGTGAGCTATCTTTCCAAATACGAAGCAATAATGAATTATTAAAAAGTAATTTGATTAGCCAACCAAATCAAATCAAATTTATGGTTAGATATACCTACTTAGTTGTTTTCCCGGAAAATCGTTAACCGAGAAACATCTGGGCGATGGAAGTGGCAGCTTTTCCCGGGAGGGGAGAGTCGGGAGAGTTGGGTCATCGGGTCGCGCTACACGTGATAAACACAATTACACATAGCTTTTGTTTATAATGGCGAGTAATTAACTCCGCTCCGTCAGAACGATAAAGGTGAAGGGAAAAACTACCTATTTGAAATGATATCGAATATATTTGGTGGTTTGTAATGTTTAGGAAAATCGATTAAATGGTTTTGATGACTGTATTCCCATGAATTGTAGTAACAATATTTAAAGTTATTTTTGCTCCATATTGATTAAAAGTTTGACTTATAACAACGTTTTTTTAACACTTTTGTATGCTTTATTGCACACAAAATATAGAGACACAAGTATAATAGGACAGCTTACGTACAAAGGCGAGCTTAATACCTCCATAGCATATTTATCTAGAACCTACCTTTACCATTTAGTCAAAACTCGTTCCAGTTTTGGCTATCTAAGTAGGTATCTCATGCCAGGCACTACACTATCTAAGCGTAACAAGATACCCATAAAAACTAACGTGAAATTACACGTTTCTGTACGAAACTAAATCAAATGTTTCACAATTAATTTCGATAAAATGTAAGCGATATTATTCTAGAAAGAAAAACTGCTATGCGAAAGACAGCTGCAAGAGGCACTGCGTCAGAATGACGTCTAAGCTCTATTGCTATGACAATAAGGTATATCATTATTTCTATTAAAAAGTACATGAAAAGCCTCCTCGTGGCTCCATCGATTCGCTCGATATGACTCAATGGGCCGATGCAACGCTAACATTGATTCCATTAATAAATCATGAGCACATGACGATAGTCGCGACTAAACCCACGCAAACTGTGTCGTTTAAATTTAGAAAGGAGGATCAATAGAAAAGTTAGCGTCACCGATTAAAAATGCAGTGGTATCGGCCATAGTATTCTGTGTCGTCACAAAACGATAAGAAGTTTTTTTTTAATGCTTTTGAAAGTTGTTATGAGGACACCGAGCTTGACTTATTGATTAATGGTGACGATGATTAGGTACTTAGCAGTTTTTAGTAAGACCCGTAAGAGGCAAAATGTAGGTTATTCTTATGTGGGTGGAATAACTACCAGTTTTTCTTATTGTTTCGGACATAGCATTAACTTGGGCTGATGAAACATAGGTATACTTTAGAAGGACGCTTCTATTCATCACCTTTAGTTTGTAAGCCCTGGCTGCGGGCCTTAAATTCATTTGAGGCCACCACAGGATAGTCCGGTTAAGCAGTAACTAGCCTTAGAGTGCTGAACTGTGAGTGGTCATCAGCAAAAACAAATAAATCATCACCCTGAAATTTTTGGCTTGTACGGAGCTCACAAGGTTTGAGAATGTCCTCACAAGATGATAAAGTATCTTTAATTTTCGGGCCAAACTACCACACGCCCTTCGTCATTTATTGAAGACCTGTTGCAGATTCTGTCAAAAATCAATCAGCCTAGCTTTTCCCCAACTATGTAGGGATCAGCTTCTAGTCTTACTGGGTGCAGCTAAATGCCAGTATCCTCCACAACCCAGCAACTGGGTAACGATAGATTTTGGCAAAACTGGTGTCAGATTCTGACTTCTGACCACCCGTCATGAATGTGTCAAAAATGTTCAAATGACAGCCGGCTTAACGTACTGGTTACCGAGGCACGGAGGAGTCTCGGTATGTAATGGATGGTCACCCATCCACGGATCAACCTCGGCAAGCGTTGCTTACCCTCGAAGATCGACACGTGCGGCTGTTATTATTTAGCCACTAGCTCCTCTGTCCTCTGTTGCAAATTTAAAATTAACCAGAAATTTTTGTACATTCCAGCGTGGTGCAATGGCGGTGCGGTGATGGCGGATGGCGGCGCGGGCGCAGGGGCGGAGGGGGCGGGCGAGTCAGCGGCGCGGGGGGCGGCCCTCGAGCGCGCCTACGTGCACGACGTGTATGAGCAGGCCGGCGACGACGGCGATGAGAGCTCGCGGGCGCCCGCGCCTGGTGTGCAGGCCTTCCTCTCGGAGCTGGAGCCCGGCGCCCTCGTGTGTGATGTCGGTCAGTATACTATATGTATGTAACAAATAGTGCACGATGTGTATGGGCACGGGCAGGCTGGCGACTACGGCGACGGTTTCCAAACTGGTAGCCAAGATCCGACATAACATAGATTACAAGAACTAAGAACAACAGTGAACCTTTTGAACACCAGAGCATAAACGCATCGGCGTGCCCCCGACGCCAAGCCACAAATTCGCCGTTCACATATTTGTGACGTTTGGCGTACAGGGCACGCGCTTGCTTGTCATGTATACATGACAGTGGCGTTCATAAGGTTAATACAGTTTAGAAGTGGAAATGAGGTACACGTGGTCTTGCAAACGTAGGGTACCTAGCATATTGCGGAATTTGTTTGAAAGAGCCAACGCGGCCTTGGAACCTTCGCCCGTACGGAAGGAGTCATTGGATAATTTCCCATCGTAAAAAAAATTATAGCATCTTCTGACTAGGTGGAGCCACGAGCTTCAATTGTGTTGCGAATAACCGATGATCAAGTTAAGCGGATGCCATAATAAAATCCAGTAGTGAAGTGCTGTTTGGCAACGAAGATAACAACAACGATATGCGTATGAAAACTATGAACAGGCTTATAATGGTAGTGATATTAGGGTTCCGTACCTCAAAAGGTAAAAAAGGAACACTTATAAGATCATTATCTTGTTATATTATACTAGTAGCCCGCCCCGGCTTCGCCCGATGTATTTTTTATTTTTTTTTTCTTGAGAACCTTCTCCTGACAATAACAAACGCAACAAAAAGAGAATTAGCGAAATTGGTCCAGCCGTTCACGCGTGATGCCGTGACCAAGGGAAATAGGGATTCATTTTTATATATATCGATAGAAGATAGATTATATTCGTTTTGCGCGAATGTGACGCATGTCTTCCCAACTTGAATAACTTTTGAATCTTTTTCTTTCTTTCTTTCTTCTTCTTCCTTGATATGACATTCGCATCAGTGTCTGTGACGTATGTTATTCTTCATATTGGACTGTTTAGCGCAAAGCATTCCTACTTAACGTAATTAACAACAAACTTGATGCCTAGTAAAGAAGAAAATACGATCAGCTCAAAGCCCATTCAATTATTTATTGTTAAAAAGTATGTAGAACACTGCCGACAAAATGTACAGCAGTTTGGCAGACGATATGTGTATTTTTTTCCATGTAACTTTCGTGAATAAATGAATAAAATAAATGTAGATATGTTCCTAAAACTGAGAAACAGCGATCCGACCTGAACGCTATGACTAACAGCAGCATTCCGAATACTAAGAACTGGAATATCCAATAATTACTGGAAATCCCATTGCATATTCGCTTTAACGCCCACAGTTCTCAACAGCAATGTTGTACATCAAATTCTGTGCTTCAGTGTTGAATATTACAAGTATTACTATTTGAAAAGGAGCTTTTAGTCTACCCACACTGCTTTGTCAGTTAAATATCAGCGTATCACTAAATAGACATACCTATTTATTTATTATATACTTTATTGTACACCAAAGGTAAATTGCAAAAGAAAACTTAAATATAAAACACATACAATGGCGCTCTGTACGTGTTGGTTCGTACTGTAAGTGCAGAGAGTAATTAAAGCTAAATAAATAAATAAATGGGCGGCCTTAACGCATTCTGTGATCTCTTCCAGACAACCTGGGATGAACAGTAATTGCCTGGACATGAAATGAATGGGGATATCATTGGTGTGACAAAATTTTATTCAACTATAAAATAACATTATAAATTCATAAATAAAACCCCCTTATTCATAAGAACTTTAAAAACATTACTTAGTTGAGATTCTAAATTCAAATGCCCCATAGAAATTTTTGAATAAGGAATCTGCTTAGCAGTATTAGAGATATTATGTAATGGTTATAACGTTTTTATGAATACGGTTGTAAATTTACATTTATATAATCACAGCGACAAGTAATGTTATCTGACAAGCAGGTAACGACTGAGCGCTCCTTACTGAAACTGGCAATGCATTCCACAGATGAGCAGCTTGTACAGTAAAAGATTTATCCAAGAAAGTTGTGGAATGCATTTTCAGTCGTAAGTTATCTGATGACCTATTGCCAGGTACTGAGGATGCCAGATGAAGGAATGCAAGGAGTACACCATAATATTTTAATGTCATGTTGTAGGCGTTATTTAAAGTAATATGTAGGTAGATTTAAACAAGATTTGGATCTACAAACAATAACCTTTAAGAAGGATATGGTTTCAAAGTAACATATTAAAACACATGATTCGTTCGGAACCCTTTGCGCGCAAGTCCAACTTGCATTTGGCTGGATTTATTTAAAGAAGTTTTTAAACCACTTGGTGATCGTGAATGTAGCTATTGCTAACAGGGAAATAACGTAAGCAAACTGGTGAACAGAATTCGGGGTAACTAATCAGTTTATTTATTCGCTCTAGATCGTTCCAGAAACACCAATGAACAGTGACGAATCGTTAAGGAAATGTTACGGGGTGAACTAAAACTAAAACTTGGTCTAAGTATAGCTGTGGCCGCAATGGCCTACACGTGACCTGCAACGTTTACAGACACGTGCTAATCTATATATATACCATCTATACTTCGACTATACTTATATACTATCTATACTTGTATTATAAATGCGAAAGTGGATGGATGGATGGATGTTTGTTACTCCAATCACGTCAGAACGGATCTAGATGAAATTTGTCACAAAGGTAGATAATAGTCTGGAATAACACAAAGGATACTTTTAATCCCGGGAATTTGTTGCCTTCCTTTACGGTTTTATTTTAATTTCAATAAAAACAATATGAGAATTCCACCAAGGAGTTTCAAATAACTAGAATAAATAAGCTGAATGATCGACCCTCCTTGGAAGCGCTTTTGCTCAATGCGTTTTTCTCACTTTAACACTAAAGAGAAAATGTGACGGATAGAATACAATATTTATTTTGCGTAAAATATGGTAGGTACATAATGCTCTTAAGTTAAAATCGTACTACATATTTTGCTTACTCATTTTCAGCATGGAAAAAATAATCTTAAAATGAAGATAGCAACTACTAAAAACTAGGAACGATGATCTCCGTTCCGTTTAAAACTATTATTACGTATAATTTTATTCTGAGATCTTATGCAAAAAATGGAGTGGATGGAATGGATGGAGTTGGTTGACTGGTAGAGAATGCCTTGATGCATTAAGTCCGCCCATGTACCACTATTGTACATAAAGTTTAAATAAATAAATAAAAAATAAGTTCACCCAATTGCCAGGTTTGCGGTAAAAGAGAAGATGTACAACATCTTTTGATGGAGTGCGTCAGGAACGAATCTGAAAGATACCAAGTTAATAGGGAGTTACGTATAAATAGGTTAGACTTAGGCATGTTTTATAATTTTCCCCGTGAATTAATCCCGTGAGGCTAAAATGATTTATTCATTAGTTAATGTTAGTAAATACTTAAGATTTTTGTTTAGCTTAGTATTTGTTGATTTTTGTTAGTAATTCAAGATAAGTTTATGATGGGGCTGACATGAACTGAGTTCAAAAGTCCCTTAAAATAAATATTTTAAAAACTGGAAGACAAAATTAAAAGAAAAAATTTAAAACACTTTGAGATTATGCATGGCAAAAACAAAAGAAAGACAACAGATGTAGTTCTAATTTTCACCACGCGCACGTGAGGCCATTTGCAAATTCGCGCTATTTTCATTAAAGGAACGTTAAAGATTATTGCGACTTTCCGACTGATATTAAATACCAACAAAAAAAAAAGTTTTCTCGCTGTGCCATGCCATACAACGTTTATCAACACGTTTGCGAGAAAACAGTACATTATAGGTAATGACACAAACTAGTCGGTTAAAAATAGTTACAATTTCACGCAATATTATACAATCTTATGGCGGTGGCATTTTCATTCCATCGCCACCAACTAAAGTTAAGGACTTTAACATAACCGAAAGCATCGCACACGCAGAATACCCGTCAATTAACAATACTTATGAGACCTTTGAGAAGTATCTAAAGTGTGGCATTCATAGTAGCACAACGGTCAAAACAAAAACCTTGAACCCACCACGCCAAGATTGGATATGTACAGAAATAACAGAGAAAATTACAAAAAGAAATAAAATCTGGCATCGATTAAAACAAGAGCCAAGTAATAAAGATCTTATGGAAACTTATAAAATCGAACGAAATACTACAGCTGAAACAATTAGGAACACTAAGAAGAAGTAACACCGTACACTGTCTGCCATATAGTGTACGCCAGACAATATAGATACAACTCCCTAGTGAAGCCACACATACTGTACCTAATCGAAATCTGGGGCAATGCACCTAAAACAAACTTGAAAGACCTACAAATTGCACAAAACAAAATTATTAAAATGCTTTTTCACTAAGACTACCTAACACCTACAATTAAAATACACAAAGACACAAAACTCATGAACATTAAACAACTGGCTAATTTATCTGCATTGTGACAACGGGACCGCACTCTTTATCGTTAAGCAGGGTATTTTCGAGTAGTGGCGCAACTTTGATTTTTGGGAGTACCCACAAACCTTGTTAATTTGTAAGTAATGTGGGTTAATAATATATAACTACAACAAGTTACATTCATTGTAAGTCCGAGTGTCGAAGGAGGATGATTAGTTTTTATATTTAAATTTGTTCTCGTGTAAGTGAAATGTTAATTTTTTTATGAGAATTAAACGTCTTTAACCTGAACATTGTGTATTTAAGGTTACTCATTTAATTACATTTAATGAACTATAATATGTACAAGTAACAAACAACTAGACTAATAATCACGAAATTATATACAAACGTGTATTAAAACAAAAACACATTGGGCATCAAAAAAATCATCCACATCGCTGTCAATGGCAAATGTGCCCAGAACACCGGTAGCATTGCCGCGTTAAATGGCAATGCTGATTCTTTGGCCGAAGAAAAGCCCATCCAAAGTCACGTGAACAGTCTACAAGTTATTTGCTGATGTCCCGAATGACTCGGTGAACACTCGGACCCCATGGGCCTAATGTTTCAACCCCAAACGGCTCAAATATACAGGGTGTCCCAAAACTCAACGTCAAGCCGAAACGGGGTGACAGGATTGATCATAACCATCACGAGAAAAATCTGAAAAAAAATCTATCCCATGCAGTTTAAAAATTATGGGCATTTTAAGAAAAACCTAGAAATTTGATCAAACTGTACCATTTTTCGGTTATTGTGGTTATTCTTTTTTATTTTTGTTCATTTGAACTTTGGAAACGTAATCCTAAATAACATTTCTAGAATCCCAATAAAAAATAATGACACAATTGCCTCAAGTTTCCGAGAATTGAGACTATTTGTTAAACTACGAATTTAAAATTTTCAAGATTCGTCGACTTTGACAGGCCCTCCTATAAAAAAAATGTACTAGAGTGCCTTGGCAAGTGGCATTAAAAGTTGGCGCATTTAATCAGAATTCTAAAATGGTACAATACTTGTTAGTTCCATACAATAGAAAAGAGTAAAAAAATTAAAACCTCAAGTAACCCGATTTTTGCTATCTCATTTTACTCAGTTAAAATGTTTTTAATTCACACAAGCTCTAGGTAGGTTCTTAATTTTAAGACAAAATGATGAGAGAGATGGATAATGGGTATGTTCGCCATGAGTGAGCGAGACAGATAGTGACGCCACTTTTACCAAAGTGAAAAAAAGTTAGTAAAATTAGTAAAATAATTAATACGAATACGAACGTGCGCAGTAGACGAATGGGCGAAACGTACTAACTGGTTGGTGTCGGACTGGTAGCGTAGCCATTTGCTTGGCTGAAACTAGTGCGAATGAAACAGATAGATGCCATAGCATCTATCTGTTTCATTCGCACTAGTTTCGCGTGGCGTCACTATCTGTCTCGCTCACTCATGGCAAACATACCCATTATCCATCTCTCTCATCATTTTGCCTTAAAATTAAGAACCTACCTAGAGCTTGTGCGAATTAAAAACATTTTAACTGAGTAAAATCTGATAGCAAAAATCGGGTTACTTGAGGTTTTAATTTTTTTACTCTTTTCTATTGTATGGAACTAACAAGTATTGTACCATTTTAGAATTCTGATTAAATGCGCCAACTTTTAATGCTACTTGCCAAGGCACTCTAGTACATTTTTTTTATAGGAGGGCCTGTCAAAGTCGACGAATCTTGAAAATTTTAAATTCGTAGTTTAACAAATAGTCTCAATTCTCGGGAACTTGAGGCAATTGTGTCATTATTTTTTATTGGGATTCTAGAAATGTTATTTAGGATTACGTTTCTAAAGTTCAAATGAACAAAAATAAAAAATAATAACCACAATAACCGAAAAATGGTACAGTTTGATCAAATTTCTAGGTTTTTCTTAAAATGCCCATAATTTTCAAACTGCATGGGATAGATTTTTTTTCAGATTTTTCTCGTGATGGTTATGATCAATCCTGTCACCCCGTTTCGGCTTGACGTTGAGTTTTGGGACACCCTGTATAGCTCCCAATAAGGTTGTCATATTTGCGTCGTTTGAGATTTGCACCTGCAGCAGGCGCCCCAGCGCAGTCCGTCGTGCTAAGAAGATGGGATGGTGCAAGGGTGTCAAAACATGTTACATTACACACCAAGGCATTTTGGTCATCCCATCTGGCCTCTTTCCATCCTCACGTAACAAGCCATTAGGTTCTAAGACAGCTGGCACCCCGGCGTTGACAAGAGCCCAATGGATGATGACATTAATGCTGGCGTGCCGCGCTAACCGACCGAGGACAGGCCATGGTGCCCGAGGCGGTCGACTGCTTCACCGCATTGACAACGATTAAAGGTTGATTTTTAAGTTACCATTTTGTATTAAAAGGGCCTTAAAAAAGTATGAAATGAAAGTGTGATGGTAAGATAATAATCTCAAATTCTGAAATGAAATATCCTTACTGGCTACAGTAGTTATAAATTAGGGGTTCATGAATTCTGCATTTTGAGATAAGAACAAATGACAGGTTTTCAAGCTAAAATAGAGTTAGAGAAATACCCATTATTCCCATATTTATACCCTTCATCCTTACTTATTATTATTATTAGGTAAAATCGTTTATTTGTTTATAAAGTACAGTATGTCTGTCAAAGTAATCTCTGTTAGGTAGTATTTATTCGATTACGAAAATGCTTTCGCTGAGAAAAAGTTGCGCTATGGACGTGCACTGAGGGACATGTCACAGGGAGGGAGGGTGAAGCCGGGGAGAAAACTAGTCGTGAACTAAGTAGCAGGTGTGTGCGTCGGTGGGTGTATGTGAATGCCACCAAACCATTAAAATATATTGTTTTTCTAATATTTCCACCAACGTAGGTGTATCGCGTAGGCATGAAATCTATGCAAGCGTTATTTTAACCTTTACAACTGTAATAAAGTCGTGCAAACCGAATTCATGAATTGAAATATTCATAAAAATATTATTTTTATAGGTTAAATATATGAATGCCAACCCACGTTGAGGACGAAATTATTAAGAATCTGAAATACTTAGTTTCGGAATATTCAACCTTACTCTGTCAGGTACCTACCAATCTACTTCTGCTGTTGCCGCCATTTTCAGCCATGAAGCGTGCCAATCTGAGAAATAAAATAATCATCATATCTATTACTCACTGTAAATAATTTTTAATCATTTTGAATCGTCTCTTCGAAAATTTAACTGATGATATGTGGGGAACTACACCTGTGCCTAACCCCGGAAACAGGCGTCATGTTATAAATGTCTATAGAGGCATGCGGTACAGGATGGAAAGTCCCGCAATCACAATTGAAAAGGGAGGATATTCGAACCCGACGGTTGTTATGTCTGGTGGGCTACTACTCGATGGTGTTATCGAGCTGTTGCTGTTGTTGATGTGTGTGCTATAGTAGGCGCCAGATAAATGTGGAATAAAGTACATTGACCTTTCCCTAATAACTGTTCATAGGTACCTGAACAATTAAATATGAATCGTTTTTCATTATTAGGCAATGTTAAGGATCACGAGAGATGATGATTCGGGACAGCTTTGTGTCATTAATTCCGTTTTTCAAATTAAAAATGTCAATAATTGTAGGTGGGTCAATGACCTTTATTCCACGATTATCTGGCGCCTACTATAGTCGCACAGGCATCTTAGCTTACTTTCAGTAGTTTTGTATAATGGTGATTTAGATTTGCTATAATTGATTAGATAGGTATAGATTAAATATAGTTGTTTTCGTTATGATTAACAATTTCTTTTCTTTTTGTCTCCAGGCTGCGGCAACGGTAAATACCTGAGCGTAAATCCGTCCGTATACACAGTGGGAGGAGACCGCTGTACCCGGCTCACTGCGCAGGCGCGCCATCATAATAATGAGGTTAGTTTATTGTTACCAAGGATTCTGTCCTAAAAACTTAACATAGAACATCTCAATCTCAACATCTATGCTGTAATAAGGTATTCTCCTTCGTCAATTTCTAGCTGGACTGGGATCATATTTTTAGTTGTATAACGCAACGCAAATCGCTGACAATATGGGTGAAACCCCAGATGGATGATCTCTGGTCTAAAGCAGAGGTATTGGCAGTCGTCATGTATCTATAGTTGAATTGGGGTTGGACTTGGAATTTACCATATTTTAGATCTTATAACTCTACTTCTACTGACTTTCTCAAAGAACTCAGCAGCAATCGGCATCGTCTTCCATCATGGTTGATTTGGGCTGCCAACCTATACCGACAGTGTCGGGTAACGGCCTATTTAAATTAGGAATTAATCTTAGGCCATTCAGAGTTAAGCTTCTAACGTTCTTTCTCAACTCCCCAGGTGGTTGCATGCGACAACCTATGCCTACCATTCCGCGATGAGTCGTTCGACGCCGTTCTGTCGATCGCCGTGGTCCACCACTTCGCGACGGTGGAGCGGCGAGCGATGGCGCTGCGGGAGCTGGCCCGAGTCACCCGGATAGGCGGCAGGCTACTACTCACGGTGTGGGCTATGGAGCATGAGGGACGGAACTTCCATTCACAGGTAAATAGCTAAAGGCTAGCAGCAATGCTTAGGTACTGAGCAGGCTTAGCAGTAAATTCCAAGAGTTTGTCGCTTGCTATCTTATGGTAACTAGTTATTTATTGTTTTTTTGTCTATTTTTCAGGATGTATTGATCCCTTGGCATCGACCAGTCACACTATGCCCACCAACGCCTGCTCCAAGATTCCTTTCAGTCGACCATGACCAGTAAGTGTCACGATTACCGAAACTGTTTAAATATTTTAATAATGTTTTTAGTCCCTAACAAATATTGTGTCTTTTACAGCAATCCTGAACATTGGAAAAGCCGGGACGGTTCTCCAGGATCGTCATCTCTTTCATCACCCAACGAAACCTGCTACTCATTTGTGAGAAGAGCACTCCAGCGGCTAGCGGGGCGAAGGTCATTCCTCCCGTCGTGGAGTATCGGCGCGCGTGTACCACAGCGACCCTGTTTACGCCCTGAACCACCTGCCGCTGATCTACCTATAGAACTACGACGCCTAGATGAAGCACTCCCTCCGAGATTATTAACACAAGCGTCGGATGCCTCAACTGTAAAGTCGCGAAGTTTAACAGACATCGCCGACATTGAAAGGCGTGCATTAGTTCGATCAAGATCGAGTCTACCCAGCCTGGGCGGCGAAGAGGCTGAACCACCGCCGCCAGCAGTTCCGATACCAGAAATTAATGAGCCTCGGAAGAAACCTCGACTTGTCAAACAAAAGAAGTCGATAAACGAGGACGACGCAGAAGAGGATCTAGATAAACCCACGGACATGAAGAGCATGGTAGAAGAAATGCCTAATTTCAAAATACACACCCCTAGGTTACAGTCAAGTAAAAAACCTGGCGTATTCAAGCAAACTTCTCTTAACGAGGAATTGATGTCAGTTGAGCGGTTAAGAGAAAAAGAAAGATTAAGAAAAAATATACAGAAGCAAGCTTCACTAAATGAAGAGTACCTTTACCGCAGACCAGGAGTTTTAGACTCTATTCGCGACTCAATATTTTCCACTTCCGCAACCACTGGCAAGAAGTTCCAATCATTGAAAAACGGCCTCACTAGTAAGTTCAAAACGTCTACAACGAATATAGATAAAGTAACTGTGTTCGTAAGAATGCTCCAGGGCTGGAAGAGTCACGGACCTGCACCAGAAGTTCCTACTACGCCGAGCGACAATAATACCGGAAGTGAAAAAAGTTATCCTGAAAGGAGACATTCCAAGGAGGATGGATCAGATTCTTCAAAAGACAGTAGCCTGCAAAGTGATACCAGTGTTGACTCCGAAGACAGTTTCGCATCTGTGATATACGTCCCGAAAGCTGATGGATCGAGCGACCCTCTATCGCCTACACCTTTGTCCCCCGGACCTACTTCGCCCAGACTAAAAGTATCTTCTGTTCCTACTTCACCTAGAATGAAGAGTTCACCAGGATTGCCGTCTCCAAGGATCAAACAAGCTTTCCCGCTAATAAGACCACCTGCTTCACCAAACTCGGTTACAGCACCAACGACAGTGAACAAAATCTTAGTAGCTCAATATAGCTTGAAGAACTACTCGACAACTACTTCTGTAGCAACAGTTCCATTGAAGCCTCAGTCTAAAAGTCAGCCTAACTCTCCGCCTAAATCTGAGTCTGATGACACAACTACAATCATTATTAAGCCAGAACCTCTACCAATCTTAAATAGCAATATATCCATCGATGTATTCGAAGAGGTAGATCCTATTCCACCAATAAAAGAGGAAGAAGAGACACCAACGAGCGACGTAACAAAAGAATTACTAGCGGAAATCAATAAAGACATTGAAGAAATACACAAATTAACAGCTGAAACTAACCAATTCCAACCACGTGTTGTATTGCAAGATGTGAAGCCCTACCCAAAAATTACATTACAAACTGTGGCAGAGTTGCCTGAAATACCACAGTTTAAGCAAAAAGAATCATCATCAAATAAACCGACAACTGACACTTTAGATTCTAGATCGGCTGAAAGGAAGCGAAAGGAAAGGATACGACAGATTAAAGAAATGTTAAACAAGGGAATTCCGTCTGGCAGTATAAGTAGAAGACCTCCATTCCCAATAGTTCGGGGAACGAGAAATGCAGAGCCAATCGTGAAGAGTCGACCCACTCTCATGTCTCTGGAATTGTTCAATCCAGCCACAGATGACATGGATAGTGACTCGAGCGGCGTTTCGTCGCCAGATTCCGTCGATAGCGTTATAAGTGTCGTGCCTGAGGAACTACGTAAAACAGCCGCAGAAAAAGGTACGTATTTGATAATATTGATATCATCGTCATCTTTGACGGAGCTTTTTTCACTTCAATACTAGCTCTAATTTACAGGGCGTCCCAAGACTTTGCCACAAGGAGGGAAAGTCCCTTAAATACTCTAAATATAAAAAATACTGAATGATCATTTTTATCCTAAAATCAATACGAACTGCATTAAAAGAATGTTAAATAATCGCCTGTCTGAACCCGGAATTCAACCCGCTAAATGTAAAAAAAAAACTGTATTTTACCATACCGATTGAAAGGCTCAATCATAAGCATTTATTTCTTCTAAATAACATAGTATCTAAAATAAAAGGAAGATCATGAAATTCAACATTACAATATATAAAACTAGCTACCGCCCACAGCTAATCAAGACGTGTGATAAAATGGGGTGACTAGAAAAAAAATCTTATATTTATGTTTCTCACTTTGAAATAATTTGATTTACAACTTGGCGCAGTAGGTAAACAATCAACTTCGAGCCACAGGTTATTATTACCACTCAAAACACATATTTTTAAGACCCAAAAGATAATAGTTCAGTTTAGGGTCGTTTAATTATCTGTAAAAAGTGGCGCAGGAATAATACATAATCTCTGTTTAATCTTTTCAGATCTAACTAATCCTACAACACCAGAGGTGAAGAAAGGGAAAAAGGAAACTGACAAAAAAGAAACCGAAGAAAAAGAGGAACAGACGTCAGAAAAGACTCCTCTTCTGCCAACAATAGCGCCTCAAAGTCTAATCGAGGCAGCAGCAGAAGTCGCGCATTCTTTAGATGAAACCTGCGAAACTGTCATTCAAAGTAGCCCTAGATCAAAAAGAAAACACCTTGAAAAACTGGAAAGTGCTGAAGCCATGGCCATCGTACAAGGAACTTCTAGCAGCAGCAGTAGTAGTAACTGGAGCCTAAACAAACTATCGCCCGGAGATTTACGGATATTAGAATCAAGATCCCAATCCCACACCAGCTCCAGTGGAAGCTCATCAAGTCTTGAACGACTTTCGCCAGGGAGAAGATCCAAAGACCGCTCGCCAAAATTAGGAAGCACTAGCAACTCTACTTGGAGCTTGAACAGGCTATCTCCTAACAGACCTGAAGGCCGATCACTAGACGAAAACCTCAGTAAAACTCACAGGAGCCCAACAAGGTTACCATACGATTCAATTTCAATATCCAGCACAGATTCAGATAAATCCATTTCAAAATCAGAAAGCTTTAACAGAATACAGGCAAACGAACCTCTCGTAACGTGCAAGTCAGACATGATAGCTACTGAAGAAGAATGGCCGGATCAACAAGATCGAAGTCAACATTTGACTGAATTTGCAGAAAAACTAAGTGAAAAGTTACTGCAAGAAATTGACCAATACTCAAAGCGCATCAATGAAGAAGACTTCGACTTGCCGAGTAGCAGCAGTAGCGAAAAGAGTATATCATTGAGGCTCAAGCGAGAGGAAGAAGATAGAAACACACAGAAAATTTTAGATGAGTTATCAGATAGTTTACAACACTTGGAGGATCCGTACATTCATAAAATAAGCACAGAAATGCAAGGCCTTAATAAGCTAAGTGCAGAACTCCAAGAAAGAAATAAATACATTGCATCTTTGAACGAAGTGCAAGAAACCGATATAAGCAAGCTTTTCCCTAAATGTATGTCAAAGACGAAAAGCAAGAAGAGATCGAAGGACGTCGATCCCATTATAAACAAATATAGAGAACTAAAGAAATCTATGAAAGTTTCAAGCGAAGAGGATATATACCTCAATAATTGTGCCAATATCCAATTCACAGCAAAACCAGTTACTACAATCGAAAAATTACCGGACATTGACGCCAAAAACCCAGATGACGATAGTGCAATTTCGTCAAGTAATGGTAATCCCGAAATTACCATCGACTCTGGCGCGTCATACGATACGAGTCAATCTCTCGAAACAGGATACTCTTTAGAGTCCGAAATTAGTGTAGATTCATTATGCACTAGCACCGACAAGAGGTCTTCTCTAAAAGTGGGACAATCTACGGATTCGAGTGATTTGGACAAAATGGAAATAAGTCCTGAATCCATAACTTCGCGTTCTAGTGCCAGCACAGCTCCATTGAAGTCTGGTTTTTCGATCGAGTCGAGCGACACATCGGCAGGTAGCGACTGGAGCCGGCGCGACAAGACTGGCAGCACGGCCTCGCTGGGCTGCGCCAGTCTAGCGTCCCTGCCGTCTTATAGCGAATGTTCCAAAGAAAGGAAACTGTTGGAAACACGCTCATCGTCGGAGGACACAGCCCCAGTCCCAGTTATCCCGCCCCCTCGCGCGTTCCCACACGCTCCGCTGTTACCTTCATTGAGTGACGGATCTGACAGTCTACCGTCGGAAGGAGGAGCGGTCACGTACCACCGCTACTACCACGTCTTCAAGCGCGGCGAGCTCGATCAGCTGATCGAGAAGTACGTGGAGAGTCTCCACGTCGTGTCCTCGTACTACGACCAGGCCAGCTGGTGTGTTATAGCAGAAAAAGTTCAAGTGTGGACCATTTAATGGACTTATAGTGTACTCACTCTTCGTCTAATGGCTGATACAAGGTTTCGTTGCTGGTATATTTAGGGGCTGATGATAATTATTATTCTGGTTCATATTCTATAATCGTATGAATAGTGAAGATTATGAACATTATAAATAGGGACATTGGACACAATAAGTGCGGTGTTTTCAAGTGACCTTCATACAAACTCGTAAGTGAGTGTTAAGGACATTTACAAGTGAAATGCGGTTCTTATAAAATGTGTTAACCCTACGCGAAAATGCCAAAAGCAAAGCTTTTGTTTTTTAATAATATATTCTAGTCACTCTATAAAAGTTTACTAGTTGTATTTCTAATATAATCTTAACAATTTTGTTGCCCATCGCGGAACGTGGCTTAACGGGAGTCATTGATCTATCAGTCACTAGGGGTTACATTACTCGCATGTCGATGTGAACGGGCATATCGGTAATGAAATCATATCGTAGTGAACAGTGTCCATTTGAATGACTCTTGGTTAAAACCGCGTTTGGCACAACGGGCATTAGTATTCGATGCGATAATAGAATTCGCATGAATGAAAACTAAGAGCTTTAAATAGTGAAAAAATTAAATATAATATATTATATACTTCAGTGGCTCAATATTATATAAGCTATTCATAGCTTATTTACTCTGACGTTTATGTATACCTACAGAAAATTGTAACATTATTCTCACATACTTATAGGAATAATGAATTAGACCATACTCCAAGACCAAAATAATTAGGTACACTGAAAATATTCAGATTAAATAATAATCGTTCTATGACAATAACAGAGCCGTAGCAATGACGTCATGAAAATTTGTTTTTGTTCCCCGACACTTCATGCATACATTTATGTTAGCACTAATATTTCGGTTTTGGATTATGGTACTTACCACTTTTTTATTTGAATATTATCGTCTTAATAATCTGGTGTAATGAAAATGTACTTTGTTTCTTTAACTGATCAACTATATCGAGCTGACCTCTCGAGACAATTCTATGAGTATCTCGTGTATGGGTCCGCCGTACTATCTAGCCACCGATATTGCAGCATTTACACATTTCATACTAAATTTGGACCATTTAGTGAAGTTAGAGGTTTTAGTCGTGGTAGTGGCGTAATGGAAGTCCCCCTTGCCTACTTGTATAATACTTGAGAGTACAAATACATGCATAAATAATTTGTTTAATACTCAGAACGTACTGTAAGTGTACTTTTCAAAGTCTACGCTTCACATGGTATCCAGAACTTATCTCTTTAGTGCCGTGTAAAATCAATATTTTTACAATATAAAAACAAAACCTTAATTTTTATGGTCGAGAAGTACGAACTGTAGGTATTATTTGAAAAAATAGTGTTTTTTTTCAGTATAATATATAGTGTTTTTCCTTAAGTTCATTTTTTAATCCCAGACACTAATTTGACAGGTTCAAATGTCAATCTCTAAATTGAAAAAACAAACAACAATCACTGGAGATGTCAAATTAGTATCTGGGATTTAAAAACAAACTTTAAGTTGAACATTTATTTATTTTTTATCTGATTATTTATACAGTTTTCATATACTGTGAATGCTTCTCATTTATTTGGTTAATATGATGAGGAAAGAAAACGTCATCGAATTTCGTCGCATTTAACTTTGCGCTTAATATACCTATTACGTATACATTTTGTTACATTAATTTTAGTTTGACGAAACCATTAATTTTCATTGGCTATTTCAAAACTTCTTTTTTAATTTAAACCGTAACTTTGCTTTCCAAAGAGAATACCTACTAATCTTTCTTTTATTATACGAGTAAATTCATAATAACATTTGATTATAAGCAAAAATAACGAATTTTAAATTTCATTTTATCAACGTATTAGTTAGTAAGTATTTACTTAGATAAGTTAATAAAATATCTATATACCGTGCAGCTACAGGATCATTCATCACATAATAAATGAATATTGCATAACCACCATCATATTCTGTTAGAAAACTCGATCATTAGAATAGACAGATCATGAAAATGCGTTTCCTTTTACTTAATTCAAGTCAGACAAAAAATTGCCCGTGAAATCGTCATCAAATGGCTTATATTATTAAAAGGAACACATTTTTATGTCCAATATTATGTGAAAAGAACGAGCAATGGCCACGGAACCAACTGGAATACCTTTACTTTGTACAAACTTATCAAATGGATCAAACGATATGGCAGCATTGCTTACACGGTAATATTACGTTGGAAAGTATTCGGTATTGTACTGTAAATAATCGCTATAAGTATATAAAGCTATTAGAAATTAATTATGTTATCAAGAAATCAAAGTGAGATTAAAATTAATATTATAGTTATAGTCAATATAAAACAATGAACACACGACTGAGTATTTAATATTTTCTATAATTAAATGAATCTCAAACAGAATTTTAGGGAAAATATTAAATGTACAGGAGATGTCCCATTGTCACTAGGAATGTACGCGTTAGATAAATACTGGACCGTAGCGGTTAGGAGATATACCTATATATAAAATGCACAACCGTTACTGTACCTATTAATTTAATATCTTTATGTAAGTCTTCATTATAAGTCAGTGACTGTCGATCACAAGAAGCGACACTTGCAGTTTAATAAAGTAGATACTTAAAGAAAAACTACCATTTTCTGATACAAAAATAACAAACTGAAGGAACCAGTACTTTATTTCTCATTGGTTATTTTAACATTCAATGTACAACTTCCCAGAAAATACATCAAACGTTCAGTGTACTTGTAAATAAATTCAGAACTGAGTTTGGCTAAAACGAATTTACTAATATGCAAGTGTCACTTCACAAAACCAATAAGCACATTCCATTTAAAATAATCGATTATAAAAAATACAATTTTATATTACTTGTGTAAAATAATTTCGAGCGTTAGGTCTGTCCGATGGACATTAAATTGATTTATTCGAAGTTGTGAAGTTTTTGAAGCATATCAGTGCTGTTTAAGTATGTAAGGGATGTATAATTTTTTCCTATTTTTGTAAATTAAATTGCTTGATACAATTATTTGGTAAATTATGCAGGGTGTCGCTGTCACAAACTTGGGATGTCTATCAATTATTTAACGCAGTTGCACGTAGACAAATATAGAATTATTAGTAGGTACTTTATTCTCCATGTGACCAAAACTGACACCAAACAAATATGTCCGAACTTGTTGCTTTACGAGAACCTTCAGTTATATCTTTATGGAGTAATGAATAACAATAACTCAGCATTATCGCGTAATATATAGTAAGTGTATGTACCTATTCCTTTTCATTCCCTATATTCCGAATTCTATCTTGTGTACATACATATTCATATAAAATGTATTTCATATTGGCTTAATCTGTGATATATAATAGAAATTGGCACAAACCCACATTATTTGAAAATTATTTACAAAACGAGGAAAGTACAATACTAAGGAGACATATTGTGCTGTTGACTTTGAATTTTGATTTTACCGTTATATGTGATATTAATTTTATAACCGCATGATATTCGGTAGAGAAGTATTCGTTGCATTTTTATCATTGGCAAGAAGTATAATAAAGTATTTATATTACAAAATAAACAACGCATATTGTTAATATTTACTTAAAATATTTGGATAGCACATAGAACAGTATTGTTTATATAGCGACATCCATTTACGACGGTATGGGCCGCGGTGTTCAGAAATAAAAAGTAGTATTTGATCAGTTCTGATGCAAAATAGACTTTATCAAAATATACTTAAGGTCCATTTTATATTGGCCTAATAACTTGAATATTCAGCCCAATATACCATGTAGTTCCATCATCTACCATTCGGAACAGCGCGTCTTATACCAACGTTGGTTGATGTCGGTGACTGCATAGATTTTTTTATCATACCTAACCTCGCTACACTACGCTGCACTCGTAAAATATTAACAATAGTATAATGCTCATGCTGATATCTTCATATCAATCATGTTATGTGTAGGTGGAGCTATGAAATAAACGAAAAATAAACCATTTCGTTTCGATATACGAACTCGCGGTAGATATGCGACCATGTTCTTTCTGCAGACTTTAAATGAAGTCTTTTCAAAAGAAATAATAAAATTATTTGGCAAAATTACTGATAGCAGCCACAAATTAATATCATTATAGCTGTATTCTCCATATGGTGTCGCTGATTTACAATTTTTTATATCAACTGACCACTGCTGATCCCTAATAGTTGGAATATTTTTTGCGCTTGGCAAAACTGTACAAATGTTGCCATATAAGAAAACAAATTTTCCTTTCTTGCGGACATCTTATAAGAAAGAGGTTATTATGCCTACGACGAGTATTTTTGTCCTATTTGTACGTTTATTTCGTAGCTCCAACTAGACGACTACGTAGCCAGTTAAGTCCCAGTTTTTAATACAAATCATTAATACTGTTCGCTGTCTTACGAATACGAGCAGTGTTATATTAAATGTAAAGAAAAATACAGTAATACATTGTAAGCTTATGTCATACTGTATCTATACATTATACTAGGTGACAACCTTCACAATAAAATGAAGACTTCAATACTCAGTTTGTTTTATTCGTTGCCTATCCTAAGGGAGAATTCTCACATACCTCAACCATACCACGTGGGAGGCACTAATGAAGATGATCAATAGGGTGGTCCTTATTTTTCGACTTTTGAATAACCCCCGGAGCACTTTCTCATTTCATTATATATCTACCTCTAAATATGAAATAAGTTTTTTTGTTTTTCTTTTTTGTATGGGTTTAGAGGTCGCTACCAGCTGTCAAAATTTTTACAAAAAGCGTTGAAGGACAGCTTAAATTATGGTTTCATTAATGTTTCATTTAGGTGTTTATATCACATTTTACGTGCAAGTGAAACTCGGAAACAATTGCTTCTTATCCCTTCCCCCCGTCGACCTCTCTTCTGCACCGACGCGTCGAGATTTAGACCGTTCACACAATCAAAAACATAAGCCGTAAGACGTACAATTTAAGACGCACGCGTGCGCCCTAACATCATAATACGTTAAAAATTGGCGTTAAAAATGGATAAAAATATGCTTTGGGGTTTACTTGTCGTCACTAAATAATGGAAATTATGTTGTCAGCTGTAGTGGATCAATCGCTTGCCGCACCTAGTGGTTCTGATATACTATTATTTAAAAGATTTAAGAACAATTGGGACACTATTGACCAAAGCGACTTCAAAACATTATATAATATGTGGTATTCAAAACATTATATAATATAATTTGTGGTATTTGTCGGAAGAGCTAGTTTCGTTTGCCTTTTTCGATGACGAACTTGGTTCAAGAGAAGAAAAAAATGGTAGAAGCACTGAAAATTAAAGGCACAGAAGATTGCTTAAAAAGAATAAACCTTTATATCACACATAACCACGAAAAACATGTAGAAAACTTCGTGAGTAGATTACTAGGTACTCACGAAGTTTTCTACATTTTTTTCGTGATCTGGAATCTGGGATCTGGAAGAGTCTTAAGGATAATTCCTAGTTATCTCATCCAATTTTTTGAAAAAAGACGTGGATTCTTGGAACGAAGACAATGATTATGTAGCTGCCAAAAATATCGTTCATTCTTTGCGAGTAGTGAACGACATAGCTGAGCGCGGTATATTATAATATAATAAATTAAATTACAACCAATGAAGAACAAAAGCAATATTTGCTTTTGTTGGTAAAAGAGTATAGAAAAAAGTAACCTAATACTAACATAACCGCGAATCTTAACGACATCATCCGACGAGCTCTTGTCACCGTCGGCGTTCCGGCTGTGTTAGAACCCAATGGCCTGGCACGCGACGATGGCAAGAGACCGGACGGCATGTCGTTATTTCCATGGAAGATGGGTAGGCCATTAGTGTGGGACGCTACTTGTGTCGATACTCTTGCGCCATCCCATCTTCCTGGCTCTTCGTGCTGTGCTGGCGCTGCCGCTGCGGCTGCAGAGAACCTCAAGCGGCGGAAATATAATAAACTTGTTGGTAGTTATATTTTCGAGCCGTTTGGGGTTGAAACTCTCGGGTCTTGGGGTCCGAGTGCACATAACTTATTTAAAGATCTCTCAAGGCGCTTAGTTGACACTTCACGTGACCCAAGGGCTGGCTTTTACCTTGGTCAAAGAATAAGCATTGCCATACAACGTGGCAATGCCGCCAGTCTTTTGGGTACACTTCCAGTCGACAGCGAAGCGGATGAATTTTTTGACGCCATATTTTAGGGTTTATTTAGTTAGATTTTATTTTTATTTCTAGTGTATATAGTTAGTTAGGTATTTATGGAATAAATATACTAACAAGTCAACCCTTGTATCATAAAAATAAATGATTCAAATATCTACATAATATCTTAATTCATAACAACAACAATAATTTTGTAATATTCTTTATGTCTTGGCTATATAAATTGAGTTTTTATTAAAAATTCAAACCTTGGTAGCGACCTCTAAATGTCATTTAAAAAATTCAAAAAAATACTGAAATACTTAAGCTATACAATCAAATTATGTGGTGCCCCGCGAAATTAAAAAACATTTTTTTTTCTTAGTAGTAAGGACCACCCTAATGATCAGATTAATTCACACGGACCACATTTGGCCGCCAAATTCTACCGTGTGGTCAACAGCAACACCGCGCACTAGCGACCGGCCACCACGAAAACACAACGTTGCGTCGACGCAACGGCATCGCGCGCCGGTGTCTGCTAACACGAACCACAACGTAACCAAACCACATTGCAACTACTAGCGACAACGCAATCACATCGACATTTTGTAGGCATCACAACGCAACTGCAAAAGTGGCAGCGACACTATTCAAATGGTACTTTTTGACGCTACGATGTGGTGTAGTTGTGTTAGTGTTAATTCTCCCTTACTATTGTATAATCGGACGAAATACAGAAGCGTCCGATTAACAACTGCCTCGGCCTGGAGGGTAAAGTGTTCGAGTGTACTTATGTGGGAATGTTTATTTCTTGCGACGCTATGCAACTTAATAGGCTTGATGGGTTTTAACAAAAGGAGTAAATGACAGAATATAACGGATTTAAAAAAAAAAACATCAAGCTGGCGACATCGTCATTTGGGGTATCAAAATAAAAGCCTCTAAAGAAACCCGAATGCAGTCTGATGCAGTTGGTGGTATCAATAAAATAACTGACCAAGTGAGCTTGTTTGGATTTTTTTTTATCTGCAATTATTTTTAACCGACTTCAAAATAGGAGTAGGTTCTCAGTTCGACTGTTTTTTTTTTGGTATGTTTGTTATGCGATCATTCCGTCAATTATGAATGGATTTTGATGATTCATTTTTTATTCGAATGCCTATACTCCTGAGGTGGTCCCATTGGCACCATGTCAGAATTTGATGATGGGATCCCAGGGAAATCGAGAAACATTAAAGGCACATACAATGTTTTTCATATTCTTTCTAACGCAATTCACATAATTGTATCTGGTAATTATTTATTGATTTAGTTTTAATTACTCTCAGCACTTACAGTACGAACCAACACGTAGTCATAATCTTATTATAAATCAGATATTTTAAAAATTTAAAAGTAACACACAGATCAAAATCAAGAACAACAACAACACCAACAACAACAACAACAACAAAAACAACGACAACAACATCTCATCTTGCTGAGCTGATGATGGAAGGTTTAAGTTAGGATCTGATGCTGGGATCCCAGGAAAAATGTTTGTTCAGCGATATTTTCGCTAACTGTCAACCGAGTTGGATAATTCTTTTTTTTGTTCCAAACAAAAAAAGAATTATCCAAATCGGTTGAGTATTTTTCCAAACTAGTACCATTTCAATTTGGTGAAGATCTGATGAAGAACATTGGAGGAAGGCAACGGAACTCTTTAATAAATGATAGCAAATCTCCCGGGATTGCTGAAATTGCATGTCTGTTTATTGTTTTCACCACTTCATAACAAAACATCACGCCGGTACGCTGTGAAGGGGTACGCAGATGCAAACAAGTCAATTAACTGACATTTAACCTTTTGAACGCCAGAGCATAAACGCATCGGCGTGCCCCCAACGCCAAACCACAAATTCGCCGTACTTTTTGTCACATATTTGTGACGTTTGGCGTACAGGGCACGCGCTATCTTGTCATGTATACGTGACAATGGCGTTCAAAAGGTTAAAGGGTCATTGTACTCATCATTATGAACAACTTTTACTATGGGACCAACAACGAAATCACGAAAAAAACGACAGCTCCGTACTGAAAAACATTTGATATCACGGTAAAATTAAAAGATTCAAACTTGGTTAAATAAAAATTGATTTATTGACTTATTTTACAAATAAATACAAACCAAATAATACACGCTCAGGCTATGTTTTAAACATAAAGTGAAATGTATTCTGGAAAGAACAAAATGCAAGACTTTGCTTTAGCTACCTACCAGAACTTTTTAAGGAATTTGCGAAAAACCCAATATAAAAGTTGATCCACACAAATCCGTGCCCAAGACACCTCAGACCGTGTTGTGGCGAACCATGGCCCGGACAACTCCCAGTCACGGCCCTGATATTTGTGGATCAAACTTAAGGCTCCTTTCACACGTTTTGCTGCAGCCTACACATATGAAAAGAGCCTAACGACGGGGTTATAATGTAAAACAACAAATTTAGCTTAATTAAAGAGAGTGCATCAATTAATTATTCTGCCCTTAAAACATAATAGTATTTGAATTTAATACAAAAGTATTACAGATATGATTAAATCTTATAAAATCGCGTATGTTTTAAGTGTATATTATTATTACATAGGATTATCTTATTCTATCTCTAAAGCATGGAAGTGGACAATTCAAACTCAGATCGTAAAATTACAATAATACCATTGGTTCAGGATTCTTGCTTATTTCTATTCTATGATAGCCATCTGTTGATTAGAACTTGATATTTTTTTACAAAACGTCATATTAAAGAAGTATTTATTCATAGTCCGCAAAAAAAAAATGGATGCAAAAGTGAGCAATGAATTCAAAGCCTAACAAATCACTGTTGAAAAAATTGATGATGAAAATGAAAAATTGTATAAAAGTTGCTGAAAATATTTTTAAGTTTTAATAGATTTCTTGAAATCACGATCAGTGTCCTGTACGCACAAACTTTAATGCTCTTCCCCTCTCCGCAAACACTAATCAAGTACGGCACATTTATTCAACATACGTAGTATTTTATATACACACATTTGGTACTGAGAGTCATATAGAGGCCCGAGATTATCAAAGGCCGCGTTCATACAAAAACGTATAGTCGACTACTAGTTGTGGGAGTCCAGTTCAAAATGTATGAAAAAACAACGTAAGCCGCCAACTTTCCTTTGTTTTAGTAACACATTGATTGAAATACATAGACTCGACAACTGGCTCAAATCTGGCAGTGCGCTTCGTTACCATACCCGCACTCGTGCGTGAATTGATTATTTAGACCCCAAAATTGAATACGCGGCACGAAAAGAAAAACCGCGAACCATGAAATCATTGATTGAGTCTCAGAAATAATGAAAAAAATCGCAAGTGTTTTGAGAAACGGCGCTTAACACCTGTGAGCATTTTCCATTACACTTTAACTATTACAAAACAAAAATGGATCAGAGCAATACTGTCATTGCACTTTCGGTTCAATAAAAACAAAAAAGGGGTACTGAGCGCAGGTGAGTGTCGGTGACTACACGAAGTAGGCGGCGAGCTGCGCCATCTTGTCCTTGGGCTGCTTGTTGCGGTGCTTGTTGCCGCGCGCCCGGCCGCCGCGTCCACGCCCCACCGGCGCACGCGACGCCACCGCGCGGTGCTTCTCCACCTGACAACCGACATTGTGGACATTACAAACATAGGCAGTTCTGCAGTGGCAGAGAGCAAACGAGCCCGTGGCTAAAGCCCGTGCTAGTGAAGAGCAGGACAGTTAAGTTTAAATCAAGCATATTATTTGGTATGGGTGTTAAAATTTACAATAAATTACCAAACTCTATTAAAAATATTGAAACATTAACTACTTTTAAAAACAAACTCAAAGAATTGCTGGTACACAAAGTATATTAAACAATCAATGAATTCCTAAATGACAAATGTCTTGACTAAAATGATATTAAATATTATAATAATGCAATAATAATGATTAATTATGACCAATGACAATGAATGAATGTATAATTATTTTTTATTTTTTTCTCTAGTGGTAATTCATATAATGTTTCCGTGGTGATTTTGTGTACCTACTATGACGATTTGAACTATTTAATTGTAAATTTAAATATTGTACACCTTATGGCTATGTTACAGTGATACATGTTACAATAATAATTTTAAGAACTGAATTTCCACCTGTGACAAAGAATAAATCAAAAAAATAAATTAAAATAAATTATAACAGCCGTACGGATCGATCTTCGAGGTTAAGCTAAAGAGGTATGAGGAACAGTTCCGCAGACATCCATAGAAAAGAGAGGATCCTCCGACCAGACGGTTATTGCGTCTGGTGGGCAAATGCCCGATAGTTGATATTCGGACTATTGTATATGTTCAAATCACGCGGAGAACTTTGCTTGCGCAATGCAGGATTTCGTTGGTAGTTCGTCACTGACAGAATAGATGGCATTGCAGTTCTTTTTGTTGTCGCTACTAAGCAACGCTTGCCGAGGTTTGTCTGTGGATGGGTGACCATCTTAACGTACCGAGAAACCTCCGTGCCTCAGAAAGCACGTCATTTGTAGATGTTTGGCTGTCATTACGGATAGTCAGAAGCCAGAAAATCTGTCACCAGTCTTGCCAAAAAGTACCGCACGGTACTCTACAGTCACTTGTCACAGACTACTACAATATACTCACCAGCGCACTGAAGGTGGGCTCGCAGTACAAACAGGCCGTCATCTCGGTGATGGCGGCGGGCAGGCGGGTCCTCTCCGCGCGGTACTCTACAGTCACTTGTCGCAGACTACTACAATATACTCACCAGCGCACTGAAGGTGGGCTCGCAGTACAAACAGGCCGTCATCTCGGTGATGGCGGCGGGCAGGCGGGTCCTCTCCGCGCGGTACTCTACAGTCACTTGTCGCAGACTACTACAATATACTCACCAGCGCACTGAAGGTGGGCTCGCAGTACAAACAGGCCGTCATCTCGGTGATGGCGGCGGGCAGGCGGGTCCTCTCCGCGCGGTACTCTACAGTCACTTGTCGCAGACTACTACAATATACTCACCAGCGCACTGAAGGTGGGCTCGCAGTACAAACAGGCCGTCATCTCGGTGATGGCGGCGGGCAGGCGGGTCCTCTCCGCGCGGTACTCTACAGTCACTTGTCGCAGACTACTACAATATACTCACCAGCGCACTGAAGGTGGGCTCGCAGTACAAACAGGCCGTCATCTCGGTGATGGCGGCGGGCAGGCGGGTCCTCTCCGCGCGGTACTCTACAGTCACTTGTCGCAGACTACTACAATATACTCACCAGCGCACTGAAGGTGGGCTCGCAGTACAAACAGGCCGTCATCTCGGTGATGGCGGCGGGCAGGCGGGTCCTCTCCGCGCGGTACTCTACAGTCACTTGTCGCAGACTACTACAATATACTCACCAGCGCACTGAAGGTGGGCTCGCAGTACAAACAGGCCGTCATCTCGGTGATGGCGGCGGGCAGGCGGGTCCTCTCCGCGCGGTACTCTACAGTCACTTGTCGCAGACTACTACAATATACTCACCAGCGCACTGAAGGTGGGCTCGCAGTACAAACAGGCCGTCATCTCGGTGATGGCGGCGGGCAGGCGGGTCCTCTCCGCGCGGTACTCTACAGTCACTTGCTGCGCTCCGCACGCGCTGCACGCCATGTCGGACACGGTCACGCGTGTCGCGTCTTCGAACACGTTTATTATTACGTCGCAACTGGAATGTTAATAAACATGATCGTTTAATAATAAGACTAGCCTATTGTGGCACCCACTATGAAAACCCCGTAATAGCTTTCTAACCATTATTATACAGAGTCAGGTGGGTGCCAAACGGTGCGTTGCGTCGGCGAAGCTATGACACGGTGCGTTCAAACGAGCGTCGACGGAACGCGCGTCCAACGGACAAGGGGACAGAGAAGCTAACCAGGGAAGTGGGGGAGCTGCGCTGCGACGTCCGAACGACAACGCAGCGTCGTCAAACTCCATTGTCGTTCAATTCAAACACTGACACACCGTACTACGTAGCAGAGCGGTGCGATGCGTTGCGTCACCGTGTGGCACCTGTCAAAATCATAGCGTTGCGACGACGCAACGAACCGGCGACGCTCATGTGGCATCGCTCGCTGGCCACGCCCACTGCTCGCACGACTCGCACGCTAGCGTCAGTCAGTATGTCATATGACATCATACAAAGCTCTAAGTTGCGGTCTGAGTTTGTTATCGCAGGAAAGCATTCGCGTGTAGCGGTCGCTAAAAAATGAATGATACTCGTACTTTAAGGTTGAAGCTCACTTGTTATTCACAGGACAACGTCTTTTTGTCAAAGTAACAGACTTGCTTGTCTATTAAGGTGAGGCCAAACGAGCGTTTATTTTGCATTTTGAGTCGCGTAACATGAGTGGCGGAACTTACATTGCATTCGGTTGCATACAAAAGTCCTGTTTGTGTCAAATCCGACTTCGAAGATTGTCACGAATATGGTTGATCTTTCAATTTACTACTTCATTTAACGAGGACGATTTGTGAAAAGTAATTATCTATTACGAGGACGCTTATTTTTTTGAGATGGGTTTGCTCTTGACTCTAGTCTAGGTGATTGATGACAGAGACAAAGTCGACGATGGAGCGAGCTTACCCCGAAGATGCCTGTTCACTGTCATTTTGAAGAGATTAGGGTTGTATGCTTATGCAGGAAATAAAGAGTATTTTAATTACTTGATCATACAGAAAAGGGAGAACCAGAATTCGGCGTTTATTCGCTGTTTATGGATCTTGTCGATCGTAGACAGCGCCGTCTAGTGGCACAAATTCCAAGCTTCTACCGTTTTTTTTTTTAAGGATGTGAAATCATCAAATGACTTCTTCCTCTCTGGGTGGAGCGGAAGGGCGTGTCAGACTCTTACTGACTAAAACCCATCCGTGTTCCTTCTTCCCTTTGCGTTCCAGGGCCGCGGTGACTCTTTCGAACAAATTCCGCAACCCTGGCAGAAGCTTTTACCTTATAATGTTGATATTGACAGTACTGTGCTGCACATTGACGTCACACATACCGGTTACACGCCAGCTTCCACTTGGGCGCCGAGGGGTCCAGCACCAGCACGCCGGCCTCGCATTCCACGCAGCCTGACACGCCCGTCGAGTTCACGCCGTATGGACACGTCGGGTGCGTGCACGAGTTGCAGCCGAAACCCTTCTTCATGTCCCTGGAAATAAGGTTGCAATTACCATAATTTGGCTTGCGGTCTTGTATCAATTTATCTTACTCTATTTAATAAGCTGTCGTAGGACTGACCTGAAAGGCGGATGATTGTAGCAGTAGGGGCACAGCGGGAAGCTCTTGCCTTTGTTGCCGGACGACCAAGACAGCAGCTCGAAGTCGTCGAGCGGACACTTGAGCTCGCGGTAGATGCGCACGGTGCCGTTCTGCGGGAGGCCGTATGTGTCGTCGCAGTGGGAGCAGTGCAGGCGGGCGGGTTTGGCCTGGAAAACAAGAAAAACAACAATAATAATGTCATAGTACTAACCTTTAAGTATGGACGTCAAATATTCTTAACACTGGTGCGGACGTGGAGTCTCTCAGGCTGCTATATTCACATGCATTCTTTTTTTAGAAACTGATTCCGAACTGCGTCAAAACCCTATCTATATCTGAGTATAGGTCTCTTATAAGAAAAAAAACGGGTATTTGTAATCAACTTTCTTTATTATAATTATAGAAATTATGAAAAATTAACAATCACGGCACTTTATCAGACTTTTCGGGGTAATTTTTTGAACCCAGTAAAAGTAACTAAATCTAACATCAAAAAAACTTGTTGTATGAAACTAAGAACTTGAGAACCGCACGGAGCCTGTGAGACTCCACGTCCATACTTAAAGGTTCACTTAAAATAAATCATTCACAGGTACTTTTGAATTTTTAAAGCCTGTCACTTCAGTTAGTTGGAATGCGAGCCAAAGATTCCGGGATTTTACAGGAGGTATTATCAACTCTATTTCACTTACTTTCAAGAAAATTAGGTAAATATCGACACCTCCATGCAATAACATCGTAACTCACTTTTTGTGATTTTACAGGAGAGCGATTTTAAAGTTTGAAAAATTATATCAAACTCAAAACACCCCGTACAATATTTGAAGCTGGCTCTATTTAATATAGTTTAGGCGGACTATAAATAGGTATGGTTAAGTTGTAAAAGAAAAATTGTTTTCATGGGTTTTCATGACTTACGTGAAAAACAAAACAGTGAAATGACATATAAGTTACGAGGACAAACATTGTATGTCTGAGTTACAATTTAGTTTTTTTGTAGTTTAATTTATTTTTGTGGTCAGATAATTGTAACTCCAAGGTGTTAAGTTACATAAAATGTTTTTATATAGTAAAAATTAAGTTAATTCATGCAATCCAAAACAAATCTGTAAATACACATCTCATAATGCGATAATGTATTATTATTATACCTATTTTTGTGTTTGTTATTATGTTGTCTTATTAATTTGAAAGATAAAAGAAACATTTTGTAGTACTTAAATATTATTTAATGAGATCACAAAATCAGAATCAGAAATTACAAAATAGCAGAACTTAACTGAATACCTTCTTATATTATTCAACATAAAATTAAAACACTAAGTATTTATCTTTTAAACGTAAGTAACAATTTTTTAAACATATAAAAAAAAACAAAAAAAAACTTATTAAAAATATTAATTTTCTTCATCACTGTCATTGTCTGTAGTTAGCTGAGTGGAATGTGGAAGATTTAAATAATAACTATGATAAATATCTGGTATTGCCTTACATTGACACAAGCTTACAAGGTCCTTATACTTTGCTGTTGATATTTGGAGCACTTTATTGTACAATAAAGGAATACTTTGTCTTTCATTTAACTGTTCACACTGAAGTCTCTTGTGCTCTTTTCGTTCGTGTGATTCGTGAAGTAGGTTTCATAGTAAGGTTAATAGATAAGTACTGATCACTGAGAAAATCGTATTGAAAATAAATTAAATCAGGGTTTTCCTTTTCTATTTTAATGTGTTGTATTTTAGTCCATGTCATCTTTTTTCCAGAACTATTCCAGTCCCAGTTTAGTTTTTTCTTTATAAGACATTTATAATCAAGAATCAGGTTTTGATCTAATTCAGTAACATCATAAGGAGTCCCCGTAGTTTTAGCACATCTGATCAGGGTGATCCATTGTTCTGGTACAAAAATAATCTGATTTTTCTTCCGGCACTCTATCAACGCGTGCATAGCATCCCCTTCAGATTGTGAGTGTCCTACTTCAAAATAGTTATGTGTAATTGTTATTCCAAATAGTTTACATGCATGCGAGTACATAGCTATTATTATTCGATTGCGGTTTTGTCCGCCACAGCAATCGGAAAAGAAATTAAATATACGGAATCCTTCTTCGTATTTCTTTTTAATAAAAAGAAACACAGCGCTACTAATTTCTGAGGATCCTTTCTTGCCAATCGTCTCATTCCAGACGTACGAGTATCCTTTGGCCTTTCCTATATCATATATAGTAAAATTATATACCGCAAACTTCCTTTTGTAGTAAAAGAGCGAAACTTCAGACTGGGGTGTAGTCAATACTTTCTGTAAGTCATATGAGGCTGTAACAATTAAATCCGATTGTTTTGACTGCGAAACAGTGGTAAGAGAGGTGAAAGACACTTGTAGTGTCTCTCACCTCTCTTACCACTGTTTTGTTCGCAATATGCAAGGAATACTCTAGCTTCATGTCTTCTTTTTCGTTTTCAGTCCCTCTCTTATAGCGGTCGCAAAGAATACAAAGGTCCTTCTTAGGCTTGTGGAATTCAATATTATATTCAGTATAAAATATGTCCTTATATTGCCTAGAATTTGCCACTTGTTCCAACGGACGATTTTCTTTCATCCAATCGACGTAAAGCCTGTACAATGCAGGGTATTGTTACGCGCCAGAATTAATGTCAGGTACATTAAGTTACTACTAGCGCCATCTAGTATCGAGTAGCAGAACTAGTAGAGTCAAGTACCTTCTAGACATTTCTTTGCCAGAACATTCTACACTTCTCGGTATCTAGTCAGTCGGCAGCGGTAGTTACGAGTACTTTCCAGATGTTTCGAGAATGGAAGTTTCTAGAATAAACTGACCTATAAAAGGAGCGCGTATTCCGCGACCGAGTCAGTATTGGATTAGCGATACAAGCGAATACTTCGGAAGCGATCTTCAAGTGCGAATAAAGTGATCAGTGGTGAACTTGTGTTTAATAATTAGTGAGTTTAAAAGTTGTAATTAGTGTTTTTAAATTAAAGTGTCATTTTTGGTTATCTAATCGGCTGTTTTTATTGTCACGAACCCCAAGCTCGTAACAATTGGTGTCAGAAGAGTGGATATTTAAATCATGCCGATTCTACCAAAGGACGACACGGAGGGTATCCGTACCCGGAGTCAACGTCAGCAGGAGACGGACCATAGGCGTTTTGGAGGTACAACGCCGCAGACGTCGGAGGGCCAGTTGCCGATCATGGAGGCCGGTCCGTCCACAGGAGCTCCAGCATCTGCAGCACCAGACTTTGCTGCACTGATGATGATGCTGCAGGAACAGGCCCGCCGACAAGAGGAACAGGCCCGTCGGCTGGAAGAACAGCTACAGCGAGACAAGGAGGAACAGGCTCGCCGACAGGAGGAACAGGCTCGCCGACAGGAGGAACAGGCTCGCCGACAGGAGGAACAGGCCCGGCGGTTGGAAGAACAGCTCCAGCGTGACAAGGAGGAACAGGCTCGCCGACAGGAGGAACAGGCTCGCCGACAGGAGGAACAGGCTCGCCGACAGGAGGAACAGGCCCGGCGGTTGGAAGAACAGCTCCAGCGTGACAAGGAGGAACAGGCGCGCCGCCAGGAAGAACAGATGTTCGTTATGAAGGATCTACACGCTACTTTCGGCAAAGAAATAAGTGTTGTAAAAGAAAAGGTGGTCCAGCATGAGAACCGCCTGGCGGAAGCCGAAACGCGAATCGACCAAATGAATGATCGAGTTGACAACGTGATTGCTGACGTGAAGAAAACGCTGGACAACCTTAAAGTAGGGGATGGAATTGCCACTTCCGTAGCTTCTACACCTTCGCTACGTGGATTCAAAGTGCCACCGTTCGATGGGACATCTTCCTGGTCGGCCTACAAAATACAGTTTGAGGCTGTTGTGAAGGCGAATGGGTGGACTAAAGATCAGGCCATGACTGCTCTCACCCTCGGCCTGCGCGACCAGGCCTTAACTGTCCTGGAAGCTTTCGGTAAAGAAGTGACGTACGAGCAACTCCTTGAGGCGTTGGAAGCTAGGTATGGCGACGCTCATCTGGAACATGTGTTTCGTGCGAAGCTCAAGGATCGCGTGCAAAGCAGCAGTGAAAACCTGCAGCAGTGGGCCCTCGAAGTGGAAAAGCTGGTACGAAAAGCATACCAGTCCGTACCTGCGCTCATTGAAGGGAACCTGGTGCAGGCATTCATCGATGGCATCCGCGACCTTGAAGTTAGAGCTGCTGTGAGGCTCGGGCACCACGGGACGCTTAAGGACGCCTTGGCTCATGCACTGGAGGTGGAAGCTGTGCGACAGGATCATCGTTCCCATCGCATCAGGGAGGTTGCAGTGCCTACAGTTCGCGACCGTTTAAAAGGATACAGCCCTAGGTGCTACGGCTGTGGGGAAAGGGGCCACCTTCGATCCAGTTGCCCTAAGCGGACTGCAGAAAGGGAAGGTAGCCAATCTCCAGAGGGTAGGGCGGCTAACAGCACCGCCCAGCAACAGCAGGGAAACGAGTGAAAGCCAGGACTGCGGGGCGGGTGCTGGCTGATGTTCAAAGAGCCCCAAGGATTTCGATCTCACAAACCCATGACGGGAATAGCCTTATCATTAAGGGCGAGGTCAACGGAACGCCATGTAAGCTGACGATAGACACTGGAGCTTCTCGCACGGTTGTCAGTTCCCAACTTGTAAGTCGGTTCCTTGGGGACTCCGTACGAAACCGAGACCGCATAAATTTGGTAACAGCCACTGGTCAGCGTATACCCGTCCGAGGAGAGAGAGAGATGGAGTTGAAACTAGGCAACGGAATTTACCTGCATAATGTTGTCGTGGCTGATATAATGGACGATTGCATCCTGGGCTTAGATTTTATGAGGAAGAATTTTTGTGAGATCGACGTTAATCAAGGAGTTATGAAATGTGGACAAGAGGAACTTTTCATGGAAGGGGCGTTACCGGGAAATGTGTACAGCCTAAAGAAGATTGTTCTTCCTCCGAGATCGGAAACGATTGTGCCGGTTAGTCTTCCTCGGAATTCTGGGCAGACTCATCGTTGTGTACTCGTGGAAAAGGTAGACAATGACCTTCCATGGAAAGTGGCTAGAACTTTGGTCAGAGCCACCGACATCTCAGGGGTACGTTTGCTGAACCTTAGTGATAAGGAACAGATGATAGAAAAAGGCACTCTGATTGGTACTTGCGAGAAAGTGGATTGGTTGCGTCGATGCCAATATCTATCGACTGGGACCCTCAGCAAGGATGCACAAACGAAAGTGACCACACTTTTAGACGACTGTCGCAGCGCTCTGTCTGGAAATGAACTGGTCAAGGCAAAGAAGATGTTACTGAAGTACGCCAGTGTTTTCTCTTCAAACGATAGTGACATTGGGAAGACTGGCTTAGTTCAACACAAAATAAACACAGGAGAAGAATTGCCTATCCGTCAGCGACCAAGGAGATTGCCGGTAGCACGTGATAAGGAAGTGGAAACCATGATTGAAGGAATGATGAAGGATGGTGTTATAGAACCTTCATCCAGTCCATGGTGTTCACCAGTAGTGCTGGTAAGAAAGAAGGATGGCAGCATGCGGTTTTGTGTTGACTATCGTCGTCTAAACGACGTCACGAAGAAGGACAGCTATCCTTTGCCAAGAATTGATGACACGCTGGACATGCTTACTGGAGTGAAGTGGTTTAGCACGCTAGACCTTAAAAGTGGTTACTGGCAAGTTGAAATCGACCCTAAGGACAAGGAGAAAACTGCATTCTCGACAGGAAAGGGCCTGTGGCAATTTAAAGTTATGCCGTTTGGATTGTGCAATGCTCCGGCAATGTTTGAAAGGTTGATGGAACTTGTACTAACCGGGTTAATTGGCGATGCCTGTTTGGTCTACTTGGACGACATCATCATTGTAGGCCGTACGTTTGAAGAACATCTTCAAAACCTGGAACGCGTGCTCATGAAGATCCAGAGTGCAAATCTCAAGTTGAGTCCAAAGAAGTGTTCACTTTTCAAACGTCAAGTCAGCTTTTTGGGATATGTTGTGTCGGAAGAAGGCATCCGCACGGATCCAGAGAAAATCGCCGCTGTTAAAGATTGGCCAATTCCAAAAGACAAGACGCAGGTCAGAGCATTTTTGGGTTTGTGCTCCTATTATCGGCGATTCGTCAAGAACTTTGCGGACATAGCCAAGCCCCTCCACAAACTAACCGAGGAGAAGCGACATTTCTGCTGGGATGAAAGTTGCGACGTCGCATTCCAGGAGCTAAAGAAACGTCTGTGCAGAACACCTATTTTGGGGTATCCTGACGCGAACAAGGAATTTATAGTTGACACAGACGCTAGTGATATCGGACTTGGCGGTGTGTTATCTCAACGGAATGGCGATCAAGAGGTTGTGATAGCCTACTTCAGCAAGTCATTGTCGAAACCAGAAAGGAACTATTGTGTCACGAGACGGGAATTGCTAGCTGTGGTAAAGTCATTGCAGCATTTTAGCAAATATCTGCTGGGACGGAAATTCCATTTACGTACAGACCATGCTGCACTCAAATGGCTATTGCAGTTCAAAAATCCAGAAGGACAAGTTGCGAGATGGATTGAACTACTGCAGGAATACGACTTTGTGATTGAACATCGCAGCGGAAGATCTCATGGCAACGCCGACGCATTGTCAAGAAGACCTTGCCCTGAAGACTGCAAGCATTGTACTAGGCAAGAGGGTAAAGAAGTCGTACCTGTGAGGATGCTCAAGACAGACCTCAGCAGCGAGTGGAAGGAAAGCCTACAATGTGCACAGCAGGAAGATTCGGACATCAAGCCGATTCTGGAGTGGATGAAGGCCAGTGCTCCTAAGCCCACGTGGAGTGACGTCTCAGCGATGAGTTCGATCACAAAAAGTTATTGGGCCCAATGGGACAGCTTAGTGATTCAGGATGGAGTCCTGTGCCGTAAATGGGAAAATGCTCGGGGAGACAGCTGTCATTTGCAAATGGTTGTCCCTAAAGCAAAAGTACCGAATGTCCTACAGCTGTACCATAATGGTTCTTCAGGAGGCCATATGGGAGTAAAACGGACTCTACTGAAGATAAGAGAACGGTTTTACTGGGTCCACTGTCGTGACGATGTCGAGGACTGGTGTCGCAAATGTACAAGTTGTGCGGCTGTAAAAGGACCTCAGACTCGCAGTAGAGGTGCATTAAAATTGTACAACGTCGGTGCACCATGGGAAAGGATAGCCCTAGATGTTGCGGGACCTTTTCCGGAAAGTGAAAGTGGTAACAAGTATTTCATGGTTGTAATGGATTACTTCACTAAGTGGCCGGAAGTCTTCGCCATTCCAAATCAAGAAGCCTCAACAGTTGCAGATAAACTAGTTCATGAAGTCTTCTGTCGTTTTGGAGTACCCTTGGAGATTCACAGCGATCAAGGAAGGAATTTTGAGTCCCAAATATTCCAGGAAACTTGTCGAGTTATGGGTACTCATAAAACGAAAACAACTTCTTACCACCCACAATCGGATGGAATGGTGGAACGATTTAATCAGACATTGGAGAGATACCTGGCAAAAGTCGTGGAAAACCGGCAACGCGATTGGGACAAGCATATACAACCGTTTTTGCTGTCATACCGAAGTGCTGTTCACGAAAGTACATCGGTGACACCAGCCTTCGCCAACTTCGGAAGAGAATTGCGGCTGCCTGCAGATCTGATCACCGGAATACCACCTGATGCCCCACGCAATATAACCGATTATGCGAATGACTTGCGGAACAAAATGAATGACATTCATGAGCACGTCAGACAATCGGGCCAGCAAATGTCTGAAAAGATGAAAACCCGTTATGACCGTAAAATGAACAATAAAGGGTTCGACGAAGGTTCACTAGTGTGGTTGCACAATCCAGTTCGCAGTAAAGGGAAATCTCCTAAGCTTCAAGCTAAATGGGACGGGCCGTACCGGATTGTGACAAAAATTAACGACGTGACCTACCGTATACAGAAAGGTACAAGAAGTGCTCCTAAGATCGTCCATGTGGATCGACTGGCGCGTTATTATGGGACCGATAATGCTCGGGACGAGCATGTCTTAGGAGGGGGCAGTGTTACGCGCCAGAATTAATGTCAGGTACATTAAGTTACTACTAGCGCCATCTAGTATCGAGTAGCAGAACTAGTAGAGTCAAGTACCTTCTAGACATTTCTTTGCCAGAACATTCTACACTTCTCGGTATCTAGTCAGTCGGCAGCGGTAGTTACGAGTACTTTCCAGATGTTTCGAGAATGGAAGTTTCTAGAATAAACTGACCTATAAAAGGAGCGCGTATTCCGCGACCGAGTCAGTATTGGATTAGCGATACAAGCGAATACTTCGGAAGCGATCTTCAAGTGCGAATAAAGTGATCAGTGGTGAACTTGTGTTTAATAATTAGTGAGTTTAAAAGTTGTAATTAGTGTTTTTAAATTAAAGTGTCATTTTTGGTTATCTAATCGGCTGTTTTTATTGTCACGAACCCCAAGCTCGTAACAGTATGTTAAAGTTTCTTCAAAGTAGAGCTTTGAGGTTCTTTTTCTTACATAATGTGAATCCACTGTAGGAATTAATGAAATATGAGCCCTAACAGATTCTTTAACTTCATTTGGTATCACATTTTTCCGATTACTATGTCGCCCCCTCAAGTCTCCTGTCATCAGTCCGGTTCCGTCTTTGTCTATTTTCTTGTAAATTGTTTGTAGCCTCAAATTGATTGTATGAGCGGGAGTACTTACTCGCAACTCGTCTTAACTTGTCGTAATGCATTATAAACTAACGTAAAGATCCGTGCAACATCATTGTAACTCAACTTACAATGCAGTAACAGTACATTTTATGATCATAAACCGTAATTTTATCATGTACATAGATTGTATCTAATGTTACAATTTTGTTGTACTTGATAAACAAGCTACTCATAATATTTTCTATAAATTGTAAATCAAGTTGCAATTATATTGTTGACAAAACATATTTTTTGGATTAGTTACAATACTTTGACGTTGGTTTATTTTAGAAACGAAAGGGAATAGAATTACAATGATAGTACAGAAAAAATGCATTTTTTTTTTACATAACAATGTCGTTGTAACTCAATATTTTGAAAAAAGTGAGTTACGATGTTATTGCATGGAGGTGTCGATATAGTCTACAAAAAGTATATTATAACGTCCACCAGCACCGCAGCACGATTCAATTTTTGCAACAGAATCATTAAATAAATAACAAATCCTGTGAAATAACAAAAACGAACTCACCTGAATATACCTCATATACCGCCTACACTTGCCACATCTCGACAGCGCTTTCCCGCTAGTCTTCAACGAGGAGAAGTTGACCTCGAACAGCTGGTCCATAGCTTCGATAGACCTCACAAAGTACTGGAACTTCCTTCTGAATATTTCCGTGGTGTGTGTGAGGACGGCGTGGAAGTCTGCGCGGCCCACCGCTATGAGATTAAGTTGTTCTTCTAACGCCGAGCGCATTGTGGGTAACACTAGTTCTGGGTCGATCTGGAAAGAAGGTTTATTGTTGAGTGAAGCCATTCGCAGCTGTTGTTTTGTCGAGTCGATAAAAGTAATGTCAGTGAATGCGATCCCAATAGTTTCTTATCACATATTTATGCTAAGTAAAATGCGCAAGCGCAGCCGTGCTTTGACGCGGGCAACAACTGACTGGGGAGTGTGGCATTCCGCGGGCAGTCTGGCCATCGGCCGGCGCGTCAGGGTCCCAGCGTCCTCAGGGCTGTTGGAGCCTCACAGCTATTGGAGCCTTCTGACATATTAGAACTAAATGAAAGAAAATTTAAAACTTATGTTAAAAGTACACTTTGTAAACAGGCATATTACAAATTAGAAGATTACATTCAGGATAAGAATGCTTGGAAACATGCTGGTCCTGCTCCATAGGACAATCAAGGGTGTAGTCAAAATCAAACTGGTTGATTTATGAATTAACTTTATAGATAGGTATACTGTTTCTTTTTTGTGTTTTTATTTTCAGTTTAATTAATGGTTATTAAGATTATCTGTAAATATGTGAGTACCATTTACCTAATTTTTTTTAGAAAATGAATAAGTTAACCTCTGCTGTTACCAGCAGAGGTTGCTACTAAAGAGGCCAGAGTATGCTACTTATAAGAACAAAGTATTACTACTTTGTTCTTATAAGTAGCATACTCTGGGTGTATCGTCCTCACATAATATTAAATTAATTTTTGTGTACCAAATTTTGTAAATCATTATTTGAAAAGAGTAACTATGGAGTTTCTTGTCCGTTCTTCTCCATAAGAATCTACCTTTCCGAATGGACAGTAGAGTCACTTTATTAATGTAATATTATTATTTTACTGAACTGTAAATGCTGACGTTCAAAAGTGCCGTTTAATGGCCTAATTGAAATAAACGTTTTGACTTAGACTTTGGAGCGAGTATAGAGACAAAGAGCTAGGACTACATTTTTAAATCTTTTAAGAGTGGCGATAAACTATGTACTTGACCGTAAAATGCCATTTCCTTGTATGGATAAACGTCAGCTTTTTTCAGTTTCGTCTGCGACATTCTTGCGTACCTGGTGACCTGTTAAGGTACAATCCTGATTTTGGCGACCGCGAGCAGACGACCAGGCGATCATGGTCGCGTTGATAAGCGACCCATGGCAAACGAATCCTCGCGACAGAGGGGCGCGACCTAACATTGGTTCAGTGCTCTTGCAATTGCTTAGCTAGTAACTTTTGGTCGCTGAAGCGTTGGCCTTCCACCATTGACATTATTATAAGACTACCTTATTACAGAATACTAGCTTTTGCCCGCGACTTCGTACGCACATATCCCGTTTTGTCACGTTCCCGTAGAAATTTCAGGAAAACCTCTCTTGAATGCTCCCTACACTCCCCAGGGAACCTACATGCCAAATTTCAGCTCTTAACGACCAGTAGTGAGGCTGTGCGTTGTCTGTCAGTCCCTTAGTCACTCAATCACTCAGTCACCAGTAACGGAAGAATTTTATAATATATTAGGATTTAATTTTTTTTCCAAATATATTTTCTCTCGATGTTATATTTATTTTATTGTAGTCTAGCATCATGAATAGATGGTTTTTTATTTTTTATTAACATCTCTTCTGAATTCTACCATCATAATATGGTCCTTGTTTGAAGAAAACGCATCGACCTGCTGCCTAACACTGTCGTTTTCGATATAAGAATTATTTCCACCTTACCTTCTGATATCCGTGCACCAACACGATGCCCAGGTTGGTGGGCACCAGGCGCCGGCCGCTGCCCACCGTGACGTAGTTACGTTGGCAGATGTTGTTGATGTGCACGGGGATCGACGCATCCGTACCGATGCCGTGCTTCTCCATCAGCGTGATTACCTGGTCAACATTACATTGTGACAATTTCAAAGAAATAAAGACAAGAAATGCCTATTGGGGCCTCGCACGAGACAATAAACAAAAAAATTGGTTGTCTGTAAAGTCGGTTTACGGACGATAGTTTAACGTGACAACGTCATAACAAAACATTGATGAAATGATCGTAACGTTGCCATGAACGTAACGTTACAATGAGCGTAACGTTACAATGAGTCATCCTTTTTCGTGCGTGCAGCCGGCGCTCATCGATATATTAGACGTTGTCACGTCAATACAATTAAGTGATTAGAAACTAACAATACAAAAAGACCCGTGCGAGGCCAAAGAGGCTCCTATCTCAGCGTGTGCTGCGATATTTAACTTTAACTGATGAAAAAATATAGTATATATCGTCACCTTATTTATGAACATACGCACTAAAACGCAAGCAACTCTAAGTTAAGATTTGACTTGCAAAGTTCTAGTTTTTACCCCGAAGTGAAGGCTCAGGTCTTTTGAACATATTGCCTAGTCCTTAATTTCTTGTGTTTTGCATTAGAATGCGGATGTAACATATTCTAATGGTTGTTGGAGTATCTGGTAATAAATATATCGATTCGGCCTTCTTGGCAAGTTTCGAGTGAGGTAGTCGATACCACAATCAAGGTAACTGAGGTCGCGCCTGTTTCAATTATTCCACATATTTTCCAGATGCGTGGACAATTGAGACAGAAAACTACACCAATTTACATTACAATATCCACTTGAAAACAATTTACGAATAATTAAAACAGCCGCTAAACATCACTCGACAAAATCCCGCCAAAAACTTGCAGCCGAGTGCGAGGTTGACCATAAACGAAGCAAAAGGAGTTAAGATCGTAGCAAGTGACGTTCTGTAGTTTCTGCCTTCCACCATGTGAATAAGGCGTGAGTCTCTCCCTCACCCGTCCCATTAGTTTTTCCAGATTTAAGTTTGTCATAAGTTTTCTACGCGTTTATAATAAACCAGTCAACATTTTCATATAAAAGTTTTAATAATACAAAAAAAAATAAACTTTATGGACAATAGTGGTACATGAGCGGACTTAATGCATCAAGGCATTCTCTACCATTCAACCTTAGGGTTATAAAGACTATACTGTGGTGTACAATAAATAAAAAAAAAATAAAAAAAATGGGTTCTTACCTCAGACTCAGTAAGGTAGTCGGGCGGCGACGTCTGACACTCCACTAGTCTATGGTCGTGAGCACGCAACACGTCATCCACGTTCAAGACCGGCACGAACTCGTCTTTGCCGAACGCCTGTTCAAAATTAAAATCATGGATTCATAGAGTAACTTATATATGTTTTACACTTTTATTACGGGACCAACACAGGAATCGCGAAAAAAAAATCGACTCCCCCATACATTTCTGTGCGCATAACTCGACAAAATGTACTGAACAGCTGATTTTTTTTTTCGCGATTTCAAGGTTGGTGCCATTGTAAAGTTGTTCATAATAATGAGTACAATGACCCCTTAAGAGGTATTGCGTTTATTCTATTACAAGTTGAGTTTTTAATAAAAAAACCCTTTTTTTTGCAGAATATGCCCAACATACTTTCCTTCCCATTATATTCAACCACCTGCATCTTCCAGGAACTAAACGTGACATGGACAAAAGAGCGGTCCAAGTAAATACTGGTCGAAAAAAAATGGGAAGGAGTCGATCGACGCGAAAAAAAGATAATTAGTAGCCAGAGTGAATTAACACAATCAGCAGAACAAATTGACAACAGTCAAAAGAGTACAGGAAACGTGCACGACGAAGGCTCTGCCACCTGGTGGTGCAAATCCGAATCATTGACGCAAACAATACTTATCATTGACACTTAACGTTATCCCACACATTCTGTTTCTCAAAAAAAGGGTAAGGTGCCCTGGGATCTCTCAGTTACGCCATACCTGCCAATGCATGATCTCGGTGTATCCGGCGTCGACAAGCGTGTTGCCGGTGTACTTGAAGGTCTCGGAGCCGATCTGGAACGTGATGATGGTGGACAGGTACTTGCAGTCGCGCGATAGCGTGGCGATGAAGTGCCGCGTCACGTAGTCATAGATACGCCACGCGTCGCCTTCCAGGTCCGATTCCACTGGAGGAAAGGAATAGACGTGTTTTGATCATCTGCCTAGACTTTTACTACCTTAGAGCCGGCTTCCAGTCAAACCGAATCTGACCTCGACAACCCAGTAACTGGTTAACTGCTTTGCAAGACCTTTAATACAGTTACTTGTCGATTCAGTACTTAATTTTATTCAACCCACCAGCTGCAGTATCAAATGTCGCTTAAGAATGCACTTTTTCCATATTTAGACGGTTTTTTTTGTGCGATGAGGCTCTAGTCTAGGTCATAGATGACAGAGAAAATGTCGACGATGGAGCGAGCTTAGCCAGAAGAAGACTGTTCACTCTAATTTTGAAGAGATTAGGGTTGTTTGCGTTTGGAAACACAGACGCAGGCAGAGAGTTCCACTACTTTGCTGTGCGCATTATAAAAGACAGACGCATTATAAATGTGAACAACTAAAGTGACTTGATTGTGACGAATTATAGTGTGAACTCAACTCTCAATATTCAAAATCCTACAAAATTATTGTTAAAAGGTAGTTCGTACTTACCGGCTGGCCTCATAGGAGTGATGGGTGGATGGTCACCGGCATCGTGTCCCTTCTTCGGGCGGTTGATACCGTTGGCGATGATCGCGCGAACCTCCGCGCCCCACTTGTTAGAGTTCTGTTGTTGGCGCAGTGTGCCCCTAGGAATTAAATAAATTTGGTTTGATTTCGTACAAAACGTAAGAAGGATACAGATACGATTATAGTACTTACATCAAGTCATAATTCTCAGGGTAGCTGGTGGTTTCAGTCCGCGGGTATGAGATATAACCCTGTGTGTACAGTCGCTCAGCTATCTGTAATAGGAACCTTCTTATATAATAAAGCCATTGCGTTAATACAGCTCTGTGATATTATTTCGATTATTTATTTATTTAAACTTAATGTGCAACAGTGGTACATGGGCGGACTTAATGCATCAAGGCATTCTCTACCAGTCAACCTTTGGGTTAAAAAGACTACACAGTAGTAGGTTTACAATAAATAAATAAAAAATCCTATGCTATGCTATGCTAAAATAAATAAATAAAACAAAATCATATATTTTTTCTAATATTACGATCTGAGATTTTCCATACACTAACACCAAAAACATATTGCTGGCAACTCAATTAGCATAGATATTTGCGCAAATATTCGCCTTATTATTTCTTTTTAATGACCATTATCCTGATGATTTTAGAATTTATTATCTAATATCCAAGTTAAGTGAATATTTTGCCAAATAAAAGTGCCACACCCACATTTGTACGTTTACACACCTGCATAGCATGATGTGGCCCCATGCCGAGGCCCGCACTGGCCACTCGCATCAGTTCCACAGTGTTCAGGGCGGCGGGACGAGGCTTCACTTTCTCCTTAGCTTGAATGTTTATCACTCTGTTGGTTAAAAATAAAATCATTAAAAAAAATATATATAGATAATGTATTTTAGGTTGAAAAATGAGAAAATGCTAGATGAGCCGATACACATAATGCGTTGTGGCAGAGGAACGGTTTCAGGACGGCGGCGGCGCGGCGCCGGAACGGTTTTGCTGCTGCACTTCGGCGCCGCCCCCGGGCACACCAGACTTACAGCCTGTGGAGACGAGACGGGGTAGGCCTGTATGAGTTGCGACACCGCACTACTGCACGTCCCATGGCTGCGGCGTAACAACGTTACGGCGCCGCAAAGCCGGTCTGACCGGCAATGCAACAAAATCCTTGCAGTGCGGCGCCACAACGCTTCGTGTGCATCGGCTCTAATTCCAAAGCCCTGTTTGGTGGAAAACCAGAAAGTAAGGCTTTGTTTATTTCTAGTGAACTGAAACCAAGGTTCTGGCTTTGATTCCAACAACTCTTATATCACCTACTACACAACCTACATCACCAAGAACTTCAATGTTGAAATAGAAAATTGGCTACATTACAAACAGAACACTTACACAGCCTCTTTAATCTCTTTGATACCAGCAAGAAACATATTAGCAATATCCTTCTCAAAACTCCGCATCCTTTTCCACTCTAGCGGTAATTCCCTGCCCTCTGAAGTACTAGCAGTCACGCGTAACACCCAGTATGTCTCAGGCTTGAATGTCTGGATTTCATCGTGACGTTGGACACAGAAGCCTAGTGTTGGAGTTTGGCATGGCCCGTAGGATATAAGTGATGCATCCAAATCACCGTATCTTCCTGTAAATTGTGTGAAAGTTATGTAGAATTAATTAACATGAACTGCACCAATAATTAAGTAATACATAACTGGATTCTTAGTAACAGATGTTGTAATAGCGGGTTATTACACATGGTTGCACACAATAACAAAATGTATGTCTAGAAATTGGGGTAAAATAACTTTGTTGGACCTGAACTGTCTGTTCAATAACTTTTCAAGGATTTTTTGGTTGTATGTTGAAATGAAGTTTGTTAATAATATTTTGAAGATTTGCTTATGCCAACTAGTAATAAATTAAGCATATTTTCTTGAATTAGTTATAGTTTACTTTATTTTCTTGTATTAGTTAGAATTTACTATTGTACACCTTTATGGTATGTTCCAGAAATATTATCTGATACAAAAATATCAACCCACCTTGAAAATATTTAGTCTGGAACCGCGTAAATGCACACCCAATACGTAAATCAAGTTCCTGTCTAGCATCAACACTCCGAGACTCATTCTCATTCGGCCGGCCCAGACTCAACATGGCTGCCTTGATGTCCTTTTCTGTGATAGCGGAAAACTTTGCACGGTAGGTCACCAGGGGTGAACAAATGTCGCCTTTCATGTATTGTTGGACACAACTCATTACCTGGAAGAAATGTTATCATGTTAAATGTTATCAAGTTGCCTTAGAGTGAGTTTTATAGTGCTCTCAATTGCATTAGAGTAAACGTCAATTTGTATTGAAACTGAATAAGCACTGTCTGGTGACATTAATGTAAAACCTTTTTTATTCCATACAATTTGACATAAGCGAATGTTCACATTTACGCAATCAAGTATGTTAAAAAAACTTGCAATAAGCCCTCAAAAAACATTTTTTGTATATTGGAAGCTTGTCTCACTGTTAACCAGACTTATATATTTTTGATCTATACAAAAACTTCTAAAAGTTAGCTAGCTATGTAGCAAAAAGAGAGCATAATGGCAAACTGATTAATTTCTTGCTAATAAGCTTTAGTTTAAATTTAGTAATTTTATGTCGAGTTATTTCATAAACTTTAAGCATAATATACGAGTATGTTCACAACTTGCTTCAAAACAAATATTCTCTCCTTCTTTATCACAATCCAGCCACAATATAAGATAGTCACAAGACTTTGACTCCTGTGCCAACAGTGCAGGTATCCTCAGACGCGGCATAGCTTCCTTCTTTTCCGTTGGACAGCTGAACAATTCCACAGGGTCCACTTTATCCCAGTTATTGTATTTGCCGGTAAAATCCAAGCTCATAACGTGACCACAGACGGAAGTCATTTTGAAATGAACAGGCTCGTTTTTAAATGTTCCATTCCAGTCGTGTATGTTACAAGCGTTATTGGTTGCTGTCGACATAAGAATTTATGATTAGTGTCTTCATTACAAATTATGAAAACAAAATAATTACAACAATCTAAATTGGTTATGATACGAACCTTTAACAGTGTTGCATTTGCCATTGCTGAGTAAATTAGCGACATTCTGTGCTAACGATGGCTTTTCAGCCACCATCAAAGCCGTCTTCATCTTATTTTAACTGAATCAAACGATTCGTTTAACATGAAAATAATTTCATCCACGATTTGCTGTCGACAAAAATCCTGAAATCCTGATTACAATGTCAAAAAATTGACAGTACATTATGTCAACTTTATCATAGGTACCTTTTCCCGTAGCCAAAAATTGCCATTATTAGGAAAAAATTCTCTTTCTGAAATTATGTTCCTGTTTTCGATAGAAAGGAGGAAATTATGAAAGAGATTCATAAAACAAGGTTTCGAATAATACAGTGTTACAGGTTCTCTTTCGTCAAAATAAAAAACTTTTTCCAAAAATAATAATGTTGATGTTGTTCCTTGTACATCGTAGCAACACTTTTGTTATTGACTTTTGCAGTGTGTTCCAAAACTTAAACCTGCTCCTGAAACCATTAAATATATAGAATATTCTGAAATAGTTTCTTATATTAAACCTAATATTACGATGCGGATTACACAATATATCAGTTAAAAAAGCCACACAGTATTTTGTATAAGGTAAAAAACAATGAAGCCAAGTAAAACACCTAATTAACTCATAATTTTTTATTGTATTTGATATTTGAACTTTGATAATAAACGTCATTCAAGTGAATGAAGAGAGGTGCGCCTGCTCTCGCTTGCATTGATAAATTGTCGGAAAAACCTTGAACAATGCGAAGATCATTATTAAATTGTGCTTGAATTGTTATATTGTATCTAACACGCGTTTTTTGTGAAAACAGTGAGCTAGTTCAATCGTGCGTTATCAAACAGTAGACATGGTAGGGCTGGTGACATCAATGTTTTTTTTTTCAATTGTTTATTTATGTAACTACTTGCGTAGAATATGTGATAATGTGAAAGTCGTTATATTGTTGCAGCAGAGCCACCCTCGAAGTGAAGTGAACATATGCACAGCGGCGCAGTTGAGAGTGATGTTGCCGACATCGGTGGAACACAGTATGCCTCCACCATTTATCGATATAAGTGAGTAATTAATTGCAACGACACACGCACTGTAAATTTACATACTGTACGCGATAACAATATGGGTCTAGCAAGATTTACCTGTATTGTGTTGACTCATACCTCATATGTTTTATAAATATTGACATTACTTGTATGGCTGAATTTCAAATGCTATCAAATGTTTAACTTGTGAATACTGTCTGTAAATACAACAATTTCATCCTAAAAACAGTACAAATATGTCAGGTTCAGAAAATAAAATTGCAACTATTGTAACCACAAAACAGAGAATAATAAAATTCTATTTTGTTTTTGATGTATTTCAAATATGAATGTGCAGTTGCAGCCAATAACAATTTACGCCAAGCATAATATACCTAATTAATTCAAATGTCACATTACACTTAATTCAGAATAATGACAGGAAAATAACGCCATAAAGAAAAAATATTCAATCATAATTATGTGACTACCATTAACAATGACATCATTTTATTCAGAATGCCTAAAGAAAGTATTGTCTTTCCTTTCTAGACAATATGCATGACATACCACCGCCTCAAGCGGACTTCTCGGCACCACCTCCTTACGATGTTGCAGCTAACTCCAAACTACCCACATATGAGGAGGTTCAAAGGGAAAAGCAGATGGAGGGGGAGGATCTGTCACAGGTATTCAGTCAGGTATAATAAAATAATCCTGTAGCTTTTAGCACTATCATTTATCACCGCTTAAATCTGTTTGAACTAAAACACTAGCAAACACATTTTCAAATGGTTTTCAACATTGGTTCACCAGTGATTCATGGCATAGTAAGTGCTATTTTGGGTCAATGAACCTGAATGATAATGTTAATATGGACATGCCCCAGGATTCCCAGGAATATTTTTCTGAATTTTATACATATATTTAATGAAAAACTGTTTAAGATATCATGAGTATGCATAACTACATATCAAACTACTCATTTCCGGTATAAGCTGGTCCCACGCGGTGCTGTTTGCCATATTACTTACTGGTCCTGGGATTTAGAAGGCATATCCATGTTAAGATAACAATCACTAAATAGCAGGAATAACATTACCTACGCCAATCACTGTTCATGAAGTTTAGGTGTATAATTAATTAATTAGGTGTTATTAGAAGTGTTCTAATAACACAAAAATTGTTTGGGTCTAAGGAAAGGTCTCTCTAATGGTGCCAGCACCTTGAAATCTCTCTCATTGATTATATTGTTACATAATTTATGAAATCCATAGTTGGTAGAATGAGTCACTACTGGGTTTTATGGAGACAATGATTTGGCAGTGCCTATGATAAATGATTTAGGTATATTTTCATACTGTTGCTGTCTTGAAATACCCAATAACATATCATTTGGTATTTTTAAAGCATTTATTCCTTTATTAATAGGTCTAATAAAAGATAAGCAGCACTTACACAAACCATACTATTTATTAATTGACTTTAATAACTACAGTTGGATGAAAATCAATTACAGTAATTAAGTATTCCTATTATTTTTATTCTTAAAAGGAACAGAATAATTCACAGGATGCTTAAAGTTTTTTTATCTATCTATATACGTAAAAATGAATCGCCAAATGTGTTGCTAAGCGTAAAACTCGAGAATGGCTCGACCAATTTCGCTAATTCTTTTTTTGTTGTGTTTGTTAGTGTCAGGAGAAGTTTCTAATGAAAGAAAATTGTGGAAAATAAATATAAATCCCGGCGTAGACGGGATGGGCCACTAGTTTACTATAGATAAAAACGAACTGGAAGCATGAAACAAGAAATATAGCTGTCTGAAATATACTTGCAAATACTTATACATAGAAAGCTTGAAGCATGCCAAAAAAAAATCTAATTGAACCTTTTAAGCATTGGTTGCCACTGGTATATAAAGAAATTATGAATACAGCTCAATATTATAAACAACCTCTGCGAGTTGGCGCTTACAAGCGCTGACAATCCAGCACCAGCTACCAGCTTAATACATGAACTAGATGTTGCTTGCAGCTTCATTCACGTAAAAGTAGCCTATTGCCGTTTCCACTTCCAGGGTCCCTATCAAAATGTAACAAAATCGATTGGTGAGTCAGGCATGAAAGTGTAACAAACTAACTCACTTTCGCATAAATATAATATTAGTTAGGTAAGCACAACGGACCGAATGGGAGTCGAGTGCGGAAAATGGAGTCCCTACTCAACTGTAATATTAGTTAGGATGCACCCATCTGGATATGGGTTATTCTGCCGTTACAAAAAAAAAGACGTTATAACACAAAACGAAGTAACCGATTTCCTCTTCGGTTTCATCTTTCAGTTTCATGATTCATCTTTTCTCCATCATCCTTGAGTACATAAGCAGTACTTTACCAACAAAATTCTTACCTTATCTTTATCTAATCTTATGAGCTGTAAAGATTTGATTTATAGCCCCACTTGTCCAGTAAAACAAGCATTCATTCATTAGTTATTGAATATTGTTTACATAAAAATAAAACATAAATAGTACTATATTTATCATCACTAATGATTCATCATGCTTTCGTTAGTTTGTGAATCACTTTTTTATCATAAATAATACCTACTTACCATAGATATGGGCACTGTGTATCTCTGTCTATCATTTTAATGTAGATACCCTGATAACATTTTATAAAGATTGGAATATACCAGATGACTCATTACAAGATGGGTCAGTCTAAGTAATTATATAGCTGAAACTTAGAAGTTGAGAACCATGGCACCATTTTAGAAGTTCAGAAAAACTGCTTTTAATCATTATAATAGATATTATTAACAAGAAGTTATCAACTACGGGTTTGAAATGAATTACTTATATCTATCTAATACCTTTTTAACAAGCAAATCTTGTATATATTTATTATTATTTATTTATTTATTCATTCATTATTATAACACCTTAACAGATACATCCAAGGCGATGTTATAACTTAGGTACATATTAAACATAATATATAATACAATACATCAGATACCTTAATCATTATTTATATTTCTAGACCGTTTTCAATTAGATTTTGCGCTACTCTTACAAATCTCGGCAAGTTCTGGCAAAATATATCTTCCGACAACACTATGACATTAATCAAACGTATGGCTCGCGACATAGGGGCAAACTTGAGTAGATTTGTCCTAGCCAATGGTACGTCTAAAAGAGCGGGGATATGTATTTATATAATCTGAATCTTGGAAATGGCTCTAACGATTTTCATGAAATTTTGTATGCCAGGGGTTTCGGGGGCGATAAATTTATCTAGTTACATTTCTAGAAAACTTTTACCAAAAAAAACCGTCCAGATACTGAATATAAAAGGGAAACTAACTGACTGACATATTAACGGACATTTTTTTGTTTTTGTGATTGGCGTCTCGCAGTTCAATCTATAAGGTTGTCCACTGTTAACCGGGCTTGCCTGTGGTGGCCTTAATATAATATTAAAGCCTCCAGCCAGGGTTTATAAAAAACTTACAAAATATGCGACTACACGCAAAGGGCACCCCATATGGGGTACGGGCCTCGGCTTAGGGCGTCGCTGGGGGGAGGACAGCTGGAGACGGGCTGGATCGGACTAGAAATATTAACGCACAGCCGAAACTACTGGAACACTAGGAACATGAAATGTTTACACAAAGCTTCCTTTTATGATGTGGGTGAGAACTTTGAAGGCATTTTTGGAAATTCTTTAAATTTTTAATGGGGAAAATCGTTTGTACAGACGCCAGCACATCAAGCTACAACAATCTGTCAAATTTATTTAATAGATTTCAACTTTATCGCTAGAATATTAGGTTCAAAATTAATTGGGAAAATTTGACAGTTTCGGGTAGCTTGATGTGCTGGCGTCTGTACTAAATGACATTACTGCGTAGACAAAGTCGCGGGCGAAGTGATAGTTGTTTAAATGCTTATATGCAGTTGTGCAATGTGCAGGTCAGATGGCAATTATTGAATTATTCCGATACCAAACTACTTATAATATGCGGGCTATTAATAATTCACATCATAATAATATGTCATTAAAATACCTAGTTTAAAAGATAGTTTTTGTAAATATCATTTTGTTATTTTATTTTCTGAACAGATTGTTTTAAATTTTCAAATAGGTACAAAGAATGTTGAAAACATTTTAATTAAAATATTTTTGAAAAATGTCCCCAAAACAAAAAAAAACAAACATCAAAAGGTGATCTTGCAGTTTTTAAATAGTTTTTTCACGACACCCTGCCAATTTTTAGGATTCCGAACCTCTTTTTGGGAAAACGGAACTCTTATAGGATCACTCGGTTGTCTGTCTATCCGTCTGTCACATCCGATTTTCTCCGAATCTACTACTAGACTGCATTGGACCGATTCAGTTAAAATTTGGTACTCCAAACACGGCAAACATAAATACATTTTCAAAATGGGGTAACTTTGGGGGCAACTTAAAAATAAAATCCACCGTGTGACATATCAAATTAATGCTTCGAAGTAATTCCAGATATTAGATAAAAATGACCATCCTCCCCCCCCCCCTCATCTCCGAAACAACTAAGTCTAAAATTATGAAAAAAAGAATAGTTCTTTGCCTATAGATTACAGGAAAACCTATAAAAAGTGTATAGTCTTAATGTAACATGTTACAAAAATGAGATTCGTTCGTCGGAAAACCTTTGCGTGCGACTCGCACTTGGCCGATTTTTTGCTTTGATGTAACTTATAAGTAGGTACCTATGCAGTTTACTTGGACATTTGTCTAACATTTATATAATATACTCAGATGCAGGGTCCCCCTCCGAACCACCCGACGTTTGCAGCCTTCGTCACGGTGGAGCCCACAGAAGGGACGGGTGAACAACTGGATCCAGAGAACAGTTTACTAGGCACTGATATCATGTTCTTAACATCATTTTTTGGTAAGACACTTTTTGGCAATTTTCAAAAAAATGTTTTTAGTAATATCTACGCTGGCTGAAACGCAGGAGCAACATGAACGAACTCAAATTCTTTTTTCTTTTGTGGGGAGTCCTCATGCATGGATAACCTCTATCTTGGGACAACCAAGACTCATTTCGGACTTCATTTCGGTTTGTGTTTCCCGATAGCTACAACCTGGGAGTCTTAAAGTCAAGATTAAATAGGTTGCTTCTAGAAGCAACCTATTTAATCTTACGACGATGGAGCACGCTTGCCTAGGCAAGCGTGCTCCATCGTCGACCAAATCATTGCTTCCCATAAGGTGAGATTGTGTTCAAACGCAGGCCAAAAAAAAACATTGTATGTGACTTTAAAATTTGAGGGTCGCCATCAATTTCCCTGGGATCCCATTGTCAAATTCTGATTTGGTGCCAATGGGACTACCTCAGGAGTATAGGCTTTCGAATAAAAAAAGGATCATCAAAATCCATTCATAATTGACGGAAAGATCGCATAACAAATATACAAAAAAAAAATACAGTCGAATTGAGAACCTCCTCCTGAAGTCGCTTAATAATATTAAAAGGTCATGACCATTAATGAAAAGACAGATGGTGCTGCAGGGTTCCAATTGGTAAATTCCTCCACAACCTACATGGATTGAAAGTTCACTCGATTAATGACCGTAACTACTCACACATAAATCACAAAAAGAAATGGTACATCGTAGAAGAGAAGCTAATACGGTATAAGGGATTAAGTGCGCCTTTAAAAATTGTTTTTTACTACTGCAAATTAAAAAAATAATTGAACGTGTCATACGCCCCGAAATTGAAATGAAATATCCGCTTCTCTTGTTGTTTCCTGCGTCCTACACTTCCTAACAGGATATAAACTTTTCCAGTGGCATTTCTATTCAACTGGATCGGGTTCCTGCTGCTGATGTGCTTCTGCCATACGGTGGCCAGTCGCTACGGGGCGCTGGCCGGCTTCGGGCTGTCCCTCGCGAAGTGGACTCTCATCGTCAAGCATTCCACGGAGCTCGCCTCGCACGAGAACTCCTGGCTCTGGTGGCTCATCATGGCTTTTGGTGAGTTTTAGTTTATATTAATTACTAGTTTTTGTTAGCGGCTACGCCCTAGTGACTCCTACTGCTACCGGGATAAAAGTGGGTATCGTACTACCGTGATAAAAAAGTGGGGATTGTACTTCTGGTATAAAAAGTGGGTATCGTACTACCGTCATAAAAAAGTGGGGATTGTACTTCTGGTATAAAAAGTGGGTATCGTACTACCGTGATAAAAAGGTGGGGGATATACTTCGGGGATAAAAAGTGGGTATCGTACTACCGTGATAAAAAGGTGGGGGATATACTTCGGGGATAAAAAGTGGGGATCGCACTACGGCGACAAAAAGTGGCGAACGTGCTACCGAGATAAAAAAAACGTGAAACATGTAAACTTCCAGACTTCCACTTTCATAATAATAGCTAGAAGTAGGAGTTGAGTTGGTCAAACTTGATATGAAATATGAACTAGCACCCCCATTGCGTAACTCATAAAATTTCATATTCTTTCACAATTGAAAGGACCTCCAGACCAATTGCTTCATATATTCAAAAATTCGTCTGATCGACGACGGAAACATGCAAAAATTTCGGTTGCAAATTTGCAATGTGAAAATGTTGCATTTGCAATCGATTGCATCTATTTTTGTAGAAAACAATTAAGCTGGTGAACTTATGGCGCATCCTGAGAAAAGATTTTCCAGCAGTGCATTTCTATAAACTGAGTTGCTTGACAGTTCAGTCATCATTATATTTTGCTATAAAAACCAACAGCCCAGCGAACGCCATGAATCAGTAGGTATGTAGGTACCTACAGGAAAAGAGTTAATTTATTTATTTATTTACACTTTACGCACACAAATGTACAGAGGCGGACTTAATGCCATAGGCCCGTCATAATTAATGCCCGTCTTGGGTTTTTTTTATACGTAAGTACCTAGAACTACCTACTGATCCATTGCTAAATTGGGTACAAATTTTATTCACGCCGATAAAAACTACGAACGTGTAAATACACGGCTGTTTAATATTAATAGGTTTTAAGGTAGTTAAAGTCTTGCACTGTTCAATTAGTACTTTATTATCCAAGTTGAATCACAATCGCTTTAGGCCCAGTATCTCGAACGAAAACTATCACAAAATTATTGTGACAAATTGTCATAGCATGGTTGAGCTGAGCTGTGACGAGTCGATTTCCAGAAACGGTGATTAATGTCGAAAATATAGACTTTATTTTTGAAAATAACCCCCGGTTTCTCCTGAAAAAGTCTTCGATAGTCGCATTATAATCGTTAGTCGTTACCATACACACACTACAATTGTTCCCATGGGAGTTGCCAGAAACCACGGAACTCCATCTGCTACTATCCTAACCTACCTAAATACTCCTTTTGCTTCGTGTATGTGTGAAGGATGCACATGGCAATACTATTTTTTTTAAAGCAGCCTAGTTCGTTCTCGATTCCATATAATCGAAGCTTCTAAAAACAAAAAAGGTCAAGAACCTTCATAGCTACATTACAGAAATGTCTCATTCAATCAAGGCTGCCAGTCATAATAGTAACAATCTGTGTCATCGTCCGCTGCCGCTCAATAGTCACTCGGCCACTTACCACTTAGCCAAGAAGTACCAAGCGAGATGCGACCTACGCCTCTTTATGAAAGTGTGTCCTATTATTATAAAGATGCGTAGGTCGCATCTCAAGTCCCACTAAATGGAGTTTTGTCTCCTGCTTGATATGGAGAGAGGTAATGTTTTGAAGTGAAAACTTCTTTAGCGGCGTTGTGCACTTTTTGGGATGGGTAAAAAATGTTAAACTCGCGTCAGGACACGTGACCTTATCGAAAATTCGTAAGACGGAGGGAAAGTTCTGAAGTGTTAAATTTTTAATGTAATATAAATTGTCATGTTTGTGTACGATAGCGCAATAAATGAATATTGTATTTTACCACATAAATGATTGTAGGTACTTTTATACTGATAATAAAAGCAATTCGTGCGAAACTATTCCCTAACCATTCCAAAATATCAAAAATGCACAACGTTAATGTTCAAGTTTTCACTTCTGCTTCTGCTACTGCTGCATTGTTTTTTTTTTTTGTTACTGCTTTCATTATTTTCGTTTTCGTACTTTGGCTGTCGTTAAAGTAGTCAGAAGTCCCGAAAGTGTGATAGCCAGTCTTACTCAGTAGGAGCGTTTATGCACTGCATCCGATCCGAATCCGTGAAAATACAGATCTAGAGTCGAAAAAACTCGGACTGAATTCGGATATTGCTTACGCAGTAATCCGATCTCAGATCCAAATGCAAGCCCCGCTGTCGAGCCGCGCGGATAATATGTCCAATGTGAATCTGAGATAATGCGAAATCGTTCATACAGACAGTACCTACTACGGCTACTTCGGTCCGTCAAAATTTCTTCCGAATTGGAGACTCACGGATGACGGAGAGAATCGGATGACGGAAGTCGGACCTAGTGCGTAAACTACCATACAAATAGTTCTATGACTACTTCGGAACGTATTTTCACCGATTCGGATCGGATGTAATGCGTAACCGTTCTAACTGATGTGGGTTGGTGGAGTTCAGAATAGCAGATGCTCATTGTAAATACTGGTATTTAGCTGCATTCAGCTAGACTGGCAGATGATGATCTAAGAATCTAAGAATCCTTAAACCGAGACTCGTCGAGCTCCATTGCCTAAGCGCTGGTGGTCGCTACTGTTGATTGTGGTTTTCAGGACTTGAAGTGGTTGGTCCTTATTAAAAAAATCTAATGTTTATAAGTGCAGAGAAAGAAAGGAAGGAAAGAGAACTGAATTGTTGCTTACAAAATATTAGTTTTAGCTTGTTGAACTTGCAACCTACATCATCATCATCACCCACAGCCCGACTTCGTCCGCTGCTGAGCAAAGCCCTCTCTTTTGTTATGCCACTCCCCACTTTACTTTGCAGCCTCATTCAGGTAACAGGCTGGCAATCTTCATACACGTAATAGATTGTTTAGGCACAAAGCATAAAGTTCCGAATTTCGCACTTTTGAAGAAAATATGTAGTCCTCTAGGGTCTGCAAATCAATTTTCTGTGATTGGTCAGGTTTTATAGCCGTAGAATTAAGCACCAATAAATCATGAACTGTTGCCGGAGACTTTTATAGCTCGCCAACATTAAAGAAATAAAACGAATGGTAGAATTGCGATTGTAGCGCAGCGAGTATCAAACGTGACATTTGCGTGGATAATTACAGAATATTAATTTATACTGTGTATTGCGATGCCATAGCACAGGTATGTTTAACTAGCGTCGCTTTTCGCAGTGTTATGTAACAATATCTACTTCTATACTAATATTATAAATCCAAATTGGACGCGACTTCGTACGCGCATATCCCGTTTTTCCGTTTCCGTATAGCCTACCTGTAGCATTCCTCATGAATGTGGCTATCATATCACACTAATATTGTAAAGGCGAAAGTTTGTGAGTGTGTGTGTATGTTTTTTACTTCTTCACGCGCAACCGGCTGGACCGATTTAGATGAAATTTGGTATAGAGATGGTTTGAGTCCCGGGAAAGGACATAGGATAGTTTTTATCCCGGGAGTATGTTCCCTTGGGATAATTTTCGACATTCACGCGGGCGGAACCGCGGGCGACAGTTAGTACAAAAATAATTTTCCAAATCCGACTGGTAGTTCCGGAGATTCATCAGCTTTATTAATAGTAAGTATAGATAAAGCTGAAGAGTTTCTTATGAGTATATAAATAAATATAAAACTAGATAAAGATGTTGTCCAATGCACGGCAAAGGCCTTCAACTTCCGTCGGCGCGACTTTAAAAATCGATATTACATTATTTATGCATAGGTCGAAGAAAATACACTTGTTAATTAATGTTTCATGGTTCGTGAGACTGCTTTGCATGCCCCGATGTTACCTTGACCACCTGTGCCACCACTAAAGCTATTAGCCAATCATACGGCAGCATCAGGTGATTTATTTGCAGTCACTATTGACGTGTTGGTAATGGTAGGTAGTCGTTATGCAAAACTATTACGTCAATACAAGTGCGTGATTTTGACGACATTCATATCCTGTGAAGTAGGTCCTTGTTATTGTATTGTGATATATGTAAAGATGGTTTGTAGTAAGTTATAGTCGATGGATATCTTTTTGAGCATTTTTAGGGATGCCTGACGGTAACCAACGAAACTCTTACTAAGTTTCCGCTGTCCGTCCGTACTTCTGTCAGCGGGCTGTAACTCATGAACTATAAAGTAGGTGGACAGTTTTTACAGAGTGTGCATTTCTATTGACGCTAATTACAAATACCTAATAAAATAAAGGGGGCCCAAACAAGAAACGTGTTTTTATAGATTTATGATGCGGAAGCGGAACCCTCCGTGTACGAGTTCCACTCGCACTTGACCGGTTTTTATGTTGCTTCTGTAACTGGCGGCTAAATATAACGAAAACCTTAATGAACATAATCTTTAGTTAATATTTGTAGGCACCACATAAACGTTAAAAATAGCTCTATTTGTAAAAGACCTCGCTCGGGGAAGTATTATTATCACCATACCTATTTCCTGAAGCAATGCTACCAGCCGGTCGATTCTGTAAACATGTCGAAGTGAAGGCTTGGGTGAAGTGATCACGAGGTGAGCTGTCAATCCATATAATCAAGATGTCACGTGATCACGAAGTAAGATGTCACGTGATCACGAAGTGAGCGTTCATTCCATCTTGAATAAATGGATTAACAGCTCACCTCGTGATCGCTTCACCCAAGCCTTTACTTCTACATGTTTACAGAATCGTCCGACAGTAGTCCCTACACTTTTGTTTATTTGTGTTGTGTTTGTGTGGGTGCCGCGACCGGCATAGTTATTGGCTCATAGAAACATTTCTGCTTTGTCCTTGGCATGTCGAAACACCTGCGATGCCTTTGTTATTGCAAAATGTCCTTATGCGGCGGCTACTGTTCGCCACCAGATGGATAACCTACCTAATTGCCATTGGCCATCACAAAAGTGTCCATTACCTTATTGATGTGAAACATCTATAGCCGCGGGTAAAACCGATCGTTGGCGTGGCGACGCATGCCGTGGCCACGCGTTGCCACGCTGTAGGTACGATGGTATATACATATATACAGTCTATATGTATTTTTTTCATTATGCCATGTTTAGTTCCTGTAGTAATCTGTTCTTTTATGCATATTACTTGTACAAAATAATTTCGATGTTTCACATCTGCCAGGCGTCCCGTGACGACTCACAATTTTTTATATCACTTTTCCTGTAGTCGGTAAAATCAAGTCGAAAATTCAATGAAAAACCAATTTGAATTTTTAAATACGACCTTTTGGTGCCTAATTTCATCGAAGGACTAGTTAAGCGCCAGTGATATTTAAGTTCTATATAGTAGGGTCGATCCTATTTAAATGTCTCGAGCACAAATGTAAACTGCGCACCGCTACTGCTTCTATTATACCGGTGCGACTTTAAAAAATCGATATGTTAAATGATTTAGTTGTTCACTTACCTATTTGCCATGGCCACCAAAAAAGTGGGCATTACCTTATTTTTAACATTAAATACTTTTCCTGTAGTCGTCGGTCAATATATGCGACGTTGAGTCGGACAATGTCTGTTTGCGTTCATGGCTACAACTCATTGAGATAACGCGAGGAGGTTCATTGCTCCGTATTGTTTCATATTTTACCTATCGAAAAAGGAAAACGCGTGGGATATTCATGAGTAATACGCACGCGGATAAGAGGGCTTGTGCACCTTGAACTTTCATGCGGGTTTGATACAGGAAGTGTAAAATTCTGTACATTCCTTTTGTCTCCTTGACTGGGCAAAACTAGTTAATTAACCAGTTCAGGACACCTACTATGACGTGTCAATACCGTCATTGTTCCATCGTTAGAGAGAGACGGAGCTATAGATGGCAAATATAACTATCTCTTTTTCGCTGCGGAATCATGGTGGCATCGATACGTCATTTTACGGCAGTGTCGTTGCCGCCCATTGTGTTCCCCTGTGTAATGTTTTCTTCATCTATATTTTATTTTATAAACTGAAACATGCAAAAAAATTATAAGGTCGCAACTTCGCAAGCTCTACTGCTGTCTTGGGTTCGTATCCCGGCTCGGGCGAAACATTATTGGGGTTCTTCCAACTGAAATTACCTACTCAGTAGCAGCGCGGAGTCTGAATTTAGATACGCCTAGTTGCACCGCCTATTTCATGGGACTTAAACATAACTGGCGAAATGTGAATGTGCGTGTTCTTACGTAGGTACATATGAGTGTCTGGGTTCTCACTGCATCCGATCCGAATCCGAGAATTGTCGGTCCGAAGTAGCCGTAGTCCTACTTCTAGGAGGTGTTTCACTGATCCGAACTCCGTCCGTCCGAATTCATACATTTCCAATCAGGACAAAACTTGGAGCTCAAATTAGAATTCGGATTGGATGAAGTGCATAAACGTCCTTACCCTTATACAGGCGTTATGTTATCTATACTAATATAATAACGCTGAAGAGTTTGTTTGTTTGTTTGTTAGAACGCGTTTGGAAATATTTGGAAAATTATTTTTGTAAATGATAGCCACATTCATGAGGAAGGCTATAGGCTATACGGGAACGGGAAAAATCGGGATATGCGCGTCCGAAGTCGCGGGTAAAAGCTAGTATTGTATTGTGCATTTTTCCAAACTGTCGGATCAGATTTTGATAACTCTTATTTAACATATCAAACAATCGTACAATGTGCGCTTTATCACTGGTTCATTGATCAGTTTCTATAATTAGCCGTAATTCGTCGCGTGACGAGATTAGCCGGCCAGAGTTTCCATACGTATGAATACATTTCAGACTATTAAAAAAAAATATTTTTCGCGCACATTCGACGTAATGATGAACTATTATAATAATGCTTGTAAAAGGTAATCTCTGGAAGTGAATTCATTTGCCTAGCGTTTTCTCAACAATGATGGGATTGGCTTTCAGTCTAAAAACGGATGCACCTGACGTTGGTGTTGATGTGATCTTTCTTCTCGCTTTCCTATAATCTGTGGGAGTGATTTCGTGAAATGGGACGGAAGTTTGTAACAGGAAGCCAAGGAAGACCAATGAGCGCGCGCAGTGGTCGAGTTGCCTGTCAGTTGGTACTTGCTTGCTTTTTACCAAGGCGAGACGTCAGATGTTACACATCCTATGGAAATTGTGTTTTTTTAAATGAAGCTAGTGCCTATCTAACATCCAAACCTAGCAACTGAGTCATCCGGTACCCTTTGGAAATACTGTTGTCAGTTAATCTCTTGAAGTACTAGTCCAACGATTTTTTTCATTGATAGGAAACTACACTACCACGGAATGTTATAGGTTAACTTTATTCCGGAAAATATACTGTTCGTGTGCGATTGGCTACGAGAACGAAGCCGTAGGAAAAAGTTAATAAATCATCGTCATCAATTCAAACATGATTCTTCGTACAATTAAATTAATTTCTGCGTTATTTCCGGCATTTAATATATTTCGAGGTTCTACTTCCCAGAGTGGCAAAACAAAATTGTCCGTCGTCTTTTGAGTTTGACCTTTCGCTCGACAACGCCCTAACCTTTGACTTATCGTCGCTTTCACAACATTGTTCTAGAACCGCAGACATCAACACATTTATAATTGAAGAAGTTGTGAAATTGTTATTAAATGTTTATTTTATTTATTTATTTAACAGTTTATGTACACACATTTTACAAATAGATAAGAAGAAGGGAACAGAAAATAGGTACAAAGGTGATGCTTATTTCTAAAGAAATCTCTTCCAGCATACCTGCGAAAGGAGAGTCGAATAAAAGAGATGTAGACATCGTGTGTAAAAGTTATGCTAACATAAAAAGACAAAAAAAACTTAAAATATGTGTGTTTGTGGGTGTAATGTGACTGTGTGAAATTGAATGTATTATTACTATTATGAGTCAGTGATACTCGAATTAAAATTATTTTATTTTATTTATAAGGAAGAAAAGTAAAAGAGGTCTACTTTCACTTTTCTTCTTCATGATATAATGTTGATGATGATTATAACTGTTGCGGCTCAGTTGATTTGAATTTACAAATCAGTCCACCTTATAACTTTTGCGGCTCAGTTGATTTGAATTTACAAATCAGTCCACCTTATAACTGTTGCGGCTCAGTTGATTTGAATTTACAAATCAGTCCACCTTATAACTGTTGCGGCTCAGTTGATTTGAATTTACAAATCAGTCCACCTTATAACTGTTGCGGCTCAGTTGATTTGAATTTACAAATCAGTCCACCTTATAACTGTTGCGGCTCAGTTGATTTGAATTTACAAATCAGTCCACCTTATAACTGTTGCGGCTCAGTTGATTTGAATTTATTTTTGGACTACTTAAAACTCGTTTTTCACCTCAAAACAAATAATTTTTGCCATTAACATACGAAAAAAAAATTTATCACATAAAGGTTTTTTCGCACTTTTATGTGATATTCAAATTAGGATTATTTATTATCACACATGACCGGGCAAGGACTTTATTTTTGTGGATAATTATATGTAATTGGGTGCCGTTATCGTGTTTTTTAGTGTTGTTATTTAGACACTGTCAAATTGCAGTGCGATTCTGTAAACGAACGAACGAGAACGATTAGTGAGCTGCCAAACCATACGAACAAGACGGTATGACAGCTCACTGGTCGTTCACTCCATCTAAATGTACAAGGTGAGATGTCAGCAGAATAGACCGGCTGATTTACATCCTTACCAACTCACAACCTCTCGTTCAGTTAGAAACCTGCGGTAAACACTAGTTGTCAGGCATATATGCTGAACTGCAGCCTTACTATGACGTGCTAATGCCATCCAATTCCGATGATGTAAACGGGATAGTGCTATTCGCCAAGTATAGCTCCGTCTCCCTCTTAAGAGACTTCATAGACGAGCCCCGGACGGCTGGACCTTTTTGGCGCAGCCGCGAGGCACACATTTTTTTCTCTTTTATATATTTTTATTTAGCGTGTTGTGTGCTAAAGAAATGCGTTTTCTTTTTTTCGATGAATTAATCGTTTTATCTAGTTTGCGATGTATCGTTATCATAATTATTATTATCGAGCCTGTGAATGCCCTCTGCTAAACTTTGTGTCCTCATAGACAGGTGCAAGGAACGTTAATGAGCGACTATTGCCACAGGTGTTGCTACCGTGCATTGTTTGTTTTTCTAAACGAATATTTGTTTCAGTTATTTGTTTGTATTCTCTGGAAATACTGGTCGGATTAAGAAAATTATTTCACTGATAGCAAACCACGCCATCAACGAGTTTCATACGCTATTTTTAATCCTTGAAAATTGTATGGTTTCTGTAACATAGACTACGGAATCGAAGACACAGGTAAAGTTTATACGATATAATGCCAGAGAAATAAAGCGTATCTACACAAAACGAAGTAAGCAATTTCCGACATCAAGAAAATAACTTTCGGTCGGAAATCGGTTACTTCGTTTTGTGTCGATACGTCCTTTTTACAAGCTTTTTGAAGCAGATCTTCAACCGATTGAGCTGAAATTTTGTATAAACGTTCGGTTTGGAAGACAATGAATGATTAACTGTGTGTCGTCATTCTAAATCCAACATGGGGCCACACCCAAGATGGCGGACTAGTTATTTTTAATGCACTCCTACAATATGGGTATCAAATGAAAGAACTTACTGAGAATACGAAAGCAAGTTAAAAAAAAATAAGATGCTGAACATAAACTCCGTTGCTCCAATCTGTCTGGATTTTGTGAGAAACGTGTCCAGCGATAACCAAAAGGTTAAAAAACATATTTATTTGAAAATCTAACTGACCATCATCTGCCTAGCCTTTTCCCAATTATATTGGGGTCGGCTTCCAGTCAAACCGGATTCAGCTGAAAACTAGTATTTTACGTGAAGCGGCTGCCTACCAGACCTCCACAACCCATTAACTGGGTAACACGGTACTCCTAGGCAAGACTGGTGTCAGATTATCTTGCTTCTGACTATCCGTAACGACTGCCAAAGATCTACAAATGACAGCTGGGACCAACGGCTTAACGTGCTTTCCGAGGCACGGAGGAGTCTCGGTATGTTAAGATGGTCACCCATCCACAGACCAACCTCGGCAAGCGTTGCTTAACCTTAAAGATCGACCCGTGCGACTGTTATTATTTAGCCACGAGCTCCTCCTTTTAAAAAATCTAACTGACCATGACGGACTAATTTGCTCTAGCCAGAGCATATCCTTATTGAATGTGGAACTCCCTCTGATCTGGTCCATTTGATGTCTCTGGAAATCCAGACAGGTTTATTATTAAAGTAAATTGTAGGACTTTGTATATTTTTAGGGTTCCTGTCCATCCGTAAGAAACGGAACCCTCATAGGATCACACGGGTGTCTGTCTGTCTGTCGCAGCCAATTTTCTCCGAATCTATTGGACCGATTCTGTTGAAATTTGGTACACATATGAACTCATGTGACCCAAACACGGACGCGTTACGTAAATAAATAATTTTTGAGTACGGGAGTCATTTTTGGGGGACAAACTAGAAAGTTCCCCCCCCCCCCTTATCTCTGAAACTACTGAGATTCTTTACATAGATTACATGAAAACCTATAAGAAATCTATATTATTAAAATATCATGTTACAAAAATTAAATTCCATCGGAACCCTTTGCACGCGAGTCCGACTCGCCCATGCTAGTTTTTTTATATAATAATTTGACTAATATTTTGATTGTTACTTTTCCAGGTATCTTAATCTGCGTTCGCGCGATCATCCAGTACCTGAACATCAAGCGCGGCTGGCGTCTTCTCTCCGGCACGGCTCAAGAGCGACTGCTTTTCTTCTACTAACTGCACCAGCTTTCTGTTCCACTCACACCTGCGCCTCTTAAGCATGGTGCGACAAGGATGCTCGATTAGATGGTAATGTCGTTAGTCAAGCTTAAAGACGTAAACACACCCGATATCAAACTAAATTAGAAGTATAAATTATACGGCGGTCGTTATAACTTCGGATGATGTGTGTGGTTCTTTACGCTAAGGATTTCGTTGCTACAGTTCTATAATATCAAACTCAGTTGATTCGCGGTGGGTATTATATTACTGTATGAAATAGAAAGTCGGTAGTGCAAACGGATATCGAGATAGTTTAGTTCTAAATCCGTGTTATCACACAAATAAGCAATTATTAACTGATAGGCATTCATTGACTTATGTAGTAAGGATAGGTGGGACCGTGCGATTTTTGACGTCACAAATAGGCCCGTCATTGGCCCGCTAGGCCGAAGCAAATTCACTTCGCGGTCTGCTAGCTTCGGGAGCGGTCGTTTGCGCGAGTCTTTTAAATTGCCGTGTTAAGCAAACGTTCGGACGGCCCTATCTTTACTATTTAAATCAATGTGCAGACGCTAGCACACCAAACTACAAAAATCTGTCATTTTATTGTTAATAGATTTTCAACTTTATCGCTACAGCATTAGGTTCAAGGTTGATTGGGAAAATTTGACAGTTTCGGGTAGCTTGATGTGCTGGCTTCTGCACGCATCACAGAGTTGTGTTGTCAAAGACATGATAAGCCAATATTTTACTAGATATATTCTTAATTTATTATTCTAAGTAGCTCAGCTTGAGTGTTATATTTGAGCAGATATTTTTATAAACGCCAGTTTGATCACTTTGATCGCGAACTAATAAGTATGTCTCACCGATGTGAAGTTTATTATATTATCGGGTACTTATTTTGTAACAGCACTATATAAATGGGTAAAGTAAGACATTAAATTGGACAATTTTGGTATTAAGTTTAATGTTAAATGTTATCTCGAATTATTATTTTTTCGATTGTGTGGAATCATTCCGTGGGTATGTAAAGTGACATTAGTTAAGACTAGATTATTATACGGGGTCAAGGTGAAACTCTGTAGGCTTGGTGGATATACCTCCTGACAATCCTACTGATATTATAAACGCGAAAGTTTATAAGTATGGATGGATGGATGTTTGTTACGTAAAAACTACTGAATGGATTTTGATGAAATTTGGCACAGTGATAGATTAAGTATAGTCTAGAATAACACATAGGATACTTTTTATCCCGGGAATATGTTCCCTTGGGATAATTTTCGACAGACACGCGGGCGGCAACTAGTCTTCTATAATGAATCCCTATTTTCCTTGGTCACGGCATCACGCGTGAACGGCTGGACCGATTTCATTAATTCTTTTTTTGTTGTTTTTGTTATTGTCAGGAGAAAGTTTGAAAAAAAATATACTTCCGGGCGAAGCCGAGGCTGGCCACTAGTTTATAATAAAACAAGCTAAGCGCGAAGGGTTCCGTACCATAAACCGAAAACATCACGTTTCTTGTATGAGAGCCTTTATTGTTATAGTGGACAGTGGGTAACAGAAATTCACACTGAATATTTCAACTGTCTACCTAATAAAATTCATTCGCTTAGCGGAGCCTTAATAATACGGTTTCGTTGGTAACCATTCGGGTACGGCGACCTAAAAAAAAAAATACAATTTCAACTAACTAATGTTCTACATTTGTCGCATGCTGGAGGAGCTTGTGTGTCCCAAACAGCAGCAACACGACAGGCCCAGACAGAAATGGCGATATGAGCTGGACTCATATTTAAGGGATTGGCCTACAATATCATAATACCGAGAAGCCTTCATCCTGCAACCTACCCTAACCTAACGTAGCTCTCTCTGTATGTCTGTCACCGGAAAATGGCAAACTCCGTAAGATTATAAAATAACTTGAGGGATAATAAACTCTCGATAAATTGTCAACTGAAAATTTGGCATACTTTTTTACGCATCAAAATTTGATAGTCTATAATATCTCCGTGTCGGTTCGCGAAACTGTGGACTGACATAAAATAGTGACTAATCAGAGCACAAATCTACAATTTATCCGTATTCGTGTGATAGTAAACCCGAAAACAAGGTTCTCATTGGTCTGTTCAGATATGAGCTCACACCAACAAAAACCAATGAGGGGCCAAGTTTCCAATTTAACTATCACACTAAAACAGATAAATTGCAGACCGGAGTGCTGATTGGTCGCCAGTTTGTCAGTCCAGTTTCTCGAACCGACACGGAGATATTATAGACTCAAATTTAAATGCGTAAAAAAGTATTCCAAATGTTCAGTTTTCAATTGATCGAGAGTTTACAATCTCTCAAGTTATTTTTTAATCTTACGGAGTTTATTTTCCGGTGACATGTCTATATATTATCTTTGTTACCTTTTCACATCTTAACAACGAACGAATTTGGATGAAACTTGGCACGCCGGTAGACCATTTCCTAAATTAGGACAGCATTTTCATATTTTATAGAAAGTTATCTCAAGAGAACGAACTCCCGTGGGTGTATGTTCTCTTGAGATAATTTTCGACATTCACGCGGGTTTAGCCGCTGGCAGAAAATAGTAACAAATATTGTTAACTGCGCTGTTTTTACTTGAGATTAAAATTTTGAATTTATATCTTCATTAAGCATCGATATCCATCAGGTTTGCGGGGTTTCGCTAGTTAATTTAATTGACCCTGTATTGTTATATTTGTAAGCTAATAATCGCGCCGTCGTTGGTCAAAGTTCATGAAGAAGGAATAAATCATCTCTGCATTCCTCAATACCTTTTCGAAGACGGTTAAAAATTGTTTACTACCGAACTTAGATCAGGGTCCATACTACGAAATACAAATGCCATCATGATTCCGTCGTGAAAGAGGGATAGTGCTTTTTGTCTTGTGTAGCTCCGTCTTACTCTCACATCGGAATCATGATAGTATTTCGATATCGTAGTGATGCTGATGCCCCTTAAAATTTTAATCAATAAACATCATAGACATAGAGAATGGACTGAACACTACCCTCACAAAGTAGACTACTCTGTAGAAAGAGAGGAAGCGGCTAGGCGCTGTATGGCCAATGTCTCATTTTTGTAAGTCTAAAAGACGAAAGTGACACTGCAAGCCAGCGAAATAACCCAATCAGAATTCTAGAAAAAGACAACTAGGTGCATACAAGACCCACGATCACTCTATCTCGTTTACAGTTTTCTTCCCGTTTCCACTTCGTGCCTAGACAGAAAACGCTCTGTTCATTCTCCATGACTATAATGTTATCATGCAATATTTGATATGAACGAAAATATCAAGTCATTTTATGCAAATGCCAGAAATAATGTATTCATACATTTGCAAATGTGTAAATATTGTGACACTCATATCAACTGCAAACACTTTGAATGTTCTACGCTTAATGGAAAACTATTTAAATTTTACTTGGCTATCGTTTTGTAAACCTATTAAAATACTTGGTTTTACATTTCTTTATGTGCAATTTCTCATACTTATGTTTGCTGGTTTAAGTATAAGAAAGAATCCATGCAGGCAAGGATCACAGAGTCGAATATTTTTTGATGGCATTGAATAATACACTTTATGAAAAGTAACATAAAGTGCATAGTTAGTTGTAGTAACATCGTCATCACAGAAATAAAACTGCTTTTCTCGCGCCCCTGAACGAGCTATTATGCGCTTTAAATTAATCAAAATAAAATTGATTATTCAATGTCATCAAAAAGTCCTACACTCTCCTATCCTTCCTAATTTGAACAGCGACGGCGAGTTGATAGATTAAATATCTTAATGGTGACTTATAAGGCCGAGATATTAAACTACTAGTCTGTATTTAAATCATCTTGGTGAATATGAATGCACTGGTTACCGATCTTTCATGTTTATGGTACTGGAAGCATAAAGATGGCGCCGTAGACAAAGCATACAGATTACAAAACACCACAAAAATATTTGCTTCTACAGTTTTTCAAATGTACAGCAGTTTGGCAGATGAAATGTGTATTTTTTTCCATGTAACTTTCTTGAATAAATAAATTAAAAAAAAAAAAACAAACGAACGCCAAGGCCCAGTTTCTGGAACGAAATTATAGGAAAGTCAATGTTTTATTAAATATTGTTTAATATGCGTTAGCTGCTATGTTAAGTGGAATGAATTTTTAACAGCCAATCGCATCACTTGTCTTGCGTTTGATTTGTGACGTCGGTCGATAATTTCGTTCCAGAAACGGGGAGAATTGCTGGGGAGTTTCTTGCGCCACTTCTTCTTCCCAGCTAAAACACTAGGAAGTGGTGACGGGCGGGCGTTTTGGGGGACTGTCTTTACGTAGAACTTTGACGTTCAAAAAGTGCTGGTGGCACTCAGGCTAATTTGAATAAATGACTTATGATTTTGATTTTGGGGGATAAAATGTAGCTTTATATTTTACTCCATTGCGAAAATCAAGAAGATCGGTAATTAGTACATTTAATAAAAAGTTTTATTTATATTCTAAATAATAATATCTCATAACAAATGCTTCATGGATCATGACTGTTTGAATGAACTTCCTCAGAATGTTAGCGTGTAATGTAAGTACTTGTTTTAGTAACATTCTCACCACTTATGAACTAAGGCCGCGACTTTTTCTATTTCGCACCAAAAATTAAATGTCAATGGAAGTTTCGTGATTAGATAACTTTATTTTAATATATTGTTTTAGTGCAATAATGTCTAGTTCAGAGTTTCTAGTGGAAATAAATACGTTATAATTATTTTTATGTTTTATTTAAAAACCTCAAAGCAGATGAGCTGGCCCAAATTTTCAGAAGAAAGGGGAAAGTGGAAGGGGCGAAGGTAGACCTTTGCCCTGAAGTGGATCAGCACCGACTCATAATAATAAAAATTAAATGAAAATCCTGCTAAGGGTGTTTTTTCACTAGATATTTGTGAGGTAGCAAGGCGGTGTGAGGATATGTACCGGCACTGTGAAAATGTGTGATTGTTTCCACCAAAACCGTGCGGAGATTGAGCGAAGCGAGATTGCGTAGCGAAGCTGTGGAACGGTGTGTAGCTGAGTGGCGCGAAGATGCATAGATGTGAGCGTCCTGCCAGGGTTGCGGTATTTGTTCGAAAGAGTCACCGCGGCCCTGGAACAGCTTTAGAAGGAACACGGATGGGTCAGTAAGAGTCTGACACACCCTTCCGCTCCACCCAGTGCGGAAAGTCATTTGATGATTTCCCATCCTTAAAAAAAAATAATAAAAAAAGCATCCTAATACAAAGCGATGTCGTGTTAATTTGTTCGGTAAAACCGAAAGACGAGATCGGGTTTACCATAGCAATGAACGCGACGATCGCGTATTCGCTCGCGTCCCTTGCACATATTCCTCGATCGCATCTCTTGCAGACATGTACAAATATCTAGCTTCGCTACCCCTTTGTCATCAGAGCTGCGTTAAGCCAAGCTAAGAAAACGAAGTGATCACATTGGAGGGTGTATTCTCGCGTACCTACCGCATATCTATCTCACTTTTCTATCAAAATCTGAATTGTAGCTATTGCCAAGCAGATTCTTAATTTAATTCCTCGATAATTAATTTTGCTTAGCAGGCGCTCACCAGTTCAGAGATTATTATACTGATTAACGACCGGTTTCGTAAGTACCTTACGTGGTTACGTATCTATCTTTAACCAACTGTTAAATTTGCTACCAACAGTAGTTGAAACGTCATTTTTGCCTTTCGAACATGACGTTTACTGCTGGTAGCTAATTTGACAGTTGGTTAAAGGTAAAGCTACTTTATTGAGACCAGCAAGGAACTGTCACTAGTGAGAGTTCATCCACACAACGTCCATAAATTTAAAGTCGTCAACAATGTCATTTCACCTTGATTGCACTTCACCTAATATTTATTAATTAATTGGATACTATATTCATATTTTTGTATTGTATAAATTGTGTATGTCGCATTAAATTAAAACAAAATACTATGGGGTTGTAGTTTTTTATATTCAAAATTCACTTACGTTAACGATACTGTAACGTCGGTTCGGTCTATGGGTTTATATGAAAGTGCGCGATTTGAACATATGCAACAGTCCGAATATCAACTATCGGGCAGTTGCCCACCAGACACAACAACCGTCTGGTACGAGGATCCTCCCATTTTCAGTGGAGGTATGCGGGACTTTACTCTCTGTACCGCATACCTCTATACTGGTGACTCTCGTCATTGAACGTCGCAACTACTTCAGCGTTACATCATCATTACTTCTCCTCATCCTGACCTCGGCTGGCTGACAAGGAATGCGCGTCCCCTGCATGCTGGTGGTCAATCTTTTTAACATTATGTATGGGCTGGCCTACCCTTACTGTAGCCTACTGTACGCCCATGCCGTGAACTCTGCGACTTCCGATTCCGACTCACTGAAACCAACCTTCCACTGGCCTGGCAAGCATCTCAAAGATGTATGGACGACTCATCCACTATCGACCTCCGGTCTCCGGTGGGCAGTGATGTAGTAGTATCAGTGCCGCCATATGAAAAACTAAGAAGCAAAATTTCTACGGCAACAAAAAGAACCGCAACCTGCTGACCAAGACTGGTCTACAGCCCGGAATATAGTAACAGAAGATCGAATAGCATGGGCTATAAAGACCTTTCAACCATATAAATCCGCAGGACTAGATGGCTTCTTCCCAGCCCTGCTACAATGGGGGGAGAGCATCATAACACCATGGCTGCTAGCAATCTACCAAGCCTGTATAGCACACAGATACGTACCCCTAGCATGGCGCGAAGTGAAAGTCATTTTCATTCCCAAACCGGGAAAAACAGACTATACACAACCCAAAGCATACAGACCAATAAGCCTGACATCCTTTTTACTGAAAACCCTGGAGAGGCTCTGTGACAGATACATTCGGGATGGACCCCTACGCCAATACCCACTCCACAGACAACAACACGCCTACTCCGCGGGGAAATCAACAGATTCTGCGCTGCACAGCGTGGTCTCAAAGATCGAAAGCGCTATAAACCATAAATGCTCCTCACTGGCTGTCTTCATTGATATCGAGGGCGCCTTTGACAAAACCATGTTTCAGAGTATTAGCAAAGCCCTCGGAAAGCACGGTGTGGACACGACCCTGAGCGGCTAGATCACAAACATGCTCAAGCAAAGAGCTGTACAAGTCACAATAAATAACACAACAAGGGCCATTGTGGCGAAGGGCTGCCCCCAAGGGGGGGTCCTTTCACCATTACTATGGAACCTCGTCGCAGATAATCTAGTTAAAAGACTCAATGATAAAGGATACTTTACCGTTGGCTACGCAGATGACATAACCATAATAATAAACGGAAAACACGAAAACACGATATGCAACCTCATGCGCCAAGCCTTGAAAATAGTAGAGGACTGGTGCAAAGAATATCAGCTAGCAGTGAACCCTGCCAAAACCGAACTAGTCCTCTTCATTAAGAAGAGGAAGTTACCAACACTAGAATTATCACGGTTCTTCGGAACCACCCTCAGCCTTTCAACTGAAACCAAATACCTGGGTATATATCTGGACAAGCAGTTGAATTGGGCGAAGCACACTGAATACACCACCACAAAAGCCAGTATATGCATGTGGCAATGCAAACGCATGCTAGGTAGGAACTGGGGTATTAGCCCCAATACAACCCACTGGTTATACACCACAGTTATCAGACCGATAATCACGTATGGCGCCTTAGTCTGGTGGCCCAGGACCGACTTGAGCACAGCACAGAAAGACCTTGAGAAGCTGCAACGGCTCGCCTGTGTGGCAATCACTGGCAGTATGAGAACGGCACCCACTGCGGCCCTGCAGGCTATGCTGGGACTGCCACCACTGCACCTTATAGTGCAGGAGGAAGCGGCCTTCAGGCTCAGCACAGCTGGCACTTTAGGTAAAGACTCTAGAATCAAACATACACGCATCATGGAAGATGCCGTAAAACGACAACCCATGATGTCATCACCAAATCACAAAGCTCAAAAGATGCACCATTTCCAAAAGCACTATAACATAGTGCTAACACAAGAATCGGATGACCACTCAGGTCCCAAAGAGCTGAGAATCTACACTGATGGATCAAAGACAAGTACCGGAACCGGAGTTGGAGTTTACTTCAGCGACCTCAACATTAGAATATCCAGACCACTAGGAAAGCTCAACACCGTTTACCAGGCGGAATGCGTGGGCATTATCCTAGCGATCCATGCCATAGAAGCCAGGGGAGTCACGGACACTTATATTCGTATACTCTCCGACAGCGCCTCAGTTCTCCAATCCCTAAATAGAAACTACACCACTTCGAAACAAATACAAGAATGCCACAATGCACTAGAACGCGTCACGGTGACAAACCGCAACACCGTGACGCTGCAGTGGATAAAAGGTCACAGCGGATCACTAGGAAATGACGCGGCCGATGAACTGGCCAGGAGGGGGTCTGGTACGATGGCTGTTGGACCCGAACCCATAGTGCCACTCCCTTTCACCCAGCTACGCACGTGGCTACAAGAACATACCCACACACAAGCAGAACGCTGGTGGACCTCGGCACCAGGCTGCAGGCAGTCCAAGGAGGCTATACCACTCCTAAACAATAAACTTACCAAGCGCCTTCTGCGACTGGATAGGAGCAGCCTGCGAATGGTGGCGGGGACCATCACCGGACACTGCTCACTGAATAAGCATTTCCACACACTAGGTATAACAGACAGTCCTCTGTGCAGAGCATGCATGGAGGAGGAGGAAACGGTGTCGCACGTGCTCCATGAGTGCACAGGCGTCGCCGATATACGTAGACAAACGATAGGAACACCAAATTCACTCAGACACCCTGAACTCTTTAGGAGGACTGATCTGCTTCTGGAGGGAGGTCGGCTGGTTGGAATGACGGCCGCCATGGCCCACGCACAATGATCCAACATCAGGACTAAGTGCGGAAACCATACCCCAATAGATAGATAGATAGAAGAACCGCAACGCCATCTATCCTGTCAGCGACGACCTACCAACGAAATCCTGCATCGCGCAAGCAAAGGTTTCCGTGCGATTTGAACATATACAACAGTCCGAAAATCAACTATTGGGCAGTTGCCCACCAGACACAACCGTCTGGTTGGAGGATCCTCCCAATTCAGTGGAGGTATGCGGGACTTTACTCTCTGTACTGCATACCAGTAGCACTATACATGTAGCAACTCGACAGCCGGGAGGCTTTTCATATAAACACATACGTCCTCACGTGACATCTTTAGTATATGGATTGACAGCTCACCTCGTGATCACTTCACCCAAGCCTTCACTTCGACATGTTTACAGAATCGATCGGCTGCTGTAGAGCAGATCATTTCATCGAGCTACCTAAGAGCCTTGGTCGACTTGGAAAACTAAACAGTTTGTTAAAAGATTTCCATTAGGTACAGTTTTTTTTAAGTTTTGTGCACTCAAGTCAGTTACTGAACAAAAAGAACCTCCACAAAATTCTTCAGTGTCTCTTCTCAACCCAACTTTCGCCGCTTGAAAGCGAAATTGAAAGTTAAAAACTTTTTTGATTACTTTTTTTCAGCCATTCAGTTTCAGAGTGGGTAGATCCGCTATAATCCGTAATTAAGAATTATGGCGGAAATTTGGCCAATGTAGACTATCTGACTCTCTTATCAAAATGTGTCAGAAATGTTTTTCGCGATTTCTGTCATTTCTAGTACCCATACCTTAAGCGGTCCCATAGTCTTTTGATCCGTACATGAAATAAGATCGATAGGCATTTTTTTTGTTGTTTTTTTTTAGAATTTTTTTCGCTGACTACATTTTTTCCAAATTCTGTTCAGAATATCTCAAAAAGTTATGGATTGTCTCGTAGGAACGTTTTCCTGTAACTATAACGGTTACAGTACATGCCCTTACTGTCCCATCTCAAAAATAAACCCAGTATAAACTAAATTGTTATCTTTGTTTCTTCCTTCCTGCCCAGAACACTACCGACTCAGGCAGATGGGCCATGGTGATAAGTCTGCAAGGAGGCTAGAGGAGAGGGACTAGTTAGGGGGGATAGTTTTTCTGATGCATCAGTAGGTACGAATCCTAGACAGAGGAGCATGTAATGTAATGTATAGATTCCATATTATTCCCTTATTGAGTTTATATTCCCATGCGGACCGTTGTGTGAGAGTGTTTAGTCTAACATAGCCAGCCTAGCCCCGCATGAAAAACAGAAGCTTCACAGGTAATCTCATAATTCCTAAGATATGCATTCCAGGATGATGTGGGTGGCTGAATCCTCGACGCCAAAGCAGATCTGCAGAGTGTAGCGCTATCTGCGGCGCCATTATTGAAGGATTGTTTGTTAATTAGAAGTGGTTTAGATAATCGCACACGCGGTGTATTGCATTAAACGCGGTCAGAAGTTATTTTAACTGCCCATATAATATATCTGTATCACATCTGTTGCCCGTGATCTCGTGTTATTATGTACTTATCTAGTTCTGTAGATCTTTGGCGACTCCATCTACGAAACTGACAACGGTAAGGGGAGGAGTGGGTACGGGCCTAGCTCTACCATCTCGGAACCTCTCTTCGCAAGTTCGTCAGCAGCGTCGCTGCCTGCAGTGGGTGCGACCGGGGCAGGCCTAAAAAACAGGCGCGGCAAATTGTACTCGAACTTATCAATAAGTAACAGATACCAACAAGATTAATAAAATGGAAAAGTAACACCGTAAAAGATGTGTTATAGTGCTCGCCAAAAAACGCAACACAGTTCATCACAGATGCTATTATACGAGCATATGTCAAGCTTATAAAAGCGTGTTAAATGCGAAGAGGCAGTTTAGTTGGCCTTTGCCCAGCGTGGGAAGAGTAGCAGTTGACACTACTTTATTACCTACCTGTATTATTGCATTTTATTTACGTCCTTTTAAAACTAAATTCGGTCTGACGAGTCATATTAGGGCGCACGCTAGGAAATAATGTCATGGGGTCGCCGTTGTCGAAATCGGCATGGGTGCTAAAAGTGCATTATTTTCCGAATAATCTACTGGCCAATTTTTTGAAACTAAAATAACTTCAAAAATATCAAGAAGTCAGGGTTGATGGTTATTGGTTAATGGTTACTGATAAACAATATCAGTAACCATTAACCAATAACCATCGATGACATCATTATATCAAAGGCCAACAGTAGCACTTTTCCCATTCTCTGTATCACGCACTCTCGATATAGAAATTCTATTGACAAATATGATCACAATGCAGCTGTGTTATAACTGCAAAATCAGTGGCTTGATAAGTCGGTTTAGTGCCAAAAACTACCCAGTGCCATGCCAACCGCCGCGGAGGGTTGACGAAGTGCGTCATAACTACATCGCTCCATTTCATAATTTTCCCGCGCCTTTTTGGCGAAACACGTCAATAAGCTCACCGAGTCCTTATGAAGGAAGAAAATTTTGCGAGTTTTCCTTGGGACTTCGTTTCAACTTTAACGTGTTTAAAGGATAATAATTTCTACAGAATATAAGTGAGTAATTATGTAATATTTTTAGTGACTGCCTACCATTTTACTTACTTAATTTTAGCTAACTTTTCAGTGTTTGAGTTAGGTCTAAGAAATAGTTTGAGGTAGTCCAAAATGAGGCATGATATAGATACCTTTTATGGTTAGGTCACAGTTTTGCAGTATTTTGTGTCCTCTCGTGTGTAGTCTAGGGGGAGACTTGGCAATTGGCGTGGTGCCAGCTGCGCCCACTCAATGTCGGCTGCGTTTCAGGGTGTAATAACTTCTCAGTGATCGAGACAGATGAGCCCAAACCGTTTTAGAACGATTATTTATGAGCTGTGACTTCTATTAAGCCGTGAATGAGTTATGACGTACGATGTGCTCACAAATTAAATCTATTGACTTTAGTTTTGTGTGTTTAAAGTTGATTTTTAATCTTACCTTTTGTTTTAAAAAGGCTCTAAAACAGTATGGGTTGCAATTGAATTTGGACTTTGTCATTTATAGCACAGAGTTTGTTGTTCCATTTGATAATTACCTCGAAGTCTCAATTCAAATTTAGGTATGCTCTGAAAAACGACCTCAATCAAATACAGATTTATTTTGGTCATATAAATAGTGTTGTGGAGCTAATACTAATGCTCGGTACTTAAAACTTCGCTAGATGAAAGCAGTACCTACTTTATATCTTATTTTTGCTCCAAAGAACCTTAGAATTTCCAGAAAATAAACAACAGATTTCGAAAATCAATCCTCATTTATCTATTTCCAAGGCCCCATGACTTTCAGTTGACAGTAGGTAATTTGCAAGACCATAACTTCTGAATGAACGAATCAATTTGTATAGTTAACTAAGAATGGATGGTAAAAGGCTTACATCTTGAGAGTATAATTATCTCGTAAAAGCCATAATGTGTCTCGCCTTTTCGACGCCTGTCGCCCTGGCAGAGACTCCGCCTTTCCTGGCTTTTATAACCCCTTGGCAAGGATTTTAACCCTATATGAACTTATGACCCGGAAAGCATTGATCCATAAATTATAATGCATTTCATAGATTTTTTTATTGCTTTCGCAGAATACGTAATTTGTATTGTGAACTGCAGTTGTGAGCTGGAAATAGAACTGTTTTAGGGCACCTATACTGACTTGTAATAATAATAATAATTGCCCCCTTGGCGCTACGTCACGTTGTGCTAGCGACCGGGGGCCCATTTATTGAGTGCGCAAGTCACCCTCTGCCATTTCAAGCCTTGTTAATTGTCAGACAGGGGCCGGTAGTTCTTACATAGTTTACGATTACCAGTCCACTAAACCACCCAAACCCATAGCGTTTCATCTTTTGTTTCCATAGTCTGCAATAGACCTGCACCAACCGAGGATTGTCCTTGGATACTTTCATAGTACATACAGGGATAATCGTCGTTTGGTGCCCCATTCCATTTGAAATGTCTAATGGGGCCTCTGCGAGTTGGTTTCGGCTCCTCATACGCCTACCAAAGGACCGGGACCTTAGAGTCCCGAGATTGTCAACATATAATAATAATTATTCTTTATCAGAAAACTAAGGCCCATAGATAAAATAAACAAATTAAACATACAAAAAAATAAACTAATCCATATTAGTCTTCGTCATATTAGTATTGGTAATATTAATCGATGACTTTGTTAAGTACATATACATAACTTTGGAACGAACTAAAAGGTTTTATTATTACTTATAAAAATTCTGAATGACAATGAAACAAAAGTAGGTATAATAAAAAAAAACTTATTTAATACGGTAGTGGAACTAAATACGGTGAAATCAATGAATTTTTCGTCATACTGCGTAAGTATATATAAAAGGTAAACTAAATTATCTAGATATAACACATTAAATTATATAAAAATAAAATGTACCACCCAACGTAAATAACATTATTTAATAAAAATAGTCGTCGAAGTAAACAAAAGAATTTCGTCGGTCTACGGATTTCGTAGCACGCGTAGACTTTGCTACGGTTCGTAGCCGTAACGCTACGAAAAACATGACTTTCGCGGAATTCTGAAAACTAGTTCGTGAAATTACAAATACTTGCCGACATTACATTTACGTCCTCAAGGCATTTTATGAAGATTGTATGGTGAATAGAATGGTATTTTCAATAGTTTTTATTGTTCGGCATTATTTTTTTTTGTTGTTTTTTTTTTCTTTACTTAAACAGATATTATGGTTACTTAGGTATGGTTAAGTGGTTATTTAACCTGCGCTGTCCTGCTGCTGGGCCTAAGTCACATATTTTTTTCCTGCTCTCTTTATCCAGCGATCTCCCAATATGTCAAAAACGTAATTCCCTGCCGGAGTCTGTGTTTCCTGATATCAAAAACCTGGGGTTCTTTAAGTCAAGAGTGAATAGGTTACTTCTACGCAAGCGTGCTCCATCGTCGAATACATCATCGCTTTCCATCAGGTGAGATTGTAGTCAAACGCGAGCCTATCACACTAATATTATAAAGGCGAAAGTTTGTGAGTGTATGTGTGTGTTTGTTTGTTACTTCTTCAAGCGCAAGCCGCGGACGATAGCAAAATATAAAAAAAAACGAGTTTAAATCGCCATGCCAGCGTTTGTCTTTGTATTTGTGTTGTGTGTGAGGACTTCTGTAGATTGTATTATTTTTTGATATTTCGTTATAATTTATTGAAATTCACGGGAACAAAATGACCTTGAATCAAGATTTTAGGCGATTAGGATGACTATTGTGTAGCCCTTAAGGTTTCGTTTCTGGTGACCATATATACCGATAGGCGCACGTAACAAGAATAGAAATAATAAAATGAAGTTAATATCGGAAACTAATGAAACATATCATATCAGTCAAGCACTTACAATCCGGTAGCCGGCGAGGGTCAATGTTTCTTCAGCCATTCTTTGTCACTTTATTTTGAGCACATTCAGTTCTCCCATATCGATACTGAGAGTATCAAGCACAATAAGGGACCCATTGTGCTAAAATGTGCCTTCCGATAAATAAAAAAATCAAAATTGCCAAAATGGATTACTTTCAGTATCGATATGTATATACACGTTGAAATTTTAATGGGTGTTTTCCCGCGGCAGAACGATTAGCCATCAGTAGTACTATCGAAACATAAAGTTAAACTTAAAAAAGTAAAAATTATTTTGTTTTCAAATAATTAAAAAAAATATTCATTAATTCGAAAGCGTGAGAAGCAATAGTAACTCAGTAGACGTGACGCGTGAGTGTGAAACACACGCAAGCGCCGCCGTTTGCTCTTTTCACTTTGTCGAAAAACGATTCATAATTGTTCAGGGCAAAATAACCTCTGGCGCGTAGGAATACGGCATTAACTGGCCTGCAAGCACGCGCGAGTGAGGCCCCGCGCATCGCGTGCGGCATCCTTTTATGTTAACTTATTCGGTATTGTGTTTAATTTAAATCAGGAGTACCTATCAGCTGGTTTATACGCGAAGGGCAACGACCGCGGCCGCTTTTCGCGAAACTATCGCAATGTATAACTATTGGTTCTTCTAAGACGCTTTCGAGTTTTGTTTATCATAATTATTATTTTTTCTTGATTTTATTTGATTGATTGATTTTATATTTATTATTTTTCATAAATCGATTGTATTTTTTTTTTAAGGATGGGAAATCATCGAATGACTTTTTCCTTTTTGGATGGGGCGGAAGGGCGTGTCAGACTCTTACTGACTAAAACCCATCCGTGTTCCTTTTAAAGACATTTGCGTTCCAGGGCCGCGGTGACTCTTTCGAACAAATTTCGCAAAAAATCGATTGTATTACCAACAAACTCATTTCGCTGCGAGAAAACAACCATTAAAATTTCAACTTGTAGGATTTTAACATGATAACCATAACTTTGTAATTAATTTATTGATTGAAAGAGTGTCCGTGGAGGTTTATGCACGCTTTTCTTATTTGCGATCTGCGCTTTGGAAATAGTAGCTACATCTTTTTCGCCTTGGTAATTCAAAATTGACTGTAAGAGAGTTTTAAGGGTATCCAATAAATGCAGTTAATCTGTCTCCAGGGTCGAATTGCTAGTAAATTTGGAAATCAAACTCTAGAGATGTTATGTTTTGGTTTATCGTCATCATTAAGTACATATCGATACCCACAATCACTGCAGATCTTACTAGCTAGCTTATTTATTTCATAGATTCACTGCGCCGATATACGTCAGTTACTGCCCCTTTTACATTGCTTTTCTGGTCCGTCCTTTTTTGTATTTCAGCAAATATTCTCCATCTTTCATTCTCAAATTAGGTAGACTCAGAATCAGCAGTTTATGAATCTCAGAAATAAAGAAGTCCCTTAAAAACCCCTTCACCACTTCCTAGTGTTTTACCTGGGAAGGAGAGGCAAATAAAGTTTTCAGCAAGGCATCTGGGATTTATAATGTGAAGTTGGAACAAAAATTCGAGGTATCTATGTATGACCTCATGGCTAAATAATAACAGCCGCATTGTTGGATCCTCAAGGTTAAGCAACGCTTGCTGAGGTTATCCCATAGATGGATGACCACCCATAACATTACATAACAAGACTTCCGCGCATCGTAGAGCATTATCAAAGCAAAGCGTTATCCCGTTCGTTGGTCCCGGTTTTCATTTGTAATTTATTTGGCAGCTATTACGGATAGTAAGGAGCCAGAAAATCTGGTTCGTCAGTCGGGCAAGGGGTATCATGTTATCTAATTACTGGGTCCTATCATTTCCCGTGGGTGTCGTAAGAGGCGACTAAGGGACTCAGTAGAGAATGGGCAGCAGCATTTTCTGTACATTGTAACAGCTACACTGCGATCGCCAACCCGCCTGCCAAGCATGGCGATTATGGCGAACCCACCCCAACTGATAAGCACAACAAAAAATAGCCCCTAGTGCCCGGCAGCCCGTCTAACCTTGACTGCAGTGAGGGTCGCGGGTAGCCGATAGGTGCGAGACGCACAGGACCGGTTGTTGTGGCGACACTTGGGGGATGCCTATGTCCAGCAGTGGACGTCTTTCAGCTGATATGATGATGATGATGAACTGGGTCGTGGCGTAGAGGACAAATAGGCAATCGCTCCATGTAAAATAATGGTTCACAGACCCCCGGTGAGACTGGAGGTCGACCGCAACATAATTGGAAAAAGGCTAGGCAGACTGACTTTATATAGGTAATATAATTCATTTCCAAAGTGTGGACTGGACAGCCAGACAGTTCGACAAGCTGTCACTCTCAAGATCGATGTTCCCATAATATTTGTGCCAAAGTATATGAACAACTAGAGCATTGGCAGTGATTGTAACTCTGCTACTAAAACAGGATCTTATCGATATAAGGTACCTTTGCCATCATTTATATTTGTTAGTTACTTCATGTTCAATAGAGTGTATTCTGGTTTTCTAGATTATTTAGTTCAGGAAATACCTGGCCTGCAACATTGTTCCCGCCAAGCCAAAGAAAGCGGGGCATTGCCTACGTATTCTCGAAGCGATTCGTCGTATTTTTAACCCGTAAGTTTCGCACTGGATAACACTAGAGAGCCATTCTCAGAATAAGATGTAGACCAATTTCAAGTTTAATTTTTCCCATCGCATACGCTAAGCTATACTTTTTACCAAGACATTGGGTTTTTAGTGTGTAGGCGTTTTAGTTACGGGGCTTGGCTCGACTAGAGATCTGATAACTTTTTATCAGCGGATGCGGAGTTTTGGCAACCAATTTATATGAAATGTATGCGTTGGGATTATCTTGTTACTTTAGAATATTGATTGTGTTCAACTGCTGGCAAGGGCATCCTTTTTCTCCTTCCAAACTCTATATCGTAAGCAATCTCTGGCCAAGGTTGCTCTGGGAACATGATAAACTTGTTCAAATCGAGCTGTAAAATCGTACACAAGTTTGAACAAGAAAATCTCTGAAAGTTCTAAATCCCAATACAGAAATTCTGTCTGAAAACACTATCGCTGCGTGTCGGATACCTACTTTACACGGTTTTGTGGTTAAGCCGTTGCCGTAAACGGAATGACAAATATGAATATCGTGAAGAAAATTTTGATTAGAATGCTGGTCATGAGAAAAGAAGCAACATTACGATGGTGATTATGAAAATGATGATTTGGTCCAAAGAGAAGACTTATGAGATGACAACTTATATGAATAAAAAAAAATTGCTATACCGTTCTCAAAAGTCGAACTTTCTTCAAGAAAAACTATCTCTTGATAAACCAAGAGTGGAAGCAAACAGATCCGCAGGTTCATTCTGTAAACAGTCGAAGTGAAGGCTTGGTTGAAGTGATCACCAGGTGAACTGTCAGTCTATAAAACCAAGATGTCACGCGATCACGAAGTGAGCTGCGATGTGTTTACCGGTCGATTCTGTAAACATGTCGAAGTGAAGGCTTGGGTGAAGAGATCACGAGGCGAGCTGTCAATCCATATAATCAAGATGGAATTACAGGTCACTTCGTGGTCACGTGACATCTTGATTATATGGATTGACAGCTCACCCCGTGATCACTTCATCCAAGCCTTCACTTCGACAAGTTTACAGAATCGACATTGACCGGCAGGTTGGGTGATTTGAGTGACCAACTTTACTTGACGCTGAGTTCTGTCTGTACTTAACGCTGCAATGATTTAAAATACCTATTTCTTTTTGTTAATTAACTTTAAAAAACTTTTGTTTTCTGTTAGTTATTTCATTCGTAGGCTTATTATATTTTGCGATATACAACAGACGATGTGTTACATAGCTATGGTGAACAAGATACGAATTCTATCTTGTTTGGTAGACAGAGGTTAGCCCCTTCCGTTTCATCTTGTGCCAGACAACTCACAATAAGTACCTTGCCAAATGCCTGTTAATGAAACATGTTCTAATTATAGAGATCATGCAGAATTAAAAAGACTTAAATAGAGATCATAATCGGTTCCAGTTTCAACGAAGAACGAACTAAGCGCTTCTCCTTCATATTTATTATTAGCACAGCCAAAGTGTGCAACATTCTGCCAGCGTCAGTTTTCCCTACCACCTAAAACCTTCAAAGATAGTGTGGTGTCAACAGGCAGCGTCTGGTCTCGCTCATTCTATCGTACTCGTAGTCCTTATCCATCGCTTTCCCTCAGGCAAGAGCGAGTCAAGAGGTAGACTACATTGTGAGCAAAGCACATTGCGATAAATTTATGAGCAAAATACCTCTCGTCTTAGGCGTAACATTAACAGAGTTTCCAGCACGGCCGGTTCAGATAACAACAATTTAGTCTACCACCTTTTGGAATAGCATTGGCAGTGGTCAGTTCCCGGTCGACCACCCCCAAAACTTATGACGCCAAGCAAAGTAAAAGCATAGACATATCTCATCATAAGAGCAATAAGTCATCTCCCGGGATCTTTGGAACTGTACGCTTAATATTCGTCTCCCTCCTAGACCGTATGTCGTAAATATTTTCTTTGGGTATTTTGATCGGTGTTCGTGGATTTGAGGTCCTTTCAGATCCTTTTCAACCGTCGACAGCCAGGTGGTTGGTAGCCGGGAAAGGCTACCAAGGCTATTTCTCGTCGTTGACAAGTTCAGGAGAAGCTTCCCCATGTGGTCATGTGGACGTCACATACCACCGTAGCTTTGTCTTGGCCGTGCCGCCCCGATTCCACACTGTTGCAAATTATACTTATACAAAAACTTGCCTTGTTCGTCGCTCTTTCTATTAGAGAAAATCGTATCAAAATCCGTTGCGTGGTTTCGAAGAATTAAGCGAATAAACAGACACAGGCCGACACCGACTTTGTTTTATACTATTTAGAGAAAATAATGTAGGTTGTGAAACTCGTGATTTTGATAGACGATGCTCGGAACACGTGTAAATATAGTTGGCCAGTTCCCGATAAGCATGTGACACAAACGAATGCAATGCCCTTTAAGACGTGACGTAGGGAGTTCAGAGAAAATAACGTGACACAGACCTACTTAGGTACATAGGCAATTAGAACGGTCCAGGTGACCAGGAAGAAATGATTGATTACTTTACCGTCACGCGTCGGAGTGGAGAACAAAAAGGCTATTTCGAATTGCTTTAATTGGTTTGCTGAAGGCGCTGGTATCTAACTATGCTGTATAAAATGATAAGAGAAGTAATTACCATACCTATATACATAGTTAGCAGCCAGCCATAGTTAGCCAGCTATAGTTAGGATACCATAGTAGATAAGGCTTTGATGTATTTTTTTTCGTCCGGTTCTTCACAATCGCCTATATGGCAGGATTTCAACCCTGAAATTATTAACTTACATTATTTAATTATCAAAAAATATCGTTATACTAAAATCGAACGAGGGATCAAGGAGTGCAAGTCCGGTTAAGCAGTCGACAACCTCAGGTTGAACTACGAGATGTCACTCAAAAAAAAAAAGGATCAAGGAGTGAGCTGGTGAGATTCATGACTAAGTTTCATGTTTAGACTCATCTAAAAGCATTATGACAATTTGTTTAGCTATGCTAAACCTGCAGACTGTTAAAGTGTCTTCTCTAAACTGCTAGGGAGAACTATTCAAAAATTAACTTTAACTCTTCAAAAGCCCGGTAATGTCAAGCGGTGCTACTCAGCACGAGGCCTTGGGTTGGATCACTGGGTCGGCCAAAATGTTATTGGGGTTTCTTATCTAGAATATCCAAGTGGTTAAGTAAGGTAAGTTATACACTTCACCTCTGTCTAAAGTTTCGGACAAAACAGGCCTGATGATCATTCATATTTGAGCTTTCACTTTTCCAGGTCATTTTCACCTCTGCTTCTATTAACAGCTTCTTCACAATTCCGTAAAAGCTTCCATTACACCTCACTGCCCAGAAAAGAATGACAGCTTTATATTCGTACTCGGAACTTTCCGCCAAAGAGAAAGGATGACGCGAACTTCCTTTCTGACGTCACAAATTCACAATTCCGACGAAAAGTTTACGTAACAAGTATCCACGTCAAACAAACCTACGAAACTATATCACGTTGATCTATTAAAAATTCTCTAGACTGTGACTGAATGAAATAATGCGAGAATCATATCAAAGCATGTATTGTAACCGAACAAGGTTCATATTTCCGTGACAAAAATTGATCATAATAATAGCATAGTGTTCCTGCCAGGTGTACTTGGCTTGTAACAATATTCTAATTTAACTATAGTCCGGCAGCCCTTGATCTTATTTGAGTTAGCTAATCGCGTGTCTAGTCTGTTTTTAGGTCGAAAACTGTCTTGTAGATAAATCGTCTTGTTGAATGAATTAGTATTTTTATAAGCCTGTTTATCCTACTGTCTGTAAGGCAAATGCCTCAATATCTCCTTCCAATTTTCTCTATCGACGGCTGCGAATTCTTACACAAGGCTCTCATTGGTCTATTCAGATATGAGCTTACACCAACAAAGACCAATGAGGGGCCAAGTTTCCAATTTATCACCCCAAAACAGATAAATTGTAGACCAGAGTGCTGATTGGTCGCCAGTTTATGTCAGTCTTTAATTTCTCGAACCGGCACGGAGATATTACAGACAATCAAATTTTGATACGTAAAAAGTATTCCAAATGTTCAGTTGACAATTTATCGAGAGTTTACCAATCTCTTAAGTTATTTTATAATTTTACGGAGTTTGCTATTTTCCGGTGACATATACAATAAATCCCATCCAAATTCAATAGTTTCCAACATATTTGTCTCTTATTAAGAAAAAATAGTTTACAATTTCACGTGATATTTTACAATCTTACGGCGTTTGCAATTTTCCGGTGACATATATATTGATAATAAGAATAAACCAAACCCTTTAGACAAAACCCAGCGGAATCATGTGTAGAGTAGTATCTATCTACCTACCTACATGTTAAGGCACTTCGACTTTCTTCGATGTAACTTGACAGATAACAGACAATCAATACGTCGTATTACTAAAAGGTCAATATTTACAAGGAATCAAGATTTATTTAATGACACTTCAAAATCTTGTTTGTTGACGTTGATACTTTGTTACTATTTCTGTAACATCATCCTTGGTTGAGGCTTCCTAGTTTTTCATCACAACAGCTTGGTATGAAATGGGGAGTAGGTACCTAGTACATAGTATAGCATGTACCGATATCTGCCCAGCCGTTTCCCAGCCAATGTTGGGGACGTCGTCAATTTCTAACCGGATGCAGATGAGTACCAGCATTTTACATAGAGCAATAGTCTGAAAATCCAGTAACTGGGTAACACGATACCTCTTGGCAAGATTGGTGTCAGATTTTCTGGCTTCTGACTAACTGTACCGCCTGTCAAAGATCTATAAATGACAGCCGGAAGCAACGGCTTAACGTACTTTCCGAGGCACGGAGGAGTCTCGGTATGTAATGGATGGTCACCCATCCACAGACCGACCTCGCCAAATGTTGCTTAACCTCGAAGATTGAACCATGCGACTGTAGCTAGCTGAATTAGTTACAAACAACGCCGTCTCTTACATTATTTGTCAACGCTACGATCGTGATATTTGATGTTTTTCTTATGACGTCAGTACATTTTTTCTTACATTAGATTCTCACTGTCATTTTGCGTAGGAAGTTTAGCTTTGAACGAGAGCTCCGCAATGCGGAACACTGAACTTCCCAATCAATATGTTTGTACATAGTCAGACTTTTGTACTACAAAAATACACCGAAAGATAATACTGTGTTACCAGCGAGACAGATGACATATTTTCGGGCAGACTTAGATCGGGACTGTAACCAACAGTTTGTAAAGATGTAATGATGATCTGACCCTAAGGATGCTAAACGCCCTCCTGACTGCTTACCCTGAATGTGATGTGTTTGCTGATGAATGGAAGGAAATAATGCGTGCTTGGCTGGTGTTCTGTGAGAGACAATATGCGAGGGTTTCCACTGTTACATGTTAGTTTATGATGTATTTAATTTATTAAACCATTTACACAAATAATTATTAATAATTTTATCAACGAATTGTATATCTTTGAATTTAATTTTTGTATTGTATGTTATTTGAATGCTTATTTTATTTTAATTTTTATAATTCTATGTTAATTAATGTAATTGGATCTGTGCCGTTTTAATTAACTATAATAAATAATAATCACATCTCTGACTCATCACATCAATCAAATCATGATCTTCCCAAGAAAAAAACGCCGGAAAGAAGAAAAAAAGAGATCCTTTCCAAAAGCTGAAAATTCATATATCCTGCCGGTCGATTCTGTAAACATGTCGAAGTGAACGCTTGGGTGAAGTGATCACGAGGTGAGCTGTTAATCCATATAATCAAGATGGAATGACAGCTCACTTCGCGATCACGTGACATCTATAAATAAATAAACTATATTGGGGTCGGCTTCCAGTCAAACCGGATTCAGCTGAATACCAGTATTTTATATGGAGCGGCTGCCTACCAGACCTCCACAACCCATTAACTGGGTAACACGGTACTCCTTGGCAAGACTGGTGCCACATTATCTGGCTTCTGACTATCCGTAATGACTGCCAAAGATCTATAAATGACAGCCGGGACCAACGGCTTAACGTGCTTTCCGAGGCACGGAGGAGTCTCGGTATGTTAAGATGGTGACCCATTCACAGACCAACCTCGGCAATTGGTTTACATTCGGCTATGCTACCCAAAAAACTGACCAGAGACCACATTTACCAAGAAGGATCTCAAACTCTCATACATCTAGAAAATCTATTAATGTCAAATTGACTGTGCCATCGTTATAACTCAAAATATCAGTGTATCAGTTTAGCAAAGACTTGCAATGTTATTAAAATTATGGGAGGTGAGATAAACGACAGTTAAAAACATAGGTACGTTTTTAGGGTTCCGTATTTTACCGTGACCGTGGCTGGAGAAATGAAATAATAACAGCTGTCTCCTCTGTTTTGTGCGAATATTTTGTAATAGAATCGGTGCTATTTTTGTGACTCCTCTGAGGGTAAGTAAAGCGTCGTATAGGTATCTCACTAAAATACTTATTTATTCCTAGTAGCACATAAGACCACTTCTAACCGAAAAAGGAAAATAAAATGAAACACCCTCAGGAAACACAAAAAATGCTTACCCAAATAGATAGGTAGCCTATTCTCAGACCAAATAGTCTATCGTTGACTATTCTTGTCATAATCTAGGTACTGTAACCAACTTTGGTAATTGTAGACCACGGCAATATCGAATCTCTTCTTAAACAAAGACTTATATTATGTTTTATTCTAATATCTAAACTTTTATTTGAAACTAACCTTTTATCTGCGGCTTTCTTCGCATTAATATAGTTTTACGCAAAAAAAAAAGAAACGTATAACCGTCTCCACGGTTCCATCTATCATATCAAAATTCATCAAAATCAACTTGGCGATTTAGGCGGGAACGTAACAAACAAACAATCTCGATTTCACATTTTGGACATTTCGTTTCACGTGAACAACGAAAACAAAGTGAGATTCTCAAATTCGTGAGGGATATGTAACGTGCATGTATAATATTTTTTAATTATTTTAGGTTTAGTTGTCAAATTATGAGATTTTAAAGAATTAGTTAACTGATTGATGGAAAGGTTTCTTTGTTTATTTTTAATTGGAGTCATCTAAACTAGAGAAAAGTTACCAAATATGGAATAACCCAATAATAACATTGTTTAAGGCATAAAATCACAAAACGGAGAAAACAAATAAAATATAGATTACATATATATCCCTTTATGGAATTAATTTCCAGTCTTAATATATCAAAAATGGTTTTAGATTGTTTATTATAGAAGAAGTTTATTATTACCACAATGCAGAAAAGTTTACTCACCATATTTACAATTTTTATTTAAATTTCATTTACATGATTCGTTCTCTATAAGTAAAAATAAAATGAAAATCTTGTATTTCAGACAAAATTGGCTAATTTCTTGCTATACACAACTTGAGAACTACCTACTATTAATACAAACTTATATATAACTACAGGTTACAGGTTAGGTTCTATTTATTATAATAACACACTCCACAGTGATATGTAGGCATATCCAGTGTCCCACTATGGGATTCTCCCATCCGTACGCTATCGTTTTGACCTATGTACGAACATGTATCTAAGATTGTGGGTTGTCGACTAACGTGCAGTTCTGTGTAATGAAGTTTTTGTGTAGTGAATAAATTCCTACACTATCTCGCTATCTCAATCAGTGTGCGCCCTGACGGGTCGCGTCTCAAGATGAGCTGACTTTTAATTCAAGAGAAATAATACTTTTTTTATTTTTCTTTATCTTTTTCAGAGCGGCTAGCCCGATAATGAAACGCAATGACTCATCCAAAAGCTTCACAAGATACACGCAGCGACGCGTGAGTGGACAAGGAGCGTCCTTTGCCCTCGCAGGGTGGCGGCAAAACTCCTTGACTATAAACTCAATAGCACAGAACTCTGCTTTTCTTGCTGAGAAATTCGCAAACGCGGAAGCGTAAGTATTTCTTCTGGTTACTAAAGGACACGGCATCACCTTCATTCTGTTATGACTATCCTAATGTATACGGGTAGTGTCTTCTTCCGCACACCCTATCGCATCTTCACTATTACTATAAATGCTAAGGTAACTCTGTCTGACTGACTGTCTGTTTGTTACTTCATCACGCCTTAACGGCTGAACGGATTAAGATGAAACTTGGCAAACGGGTAGAACATATCTTGGGATATACGCTTAACCCTCGGAGTATGTTCTTTGGAATAATTTTCGTCTTTCACGTAGTCCTCACGCCAGCCCCAGAAGCAAGTCTTTTATCATTAAAGTGATAAGTTTGTACCCTTTATCACCCACAAAAACGTTTCATACTAAGTTTATTAGAGTACTAGTAATACTTGAAATATACTTTTAGAGAAAAAGAAGAAAAATTGCGAGCTGCACCAGTATCTTGGCTACAATTAGTAAGTATATATGTTGATAGGATGAAAAAGGCTATTAACAAATGATATTTACAAGGACGGGAGAGGTAACGCACTAAAAGGACTTTCACGGATCAAATAATGGTGATGTTCTTCAGAAAGGCCAGGTACCTACTCACAACCGGCGTGTGTATGACCAGAGGTACAAATGTAAACGAAGCAAAGAAAGCTGGTTTCATTCTATAGTTTCTGCCTACCCCCTTGGGAAAAAGGCAAGGTATGTAAAGAAGTTTTCTCCGAAAGATTCAATTTCGTGCAAATTACAAAAGTGTATATTATATCTGCCAACATCAAGCGTTTAATAAAAAAAAATACAACACTTCCAAATAAAAAAACACTACAAACATACGAAAAGACTTTAATTTTGGAAGTCGGTTGTATTTTTTTGTAAAAAAAAGTTTTTATTGTTCACGTTTAGTGCTACCCCCCAAAAATTCCATACAGTCCATAACTATTTAATTGTCTATCTCCGAAGTTAGTTAGTCAGATATTCACGAAATTTAAATAGAACCATTTCGGAATAAACCTATTTAGAACAATGTTTTGCAAATCCATCCATATATGACGGAGTTATAATCAACATACATAAAAAATTATAAATGTAAACACCCGAATTGATTACCTCCTCCTTTTTTGAAGTCGCTTAAAAAGTAATAAATAAAACCAGTATTACTAAAGCGGTTGCTGCGGTGCAGTCCGATGGCACGGACTGCACCGCAGCAACCGCACGTAGTCTATACGTGTGTCCGGGCATGGACTAGCGATATTCTAAATACTTAAATATAAACTATTTTAAAGTACAATTACACTCTAGGCTTGGGTCCAATACACTTCCCCGCTATGTGGCAACCATTTTGTTTTTTTTTGTTGAAATATGCTCTATGCGAGTACAAAAAAAAATCATAAATCTCGAAGTTTTAGTCATACTGAGATAAAAATAGGCTTATTCGAAAGGTAATAATATTGTCGACCATCTGCAATACAAAGCAATGTGTTCACAATTCCATAACTTTTGAAAAAAAAATGTGAAAGTCGAAAAAAAAAACAAAAATTATGCAATTCAACCAATAACTGTTAATTACTACAAAAACATACCCGACATTTCTTTTATTTTTTTTACTAGATCGACAGATTGTGAGCTAAGCTACAATACAACATAAAATTCACAACTGTATGTCTAATACTTTAAGAGTTATTGTTGTTTGTGTGCAGTTCGGTCGCGGTGGTGTAGTAGCGTGGCCGCCTCGGTCACCCGATTTGACACCCTTAGATTATTTTTTGTGGGGTCATATGAAGCAAAAAGTATACGCTACAGTTCCGAACACCAGGGAAGAACTCGTCGCAAGAATTATGGCAGTCGCCGAAGAAATTAGATCCGATTTGGATTTAATTAGGCGCTCATCAGCCCAGGTGGCACAGAGAGCCGTAGTGTGTCTACAAGCTGGAGGTGGCCACTTTGAGCAACTGCTTTAGATATTTTAATCATAGTTTAATATTGAAAAAAACTTTAAATATAATTCAATATGAATGTTATGTGTTTTTAATGATTTCCTGTTTAGGGTTCCGACAAAGGCCTTTTGCGCTTGCGCATACACTATGTTCAAACAACAATAACTCTTAAAATATTAGACATACAGTTGTGAATTTTATGTTGTATTGTAGCTTAGCTCAAAATCTGTCGATCTAGTAAAAAAAATAAAAAAAATGTCGGGTATGTTTTTGTAGTAATTAACAGTTATTGGTTGAATTGCATAATTTTTGTTTTTTTTTTCGACTCACATTTTTTTTTCAAAAGTTATGGAATTGTGAACACATTGCTTTGTATTGCAGATGGTTGACAATATTATTACCTTTCGAATAAGCCTATTTTTATCTCAGTATGACTAAAACTTCGAGATTTATGATTGTTTTTGTACTCGCATAGAGCATATTTCAACAAAAAAAAAACAAAATGGTTGCCACATAGCGGGGAAGTGTATTGGACCCAAGCCTAGAGTGTAATTGTACTTTAAAATAGTTTATATTTAAGTATTTAGAATATAGCTAGTTCATGCCCGGACACACTGTATAAATAACAGCATGCAGTTGTACGTTCGATTTCGTACAGTCGTGATATCAACTTCACGCGGTCGGCTCCAATCGTGTAGTGTCGACGCACGCTGGCCAACGCTATCTACATATAGTTACTGTGCAGTTAGTCAAGAAACAGAACGCGCGTCGGTCCCGTCGAAAGTATAGTGAATTCTATTCCGAGTACATAGAGTCGTTAAAGAACGTTTGGCTGCCATCAGACGGGCTGCACCGCAGCAATCACATGCAAAATACAACTGCATGCAGTTGAATATATCAACTACGTGCGGTTGGTGCGGTGCAGTCCGTCTGATGGCAGCCTAAGAAGTCGTAGTAGTATTTGTTTCATGTATCGATTTACTCTGGGACTGATTACGCTTATCCTAGGGACTGATGCAGTTGCTTATAGATACACAGCTCGTCTGAGAAGTTTTATAAGAACGAATACTACACAATTGCTCGAACAAAATACCAACTAATATGTTTTCATTCCGCAGTACAGGTACGCCAAAGCGAGTGAGATACTATGCCTGCTTATAGCAATTTTCTTTTCCTGCATCAATGGCTTGTTCGTTCCTCTGGGTGTCATCATCTATGGCGAGTTCACATCACTACTCATCGACCGCACGATTATGACCGGAACTTCAACCGACACTCTCACAATATCGTTATTCGGCGGAGGAAAAATACTGTAAGTTGTCTAATGATTTGTTTGGTTCAATCGTCATCACGTTAACGTACACTGACGTTTAAGGTAAATAAAAACACTCCCCTTAAACTAATACATCTGTCCCACTCGCGAAAACGCAGTTTTCTAAGACAGTTCTTTGATAATTGTTTACTAGAGCTAATAAGTATTTTATTAACAAATGAAAAAATACAAATCAACACAATGTCAAGAAATCAACAATTCAACATCCTCTTAGTCCTTTCACTTACTGGGCTGTGATCGGAATCAATCCCACAATTTCCAGCGGAACAACAGTAATCTTGAAACATGGAGTGTCTAACAATGAATATTTAGTTACTACGGATACCTGATGGAAAGCGATCATGTGGTTGATCACTTGATTGGGCACGCTTGCCAGAAGTAATCCATTCTACTATTTCTACTACCAAACAACGACTACTATTACAGCTAGTATTTCCCTACCTTCTTTCAAAAATCTCAAAAGGATCAAATCCGGGCAACCATTGATCCTGATCTATGCTTTAGTCCACCTTCAGCTGCTTCAGCACCTTTATATTTATGAAAAAGTTTTGCCTTGTTACAGTACAAACGCATCGAAATCAGAGAACAGGGATGCGTTGATTCAAGACTCTGCAGCATTCGGCATCGGCTGCTTGGTGTTCTCGATCGGCCAGTTCGTTGTTGCTGCCATCAGTGTTGATATCTTCAATTATATGGCACTAAGACAGGTATTCAGGAAGCCCTTCTATCGAATTTAGCCATTAAAAAACGGGTAAAAATGCATAAGCTGCCTTAGACATGCCTTCAGGTTTAAAAGCTTTTGATTGAGATGAATTAAATAGAAACAAAACATAACACAGCAGTCATAAGTTATAAATATGTCTGTATAGTTATCTACTTGAACCCAATTTTTAGGATACCTATGTACGTATCTGTATTATAACAATATTCCCAATACTCCCAGGTCAACAGGCTCAAAAGGTTGTTTCTGCGATCTGTACTTCGTCAAGACATGACGTGGTACGACTTGAACACCACCATGAACTTCGCAACCAAAGTGTCCGAGTAAGTGTTTTAACCTACTGTATTTTGCACATTCCTTATTTTTCAATCAAAAAGTCTACCTCCTCTTGACTCGTCTCATCTTCGCTCACTCATTAGTGGTATAAAACTTCCCGTTACGATGTTTTTTAGTTCCTAGGTTTTGGTGCCTATGCACCACTTCCGTGTAAATCGTGTGACTTCTTCGTTTCCGTCGAAATCAAGGTGTTCATACACCTTTCTCTACCTCTTTGGAAAATATATAATAATGTTTTGTGTGTAATTAACTTGTCCAAATTCCTATTTCTGTTAGCGACGTCGAGAAGTTTCGCGAAGGGATCGCGGAGAAGGTGCCTATCTTCATTTACTTGGTGATGTCGTTCGTGACCTCAGTGATCATCTCCTTCATTTATGGCTGGGAGCTCACTCTTGTGCTCCTGTCGTGTACTCCGGTGGTTATAGCCACCACGGCTGTCGTTTCTAAGGTTGGTCAAATCTCTATTAATGATAATAATCATTTATTTCGAGTAACAGTACTTATAATGCTAGTAACAATTTCATCCCGTGCCACTGTTTACAACTGATTTAATGAGTTTAAACGTGGTCGAAGCAAACTCACTGATGATTCGCGAGAAGGACGTCCTTGTACGGCGATTGCTGGAGATAATGTGAGTGCTATGCGGCTAATGATAGAAGCTGATAGAAGGATGAAATATCAACAGATTCGGGCAGCTTTAGGCATTGGAATGAGTCAAGTACAAAAAATCTTACATAAAAATTCAGGTTTCAATTCATCAAAAAGCTTTGTACTAGATATAATTATGAGGTATTATCATAATTGTCAAATTATGAGGTATCCATCTAGTACAAATCTCGGAAGATCAAAAACGCCGTCGTTTGGATTGATGAGCGGCACATGCTTGAAAAATATGACGGAGGTGACTCGAATGCTGTATATGACATCGCCACAGATGTTGAATGCTGGATATATTGTATTGAACCCGAAACCAAAAGACAATCTGAGCAAGGGATGTTATCATTCGAAGATTTGCCGACAAAAGTAAAAAAGGGCTGAATTCAAGGCCTCATTCTTTAGACGGAAGGGTCATTTCGCAAAATGGTTCTAGAAGATTTTTATCTTTGGACTGCAGATTGGTTTGTCAGTCATTGTTTACCACTTGTCTTGGAAAATGTTAGACAGCAGCGCCCAAGAAGCTGGATCTTCCTCCACCACGACGACACTCCACCTTGTGACTTTTATTTATTTCCAAAAACAAAAGGATTCTTTAACGGCCGGTTTCGATAACCTATCTATCTTTTACCAACTTTCAAATTAGCTACCAACAGCATACTAACAGTAGCTGAAACGTCAAAGGTATTATATATAAAGGTATGATACGTTATTAAGACCGGCCGTAAGAAGAGTGAGTCATAAGAAGAGAAGAAAGAAACGGAGACTATTTCGAAAAGAAATAAAATATTAACAGGATTCTACATCATTCCGTTTTTATTTTTTAAAACTTTCAGTGTGTCCCACGTATGTTGCACTTGTGAGGTGATAAATCGTTTGTTCCAGGTGCAATCTTCGTTGACATCTCAAGAATTAAGAGCGTACAGCATAGCAGGCGTTGTCGCAGAAGAGGTGCTCTCTGCAATTAGGACAGTCGTTGCCTTTGGTGGACAACAGAAAGAAATAGACAGGTAATTCAGAACTTTTTAGTGGCAACGACAAGAATCATTTTGAGAAACGATAAGAAGTAACAACTGCTGCAGATATTTCGGGTCGTATCGTAGATACAAGAAAATTATTCCTGGAAACACTTGGGGAAGACCTTTGCCAAGCAGTAGGGGCGTATGGGATTAAAAAGAAAATATAAGATAAACAGAGGCTTTGAGCATCGACGATTGACGACGGCATCGACGCCTCATCATATATTGGTGAATCTTAGCGTTCAGTTGCCGATCGCTGATATTAAAAGTATCTTGTTTAAAGCACTTAATTTCATCTTCCAGATATGCACGTCGTTTGGCACCAGCTAATAAGATGGGCAGTAAGAAAGGTATTTTCGCAGGGATAGGCAGCGGGGTGATGTGGTTTATAATCTATGCTACATATGCGCTCGCCTTCTGGTACGGCGTCGGTCTCATCATCATGAGCAGACACGAAGAGAAACCTCTGTATACGCCAGCTGTACTCATGATTGTAAGACTCTTTCCTTGAGATTTTTTCCTTTTTTTATTGCCCTCAAATAAATCAGTCCTAGTTTGCCTGAGCTGCAGGTATAGCATATTCATCACGTATGTACTTATTTATTTTATTATTCATTTACACAGAAAAGTAATAACAGATAACAATATATACTAATGTATATGACTGCTTATCTCTGACGAAATTTCTTCTAACAGATGTACGAAAGGAGAAATGAAAAACATTTTAACAAAAAAATTTAACTGCCGAAAAAACTGAAAGCAAAAATTATAAACCTTTTTTATTTAACCTAAAATCACTAAGTTACCTCAATATTTTCACAACTTTGTTATTTCTATAAATTTAATTTATAAATTTAGGGTAGGAATTTTTTTTCCAAATTTATATGGGACCAACTTTGGGGTATACCTTTAAAAAAAAAAGAATTATCAAAATCGGACTACTCTGTAAAAAGTTATGCATGGTCATACATTTAAAAAAATATATACGCGTCGACTGGAAAACCTCCTCCGTTTTTTCGTCGGTTAAAAAGAAGTGTAGACAATAGTGTGTGACAAGGGACCTTCATCCACGAACCTTTATTTTTTTTAATAAACCTGTTTTTAGGTATTCTTCAGTGTGCTACAAGGAGCACAAAACGTGGGTCTGACAGCTCCTCACATGGAAGCCATATCGACCGCTCGAGCGTCAGCCGCATCTATTTACGCGGTCATTGACCGAAACCCAGAAATAGACGTTTTTTCCACTGAAGGCGAAAAACCAACACTCGATGGGGTCATCGAGTTTAAGGATGTACATTTTCACTACCCAGCACGAAATGACGTCGAGGTAAACCCTTACAGATCTTATAACGTCGTATTTGATTTGATTTAGATGTTGCTTACCAAATTTTTTAACTAAAAATATGTGAAATCTTAGGTGTTAAACGGGCTAAATCTGAAGATCAACGATAATGAGACGGTGGCGCTGGTAGGTTCCAGCGGCTGCGGCAAGTCGACCGTGCTGCAGCTCATACAGAGGATGTATGACCCTAACAGGGGGAATGTCCTGGCGTCCCAATTCGACTTGAGGAACCTGAACGTCAGACACTACAGAAACCACATTGCGGTTGTTGGACAAGAACCTGTTCTCTTTGCTGGGACCATCAGAGAAAATATTAGGTAAGGACATTACAATAGTTGAATATACAGGATGCGTTGATATACAGGATTCGTCGGCAATCTTTTTGTGGGAATGTTAACTGAAAAATAGCTACTTAATTGAAAGGTACCTTGTAACTTTTGACTTGAATTAGTGATCTTTTGGCGCTTTAATTAAATGGATGCTGTGAAAAAGAGAAGATGGCGGAACTCAAAAATTCCTTGTTGTTTGATGTATAGCATCTAGTACTACATAGTATATAAGAGATCAACTCTCTGATTTTCCCTCCAAATCTGCCGATAAAGATCATGTTAACTATTGATGACTTTCAAAAGCACCACATCTGATTGGGGAATCGTTGATGTTGAGGCTATGCCTAGCGTAGAGAGGATAAATGAAGCAGGCGCGGGCCAGGCGTATAGTGCACATTATATGTAGTATAACAATAAGACTAGGGGTAGGCGAAAAAAACGATGAATGGCTAGGAATGTCTACATAAAATATGGATATAAAAATACATGCATTTTCGTATCGTAGAATGAGTAACCCAGAAGCTAAGGACGCCGATATCATCGAAGCGGCGAAAGCGGGCCATTGCCATGACTTCATAAAAGCACTTCCGGATGTAAGTAACAGCCTAATATATTTAATGCGGCATTTTTTTCATTTCATTCATTCGCTGCTATGGCGGTGCCAAAAACATATCCGAGCATGCCCGACTGCTCGTGGCAGTCGGTGTGGCTCGGAGGAACATACGCGAGAACATGCCACCCGGAATTATATCTTGCACGCTACTTTTAACGCTATGTTAGGAGGTTTTTGAGTTTCTACGAGACTGCGCCGCAGAACCTCGCATCTCTACTGCGTCCGCCCAGTTAACGTGGTGGATTTTGCTCGAGCATATCCGTCTGCGCTGATCCTTAGCATCAATATTCCAATAGTTTCTAAACAGCTACCATGAGTGCAGCCTTAAGTAGAGCTATGGGCCCGAAGAGTATCTACATGAACTGAAACAAATTTTATAAACAGGGATACGACACCATGATGGGTGAGAGAGGCGCGCAACTATCCGGAGGGCAAAAGCAACGCATTGCTATAGCGAGAGCCTTGGTAAGGAAGCCTAAGATCCTGCTCCTTGATGAAGCCACTTCGGCTCTCGACTCTTCCAGCGAAGCCAAGGTACAGAGAGCTCTGGACGCGGCGGCGCATGGAAGGACCACCGTTATGGTGAGCCACAGGTACAAATGAAAGTAATGGGCCTACATTTCGAAATAATATCAATAAATGTTTTTTCAACTCACTCACTCGAAAACTGGCTCCAATCGCACCGCTTTTCGTTCACAATGCAGTATATTTTGAATGCACTGTGCTACTTTTTCTATAGCCACACTAGTGCGGAATAGTATTTATAATATAATAATATGACAGTTGGCGGCCAGCTCCCACAAAAATCAAATACGACGCATGAAAAAAAAATCCATTAAACATTTGATACAAAATATTGAATGATGAAATCTTATTTATTGTTTCTACGTGTGTTGAAAACGTCGTTTGGCACACGACAAGTATTTTCCACTTGCTAGTAATTGCAAACTAGTGTCCCTTGAATACAGTATCTGCAGTAGCAGTTACTTCTGCTGGGTGTCACAGACCTTTTTAATGCCCTAGAGTGGCAAAAAAGCAGGTGGCCCACTTGACGGTAAGTGGTCACCACTACCTATTAATAAGTTACTTATAAGACTTCTATAGAAATCAAAAACTTACAGGTTAGCAACGGTGCTGAATGCTGACCGCATAGTATTTATGGACAAAGGCCAAGTGGTTGAAGAAGGCACGTACTCGGAACTAATAGCTAAAAAGGGACGGTTTTACCATCTCCACAAGGAGAATCAAGTAGAGGCAGGTGATGTCAGTGATGTAACTACACCAGCAGTGGAAACAAAAGCAAAACGTAAGACTTCCTTCCTTACAATTCTTGACTAGCTATGTATCGCTGAACGCTTCTGGCAGTCTTTCCCAACTATGTTGGGCTCGGCTTCCAGTCTAACCGGATGCAGCTGTATACCAGTACATGGAGCGACTGTCTATCTGACCTTCCCATCCTAGTAACTGGGTAATATGATACTCCTTGGCAAGGCTGGTGTCAGATTTTCAGGCTTCTGACTACCCGTAACGGCTACCGGCTGTGTGTCGATGGCTGTTTACTATTTTGACATCAACGAGCATGGCAGTTGAGAGCATGTCATGCTCACAAAAATGTCTCGCTGATGGTTGCGCATGTGTTGGATCATTCGTTCAAAATGGTTGAGCTGAATGATGCCGATTCACGCGTCATTTTCGTGAACGGGCGTCGTCAGTTGAGATTGGTTATTTCAACTGCCACTGGCTTATTTAAATTTTAAATTGTTTTATACAGTTTATTTGTTTTCTTTACATTGTCCTCACATACAGAACAAGGATAATGTTACCAAGATTTTTATAATAAATAACATGATTTAAAACAGTGTCCGTGGAGTTTCTTGCACGTTATCTCCATAGAGGTCTACGCAAAGATTTTCAAATCGCGGGGCCAACGGCTTAACGTGCTTTTCAAGTTAACTCGGTATTTAATTGAAGATCAATCAATCGACTTCGGCAAGCTTAGCTTAACCTCGAAGTTCGACCCGTACGGCTATTCCACGAGCTCCTTTTAGTAAGTAAGTACTACTTATTATCTGGCATTTTCCTGATTACAGATAAGCTGAAGAAGGTAAAATCAGTAGACTCGGACAGTGCATCCACAATCTCAGCGTCATCGATTAGTTCTGGGAAAGAGAAAGCGGCCGCTGCTGAGGCAGAAGAGAAAGAGGTCGAATTCCAACCGACGACCTGGCAGATCTTGAAGCTGTGTGCGCCAGAGAAGTGGCTGATGGTGGCCGGTGTGGTGGCGGCTATTGCTGTCGGCTCCTCCTTCCCGACCTTTGCTATTCTCTTTGGGGAGACCTATGGGGTATGTACTTTTACTACGCTGTGACTATTGGCTGGGGGTCTACCTTTAAAAAATAGTTTTGTATCTCATTAAAACAACTCGTGATCGCCATCAGTCTTAAGATGAGCCCCGGAATTCCTCTGAGCATCATCTGCCTAGCAGGCTAACCGACTTCAGTTGAATACCAGTATGGGAGAATTCAAAACTACCACAACCACACCGCATCGCAGCGATAAAAAGCGATTCAGCAGTTTTGGTCATGCTGAACCGCCTTTGAAGCCTCGTGACGACGAAAAAGATAAACAAATCAAGTATCTTGTCTCGCTGTCATCATGTCGGATGAGGATTGTGGACTCGGCAATCACGACACCGATAGTCGTGGCTTAATAGCCACAATCCTCCACCAACCTCGAGGTTTCTGTCTTTGGCCCCCACGGACGGTAGCTTGGTAGTTCCCGATACCGGATTACCATTTTTAAATGTTTTTTTTTTGTTTTGATAAATATTCGAATCATTATGTATTGAAATGAATTAACGAAACTTATAACTTATTATTTTAGTACTTGGAAAATCCCGACGATGACTGGGTGCGAGGCCAGACTAATATCATCGCAGTGCTGTTCCTGGGCGTCGGAGTCTACACTGGTGTTTGCATCTTCTTCCAATTGTTTATATTCAACTTGACTGGAGTGCGATTGACGGCTAGACTTAGGTATTTTATATGCTCATTGAACTTTAGGAGTATTAAGAAGGTGCATGGAGTTTTTTGTCAGAAATTGTCTCATATATGAATGATTTATGCCGCAGAAATTACACTCTGCAATCCAAACTTTTTCCAAAACTCTATTTGGCTCATCATTACCAACCGTGTATTTTAATCAAATTATGTTTAAATACTTCTTTTTCATTCATAAAATAACTACCGTACTTAAAATATTGTAGGGTGGCAGCATTTGCAGCTATGTTGAATCAAGAGATTGGTTGGTTTGATCACCCAGACAATGGAGTCGGTTCTTTATCAGCCCGGCTGGCCTCCGATGCAGCTGCGGTGCAAGGGGTGAGTCATTATATGATTTATTTTGCACTTTTTACTAAACAAACATCAGCTCCACAGTTAGATCTTCGAGGTTAAGCAACACTTTTCGAGGTAGATGGGTGATCTTGCATTACATAGCAAGACTCCTCGATGCCTCGGAAAGCACGTTAAGCCGTTGGTCCCGGCTGTCACTTGTAGATCTTTGGCAGTCGTTACCGATATTCAGAAACCAGAAACTCGTCCACCAGTCTTACCGCGTTACCTGGGTTGTGGAGGTTAATCTGGTTACACTGGAAGCGAAATGTGGGTGACTGGATGTACTAATGCACAGCTGCCTATCCGTATGTGGGGACTCCTATTTCAGCGAGCGTGTTGTTCAGATTTCACCCTCTTTTCCTAATCTTCTTATTTCTGTACCCAGGCTACAGGTACTCGCATCGGTGCTCTCATGCAAGCGTCAGCCACCATCATGATCGGCATCACCCTATCGATGTACTTCACGTGGAAGATGACCCTGGTCTCCCTCATATCGGTGCCCATGGTCATCGGTGCAGTGGTACTCGAAGGCAGGATCCTGTCTGTCGGTCTATCCCTCGTCAGAGAAGCCTCCTACAGAGCCACTACAATTGCTACGGAAGCTATTACTAATATCAAAACTGTTTGCGCTTTTTGTAAGTATCATGAAGTAGTATCAGTATTACGAGTATTAAAAGACCAAATCATCCGGTTGGATTCACTGAAGCCTGACTTTAACAAAAAAAAATACGAACTGTATATGAAACTTACCGACCACGTTTTCAGTTTCACCCATTAGTTCGCGTTTCCGTCCACAAGCAATTAACTCGCATGTGAGATTAATTACATTGCGTGGCACCAGCGAGCGATTGGTCACATGATACCTCGGTAGCCAGCAATATTATGAAAGTTAGGTACATGTGAGCTGGTTGCAGGTGGAAATCTCGCACGATGCCCGCTAGGGCCAGTGCCTGCTAGAGTTGCGGATTTGTTCTAAAGAGCTACCGCGGCCCTGAAACGCAAAGGGCATTTGAAGGAAACTGGTGAGTTTAAGTCAGTAAGAGCCTGACACTCCCTCCCACCCAGAGGGAGGTGAGCCATTTGATGATTTCCCATACACAAAAACAAACGTATAAAAGACAAAACAAACGTACCTATGTACCTATAAAAGCTGCCATGATTCAAAATGGTCAAAACGTAATATGTCTACCGTTTCCTAGGTGGTGAGGAAGGAGTGATGACGCGCTACCACGACGCGTTCGTGGACGGTCGTATCCAGGCACGCAAGAGTCTCCGCTGGCGAGGCTGTGTGTTCGCTTTTGGACAGACGGCCCCAGTCGCTGGGTATGCGCTGTCTCTCTGGTACGGTGGTGTGTTGGTCGCCAATGGGGAGATACCCTACAAGAGCGTGATCAAGTGAGTCTAGTTCCTTATAAAGCGTTGCCTCATTCGCTTTATGTAAAAGTGTCGACAGCATTCTTTTTTTGAATGACCATCCGATAATATAGTATCTATCAGGTTTTACAAAAGCTTATTTTCTTCTTTTATTTAAATAGTATTTTTAATATTATTCCAGTCAACAAAGTTATGTAATTATATTTGAGTATGAATAATAATGAAAAGAAAATCAAAATTATTCGAGGCGGGGTGCAACAATTTTCGAGCTCGCCTTAGCATACAAATTCTAATGCTCTCATCAACCAGTAGGTACTAACAGGCAATAATCCATAATTATTGTCTTTAACAAGAGTGATGTGAAGATTCCTGATAAATATTCTGCGGCTCAAATGGAGAACCCCGAAAAATGGACGAAAGTTGCAACTCATAATTATTTCGGAGGGTTCATGTGGTGGTGACACCACATTATTCGCTCCGGATGTCACCCATGCTAGCTACGCATAGTAGCATGGCATCTAGGTACTACCTAGTAGGTACTAGGGCTTTCAATACCGGATTTTTTACCTACCTACCATACAAAAGCCAGAAAGTGGCTACAAACCTATACATCATAAATTTTTATGTGCTCTTTGTGCTCAGGGTATCGGAAGCGCTGATTTTCGGCGCGTGGATGATGGGGCAAGCCTTAGCGTTCGCGCCTAACTTCGGTGCCGCAGTGAGCGCGGCCGGTCGCGTCATGATGCTGCTGGCGCGCAAGCCCAAAGTTGTCGACGCTCTCAGGCCTAGCGTGCCCGAGAATTACGTATGTGCTTTTATTCAAAAGGATATAGGACCTTAGAGGCTCTAGACAAGTGACATTCTGTCAGGGGTAGCGTGATGAAGGCGATTGTCAAAATGTCAAAAATGTATGGGATTCATAGACGCTGTCGAAATGTCACTTGATTTTTATTTTGATATATCGACAATCACCATCGCTCATAGAATGGCTTTTTGTCAAGAGCCGTATACGCTTTTTAGGGTTCCGTGGTCAACAAGGAACCCTTATAGCTTCGTATGTCCGTCCGTTTGTCTGTCTGTCTGTCCGTCCGCGGTTTAGCTTAGAGACGCTCAGCGCTAGAAAGTTTAAATTTGGTATTTCTACCTAACCTTCAGGACTCAAATTTTCTCAGGCCTGAATAAGAAGGAGACTCTTCAATTCTAGGCTAAGCGCGCAAAGTGGAAAATCAACTGGGCGCTTTTATAGGCATTAATTTAGGTATTGCCTCATGTTAGTAAAAACAGGCATAACTCCCAGACAATGTCCAAACTGAATGACTACAAAGAAAAAGAAAAAAAGGCAGGAGTTTATGAAAAAAAATGGCAACAGGAGAATACATATCTACACGTTGATTTGCAGGTCGCCAAAGGCAAGATTGAGTACAAGCACGTTAGGTTCCGCTACCCAACTCGGCGTGAGGTGGAGGTGTTACAGGGTTTGTCGCTACTGATACCTTTCGGCAAGCGCGTCGCTCTCGTGGGGCCTAGTGGCTGCGGCAAGTCCACCCTTATACAACTACTGCAGCGGCTCTATGACCCTGATCAAGGCAATGTGGTAAGTCACCTGAGACCAAATCCGATTGGCTACAAGCCCATCATCTGCCTAGAATTTTCCCAACTATATTGGGGTCGGCTTCCAATCAAATCGTATTCAGCTAAATACGAGTACCTATCCATCTTTTTTGTAATTATTAAGTTGTAGGAACTGCAAGATGTAATTGATATGACTAGAAACCTTTATGTGGAGTCTTTATACAACTATTAGATAAACTTTTTTGAAATCGAAAAATAAGTCAGCTAAGTAATCCTTACGTTTCTCCAAATTGAGCAGAAGTTTGGAGAGTCATCACCAGAGGTCGGAATTAGGTAGAGTTATTTATGTACTTGCATCGAAATCTTGATATTAATATGGATCTTTCCGGGATTTCTAATAGACAATCCCGTGTGGCCAACAATATTACAAATAAAACAAAGATAATTTACATACAATTTTTTTATTTAATAAATCACGAGATTTTTCTACTCTATTAATCTCGGGGTTTGAGGCATATCCACTTTATTCTTTCGCTGTATGAAATCAATGTAAGTACATAAATAACTCTACCTAATTACGCCCTCTGGTTATCACTACCAACTAGCTCAGAACAAAACGCTCAGATATAGAAGGTGTCGTGCATACCTTTACCCAACTATCAAATTAGCTATCAACTGTAGCTGAAACGTCATGTTAGCCTTTCAAACATGACGTTTCAGCTACTGTTGGTAGCTTATTTCGGCCGTTAGTGAGATGTTTTCGTTACTTTGCTGGGTAAATTTTGAAGCTCAACCGCTCAAAATATTTGTCGTCCAAAGTGTAGCATAGAGGAGTTTGTGATGGTGTCTGGGTTTGTATTAGAACTATCTAGGATCTAAGGTAAAATCAAAAAATGACTTAAGAATCGTTAACGTGAATTTCTGGTAAAAATAAAGTTGTTAGATTTGTCTAACAACTTTACTGTGTCCCACACTGGGCGCCAATTGTTAGAAAGAAATATATTTTCAAACAAGCTACAAAAAAAACATTGCGCGTCTTAAACTTGATTGGGATTTCGAGATAACATTCAACAATTTGAAACAACAAACTCTATGTTTACAAGATTAAAGTTCATATTATTATTCCGTTTCAACCAATCCTTTTTGGGTTTTTCGTCACTCAACATTTTTGAGTCAGAAATCCACCTAGTATACACAGTCTTTAAAATTGATAGTTGAGTTAGTGGCGATGGATTCAAAACTATTTTCACTTTTTATCTTACAGTGTACTTTCACGGCATTGTGTTTATGTTCCGCAGCATCTGGACGACTACAATATAGTATCGGACATGAGGCTGTCCACTCTACGCCGGAACATTGGCCTGGTGTCTCAAGAGCCGGTGCTCTTCGATCGTACTATTGCCGAGAACATTGCGTATGGCGACAACTCACGGACGGTGACCATTGAAGAGATAGTCAACGCGGCCAAGCAAGCCAACGTTCACAGCTTTATCTCAACGTTGCCTAGCGTAAGTAATTTGTATAAATTTGAACGTGAAAATAGACATTATGGAGAAGATCCAACAGCCTAACTGCAAAACACAGTTTATTTAATAAGGTACCTGGGTCGAATATGGCTCGTATAGAATAGGTTGTTTTTTTTTTATAGTTTACAAGCCTAGAAGGTAAGTCACAGTATATGTCTCGAAAGAGTACCTACCTATCGAGCCGTCATATGATAGGAAAAATATAACAAAAATATTTAATACATTCAGTTATTTGATACCTAAAAATATGGGAAAAAGCCCATATTTCCGACCGGTTAGGTAAATATGCCCAAGGATGTATATATGTATGAAAAATTACTCATCTAAAATGAATGAATCGATATAAAATAGAAGAAAATATACTTTTTTACTCTACGTTTAATTGAGTCGGAGATCAATCACAATAACTCATAATTATCACAATCAACTTAAAATATTAAAACAAGGTCTTTGGGGGTTTTATACTTTAAACTTGGCACAATTGTAGAGTTGCGAACCGGTATTTACCTTCTTTACACCTTGCTTGATAGCAGCTAAAGCCAGTTTTACCTTCCGTCGAGTTACCTCAAATCCCCTTACAATTTTATCGCAGCATTTCTTAATTCAAAAACAAAAAAAAAGTTTAGAAAAAAACGTTACTTTACAAGCAGTTGGTGGCAGATTTTATGCAAATATGTCATGTATATATTATACACATGCATCTATATTTTGTGTGTATGTTTGTATGTATGTTCATATCATATGCATGTGGCATGCATTATGCATATTATTGAACATATTAATAGACTAAGATGCCTATATCCACTCGAAACGTTAGAGAGATAACGTTTCGAGTGGATATAGGCTATACTAGCTCACTAGCTGTAATAATTCATACGGTGAATACGGCCAAGCAATTGCCATATTTTCAGTCCTGGCATTTTGTTTTCTTCATTCACATATAAACTTGTCAGTAGTTTTAGAAACAAATAAAGAAATACTAAAATGCATTGACCCCATAGCATGGAAACGAACTCAGAAAAAAAAAACGAAAAATAACAAAAATACATATGTACCAAAACTTACTTGAATTTTTTAATGACAGTTTTCTTCTTCGACGAAATCTAGTTGCGCGAGAGGGGTGACTGGTGTGCCGTTCGGATACACGCCTCGGCCGCGATCTTTAACCGTCGCGTTCGGTTTTATGAAATGTTGCGTTTTAGAAATAATAATATGTGGCCATACTAATCGCTTGTCCGTATTCGACTCAGGTACCTTGCTTTATGTCCAGCACTGGACGTCATTCGGCTGAGTGAGATGAATGAATACTTTACGCGCACAAACGTACAGAGGCCGAATTTAATTCATGCGATATTTCATAGTAGGTATTCATTGCGCGTTTTAAGCTGTCGAGCAGAAGTATTTTTAAACATATGAAGCAATGGATCTAGAATTCCTTTAGACTGGTGAAAGAACATGCGTTTTTATGTGTTACGTAATAAAATTGGTATGCTAGTCTTTTTATGCTATTGAGAAGAAGATGTTAAGGTGTGTTCTTTTCTTCAGGCATACGAGACGCGCGTCGGCGCCCGCGCGTCCCATCTTTCCGGGGGTCAGAAGCAGCGCATCGCCATCGCTCGAGCTCTCGTGCGCAACCCGCGCGTCTTACTCCTCGACGAGGCCACGTCGGCCCTGGACACTCATAGCGAAAAGGTACAACATCCAAGCTTATTCTTCGAATAAAAAAACAAAAGTAGCTAGAGTGAGTAGAGAGCTCTTGTTTAGAAGAAAATCATCTGGTTAGAACGGATTTTTTTAGACGGGCTGATTTTAGAACGTTCTTAAAAAGTATGCATTTTTTGCGCTTATAGGTTCGTTAATAATTTAAACATGCCAACGCCCCACCTTATGTTGAGTGGTTCCAACTTCTTTTATTTTTCTGCCATACCAGTGGCATTGCAGGGCGTGGCCATCCCAGTGACTAAGCTGAAATGTCTCATCTGTATCTATGTCCTTAGTTCACACCCTTCAAAACCTTTCTTTAACTAAGCTTTTAATTTTTTTTTAATTAAATTTATGTTGTTTTACAGGTGGTACAAGAAGCTCTAGACAGAGCGAGCGAAGGCCGAACAAGCCTCATCATAGCACATCGACTCTCAACCGTACAAAACGCAGATGTGATCGTAGTCATCAATAAAGGTGTGGTCACAGAAATGGGCACACACAAGGAACTTCTAGCTAAAAAAGGCATATACGCAAATCTGTACGAATTGCAATGTGGAATCGCGGAGGAGCCTGAAGAGTAATCAACCTTTAGATGTGTTTAAAAGATTTAGAGCCCGTAGAGACCAAATCTACCAAAATAGGGCGCATAGAACCTCTAGGCCAAGCAAATTAGATATATCCAACCGGATTTTGCCGTAGAACCAACAAATGCTTTTTGGTTTGTCGAACACACAGTTTCGAAGTAGGAAGCTATTTGATTCTAAATCGAGGTTTTTTGTGCGCAGTAGGTGTTTGTGACGATATTAAAACCACTTGTTCTTCCAAACAAGTTGACACACGATGGCAGGCAGGACCTTCGTAAGGTCGTCAAAATTGTGTGGTTAACGAGCCTATATCAAAATTTTGGATAAATTGACAGGTATAACGCATTACTAGTTACTTTAACCCATCATTATAATATACAAATCTGTTGGTGTTTTTATTATTATTTCGTATGAAGAAAACGTTGATACAAACACTTCTATATTTTGCTGAGAAACATTCCTCCCTTGTTCCTTGACATTCCCAACCCGCCCCTCTACGTTCCTTTGATAAAAGACATTCTCTCGTTCCCTATACTTTCCGATGCTTTAGATTCCTAACCGGCTTCAAATAGCTTTAACTAACATACAAAAAAAAAAACATCTTCAATTATTATTTAATTACTAAATAATTTTTTCGAATATCTTCTTATCACTCTAAACATCTTAGCTTCCAAAGTGAATAAATTAATAACACTTTTTGATTAAGCGCTTCAACATAATTATATTAATATATACTCATATTTTATATCTTTTATTTTTTATGATTTTATTGTACATACAAATTATACAAGCTCTGCCTTCAACGGTGCCTTCAGAAAGAAAAATATTTATAGCAGCTTATGAGCTGTAAGTTAACCAAAGAAATTTTGATTAAACTTTACTTACTAACGACTATAATAGTACGAGAATAACTAATTATTGCTTCAGTATTGTAAAGCATCTTTAATTAGCATTTCTAGAGTAGGTACCTATGTTACAAACATCAAATAAAATTATGCTCAAGTGAAATCGTGTAACTTGTTGTGATCAAAATAATATTTTTATACCATAATAACAATTTATAATAATTGGTGTTTTGCTAATTAAAGTATGATGTAGTTGTACAGGTAAATACTGAAATAAACTGTGAACTTTGATTTGTGATTTCATTTTGTCATCTTATTATCTGTCCTTGGTATTTTATAATGTAGCGTTTTTACTTAGGTACCCCTATTGTGTAAAAAGTGTGTTTATGCGATATGTATGAGGCTTGGTGACTATTTATTCACGGTTATTTTCAACCGACATCAAAAAGGAGGAGGTTCTCAATTCGGTTGTATTTTTTACCTCATCATAACTCCGTCATTTATGAACCGATTGGAAAAAATCTCATGTGAATTTGGTCCCATAGAAATTTTATCAAAATCGGTTCAGTAGTTGGGTTTTTAAATCAAAATAGCTGGAGGAAATAGAAAATATATCATCTAAGTAAACGAAATTGCGTGTTTTGCTTTCCTGTGACTATGGTTGTATTTTTTTTTAATTTAAAGATCTTAACGTGAAGCCATTTTCAACTTTACATCAACCAGCACAAAGTCGTATTCAGTTAGTCAAACCATAAGTCTCGTCTTCTTCATTGTGGAAATTGTGGTACAGACGCCGCGACCCGTTTTCTGAAGTTTTATCTCGAAGACATCAATAAAGAAAAGACCACGTAATAATTTATATTTTTAATAATCATCTGCCCTTATAAATAAATAAACAAATTGAATTTAAAATAATACATGGTGGTATATTATCGGCAGTATATCACTTTCCCTTACGTGAAACACTAAAAAAATAACATAATATAAAAGTCTCATACTTGTGCATAACGGAAACAGTTCGCAACCATGATAATTATAAATGTTTTGATAGTGTGTTTTACCCTCATCGAATAATATCGTTATACCAATCTACTTTTTTTTTTAATTTATTTATTTATAAAATTATATTTTCACTACATGAGGCCCTCAGATAAAGAAATTGACTGAAAAAGAAAATTAACTTTACTCTAGAAACATAATTAAATGCTGAATATTAGATTCTGTGGTCAATGATTTGTTTAAAACATTAGAAAATATAGCACCACAAGCCAATGATAAACACAGGTAAAAACGACCACCACGATTTCAAATCGAGAACCATGTAGCATAAAATGTATGATTCTAGTTTCAACGTTAATTTTCAGTCAAATTATGAAATATCCTGTACAATACGTTCCACTAAAACATTCTCTACTTAAAATATATAAGCTTACAAAACCAATTCAATCAAGATTTGAATAAAAACTGATTTAAATTTTCATGAATACTTAATTCTAGTATTAATTCTAATACAAACTGAATTAAAAAAATATATACAAACATTTTTACAAATAGAGGCATGATACACTTAAATAAGCTAATCTCACTGGGTGTAGTGGAGCATATTGTAAAGGAAAACAGACCTAATTTCCTTGGTTATAGGTGCTCTAATTGCGCTGAGCGACGGCGATATGTGTGAGGGGCGTGTTGGGGAGAATGCCTCGGATGATTGGTTCCTGACAGTCAGCGTAGATATCTGCTGAAAGCTCCTCAGTGCCGATCTCAGTATCAGATTTCGCCAATTTAGTGGCCTCGTCGACTACTTGACGCACCTTGGAATCGATTTCCTGTAATTCAAAATGTGTTTTGTTACTTTTCTTATTGCATCATATTTCATTGGCCTCCGGATATTAGAAACGAATATACATATGATGTTGCGGAATTTGTTCGAAAGAGTCACCGCGGCCCTGGAACGCAAAGGGCTTTAGAAGGAACACGGATGGGTTTTAGTCAGTAAGAGTCTGACACGCCCTTCCGCTCCACTCAGAGCGGAAGAAGTCATTTGATGAATTCCCATCCTTAAAAAAAAAAGTATAGAGTAGGTAGGTATTTTGTATGATACACCAACCACATGTACCTATGTCTTGCTCTATTCCAGCTTTGGAAGAAAAGCGGTGCAACACCTAATCAGATCTGTATGATATACATATGAGAATATACCTATGATAATATACATAAACGAATAGTCATATGATTTTTTAAAGTGTGCATGGTCAAATCCGAAACCATTCAGAATATCGAAAAACACTGAAAGGAGTCTCAAGCCCGATTTTGATGAAAACTAAAACCGCATTATTGGTTTTTTTGAAGTCGGTTTTCCTAGCCAGGAGTTTTAAGTTTTAATTTTTTTGTAATATGTAATTTATTTATAGTTATTGTTTTATGTCTAGTATTTTATTTTATGGACTAGCCCCTGCCTGAAATATTAAGGATTAAAATAATTAATATAAAATGAAATAAAACTAAAGTACTCACCTTGAGTTGATCGGGCGTAGCCAGCTCGTTGCTGATGATCTTTTCCTTGTAGGAGGTGATGGGGTCCCTGGTCTGGCGCACTTCCTGGATCTCGTCGCGCGTGCGGTACGACGTGCCGGGGTCCGACATCGAGTGCCCGGAGTAACGGTACGTCTCCATCTCCATTACCAATGGACCTGGGACCAGACGCAAAGAACTTTACTCATTTATTATATTCGACATGGAAAACTGCATAATACACAGTACAAACATATAAATACATATGGATTGAATTCATAACCCTCTTTTTGGCTGCGCTTTAGTCGGGTAAAAAACATGTGTACAATGGGCGTCAGTCAATTTAATTTGGCTTTCTATGAGCTCGTGGAGCTCTCGAGGAGCTCGGGGCTAAGTAATAACAGCCGAACAGGTCGATTTTCGAGGTTAAGCGACGCTTGCCCAGGTCAGTCCGTGGATAGGAGACCACCCATTACATACCAAGATTCCACCGTGCCGCAGAAAGCACGATAAGCCATAAGTCCCGGCTGTCCTTTGAACAACTTCGACAGTCGTTATGGATAGTCAGAAGCCAGAAAACCAGACACCAAGGGGTACCGACCGAGTAACCCAGTTACTGTGTTGTAAAGGTCAGGCAATCGCACCAAACAAAATGTTGATAAACAGCTGCATCCGGTTAGATTGGAAACCGATCCCAACATAGGTGGGAAACGGCTAGGCAGATTAAGTTGGGAAACGGCTAGGCAGATTGAGGTGGGAAACGGCTAGGCAGATTGAGGTGGTAAACGGCTAGGCAGATTGAGGTGGGAAACGGCTAGGCAGATTGAGGTGGGGAACGGCTAGGCAGATTGAGGTGGAAAACGGCTAGGCAGATTGAGATGGGAAACGGCTAGGCAGATTAAGGTGGGAAACGTCTAGGCAGGTTGAGGTGGGAAACGGCTAGGCAGATTGAGGCAGGCTTCTATAAAGGTACAATTCCGTGCATCGCGGCTGATGCGACAATAGCTTCCGAAGTCGGCCGCGCACGTCAGTCGCAGACCTCGGAAACGGCGCCATACATTCTCATACTCTGACTATTGTCGCACGCGATAGACCGCGCGCGGCTGCGATCTGCCGCGATGCACGAAATTGTACCTTAAGAGTTAAAGCGCTTACGCACTACGTCCAATCCGAACCCGATCAGTATCCGTGAAAAGGCGGTCCAGCGTAGTCGTAGAACAATTTTGTATGGTAGCTTACGCACTACACCCGATTTCCGTCATCCGAGAATCTCTTTGACAGACCGAAGTGGCCATAGTATTATTTGTATGAACAGTTGCGCACTACGTCCGAACCGAATCCGTGCTGCGTCCGAAAAGAGGCAGAGGGGCCGAGGCGGGGTTTGACGTGACTAGGCCCGCGCACCGGCGGGCGAGTCAATTTATGTTTCAACATCTTAGTGGCTTATTAATCCCATATTGAGCAAATGATTAGGATGGAACCATGCTAATGATGAGATTATGAAGTTCTTTCAGCTGATTTCCTGTCGTATTGACGTAACACTGCGTGGTGATTGTAAAAAGCTCCTTTTAAATATCGGTCCAGCAAGATAGGGTGCACCCAGAATTTTTACTTCTTCTGCGTCTCTGTAAGTACAATAGCAATGCCAGAAGTTGACGCCGATTGAAAGGGCACATGATCAACGACGTGAACTAAAGAGTAATATAATATAGTGACGTGAACGCTCTGTAGCGGCTCCGCGTAAAATAATAATAATATCTTGGGACAACTCACACACGGTCATCTGATCCCAAACTAGGCAGAGCCTGTGCTATGGCAACCAGACAACTGATAAACATACTTATATATTTCTAAATACATATATATTATAGACAAATTACACCCAGACACAGAACAAATGATCATGCTCATCACACAAAGATTTGTCCTGGGTGGGAATCGAACCCACGACCTCCGGTTTAGCAGTCAGGGTCACTAACCACTCGACCAACAGGCCAGTGACGCCTGAATCACGGATTTGGATCGGTGATAGTGCGTAAGCAATATCCGAGTTCGGACCGACTTTTCTCGGACAGTATTTTGACGGATTCTGATCGGATTCGGATCGGACGTAGTGCGTAAACACTCTTATGGCTGGAGTTAGTTCGATTTACACTGAACGACAGATTTTTTCATGTACATACCTTTTCCACTGGTGCAGTATTCGATGCAGAAGCGGGTAGCCTCCCGGGTGGCCAGCACGTCCATGCCGTCGACCCAGATGCCGGGGATGTAGTCGCCGCGGGAGTAGTAGTCCGTGCTGGCGGACGACCGGTCCATGCTGGTTCCCATACCTGATGGAAGATACAAGTAGAAGTTATAGGCGATTTAGGTTTATTATATAAAACTATGAAAATATAAAAGTGAACTTCTGAAAAAAAAAAACTTTTTTCGAACTGATTTAGTATAGTGAAAGTCGGAAATTATCTCAAGATAACGTATGTAAGTATTATATCGATAAAGAAAGAAGAAGGCTGTTTGTATATTTGACTTTGTGTTTGTTTGCATTCTTAATTTTGACATAATTATTTTTAACATCTCTGTATTATTGGCATCTCGATATTATTGACATCTTCGTTTTATTGACAGTATTATTTTGAATGAATGTTAATAATGTTTAGCGTTATAGAATAGTTTGGCTATATGTTGAAATTGATATTATTTATTGTGTTAGGTTTTTTTTTCTTTTCTTCTATTTGTTAATGTAAACAATTTTGCATGCCGTAAGGTAAAATGTAGTGGGACTCTCCACAAAATAACCATATTGTGTATATGTATACCAACATTTTTTGCAAATAAATGATTTCTGATTTGTAAACGCGCATTCCTAGTGTCGGGCAACGTTTTAAAAAAACAATAAAAAACTCTTTACATTAAATGACGATAATACTTCAACGCCAAAAATTAATGACAACTCTAATAGTTTATGAATTCGTTCATTTAAGATAAATATGTCTAGACAAACATTACTCATGATAACAAGCAGAAAGAAGTGATAAGACAGAAATTGTTGAATAAAAACGCCTGTATAATTTGAATCTCAAAATAATAATATTTTTAGTCAAGCTTCTGCCTAGGGATTGCAAAATCCGGATTTTTTTTAAATTCCTTTGAAAAAACTTTAAAAAATTTTCAACAACAAAAAAAAATTGTGTTTTTGTTATAAGTATTGTTTATCATTACTTACTTACTTTTTATGCATTTACCAGAAAGCTGTTATTTTGATAGATAATACAAACCGGCACTTCAATTTTATTTATTTTTATGTTAGATTTGGTAGTTTTCGCGATAAGGCACAAAGCGTGTATAAAGCGTAGTAATCGTGACGAAACCCTATTCGATATAATCATCGTAGTTGGTAGTACAGCTTTAGGCACTTATTTATTCCAGGGCAGAAAAATACAAAACGAAATGATTAAATTAGAGATTTGAAGAAAAGTTGTCAATTCCCGGCAGATGTGTAAATAACAAATTTAAAAGGCTCATTTCCCTAAAAAAAGTTAGTGTTTTGAACAAATCCTACTGTTTTAGTGAAAAGAATAAATAATATAATATTATTTACACATAAAAGCAGTTTTTATATAAACTGTGTTAGGAATTTAGGTTCCTAGGTACTTATTCAATAAAACTGTGGCACTAATTCGTTTTTTTTTTTGGGATTTCGTCATATCCCAAATCCCATTCCCTACGATATGGATAAGTCTCATCTCTACCAATTCTTATGAAAGAATGGCGTAAAGGCGACCGTCTTTTGCAACAGATGAATGTTATGATTTGAAATTAAAACAGAATATTATCAGTTAATCAATGAAACGTCGCATCGCCGTGAAGATCAAATAGAGGTCGGATGTATCGCTGTTCGTGAATATGTCACATGAATCATATAGGCTTATTAAAGGATTGCGATTTTATCTATGTATTTATCAATATGACTTTGTCTCTTTGAATTGAGATTGGAGGGTCAGTTTGAAAAGTGAAGAAATCTACTTCACCCTGAAACAATTATGTAATTCCATAAATGTTAAAGTCTGGATGTTTAGATGTGTGTCGATCAAGTCTCAACAGCTGAACGGATTTAATTTAATATTTTTTATCCCAGTACTACGGTCGCTTGGAGTCATAATGAACCAGAGGGCCTAGCACGAATGTTTGACGTATATACAGTATCGTTAACGTAAATGAATTTTGAAGATAAAAAACCACAACCCCATAGTATTTCGGTTTAATTTTATGCAACATACACAATTTGTATCTTTTTTTTTTTTAAGGATCATCGAATGACTTATTCCGCTCTTACTGACTAAAACCCATCCGTGTTCCTTCTAAAGCCCTTTGCGTACCAGGGCCGCGGTGACTCTTTCGAACAAATTCTTACAAAAAATATGAATAGAGTATCCAATTCAAATATAATAATACTAATAGGTACTAACTTATAATACTTACTCGTTACTTGACTGGTCTACTGCAAATCAGCGTTAGGTGGTAATAACTACTGTTGCCACCTGACATTATGCTGCCCCAGCTCAGCATAATATCAGGTGCCCTTTTGGCACAATATTGCTATATGTACTTAAGTTTTGATATTTTCTATTTGTAAGGTGTTTTTTTTTAATTATTTTATTATTGTGCCAATAAATGCAATTTTCTTTCTTTCTTTCTTTCTACTTAGCCAAGTAATTAATCGCTCAACTGCTGCGCTACGTGACGGGGGCTTCCATTCCCGCACGGAAAAAATATTTGTTTGGCTTACAGAAAGTTGTTCCGGGTCTGGATGTTTGTGTATGTGAGTTTATATGTTTGTAGACGCACCCACGATACAGGAGAAATTCCTAGTGGGGCAACGTTTTTATATTTTTCAACTGACTGACTTGACTACCTAACCTTATCTAAGTAACTCAAAAAGGAACCGGGTTAATAAATATTGTGGAAACACTCACCGTATCCATTGTTTTCGCAGACAAAAACGCACGGCAAGTCCCACAGTTTGGCCATGTTGTAAGCTTCGAACAATTGTCCCTGGTTGGCGGCGCCATCACCATACAAGGCGAAGTTCACGCCGCCATCGCCGCTGTACTTGTGCTTGAACGCTATTCCAGCTCCTAATGGTGTCTGAGAAAGGATTGCGCGTTATTTTCGCCTATCTTCAAGCAATTTGGGCCCTGAACGGGCCCGAGATAGCTCACAAAGTTGCATGATGATTTGGACTTCGAAAGTCTACAGCCCACTCCCAATCATAGAGAAGAGGCCTGTGTCCTAGCAATATACATATAAATATCAGCTCTGTTATGACAAGTTAGTAATTGAAATGAGACACAAGCGCTTTTGTTTATTGGCGTTGGCCGGAGGCTAAGTTGGTAGTGTCGATATGGACCTTAGGGACTTGATATACAAAGCGGACAGGGCGATGACAAGATAAAATGTATGACGTCAAAGGAACAAAATATACTTCGCGTTGCGGGCGCACGGACAGGCGTCATACATTTTCGTGACAACGCCCTGTCCGCGCGCCCGGAACGCTTTGTATATCAAGCCCCTTAGAAGGACAGTTATCGTTCGATTATGGCCGCAACACATACTGGTCTACGAACTGCTGTTTCCTTTTAATTTCTCAGACACTTAAGTTTTTGTAACCAATACTTTAATACTATAGTAGGCGCTAGATAAATGTGGAATAAAGTATATTGACCTTTCCCTAATAACTGTTCATAGGTACCTGAACAATTAAATATGAATCGTTTTTCATTATTAGACAATGTTAAGGATCACGAGAGATGATGATTCGGGACAGCTTTGTGTCATTAATTCCGTTTTTCAAATTAAAAATGTCAATAATTGTAGGTGGGTCAATGACCGTTATTCCACGATTATCTGGCGCCTACTATAGTAACAAAAGCTCACATGTTTCAAAGCTACCCAATGGTTATTATGGTAACCTAGGTACCAGCTGTGGGAAAGTCAGCAACAACAGAGCGTTTCTGGCGGTTCTTGCCGCAAAATATGCGCTTGGACGTATAGTTGCAGACTATATGCAATACAATAGTGTTTATAATAAAAACTTACTTGAGCACCAACAATGCCGTTGCCACCATAGAAGTTCTTCGCGTACAGATGCATGGAGCCGCCCTTGCCTCTGGAGACTCCAGTCTTGCGGCCGGTGAGCTCACAGAGTACGCCAGCCACACTGGCACCCATGAGATGTGTCCAGCCGTGGCAACGGTAGGCAGTGATCACAGAGTCTTGTTCGCGCATGGCCGCACGCATACCCACTGCTACTGCCTCTTGACCTAATGTTTATTGAACGATTAGTTGGTAGCATTATGTAAAAAAAAAGGTAGGTGTGGCGTTATTCTATTCATCCTAATACAGAGCGATCATCGCGCGAATACACGATAAACGTCATTTGTTCTGCAAAACCGGGAAGAGCACCCTCTTGGTGCGACGACGAGTTTGGATTTGCTGTACAAAAATGATCGCGTCGATCGCGTATTCGAGCGATGATTTATCTAGATTTTTCTACAGCCTGTAACAGAATAAACGCAATATAGCTTTCCCTTAAGTGGTATTGCGTTTATGCAAAATAATCGTAACGTTACAATGAGCGTAACGTTACGATAATTTCATCAATGTTTTGTTATGACGTTGTTACGTTAAACTATCGTCCGTAAACCGACTCTACAGATGACCAATTTTTTTTTAAATCTATATATAACTGTTTTTTTTACATTGATGAATTTGAGACTTTAGTTCATGTGCCTGAGAGGGTCCAAAATAGCTTGGCACAATTACTAGCAAGCTTATAACAGTGGCAGCCAGCATGCAATATTGTAGCATCCACTCACTAAAATCAAATACCTTTAAATGAGCAATTCTTGTATATATAAGTATATTTATAATGAGAATCTCGGAAACAGCTCCAACGATTTTCATGAAATTTAGTATGCAGGGGTTTCGGGGGCGATAAAGAGCGAAAAGATATTTTTAGAAAACGTTTACCAAAAATATAAAAACAAGCAAAGCTCGGTCATCCAGGCACTGATATTGAATTGATATTCCATAGTAAGTTCAGAGAAAACTTTTTATAATAATAATAATTATACAAGCATTCCAAGTAATAAGTAAGCATGCCAAGATAGTAATACCTAATTAAAAAAAGTGAAAATCTTAAATCACTTACCGGAGTATAAATGACAGAATCCACGGATGATTTTCTCCCTGTACAAGTTACCAGATGCAGTTTCAATTCTTCTGATGACTGCCAACTGTTCATACAGTTTAAGAGCATCTTCACTGGTTAATGTCGCTGTAGTTGCAGGGCCTTTATCCAATTTGTGGAGTTTGTAAGGCTAGTGAAACAAATAATTTACAGCGTGAAACAGACTAACAATTAAAAAAAAAATCTCATTAAGAAAAGCAGAGGTAACCTGCCTTTGAACCTGATACTTGTGTTTCCACATAAATATAAATAATCATTAATTTATTTTTTAGCGTACAGACCAAAGACTGTAGTGTACTTATTGCAATCCAACTAATCCATTGTGTAGCTCATTGTACATCATAACTATGCTCAATTTGTTATCATTGTATCAGGTAGCTTACCTACGTCAGATTACTGACAACAAAACATTACACTTGACACAATGAAGGTTAGGTTACATAATTACAAAACTGTGTAACCAAATTGAATAAAAATAATAGCCGGCATTTACAAGGCAAACGTGTGCGAACTGTTAACAACTCATAGAATACAATTAAGATCAAAATATATCATAAATTAGAGCTACCTTGATTTCAAATGAAGCTTGGCTCTTCGTACTGTATTTTGCGTTAGACGTCGTAGCAACTGGGGCGCCCACTTTCTAAAATCAAAAATTCCATTGAGCATATACTGTTACAACTCGTTCCAGCTTATTCTGGTAGCACATTTATTCATTTTATCAAGATAACTGCTGAGTTTCTTCAGCAAGGAAATAGAACCCACCGTAACCGTGTTACCGGCTAGAAGTTTAGCAACGGAAGGAACGAGTTTACTCATTTTCGTTATTATTTCTTCTAAAAAGCCCAGTGTATTTTGTGATCCTCAAAAAGGACCACTTTTTCCTATTTTATCGGTTTGAACTAAAAAATACGGGTCGTCCCAGACGTCGCACAGGTCGAAAATGACGTTTGTGACATTGACAATTTGACATTTACTTTTTTCACGTGGTAACGTGGTCATACCAAGGAAAGATCTTCAATTTATATAATGCAGCGTCCACACGCAGAGACACACTGGTTTCCACGACCAAAATAAGAACGAACGTGTGCACCGATTTTAACCAGACTATTTGAATCAAACCACGCAGATTTTGATTTCACTCAAAATATTTTTGATCACTAAAGCGACTGGCCAGCTTCATACTTACGGTTTCCAGATTACGATTTCCGATAAGGAATTTAGATATGGAATTCTATGAGGCTTTCTATTTTCAGTTCTTGGCACCCGAACACACGGCTTGTTTTCGAAAGAATTGTCAGGTGTTTTTCCCGATCGGAAAATAAGCAAATATGTGCGCCTAGTTGAACATTTTGTATGTAGGAAAGGCAAGCATTCGGGTCTCCGAATCTGAACTCCTTATCAGGCAACCGATCAAAAATATTATGAGTACACACGTTAGTATAATTTCCGAATAAAAAAAAAACTGACGTTCTTTTTTTAACACGCTTTTTTGAAAACAAGAACAAACAAACAACAACGGAACAGAAAAAACTGTTTTTCTGTTCCGTGTGTGTTAGGGTCAAAAGTATGGAAAAACGAACGTCACTTGGAATTCAGAATCTAATCATTCGGAAAACAGTCAGCAAACCGTACGTACGGAGCCAGCTTTATCAAACCTTTCCGGATTTGAACTGTTTGAATCTTGTTAATCAAAAAAATAAATGATGGTTTGATACGTAGTGGTTTGGATTTCGTAGTATAGTGGTTTCGTTGCGAGTGGAGCTGTAAATTGGTCAAGACATAATGTTAAAAACAAGACAAAAATATTACAATGCAAGGAAACCATCAACATTGAGGGCATTTTATCAAGCTTTGACAAAATAAATATTCGAGAAATGGAATGTTTCCGAACCCTTATGAGTGGTGATGAAATAAGGTGTAGCGTTCGTAAAGACGGAAAAGAAAATTTCTACGAGTCAAGTGTCAAAAGTAAAACTTTGTAAAAAATCTCGTGATTATGAATTTCAAAACTTTATATGATTTTTAAACCTTCAATCTATTTTCTGCAGGAAGTTAAATTGTATTTACACCAATGTTTCTGTCTTGAAAAAGTTTGGAAGTTACAGGAATATTCTCGAAAAGAACGTCAAACAAATTACGCGTGTGAATCGACATTCGTAAATGCACGATTAAATAAAAAAATGTCGTTTCATCGTTTTCCTGTCAGTGGATGACGAATAAATCGAGTAATTCTTTTGCAACAACAGGTTTATAAAAGTGTTAACAATTTTCTGTCGTCATCATTGTTTGTTCTACGCTTGTGAGAGACCACTTTTCGCCTGGATTTAACTTTATAATATAAAACGATGGAGTTCCCACATATTGGAAAGAATTGTTCGTACACATCATGCAACAAATTAGGTAAGTTGTAAATACATATTGTTAAATTTGAAGAAATTGCTCTTTGTTTTTATATTATTCATGGAGGAAAAGTATTGTCAAATCATTAAGTTTCAGCTTTGAGCTCCAACTTTAGCACAACAGAATTACTTTTCTTTTGTTCTTTTTTTATCAAAATATGGCAATTTGTTCTATACTTCCTACAACGTAGTTAATAATAGGTACAAAAAATCTTGTGGGTCGAGGGTCGCCTTTTCTAAGGATTTTATATTTCATACAAAAATACCTAGTTTCAGTTGTGAATGTATGAATGTTTAATCTAAACATTTACTTTCTTTCAGACTTCCTGCCTTACAAATGTGGTGCATGCAAAGAAGTGTTCTGGTGAGTGATCTTGAGGTCATAGTTTTTAGTGTATCATTAGAATGTAGAGCTATTTACTTTTTAACTTTGTTATTTGCATCAATGTGGTTTTGCATGAATCACTTTGCATTTTTGAAGAATAATATTACAAAGTATGTTCTGTAGTTTTCAATACAGAATATTTAAAAGACATAATAGTGCAAATAATCAATATTAACAAGTTGTAGAACATTTTTCAATACATGGAAAGTGATTTAACACAATAAGAAAATCCTTTTTCTTTTTTCTTAATGGTCCATGAATCTAAAAGTTGCATTTGTTGACTTGTCATTGCATTGCTTATTTGCATTTAGCTTTTCCTTCGAAATAATGGGAATACTTGTCTCATTACTTTAAAAAGAAAAATTATTGTATCAGTTGATAAGTTTATATTCCCCAAATGCAAACTAACTGAAATTGTTAATTTATTGACCTTGTTAATATTAATGTTTTTGCTGATAATTATGATAGCAAACCGCAAAGTTATGAATAAAATTGAAGTTAACTGAAGGACTTTTGGTATGATGAAAAATAAGAGTTTGTGTCATCAGACATTTTTTAAAGCTAACTTGTACAATGGTGGTGGGTTGATAAGGCCATTTTTTGCTCATCACATACTTGAAAAAATAGTATCTGACAATTTTTATATGCATATCTATAGTTGAAGATATATGTATATTTTTTAATTCTGTGACATTTATTTGATAAATAATATAGTAAATTATAGAAATTATAGTCGCAAACAAAGCTTGTTTCCACTTTTATGTGTATTTTTTGTTGTTTTTTTAACACTGAACTTCCCCGATAGTTAATTTTTAATTAACTTACATAACTATACTACATACAGACTTGTATTGTGTGTACATAAATAAAAAAAAACAATAACTATAAAAAAGTAAGAGGTAGTGGAAGTAAAATGTAGAGAAGTGATGTATTTGAAAACTTAAAATTGTATTTTTTCTTTGTTATATTAGAATACAGAACAATGAAGATTCCTGTTTGTGAAAGCTGACTTATTGCAGCCTTGTAACTTCACTTCAAAATCAGACCATGGGTCCTCCAGGAATTACAATAGTAAAATATTAATTATTTTAAACCTTCAAATAATACTAACATAAAATTAAAACTATTACAGTTCTGACCACTTTGCATATGCAAAGCATGAGTGTCGAGCACCCAACACCCGTAACGTCCAGGTTCCAGAGTGTCCCCTCTGCGGGAAGCCCGTGCCAGGCAAACGAGGGGAGCCTCCAGATGTAGCCGTAGGAGCCCACATTGATAACCTGTGTACCTCAGACCCAGCTAAGGAGAGGCGGAAAAAAGTAAGACCTGCCACAAAATAAACCACAAATCTTAAATAAAGGCAATAGTAATTTTACTCTTGCCAGTTCATAATGTAATGTGTAAAATAATCTGAAAACTTTATAACCATTACATTTTCCATATAAAATTTTGAATAAAGAATCTGCTTATCAGTATGTTAGCTATGTAATGGTTATAAACCCACCCACGCACCCACGATACAGGAGAAATTCCTAGTGTGGGGCAACGTTTTTATAAAAAAATAAATAATAAAGTTTTTATGAAGAAGGCTGGTAGCATACTGAAGCAAATTGAGTGAACCATAGATCCCTCTCCCTAAATGTATAGGTGGATTAGTTTTATTGAATAATAGAACAGCCTGTGTTTGTGTCTTTGGGTGTAGAGACGCCAGCACATCAAGCTACAACAATCTGTCAAATTTCTTTAATAGATTTTCTAATTTATCGCTAAACAATTAGGTTCAAATTTGATCGGAAAAAAATTACAGTTCTGGGTAACTTGATGTGCTGGCACACAGTGGCAATTGTTGGTTGGAACCTCAGAACATTTCCTTAGGGACCTCTGGGAGTTGGCTTTGTACATCTTCTAGTGTATTATTTTGTTACCAGAAGTCTAATAAGAATTCTATGATTACAGGTGTTCACAAACCGCTGTACATTCAAGGGCTGTAAGAACAAAGAGATGGTACCGCTGGTATGTAGCGAGTGTACCCTCAACTTCTGCCTGCGACATCGACACGCCGCCGACCACGCGTGCGAGGGAAGGCTGGCCGCCAAGAAGAGAAAAGCAGCGTAAGTGTCAACATTATTGTAATCGTGCGCTTTGCGATCGCGCTTATATACCTAAACTTCTTCCCGTGAAAGAATAATATGGACATTCCTTCTAAATAAATAAGTAATTCCGGGTTCCCGGGATTGAACAACTTTGTAAACACATAACAAACTTAATGAAAAAACTTTCATTGTAAATTAGAAGTTCCATTAGAATCGGATTTTTTAATTTTAAAAAATTACAATGAGAGTTCACAACGAGTTCTAACTATATTTTGTATGCGGGCAATATGGACATTCCTTCTAAATAAATAAGTAATTCCGGGTTCCCGGGATTGAACAATTTTGTAAACACATAACAAACTTAATGAAAAAACTTTCATTGTAAATTAAAAGTTCCATTAGAATCGGATTTTTTAATTTTAAAAAGTTACAATGAGAGTTCACAACGAGTTCTAACTATATTTTGTATGCGGGCATTTTTAGCAATCTCAGGAATTTCGAACGATTCCGGGATCCGGGATTCTGAAAAGCATGTCCGTATTATACTTTTGTGGGAATAGAAGTGAAGTTTAGGTATTATTAGCCCCTGATTATCCGATCACTGCTTATAACACACCTATAAAGATATGGGGAACAGGGTGTAAAGTCTCGCAAATCTCCGATCCGTTATCGACAGTTGTCATATGTTCATTTCGAGCAGAGACATTGATACCTATTTAGGATTTGTGTGACGAAAGAAGTTTTTAGTTCGTATGTGGCTGTTTAGATGCTACACACCTATATCTAAGTTCAAATCCAAGTCAAACACTATCTTCCCATGGCCCGACCAATATATGTTATAATGGCGGAATCGTGGGGCGGTAGACATAGCCCTCTCGGCCAGCTCATTTTATTGGTGTAGGCGCTTGATCCCTGATGAAGTGATGACAAATGAACCACGTCCGTATAATAGAGCATGGAGTTCCAGATCAGACTAGTCCCGGTTAGCATATATATATCTCCCTACACCCTTTACTATCTGAATAATACCTCCCATGCAATTGGCTAGACCATTGTCGGGTTCTGGTGTTATATTAGCATTAATCAAATTTTAAAATCTTGATTATTAGTGAAGCAGCCATGGCTCGAATGAAAGCTGCCGAGGACAGGATGAATCTGAACAAACCACCTGTTGGAGCACCAGTCACTACATTCTCAGAAGTACAAGGAAACATGGTTAGTATATTTTATTTTCACCCGACTGCCTTACAAATTTAGTAATGTTTTTCCAGTGAATGAGTGTTATAAATACCAATTTTTCTACTTAAGGTTTCAAATTCTTTAACATGAGGTTTAATAGCAAATATTTCATAAATATTGGTGTCTGGTTTGCACATAATTAGTTAAAAAATTACTCTGGTTTGTACTAGTAGGCCATAAGCATAGAAACTTGATATTTCGAATAAGATTAAACATTATTGACTCAGTTTGACCCACATATTTATTTATAATATACTTTATTGTACACCTCATAATAAGAACAGGACAATCAAACATAAAATAAGTGTTCAATGAGCGGTCTTATCGCACAAGGCAATCTCTTCCAGACAACCTTTCGATGGATTGAATGAAAGGAGATAGATTTAGGGCTGTCAGTGTACAAACGTTCTAAACAATACACATACTTTTTTATGATTTTTTATGAGACACAAACTAATTATATTTCTATCCATTTACAGACTGAAGACGAAGCGTTAGCGCACGCTTTGGCGCTCTCCCTACAAGACGAGAACGGTAGCTTGCATTCTCGGGATACCGCATTCACTCGCGCACTGTCTCGACAGCGCGTCGGCGGGGAACAAAATTCAAGGTGCTCAGTTTCCTAGCAACGATAAAACTTGTTATAACATAACAACACACAATGTCGAACTTGACGCTAATAGAAAAGAATTTATTAGAGGCTAGTAACACCCAGTTTCTGGTACGTAATTATCGCAAAATTAAGATAGAAAGTTGTTAAAAGCCAATCGTATCAAAATTAAACAAAGTCTAGTGACTTTGTTTAATTTGTGACATGTTTGTTCTAGAAACCGGGTGTCGGACAAACTATAGTGGCGCCACCTTTATGATTTGCTTTCGATAGTTACTCAATATCCCATTTGTATTATTCCGATGGGAAAGCTGAGTTGTAGGTTTAGCATTCGCTGCTCATAAGTCCCACTTGCCAGCAACCAAGCGTTTAATACTGACAATATCCTTATGGCAAAAATCGAATGATACTATTTGACCAAAGGATTGAAAGTCGCGCTGTTGACCAGTTTCCAGTTGTTGATATTTTACCTGTCTCCCATGGAGTACCGTGTTACCCAGTTACTGGCGAGAGCTACACGGTTACTGGGTTTTGGTGGACAGATAGGCAGTAAATCCATTTAAAATGCTGGTATTCAGCAGCAGTCAGACAGGACCAACTGATATTTTATCAGCCTAGATTTATTTGACTATTTTCTATAGATTCCTTACATATTAGTGGCGCTGTCTTGAAACTTGTTATCAGCTACTATTCGTTGTACTGTGTACCGTTTTTGGGTCAAAGACATTTATGATACATTATCATACTATTAAACGCACATCATGAATTGTTAGCTTTTTATTATATCGATAAGATAAGTCTGCTATCATCCTTTTAAACTGGCAGCGTTTGCGCAATTCTTTAGTCATTAATTTATAGATTTTTTTGTCGATGGTATGTCTAAATTTCATTGGCCCTTCTATGGCATCGTCGTTGGCGAACAACTGTCTATACATATATATGTATCAAGGTGTGTAGCACGAATATTGTTTCAATTACAAAAATAATAATTTGACATTCAAAAGATGTCACTATTCCTAAAATCGTGTATGCATTCAACGCAAATTATCAATAAAAAAAATAAAAAGACTATTTAAATAAGATTTGAAAATAATTTAGTTAGCTGAAATTTAAAAAAGAAAAAGCATAACGGATGTTTGCCATTTCAACATATCTTTTGAAAAAAGAACTTCTCTAACCTTTTGAACGCCAGAGCATAAACGCATCGGCGTGCACCTGACGCCAAGTCACAAATTTACCGTACTGTTTGTCACGTATTTGTGACGTTTGGCGTGCAGGGCACGCGCTTGATTGTCACCTATACGTGACAGTGGCGTTCAAAAGGTTAATGTGGGCAGTTAAGCCTCGGGCCCAAAATAATAAGCTTGTCCAAAGTCGGTTTCAGACCAAGTATCCAAATGATGTACTGGCTAAGACTGATATGAGTACTGATATAAACAGGTTTGACGACTAAATTACTTCATAATTATTCCACATAGTAAAGCACTTGCCATAATATAGCGTAAGTGTGAGTTTCCCGCCTCATGTTCGGCTGGCACCTTTACATGCTGTATTTAACTTCAGAATAAGAGAACATTATCAAATTGTGGAACACCAAACTCCATGTCACGTAGTAAAAAGTTCATATTCCTTTGCAACCAATACTTTTTTACAGCCTTTTAGTCAGAAATGGTCACTTAAAAATCAACTTAGAATACGCGATTTTAAAGTATCATAATTGAGTTAGTGGCGATGGATTGGAACTATTTTGGATAATAAATTCGCAACATGTAAAGCACCATGACTTCTTAGTTCTTTTTAAAATGCAAATATTTTGATGTTTGTTAGTCACTCGCACCATAACTGCCAGTATTCCGTCCGGAATTTGGGTGAAAATTGGTAGAGTGTTGGTATTTGATATTCCACTTTTTTCATTATTCAAGCATGTTGAAAGGAATTGTGAAATGTACAAATAAATGGTTGAAAAATTTTAGGAAAACCATTTTTTTTGTACTGGGTTATTTATGATTATTGTGTATGTAACTACCTATCTTGTATATTTTATTCTAAAATGTTAATAATGTACTATGAATGTGTCAACTTTGTTGTTATAATTACGGGATACGGTTATGAACTTAATGATGGACTTTTAATAATAATAATAAATAGTTTTAAATGAGAACAAGCTTGCCAAGCACGCAGCCTTCAAAGGGTTTTCAGTTGTTGTCAGATTAAGAATCCATGACTTAAGAGCGCTTACTCCTCAAATAGATAGTTGAGAAAATTTTCGAAAATAGTTTACGAGGGCGATTCAGTCTTCTATAGAAAGTGAAAAATCACTATCTTTCGCACTGAACTCAACTAACTACATAGACCTGGATATATAGCGTATGCATACCAAGTTTCATTAAAATCAGTTTATTCATTTCCAAGAATAAGGACTTGAAAGTTTGTATGAAACACCGTGAGGAGTAAGCGCTCTTAAGAACTGAGCTAGACTTATCCAATCAGATTCGCAATTACCGAACTTGCAAGCAATCTTTCTCACTTAAGTAAACGTTTGTAAGAGAAAGAAAGGGATAGTGTTTCGGGAAAATGCGAATCTTTACGGATAGGTATAGCCGCGTTTCTAACTGCAAGCAACTTTCATGCAAGTTGAATTACATTTTGGGCTACCAAAGTAGAATGTGATTCACCTTGCATACATGGAAACGCTGTGGTGCTCAGCCCACGATGTGCTATCCACAGCTTTGATTAAAAATTTAATGCACATAATGTTCACAAAAATATGTAAAACACTATCATATTTGCTTGTACAGTGTTAAGCTGCAGTTAAGACGAATAATAAGGTTAATATATTCAATATTTTTGAGATCAATGTTAAGAAAATAAATCATTTACAAAGACTCATAATTTCTTTTATTTAAATTTTAAAAAGATGCAACGCATTTTGCTCAAACCTTTTCCCCAAACCACTGTCAAGTGTGTATGCACAAAAATTTTAATCATCACAGTAATCTTTATTCTCAATCATAAGGTTATTTTCATGAGTAAATTTTCTGTGAAAGGACTGCTTCAACGCGGACATTTTATAATAAATAAGTCAGTTCTCAGACTTCTCAGGCATTTGCTAAGTTAACGGACAAAGAAAAAAACGTGTGCGTCTCGGGACGCCCGATAGAAGTGATAACTTAAACTAATCTAAGTTGAACTACGAGTATTTAATAAGGGAAGCGTCTTTCCGAAATACGACTAGCGCTGTGAGTTAGAGTGAGAGAGGAAGAGCCTGCCTACCGCTGCCGTTACGTTACGAAGCGGTTTACCTTTCCATTAAAAAAGTTATCACTTCAAAATCTGGTATAAAAATAATATCGGTGACCGAGAAGGAGCGGAAGTAAGCGTCCTTGCTCAGGCTTAGCTCACAACAAATAACTTAAATATTTACTACACTAACAGGGACACATTTCAGTGAGATAAATTGAATACACCCTGCAGAATTAAAATTTCGCTAGTCACGCCTTAGTCTGAGCTGACTATAAGTGAAAACCATTTTGTAAAAGGCCTGTGCAATGTACGCACCGCCGGAATATCGCATGTCCGGGATCTATTTTCGTGAATGTGAAGGAGCTTTTCTCGACGACTTGGAAAACTATCATGTTAAAGTATGTATCTAAGCAATTTTCCGTTCCTTGACGCTTATGACCTTCAAGCCGGTTACAAATCAAGAGCTAAGCTATGCTATATTCGAATTCAGAGTTCGTAATATTTTAAATTTCTGTAACAACAATTGGTGTCATAAGACAAAGTTCAATTCCATTGGACTTTTTAATACAAATGGTCGATTCTTGAGTTTGTGGCGAAGGATTAAAATTATCTCTAATTTATCAATTCAAGTGGTATGAAGTGGTGGTGGTGGTGGTTCTGCTATTCGGCTAGGAGACCAAGAGAAACTAAAGCATAGCTCTTGCCCTCTTGGTCTGGAAATGGATTTAAACTTCGCGGAATTGTTCACTAGGATTTCGTTAGACAATTTCTATCAGAGTTAAACTTCTCTGTTGCATGTTACCTATTTTCTCTTGAGTCGCCTTTAATCACTGTCTTCTTGAGAAGCGGCAGTAAAAGGACCAAGACGAACAGAAACAAAACAAAACCTTATATGCTGGTAAATAGAGTTCTAATTGCGCTTAGCAATATTCAAGTGGGGTAAGGGATTGTCGGGGCGCACTCCTCGGAGTTGTGTGATGATGCTGTCAAAGTAGACGTCTGCCGTCAGTTCTTCCACGCCGATTTCGGGATCAGTAGATGCTTGCTTAGCGGCATCGTCCACATGCTTACGTACACTTCCTTCGATTTCCTGAAATTAAGGAAATGTTTTCTTAGTCTGTTTACCCAAACCGTCGACTATTCATTTGAGACACCGTATACACGTGACGCGGTAGTCCCAGAAGAAGATGGCTAGACGAAAAAAAAAAAAGAATTAATTAAAATCGGGGATTGGGGTTGGTACTCGGAACCTCACCTTAATTTGTTCGGGGGTGACGAGCTTTTTTTCAAGGATCTTGTCCCTGAAGGAAGTGATAGGGTCTCTGGTCTGCCGCACTTGCTGAACTTCGTCACGCGAGCGGTACGACGTGCCGGGGTCCGACATCGAGTGGCCGTAGTAGCGATACGTTTCCATCTCTATCACTATGGGACCTGGCGAGTAAGTTAAGCGTAGGTATCCGTAATATCGCACCTTTAACCCTTTGAACGCCACATTATAAACGCATCGGCGTGCCCCCGACGCCAAGCCACAAATTCGCCGTACTTTTTGTCACATATTTGTGACGTTTGGCGTACAGGGCATGCGCTTGCTTGTCATGTATACGTGACAATGGCGGCAAAAAATCAAAAGGTTAAAGTAAAACCGTTACTAAACGAAATTATGAAATTTTATAGGGGAGCCAATATTAGAAAATAGGCACTGTTTTTAGATAGATGGCATTGATACCTCAATTCATGAAAATTTTCGTTTAGTAACGGTTTTACTTTAAAGGTGCGATATGTATATTTCTGTTTATCAGATAATCCGTTCTCGTACCTAAGCAAGTACTATCTGACCTCTCGTTGATACCTACCAGAGCAAATTATAGATACTTGATCTGTCTGTGACATCTTGGGGTGGGCCCTCGTTATTGTATGATTACGAGGGTCAATCTACTAATTTTATGCAAAAAAAACACCTCTAATTTCTCTACGTTTTGACAGATTGGTACCTACTGACATGCGAATGCGAATTTTGCTTAGTAAATAGTAGAATTAGCCCTCTGTTCCCAAATACACACAGAAACGTGAAAGACACATGTCTGCTAAAAGTGACTCCTGGCGAGTCAATTTGTCAAAAGCCCAAAGGGTAGAGAAGGATGATGATCCGAGTTCAAACCTTTTCCAGCAGTGACCCATTCTATAGCATAGCGGGTGGCCTCTTTGGCGGCCAGCACGTCCATGCCGTCTGCCCAGATGCCGGGGATATAGTGCCCACGCGTGTAGTAGTCCGTGCAGGCGGCAGCACGTGCCGCGGCCGTCCCCAAACCTGACGGTAAGAAGAGAATTCCAAAACGAAATTAATAATAAGGAGATAAAATTGTTCGTTTGTCAAAGGTACTATTCATTTCTACGTACGACAGTGTTCTGTTATAGCGAGCCACTCCTGCCGGAAGGAGTCAAGTTTGTCCTTTAATTGAACTCAATACCTACTTGGTCATCCTCGAGCTCAGTTCATTTGACCTGACATGCGACGGACACATAAACATCACATTACACGACATAAAGCTGTCTATCCGAGTACTCTTAGGATTGTCTGGTAATCTGATTTAGAGTCTTGTTCTTCGGCTGAACCACAACCTCATGAAACAATCATTTTACAACTATTTATTCAGTACTAACTACAGTTCTTTGTTAAAGGACTCGCCGAGGGAAATACTGCCTCCAGGTAGGTGATATTGCAAACGACCGTAAGAAGGCAATGCCCACTTAACATACAAAAATCTCACCATATTTATTGTTTTCGCAGATATAAACCATCGGCAAGGACCATAATTTGGCAATGTTGAACGCTTCAAACAGTTGGCCCTGGTTGGCGGCACCGTCACCATACAGCGTAAAACTTATTCCACCATCCCCCTTATATTTGTGCGCGAAGCCTATTCCAGTGCCTAATGGGACCTGAAAGAGAAATCCATTCGACTCAAGACAAGTGGCATTCGATGAAGCACATTCACCACGAGCGAGTGCATCGCGGTTACACTACCTACTGTTTTGCAACTACATTTTGTATCAACTGAACGTGTCGATACCTACTGTTAACAATAGGTATCGACACGTATCACTCGTAGCGTAGGTACTACGAGTGACAGTATTCCGTCTTTTGCAGAAAGTCATGAAGCGTAGTTATTTATTATAATTATTTATTTATTAGCTTCAAATATTGCTTAATTAACTTATAAACTAAGCCCTACAAAACCGTAGTAATGATTTGACTGTGGGGTCGGTGAGTCTACATGTACACTCATTCGTTAATTTGCACTTATGGAATTAAACACTGTAGCACTTTTACACCTTTCTTCCTTCCTCAGCTGATGCCTTTTCTTATCATGGTCTGATTATTCTTTCATTTAAAATTCGCCCTCCTAAGGCTAAAGCTAAAGTTCTTATGCAACGCAATTTTGGGGGTATGAACATTGACAGTCTTTGCGAGGATGCCAGAAATATAGATTGGTGTCCTGTTAGCCTCCACATCAGTAGACGAGCAAGTGATTATTTTCACAAATGGAAAACAGTAATCTCACGGTCTTGGCATTGCTTGGTTTCAGTAATGCCTTTAATACTGTTGATTTCGATGTTTTGCTTCGCATTCTTGCTCTCTTAATATATCTCCATCGATGATTGACTGGTTTCGTAGTTACCTGTTGGGTCGCCGGCAACGTATATTCATAGGAGAGACTTTGTCCTCCTGGTGTTGTACCTCTGCCAGGGTACCACAGGGTGGCGTTTTATCCCCTTTACTTTTTGCAATTTTTGTAAACTCAATTTCTAATGAACTAACTTCTTCCTACCATTTTTATGCAGACGATCTACAAATATACTCGCGAGCTCCTCTTTGAAGACATCGTCACTATCAACCGTGACTTGGCTCGCAAATGCCAATGGAGCAAGCGGTGTGGACTCACTATCAACCCTATAAAGAAGCAGATATCGTGGTGAGCAGTTCCATGATGGTCTCAAGGGTCGACTGGACAACTGTACACGTTTTCTTCGATCCTTAGAGTTATTCCTTTCTCCTAAAAAGTTAAAAACTTGGGGATATTCATCGACAGAAACTTCTCTTTGACTTTCCAACTGTAGGAAGTTAACCGCAAGCTTCTGCATCGTTGAGAAGACTGCGAAATTGTCTTCCTACTGCTACAAAGATAGCGCTTTCATGCTGATGCCAGCTATCTTGACCTGACAAAAGAACAACTCGATAAACTTGAGCAGCTTCAACATTTTTGTAACAGGTTCATATTCGGTTTACGCAAATATGACCACGTTTCCGAATTACATGTGAAGCTCAAGTGGTTGTCAATTCGCCTTCGACGGAATGAGCATATTCTTACCCTTTTATACAACGTCCTCTTTTCCCCTTTCACCCCTCTTTACGTTAACAAATGTTTCCAGTTTCTTTATGATTCCCACTCTAAATTTCTGAGGTCATCAGATAACTTATGACTGAAAATACCAACGCATTCCACAACTTTCTTGGATGAATCCTTCACTGTACAGGCTGCCCGTCCGTGGAATGCATTTCCAGTCCCAGTAAGACGCGCTCAGTCGTTGCAAAAGAACGACTTGCAAAAGAACATTACCCGTCGCTGTGATTATCGATATTCGTCATTTATTTTTTACTGCCTATATACTTGGTATGTAAGTATTTATGTATCTATTATATAGCAATTATGTATGTATCTGTGTAATCTATTAAGTATGTTATATTATTAGTTAAATTAGTTTTGTCACACCAGTAACAACCCCATTTCTTTTCCAGGCAAATACTGTCCATCCCAGGTAGTCTGGAAGAGATTGCAGAATGCGATAAGGCCGCCTATGGTATATGTTTTAAAGTCTCCTTTTTGTTTTAATTTTGGTGTACAATTAAGTAGGTAAGTACATAATAAATAAATAAATTTACGAGCATACACACCAGGGTTGTTGGTGTGTACCTGCAGTCGCAACAAAAAACCCAAAATACAAATAAGACAAAAATTTATCCGAATTTTGATTAAGTAATAAAATAAACTCCGCACCCTCGGATGTCGAAAATTCTCACAACAACCGTGGTTGTGGTTGGCAACAGACGAGAAAAAAACAGGAAAACACATTCAGAATGATTAAGACCATAGTTCAAAAACAGCAGGATTGTGATAGAAAGTGTGCTACGCTATTGGGGTGCATCTTGTTTGTCGCACATACCTTTGTGGGTCTCTAAAACAGGACGAAACTTACCTGACCGCCAACAATACCATTGCCCCCATAGAAATTTTTCCCGTACATATGCATGGAGCCTCCCTTGCCTCGCGCACACCCTGACTTGCGGCCGGTGAGCTCAGCGATCACGCCGAGAGCCGTGCCGTCCATTATATACGTCCAGGCGTGGCAACGGTAAGCAGTGATCACAGAGTCTTGGGGACGCAGCACAGATTTCATACCCACCGCTATTGCCTCTTGACCTATAATTTATTTAGTTTTTAGGCCTTTTTAGGCAGAGTCAGCATCAAACTATAGGGTCAAACAGACTTAGAATTTTGAATAAATGCTGTACCTACTAGTTACATTTTATCTTATTTGGGCTAACGTGTGCGGCGAAAATGTCCGGTTTTCCTTCTGGAACACTACTAGATACATACTAACTATTGGGCACATGGACTGCTGAATTAGTTTATAATAATAATAATACATTGTTTCACAGTGCGCATCGACTTCCTGAAGCAGAATGTTTGTTCATGGTCAAACCGTTTTCGGCGGTACAAGCGGCGGGTTGATCGATATTCGCAGAATCGCATTTCCCAGAGCGATGAGAGGTGGGTATATAGAGCTTGGGAGCGACCTGAACAAAGTGTGATGGACGTGTGCCGCCCGGATGATATCGCCACGAGTGCATTCTGGCGGCGCATCTGGTCGGTACCCGTCTGTCATACCGAAGGTGGCTGGTTACGCGATGTCGAACACGTGTATTAAGCTATACCAGAAATGGAAACAATTTAATCACCCCTTTGGATGTAGTGTAGCCAAAGAAGTCCGTCTGTTACCGAACTGGAATCTTTCGGGAACGGACGGGCTGCATAACTTCAGGCTCAAATGGTATAGCAGCTCACTCGCATCTCTATTCCAGTCATCCTTAGAGTGTAGGTCGCCACCACAGTTTCTAACAACTGGCGTTGCACATATGCTTCATAAGACAGGTAGTCCCGCGGAACCTAAGAATTATCGACCGATTACTTGTTGGTCGACGGTCTATAAACTTCTTACATCGATCCTGAGGGCAAAAATTAATATGCACATTGAGAACAACTTAATTATGTCCGCCTCTCAGAATGGATGTAGGAAGGGGTCCCGCGGTACTAACACATGACTCATGTGGTACTAAGGAGCTACTTCTCATAGACATGGCCAAAAGCCAACAGATTCGTCGATCCCGCAAGGATCTGTCGACATTTTGGATAGATTACAAGAAGGCCTATGACTCTGTGCCACATATATGGTTCATGAAGGTGTTAGAATTGTACAAAATAGATGCTAGTCTACGCACCTTTCTTGAGTCATGTATGAGGCAATGGAAAACAGTCCTTCGCTATCCAGGATGTCGACCGATTCAAGGGATTGATGAGCATGTAAGGATTAAACGATGAACATTTCAGGGCGACAGTTTGAGTCCACTTTGGTTCTGCTTGGCTCTGAATCCACTAAGCACACTGCTGGAGGATTCAGGCCTAGGCTATCGGTAGAGAAGAGGTGGTCAAGCCATATCTCGCCTTCTTTGCATGGATGATCTAAAACTTGGAAATTGGTGTGGACAAATGTGCAGGCATGGGAATTCGTGGGAATTCAACTCTTGGACTCCATATAGCTTAGACCCCTCAGCTCGACCGAAACCTACAAGTGTTTGGGTATGTCGGAAGCGTTAGGCATTAACGGTGCTTGACTACTAGGTACATCATTTTTAGGATTCCATAATGGTAAAAAATAACCTGTCTTTAGTGTCGCGTGGTCAGGTAGAAAGCTTGTAAAAGGAACCCTGCTATTGGGTTCGATCCCCAGGAGCTGGCCTGGCAGTTTTTGGGTGTTTCCTTTCTATGTGGAGTTTCTCAGTTTCATCGCTATTACGATCCATACAGAAGCATTCCTTCTGGCACTAACAGTAGCAATGGATCCTACGTCCTTTCTCAGGCTCTAGACTATCTGTCTACGAAATTTCATTTAAATCGGTTCAGTAGTTTTGGCGTGAAAGCGCGACAGACAGACCGACAGAGTTACTTTCGCATTTATAATATTAGTAAGGATGTAAATTAGTACATAATGAAAATGAATAAAGAGAATAATACATTTATTTACTCAGATAAAAAGTCCATAGGTAATTGTTAGTCACAAAAATCTCAAAAAGTTAAAGTTTACTAATAAGTACAAATGTTTGCTCTGTCTTATCATTTTTAAACAGTTTTTCCGGGCCTTTATTGTTGACGCTGAGTGTACACTTGTACACGCTATCTATTGCTACTGTTAGTAGCACAAGGAATGCTTCTGGACAGATCGTAATAGCGATAGGTACTGAAAAAATCCACATAGAAATCAAACATCCAGAAACTGCCAGGTCCTGGGAATCGACCCCAATAGCAGGTTTCCTTTTACAAGCTTTCTACCTGACTACGCGACTGTAAAGACAGGGTTCTTTTTTACCATTTTGGAACCCTAAAAATGATGTACCTACCTAGGAGATGTAGAAAGACAATTATATTCAATAAAAGAAGTCCTTAAATAACAAGTCACACCTGCGTATAAGTGACAAAATCCGCGTATCACCTTCTCTTTATACAAGCTTGCGGAAGCAGTTTCAATACGGCGACACATCTGCAACTCTTTGTAATAGTTGATGGCTTCCTCAGAGGTTATGGTCACTTTTTCAGAAGGGCCTGTATCCAAATTATGGAGCTTGTAAGGCTTGCAAAACAAAAGAGAATAGATAAGGACTTTGAATTAGTAATTCGGTGAAGTATCTACCTACCTAACTCATGTAGTTGATAAATGGATGGAACTTTGTATTACCTTTGTTTTCGGAAAACTATGAAAATTAGAACTTTGTTTGCTCTTGCAATGATTTCTCAAAATCTAAATTTTATAATACTAATACTATACAGATGGTCGAGATGGTACCATAAGGATTTTTAGTACGACGAAGGTCGAAATAAATGAGATAATTATAATACCTACTTGTACGTCAAACGTAGCATCAGTTGAATTGTGTTGAACGTTTGTTATCGACGTCTTCGGCATTATCGATACCAACGCACCGCGAAGTCGGCTGCGGACTTTCTATGAAACCAAATATTGCATATTGCAACTATTATTCCTTATGGCACAAGGCTGCGCTTTCGACGACAGCGGCAGGCAAAGCGGGAGCGACTGCGTGGATTGTTTTATGACGTCAGCGGGTAGGACATTTCGACTCAGAATTATAGCGACGAAGTGAATACCTATTATAGTAGGCGCCAGATAAATGTGGAATAAAGTATATACCTTTCCCTAATAACTGCTCATAGGTACCTGAACAATTAAATATGAATCGTTTTTCATTATTAGACAATGTTAAGGATCACGAGAGATGATGATTCGGGACAGTTTTGTGTCATTAATTCCGTTTTTCAAATTAACAATGTCAATAAATGTAGGTGGGTCAATGACCGATATTCCACGATTATCTGGCGCCTACTATAGTAGGTTTGCATGTCAAGTCGAGTAAGCAATGTAAAGCCTAAATATAAGTACCTATAAAAACTAGCACGTCAACATATTTTTGACGGCTACACGTAGGATTGTGATATTAGGCTTAGTTTTGGAGAATTGTCATGACGAATTGAGTGCCGCGGGGCAACACTGTAGCTGTCCGTCGTCGCTCAAGTCACCCGCTGTCGTCGACAACGCCTCATACAATTCGTATGCGGTTTCTCTCACCACGAAGTCACTGCCACCAGCGCTCCACCGCCATCCACACTTTGTGGGCCGCTTCGCCTGCTTCGGATGTCGAGAACTAGGCCTCATGACGGAAATTCGGTATTCTCTTCGGGGTAACCAAAGGATGTGTCTGTGTAGCTATAAGTAGATGAATTTTTCCTTCTTCAGTTTTTTTTTAATAAAACATGAACCAATGGTTAGTTTTGGAAGTCGTTACTTTCCAGAAGGTCCCTAATACACTATTACCTACCTACCTAGCAGGGAATACAGGCGGCGAAGAGTTACACAATTTGGCTGTGCGTATAAGTGTTGAAGAGTTCCAAACATGGAACCTAACGAAACAAAATGTGCGCAAACTTGAAACCTGTCCACTCAGCATGCTCAGGAAGGAAACATGAAGAAAACAAACTAAAATCAACGACGTAAGATTTACATTAAAAAATTAAAATGGAGATGGGCAGGCCATATGATGAGGAGCGAGAAAGAAAAATGGGCGAAGGACGTAACTGAATGGTTTCCAAGGCAAAATAAAAGAAGGAAAGGGAGGCAGCGTCTAAGATAGGAAGACGATATCCGGCGAGTAGCTGGTGTTACTTGGAGTAGAAGAAATCATAACAATAGAATGTGGCAAGGTCTAGGGAAGGACTTTGCCGGTGTCAAACAATTGATTGGATAATAGTTAAGTAAATTATTAAGTACTTAAAATTATATAAATATGAGTTATAGTTTACTTTAATAACCATGTTTATAAGATTGTTAAAAACAGGCTAAAATAATAAGTGTTGAGACCGAGTTCCGACATTGATTTGTCGGGATATCAACAAAGTGCATTCACGTAGAAAGGTCAGCACGAACAGGTGCCAAAGAATCCGATCCGATCCGAACTTTTTTTTAGATAAAGGTTGTCACTTAGTGCTTGAACTTTTCAGCGGTTTTTGAAGCTGTTTCTAACTTACAACTTTGCGCAAAATATACGTAAACTCCCAAAGTAATTGCACCTTTAGGTTTGGAAATTGGATATTTAAGGAGCAGGTTATGTAGCTCTCATATTTACCCTCGCTCTCTTTAATTTTTTTCTTCTATAGTATAATCTAGACTCAATGTAAAAGCGCATAAAATAATAGAACGAAAGAGCACCCACCGTCAGCACATTACCACCTAGAAGTCTAGCAGTGAGAGAAACGTTAGTACTCATTTTCCTTATAATTTATTTGGGCTTCACTTTTAAGGCAATATTTAAAAAAAAATTATGTAAGTATAATGAGCAAAACTATAAAAAATAAATATAAAATTACAAAAATATGAGACACTAGCCTAAGATGACAGTTCTGCCATTGTCATTGTTTATTTTTAAACAATAACACTAAAAATAATGAGGTTTTACTGCATTATTCCGTTCAATCTTATTCAAGGAAAAGCAAATCAGCAAAATGCACAAGTAACGACATCTACTTATTAAAATCTGAATTTCAACAACTCCTCATCATCTTCCTGCTCTTATCCCATGTTACTTGGGGTAGGCGCAATAAGTTTTTTTCTACCATTCTGTCCTGTCAGCCGCACACAACCCATCCATCTTTTCTTAGGCCTCCCTCTCCCTGTCCTCAGGCCCCTTTTTACCACTGGGTAATCTGGGCACGTGCCCAGAGCCCGATCGGTCGTGATCGATGGGGGCCCCCTAGTTTCTGTCAGATTATTTACCAATGACTGATAAATATATGAATTTTAAGAAAATCAAACGAAATTTGCTTATTCCACTCTAGAGATTTAAGCACTGCCTAACTTGTTAAAGATAAGTTTCTGTTATGGATAGTATTACAATTTATCTATCTTTAATTTAATGTGACTTTAAAAACAGTCGAATAAATCTAGAATTTTGTTTAGGTACTTTAATCTTATTGCCTGTTTTAGCAAAATACATAGTCCGCTGTCAAAGTCATGGGCCCCACTATCCCGTGCCCAGGGCCTCCAATAGGCAAAAGCCAGTCCTGCCTGTCCTTCCATCCATATTTATATTCATAACTCTGAAAATCAATGACTGACAGAAGAAATTGCTGATGCGTTATTCCATTGGTTTTTTTGTAAAAGAAAAACAACATTCAATCCATAACACAGACAATATTATTTTAACAGGAATGATAAAACACTTAACACTTATCAAGGGATATCACAGAGTTTGTATAAACTTACAGTCAATATTAATTTATTTTTGGTTCAATACACCACAGCAAAGGATATTATTATAATGTTAAAAATATATATTTCATGCCAGAGTGTCACATGAACCAGTTTTACCGTCTCTGAAAGAACATTTTAGAAGGTTGGCCCTACTTCGGCCATACTCAACATTGCCTTGCCTCATGTGGCCTATGAATATTTTATCTATTCACTCCTTGACGATGTGCTAAAACTATTCACGTACTCTGCACTCCCGAACAAAAAGTGCAGTAACAACAAAAACACGTAAAGTTTGAACTCTAAAACAAAGACTCTAAGGTCTCTTATTTCGTGTTTTTGCCATTACTGCTCTTTAGGTTCGGGAGGGCAGCACTATCAAAACGAAAAAGATTGCAGGCAAGCTCAAGGGCAATTCCCATTTTTTCAGGAACGTTTTGCATTCAAATCTCAGTCTCATCCATCAAAAATTCCTCAGATTTTCGCCGAGATGAGATTGCTACTAAATTTTGAACGTTTTTAAATCTAGTACTTGACCTTCTGTTCCCATCTTCTTACAAGTTACTCAGAATGGCTTTATTGTGTAAAGTTCTGAACTTATGATTGTCATTCAGATAGCTTGTGATGAACTCCGGAGGGTTTCTGCTAAGGAACAGTTCCATGCTCATGTAACGGGCTGCGGTCAATCGTTTGCGTTCCGCGTTCGACCGGCAAAGGTTCTTGTGCGCATGTGCCGCGAAGCTCGCTGCCGCTTTCTCGACTTGCTTGGCCGTGACTCGTACGTTTGGATCGTCTTCTAATGGCGGCTGAAATTAATAAAAATCGTTTATTAGTAGAATGTAATGGTAGTCATCATACGAGTTGCTATAATCGTCACGCTTTATTTTAAGGATGGGTAATCATCAAATGACTTTTTCCGCTGCGGAAGGTGTCAGACTCTTACTGACTAAACCCATCCGAGTTCCTTCTTAAGGTGAATATCGCCGGGGTAGCCTGCGAAATCCAAATTTTCATAAGTTTTTTGCATTGTGCAGGTCACTGTCAGGTTGTATGTTGATAAAATACGATTGGCGACCGTAACAAATATGGCTTCACTGAGTTATAATAATTAAAATCATCAATACAGGTTGTATCATTCATGTAATTCGATTGAATTACTTTTTTATGAAATAACCATCCAATCGAGTTAAATGAACTTAGAGGGTAGTTGATGATATTAATGATTATAATCCTGTCCCTTTTTTCAAAATTGTTTATTTATTTGGTTAACCAACAACACACATCACAGTCACACACACATAACATCACAGTTACATCCTGGGAACCCGGGATTACTTATTTATTCAGAAAGGAATGTCCACATTATTCTTTCACGGGAAGAAGTTTAGGTATATTAGCGCCGAATTATCCGATCACTGGTTATGAGGTAACAAACATAAAAAAGAGTAACTATTCTATTCAAGTCGGAAAAACTTACAGAAAACCGAATCCATTGCCAGATTTGAAACCTTGATATTTCGGCAGTAGCAGAGTCTTCAACATTTCCGCTGTAGAAGAAGTGACCGATACCCGCCAGCCAGTAATATATGAAGAGTATAGAAATAGCCACGTTATGCTTCAGTCCTTGTAAGGTCACTCCATCGCGGGGTATGGACAGCAAGTCCTGGGGCGTCACGTTCACTTCGAACTTCTTACAGATCTGATTTGGTGTTGCACCGCTTTTCTTCCAAAGCTGGAATAGAGCAAGAAATAGATACATGTGGTTGGTGTATCATACAAAATACCTACCTACTCTATACTTATTCTTTTTTTTTTAAGGTTGGGTAATCATCAAATGACTTCTTCCGCTCTGGGTGGAGCGGAACGGCGTGTCAGACTCTTACTGACCAAAACCCATCCATGTTCCTTTCTTTCGAACAAATTCCGCAATCCTGGCAGACCTACTCTATACTTGAATTCCAAATTCAAGATCATTTAAATTTATCACCACTAACTCAGTTTCGACTTAAGCGTTGTGTATTATAGGTTGATTTTTAAAAGCCCATCTCTGTTAAATATATTAATATACAAATTATAAGGGATGTATAAGTATTTAAAAAAATTGAAAATCTGACAAAGTTTATCATTCTAAAATTTGGTAATTTCCTCAAATTCTGAAACCAACGGGGCAAAACAAACAACAGGAAGTCGTTTAAAAAGTAAGTAAACAAATTAGCAGTACTAAGACGGCCTCATCGCTTAGATAATTTCACAGAACACCATTATAGGATAAGTGGCAGTTTGAAGCTACTCTGTGATTTAAATTAATATACTCAGTTCTGCGATACATATAGCTATTCAGTACAGTCAGGGAACTAAATCGTTTATCATCCGAAGGTTGAAGGTCACTTCCACGACGCTTGCACATCATTGACACCATAAATCGGCAGTCTATTTTTTATGGGAAACTTATATAATTTTAATTTCAACATTAACGAAGATTAAATTAACTGGAAATCCTGTTAAAACTGGTAAACCTTTAATTTTCTCTGGAAACAGTAAAATTTTATGAAACGTGATAATTGCAAAACAAAAACACTTTGGATACTTACATAGTATGTACCTAGATGCAACTCAGTTAATAATAATTTAATTATCCAATTCGACAAAAAATTCCGTAATTTTTACCAAAGTCTAATTATTCATGACTGTACTAGAAACATCGATTACGTATTAACAAACCGAATCCGATTGGAAAATAAGCATGATATACTTGTTACATTTCACGAACGCGAAACCATCACTGTAAATTAAACCTTATGACAACGACATAAGCCACATGGCGCACGCTCCTGAATCGCAAGGACAATCACGGTACATAACTGAAGTAAAAAGTTTTCTGCGATGGAATTTTTCCTACGAATGTTAAATACAGTAAACAAAAACTCAATTTACTGACAATGCGTTTCCGTAAAGTTACCAATTGTTACGGTTGTGTACAAAAAATAATTGAATTCAAGTTTTTTTTAAAGCTTGAAGATGTGCGGCGCTACCGAGGTCGGCCGAGAAAGAGGCGAGATGATTTCGACGAGGTCTGGTTCAAGCAAGCAAAACTGGCATTCAAGTGCAGACTAAAGTAGTCAGTAGGACAGTAATAACACAGGCTGATATGATCTTAACTAATATTGTGAAGAAGTATGTAAGTAGGTAAAGTTTGTTTGTAGGACATTATCTCTAGAAGAGCTGAACCAATTGGAAAAATTATATGATTGCTCGAAACCTACACTTAAGACACCAAGCTTATAGTAACCTTGCACGGTCCCTGTGATATAAAACAAATGAGCGAAGCACACAATCGTCATGTTTATGAATTTTTGATTCCGGGATTTTAGAGGAGTCTCAACTCAATGTTACTTACTTCCACGAACATAAGGTAAATATAGTCTACCTATTCCGATCTCTGGTCATCATTGTATCGTACAAGGGCAAAAAACAATGGCACCCACCGGCAAGGCCTATAAAGCAACATCACTTTTTCGAACAGGAACATCAGAAAAAAAAATACCGGACAAGTGCGAGTCTGACTCCTGCGCCGAGGGCTCCGTACAAACTCGTATAGATAGTTCTAGACGAACTTTTTTTTACGGGAATTGAGTATCGATTTTTTCCGAGTACCTATACATTGCCTACTGAATTGTATAAACTATGACAGCACTCTCAATACTCCGACAAAAAGATTACTTGAATCATCAAGAATTAACACGTTTTTGCACTTGTTGACTAGCCTACTGGGCGGAGCGGAAGGGAGTGTCAGACAGAGAGTATTTGAATTAGCAATGTGAAAATATGTTTTGTTTTTGAGCGCTGGGACTCTTGTACCAGCGCTCGTCTAAAGCAGATGCCGAATATCTTATTAAGTCAAATCTTAAACGTGGTTTTAGTTAAATAATATATTTAAGTAGTGCAATCGGTGGAGAGAGAGAAAGGTATAGTACTTCCGTACAAACAATAGTTACTACGGCAGCTCAGCTCAAAGTACAGTTATGTGCCCTAATCTATAACGCGTATTTAATTAGGCGAATTACGCGTAGATTAGGGCGCATAACTCGAGACGTATGTACTTTAAAGCAGAGCTGCCATAGTAACTATTATTTGTATAGAAGTACTTGTCACACCTAACAAGGTGGCTATAGATGCCATAAAAAGGCACAATTTCTGGGTTTTCATGATTCTAGGTCTAGGTGAATGGAAAGTACCCTATAGATTTTGATTTACTTGCGATTATCAAAATATGTCGCAAAAATTATGCATAAATAGTCGTATTTTTTTTAGAGCTCCTAGGGTATATAGACCTACTTATTTGATAGTAATTTAAATATGATAACTCCACTAGACAGATGGACAAAGAAGTGATCTCATAAGGGTTCCATTTTATACTTTTGCGGTACGGTACCCTAAAAAGAAACAGAAAAAGAAATGAAAACAAACCTCATTGACATGTGGCACTACTCTCGCATCGTACACCATGAAGCCATCAACACCATGTTCTATCTCCTTCATTTTGGCTGCCAGTATCTTTGTAATTATAGTTTTGGATCTGAAATTGTTTTTATATTACTTCTTACGGTAATATCATATTCTTAACTAATATTCGAGAAGATGTAAAATACTTTTTTGAAAGGTGCCCCATATACAGGGTGTCCCAAAACTCAACGTCAAGCCGAAACGGGGTGACAGGATTGATCATAACCATCACGAGAAAAATCTGAAAAAAAATCTATCCCATGCAGTTTAAAAATTATGGGCATTTTAAGAAAAACCTAGAAATTTGATCAAACTGTACCATTTTTCGGTTATTGTGGTTATTCTTTTTTATTTTTGTTCATTTGAACTTTGGAAACGTAATCCTAAATAACATTTCTAGAATCCCAATAAAAAATAATGACACAATTGCCTCAAGTTTCCGAGAATTGAGACTATTTGTTAAACTACGAATTTAAAATTTTTAAGATTCGTCGACTTTGACAGGCCCTCCTATAAAAAAAATGTACTAGAGTGCCTTGGCAAGTGGCATTAAAAGTTGGCGCATTTAATCAGAATTCTAAAATGGTACAATACTTGTTAGTTCCATACAATAGAAAAGAGTAAAAAAATTAAAACCTCAAGTAACCCGATTTTTGCTATCTCATTTTACTCAGTTAAAATGTTTTTAATTCACACAAGCTCTAGGTAGGTTCTTAATTTTAAGACAAAATGATGAGAGAGATGGATAATGGGTATGTTCGCCATGCATTCCCCATAAATGAGGTGCATGTTCGCATATTCTTGTGAAGTGTAGCGCGTAGGCATGGTAGATAAAAAGGATGCCAACACAAAAGTCCAGAGAGAAGCCAAAGTTGCCGGTATGTTATCAACAAGTCCAATTCACAAAGATTCAAGTCCAAAAAGAGAAGCCAAAGTTGTCAGTACTAAATCAACACAAGCGAATACGAACGTGCGCAGTAGACGAATGAGCGAAACGTACTAACTGGTTGGTGTCGGACTGGTAGCGTAGCCATTTGCTTGGCTGAAACTAGTGCGAATGAAACAGATAGATGCCATAGCATCTATCTGTTTCATTCGCACTCGTTTAAACGACGCATCTCCGTCTCAATGCGTGGCGTCACTATCTGTCTCGCTCACTCATGGCAAACATACCCATTATCCATCTCTCTCATCATTTTGCCTTAAAATTAAGAACCTACCTAGAGCTTGTGCGAATTAAAAACATTTTAGCTGAGTAAAATCTGATAGCAAAAATCGGGTTACTTGAGGTTTTAATTTTTTTACTCTTTTCTATTGTATGGAACTAACAAGTATTGTACCATTTTAGAATTCTGATTAAATGCGCCAACTTTTAATGCCACTTGCCAAGGCACTCTAGTACATTTTTTTTATAGGAGGGCCTGTCAAAGTCGACGAATCTTGAAAATTTTAAATTCGTAGTTTAACAAATAGTCTCAATTCTCGGGAACTTGAGGCAATTGTGTCATTATTTTTTATTGGGATTCTAGAAATGTTATTTAGGATTACGTTTCTAAAGTTCAAATGAACAAAAATAAAAAATAATAACCACAATAACCGAAAAATGGTACAGTTTGATCAAATTTCTAGGTTTTTCTTAAAATGCCCATAATTTTCAAACTGCATGGGATAGATTTTTTTTCAGATTTTTCTCGTGATGGTTATGATCAATCCTGTCACCCCGTTTCGGCTTGACGTTGAGTTTTGGGACACCCTGTATAATGCGCATAACTCGACAAAATTTACTGAACAGCTGATTTAGTTTTCTCGATTTCGGGGTTGGTCCCATAGTAAAAGTTGTTCATAATGATGAGTATAATGACCCCTTAAAAGGTATTGCGTTTACTCTGTTACACGTTGTATATGACATGATTAGGTACTCAATCATCTTCGTAGCCTTTTCCCCACGGCAGCTGAATACCAGTATTTTACATGCACAAACACAAACATGTTCAAATGAGGCCGCGACCAACGGCTTCACGTGCTTTCCGAGGCACATTGGAAACTCGGTATGTATACGACCAGCGTAGCTATACCTCGAAGTTCGATCCGTGCGACTATTTCACGAGCTTCCTTGTGATGCTTACTGTGTGTAGTTTTTGTTAGGCTCTCAAACCATCCGTATGGAAAACGGAACCCTCATATCTATCTCAAATATTTTATTGCAATCCATAATGTACGTACACATACAGGTGGTAAATCGAAAGTAATGGAAACAATTATGGACCCTGTCGGGCACAGCAAATTTACCCTTAAAACAACAATCTTGCGTCTGTCTGTCCGTCTGACACAGCTAATTTTCTGATTGGACCAATTCAGTTGAATTTTGGTACAAATATCAACGTTTGCGATAAACACGGGCGTACGCGTAAGGGCGCGTTCCCACTATGTCGTGACGATTTTATCATTGGACGACTGTTAAATGCATTTTGTATGTAAAAAGTCGTGGACGGCGGTTAATCGCGTCGTCCTATATGTGAACACCTCCATTTAAATACATAAGCCACGACGCTTTAAACGACACGATAATCTGTCGTCACAACATAGTGGGAACGCGGCCTAACGACAATACATAAGTTTTGAAAATGGGGTCACGTTTTGTAAGCATAAATAGAAAAAAAAATGTTATCCAACTGTATCGTGTCGCATCAGAGGGCAGGAAGGGCTCATCGCAAATGTCTCCGATATATTTTAAATATTCCATTCTAAAGTTATTAAAGAAAATAGATAAATGATAAATCAAAGCATTTGTTAGTTATCGTCTAGCTCAAACTAACAACTTTAAGGAGCTCAACGATTTGACGACAATACCAAAGTAAGAACATTTGGGTAGGCCGCAAAAAGAACTCAAACTGCTAGACTAACATAAAATGAACCCCTAATACTGCGATCAACATGGTCCTCACATTCACAATACGTTACGTCTTTTGAGGAAAGAACCACACAGATTTGATGAGACGGATAGGCGTGTAGATGTTTGACCTGTATCTCCGAAATTACTGAGCATAAAATTTTGAAAAAAAAATACAGATCATAGGTCTGTATATTTCAAGAAAACCTATAAGAGCACCTATAGATTTCAAGAAAACCTATAAGAGCACCTATAGATTTCAAGAAAACCTATAAGAAGTCTATGGTTTTACAGTAACATGTTACAAAAGTGAGATTCGTTCGGAACCCTGTCCACGCGAGTCCGACTCGCACTTGGCCGGTTTTTATAATTGTTGTTTGGCACTTACTCCTTATCAGTGATGTCAGATCCAGGTTTGAGCATAGCGGCCGCCATTCCGCCGGTAGCAGGGGCTCCTCTAGCGTGGCACGTACTCACAACCAGCTTCAAATAACTGTTCAAGAAGTGACGATCCATGTTCACATACTTATTCCTATCTGGCAGCAGGAACTCTTCACGATCACCTGAAAAATAGGCCTGTTAATTAATGGATCCATCAAGCTAATTTCCAATCTAACTGCGCAAAAAAAAAATGGCTTTAGTTAAAGTTATTGTAGGAAAAGTGAACATTAATCGCTTAGGTAAATTGACTGCCAAGTAACTTCTCACTTTCTTTTTTATTTATATTATGTAACATAAGCAATTGCTTATAATATAAATAAAAAAGAAAGTTAGTTACTTAAAGGGTACTTAGGTGGTTGAAAATGAAGTGTAGGAAGTTAGAAAATCATATACAAAAGGGCAAGACAAAATGGGAAGCAATCTAAATTAATTATGCATGTTTAAATTTAACTACTAAAAGAAAATAAATAAAGATAATATTCACCAAACTTGGATATGATAGAGGCACAGTAATCCCATATCCCGCAATTGAGGCCCAAAGAGTGGTCTCTAAGTGCATATAAAATTTCTTCAAGTTCAAAACTCGACACAATATTCTCTATAAGCACACAGGCTTTTATAGTGCCCTGTGGTAAACCAAGTTCATTTTGTGCCCAGACAAATATTTCATTCCACAGTTGAGCTTCAGAGGCACCCTCTAACTTGGAGAGATAGAAGTAAGGCCCACTGTTGGCCTCATACAGTGCCTTTGCATTGTGGTACATCAAAATTGCAAAGTCTACTAAGGGTCCAAGAGCTTCTTTGCCTTCAATCTAAAAGATTTTTTATTACATCTACATTAGTTACATCATAGAGGGAGCAAAAATACAGAGTAGTTATATAGATAGACTAGCTTTTGCCCACAAATTTGTACATGCATATCCCATTTTTCCCATTCCTGTCCCCATTTAGCCTTCCTCATGAATGTGGCTAACATATACAAAAAGAATTATCCAAATCTGACAGGTGGTTCCAGAGATTAGCATGTTTAAACAAACAAACAAACTCTCCAGCTTTATTATGTTAGTATAAATAAGTTATACCATGCACTATACAAGAAGTTTGGTAAAATAATGTAAGCAAAACACAGTTTCAAAACTTTAATAAGACAATTTACTCACCAAAATATTATGTTCAATCATGTTCCAAGCTCTGGGTCTCAACATAAGTACGGGACTGGTGGTGATAGTGACGGGAGCACCAAGGAGTTTCCCATTCACTGCCAACCTAATGTTTTGATAAGCTTGTAACTGGTTCTTCCAAGTGGGGCAGTGCCCATCATCAAAGTCCACTTGTATGCCTTGCACATCCTCATTGAGAGAGGATACAAAGTGAGCAGTGTTTGATGCTGAGACGTCGCCAAGATCCAGGTGGCGGTTACTACAATAACAGTTAAGCATATTTTAGTTTCTATTTCTATGATCAGTTCAAGAATACTTGGTGTTTGAAATAATTTTGTGTTGATGTATAAGGAAGTAAATTGTATATTGAGAATTAAACCTATGTATGGGCATAATAAAATTGCTAATGCGGTATAAATAATGTTGGATTTACTAGTTCCATATCATAATTACAGTGGTCAAAAAGCAATTGTTATTCTCTTACAAAAAAACCAGCCACTCAATTACTATTGGATCTTGAAAGTAGTAATAGTGGTACAGACCTAAATTAATAAAGTTGATAAAAAAAATTAAAACAAAAATATATAAAATAGCACTGCAAAAAACTGATAAAGACATGGTCGGGAAGTATATAGAGATTATATTTACAATGAGAGATACTCACAATAATCGTGGAGGTAAAGGAGCTATAGTCCAAGACTTATCATTCCTTTCCGGCGACTTTTTGAAGTCCAAAGTCGAAAGCGCTTGTGTTGTCACTGTCTGCCGCAACCTATCTTTATACAGTTGTTCGATCTGCTTCTCAAACGTTTTGTGAATTCGAAATAAAAACTCCACAGCACCATCATTAAAAATTGTCTTCTGTATTTCTTCAAATTTTGGCGGGGCCGATTGCAAAAACAGTACTTTGGTCATTTTCAAATCGATGTTGCATATAAATGTTTATTCTCTTGTACGGCTAATGCACTAATGAAGTATGAACCATCGTCATTCGCTTCGAATGAACTTGTTGTTTGTCTTTATTCTTATCACTTTCTTATCAACAAACTGATCGTCCCTATGTAAAATGTATGTAGATACTAGGTAGGTATATACTCCATAGATAATACACTATAATATACTCTGGGTCTGGGGCACAACCGGCACCACTCATAGATTATTTTTTGTTTTTGTTTTAATTTACCCCGAAGAGAAGGCTATAGTCTTTTGACCATATTGCCAAGTCTTACGTTCTCTTGTGTTTTGCATTAGAAGGCGGATGTAACACATTCTAATGGTTTTTGGAGTATCTGGTAACAAATATATCGATTCGGCCTTTCAGCAAGTTTCAAGTGAGGTGGTCAACACTACAATAAAATTCTCAGCTCCATTTTACCGCGATTGTGCCTGTTTCAATGATTCCACACATTGTCCAGTTGCGCAGACACTTGAGATATAAAACTACTCCAATTTAACATCACAATATCAACTAGAAATCAATTTGCAAAAAATTAAATCAGCCACTGAACTTCACTCGAAGAAATCCCGCCGAAAACTCCCACCTGCCTGAGAGAAAGAACCAGCGCTGCCAACAACAATTCATCTAATTTCCCGCAAATCCAAGTTAATTTTCCCAATTTGGGGAGATCAAAATCCTCTCCTCACTCCCTCAATTTTTTAGGATTTTGTATACGAAGGATACAAATTAAACCTGTCACAGCCACGCAGTTTTAATTCCTTCCCTTGTTGCCATCAAAAAGTACTACAGCATTTATTATGATTCGGTTTAACTGATGAAAAAGGACACTAAATCTTCGCTCGACCAATGCGTTCGAAAACGGCAGTGGCAGCACTAAGAATTTTTCTTTCAAGTTGGTTGTTTGTAAGCAAAGACTGAAAAAAAACCGAAAATCAATCGAAATTTTTTATTAAAAACAAAATTACCTAAAACGTTGAGAAAAAGAAACGCATTATATGATACACTAAATTATTTTACCATTAGTGACGGAACAAAGTTTAAAAAAAGAAAATTGTCGTAAATTAAAAAAGAGAGGCATTCGATTCAATATTCATGTCACCGGAAAATTACAAACACTGTAAGATTATAAAATGTCGCGTGAAATTGTAAATATTTTTTTTTTAGAAGATACGTTTGTATTTAGAACTATTGAATTTGGGAAGAAAAAGTGTTTTGACTTGGTACGGACTATATAAATATACAAAATCACCGAATTATACCAATCCCCAATAAATCTCGAATCAACTTGTGAGATTCCCCACAGTTTGAGGAATACACGCTGGCAACGCAACACCTCCCTCACTTTAAATCTCTGAAGTACTAAAAATGCTGTACTGCACACTATCCAAGTCAACAAAAAGTGCGAAGGAGGTAAGGAAACAAACATGAACGCCACGTTTATTTGCTTAGAAAAACCGAAGGGCTCGGTTCATTTTAGGTTCATTGGTACGGCAAACCTGGGTTTACCAAATTAACCCCAACATCTCGTGTTTTCGCGTGATAATGGCTTTTTATTAGGACGACCGATGACGCCTAAGATTAAACTAAAGGCTTTGCTTATTTTGTTTAGGAAACCTAGCAGGCGTAGCTGAAGTAATTGTCCCAACCCCAAATTAATAAATAAACTAAGGCTCTTTAGTTAGCAACTGGTTTTGGTTTTGGGGCACGAGGCAGTCAGAAGAATTACAGGTATATAAAAGTTAGTAAGTAAATATAATATAATATCTTGAGACAACTCACACACGGTCATCCGGTCCCAAACTAGGCAGAGCCTGTGCTATGGCAACCGGAAAACTGGTAAACACACTTAAATATTTCTAAATACATACAAATTATAGACAAATTACACCCAGACACCGAACAAATGATCATGCTCATCACACAAAGCTTTGTCTTGGGTAGGAATCGAACCCACGACCTCCGGTTTAGCAGTCAGGGTCACTAACCACTCGACCAACAGGCCTGTCGAAGTTATGTATATATGCTATGTTAATTATGACTTTAGCTCATACATACACACAACCAATGAGATTTTACCAATAGAGACGTCAAACTCATAATAAAAAAATAAAAACATGGCGATATTCTACAACCTCTAGCGTCGTTCGAATTTCAAACCGACAACACCGCGCGCCATTGTAAAGCGGTGGCAGTGGGCGGTTTTATCATTATTAAATATAATGTCTTTCACATTATTGTATAAAATTATTTCACGCAAGAAATAAGGACGTATGACCAGGCAATATGGTCAAAAGCCTTCCCTTCGTGGAAATAAAAAATAAAATAAAAAAAGTTGTCCTTGGCTTGTCTATGTATTTCAAGTGTCATCATGAATTCCATGACATGTGTAGGTACCTAATTGTGTTGAGTTTGAGTCATGAGTTGTCGCCAAGTTTGCGTATCCGTGCTAGTTTGTATCTTCTCAGTTGTTTAATCTAATTTGGCTCTAGCCTTTAGTATTGAATGTAATACTCATTATTTCTCGAACTACGTTTGTTATATTGTGTTACAACTTCAGAGTTGCTTCGGGTTCCGTTTCACAACAGTATCAGTCGGTGCAGCCAGTTAGTGCGTGGTCAATAAAAAAAAATGGAGGACGAAACTGTCCAAGATGCAGCTGTCGAAGAAATAAAGTTTAAACCGAAAAAGAAGAAGAACCTTCGCCAACGGATCAAAGAAGATGATGATTCAGAAGATGAAGAACACATCTTAGCCAAATTACAAGAGACAAAAGTGTTACAGAAACTTCGAGAAAGGCCGAATGGCGTTAGTGTGGTTGCTTTGGCTACGGGTCAAAAGACCACGTTAGAAGAGGAGATCGCTTGTAAGGACCCGTTCAAGGTGAAATCTGGTGGTATGGTGAACATGCAGGCGTTGAAAAGCGGCAAAGTGAAGCAAGTAGACGACGCGTACGATACTGGCATCGGTACTCAGTTCTCAGCAGAGACTAACAAACGTGATGAAGACGAAGAGATGATGAAGTACATTGAAGAACAATTGGCGAAACGAAAAGGTTTTTTCTGTTACCTATTATTTTGTCATAATATTATGTTCCATGTTTAGTTGTTCATAGTTTTATTTTATTGATGAAAGAGTTTTAGTCTCCGTAATGGTAGAGTTTTATAAATAGAAAGTCAGTACATTGTTTCTTTTTTCATGTCACATAGCATTTCATATTTTATTAATCTCTAAAGAGTTTCTAACCTACACTTGATGCTATGCAACCTTTAACAGGACCAACACTAAAATCGTGACAAAAATTGACTCTCCCATACATTACCGTGCACATAACTCGCCTCCTTCAACCTTTTCCATCCTCTATCCCTAGCAGTTCTCGTCCAAGTGCCTCCTGCTACGGCTTTAATATCGTCCACTCATCTTTTAAGTAGTCTACTTTTTTCCTTTTCTTATAACTTGTGAACTAGTTCAATTTCGACCATTTCTCCTTTCACATCTTTTGTTTTCAGGTATTTCTTTATGGTTTCAATTCTTTTTCTATCGAATAGTCTTTTCCCCATCATACTCCTTTGGCAAGTTTTGGCAAGTTTCTAACATTTTAATGTGTGCTTTAGTGAGTACCCAGGTTTGTCAACCACAAGTGAGTATAGGTAGTATGCTGATATCAAAGAGTTTCCATTTGATGGTCATGATAGTATCTTTGTCATTATTTCCTTTAGGCTCCAAAATTGTTTTCAATTTATACACAATTACAAATAACAAAATAACTTGCTTGTTGTGACATTATGAAGCATGCAGAAACACATGTAATTGGTTGAATGAATTATCAGCCACTTGCATAACTTGATTTGTGCAAATGAATTGGTTTTCAATAAAAAGCATTTAAAATGTTATCTTTTTTCTCTTTGTAGAAAGACGTAATGAAGAACTGAAGGAATCGGAGCATAATGACACATTAAAGTATTTATCACCTGAAGAAGCAGCATTGTTATCTCTGCCTGAACATCTCAGGGTTTCATCAGCACATCGTTCTGAGGAGATGCTGTCAAATCAAATGCTTAGTGGCATACCTGAAGTAGATTTGGGCATTGATGCAAAAATTAAAAACATTGAAGCCACAGAAGAGGCTAAAATGAAAGTACTGTGGGAGAGACAAAACAAAAAAGATTGTCCATCACAGTTTGTGCCAACTAACATGGCAGTTAATTTTGTACAACATAACCGGTTTAACATGGATAGTGACATTGCGAAGAAAAGGAAAGTAGAAAAGCCAGAAGTGATAAAAACGGACAGTAGTGTTATAGATGATAGTGTGGACAAAATAGTTAAGAAAGCCAAAGGTGAAAGGGCTACTGATGATTACCATTATGAAAAGTTTAAGAAACAATTTAGAAGATACTGATTATTAAACTTTTGTTTTATTTTGTGGAATCCAAGTCACGCATTTGGCAGATGAGTTTTCAGTAATGTTTTTTGTTGTGAAAGACTCTGTGCAATATAATAAGAAAGATAATTTTGATACGTATATCTGCCTAGCCTTTTCCCAATTATTTTGGGGTTGGCTTCCAGTGAAACCGGATTTTGCTGAAAACCAGTATTATATGTGGCGAGCGACTGCCTACCTGACCTCCACAACCTAGTCACTGGGGTTACCCAGTTACTAGGTTGTGGACAATCCTTTTTGACAACCCTATTGTCAGATGAGAAGCTAGAAGGCTTCTGACAATCTGTAGTCTGCCAAAATATTTTTATTTTGATTAACAGGTTTGCTGCCACCCATGCGTCGGTGTGTGGAGCGCTGCGCAAGTGGGACTTGCGCGTGCCGACCACGCACCGGTGCGTGTTGTACCAAGTAAAGTAAATAGAATCAAATAAATCCGGTGTGAGACGTTGTGTTTGAGTTGGCACTGCTTGAAATTTGAAAAATTTGTTACGTCTTTGTGGTTTTTTCGTTTGCGGCCTTGCGGTTGAACTTATATTTTGTAGGTGGCAGTGAACCTGTTAATGTGCTTTCTGAGGCACAGAGGAGTCTCGGTATGTTAAGATGAATGATGTTGAAAATCAACTCATGTGGCTGTTATTATTTAGCCATGAGCTCCTGCATCATTTTTTTTCATCCCTAAATATTGACACATTATTTTCACACTGAAAGTTGCTCTAGCTGTAGTCAAAATATATGCGAGTTGGCGTGGTGATAGTCGCATTGACTGTCTAGGGTCTGCAAGATGTAATTGGTTTTAGTCAATTCAAAAAAATAAAGAAATAAATGTTTGCGGCAGTTGTTGGATAGTAAATTGTTCTGTTAAATGAGTTTGTTGATCAAATGGTTTGGTTATTGTTTCTGTGTTTTAAACATTGGAATTAAGTTGTCTAAGGAGCTTCACATAAAAGATATTTATATATATTTTATTTAGTCAGTAGGTATGTGAAAGATAGATTTGAAGTTATTTCTTTTTTTTGCATAGGCAGATATAAAAAGGTTTTGAAATATAGGTCTTTCACCATTTCCTATTTTCAAAAAAAATTGGTTCAAAAATTAAGTATTGGTATGCATCGCTTTATTGTGTTTGTCAGTTTATTTTTTAACTAGTTGCCGCCCGCGGCTCCGCCCGCGTGATTGTCGAAAACTATCCTAAGGGAACATATTCCCGGGATAAAAAGTATCCTATGTGTTATTCCAGACTATAATCTACCTCTGTGCCAAATTTCATCAAAATCCATTCAGTAGTTTTTACGTGAAAGAGTAACAAACATCCATACATACATCCATACTTACAAACTTTCGCCTTTATAATAGTAGTAGGATTCATCTCAAACTTAGTTGTTATTTTTGAGTCAAATCCATTGTTTCTTGTGGGTAGGATTTGTTTTAGGCTTTTTTTGAGAAAATTAGGTACTTACATTAATGTTCCATCAAATTTTTTGAAAAGTGATTGCAAAGTTCCTTTCGTCCAGTTCATCCAAAAGTTGTTTGTAAGAGATTGCCCATTGTACACTTGGTTTTTATAAATGTTTGTCTTTTGCTTATTACGAGGTGCACATTAAATTAACCCTTAATTCGACAGATTTTTTTTTGTATTAAATTTGTAAAATCGTTCCAAATTTTGTTACTTAGCTTGTAAGGGATTGTAGAAAAAATACCTGAAAAAATCTACCGGCTTCTGTTTCCTGAAAAATCTACGTCCACTATTATGGACATCATCAAGTTGATAAGAAACAGATACACTCCAGCTATGTGCAGTATGCTTCCCATTATCAAAGAGAAATAATAAAAAAACTAGTGATTCCGTTGGAAAATACTTGTTATATTTTAGAAAGTTAGTCTTGTTGTTACATTGACTTACTCTTAACACACTAATAGGAACTCTGAAACCTTATAAATACGAAGAAATCACATATGTTTTGAACATAATATCAAAATATCTATAAAATCCTTCTTATTATAATCAACATTCATCTTATTAAATAATAATCAGTCTTCTAGTTCTTAAAAGTATCAAAAATATAAATCTAGATTAATCTTTAGTTGCCTGTCTACCTTACTTATTGTGGAAATTATAAAAGCAATTTCTTTTGGTTACTAAGCACAACCTCTGCTAACATTTAGAACAATGTATATTCGTTTTGTTGTTCTTGCAAAACTTGCAACGTTCATACGTCGTATATTCAGGCCCGTGGCTGAAACCATCATAACGCACAGAAGCTGGGGGCCTCGGGGCACTTGGGTTTTGGATTAGCGCTTTTTTCGGTAAAGGGCTTGGTGGGTCCGTCTCAATTGATCTTCCCATTTGCCTCAATTCGACTGCCAACCTCTGTCTAAACTTTTTTAGGCTTATGTTTTTCAGACTCTTAATGGCACAATTTCTCCTGTAGAGTAGCCAAGCATTGTTAACCGCTATATCTAACATTTGGCCAAAGATGTTCATGTACCAACGGCAGCTCTTAAAAGATGTTCTGTACAGAGCTATCAACATATCGCACAGGTCAACGCCTCCCATATGTTGATTGTAATGTCGTAGGGTGGAGTGGTAGCCATTGAACCACCAAAAGTTTGAAGAGCTCTAACGCACTCGTTTTTAAAGTCTAAGAAAATATTTTTATCTCAGAAGATAGGTTATTTAATAAGCTGCCAAATTGTTAAAAAAATGGGAAATATCTGCTATTGCCTAATTTATACAGGTTTTTTTAAAACTAGAGAAATGGTTCATACCGTACTCCTAAGGGTACAGAATGAACCGGGGGGGTGGTATTAAATGAGCCAGGTGGTACACAATGAATCACGGTATTATGAAAACTGGTACAGATATTCTATTTCACGAAGTCCGTTTGGCTCTGGTTGTAGTAGTGACGTGTAGTGATAGGCGCGCTAGTGTGTGTAAACGTAGGTAGCGTTAGGAAAGAAATCTGACACGCATTATATATTTATTTAATAAATTATATAGACAATTTAAGTAAATAATATTTAGCTATTAGAATGATAAGTTGCAGAGAAAAGAAACAACAGTTGAAAGTAAATAATATTTTTATTTATTACAGAGAAGAAACAAAAAAATCTGCACTTAATCACTATCAAATTCAATTTCTGATTCGCTTTCGTCAGAATCGTTCCCTAAGTTAATTATGAACTCAAAATCCAGGTCGACGTATTTTAAGTATTCTTTTTCAATTTTTTCAACATGAGCACAGGTTTTTTGCCATGTTTCACTGGTTACTCTATCCAAGCTTTCAAAGATCAGTCTTTCCATGTTCGTCATGTTTTGTTCGATATTCTTTGATGCGATATAATTTTTTACAATACCCCAAATATTTTCAATAGCATTTAATTCTGAGTGATAGGGGGGAAGACGTAGCGATGGGCCGAGTCGACTTTTTGGTAACTCGAGTAACTCGAGTTGCAACTCGAGTTGACTCGACTCAGTCTGCCTTAAGGTCCGTCGCGTCGCCCGCCGGGTCCGCCGTCCGAGTCAGTAAATACTCAACTCGGTGCATCGTTCCGCGGGTTGCTAGTTTGCTACGTTCAAGGTTCGTCGGGTTGGGTACGGGGAGCCATTCTAAAGTTATTAAAGTTAACCCTTAAATGGACGATTTTTTTTTACGTTTTAAAAAAATATATTTGTGTAATAGACATGTATTACTGTCTAGGAAAAATGAGTAAAAAAATCTAGACATGAATTTACTATTTTTTTTTTGCAATAATGTGAGTGTTGTTTATAAACTACATTGCGCATTCAATGACATTTTGCAAGTATGGGTAAAATAAGAGTGGATATTGTTTTTGAAATGTGTTTATTTATTCTAAATTATGATATTTATAAAAACAATTGCTTTTTTTCGTATCACATAAAGATACACGACATTTTTGGCACATTTTGAACGTAAATCCTGAACATTTCGGGAATTTGCACCTCTGCTGCTTATCCAGCCAAACTGCCCAATGACATGTCTGATCCAATCTGACGTCTTTCAAAGGAATTGCTTGAGCTGGTCCTCGGAACTTCTTCATTACAAGTTCTCTTTGTATTGTGCTCCCACTAGGTCGACCACGTTTAGCGCCATTTGCAGGTAGACCCAATTTGCAGAGGGTTTCGGCAAGTTCTAGTCTAAATGTACCCAAATTGAGAAGTTGATCATTTCCTTTTATATTATTTACCTTCTTGAACATAACCCATGAATTTATAACTGCGAGGTCCAGGAAATGATAAAATAAGCGCATGGTCCACTTGCGGCTCTTCATTGTGATGTGATAACGACCTATAAATGAATCTAATAAGTCCACGCCCCCCATGTGAGCATTGTACTCCTTGATGACTTTGGGGCATGGAATAGCAACTCTCTCTTTCTTCGATTTATCAAAGCGCGTGACTGTGGTTGCTGGTTCTGCTCCTACGTAAGTGGAAAGAAGGTTAACGGGCTTGTTATCTTTCCACACAACAGCACTTACGTCAATATCATCCACAGTCGCCACGTTTTCCTCATAGAATCCTCTGGGTACGTTCTTTTTCATTATAGTGTTTTTGTCAGGCAATTTGCAGTTTCTCAATCGGTTTACTCTTACTGTTCCCAGTGAGAAAATTCCTTCCTTAGCTAAATAGGTGACGAGAGGCACAGAAGTATAGAAGTTGTCGAAGTATATAATGTGATTCACATTGCGTGGTACCATTCTAGCTAACCTGACGACTGTATTTCCAGACTCTCCCAAATCTGGCTCACCAGGTAAGATGTTATTTTTGGAGCCCCCTCCACTGTAAACCTCAAATCTATGAGCATATCCTTGTAGACTGCAGATGAGATATAATTTGAACCCCCACTTGTGGGGTTTATTGGGCATGTATTGTTTTATGTAATGGCTCATTTTGGTTGCACACATCTGCTCGTCTATGGAAAGCCTTTGGTCTAAGGGAACCTTTCCAAACTGGCAGTTGAGCATTTCCTCAAGAGGTCTTATTTTGAATAGCCTGTCATAGTCTGGATGATCTTTGGGTAAGCATAGCGTATTGTCGGCAAAATGGAGAGTGGATCTTATTTTTTCAAATTTTTTTAACGGCATCGTATTTTTTATGTGATCATAACCAAATTTATCACTCCAGTAAGCCCTGGTGTTTGGAAATTTTATGACTGAGGTGTAAATCAGAATGCCTAGGAATTTATTTAAGATATTTTCATTTATAATTTCAGGATTGGATATTTGTTTCTGGGCCGCGTATAAGTTACTTTGTTCTACAATTTGCTTTTTTAGATCTGATGTAAAATAAAATGAAAAAAAATCATACGGCGTGTTACAAGACATCAATGCTTCCGTTATCTGAGTTTCTCCCCTAAAAATAAGGCTGTCTTCAGCAGTAACAAGATTCCGTTTTCGCCAAACCAGAGGTCGCTTAGAAATCCCTTGTGATCTACTCTGGGGTACTGCTTCTCCGGCTTCCAAAATAGGAGGGTCTGGCATATTTTGATCGTTGTCAATTACGAGAGGAGGATCAGCATCCACTTCATCAGACTGGGCATTCTCACCTTCATCACTATTTTCAAGGTCCCGAAGAACATCTCGAGCTGTTTGATAATAGTGACCTTCATCCTCTACTTCGGAGTCCGAGCCGTCTAAGCCATCTTCTGAATCTTCAAGAGTTTCTAAATACTTTGTAATTTCGCTTTCTAGTAATCGCGGCATGCTGAAAAGCAAAATAAAAACCCTTCACCAAACATGCATTTATTTAGCAGGCAATGCGCATTGTAGTTTTCCTACAACATACCAGATTTCGCGTAATTCGACAGTAGCATCAAGTAATTTTCAATGTTTTACAACATGAACATGTAATTGAAGATATAATCAAGCAAATAAAAATATGTTATATACTTACATTATATTTTATCAAAGTCCGAACACAGCTTCAAAACTTAGTTTCGCGCCACTAGAAAAGTTTTCTTCAAAGTGACATTTGACATTCATTTATTTTTAATGCATAAAAATATTGGATAGTGCCAACATTAAAAAAAGTACAAAATTCGTTCAGAAATAAGAACTAGTTGTCAAAATTAACAAAAAAATAAAATAAAGATAATTTTATCTGTGATGTTTAGTATGTTGTTTAAAAACAACATTGTCCATTTAAGGGTTAACAAAACAAACAAAACTGAAACTAATAAAACTGCAACAAAACAATAAACAACGAACGAAGTAACAATAACAAAAAAGTAAACAAAACAGATAAGCGAGTAGGCTTTCAATTTCATAACTCTCTCATCAGTTCTTTCGGCCCTCAGAATATTTCGGCCTAACCGTCTGATAAGAAACCAACAACGAGAACTATCTCTTTCACTCGCGGCTCGGACGTTCGGTCGTCGGTCGGGGTGATTCGAGCTCGTTCGGAGTTGCTCGGCCCGAACGACTCCGAACTGCTCCGAAATGCCCGCGAGTCGCGAAGCCCGAACGGTTCGGGCCTCGCGACTCGCGGGCTAGGCGACTAGCCGCGAGCCGCCAACCCACCGCACCGTCCGCGCCCGCCGCGCGCGCTCCCCGTTGATAAATCGTAAAGGCGGGTACAGACTGCTGCAACGCAACATGCAATGCAACACGAAACGAGCATTGCATCAGTGTAGACGCGGGGCGCGCACAACGTGCGCACGAACCGCGCATGTACCTACTCACATCTGTTTCCGAGATGCGCGCGAACGGATCGCTCAGTCTGCAAAAGAACACGCAAAGGAATGGATCGTGACGACCAATTGCGGGCTCTGATGATAGTCAGTGCTTCATTATTAATAGTGAATCATGTGATAAAACGCAGAAGACATCGACGTTGGTGGCGTACAGAGTTGTATAGTCAGAGAGCTGGTGCAAAACTAATGGCCGATATGAGATTAACTGGACAATTTCAAAATTTCTTAAGGATGAGTCCAACGACATTTGAAGATCTACTCAGATTAGTCGGACCAAGAATTTTTCGGAATCGCACACAGTTAAGGGCTCCAATTTCAATCCAAGACAGACTGGCAATAACACTTCGTTTTTTAGCTAGTGGTGACTCTTACACAAGTTTACAGTATACCTTCAGAGTATCAAAACAAGCCATAAGTGGCATTATTACAGAAGTATGCTCCGCCATAATTGAGGAATTAAAAGATTATATCAAGGTAAGTTTTATTCTTAATAAGTCAATTAAAGAACAGTATTATCACATCAAATCATTAAAGTCGTCATAGGATTGGTTAGATTCTAGTGACGTTACAGACGATGGCTGTTGGTTCATATATTCTTCGTTCCTTGCCGTGGTATAGCCATAGCGTCCGGCTTGATTTGTATCTGGAGTTTGCGCGGAAGGCGAGGGACGATTAAATTCGGAAGTTCCAGGACGATTAACATATCCGGTCAGATCCACAATCTTGTCCTTTCTTCTGTGATGCATAATAGGATTCTTGGTATGAACTGGGGTAGTTATCCTGCTGTCGATATGATGATTCATAATAACCTCTGTCAGCCTTCATCAAAATTTCAAAAATTCCATGTTCGACCGAATTCCTGGTTTGAAGGGAATAAGTATTCAGTTTAGCTGATATATAGGAAGCGAAAGTTGTAGTTAAATCTGGAGCGCCTGAATTTCCCAACTTATTGGCAGTAGTTTGTAATATGCCCACTACATCTGCCAGTACACTGCTGCTTTCATCTTTTTTTGCTTGTTTAGCTCGCGTAGGTTCATACCGTGTACGTGGAGTAGCAAATTCGTTCTGCAGATTTTCTTCATTAATCGGTTGTTGAACCGCCTCCTGAAAAACATAAAAATAATTTATAACTGTAGGTCCCATCTCTTGATATAAACTACTAGATAGTAGATATAACATGTCCGTTTCAACCGCGCGGCCACCTCATAGTATTTGATGAAACTTTGCCAGGAATTAGTGTTAATTTGTTACTTTACACACTTCTTTTCGTGAATTTGTTACAAAAAAAACTAAGACGCTATGACAAAAATAGTTGGCCGCTAGAACCGCCACTTGCCGTAATCATCGCCCGTGATTACACAGAAACTATATAATGCAGATAGACGAATGATGGATCAAAAGAAAGGCCATAATTTGTTGAATTTGTTACAAAAATAAAAAACGTCAAAACGTAAATAAACAAAAAGTTATGCAATATTTAGTTTTCAGGTTATGAGTAGGTAGTTATGTCACCATAAATATCAAATTAATAGAGGCTAATGTGTATGGACAATTAGTTACTAATTTGTTACAGCGAATAAACAGAAAAAATATATTAGAAAGTAGGTTCAATAATTTGTTAGAGTCGATTTTAGTTGGCCGCTCGGACGGCAATATGCCTAAAATACAATGGCGTTTATCTCGTTATTAAAAGTAGGTTTAAGCTTAGTTAAAGTACTAAGCGACGGGTAACGTAACCTAGTTTGGATAAATACGGCGAATATAACTGCAGCATTCATATTTTAAAAGATATTTACAAAAAACAGTAGTATGAAACCTTAAGAGAGTAGGGTGACCATGCATTTTCACAATGAAGTGAGACTGAATAGTGACTGTTGTAATGTTCGATATTTATATCTTATTTTTTTAGGGCGAGTGCTTATATAAATACATTTTAAGTTAAGGCATCCTGTAGCATACTTCATAAAAGTAAAAGTCAGTTATCGATTAAAATTTCTTTATTCAAAATCAACACAAAGGCAAAACAATCAAGTAATTAAAGTCAACAAGATAAATATAAAAACTTTATAAACTAGCATAATATTTATAAATTAACTGACTCGAATATATGACACAGAATGTAGACAAATTTTCTTAGAGGTACTTATGTCGATTTTAAAAGAATTGTCGTCGTAACAAAAATATGTATTGTTATTTAAAAAATGACATTTATAGTGGCCTATTTTTGTGCCTGGTATAAATTCTATAGTACCAACTAAGAAATAGTAATTATCCTTAATGTAAATAGTAATCGGCAGCTCAGTGAGTAAGACTGAGTCTGCAGCTCCGTTTAAATCAAATGTTATGATCTCGCCTAACTTAAGTTCTCCTTTCAACTGTGTGTCACATTTCTGACACATTGTGTTAATTTTTTCATCGAAACAAATTGCTTCTTCTAAACTTGATATTCCAAATAACTTTAAAATATCAAGGTTAATTAAAATAAATACATGGTCTCTTTTCAATTGTATGTAATTACAATTTGTACAGGTTTTCAAGTATTGAGCACTTGTAAAATATTTTATAAATATTTTTTCAAATATGTAAGCCACATTGCAACTGCAGTCTTTATTTTGGAAAAAAGTTTTTGTTATTTCTGATCTACAATTGTAAATTTGCTCTATATCATGTGCTCCGTTCAAAAGCATAAAAATGTAATTAATAACACAATCTCCTTTTAATTCACTCAAAAAGCTTTTGAAAGCAGAACTTCTAATACAGGCTTGACCTATTAAATAAAATGCCGAATCGAAGGCACATGTATTGAAATAACCCGAGCTTTCCTTCAAAGCTAAATTCCCGTTTCTTATAATTACTATTTCATCATCTTTTTTCAGGCGATTATGTGTATTCGATTCTCCTCGCCAGTTCTCCAAATAGGATGGTCTATCACTAAATATAGAATCACTGGAAAAATATAATTCTTTTTGTTTTTGTTGGATTTGTTTTTTAGGATTTACCTTTTCTTTTTTATAAATATTTTTAGTCATGGCACGCCTAGTTCGGCGTGATTTAGATTTTAGTAAAGTAGTGGAACCTAAGTTTTTTAATTGATTTAATGCTAAATGCAATTCTCCTTTGATATAATCGTAATGATGCTGCAAATATTCGTCAATTCGTTGTCTCGCTATTTTTGTTTTAAAAACTAACTGTTTTAAAGTGCGAAAATAGCTTTCTACACATGAAGACGATGCGTTTAAGGTTTCCGATTTGAAATAAGAGCACATTACGTTGCTCCACAAAGGAAGTTTTATAAATAATCTTTTTAAAGTAGGGATGAAAAGTGGTAAATAATATGAACTACTTTTACCAACATAGGAATTTGCAGGGTTACTTTTTTTTTCATTATCTACCAACAGATCGAACCATGCGACAATGTCTCGAACGCCGGCATCATCAATGACAATTTGATCATATTCAAATTCTTCATTTTGATCCACATTTTTAAAATCAGCATACTTATGACTGTTTAACAAATTGTCAAGGTTTTGCTTGCTCTCCTTCAAACCTGAATCATCGTTTTCAAAATCATTTTGATGTAGGCAAAGTTTTATCATTTTTGTAATGATTTCCTTTACAAGTGCAAAGTCTTGACATTCTTTAATGTAGCGGATACAATGAATATAATACATTTTAATTTTTGTGTCAACATTTTCGAAGCAATTCAAATTATACAGAGTCTTTATAAAATGACTGGTATCTAATCTAATAAATGTTTTTGGTAGTTCTTCTTTATTTCCATTCAAAATACTAAAACAACGAAGTAAATAGTCTTTCACACATGTAAAATCACTGAATGTTCTAACATTTGCTGCTACTAACGCAGAAGAATCGTCTGTTATAACTTCGTCAGGATGACAACGAACATTTTTCAACCACTGTAATAACCATGCAGAAACAGACGCAGTGTCATGTGAATCGGTTATCATCTGACATAAAGGTACACACACATCGAATTGATTTATTAATATTATTACGTATAAGAAAAGTCTCTTACTCAATTCATAACCATTTGGTAATTTAAGAGGTTGAAAGATTGAACCTGTAGCATCCAATGTGATAGTTAATCTTTGAAAACAAGATTGATATTCACGGCAGTATTGTTGTTGTTCATCAGTCCAGTAATAAATGTGAATTCGAGGAAAAAAGTGTATATCACGTAAAAAAATTGGTTTGGTCACAGCCATCGTAAGAATGCTCAGAATAACGTTATTGTGTAACCACATTCTTTTTCGTTCTTCGTACTTAATTTTTCGCAATGCATTGAGTGTTGGGATTACTGGTGCTGTATCTGTAATTCCTTGTTTAGACATTTTTGCTGCCAGTTGTTTATGAACCAAAGAAGCTGAATCGTGTTTGATCTTTTTAGCTAATTTTCGTCTGACCAATGCATTCATTCTATATTTTTTTCTCGGATCATGTTTTTTATTTTTTTCTCCGACTGTGATTTGGCATTGTCCTTCAATAATATTATCTGTTATTTTTTGACACGCTATTTTTGTAAAAGCGCTACATTGACTGCATTGACCTTTTACTAAAATATGATGCTCAGACTCCACTTTGTAACTTTTGAAATTCCATGTGCATGGTAATCTAGAAATAAGCCAAATCTTTTCTTAAAATATCCACCCATTTGTACTTAGGCAGTATTTTATATTTTTTAAATGGAGTACATGTTCTCAAGTCATTTCTTTTATACAAGACATTTAATGGTTGCAGTTTTTTCCAGTCATAGATATCTAATTCAAACTTGAAGTTCTTTGTGTCGTTTTCACTATGATGCTGGTTGGACTCGACATGAGAATGTGATATTTTGGATGAGGTTCTCGGGCTATTGCTTGAGGATGATGATAAAGATGACGAGGACAGACATACAGTTTGCTGCTTACATTCAGTGTTTAGAAACTCCCTGAAATTCCTTTTCAGTGACATGTAAAGGGCTGCCGGTGTCATAAGATTATCCAAATCACTTGCAATTGTATCAAATATAGGGTCTCTCAATTTAACATCCAGTAGTTTGTCGGCATATTTCATAAAAACTTCTCTCTGTTTTGATTTCTCAACAATAGGTTTTCGTCCAGCTTTACCCATTTTTGCTGCAATAAAACAATTGATAATATGAATACAAAGGTCAAACATCCGTTGACTGCATCACACACAAAATATACATAGGTACTACCAATTACTGCTATGTAAGTACATACTAAGGGCAAGAACTTTCTATAATTAAGAAAAGTCGACGTTACTGATGCAGCGAGTTATTTTAAAAAGATTTCTTTGATGTTTGTAAATATTAACGATATCATTTTTTTTTATTCCCCATAGTCATTTAACAGCGACAATACATTAATAAAATTTTTAAGAGGAGATTTTTTTCATTTGGGAGCAGCCACCGGATTGTAGAGACCAGTTATAGCGCTTAAGAATCTGTCCCTAAGACAGAAATCCTTACATTGGATATTACGCTCGTCACTAGGGGTTGCCTGGATCTAGGTCTCAAGATTCAAGATGCACGTTGATGCACTTTCACACAGAATGTTCACAGTTAAGTGAATTATCAGTTAATTCTTCCCTAGGGAATCACTATAGCAGTTAATAAGTTTGTTAATTTAAATTTTACGTATTCACTGTTTGAAAACACGAAACGTGGGTGGGCTGAATTGTCACTCTTTTACTATACCTAGACAATTGGCGGGAAACGCATATATAAAAGCAGGCTTGCGATTGGACAGAACTTAAGAGCCCTTTAAATAGAGCTCTGCCATTGGTTTAAAAAAAAGAATACTTAAAAGCCGTGATTTATCCTGTTCTATATTATCCGATTTGAAATTGGCGCCGAATATTACTTTTTAAATAACGAAAGGAGTGTGGTTACCACAATTATATTATACAGGTAAATTAATGTAAGTTATTAAGCTAAGAATATTTTTAAGACTTCTTCGTGATCTCATCATAAAATTGTAAAAATTAAACTTACCGCAGTCGATTTCGATCCCTCTGAGTCTGCAATACACTTTTTGGTGGTGAGTTCTACATTAACAAATCCAATATATAAGTGGGCACAACTCATAGCTAAGCAGTTTTAGACACTTCTGAATTTAGTTTTAATTGTCTCAGTAACTTAGTAGTATGAAAATCACGGGAATTAAATACGTACGAGCACACACTTCAAAATTCAGCACAGTAATGACAATATTCACAACAAAAAATTATGGCTTTTTAAACCCCGTGCGACAAATATTTTTAACAATAGTTTGGGAACAAAAGAGATCCTTTTTCTGGAATCGTTCCCATCATAAAACACCTGCGGAAAGTCAATGAAACGAAAATCTTATCAGTAAATACTTCAAAGAATTAAGAACAATAGACATCAATATGGCCGCAAAACGTACCGCATATTCGTTCAAACAGAGTACAACATTAAAAACATGCCTTTGTACTAATGTGATCATGGTCACCCTACTCTCATACGGTTTCATACTACTGTTTTTTGTAAATATCTTTTAAAATATGAATGCTGCAGTTATATTCGCCGTATTTATCCAAACTAGGTTACGTTACCCGTCGCTTAGTACTTTAACTAAGCTTAAACCTACTTTTAATAACGAGATAAACGCCATTGTATTTTAGGCATATTGCCGTCCGAGCGGCCAACTAAAATCGACTCTAACAAATTATTGAACCTACTTTCTAATATATTTTTTCTGTTTATTCGCTGTAACAAATTAGTAACTAATTGTCCATACACATTAGCCTCTATTAATTTGATATTTATGGTGACATAACTACCTACTCATAACCTGAAAACTAAATATTGCATAACTTTTTGTTTATTTACGTTTTGACGTTTTTTATTTTTGTAACAAATTCAACAAATTATGGCCTTTCTTTTGATCCATCATTCGTCTATCTGCATTATATAGTTTCTGTGTAATCACGGGCGATGATTACGGCAAGTGGCGGTTCTAGCGGCCAACTATTTTTTGTCATAGCGTCTTAGTTTTTTTTGTAACAAATTCACGAAAAGAAGTGTGTAAAGTAACAAATTAACACTAATTCCTGGCAAAGTTTCATCAAATACTATGAGGTGGCCGCGCGGTTGAAACGGACATGATATAACTCTCCAGGAAGGTAGGTATCGTGGCACCGATGGACAAATGTCGAAACGACTAAATATTTAGTTCGTTTTTTAGTCTAGTTCAATATAGCTAGCAATAAAATCAAGAGATGCTCACTATAATGGCACCTCAAAAATTGTCACCAGCGAGTGTTGGGCTACTAAGTACAATGACTGTCTCGTAGCCATAAATTAAATAAAAGTTTTTTGTTTTAGCTTCCAACGACAGAAGAAACTTGGTTGAACATAAGCAAACAGTTTGAAGAGAAGTGGAATTTTCCACACTGTTTAGGGGCACTGGACGGAAAACATGTTGTGCTTGAGGCACCTATCAAAAGTGGAACTGAATTCTACAACTATAAAAACTTCTTTAGCATCGTTCTTTTTGCTTTGGTTGACGCCGATTATAATTTTCTATTTGTAGATGTGGGATGCCAAGGAAGGATTTCAGATGGTGGCATCTTTAAAGATACAAAACTCTGTGAAATGATAGAAGATCGTACAATAAACCTTCCATCACCTGATTCACTCCCACGGAGACATATTCCAATACCATATTTCTTTGTGGGTGATAGTGCCTTTGCTTTAAGTGAAAATCTGATGAAACCATATGCTGGGGCACATCCAAAAGGCACTTCAAAGAGAGTATTCAACTACAGGCTAAGCAGAGCCAGAAGAACTGTTGAAAATGCATTTGGTATCATATCGTCTGTCTTTAGAGTTCTCAGAAAACCAATGCTTTTACAGCCTGATAAAGCTGAGCTAGTGGTTATGGCAATTGTCCTTTTACATAATTATTTGAGACGTCACTCTAGAAATACATATATGAATGACACTGAAGATGAAGTTACGAATGAAGACACACGTAGGCAAAATAATGAAGATATGAGATCACTACTACCTATGAGAAATATTCCTCGACGATCGCCTGCACATTTGAATGCGTTAAGAGATGAGCTCTCCGATTATTTTATGAAAGAAGGGAAGGTTCATTGGCAAGACAGATGTTCGTAAAAGAATCAATCCAGTTTTACTTACCGTGTTCGTTCTCTTTCTCGGTTTGTTACGGTTGTCCAAGAACTTCAAAGAATCAAAGGCAAACCATCGACTTTTGTATGTCTCCGAGGCACCTGAAAAAATAAAATAATAATCATGAAAAAAATTAAATAAAAAACATAATTCAGTCAGTTTTAAACATAGTTGTTTTTAAGTAAACTTGACTAATAATAATTAATAATATTTAATAATTAATTTGTGATTTCAATCCATTAAAATATTGTAGTTGTTGTCAAAGTTGTCATTTTGTAGAGAAAAAAGCCAATTTCAATATTAGTCGGCTATGCCAATTTACATTTCAATACACAAACATTTTTGCGGTTTCCAACCTACGATTGTACTAAGAATAAAGTATATGAATAAATAATAAATAGTAAATTATTATTATTTATTTACCTTTTCCTGTTCCTTTCGATTTCTTTTCCTTCGCTTTTTCACGACGGTAGGATGATAAAATACTAATCATTTTACTGTAACATTTTTCTTGTGTTGTTTCCATCAAATTAGCAATTTCCATCCATGCATCCTCTTTAAAATGTTTTTTATAAAAATTCTCATGTTGTGGATTCCACAAAATTTCCTTTGATCTGTACACTTCAATTAATTGAAGCACTTTTTCTTCACTCCACGTAAATGTAACCGCCTCCTCCGCCGCAGTAGCGTCGTCTTGTTCCATGTTCGCGCGCGTCTAGCCGTACACACCACACAACCTGTCCACACTGACGCTCCGCGCATACTGCGCGCCTCTTTGTGTTCGGGGAAAAAACCGACAAATTTCGGGTCGCTACGCGCAAGAGTTGCAACAATCTGTTCGTGCGCGTAGTAGACGCGGTTCGTGCGCGCAAGGCGTCTACACTATGGGAATTCTGTTACTTTACATGATACATTGCAGCAATGTGGACGTCAAATTCTTGCATTGCATGTTGCATTACATGTTACATTGCACCAATGTGTACCCGGCTTTATGTTCTAAGCGATATAACAGATAATCAGCCTGTGACTGTTCACTAAAGAAAACCTCTGATCTCAGGCACCCCGGGATGGGACTTACAAAGATCTCCTCCACTTTAAACATCTTCCCTCTATTACTTCCCAGAAACGCGTGTTGGCCTATGCCGGCTAACAAAGCGTTGTGTAACTCTTGCGCAGCTCGTCTTCCAGATTGAGATAACGCCTGAGTCACCCTGTACCCAGACGTCTCAGCCCAGTTCAGGTGCCAAACCGTGGCGTGATCGCGCGGTGCAATCTTAATGTCCAAAACGGCGTAATACCGTATTGTACTTTCTTCTCCGGGCCTCACTGTTAGCGCGCTTTTCAGCGAGAAGTCCCTTATCACAATACTCGGTAGCGTGGGGTCACCGTGCACATCGTTAATTTCTGTTTTCATGCGTAGAAAACAACTAATAATTTCTTCTGGTGCCAAACGTAGGGGAATGACACAGAGCCATTCGTTCGCATTCGATTCTATGTGCCTGCACAGCGACACGCTGGACATGAAGTCGCGCATCGATGGGACTATTTCCTTCAATCTGATACCAAAGTTTATGTATGACATTATTGCTGTTCCCTTGTGGTGCACCTTATCACGAAACACGGATGCCCCAAGTTAAAGTGCATAGAGATTCAAGATTTCAGCCGAACGTCCACCGCCAGCTAAAATAATAAGGAACTAAGCTCACTGAACTAAGCTAAGCTAAACTAGGAAATAATTGTTCGTCCACCGAAAAATAAGCTATAACTACGTTAGTGATGATCAGTTTGTGCTGGAGTGTCGAGTTAATCAGACGTGATGGATGAACAAGAGAGGAGTTATGACGAGAGTTCAGAGGAGGATTACATTCGCCATAGGAAAAGAAGATTGATTATTGCTTATTACACAAAGAAAAAACGCAAACATAGATATTGGATAAGCAAGCACATTCAACATTGGAAAACAAGCGGAGAATTTAACACTCTCTATAATGAAGTAGACGATGAAAATTTTAAGTTGTACTATCGTGTATCCAGAGAACAGTTTAATGAGTTATTAACAATGATTGCCAAGGATATCACTAAGATTGATACTAATTATCGAAAAGCTGTGTCACCAGAAGAAAGATTAGCTATTTGTTTGAGGTAAGTGCATCAACATTAAAAATAAAACAGTTTAAGTAACATAATGAGGTATATTCATCGAAACGTAGGTTGTACACAAAAAATATTTTAATTATGTTAAATTAAAGGCTACAATGACTACAATGGGTCAAGGGAATGTGGAGTAGATTGAGCAGACGATGTCGAGTACCCATAGTTGTACTGACTTTCATATAAGTAAGTCTCATACTTCTCTTCCGCTTCCATTATTATATTAAAGACTTTCTTTTTAACGTCTCTTTGCAACCAATCAGGAAATTTGACTGCTGTTTCGCTCATACTTTCAAAAAAAAGTTTTATAGGATGTTTTCTTGTGTCTTTTTCAACTCTCTCTTTCTCCTTTTGCTCACGACGACGCTTTTCATAATCATTATCAATTTCTTTCAGTAAATCAGTTAAAGATTCATCGTTAGTCTTTCTCTTTCTTTGTCTTTGTTCAGAGGGTAAGCTGTCGCGAGATGTAGATGGTATGGATTCAGTGTTAGAAACATATTCAGAATCCTCCAGCGTCGCGGTATTTTGATCTCCCATTGTCGTAGTAGTCGTATCCTGACATTCATTTGCGTTACCAGCTTCGACTGAAGTGTTTGTAGTATTATTCTGGGTTACATTTATATTACCACTCCTTGTGCGGTTTTTCATATAAGGCAATAAAAATTCAAGTAGACTGGCATATTTCCAAACGTTTATTAACGGTGCAGCTTGGCCACTTGTAAAGCTTTTCATTCTTTTTAATGATTCTCGATGCCCATCTCGTAATTTTTTCCATTCATTTTTAGCCGTTTTAACTGGAACAATAATAAAAATATCATCTTTTGCAGGTTTTTGGCAACAGGGGACTCCTACAAAACAATTGGTTATAATTATAGAGTAGGCGACAGAACTGTTTCTAGAATAGTAGAAAACGTCTGCCACGCAATTTGGAATAATTTGCAACAAATGTATATGAGTGTGCCAATAGAAATAGAATGGAAAGAAATTGCCGAAAATTTTATGAATAAATGGCAATTCCCACATTGCCTTGGCGCAGTCGACGGCAAACACATCTCAATAAAATGCCCACCTAATGCAGGTTCCCAATTTTTTAATTACAAACATTTTCATTCCATAGTATTACTCGCAGTTGTTGATGCGAACAAGAAGTTTATAATTATAGATGTTGGCTCCATGGGCAGATTTAGCGATGGTGGGATTTTTGCTGACAGTGAATTTGGACAAAAGTTAAAAAATAACCAACTAAATTTGCCTAGTGATCAGCCTTTACTAGAAGGTGGTACTCCAATACCTTACGTATTTATAGGAGACCAGGCATTTCCCTTACAAAAACATTTTATGAGACCATACCCACAAAGTGCATGTCGTGATAGTAGAGAAAAAAGGCACTTTAATTACCGTCTCAGCAGAGCACGAAATGTGGTAGAAAATGCATTTGGTATATTATCAATGCGATTTCGAGTATTTCGTCGGCCTTTGGAGTGCAAATTAGAATCAGTTGATACGATTACAAAAGCTACTTGTGTGCTACACAATTATCTTATAACCAAGCAAACAATCTTAGCTTTTGATGTCACGAGTGCTGTAGATGACCAACTTCAATCGGTGGGACATTTATACGATAACTTACGAGCAACTAGGGAAGCATTCCGTGTCAGAGAATCATTCTGTAATTATTTTAACAATGACAATATAAATTAAACTTACCATCTTTTATTTCCGGGTTTTTCATTTCATCCACTATAGTTTTCCATATACCATCTTTTTTATTTGCATCACGGTAATCTTTTGCCTCCGGGTTATACAATATAGGATATTGCTTGACGTATTCAATAAACACCTCCATGCTGCAAATACGCTGTTTCACTGCCTGCGCACGATCACACACTACAAAACAACACTAGCGAAAGGCGCCAGAGGGGTAACGCAAGGGGGTGAGAGAGGCTTAGCTTAGTTCGCGTAGCTTCGTATCGGCCTACACAAATAAGTTAGTTTGACTTATTTGGGATATTTTAGTTAGCTTAGTTGGCATAGTTTGCGGTGGACGCACATGTATGAAAAACTGGCTCAACTATGCGAGCTAAACTAAACTAACTTATTTTAGCTGGCGGTGGACGTTCGGCTTTCAACCGCGCGCGCTCCCCGGGTCAACTCGGTTTACAAATATTTTAGCTCGGGCTGACTCGCTTACGGTCTGACCCGAGTTACTCGAGTTAGATAACTCGAGTCGCCCATCGCTAGGAAGACGTATGACATCAAAACCCTTGCTCTTAATAAAATCATCAATTTTATACGTTATGTGTTCATCTTTGTGTTTTTTTATAATATCGTACAATTCCAATTTAAGGAGAGATTGCTCAAATGCTATACCTTATCCCTGAGCCATTGCTGCAAGTCTGCTTTCTTTGTAGCCGACGTCGGTAGTTTTTCAGTCCGTGTGTTGTGATATGAAGCATTGTCTAAGACAATGACAGAGCGTGGGGATAAATTGGGTAAAAGTTTTTCGTTTAGCCATTTAACATAATTATCGTAGCTCATATTAGAATGGTAATCGCCAGCTGTTGAGTTGGCTTTATAAATCAATGAAGCATTTTCAATAAATCCATCCTTTGTACCCGCATGCACTAATATAAAGCGAGTGCCTGTGCTAATTTTTTTTAAGAATGGTGTACTCTCTTTTGTGCCCAGGTGTTGTTTCGCACGTGTGTTGAACGGACATAACTTTCATCGGTGTACACAATTGGGCGACCTTGACTGCGATATTCTGACATCTTCTTCAAAAATTTTAAACGCCACATTTGTATATCATGACGCTCCGTCAAAACTTTACGGTTATTCTCTGTTTTACGCCACTTGTAACCTAACTTCAGTAACAATTGACGAACAGTTTCGATACAACCATCAAAACCAATTTTTTCATTTAATACAGTTTTTAACTTAGCCAACGTTGGAATTTCTTTATGGATGACATGGAAATTTTGTATAGTACTGCGAACAACATCGGCTATAAAATTATCTATTTCTATCTTACTATCCCGCTTTCTTCTTTTCTTCATAGGAGAAGTGAAATTTGATGAGCAGGATGGCAATTCCTTCTCTTCTTTTAATATCCGTTGAACAGTTTTCATAGAAACACCTGTAGCCTCAGCTGTACGCCTTGTAATATCTCGTAAATGAGACAAATCACAGTTAGGTTCCGCAACTGATTTTGTGAATTCATACTCTTCTCGCAGGAAATGATAAACGCTAGCTATCATGCTTCGACCCTAGAACAAAACCAAATCGAAATACCTATTTAAGTAACAAGTTTCATAATATTTGATAGATAAACTCTTAATAGCACACAAAAAGTAGTAACAATAGTTAAAAAAAAATGTTACCTCACTGTGGACAACTTTTCTGCGTTTACTTGCCATGCTGACGTTACTCTTTGAATTTTTTAGCGCGGAAACAAAACACTAGTGACTCTGACCGCGTCGCGATCGTGACTGAGCGCTCCCGAGGTTACGCACACTAAAACAGTGTGCACGTACAGACCTTACAACATTCATAGTCAAACGGACTTCGTGAAATAGAATATCTGTAATTGTTTGTTTTAAATGGAAAGTAAATACAACATTTATAAATTTCCATATTTATTAAGTTTCAGGTTAGGGGAGGGCCCAAAGCGGGCACCATAAGTTGCAGTAAGCGAAAAACGTACACTAAAACATAGCTGAGTAATACTATTAATGCTATTAGATGCTAAGTTTGTTGTAGTTTCATACCCAACGTATAAAATCCTCGTATGTGTCAAGAATATTAAACTAAGATCCAAAATATGAAACACTTCCGAATGCTCACTTTGCCCGAAGGCTGGCCTAAAGCGGGCATGAGCATTGGGGCAAAATGGGCACGCATCGGGTAAAGCGAGCATGCGTCTATTTTTTAGTATCTAATTTACAAATAAGAAGAAATATATTTATGAAAACATCAGAACGGCAGTAATAAAGAATCTTTATTAAACAACAATAGGTATACAGTCATTCCGGGTAACTTTGGACCACATACTAGGCAATTTCCGGTTATTACGAAATAAAATGTATATAATTACTATACAGAAATTGTGTTTTATGTGATCTTTTGATATTTTAAATACCAATTACAGTAAAAAGTGTACAAATTGTTTGTCAATCCTGAGATAGAGACCGAAATAGTCGTGGTCTAAAGTTATATTGATTTTGGGGTAACATTAGACCATCATTTTTTCTCACCTTTAACACCCTCAACGCCAGTGTATCATTTTTGCACACGCTTGTTAAAACATAGTGTATCAAAAATGATACACACGACCTATTGCGTTCAAAGCGTTGTGTACCAATAATGCACACGCTTTTCATAGATTTTGTATTAGAAATAATATCCTCTGGCCTGGACGTTTGGTTGGCTATATTTGGGATTGGGTTATGAGACATATGCCAAAAAATATTGGTACTGGAAAATTGAAGGTGAAAAAAAAAGTCATGAATTAGTTTCTACATAATTATATTAAAAAAAACAACTACAAAGAAAGACACAAAATAAGATTAATTGCTAATGAGTTTTGTTGAAACATTGACGACATAAAAAAAAATTACACACTGAACATTTTGTGTATATTTGGGGTGCTTTTTTATTTTTTCCTGCAATTTGTAATCCTGTCCTCCCGTAAATTTTATAGCACTCCAAACAACGACCTCGAACTTTCTTATCGTTTACAATGTTTTGGACCAAATAATGCTTGTCGTCTGGTCTCGATCGTGAAGGTCTGTCAACATTCGTTGAAGAAATTCTCTCCAGCAACGCATCGATCACTTGTTCACGAAATTCCGTGATTGTGAGTTTCTTTTGAAGTGAATATTCGTTGTACAGGAAATGGGCATTTACTACACTTGTTCCCCAAATTATTTCAAATGCTAATTTGCGGTACCATTTGGTGCAGCGTCGTAAGGCTGTACCATACGTGGCCATTTGGTCGCTAATATCTATAGAAGATTTACCTTTATTGTAGTCAGCTATACATTTGGGTTTTGTGTGCATTGCGTTCGTATTTCTGCTATTATTTGGCACCATTTCAAGAGCAGACGTTTTCGTTGTAAGCATCCGTACGTCGCGTTTATCACGCCAGTTCAGAACAACTATGCCTTCATTGCTCTGCTTTGCAGCCATTTCTCCTCTCTTCAATTTGGCCTGTACCACTTCCTTTGGTAAATATTTTCTATTAGCCCTTAGAGTTCCTACTAGATGGGTTTTTCTATTACGCAAACGTAAGGCGAGAGGAACACTGGTATAATAATTGTCTGTGTACAATGTTCTTCCTTCATCTAAGAGTTCTTCTGACAAAGACATAACTGTTTTTTCTGAGACTTCAGTTTGCGGGTCTCTAGATTTGCCACAGTAAACAGACAAGTTCCAAGTATATACTTTTTCGGTACATAGCTTGAATACTTTGATACCGTATTTTGCACTCTTATTGGGTATATATTGCCTAAACAAAAGTCGTCCGCGCCAAGGTATCAGCGATTCGTCTACACATATTTTTTCTCCCGGTGTGTATGTTTTCTTGTAGTTATTTATAAACTTGTCAAGTATATCTCTCAACTTGTAAAGCCGGTCATTTGCGTCAGCTAACGTATTATCTGAGAAGTGAATAAATTTGAGAATCAACTCGAATCTGTTCCTAGGCATTACAGTTCGTGCTAATGGAATATTGTAGAGCTTATGAACGCGCCAGTAGTCTTTTATCGATGGCAGCTTCACCAATCCCATCCAACCAATGAGTGCGAGAAATTTTTTCATTTCATCCAAGGTAACAGGAACCCAGGCATGTTGCCTAGAACCTGAAGGAATATCATTTGACAGTAGTTGCTGCGTGGCGTATAAATTCGTTTGGTCTACAATATGCTGAATAATGTCGTTAGTCATGAACAAATCGAAATAGTCTATTGGCGAAGCATTAGCAAGAATGCCTGAGTATATTTCTTTGAAGCCTGAAATAGGCCCGGTATATTCCATGGGCGTTGGACCTTCTTGAGTAGGCATGTGCCACTCTATTGAGTCGAGTTTTTGTTTTAGCCACTCGGATGTTGTACCAGAGAGACTTGGCTCGTTATTACCAGTAGTAAGAGTAGTTGCAGATGTACTTGACATACTAATTGTAGCAGATGATGTACTTGGCATATTATAAGCGTCCAAATCTGTATTACCTATTCTTCTTGCAGAAATCCTCCTCTGAACTTCAGGTAAAGGGGGCAGGTCACTCTCAGTGAAGGTCGATGCTCGCCTAAACGATAAAGGTGGATTCCAACTTTCGTTAGCACTGTCACTCTCCGAACTAGCCGTCGCATTACCGTCACTTGGATAATAATCCGGATCATACAAAGAGTCGTCACTTTCGTAGTCCATTTTGATTCACTTTTCTCACTCACGTTATTTACGTTTTATAGAATATCCTATTACGCGGTCCCTAGACGATCAAAATTGCTTGACAAGCATTTACGTGCTTGACAAGCATGCTTGACGAGGTCACGACATCAAAAAACATTCTTGTCAAGCATTCGCATCATTTTGTCGGATAGAGTGACCCAGTGTTGAACTTGCGCTAAAACAGAAACATTTGCAAAGTAGTAGAATGTCTCTAGATGCAGATATGGCTTTTCTTGCTCTCACAATTGCTTTGTTGAAGAAAACAAAAAAGAAACGAACAAGACGATGGTCTAAGCAGTGGTATTTGTGTGTGCGTCAGGATTGCTCCGCCAAGTTATCAAATCAGAAAATGGTTTCAGCCAAAAATTTGTCGATATTTGTCAAAATCGAAAGAAACAAACCCCGTATTTGTCAAAGCAGAAATAAAGAAGTTATAAGCGTTTTAAGTTGGCCGCGCAATCCTGACGTCAAGGACTGCGCGGCCACGGAGATCTCAGCAACTACTTGGGATAGAGAAATAATTCCTTTTGTCAACTCAAGTCTGTATTTGTCAAGATTTGTCGAAAAATGAATCAAAGCTCTATATCAATATTATAATTAAATATTCGCCTTGAAAGTCATGGCCGCGCAGTCCTTGATTTGCTATTTTGTTTTTAGTATTTTTTTTATTAAAATTGAAGACTTCATATAGTATAGGAGTTATAAGGAGAAAGGTCTTAATTTGTCGAAACTGACAAAAGCTTTAAAATACGACTAAAGTGTAATTAAACAGACGAAATCAATTTAAAACACAAAACTCGTGGCCGCGCAGTCCTGACGTTACTTTAAACCATGATATCTCAATAACTATAGTAGCAAGGATTTTGCTGTAGACGTCCATATAATTCTCATATTAACCCCATTAAAATGACATATCCTTTTACCCTCAACACTGTTTGGGACGCGAGTAATCTCAAGAATTATGTTACCCCATACAATGTTCTAGTAGAGTGACCATAATTTCGATTTGTTTTTAATCTTTGTCAAACTGGCTATGACAGCACAGTTCAAGGGCATTCTGTTCTGTTAGTCAAAAACTTAAATAAAATACTAAATAAGACGAAATAAAAAACTTGTTTTATATTTGAATATTTTTATTCATTGCACAAATATAAAGATTTCAAAAATCAACAAAATCATTATTCTTCAACTTTAAATGTTTTTCATCGGCTCTTACACCTCTACTAAAACATAAGTTAAAAAATGGATATATACAGAATCGTTTGTACTCTCTTCTAATTTACTCTTGTTATCGTCGTAACAAAGCATTCCGCTATTTCTTATAATATGACACTTATAATGCCCTATTGTTCCAAGTATTGGAGGAACATATTCTACGGCACCTAATAATTTATAAATGTTTTGTTTAATTATTATACTTTTAGGTACCTCATGTAAAAACACCATTTGCGTGCCATTTAAATCGAATGTAACAATTTTTGACAAGGTATAATGAAATAGAACTACTTCATTGCATTTTCTGCATTGCTTGTTTTCCCAATCATGAATAATAATAGAATCTTCCAAGTTACTGATGGTGAAAATATTAATTATATCTAAATTTAACGGTATAAACACATGTTTTCTTCTTGATGGGGTAGAATTTATGCATGCACTATTTGAACAGTTACTTATAGAAGAAGCACTAAAAATAATATCATTTAAGACGTGCTCATAAATAAATGCAGCGTTACATTCACAATCATAATGATTGTTTTTGAAATGTATCGAAGCAATTCTTATTCTTAATTTGTTTGCTTCTTCACTGTTGTTATCAGAGTTACAGAGGATTTGTAAAAACGCTGTTATATCCCTATTTCTGCAATTATTGTCAAATAAATCGCGTATGCATGAATACTCTTTAAATCCGTGGGCCAATAAAAAAAATACGGAATCAAATGCACAAGTGTTTGTTAATTTAATATTTTTTTCAGATATATCTTGTACAGTAAAATTACTATTTTTTAAAAACATTATATTTACAGGTTTATTTGCAGAATCATCTTTAGGAACACCTTCGCCTCTCCAGTTTTCAACATACGTAGGAATTACTGAGAATACCGAATCATTTAAAAACGTTTTGGTTACACTAGGTTTTTCTTTTTTGCAGCATTTGTTTTCAAATGGTAACATTTTTCGCTTCCTAGTCTTACCTCGTTTTCTTTTAATGTTTTTCTCCTTTTTGTCTACAATGTCGGCGAAATTATTTAAACAATTTAAAGCAATTTTTATTTCACCTAATAAATAATTATAATGCATATTTAAATATTCATCAATGTTATATTTCTTCGACCTTGTTGTGAATAACAAATTTTTCATAGTTTTAAAATAGCTCTCTATAGCTGAAGATGTTGGTACTTTGTTTTGTGATTTATATAATGGGCACATAATATTACTCCAGAGGGGTAACTTTAGGAGTAACCGTTTGAGCGTTGTTATTAAATGAGGCATGTAGAAAGAGTTTTGTGATTCTGACGAACTTTTTGTTTTATCTAGGCTTTTTTCCCTCTCAACAATTTCATCAAACCATGAGAGCAAACCGTCATCATCGTCGAGGATTATGTTTTCGTGAATATTTTCCTTCTCATCGGTGTCTTCATTAGGTTTCGTATATGTAGTATTACCTAAGGTGCAACTTATTTTCTGAATATAAACAGAAACAGGGTTTTCTGGGTTATCGTATTCGGTTAGACATAGTCTTACAACATCAGTAATGAGAGTTTTAATTTGCTGAAACGATTCACATTCTTTCATATACAAAATGCAACGAACGTATAACATTTTAACATTTATATCCCTATTTTCAAAGCAACGTAAATTATAAATTGTTTTGATAAAATGACTTGTATCTAGCCTAATAAATACTTCAGGTAATGCATAATTGCGGCCACTTAAGACTAAAACAGATCGTTTAACATAATCTTTTATACTGCTAAACGTAGTAAATGCTGAAACATTAGCTGCAATTAATGCTGATGAGTCATCGGTAATAATTTCATGTGGCGGGCTCCTTACTTGAATTAACCATTTTTTTAACCACGCTGCAATTGAATCTTTATTGTGAGAATCGGTAACCATTTGAAAAATTGGAGTAGATTTAATTGAATCCGAAGCAATCATGCCAAATACAAATAGTCGTTTTGTTAGTGTAGTTCCATCGGGAAGCTTTATAGCCTGAAAAAAAGATCCAGTTGCATCTACAGTAATGGTCACTTTAGAAAAACTATTACAATAGTTAGTATAGTACTCTATTTGCTGATCAGACCAATAATATAAATGAAAACACGGTATCAATGTCACTTCACGGATAAAGTTCTGTACCTCTTGAGTCATCATGAGTATACTTAAAATTGGGTGAGCATGAAGTCTCTTGCTTTGTCGTTTCTCATACTTGATCTGGCGGAGAGCTGCTAAACTTGGCAGCACTGGTTTGTATGGAGTTAATTTTGATTTTTTTTTAGGATTGTGTGGTACATTCTCTTCCTTACAAGTAAGTATATCGCATGTAAATCTTACAGTTTTTTCAGAAATTGCTTCGGTTTTTATTATTGTTTCTCTTTGACATTGTGAGCACTTTCCAAATAACGAAATGTTATTTTCACCGTCAACTTTCTTATTTTTAAAGTTCCAAGTACATGGTAGCTTAGATAACTCCCAGAGCTTTTCTCTCAAAAAAGTCGCCCACTTAAACTTTGGCAGACTCCTGTATTTTTGGTGTGTCGATGAGGTCCTTATATCTCTTCTAGCATAATGTACCATCACGGGTTGAATTTTTTTCCATTCATGCTCGTCCATTGTAAAACTAAATGTTTTCACCTTGTCTTGATATGTCAGCGATAATGAAGCCACACTATGACGCGACGGTGAAGAAGATGAACTACTCTGAACTCGGGGTGAATAAAGGTTATCATCTTCATCATTTTGAAAATACTCGTCGTAGTGCCTTTTCAATGCTTTGTAGATTGCATAAGGAGCTATCGTATTATCTAACTCATTAGATATTGTTTTAAATACTGGATCATTATATTTAATACTGCGATTTCTGCATACATCTCCGTACTTAAGAAATATTTTTTTTAATTTTTCACTATTGACTTTTCCTTTGCGACCCGCTTTTATCTGAAAATTAAATTAAAAAGTATATTTTTAAATATCTATTTATTTATAACTGCTTTTTAATAATTTGAGATTACCAGGAGTTAAAAGTTGCGTCTGGTTTAGGCAAAACCTTAAACGCTCTATTTAGTTTTTAAATAGAGAGCCTGGGAAAGGTTTACCTTACCCAGGCTTTATTTATTATTATTAATTATATAAAACACAATAAATTCCATCCTTGTTCATTAAGGCCTAATTTGTTAGGACTTTATTCCGATCTACTTTTTAACTAGGTACCTATGTAAAAGTACTGACTACAGCAAAACTGGTAAAAGTTTTAACATGGTATGGTGGTAGATAACACAAAATAAATATCGTTAACAAATTTAATTCAAAAATAAATAACTCACCATATAGATTAATATCACGTAATTATTTATATCACGTTTAAATATACACTAAGTCTCTCACTGAATACACACTTATGTCCTTTTTATCGGAATATCACTGTCGGATCCACAACGTACAGCAGTAACAGTCCGTTGAGATATAATACTGGTATCGCGACGATTCGACGCGAGCGCGGTGGTCCGCTGACCAGCAGTTGTGCGAATGAAAAGCAATATTAGAAAGAGAGCGCAATAGGCAAACTCGCGTCGATGCTCCTGTAGTGCGGCCGAAGAGACCAACTTAGAATAATGTTAAAATAGTAATTTTACTGATCTGTAAAAAATATTAAATTTACTCGTGCATTTGATTCAGTGTTTTTTTTTACTGACCCTGGGAATAAAGAGTATTTATGTATACTCAATTTATTTGACAATAATCACAGAAATAACGATATAACAGCGTTATATTAACAGTGAAGAATCAAACAGATTAAGAATAAGAATTGCTTCGATATATTTTAAAATATATCATTATAATTGTGAATGTAACGCTGCATTTATTCTTGAGCACGTCTTAAATGATATTTTTTTTTAGTGCTTCTACTGTAAGTAATTGTTAAAATAGTGTATATCTATTTATAACGTTATTTTAGATATAATTAACATTTCCACGAGCAGTAACTTGCAAGATTCTATTAATATAATTCTGTACATTTTGTTTATAATGTATAAGAATATCTAAATATTAAAAAAGTTTTTTATCAGTTAACAATAGAAACCAGAACAGAAATGCGCTTAGACTGTATTGTCTTGAACTTATGGTCTTGAAATTATGGTCACTCTACTAGAACATTGTATGGGGTAACATAATTCTTGAGATTACTCGCGTCCCAAACAGTGTTGAGGGTAAAAGGATATGTCATTTTAATGGGGTTAATATGAGAATTATATGGACGTCTACAGCAAAATCCTTGCTACTATAGTTATTGAGATATCATGGTTTAAAGTAACGTCAGGACTGCGCGGCCACGAGTTTTGTGTTTTAAATTGATTTCGTCTGTTTAATTACACTTTAGTCGTATTTTAAAGCTTTTGTCAGTTTCGACAAATTAAGACCTTTCTCCTTATAACTCCTATACTATATGAAGTCTTCAATTTTAATAAAAAAAATACTAAAAACAAAATAGCAAATCAAGGACTGCGCGGCCATGACTTTCAAGGCGAATATTTCATTATAATATTGATATAGAGCTTTGATTCATTTTTCGACAAATCTTGACAAATACAGACTTGAGTTGACAAAAGGAATTATTTCTCTATCCCAAGTAGTTGCTGAGATCTCCGTGGCCGCGCAGTCCTTGACGTCAGGATTGCGCGGCCAACTTAAAACGCTTATAACTTCTTTATTTCTGCTTTGACAAATACGGGGTTTGTTTCTTTCGATTTTGACAAATATCGACAAATTTTTGGCTGAAACCATTTTCTGATTTGATAACTTGGCGGAGCAATCCTGACGCACACGTATTTGTTACCCTTAATAGGGCATGGGCAAACTGTGGGTGTTTGAAAAAAAAACGCAGTCAATTTGGCATTATGGGTGTATAGTGTTGTCGGATAGCAAATCATTTGCTCCCCAAGTGTTTTCAGTTTTTCAGGAAAATGTGTGGGAAAATAATTCCTCTTGCCCATTTAGATCAACACATGTAAGTGCTATGTGGGAAATTATTTCCCTACTTATGAGAAATATATTACATACACATCCAGTAGTAGGGGCAAGAAAGTAATATATTGTGATTATTTTTATTACAGGATAATTATTTTATGTAAATAAAACACAAATAAATGTAATAAAATAATGTTTATTTATTGGTGGAACATTTCAAAGCAAGGAGCAGCGCACAAAGAGACCTTACAAATTTTGCAAATGTATTTGCTGCGCTGTTCCTTTGCACGTGTACTGCACATCCTACACCTCCGTCCTCAAATTTAGATAGCTCTGGCATGTGTGTTCCAACATCCGCTTTTCTTAGTTCCTCAGGTACTGCAGTGGCACCTCCTTTTTTGGTTTTGAATACTGGAGCAATTTTTTTTCGTGACGTAAAATTATTTATTAGGCCCCGGCCTAATCGCAGACGAAATTCTTTATGAGTATTTCGCCGTTCCGAATGAGTTGTCATATAAACAATGTATGCATTGATCACAGCTGCCTCCAGCAAAAACCAAAAAAGTCGATGCCAATTCTTTCGCGATTTGCGCCCAAGTGGGTATGAAGCTCTAAAGTGATCAAAGTGATCAACTCCTCCCATAAACTCAGTGTACTTCTTGATTGAAAGAGGGCAAAACATTTTTTTTTTGGTACCATCTTTTTGTTTCCGCTCAATCATTTCCACAGCTCGAGGATTGAATGCAGTAGTTGCAACAAAAACATCTTTTGTATCTTTCCATTTGATAACAGTTATTGTTCCATCACACTGGTATATAAATTCTCCCGGTTTCAGGACTGTTTCCTTTCTCTCTTCACTGTTTAGATTTTTTCCTGTCAATACATCTGGTAAACCCTTGCGGTTTATTCTTACGGTTCCAACACTATAAATATGTTTCTCAAATAAAATCTCCAATAATGGAAGGCTGGTGAAAAAATTGTCAAATCAATGTGTTGCTTGGCAAAGATTCACATAAATCTAATATTACTCTAGCGCCTAAGTTCTCTTCTGTTCCACTATCGACTTTCCCAGAATAAAATTGGAATTCATATAAGTACCCTGTTTTTGAATCAGCCCTTGCCCAACATTTATATCCTCTCTTTATAGGTTTCTTGGGCATATATTGTTTCATGTGGCTGCGCCCCTTGAATCTTATCATACTCTCATCTATTGAATTGAATGCAGAAACTTGTACATTATCTTTGAATGTTTTGTTCAGTATGTCAATAGCAGGTTTAATTTTTCCTAATTTATCATAATCAGGAGAGTTTCTTGGTGCCTCTGTTGTAATGTTTGATATGTGTAGATTTTGAGATATTTTTTTAAACCTTTTTGATGGCATCACTTTACAAATGACTGGGTTTCTGAAAAACTCATCCGTTGACCAATATGTATTTATATCGGCTAATGGATTTATACTCATAAGTATAATCAAACCAAAGTATGCTTTCATTTCTTGTTTTGTGACATCTGTCCAAGCTTTAGCATGTGTGTAATTTGCATACAAATTTGTGTTTTGAACAATAATATCAATTAGTTCTTCTGGAAAATAATCAATGAAATATTCAAGTGGTTGAGTTCTGTTAGTGTACCTCTTTTATACTTGCATTTCTCTGTCAAAACTAGGCCAAGTACCATTTTCATGTATAAAGGACCAATTCCTTGATTTATCTTGCAATGGTCTAAATGTATCTCGAGAGAAAGACAATGTAGTTTGTGCAGTATTTTGTTCATCAGACACAGTCACTTCAGGTAGTGGAAGAGAAGTTGATGTTGAAGCAGCAACAGAAATTTCAGGGATTGAACATATAGCTTCCTCATGGACTTCAGCCATAGTGACATCTTGTGAAGTAGTAGTATCTTGAATAAGTGATAAATCTGGCTCACCCTCCAATAAACTGTGCAATGCTTCTGTAGAAAGATTTTGTACTTCATCCAAACGCTGATCAAAATCGATATTGTAGGGAGTCAGAGACAAAATAACCAACTGCTTCATCATCAAATTCCTCATCCTCTGACGAACATAACAGCGCGGACAGTTGGGCTTCAATATCTGAATCACGAAGATGTTTCTGAAAGAAAAAAACACTACCATCAGTCTGATTGTGTAACATAAACATTCCTTGCAGGAAAACCTTTCCCACAATATAATAAATATTGTTTACCTAAACGGGCAACAAGCTAATATTTCCCACATAGTTTTGAGTGCTAAATTTCAGTCACTCATTGTTTTTCATAATAATGAACTACATAAACAAGTAACGTGACCCTTTATCTAATAAAATAAATCAATAGTCAACACTTACCGGATTTTTTTTCGGCATTATCACAATTTTTATCCGAAATCACGAAAATCTGATATGCGTTTGAAAAAATATCGAAAGTAAAAGCCCGGTTTACATTATTCCAGTCCAGCGATCCAGTCCAGTACTGGATTGCTTACTGGACTGGATCTGTTCTGTCTACATTATTCCAGTTATTTAGAAGCCGTTGAAGTGTGAACACTACAGTGACAATGATTTCAAGAAGAGATCAGTTTCGAAAATGTTTTAAACGTGCTCAATCACTCTTGCTACAAGAAGTTATTAATGAGGTTGATAAGGAACTAAAAAAAAAGGAACGGATTTGGGTGAGAAATTGGATCAGCGAAAGAGATCAAAAAGGAGGGTCAGTAATGCTTTTGCAACAACTGAAGGTAGAAGATCCCAATGAATATAGACTGGCACTGAGAATGACAGCAGAAAACTTTGAAGAACTGTTATCATTAGTTTCTATTAATATCCAGCGTAAGAATACGTTGTTCAGAGATGCTATACCCGCAAAAATAAAATTAGAAGTCACTCTTTCTTTTTTAACTACTGGAGATAGTTACAGAAGCCTCAGTCGTATGTTTCGATTGCCAAAACCAACTATTTCAAAAATTATACCAGAAGTCTGTCAAGAAATTAAAAGGGCATTAAAAGACCACATCAAGGTAATATTTTTTTATTAAGTATCATATCTATGACAATTAAGCATTATTGAAAGCATTCATGATTATATTAATGTATTCTGGGTCATCGCTTACTACATTTAACGAGTCCTCAGTGGTTTGTGAATCTACAGACGCTGGACTATTCAATGGCATATAAGTACTACTACTCGTACTTGGTCTTGACACATAATTGTTACTTGGTCTTGACGAATTGTCACTAGCATGTGTGTTTGCAAAATATTTAGGATTATTCGCTGTCATATTTCCGTATTTCAAATCGTGTAGTCGACATTTTGTTATCACACTCTGAATTTCTTCTTGGCCTAGGATAGCCTGTTCTGTAGAAAGGGTTCTTAATTGCTTCGCAATGTGTTTCCCGAAGATGTCGAATTCATCTTCCACTGTTTCTGATTTGGATAAATCGTATTGCATATCTTTCATGCTACTGACTATTGTAGACAGCTGTGAAATTTTACTTCTTTTCTTTCGCGGTTCTGATAGACTTGGTTCTGGGTCACTAGGTTGAGTATTGTCAGTATTTTCTTCATTTTGAGCATCATCAGTATTTTCCTGGAAATAAAATATTTTTTCTTTAATTTTGCAGATACCCACTGCGGAACAATGGAAACAGGTCGAGGAAGGCTTTCGGAATAAGTGGAACTTTCCTTTGTGCTACGGAGCGTTAGACGGAAAACATATAAAAATTACTGGCTCCTATGAATATGGAAGTACGAACTTTAATTATAAAAAAGAAAACAGCATAGTATTGATGGCTCTTGTTGACCATGATTACTGTTTTACGTATATCAATGTGGGCGCAAATGGAAGCGCTTCGGATGGTGGTATTTTCAAAAACTGTTCCATTTTTACTGAATTAGAAAATGGCAGTTTTATTCCAGAAAATGGAGTGATTGTGGCTGATGCAGCATTTCCACTAAAAACATACTTAATGAAACCATATCCTGGGGCTAATTTAACTTTTGAACAAAAAATATATAATTACAGGCTGTCCCGTGCTAGACGCATTGTAGAAAACGCTTTTGGAATATTAGTTAGTCGATTCAGAATTTTCGAAAAAGCTATTTCAACTAAGTTACAAACTGTGGATCACATTGTGTATGCAGCTTGCTCTCTACACAATTGGTTGAGAAAAAAGTCGAGCAATTATATGACTACTACTTGTGTAGACCATGAAGATCACAACGACCATCATTTGATTAATGGAACGTGGAGATCCGAAATAACCTCTTTAGATAGTATCATACAGCAGGGCAGTAACAACTCAGCAACACATGCCAGGGAAAAAAGAACTCAATTCACTAATTATTTTGTGAACGAAGGAAAAGTACCATGGCAAAATCACATGATACATTGATAAAGGAGAATGGGCAAAAATATATGGAAGCTGGTAGCAAAAAATCATTTGCGACAAATAAGAATAATTCCTGCACAGTTGGTAAGGTGTCATCATACAGAACAATTATCACTAAGTATGGCAGCTAACCTCAATTCCTTGTCCGTTTTGTGCCCATTCTCCTTTGTGTGTTTTAACAAATAATATGCTACTAAAATAAAAATAAATAAAAATCTTAAAATACATACGTGTGTTTTACGCTTCACCATCACATTTTTAATAAATGAATTGAATTCGGCGAACCATTTCACTTTGGGTTGGTAAACATTGCCACTAGCACCAGATGTGGATGACTTTTTAATCTTGTCTAGTTCAAGGTAGTATGTCGAACGTATACTTTTTATTTTGTTTTTCACATCTTCCACTGTGAATCCTTCAATTTCCATACCAATGCACAGATTTTGCAAAGCAGTTTGGCGCATAGCTTTGTTTTTATAATTTTCTGATGTTATGTCCCATAAACACGGATTATCTCTGTATATAGAGACAAACTTTATAGTTTCGTCTTCAGATAACTTCTTCACCATTGTTAAATCCTTTTTCTTCGCAAAAAAAGTCCACAAAAACAACCAACACGTGTGTACTTCGTCAGCACTGGAATGGCACTGGATTGGCCGTCTACATTATTCCAGTTGCACTGGATTGATCGCACTGGACCGAAAAGTAGACCGCGAATCCAGTTACTGGACTGGAATGCTTACTGGATTCAGTTCATTCCAGTGCCGGTTTACATTTTTCCAGTAAGCAATCCAGTACTGGACTGGATCGCTGGACTGGAATAATGTAAACCGGGCATAAAACTTTGACAGCACCTTTTTTTTACTTCGTTCGTTTTGGAAACGTGTCTTTTGGCTCATGTTGTAGGTTACCTCATAAATAAGAAAATGACAGTGACATTTTGTGGGAACAGTTACACATTTGACCGTTTACGAAAACAAAATGATGTGGGAATAATGTTCATCTGGCCCTATTAAGGGTTAAGAGATAGATTTACCCATGAGCATTTGCAAAAGATTCTACAAGTGACGGAGCCCAATGATTTCAAAAATTTTTTGAGGATGGATAATGAAGCATTTGAGACATTATTGGAAATGGTTAGGCCAAACATTGAAAAACAGGACTCTAACATGCGACAGGCGATTCCAGCTAGTCAGCGATTATCTGTGACTTTAAGATTCTTGGCTACTGGCATGGATTTGGAAGATTTAAAATTTACTTGTGCTATTGCTCCTTACACATTAGAAGGTATAATAATGGAAACTTGTGAGGCTATCATAGAGAAATTAAAAGAAAACATTGCGGTAGGTAGAAATTAACACTTTATTTAGGTAGTTATCTTAATTAACAAAAGTATTAAGGAATTTTATTAAAAAGATGAATATGTTCTAAGAAATTCGGCTGCTGTTGTATCTTCGTTGTTGTATTCCTCCAATATATTGGACTGATTAGAAAGGAATTGAATTTTATTGGAAGCGGAAGATTGTTGGACATTGTAGGACTGAGTAGAGGGCGACTGATAGGGCAGAGGTGATTGAATGAGAGCGGGAGATTGCTGAATATTGTGAGATTGATGAGATGGTGATTGATATGGCAGAGGTGATTGAATGGGAGCGGGAGATTGCTGAATATTGTGAGATTGATGAGATGGTGATTGATATGGCAGAGGTGATTGAATGAGAGCGGGAGATTGCTGAATATTGTGAGATTGATGAGATGGTGATTGATATGGCAGAGGTGATTGAATGGGAGCGGGAGATTGCTGAATATTGTGAGATTGATGAGATGGTGATTGATATGGCAGAGGTGATTGAATGAGAGCGGGAGATTGCTGAATATTGTGAGATTGATGAGATGGTGATTGATATGGCAGAGGTGATTGAATGGGAGCGGGAGATTGCTGAATATTGTGAGATTGATGAGATGGTGATTGATATGGCAGAGGTGATTGAATGGGAGCGGGAGATTCCTCGGAAATATAAGAATGGTTGGAACTAGGTGAGTTATATCTGAACATTGGCGATTGAGATGAAAGTGGACTAGGCAAAGGATTTTGTAAAAAAGTAACACCATGTCTAGTTAATGTGCCCATTTCTCCTTCAAATAAAACATCGTTAATTATCTTCTCAGCATATCGGCGTTGATCTGCAGCTAATCTTCTAATCTTGACAGCCCAACCTTTTGCGATGACATCAGCGTCATCTTCAGTACGATTCTTGAAATAGGAAGTAGCAGCAGAAAATAATTCTGATGTTTCACAACTATCTTCTTTTTTTTTTCCTTGATGTGGTTGGTGGTGGCATTTTCTGAAACATATTTTTTATTTAAAGGTACCCAGATCTTCAGAAGGATGGAAAAAGATTGCAAAGGAATTTGAAACTCGATGGAATTTCCCTAATGTGATCGGGGCTGTGGATGGAAAACATGTTCGAATACAGAAACCTTATAACTCCGGATCATACTATTTTAATTATAAACAAACACATAGTATTGTTTTAATGGCTATTGAAAATGCTAAATACGAGTTTATAATGGTGGATGTTGGAGCAAAATATGGCAGAATATCTGACGGAGGTGTTTTAAAAAATACAGAATTTTGGTCAAAATTCACCAGCAATGACAATTGTTTGAATCTACCTGAACAGTCAGAGTTACCATCAACAAATAAAAAAAAGCCATACGTTTTAATAGGCGATGAAGCATTTCAATTAACTCCCAATTTCATGAAGCCCTACAATAAAACTGTTTTAAACAATGAACGCAGAATTTTTAACTATCGATTATCACGTGCCCGCAACGTTGTGGAGAATGCCTTCGGGATTTTATCATCACGTTTTAAGTTATTTAAGCGATCTGTTAATTTAGATCCACAAAAAGTCAGTAAAATAGTTTTAGCATGTTGTCACTTGCATAATTATCTGTCAAAGTCAGAAAAATACATTCGAAATAATGACGTTGATTTTGAAAATATTAATACAGGAGAAATTAGGCCAGGCTCGTGGAGAACAGAATCACAAGAGTTGATCCCTACACCAAGGTTAAGGGGAAATCCTACTATTGAAGCCAAAGCAGTCCGAGATGAGTTTTGCGAATATTTTAATACAACAGGAGCAGTTCCATGGCAAAATAGATGCTTGAATACTGCGTAGTACATAATAGTGTAACATGATAAGAAGGGGAACTTACTTGTGATCCTTCCGAACTGATTGTTGGCGAGATTTCCGTTCCGTCTGCTATGAACATTAAGTCGTTGTAATAAAACAATTTTGGGCTATAAACTTCACTTGCTCCCATTCCAGACTTAATAGAATTTTTATATTTTGTATGTTCTCGATTAAAATTTGTTCGTAACAAATTAATTTTTTTCTTCAATTCCTCAATGCTGAAATTACTCTTATATCTTTTTAAACTATCCACCATATTCATGAGAGCCATATTCTTTTTATTTTTGTCTTTATAGTCCCGAGCCTTAATGTCCCACAATATCGTCGCATCTTTGTATAATGATATCAACAACAAAGTAAAATCACGATCACTAATTGCGCCGCTGCCGCCATCATCACCGCTGGCGCCGGCGCTGTTCGTGTCGCGTGGTCTCTCCATAACGTTCCGTAGTACACTGAATGTGTTGCTTGACAAGCATGTTCTAAACGATCAAGCATGCTTGACAAGCATTTCAAAAATATAATTTTTCATCAAGCTTCATCAAGCATCGAGTTTGCTTGTCAAGCACATCAAGCTTCGTTCTAGACGGTCAAAATTGCTTGACAAGCACGTTAATTTAACGTGCTTGTCAAGCAATTTTGATCGTCTAGGGACCCCATTACAAAACAAAAAAGGAGTTATAGAAAAACACAACAGTCGTTGTTTTTCTAAAACTCCTTATTTGTGATTTCTTCGTGTTTGATCTGAAACAAATATAAAATAATCAAATAAACTAAAACATACCGTGTATCCAATATGATACACATGGCCTACGATATTGGTTAACAGAGAAATCTATTTTTGATACACATTCCTGAAATCCTGAAAAATGAAAGGGGTGACAGCTGGATAAAATATAAGAGTAAAAAATATAAAAAAATGCATATTTAAGCAAAAAAAATACATTATTAAAAAAATGAAATTTTAAGAGATTGGGCTTGGCGGTGAAGGTGTTAAACCCCATTTTATCGCTTTTGTTTACTTTCTAGGTAACATTTGACCACATTAAATGCTCTAAGGATCATCAAATTGATATTTAAAACGAAGTTTTATTGCCACAGATGAATAATAACGTACTAACGAACTCGATTAGGCGAAAGGTCCCACATTATTGGAGACGGTAAGACAGTTAGTGAGGTGTTTTCATAAGTTTAGGATAAAAAAAACATGTCAGTATATTACTTAGAAAAATCTATAATCTTTGGGCATTATGGCAACAAAAGTTAAATCGCTTAAAAATGTATAGGAATAAACAAATTGAGATCAAACAGAAAAGATACCATACAATATTCAACAGTCAAGATCAACAGTTTTATAGTTTCATACACCTTAGACAAAAATCAACGATCTTAGCATGAAATTAACCTACAGTAAAATATCAGGCCATCTTTTCTTTAAATCAACAATTACTCTCCCCATTCCAGGCACAAAAAGTCATCTCGAAAATAAATAAAGTTTCCGCGTCGAGTGATGTTTTCATCAGCTATCGCCTTTTTTATCATCTTTGAATCGGTAATTTTAGTTAAATCTGAATTTGCTGGCCATGTCCAGCCTCCTTCAAACCTTTTATTAAGGCAGCTCACCCATATTTCATATGGTGATTGGCCAATTTTGGTGATGCGCCCTGGAAAAAGACTTCCTTCGTCTTGAAATACGCAATATTTGTTTACTTCATATGTTTCTTCTTCGTTTTGAAATTTGACGAGTTGTCCACTGTCTTGAACAACGTACTCTCCAGTGATTGTCTCAGAAAAATTCCCTATCGGTAGCTCTGTCTCATCGTCAGCATTAAGAATACATTCATCAATCACCTCCATCTCATTATCATGGATTGGCACATGATTGTCTTGCCAATGCTCTATAATGTCATCGATTTTCGTTTTTTTTGTTGGATATACGCTGGTTCGAGATGACTTCTTCCGTTTATTCTGTCGTATTTTATCAGATACTTTGTCTTGTTTGTCCTGAACACTTTCAGTTTCTATGTTATTCTTGGCTCTTTTGTACTTGACACTCCTGGATTTTTCTTTATTTCTCTGTTCTCTTGGGTTTTTATCACTACTCTGCTGTTCTTCTTGGCCAAAATCAGCAATGCAGTCATCAGTCAGCTCTACTTCATTATTAATCCATTCTTCAATTTTGTCCAATTCGGAATCTAGGTTTTTTGGCTCATCGTGTACTTGAGCTGTTGTTACCATCAATTCAAAACATTCCGTTTGTGAGTCTTCGTCCTCTGGCTCGTGATTATCCAATTCCATCTCAGCCGCTGCCTGTCCACTTTTTTCTATTACTTCTTTTTCTATTACTTCTTTTTCTACCTCCGATTTCTTCGTGTTTTTTTTTTGTTTTTAGAGCCTTTGGGCCTTCCTTTTTTTACAGGATTTTCCCTTTTCTTCTCCTGCTCTTTTTGTCTATTTTTATAAAAAATTTCCACTTCTTCGGCGGAAATTGACTTTCCTGCTTTAACTGGCAGCTGGAATTTCTTGGTTGTTTTTATATTTAAGTCCGCCGCTCTTATTTCTTGCAAGTATTCCTTAAATGTGTCCCCAACAGTAGCTTGGATGTGGCCAGTTGCGTACGAAGGTAACACTTCAATACGTGAGCATGGGAAAATACCACATTTTCTGAATCCTGCTATCATATTAATCCCTGCTGTGGATTCATTCAGTTGAAGCGCTGAATTGACAAGCTGGCAGAACACGTTTTTAGGTAGTGCTCCAGCTTTCCTTCCTCGTTCTGTTTGACGCCATTTGTTGAGCACTGTTCGCCAAGCTGACTTTAGAGATGAAAAATATCCTACATCCAAGGGTTGTAGGATATGTGTCGAGTTGGGTATGAGGCATATGAATTTGATATTGTGTTCTTCACAGATCTTAAGAGCTTTTACACTTATATGTGCACTTAAATTGTCACATATAAGAATTTTCTTTCCTTCTTTTTGGTCAACAATTGGCACAAAATGTTTTTCTAGCCATTCTTCGAAAATATCAGCATCTATCCAGCCAGACTTTGAAACAGCCATTTTTGAAGACTTTGGGGCATTAACAAGCCAGTCGGACCAACAATGTTTCCCTTTAAATATGAAGAATGGAGGGATGATATCTCCAATAGCATTCCCAGCAAATACTATGGTAAAACAAGATTTACTGGAATTTTTCACCTGTTCAGGGTGGCGAGTGGAACGTCTGAATAATAGTTTTTTTTTTCCAGGGTCATCATGGAATCCGCTTTCGTCCATATTATATATATTGTCAGGGCTAACGTCTTCCATCTCTTTTTCAAGCCTGTCGAAGAATTCGTTCACCATGTCTTCATTTACTTGAGCGCGTTTCCTGGAGATCTTGTGAGCAATTTTTTCTTTTATGGCTGGATGCCGTTCCATGTAAAGTTTTGCCCACTCATATCCAGGACTGTTGTCTTTGAACACAGGAACTGTTTTCCCAATGTTATCTAAGTATCTTTTAACTACATCTCTAAAATCTTGTAAGCCAATTGGAATACCCAAGTCACTTAGCGCTAGCAAGTGGTCTCTAAAAATAATCTCTTCGTCCATCGTCAAGCATGTAGGACGTCCCACAGGTTTGTTATGTTTATTTTTAAGTTTAAGATTAATTGTGCTTTTAGGTATTTTATAAATTTTACAAGCTTTTCTTTGACTTAATGCACCAGATCTTATTTTATTTATGGCTTCATCCAACATCTCCTGCGTGTAATTTGATATGGTGCCGTGCCATATTTACGCACACCCGGCTCTTTTATATTTTTTTTTCGAGGCATATTGCACCTGAAAAAAAAAACATTTCATTGTCCAAAGTTACCCCGAATTTATTTATGATTTTATAAACATAGTGTGAGTAACATTGGACCGGTCCAATTTTGCCCCAAATTTCTTGATATTTTAGCTTCAACATTGATTTTAGTAATTATGGCATTTATAAGCGTGAATCAGTTAAAAACACACATTCAAATCAAAAACAATAATTATATGGCATAAAAATGCAAAAACTCACCCAATTTCCAGCTCAAAAACACGAAATAATGCTAATTGAACACAGCGAATCTAATACAGCGTCTGCAAGGCGATAGAAGATCAGCTGTTTGTTTTGACATGTGACTTAGTTTGTCTGTCAAATTCCGTTCTTTATTGACTATGGATTCTTTAATTCATGTTCGGATACATGCATTTTACTAAAGCAAGTTCGGAAACAGATAAAAATAATCGAAAGTGTTTGTTTAGGGTGCGGTCCAATGTTGTACCGAATCAGTGTCCGGCGTAGAACAAGCCAAGTGGACAAAAATATTTTTTCATGGTTTTGGAACTATATCTATAAATTAAGTATTTATATACCTATATTAATATTATAAAACTAAAAACTCTGTTTGTTTGTTCGTTTGAACGCACTAATCTCAGGAAGTACTTTGCCGATTTAAAAAAATATTTCAATGTTAGATAGGCTATTTATGGTGGAAGGCTATAGGCTATACGAGTATATCATCACGCTGCGACCCACGAGAGTGGAGCAGTAACCAAAGATGCGGGGGACAGCTAGTAGTACCATAATATTTTATTTAAAGAAAATGCATAGAGATGGTGTATAAATATATTATTTCATGATGACACGATTACAATACAGAAAAAAAATAAGAATAAAATTATCGCAATCGCTGCAAATATCAACGCTAATTCTATATAAATATACAACCTTAGACTAACATATTAAATACAAAAAATCCAAATCAATAAAACTAATTCTCAATATCAGAATCATCAGATTCAGAATCCGATGAATCCAATTGAAAATAGTCTTCCTGAGTTTGTGGAGGTCTTGGTTGCAACTGGACTCGAGGCTCTATAGTGGGAGCTACGATGAGCTTTAAGACCTCCGCGCACAATTTATTACTCTTTTTTTTCGGTATTTCCCGAAGGCTATTGATCAGAGGATCAGACGTTAAAATCAACATATTGAGCAAGTCTCTATTCGTGGCGAGACGAGAGCACTTTCTGGTGTTGTGCTCTCTAAACCTCCGGCAATCTTTGTTTCTTGATTCTTGGGCTTCCTCTGAAAGTTGCCCTATTGGAACTATTGCCGTCTTAATCACTTCTGTACTGTGAATAAGCAATTTATGCACAGTAGCAGGCATGTAGTACCACGAGTAAAGGCTTAAATAAAGTCTTTTGGTCTCGTCACAAAGCTTTTTAAATTCAACAAGATTTATCTCGAAGCCACAAGATAATGTCCTTAACAATACATCAAAGTGTTTGATGATTGTAACATCCAATCCTGTGATCTGAGCACTCAGTTCGGGATTCCCGAAAAAACGTCGAGCTGTGTTTCCATCATTTGTGGAACCAAATCCTGGCTTTGGCTTGTCCACAATTAGTCCCATTTCATGCTTGAATCGTTGTTTGATTTCGTCTGATCTTTGTTTTACACTTGCTTTTTCCTCTGAAGACCTAGCTTGCCATTTCTTAATGTCTAACTTATAACTAATGTGTAATAAGCACTCAAACGAACGAATCCAAGCATGTAATGTTGACAAACCAAAGCCAAAATTATCCTGATTGCTATCAAAATGCTGTCCTTCATCATTCATCATTCTGGGAGTAGCCCCACAAATATAGCATTTCTGCGATGAATGTGTCTCAGTCAAAGCGTTGCACACTTTTCCATCAGTCATAGTAAGAAGAAGCTTGTGTTTAATAGAAATTTTAGAACCACCAAGATCACAAGATGTAGCCTCCAAGTTGTGTATTTTTTCCAAAACCTTATTTGTCTCGATTTTCGTCAATTCCGGGGTTTCCTTTGCAATATAAATTTAATTGGACGACAATACATTGTCGATGATGGACGAGGATTTTGCCAGATAATGTTGTTACCCTCGTCAATTAATCTTAAAGGAACGAACGAATAAACAAAAAGGAACTCATCAGTGTCTTCGCTGTTCTCAAATCTCTGTTTGTAAGCACTATGACCCGAACTTCCGTCACATCCCCATTTACTTATAAGAGTAAACGATGTATTGGGAAGCACACTTGTGATAACTTCTCTCTGAGCTTCGACCAAACGCTCTGCTGTTTTATTCAAAATGGCTTGTAGCTCAATATCTGCTCGAGATTGTGTAACATCAATGTGCTCCTCTAAAGGATAACACAGTTTTTTTGATTTTACAATGCAATCATATGATGGAAAAACGTGATGCCCAACTTTCATAGTCCACTTCCTAGTTTGTTTATATGAGTGGGTTGTTGATTTTGAATCAATATAATACGCTAATGCCTCGTCACTACTTAGCGGTCTATCAGTTTGCACAGCACTTGGTTGTTGAAGGCATGTACTGGCAGAAGATGGATTTTTGCTAATGTCCTTTATTACTCTGGCAACGTTTTTATATCCAGTGGACCGTGCAGCTACCTCTGCAGCAGTCATTAATTCTCCAACACTCCGCGATTCAACTAGATCAGCAACTTTACGTTTCTTAGTTTTAAAAGACGAATCTTCGAAAACTTTTTTAGGTCTTCCGGGTCGACAAAAATCAGCAGATGAAGTAGAAGGTTGTGGTTGAGTCGATCGTAAGCAGAATTCTATATTTTCGCCTTTCAGCCACAACTTATTCTTATTCAGGAAACGCTCTTTAGATTTTACTGAAGACACCCACTTGGTTGCAATTTTCGAAGAAATGCTGGCTAATTTCATCTTAATTTCCCTTTGACATTCTTCAGTGATATCAGAGAAATCACATTTAGACAAAATAAATTGAAATAGACGATCATTTCTTTCGTCTTTTTCGTGCTTAAGCCACTCTTCGAAAAACTCTATTTTACTAATAGAGTAAGTCATTTCTACAAAAAAAGAAAAAAAAATGTTGTACTCAAGTGTGCTACATAAAATAGGTCACATAATAGTCTATAGGCATGTAGTTAAAACATATCAAAAACTCAGAGTGGATACAAGAGGATACATGGCTTTTCTAAGCCTGATAAGTTCGAAAACAAAGAAAAACATGGTAATTTTTTAAGTATTCAGAGATAGTCTACTTTATGAATGTTTATAACACATTAAAAGATTTTAATAAGAAAATAATATTTAACATACTTACCTTCAGAAGTAAAATCCATCACTAAAACTTTTCACAAAATTAGAACTACCACCATGAGATGTTACTGTAAGTGCCGCTAAAATGCAACTGACCTATTTATTTAACTGCACTTACCTAATTACCTTACTTTGATAAACGATGACTCACCCATATGGAATGTTAGACGTAAACAATTCTTGGAATCAGAGGTTTAGGGGTGTTGTTTACAGGTAGAAAGTACAAATTTCTGGGAATTTGATAATGACTTTTGTCCACCTGGCTTGTTCTACGCCGGATACTGTGCGATGGTCCAATTTTACCCAGAACGACTGTAATCTGAAACATCTTATGTTTTTTTGTTACTTAACTTTATCAAAAATCAACACCACTTAATCAACATTCTTAAAAATTATTCAGTCGCCATTAGTAACTTTGCAATATTTGCTTCATAAATTTAACAATCAAACAAAATTAAACAAAAAATCTCACTTTAGAAACAAACTAGGTACAGCTTGGCAAAAAAGAGTGTGGAATAAATGAGGTCGCTAGTCTCGTAACTGTGGCAACCCGGAGTACTACGACTCAACAGTTATTGATACTTGTTATTTTTAGGGATATGATTTCAATAACAAGAGGGTGGTTGAGTCCCTCGAACGCTACGCAAATACTATGAAAAGCTTCAATGTCCAGTATTAACAAAATTAATAGTGGGCGCTGAAGCCTTGCACGAAAGCGGTGCAGTAGGTACCCACAGGCATGGCAGACAATCATGCCCCCGAGAGCAGTCTAACTGTGGGAATGTTAAGAATTGACAATAATAGTTTGGCTACAGGGATAATGAAATAACGCGTTTTGTTTGAAGTTTTATTTTATACTAAACAATCAATCAGACGAATCGAAAACACTTTCATCTAAATACTCGACCCCAGAAAAGCTCACATTTTGGCTAGAGCTTCCTGCAAAGTCAAAGTCAAAGTCAAAACGTTTATTTCAATTAGGCCATTAAACGGCACTTTTGAACGTCATCGTTTACAGTTCAGTAAAAATAATAGAATTACATTAATAAAGCGACTCTACTGTCCATTCGGAAAGGTAGATTCTTATGGAGAAGAACGGACAAGAAACTCCATAGTTACTCTTTTCAAATAATGATTTTACAAAATTTGGTTTACAAAAATTAATTTAATATTATGTGAGGACGATGCACCCAGAGTATGCTACTTATAAGAACAAAGTATCACCAGCAGAGGTAAACTTATTAATTTCCTAAAGAAATTTAGGTAAATGGTACTCACATATTTACAAACATTGGAACCATTAATTAAACAACAGTGTGTGAGTCAACAGAAAAATAAAAACACAAAAAAGAAACAGTATATCTATAAAGTTAATACATAAATCAACCAGTTTGACCTTCACCCTTGATTGTCCTATGGAGCAGGACCAGCATGTTTCCAAGCATTCTTATCCTGAATGTAATCTTCTAATTTGTAATATGCTTGTTCACAAAGTGTACTTTTAACATGAGTTTTAAATTTTCTTTCATTTAGTTCTAATATGTCAGAAGGTATTTTGTTGTAACATTTAACACAATACCCCATGAAAGAAGTGTGGACTTTAGCTAATCTAAAAAATGGTTGATCTAATTTGTCTTTATTTCTAGTATTAAAATTATGTCTATCACTAATTTTACTAAAAAGATGTCGGTTTTTCCGCACATACATAATATTTTCATAAATGAATTGGCAAGGGACTGTCATAATATTAATCTTTTTAAAAAGTTCCCTAAGAGAATCACGGCGACGCAGATTATAAAGGGCTCTGACAGCTCTCTTTTGTAAAATAAATATGGATTCAATGTCAGCAGCCCGACCCCACAGCAAAATACCGTACGACATAATGCTGTGAAAGTAACTAAAGTAGACCAAACGTGCGGTTTCTACGTCTGTTAACTGTCTTATCTTTCTAACAGCATACACGGCTGAGCTTAGACGACCCGCAAGAGATGTTATATGAGGCCCCCATTGTAATTTTCCGTCCAATGTGATACCTAGGAAAACCGTCTGATTAATGAACTCCAGTTTTTCTCCATTCAGTATGATGTTATGATATCTGCAACTTCAGAATCACTAGAGTTTTCTGATTCTGATGAATCACTGCTACTGTCATCTCTGAGATTAATTATAAATCGTTCTATCTGTTCATACATAGTCACACCTCTGTCATAGTATTCTCTTTCTATTTTCATTACATGCTTGCATGAATTTTTCCAGTCTTCGGCAGTAATCTTTGAAAATGCTTGTTCAGCAGCCACCTATAAAAAAATAAATAACAATAAACAATGGTTTTTACATAGCAACATTAAAATTATGCATAATAAACAAGTCTACATACCTTTATATCAATCGATCCAACATTGACTGAAGCAATTTTATGTTTTGCAATTCCCCATATTAATTCAATAGGATTCAGGTCACAGTGATAAGGTGGAAGGCGTACCACAATGTGACCATGATCCCCTAAAATATTGTCAATTTCGTAAATGGGCTCTGGTTTATGCCGCTTCACTAGCATTAATAATTGAGGCTTGCGGAGAGACTCATCAAAAGCTATATTATTTTGCAATAACCATATCTTTATCTCAGCAACTTTTGAAGCGCTAGTTGGTGCCTTGTTCAAGACCACCGAATGGTAAGGAGCATTATCCATAACAATAATGGACGGTTCTCTTAAGTTCGGGATTAATTTTTCTTTGACCCATTTTGTGAAGTTTGTTTTATTCATTTCCGAGTGATAGTCTTCATTTTTGTTTGTGCCACTGAAAATCAAAAGGGCATTCGGAATAAATCCTTTTTCGCTTCCAGCATGTATATCTCTTGCCCTTCGATATGTTGTGTTTCACTCCGCTAACATCAACTGATTGCCAACATTTTTTCAACTTGTATGATGAGTGAATATAACTTTCATCCAAATATATTATTTCTTTTTGTAGTTCTGGAGGCAGGTTTCTGTTCTCCATAATAATTTTCAAATATTGCTCCCGCTTTGCTGCTATGTTAGGTTTGTCTTTGGTTTTTGATCAGCAATTCCGATCACTTCGGTATGTATCTTCATACGTGGGTATGATAATAGTTGGGCAACCTCTTCTGTGCAGAATGATGCCTCTGAACCTTGATCGCATAGAACTCTTAGTAAATGCGTTGTCCCATCTGACGAGTGAGTTTTTATCAAGGCCGTAGCTAGTAGTGTGGTTTTTGGTATAGTAGTTTTGTTTATAGTAGACATGTTAGATACTGTTTTCGTTTTACTCGTAGTTAGGATTGATATGTCATCCTTTTTTGACTCACTTTTCGCGTGTCTTATAGTAGTGTTAATGTTATGTAAATACGAGTGATGACCTTTTTTTCCACAGTGCCCACAACTTTTATTGCTGTGACATTTGATCGACGTTTCATGAGTCAGACAATTTTTGCACATCTGTTTTTCATCTACAATCTTGTTGCGATCTTGCACCGATAGCGTTTTAAAACTAGTACATTGGTAAATACTGTGTTCGTAACTTTGACAAAACCAACATGCACGTTTATCCATTTGTTTGGTTGTTGAATTGGATGACTCATTGCGCGAACTGTGAGCGAAAGATTCTCCCCTGAGAGAGCTTGAAGTTTCTAGACACTTAAATCTTTTTTCTAAGAATTGCATCATTGACGAAAGTTCTTGTAATTTGTTAGGCTCTTTCAATTGATGTTCGTATTTCTCATCAGTTTCTGAGTCCCATATTCTACTCAGTATTCTTGTCAAAATAGGATCCCAAGTTGAAATGTCGATGTTTTGACTTTTTAGTGCTTCTAGGTTCTCGTTGACTGTGTCATGGAGATTTCTTAAGTTTGAGGCATTACTCTTCTTTATTTTTGACATACTCAGAATGTTGTCAATGTGCTTAGTAATGATCATTCTTTCATTTTTGTATCGCCTAGTCAACAGATTCCATGCAGTTATGTAATTTGCGTCACAAACGGTTAAATGCTTGATCAGCTTAGCGGCGTCACTACGTACATGCGTTTTCAAATACTGCATTTTTTCCGTGTTACTTAACGATTTATCTTCGTGTACTATTTTCAAGAATAAATCATAAAACGAATTCCATGACTCATAACTTCCACTAAATGTTGGTATGATTATTTTCGGTAACTTAACCGATGTTTTACGGTTGTTGTGTGTCGATTTTAGTCCTATTATTGCAAATAACTTTTCCATCACTAGGTCGAATTCGGTGTGGGTTTTCTCAAACATATTCTCTTGAAAATAGCTATGTTCTAACGTACTGTCTTCCATCAGAATGAGCACATGTGTTTCTTCAATCTCTTGCCACTGTCTTTGCAAGGTAGTCATTAAGGATTCTAAGTACCAACTCGTTTTCTCTTCAGACATCGATTGAGTTGCTGAATGTAACTTTTTCTGCAACTGATTAATTCGAAATAGTTGAATAAATAGTTTGGGTGAGCTAGTGCCTCCTTCCTCTTCAGGTTGTATGTCTTCTGGCTCATATAGTTGGTTTACTACCTGTAGTCTTTTCTCACACATCAACAGGTATTCGATTGCCTGCGTATATTGTGTGTTAATAGAACCAAAGTAGTTGGTAGTAATGTATTTGTGATCACGCAATACATCTTGGTCTTTTATTAGTAAATGGTTTGTGGATGTTCTAGTAAATATTTCTGTGAGTCGAGCTCTTCTCTCCGTTATATATTTTTGGGTTTTTCTTGACGCTGAGTCTTTCTTGATGTTAGTGAATGTTTGTCTTAGTTCATTGTAATCTGCTTCTTGGTTTCTTATCACTTCGTTGATTTCTTGTATGTCCATTTTTCTTTACTGTCCCTGCCCACTCTATTTGTTTGAACCGTTTCCTAACTGCCCTTTGATACAATAAATGCGACTTCTCAAAATATCGGTGAACCCGCCTGTGGGTGCCGATTTCCGATCCGCTATCGTACAATTGGCGTTTTGTCAGTCCCTTTACATACAACAAACAGGCGCTTGTTGAGTACGCTAGTTTGAAGTACGTCTAACCGTCAGTCAGTTAGTTTTCGCGTAGGACAAAAAGAAGAACGTTTTTTGATTTTATTGTTGTTATTTATCAACGTTGCAATGTTAAAGTACCGATTGGACAATTTATCCTGGTTTCTCTAAAAATCCCTCGAAGGACCAAAATAAACGCACCGAGACTTGCAGCTTAGTACGGCCGCTATTCCAAATGCGTCCAGTGTGGCTACGTCTGAGACAATTGAGCCTAGTACCTATGAGTTGCCTAAGACCCTACTGACCGAACCTAGCCCTACAACAATTACCTATCACCCTAGTAACCCTAACGCCCTAACCTACCATACAAACCATATACCAAACGTATGTTACGGCGGATTTACGTGCGGGAAGTCTGTTACAAGGAGACCTAAGGTAACAGACGGAACTGGGGTAGGAATAGGGGTTTTGTGTACGTCGTGCAATGTACACAGGAAATGGTTTTCTCACTGCCGATCCCACAGACTCATAGGATCGATTACGGCTAAAGGTGTCTTGGCCACAGTGAGAGGAGTTGTAGGAGATGAATCAAAGTCGACTCCAGCTTGATGACTAATTTATTTACAATGTTTAACTTAATTATATACAAATTTTGTGGTCAATACACATTGATACCTATTTACTAGTGTGTTGTGTGTGTATCGAGCCGATGAAGCGAAGATCTCACTAGGTCACTTCTTAGCGCTGACGGTGTGCCGGTGTTGCCGGCGCGTGGAGCGAATGTATGTCGCTCTAATGCTGACACTGTGCTGCTGTTACTGGCACGTGTAGCTGTTGTATGTTCATGGTTGAACAGCTATGGATTCGCCTTTTTCCAGTTTGGCGTCGACTACTGCCATTGGCAAACCCCTTCTATTCTTTCTTATTGTTCCAATTAGGTGGGTGTCGTGGTCCAGTAGTTGATTTGCCAAGTCCAAATTGGTATACCAATTGTCGGTGGCAATTGTATGACCCAAATTTAATATGTCATCACAGAGAGACATTACAACATTTGTAGGTGTTGTGTTAACCATTTCATCATTTTTACCAGCATATAATTGTAACTTACAGGTGTATCCAGGGAGGGTACAAAGCTTAAACAGTTTCATGCCATATTTGTGGCGTTTACTTTTATTATATTGGCGAAAAATTATGCGCCCTCTAAATGCTACTTGGCTTTCATCGACACATACGGTTTCCTTTGGGGCGTAATATTTTTTTAAATTTTCGTTCAAAGCATTGATGAGGGGTCGAATTTTAAAAATTCTGTCGGATTTGTCCGCTGTCTCATTATCAGTGAAGTGAATCATTCTCAAAAGCAATTCAAATCGGTTCCTGCTCATAATAGTGGCTGGAAAATGTTGCCCGAACACCCTGTCTTTACTCCAGTATAAATTTATTTGAGGAAGTTTCACCAGTCCCATGTACAGGATTAACCCAAAAAATTGTTTAATCTCATCTTTTGATGTCGGTTTCCATTCATTCGCACGAGACTTAGGTTTTAAGGTTTTTGAAAGTGATTGCCGTGCAAACAAATTTGTTTCGTTTGCAATCGTCTCAAAAAGACTGTCTGGGACCAAAAGACTGAAATATTCTCCCTCTGCACTATTTTTCAATTCTCTCGCATATGGTTGCTTCATACCTGCAAGCAACAAATAAATAATATGAGGGACAATTTCACGCAAGCCAGCAGGCCCCAAAATAAAAGTATACCATGTGCCATGGGTACCTGAACAATCCGATAACCTACTTATATAGATTTTTCATTTTTAGTGAATATCTCCGAAGATCATCATCAAACTACATTATACATATACTAAGATCTTCTCCTAAATGTAAAAAAATGCTTTTCTGAAAACTGCATCGAAATCGTTTCAGCCTGTCGCGAGATAATCGCGGACATACATACATACATACATACACACTTACATACAAACATACATACATACAGGTCAAACTGAGAACCTCCTTTTTTAAGTCGGTTAAAAAAGTACTTGGCACTTACCAGTTGGTTCCGTGAATGCTATGATGGATGGTTGATATCCTCGTGGTCGTATCCATTTTTGTACTGAATGAGATGTTTCTTCTATACGAGCAATTTGATTAGACTAAATTTTCAACCGACTCCGATTCACTTTCGGAGCTACTTGCAATCACACGACGGTAACGTTTTTTTGTTGGTAGGATAGTATCGTTACTAATTTCTTCCTCGGAAAAATTGTGTATCTCACTAAAGATCAAAACACTTCCCATATAAAAATGTATATTTTGACCTAACGCTTATATTTCCACCAAAAAGATTTTTTGAATTTTTCATCTTTTATACTACCGGCAGAGAACGTGTTAACCAACAATCTGAGAGCCTGTCTATTGTTGGTTCCTTGGTCACAAACTGAAGCAACCACTATCAACCCTGCCTCTTGCAAGCCTGTTGTTACTTCTTTAATTTGTTTCGCCAGCTCGGGTCCCTTAGTTGCACTTGACGCAAATGTATAAGAAACTGCCTGCTTATAATTATAAATTAGACCACGCACCATAAAAACTTGGACGTGATCTGCAAAGTCACCCTTTCTTTCTTGCCCATTATCAACAAGTCCTGTTATTTTATCTTTTCTCTCCTGGTATGTAACATAGATATTGGATAAGCAAGCACATTCAACATTGGAAAACAAGCGGAGAATTTAACACTCTCTATAATGAAGTAGACGATGAAAATTTTAAGTTGTACTATCGTGTATCCAGAGAACAGTTTAATGAGTTATTAACAATGATTGCCAAGGATATCACTAAGATTGATACTAATTATCGAAAAGCTGTGTCACCAGAAGAAAGATTAGCTATTTGTTTGAGGTAAGTGCATCAACATTAAAAATAAAACAGTTTAAGTAACATAATGAGGTATATTCATCGAAACGTAGGTTGTACACAAAAAATATTTTAATTATGTTAAATTAAAGGCTACAATGACTACAATGGGTCAAGGGAATGTGGAGTAGATTGAGCAGACGATGTCGAGTACCCATAGTTGTACTGACTTTCATATAAGTAAGTCTCATACTTCTCTTCCGCTTCCATTATTATATTAAAGACTTTCTTTTTAACGTCTCTTTGCAACCAATCAGGAAATTTGACTGCTGTTTCGCTCATACTTTCAAAAAAAAGTTTTATAGGATGTTTTCTTGTGTCTTTTTCAACTCTCTCTTTCTCCTTTTGCTCACGACGACGCTTTTCATAATCATTATCAATTTCTTTCAGTAAATCAGTTGAAAGATTCATCGTTAGTCTTTCTCTTTCTTTGTCTTTGTTCAGAGGGTAAGCTGTCGCGAGATGTAGATGGTATGGATTCAGTGTTAGAAACATATTCAGAATCCTCCAGCGTCGCGGTATTTTGATCTCCCATTGTCGTAGTAGTCGTATCCTGACTTTCATTTGCGTTACCAGCTTCGACTGAAGTGTTTGTAGTATTATTCTGGGTTACATTTATATTACCACTCCTTGTGCGGTTTTTCATATAAGGCAATAAAAATTCAAGTAGACTGGCATATTTCCAAACGTTTATTAACGGTGCAGCTTGGCCACTTGTAAAGCTTTTCATTCTTTTTAATGATTCTCGATGCCCATCTCGTATTTTTTTCCATTCATTTTTAGCCGTTTTAACTGGAACAATAATAAAAATATCATCTTTTGCAGGTTTTTGGCAACAGGGGACTCCTACAAAACAATTGGTTATAATTATAGAGTAGGCGACAGAACTGTTTCTAGAATAGTAGAAAACGTCTGCCACGCAATTTGGAATAATTTGCATCAAATGTATATGAGTGTGCCAATAGAAACAGAATGGAAAGAAATTGCCGAAAATTTTATGAATAAATGGCAATTCCCACATTGCCTTGGCGCAGTCGACGGCAAACACATCTCAATAAAATGCCCACCTAATGCAGGTTCCCAATTTTTTAATTACAAACATTTTCATTCCATAGTATTACTCGCAGTTGTTGATGCGAACAAGAAGTTTATAATTATAGATGTTGGCTCCATGGGCAGATTTAGCGATGGTGGTATTTTTGCTGACAGTGAATTTGGACAAAAGTTAAAAAATAACCAACTAAATTTGCCTAGTGATCAGCCTTTACTAGAAGGTGGTACTCCAATACCTTACGTATTTATAGGAGACCAGGCATTTCCCTTACAAAAACATTTTATGAGACCATACCCACAAAGTGCATGTCGTGATAGTAGAGAAAAAAGGCACTTTAATTACCGTCTCAGCAGAGCACGAAATGTGGTAGAAAATGCATTTGGTATATTATCAATGCGATTTCGAGTATTTCGTCGGCCTTTGGAGTGCAAATTAGAATCAGTTGATACGATTACAAAAGCTACTTGTGTGCTACACAATTATCTTATAACCAAGCAAACAATCTTAGCTTTTGATGTCACGAGTGCTGTAGATGACCAACTTCAATCGGTGGGACATTTATACGATAACTTACGAGCAACTAGGGAAGCATTCCGTGTCAGAGAATCATTCTGTAATTATTTTAACAATGACAATATAAATTAAACTTACCATCTTTTATTTCCGGGTTTTTCATTTCATCCACTATAGTTTTCCATATACCATCTTTTTTATTTGCATCACGGTAATCTTTTGCCTCCGGGTTATACAATATAGGATATTGCTTGACGTATTCAATAAACACCTCCATGCTGCAAATACGCTGTTTCACTGCCTGCGCACGATCACACACTACAAAACAACACTAGCGAAAGGCGCCAGAGGGGTAACGCAAGGGGGTGAGAGAGGCTTAGCTTAGTTCGCGTAGCTTCGTATCGGCCTACACAAATAAGTTAGTTTGACTTATTTGGGATATTTTAGTTAGCTTAGTTGGCATAGTTTGCGGTGGACGCACATGTATGAAAAACTGGCTCAACTATGCGAGCTAAACTAAACTAACTTATTTTAGCTGGCGGTGGACGTTCGGCTTTACCCATATTTTCTCTTTGTATTACATGCTTTCCAACATGCATTGATATATGTGGCAAATATTCAAAATTTGAAGTGGGATCTGGAAGAAAAATACATCATGATTAATTTCATATAAAAATTTCAAATTAATGCTTATTACAAATTTTAGTAAATTTATAAGTATGAATAGGTACCTGATGATGTTGATGGCAGCTCTAGAATTTGTTGTAATGGCTTTCTATTAACAGATGTTAATCTCTTCAGAGACAATGGTGCTGAAAAAAAAACACTTTTATAAATAGAGCTGCAAATGACCAAAGTATCAATCTAAATCCAAACAGGAATATGTACAGCACAGTGGAATATATTCCTTTATGTAGATGATAATTTATACAAACCTGGCATATTTAATGTTGGCACTGCAATGTTGCTGACTTTGTTGTTACGACATAGATATTTATCTTCAAAGTGTGAGCGACACACACGGCGGTATTTAAATATGCGCTCATTTTCCAACTTTAAGATATCACCACCAATGACATAAAGCCATGTGTTGAAGCGTTCTCTATCTCTTTCAGGGTTTGGGAACCCATGGAGCACTTGATGCATACCTAAAACCAATAATGATGTCCTTAAAATTGGTAAATAACTAAGTCAAGTTTACAAACAGTAGTTTTGGTTTTACAGTCAAGATCTCAAACATTCAACAGACAGTGAAGTCTTAGTAATAGGGTCCCGTTTATGCCATTTGGGTATGGACCCCTAAAAATAGCATTATATTATTATACTCTTTGAACACTAGTTAGGCTATCAGCTTTGCTACAATGTTGGTATAGGATGGAGTATAAATTGATTAATAACAGATTACCAGAGTATGTAAGATTGACTGGTAGTTAATGCATTGCTGCCTTTGTGCAATAAAAAGCAGTTTGTACTTTTAACAAGTAAGGAAAATAACTCAAACATACCTCCACTCTCCTTGCACCCCGGAACACAGCACTACTTGTCCGAAGACATAGCGCAATGTGCAATAAAACAGATGCACGAAAGGAGTCCTATCTCAAACACAACACTACACCAGAGTCCTGTCTCAGTATAAATACACACAAAATTCTTTCTGATCGCAATTATGGATTAGCCGGAGGAACTTTAGCTCAACTCAACGACAAATGCATAACGAAAAATAGAAAGATTACAAAAATATCGCATGAAACCGGCGCAAGCGTCAGGCATCAGCAGACATTTGCATTTGGAGTTACCAGTTTATTGATAATTAAACCATCAATTAAATTTTACTATCGCAACATTATACTGGACATTTTAGAGTATGTTTTTATAATTCCTAAAACCAATTGAATTACTTATTAACACGTTAAACTTATAAAATCTTTGGGGTTAATCAATAATTATTATCACAAATTATAATATTTTAGTAGCACAAAATTGTCAATGTTTCGTCGTGTTTAGTGCCATCTGTTGGAATTATATTGAGTATTAGTACAGAGCTGCCATCTCTTATCCATAGTTAGAAAATATCCACACAATAATCCGACAAAATAAGAAAACACCTGTCAACTTGGTCGCATAAGGCCTATTATCTACTTCGTGATTTAGTATCATTGTAACCACTGACTTCCCCGGTTCTTTGTACTAAGATTGAGCCGCCTGGTAAGCACTGTTACTCCAGCTTTTTTGGCTAAATTTAAGGCTTCAATACTGAGGTGGGATTCATGGTTATCCATTATGAGTAGAGCTGGGTTTTCTGGGCTCGCAGACGTGTGTTTAATAAAATGCTCCATAACTTTTACGAACAGCTCCGCATTCATCCACCCGGTTGGAGCTGCAAGTCCTAGAGATCCTGTTGGAGCGCCATTTATCATAAAATCTTTAAAATTTTTCCTCGGAAAAACGAGAGCTGGAGGCAATGCTTGTCCTGATGCACACACAATTGCGCATGTAGTGACCAATATACCCCGTTCACCGCTAGTTATCTTACAAATATTGTGTTTGCCTTTGGGTGCCATAACTTTTTGCGGCTTTTGAACGGTTGTTGTAGCAGTTTCGTCTAAGTTGTAGATTCTACAACCGTTACCAAAGAAAGGATGACGCTCCATGACCTTTTTCAGGTTATCAAAGAAAGACCTGACAGTTTCTTTATTGAAAGCGGTGGCACGCGCCATGCTGCATACTTCAGGCTTCTTCAGTGTTAATTCTGGATGCCTTGATTTGTATGACCGAAGCCATTCAACACCTCGGCTGTCCCATTTCAAAACCTAGTAAGGACTTATAACGAAATTTTACAGGGGAGCGCATAAACGTAAAATAGGTCAGCCTATGAAAAGTATTTATGTTAGGTTAAAAAAAAGGTATTGGTTGTAGAAAATACTAAATAATGAATACATAGTACTAGCAACATTTTAATACATGTGTATATTACATATTTTAAACCCCTTACTAACTTTGACAATTGACACGAGGTAGGAGGTTCATGTAGCCAATTAGTTTTATAACATAGTAAGAGCACTTGCTAGGTTTTGTTATGGTTTATGGTACATGAAACTTGCACATCTCTTAGACTAAATTCTAGTAACTCTATGGGTATATGAATAAAATAATGATTAATTTAATAAATCAGTTTCTTTATTTTTAAATCAGGTCAAACACAAAACAAAATAAATGCTGAATAGCTCTATTCAGCTTCTGTAGACATTTGCCCACCATTTGTCAAATCAACAGACGAGTCATTAACGGGTAAATTATGCCAAAATGCCTTTCTTGTTTCAGGCATCAGGCATACCAATTTATTTATAATTTCTTCTTTCTTATTTTGTTTAATGCCCCTTGGAGTGACAATAGTTTCAGGAAGGACCGTACAATTAAATTTTTTCATTAAAAAATCCAGTTCCTGCCGGGGTTCATCAAATCTGAAAAATAAAATAAGTTCAAGTCAAAATAGTAAAACAAATCTGACATAAAACGATGTTTAAATAAATGTTACATACCCTGTTTTATAATAAAGGTTTCTTGATCCAGCGACAAATTCCACTTGTACAACAGAGTTTAAATTAAAAGTTTTTAGCGGTTCATTATGACGCGCTGTTCTCTTTTTCTTGGCCATTCATGTCTACAAGTGATTTCTACCACTTTTATATTTTTCCTTGACTGCATCACCGTATCTTTAAAATCTTGAAAATCATAAATATTTTGTTGCCTCTTCATTTTCAATTCTATATTGCCGTGTACGGCATCCGCGGACATGTGAGTATGACCTTTTGTTAGATAGCTAATAGTTACCGATTTAAGATCATTCAAAGAATTGTTGACTATCATAATCATTGCTGTGTAAAGAGTCCAATTTTTATTTTGGGCTGTACAATTATCAGTCCATATATACAAGTGCTCCAAATCCCTATTCGCCTGTAAGAAAGCATATATGGCGTTCACAATATCACTCGCCTCTCTTCCAGCTTGAGCTTCATGCCAAAGGACACATGTGGCAGAATCGCTGGACTTCTTTTCAATTGGAGCAAATGTTAAATTAAAAGTAATCAAACGACTCATGAAAAACGCATCTTTAATGGCAGGCATTTCTGGTAAAATAATCACTTTCTGCAAATCCATTGATATATATTTAACTCTGTTTGAGTTTTTGTTTGTTCCATCTAATCTGTATCTTTGTAAAGCAGAGTCAGCTTTAGACTTATGATTTTCATATTTTGTTCTTATTTCTACAGGCATCGAGTTAACATCGCAGTACTTCTTCAGTTCTTCTTCATACACCGAGCATTCTCCACATCTGTCGCCTTTAGGCATGTGGAATGAAATTTTCAGTTCTTTTATTTTTTGCCTGTATAATTCAATCCCAAATTTAAAACTTGGATTTTTTTGCTTGAAATCTTTGTACATTTGTTGTAATGTTAAATGTCTCGGCAGATATTTAGCTAATGGCGCATTGTGACGGCGATAATGACTGACAGTGGGATGAAAAGTCATGATATGTTCGGTTATAATGTTTCCATTAATTTTTCTTCGATTGCCACCCCTGTTTTCTTTGGAAACAGATGCATTCAATACTCCTTTTTTATAGCTCTACTTAGTTCTGTTATCACGGCATAGGTTTTATATCCAAGAGTTGCCAAAAAAAAGTTACGACACACGGAAATCATCTCGTTGTCTTTATTTGGCAAAGAAAAATAACGACTTTCGTTTTTAAAAAAAGTTTCATTAGAATTTGAGGTTTGAATCTTATGTCGCTTTATTGAACAAATATTTATACATTTATTTAGGAAATTACGCCTTGATACAAAATTTTGATCTCAATATTTATCCCAAATCTCCTTCCGCCATTCAAGTGAAAACATAGCACATTGTCTCTTGCATTTGCCATCACAACTGTTTACGATAATCGGGTGTTTTATTTTATTTTTATTTTCTTTTATAACATTTGATACAGAGGCGTCTGTAGATTGCGGGGTGGCATTTTGTGGTGTAGTGATGTTAGATATATTATTATATTCATAATAAGTAAACACTGGGCCAGGATATGCAGATACAAAATGTATTTCAGGTTGTCTATTTTGCTGTAGAGTATCACCCAACACAAAGTCTCGGAATGTAAAATCAGTATCAGAAGAAGTATCTTTCACAGAATCAGGCAACTCAAAATCAGGATCTTCAACAGAGTCGTCCAAATCGCTGACTGTAATTAATTCTTCTAATTCTTCAAGGCCAATGACGCCTAAAGACGTGTTAGTTGTTAAAGCAGTGTTATTTTGAGATGAAGAGGTAGATGGTTCATTATGTTCAATTGAGCAGTTATTATTAGCAGGCAAACTGAAGCAAAGAAAAAAAAAATGCAACACACAAATCACAAGCTTGCTTTAATATTATTTTAAAAGTCATCATTAATTCCTTTTGATGCCAAAACCAACAACCTCAAAACCAAACACACCCTACCAAACCCAAAACATAACAATAATCAGGCACAGAGGTTAAAGTATGAATGTTAGAATCATAACTCTAAGGCTTCCTGTATACGACGCCGGAACCGCACCGGCGCCGGACCGCAATACTGTGTATTCACATCAAAATCGCATCACCACCATGCCGTAGCCGCATCGCAGCCGCACCGTCGCCGCGTAAAAACCGTATTGTATCCGCGTTTATTAATAAAGCAGCGATCACAGTTCAGTATAACATTGTCGGTGTAACTGTACAGACTTCACTGTTATTCGTATCTATATAATGTTAACATTAAGTAAAAAAAAGAAACTGTTACTCACTTATTTGATCTTCAAGCAACGGCAAGAGCAAATTACTAAACGCAGAAGAAGATTTTGGGTACACCCTGTTTTATCCTTTAGGGAGGATAAGGGTGAATTTCATGTACTTTTTGAAGAGTTAAGAAATTATGAAGAAAAATTTTATGAATATCTCAGAATGAGTGTAAGAACTTTTGATGCACTGTTGAACATTTTACGAAGCAAAATTCAACATCAAGATACCAATATGCGACCTAGCATTTCTCCTGCAGAAAGACTGGTGGTCACCTTAAGGTAAGTAAAATACATTTAATTAGAACATATTTATTCAAGAAGATGCCAGATGTACGTATCTAATTATTATGAATTTAAATAAACTTAAAAATATAACACGTAAATTCAGTTTAATTCTGCAAAATTCAAATCAAAAGTAGATCCATCGGGGCTCATTGCATTATCTGTCAAAGAATTGGTTCCACTATAGTTTGAATTTTGGGTCTCTGGTCGTCTAGTAAAGGTCGATTCATTTGCGACAGCAGTACGATATCCGTAAGAAGGAGAGGATTGCATTTCGGCGTTGTAGTCATAGGAACTTGGTTGTCCTATACGATGAGTGGTAGGTGCATTAGTAATTGGAGTACTATATTGGTAATCATAATGAGCATTTGTAATTCTGTTTTTGTTTTGTATATTTCGTATTATGGACATTACTTGAAACTGAAATTCTACCACATCAGCGTCACAGAAATTGTCTACAGTTGCTGCAATGCTTTTAAAAAAAGACATTGAGCGGCTCTCATCTTCATTTTCAACTTTATCAATAAACTTCAACATCCTTTCGTCGACTGCGCTTGTTATTGATGTAGTGCGTGGTTTCTTTGGGGCTGAAGAATCATTATTATTAATTTGGCGGAACATGTTTGAACCCGTTTCCCTTGTAGTAACAATTTTCTTTAAAAATTGCATGTTATCGTAATACACGTATTTGTGACCTGATCCTGACTTGTATTCGTTGAGTTTTTTTTCGTATTTCATCCACGAATCTCTCATATTTCGCCATTTATTTAATAATAATTTACCTGAAAAAAAACGGTATTATTAATGTATTTTTTATCTTTACAGATACCTTGCAACTGGAAACTCAATGGCTGATTTAGAATATAGGTTCAGAATTGGGAAGAAAACTATAAGTTTGATTATACGTGAAGTATGTATTCATATATGGTTAGAGCTCGCACCAAACTACATGAAAATGCCTTCTGAAGAAGAGTGGCTTCAAATAGCTCAAGATTTTGAAAATGTCGCTAATTTTCCGCACTGCCTTGGCGCCGTAGATGGAAAACATATCAGACTCATAAAGCCACATAAAAGTGGATCAATGTTTCTAAATTACAAGCACTTCTTTTCTATCGTCCTTATGGCTGTAGTTGACACAAATTATAATTTTATATTCATTGACGTCGGAGCTTATGGCAAAGACTGTGATTCAAGGATTTTTAAAGAAACAGCATTTTGGCGAGGTCTAATAAATAACACGCTTAATTTACCACGACCTCAGACTTTGCCCAATACTAATTTGGATTTACCCTATATATTTGTGGGTGATGAAGCATTCGTCCATTTAGTGGTCAACAACTTGATGCAACTAAATCAGTTTTTAATTATCGGTTAACCAGAGCTCGAAGATATGTAGAATGTGCATTTGGAATAATGTCCAAAAAGTGGCAAATTTTTAATCGCCCTTTAGATGTGTCACTCAATTTGGCCATAGATATAGTAAAATCATGCTGCGTATTACAGAATTTTATTCATAAATACGAGAATATCAACGACATAATAAATACGACTAACTCGGAGTTTAGTACTTTCCGAAGTTCCAATAGTCTACGGACTGATCTGAATGAAACGGCAAACGTAGTTCGTAACAGATTTGCTGAATACTTTATGTCTGAACAAGGACGAGTATCATGGCAAAATATATATTCATAATAAGTAGGTATATATTCATATATTCCATGAGGACTATGTAGGCATCTACACTGTTACGATTAAATAAAATAAATGCAACTCACCATATTCGTTTTTTTCTTTATCGGACAAAGTTTCAAATTTCTCATTTAAAATTACACAAATCTCTTGCCATGCTTTTATATTTTTTCTTTTATCTTTATAAGATTCACTTGTCTTATCCCATAATACCTCCCTTTCCTGCACTAAATTAATCAGTAACTCATAATCAAACTTCTCCATGTTAATAAAATGCCTGAAGACACACGTGTGGACATCTGCGCGGGCGACACAATGAAACACTGTTTCATTGTGTTAGTAGTAACCGTTTAACTTCGGGAATATTTCATTCAATGTTTAGTGCGCACCGTGATAACCCTCATAAGTTTTTCTCTTACTATAGAATGTCTGTAATCTCATTTGATGAACTTCTATCAATTATAAGCCAACGTATTAAGAAACAGGATACAAATATGCGAAGGTCCATCACACCTGCGGAACGTTTGGCTGTAACTCTCAGGTAAATAAAAACATTATTTTATTATGTAATCTTTTTTATTGGGGTAAGTAGTTCAGAACATTAAAATATTCATCATTTTCCGTTGATGTGTCCGAAGCAGTACTATTGTTTTGTGGCGATGCGACACTAGTCATTGGAGTTAATGTGCCCTCGTGATATGCTTTAGACCCAGAGCTCCCAGATGGCTCCTGGTTCCTATGGTAAATAAACTCGGACAAGTTGCTAGGAATACTGCGGTTTCTTTCGTTTCTTTGTATATTTCTGAATAAATTCGTAATTTCATATCTAGTTTCCATAGCCAAATCAGGAGTCATGGAATCCATAATGGGTACAAAGGACATAAGAAATGCTCGACTTCCTTTTGCGTCACTATCGTTATTTAACTTTTGTAATTGTAAACTTTCGTTCAAAATTTTTGTCATTTGAGGAAATTGGATACTTTCCATTTGTTTCTTTCTTTTGATAGGAATTCGGTTTTGTCGCGGTGGTCTCATCAAATTATCTTCTTCAAAATCCTGATTTTGTGATGAATTCGAAGGTATTGGAGATACGTTGGACTCACGTTCTTCTGCAATACTGACGCTAGGGCGTAAAAAGGACAACAAATCATAATAAATGTTTTTTTTTTTTTGGAGCCGATTGTCCCGACACTGTGGTAGTTTCTAAATTTACTTCTTTTTTACACTTCTTCATTAGTTCCTTTACTGCCAAAAAGAAATGTATTATTAATGTGGCATTTATTTATTTTTCAGATATTTGGCTTCGGGAGCAACATTCACTGATTTGGAGTACGATTTTCAAATTTCTCGAAAAACTATACCATTAATTGTAAAAGAAACCTGTCAAGCTATTTGTCAAGAATTAGCACCTTTAGAGATGCCAAAACCAAATAAGGAAAAATGGATAAACATTGCTGAGAAATTTTACAAAGAAGCGAACTTTCCTAATTGCGTTGGCGCCATTGACGGCAAACATATGAGAATTGTTTGCCCTCCGAATGCTGGATCTCAATATTATAATTATAAAAAATATCATTCGATTATTTTATTGGCAGTGGTTGATGCAGACTACTGTTTTACATTCATTGACATTGGTGCTCCAGGTCGAGAAAGTGACTCTTCAATTTTTAAAAGTTCAAATTTCGGGCAAAGGTTAACTCGTTCTCAATTGGATTTACCGGAGCCAATTCATCTTCCTAACAATATAGGAAATCCTCCTGTGCCTTTTGTATTTGTAGCTGATGCTGCACTCGGTTTAAATAAAAATGTTATGAGGCTATTTTCTTTACGAAACATAGACACGCCTAAGAAAAATTTTAACTATCGACTGTCTAGAGCCCGCCGCTTTGTGGAATGTGCATTTGGTATCCTCAGTAACAAGTGGCGAATTTTTCATTCAAGCAACTTAATCAATCCACAGAGTGCAAAACACATTATAAAAGCTGCTTGTGTATTACACAATTTCGTAAGACGCGGAGATGGTTATCAATTTGAAGATACGATTCGATGTGATATGGAAGAATTCGACGAAGTCCAGGCAGTTGTAGGCCGATCTAGTGGCATTTCAGTAAGAGATTCGTTTGTTCAATATTTCAATGGCCCTGGAGCGGTTCCTTGGCAAAACAGGATGATACATTAAAATAAGAAATAAAATAATAAGTAAACTTACAAGCTTTGTTTTTTTCTTCTGGGCCTAAATCAGCCCAATGAACAACCACTTCCTGTCCTATCTCCATCCATAACTTCGCTTTTAACTCTCGATTGGCGTATTCTTTCGACTTCACTTCATATAAAGCAGGTCTTTCTTGGACTTCAATAATAAAACGCTCAGTGTCGAACATTTTGACGCGTCACTAGCCAGCCACGCAAGCGCACACACGACGAGCGAGCGAGAAGGTCCCGCGCACAATGACGCAATAGCGGATAACCGCCCGTGTAGTTTAGAACGGCGGTAAACAGCGGCGGTTTGACGCTGCATGCGGCGGTCGAATTTCTCCCGCCTGCAAACCGCGGCGGGAAACCGCGCCGTGTAGTTTGTAGCATACAATGTCCATAAGAATTGAGTCTAGTGCGGTTCAGAAGCGGATTCCCGCGGCGGGAGAACCGCCCTTACTGATTAGTGTAAATTCATTACAACCACTATCTATGACGAGTGACGTCATTATTCTTGTTGTCGTTATATCCAATAGAGCTTATAACTTTATTTTAGCTGAGGTTTCTGTCACTGTAATAGCTTCTTTTGGTGGATAGCATTTCTGTTTCGCATGTTGCACTTGATAATAAGATGGAAATACTATGCGTGCCAAATAAGAATAGGACTGTCAAGACGCCATTTTGTTCAGTAATACGCGCTAACTTCATTACCAAAGCGTATGGTGTGCAAAAAAATCAATAAGGAAATTATATTCAGTTTAAATATTTAATGTAGGCTTATTTGGTATTTTTAATACATTTCACGCCAAATTTATTATGAATGAGTAGGATTTGAAAATAAAAGCACGTATATAAAAAATATATATATTATTTCAGTTTTTATCAATCGGGTAATATTTCCTCTACACCACTTAACACAGCGTCATCGTCGTCGTAGTCTGAATCTTCATTGCTGTCGCTGTCACTGCTATCTCCGCCTGTAATAAGAGAAAACATTATTAATTTAATCTCAAACTGTATTATTCACTTTTTTTATTTTTTCAGAAGTATCTAAAATTATAGTTACCTGTATTTATAATGAAACTGAAGTCATCGTCTTCGAGCCGCTCAATTTCAGCATAATTTGCTTCAAGTCTTTTAACATGATTTACCTCCCGTCTCCAGTCATCTACTGTGATTGAAGCTATAGCCTCTCTTGTCAGAGCCTCAATCTCGCTGGCTAACTGGCTTACATTTTTGTCTGCTACACGCCTTTTTATTAAATGCCATATGTATTCTATGGGATTGAGATCACAATTATATGGTGGCAAACGCAAAACTTCATGGCCGTGGCTGGCAAACATGTTGTCGACTACATCATTCTTGGGAGGCTTATGTTTTTTTATTAGTTCGTATGCTCAGCCTTTGTGAAATCATTTTCAAACTGAATATTTTGTTCAGACAACCACGCCTGTAACTCTGCTTTCCTTGCGTTCATAGTCGGTGGCTTATTTTCTTCGAAGCTGTGGTAAGGAGCGTTGTCAATTACGACTAGGCAGTTTTTGGGCATGTTTGGTAACAGCTGCTGGGTTAGCCATTTCATGAAATTATCACCGTTCATCTGGTCGTGATAATCGCCCGTTTTTGTTTTCGCTTTGAACATAAGGAAAGCTCCGTCCACGAATCCTGTTTCACCTCCGGCATGGGCAATGATCTAACGCGGTCCAGCACTCGTATTTTTAAGGACCCCAGTGGTCTCACTAGACTGCCAACACTTGGCAACAGTGTAATGCGAGTGGATCCACGTCTCATCCAAATAGATGACGGGCTTCTTGTCAGCACCGAGTGCATCATTTTGACGAATACGCCGGAGGTATTTTGCACGCCAAGCTTTGATATTAAGTCTTTGAATTAGCTTGGACCTATTGTTAGCGCACCTCTTGAATCTGTACCCAAGTTGGGTTTTTATGATCCTGCGCAGGGTCGTTATGCTTCCTTGAAAATTTAGCCCTTAGTTGCATGATTTTTTTGATTGATGAAAAAAAAATCATGTGCATGTAATTGGACCTCTAGGTAATGGGAAAAATAATAAAAAAAATCTTTGACATTTTTAAGTATTATTTTTTTATTAAAAACGCTTTGATCTAAATTTCCATCATTATGCAGAATGAACTTATGAGCTTAGTACAAATTAAAGTAAATATGCAAAGTAATTAATAATTTCAATTTTCATGAAAATTAACAAAACAATTGTTGTTTTTATTAAGACATAAGTTAACCCTACATTTGTTGCAGCTGATTGTAGAGTATCCTTTACACTTTGGGTATTTGCATCGCAGTGAAACGCCAACTTGTGGCCAATGGTCACTACCATCTCTTCTAATGTCTTTTGGTGGAGGAACAACTGCAGGCCCTCTCTTCTTTTTTGCTTGGATTTCAATTTCCAAAGAGCTGGAACTTGGACGTCCTATTTTGACCTCTGTGTTGGATCCTAATGAGCACAAAACTTGAGCCAATTCATTAAGAAATTGCCCCATGGAAAGTATATTCTTTTTTGGCATATTTCGCATCATTGCGTTTTTTTTGTAAATGATCCACGCATTTATTACCGTAAGATCAAGCAAATGAAAGAAAATACGTAAATACCATTTTTTTGACCTTACAGCAATATGGAACCTCCCCAAAAAACTGTCCATTAAATCCACCCCCCCCATATGTTTGTTATACTCTTGGACAATTTTTGGACATGAAATTTCTACCTTTTCCTTCTTTGCTTTGTCATATCTAGTGACACTAGATACTGGTGTTGACCCAACATATGTGGATAAAAGTGTCACCATTTTATTGTCTTTCCAGGTGACACAAGACATATCAATACCATCAAATGTAGTTGTCCTTTCTACATGACTTCCTCTAGGTACTGACTTTTTCATAAACTCTTTTTTGTCGGGTAATTTTGAGTTTGGAATTCGATTTTGTTGTACAGTACCCACAGATTGAATACCTTGCTTGGCTAAATGATGAACCAGGGGCAATGATGTGTAGAAATTGTCAAAATATATTATATGATTTTGATGTCTTGGCACACCTCTTAGCAAACGAATGACAACATTTCCTGTGGCTCCCAGATCAGGTTCTCCTTCTGGTCTTCCTGTATTTTCCTGTCCTGAATACAATTCAAATGTATGAGCATATCCTGATAAATCACAGAGTACATAAAATTTAAACCCCCATTTGTGGGGTTTATTAGGGAGATATTGTTTTAAGAAATGTGCCACTTTTGTGGCACACATCTGCTCATCTACCGACAGTCTTTGTTCCATAGGTATGGTAGAAAATTTAGCTTTGAGGTGCTCAATAACTGGACGTATTTTAAATAACCTGTCGTGATCAGCATGGCCTACAGGCTTGTGATTTTCATTATTTTGAAAGTGCAATGAAAGCTTGATTTTTTCAAATTTGTTGACTGGCATTGTGGATGAAACTGGGCTATAACCGAAAGCAGGAGACCAATATGATCTGGTATTTTGAAATTTTTGGACAGACATGAATAATAATATCCCAAAAAACTTTTTGATATCTGATACTGTATAAATTATTTTGTTGTTAAGATCTTTCTGCATGACATACAAATTAGTTTGAGTAACAATTTCCTGAATAAAATCATCATCAAAAAAATATTTGAAACATTGGTAAGGAGTTTCAAGCTGTGATATTTCTGATGGAAAAGCTGAGCTGCCTAAGAAAGCAATTCGATCCTCATCAAAGTTCATGTCCTTGTTTTTCCAAATAAGTTTTCTTTTGTCCAATAATGTATTGAAAGTATCACCAGTATCACCACAAGGAACTCTGCTTTGACTTTCTCGATCTTCCACCAGTTCTTCAACAAGAGGAGGATCATTTTCATTTTCTTCCTGAGTGTCTTCATCACCATTGTTATCATCTAATAGACTTAGAAGTTCATCCCTAGTATAATGGGGATTTGGTGGGTCATCATCTTCAGAATCTTCTGCCTCCAGTCCATCTTCCGACAGCCAACCATCTTCCAGCTGTGCTAGATAGTATTCTATGTCTTTATCATTGACCATATTCTGAAAAAGCAAAAAAATACATAAACAAAGTGAAATTACATGAACCTAAATTTCTTCATACTTCAAGGATGACAATACTGCATATTGATGTAAATTTACACCATACCTATTTCGCATTATTTTAGTTACTATTTACATGTTTTTTTCACAAATATTAGCAGTTTCCGCAATACTTACCCTACTTCTATGCATTATGAATTTTTTCTCCGACTTCTATAGGCAAAACCTTTAAAAAACTTGATAATTTTATGCACCGTTACACCGAAACCAACAAACTTGAACTTACCAAATTTTGATTGACGTTTGACAGTTGAGGTTTGCTTTTTTTTTACTAGGTGCGTTCCGTTTCGTTCAAACGTGTATCAAAAAGTTGCCAGAGACAAAAAAATCTTGACCAGCAACCGGTTTTGGGTGCATTTTTTCCTATTGAATGGTTTGATGGAAATATCTATTACTATGCAACGAAGGGTTAAGTCGTCCCGAGCTTTGACAATCATTTTTTTCATTTTTGGTACTTCTTTGTTTACCAAGTAAAAAGAGTTTATTATATTGCTTACAGCAAGTAAGCCGAAGCTGTCCAAAACCAATGTCTTGCCACGTGGTTTTTTTTTCGGCATTGTTACTTTGCCCTGGGTACTCGGGCCTGCAGCCATAGCAGCGGCTTCGGCTTCGTTCCCTTCACGCCTTATTCTCGTAATAGTATTTTTATTTACGCCGGTTGACAAAGCGACTTGTTCTGTAGCTTTCACTGAAGACTTTAAAAAAATCACCCAATTGGTCGTACATTTCTCTAGATATAGATATATCACCATCTAGAGTGCGTTGTATTCCTGCTAATGTAAAACTTCGCAGAAGTTCATTAGCACGATTTTTTTCATTTTCGAAGTACTTGTGCACATTAAAAACGATTTCTCGTGCTCTACGATGGAGCACCGCACCTCTCTTCGAACTCATTTTGAGTTGAAAGTCCACTCAAACGCACAAACTTAACAAATATGAAAAACAAAATCAACGATGATAACAAAAAAAAACCAACAATAACAATGAAGTCCAGTAGGAAACAGATATAAGACACACACGCGTATACACGAAAGCGTAGCTAACGGCACACTGGTAGCTTCTCAGTTGCGTAGCAAAATGGCGACATACAGGGTGGGCCAGAAAGAATTGCGAATTTGAAAAAATGATTTAAAAAAAACTTAGTACAATTCACATACAAATTTTTATTTCTATAAAAATTTACATCTGGGAAATTCATTTCTTAAAAATAACGTCATCCAGGTGTGCACCATCTCGCTGAAAACATTCATCGAATCTGAACCTCAAATTGGTAAAAACTCGCTAGCACATTGCACGGGGAATAGCTGCCATTTCTTCCCGGATATTGGTCTTCAACTGGTTAAAATCGTACGCCTTTCTGGCCCACCCTGTATTAGGGTGACCAGTAGTATAACTATGTATTTGTTAAATTTTTATGAATACTGTTTCCATACCTGTATAATTAATTTATCCAAAATTATCCATTAGTGAAATTCTATAAATAGTATTTTTTTTAAATGAATATAACGATTATACAATAATTAAATCTATGAACAATAAAAAATAATTATATGAAAATTCTTTTTCGCACTTTTTTTTTGCTGGCAGTACTTATTTGACAGTTTTCGTGTGAAGTTGGCAGCAAGCGCGGTCCTATTCTTAGTTGGCACGCATAGTATATTACTGTCTTTTTCGTTAACACTTTTTCTTAAAGTATTGTATTGCCACTTGGCCAGCTTAAGTGATAAAAATAACCCTAAGGGCTCCCACACATAAACACGATACGACGTCGCGTCGTGGAAATCTACGATGAGCATCGTAAAAAAACACGACATCCTAACGTAATGTGCCATGCACGATACACAGCACGATGCCGTCGATACAGTGGGGTTAGTTCATTCCGAAAAATGGACCGCTCTAGACGCATTCTGCTTCTGCTGTTAATAAGAAGACGAAGAAAGAAAAGACAGATACTCAGAAGACATTGGGTTCACCCATTTCTTTCAAACATGAATAACGGGAGTCACTTTATAAAGAAGTACAATGCCTTAAAAATAGACCACAACAAGTTTTTTGATTACTTTAGAATGAGTGCATCAAGTTTCGAAGAGTTACTTCATCGGATAACGCCACATATAGCAGGAAAATATGGCAGAGGCAGACCACCCATCGAACCTCTCGAGATGCTGGGATTAACTATAAGGTAAATGAAACAAAAACTTTCCCATATTTTTTCATTCCACAAATCAACGACACTAAACAACAATTTTTGAAAATTAAGTTGTTAACAAAGAAAGCTTCACCTCAAATTAACAGATATTAAATCAACAACTTAAACATAATTTTAAATCAACATTACACCTTTGGATTCCTTTTTTTAAGAATAGTCGTAAAGCGATAGGGGTGGTGCTATTGGTTCACGTGATGTATTCGAATAATCATTAGATTCGCTCTCATCGCTTTGGCCTTGCTTGGCAGCTGGTGACAGTGCTGCTTCACGGGTAGACTGTGTCGAACTTCCGGCTGTTTGGTAACCACCGTGGTAAGAACTTTGCCATGAACTTTGGGGTCTTTGTGTTTCATAGTTACCCTGGTACGAAGATGGACAATTGCTCTGAGAATAATATATAGAGGTATGTTGCTGTGATTGTTCGTATAGATCCGTTAAAACTTGTAAGATCCGACTTTGTAAAATTAACGTTTGATGATCATTTAGTTTATTTAATGATGGTAATATCGCTTTAAAAAAAGATAAATGTCTGTTTTCGGGCTCTTCTAATTTTTCCATAATCTCTTCTTCAAATGTATCGACATTTCTTCTTTTTCGTGATGGCTGAGGGAGAGATGGACTTTTAAATTTTCTTTTTGGACTTTCCTTTTGTGTGTTCTGATTGTTTGTTTCTAGATCTAGTATACTCATCGGTTTCATTTTGATCAAATCTTTTAAAAAAAAGGAGCTGTTTATATAAATGATATTCTTTAAGTTTGTTAGCGCCTGCTCCAGATTTATTTATTTTTTTAAGTTTTTTTACGTACTTGGCATAGTTATCTTTAATACCAGTCAATTTCTTTAACACAGCATTACCTGAAACAATAGTATTTTATGTTTAGACACGCATAAATAAATAATACATTCACTCGTCCATCCCACCAACACACGCACACACGCACCACACTGATACACATATACACATGCATACCTTCACATTATTTATTTATGTATACACTTTTAACTTGTAGTGTGGGCTATGCCTATACTACAAATTATTTCATTTATTTATTTCAGGTTTTTGGCATCAGGAAACACCTTTCAAGACATGCATTTAAACTGCTATCGTGGAGCGTCTACTATTGCTAAAACTGTAAAAATAGTCTGTGGAGCTATATGGAAGCATCTTTTGATCGAAAATATACCGAAAATAACTACTGAGCGGCTAACAAAAATTGCTGAGAAGTTTGCCAAGATTGCCAACTTTCCTAATTGCATAGGCGCACTTGACGGGAAACATGTTCGTATTTGGAGTCCCAAACATGGCGGATCTCTTTTTTATAATTACAAAAAATTATCATTCTGTATTGTTGTTGGCTCTCGTAGATTCTGAATACAGATTTATATATGTTGATATTGGAGCATATGGCAAGAAATGTGACTCACCGTTTACAATAATTCAAAATTGGATGAATTACTTTTAAAAGGACAACTTCATTTACCAACGCCAAAGCCTTTACCAGGCTCCCAAACGCCTCTTCCTTTTGTTTTTATTGCAGACGAAGGCTTACCGTTAACAAATAATGTAATGCGCCCATACCCAGGAAAACATTTGACGATACAACAAAGAGTTTTTAATTATCGTTTGAGCCGAGCAAGAAGATTTGTAGAATGTAGTGATGTGGGAGCTCTTAGTTGGCAACTAAATAAAATATAGGATATTACTTACCATGTTTTGTTTTTACTTGATTACTTAATTCTTGAAAACCAGGAAATAAATTTTCGCAGACCTCTTTCCATGTTGTTGTTTTTGCATTTTTATTCTTGTATTCTTCACATGTTTTGTTCCATAGTACGGGACGCTGCTCGACTAGGGTAATTAAATGATCGACTTCAATACCATCAGTCATCTTTGAATTTCGAATAACAACTGCGCAGGATTGCATCGTGAGTTTCTAACGTCACGACGTCGTGTCGTAGATTGCCACGACGCGACGTCGTATCGTGAAACGACGCCGCATCGTTGTACGACGCGACGTCGTATCGTGTTTATGTGTGGGAGCCCTAAGGCCGCGGCCCCATGTCCACGGCGCGGCGCGGGCCGCCGTGTGACGTTGCGGCGCCGCCGCCGTAACACGGCACGACGTCGTGCCGCAGCACGGTGCCGCGGACGGCGTGCCGCGAGGGAGAATTCTCAGTCGATATTTGGCAGTTGGTGTGCTCGAACGTGTTTATTTGGAAATGGATCGCGAAAAAAGAGTTGTTCTCCTCTTGTTACTAAGACGAATGAAAAAAACACAGAAATAGAGGAAATGGGTAAATCCATATATTTTAAAAATGAACCAAGACGGAGCTCATTTCAAAAGGAAATGTGCAGCGCTAAAAATGTGTGGGAATGAGAAATTTTTTGAATATTTTAGAATGACCATTACCAGTTTTGAAGAACTACTTACCAAGATAGCACCTCGTTTACAAAAACAATGTGTTCAGAAAACCTGTTGATCCTATGGAGATGCTTGGTTTAACACATTCACTGCGGCAGCGTTAAATCTAAACTTTCTACTAGTGCGATACGAGACAAATGCTGCCCGTATCTATGTTTCCTGATATGCGTTACGGCTTCTATTTTGCCGTACCAGAACCTGACTTTCAAAGCCTATGCAGACGTGGAAACCGCCTATATCAATGGTTTTTATCAACAAATCGATAGACTATATCCTTGTATATACCTAGCTGCAGTCGCCCTGGGTTCTCTGTTATACTTTGAAAGATACAGAGATTTTTCAAAATCTTTCATTCGCGGCAATATATATGCCGTACAGCGTAGAAGTGAAAAAATGCTAGGGATGGGGTTTACTTCTGAAATGATAGTCGATAGTTTAAAAATATTTTTTATTGTAGATAAAATATTCATGTTTAACAGTGTTATATTATTATATAAATCAACATAATTATGTAACCTAATTATTATAATTACTAATCAACATGAGATCACAAATATATATTTAAATATGTATATATATGTATTTATATTCTACCACAATCACACTATAGCGCCACCTAGTCCCAAATACATATAATGCATAGTATAATTATTTTTTTTTTTATGCTCGTAAAAAATCATCCAATGATGAATCCCTGTCCATGGGCGGAGCGGGGAGACGGTGTCAGGCTCTTACTGACTAAAAAATCGAGCCCATTCCTTCTTTGCCATAGCACCGGGACAAGGACTTCCGTTAGGAAATGCATAGTATACTTAGAAAATACACCCAGACCAAGACAACCAGACAAAGAATGTTTGATTTGTGTGGGAATGGAACCCAGAACCACTACGCCAACAGACCAATAAAAAAAACTAAAAACTATTAAAGGACGTGTATGAAACTTAGTAAGTAGGTAGTTATTCCACTGAATTATTTTCACACTTGACATCTTTGGCATCAAGAATTATCTCAGACATAAAACTTACATAAATAGCAAAACTAGTAAAAATTATCAGATTTTTAATTTATTTATCGTGATTTTCATTGTAGCAATTTAAACACATAGCCTTTTGACATTCTTGACAAAATGTTCGCACTCTTTTAACTTTCTTATCAGTCTCACGGCTGCTGAAGTCTTGTCTAAGATTGCGGTAACAATAAAAACACTTTCTAAATTTTTCCATTTTCTCTAATGTGTGACTAATTCGCTTCTGTGGTTGATTGTTAGTATTTTCGATAAATGATGATTTTGTAAGCGACTGAATAATTGATTCTAAGAAAGATAGCAATGGTAACTGATCTTCAGTTTTCATTTTGTAAATAAGCCATGAATTGACTAAGCAAGTTCCAAATAATACACTCATCATCAGCTTGCGGAACCACTTTAGACCTCTAGTTAAAGTTGAATAGTATGCAGTCATCTGATCACTAAAATCAACCCCTTTTTTGTTTTCGTTATACATAATTACACACTCTGGTTTCATTATCGGCAGATTAGTCTTTCGTGATTTTTTTCCAGTGTCTTTTAAAGAAGCGTTATGTTCTTTAACAGTCGTTATCATGGTCACAGCACGTTTATCCATCCATTTTATTATTTTAACTCCATTGTTCATTTTTCCAATAACTTGTCCTTTCTTTAATTTTGTACTTATGACTGTCTTGGGTAACCTTTTCCGATTAGTCCTCACGGTGCCACATAAATAAGTTTTTTTTTTCAGTAATGCTTCAGCTAGTGAAACTGACGTATAAAAGTTATCTGCTATAAGAGTTCGACCCTCATCTAACAAATCCTTAGTCAATCTGAAAACCACATCATAACCATGACCTTCCCCTGATTTTTCTTCATCCTTTCCTGTATATACCATTAGCGAGTATGTGTAACCCTCTGGTGTGCAAAGTTTATATAACTTAATTCCATATTTATGGGCCTTATTTTTAATATATTGGCGGAATTGTAGCCGTCCTTTCCATGGTATCATTGTTTCATCAATCACTATAAATCGACCTGGTTTCAACATATCAGAAAATGATTTTAATAGAATATCGAGCACATTTCGAATTTTATACAATTTGTCACCATTGTCAATATTTTCACTGAAGTGCCAAAATTTTAATAACAGCAAAAAGCGGTCCCTAGGCATCACTCTTGATATATACTCATTTCGGTAACAACTCTTCTTAGACCAGTATAAATCAAGTTTAGGTATTTTATTGATACCCATTACCAACAACACACCCATAAACCTTTGCATTTCTTCAAAAGTAGTTGGCTCCCAATGTCTTAAGCGAGATTTTGGTTTTATAACATGTGAACTTAAAAAATCTGCTGCATGCTTGTTAGTTTCCATCACCATTTTTGCAATGACCTCTTCGGTTACAAATAATTTGTAATAATCAAGTGGTTCTACTAAAAGTATGTTTGGTGGAAGTGTTATTTTGGTTGCTAATTCACTCTGCGCAAAACTGATTTGATCGGTAATGTCGATCCATTGATTTTCAGGCTTTTCATTATCGTCTTGAAGCAAACTTGAAATATCTGATTCCGAATTACTATCATAAATTTCATCAAATGTATCTGTATCGGAAGTATTTTCAAAATCAGACTCACTACTAGCAATTGAAGAATCTTCAGGTGCACGTTCCTTTACACTCACGTTAACTTCAAAGTGCGCCTGTTGTTGTGTTTGTTGAGTAGTAATCACAGACGGTAGATTTTCATTTATTTGAGGAATGGTTTGTGTAACATTCGATTTTATAAATTTATTTGGGCGTATATCAAATATATTCTCTTCTTCGGAATCTGACTCGCCTGGAGCAGGAATTTCGTGACGTGTAAATGAAGTTTCAAAATCATCATCGCTTTGGCTATGTAAGGTATTGCCACGGTAGTTAGTTGATGTCGATGTTTGATAAATGCAAATATTTCCATCAGTGTTTATAATTGAAGAACTGGTCGGTGTATTAAACTGCTTACTTTTGGGTGTCAACAAAACGTCCTTTAGAAGGGCTGATTTGTACGGTGATTCGAGTGGAGATATTAAGTTGCTTACGGAAATGTCGTCCAAAGATATTTGATCTGGATCATTGTATTTATTTTTTTGTGTTGATGTTTCATTCAAAACAAGAAATTCTTTTTTAGTTGACGGACTTACAAAAATTGAGTTCACCTCCTTTTGACTCCCTTTGTTTATAGAAACACTTTCAATCACTTGTATCTTTCTTGATGACAGACTCGATTTTTGAAAATTATGTGTCTCACCCGAGCTACTACTACACTGCAGAACTTTGTTTCTTGCTTGTGCACCTTCATATTTAACCCCTTTACTCAAATCCAGTTTTTTACGTGAACGTCTCATTGTAGCAGAACCGCGTAATATTTTTCATAAAAAATATTGTTACATCTTGCTTACGGCCAGCACTAGCGCACACTGAACCGCCGCGCGGACGCATGCAGTGTGGTGCGGGGTTGGGGGGGTACGGCAAGATATTCGCCGTACCGCACTGAATGAAAATAATTATCTTACTGTGCGTTACGGCAACTATTTTGCCGTATATTGTTAGTTTAAAATATTATTATATTATAAGCAACAATATTGAAAATATCACTATCTCATTCCTACGCGCAAGGGAACTTAGATAAATCGCCCCCGCACAGTACGCAAAACAAGGACAACGAGCTACCGCACTGGCTGAGAGTCAAATACGGCCAAATACTTGCCGTAACGCAGTGAATGTGTTAACTATCAGGTAAGAAATAAAACGAACTTATCAAAATATTATTATTTATTATGTAATCAAATGTTTTATCAAAAGATACAGGAGAATTACGAAGGCTGTAGCCGGAGGATGAAAAAAATAAAAAAAATATTTAAACTTAGATTTAATTATAGAAATTACAATGGAATTATTTAACTAAGATGTCGACAGTTGACCGATGCTGTGCCAAAAGTGACGATTTCGCGAGGGTTGCGATGTCCGGTCGCGGGCTGCATCACGTTGAGCTGCGTCGGCGACTCGTGTCTCCGCGTTTGCTATCCGCGGTAATTAGGATAACGCGCGATCAGCGGTTCACGTATTGCGCAAATATGTAACACCTCCCCACGAAAATAAGCAACTATTTCTAAATCTTGTGTGTGACAGATGATGAAATGTTGCTGTGGTCAATTTTTATATTGCTGGGACTAATACCATGCGATTCTTGAATTTCAGCATAATTTCCTGGAGATGTTGCGTCATCATTTTGCATTGCTTGGTTTCTTTGAAGGCGTTTCGCTCGATATCGTCGGTACGTCAGTGCGATAATGAGTACACTTGCACCGGTTAGTATCAGATAGATTGGGATCGTAGTATGGTAGAGAGCTGGATCAATTACTTCATTAAGTTTTGCTGGTGCCTGTTGCATGATCTTTGTGTTGATGGAGTGCAGATTTTCTAGATTAGCTGAGTTTAGTATGATTGGTGATTCGCTTGACGTTTCTAAATCTTCATTAATTGTGGGCAATTGCATAATCTCCAGAGCGAAACCTTTGATATGATTGTTGGAGTTCGCTATAGTGAATTCGGGCGTTTTGATGTGGCAATTGTATGGGATGATCGCCAAATAGCTGCCTTCAAGGGTTTTATATGTTTCTTGTCTGCATGATATCTTCACTTTGGTTGGATGTGGGAAACTGATGGTGTAATGCTTCTCGTCAAGTTGTTCTACAGCTTCTTTCTTCAATGCGACTGAAGACAGTTTACAGAATGGGAGAAGTTCTTGCTTGGAGATCAGATGCTGGATACAACCGGGATCATCTCGGGTCTTGTATTTTGATTTAGCTTCGCAGAGGTACAGAGAATTTACCTTCGGGCATTCAGCCTCCATGTACATAGAATCTTGACCAGAAATCGCAATGAAAGGTGAGGTTGGTAAAAGGATTTTGTTATTCTTGTTAGGGACAATGGACAGTTTATAGAGGTTATAGATTGGAGGGAAGGCAATTGGCACCTTAAATACAATAACTATCTGATTATCTTTATAAAAGTAGCCTAGTTTAATTACGTCATAATAGTCTCTTAATTCTAATTCAAGGATCTCATCGCCTGAATATAGAATCTTTAGTTTCTGTATCATATTCTTAATTTCAGCTATATTAACTATCATATGCGTGCTTAGTGCGCGTATGAAAGCTAAAGTGTACTCTAGTTTATGGAGTTCTTCGGACAAATTATCTATGTTATCACTTAAGATAATTAAGTGCTGAGCCATGTGAGCGTAATGGATTAAATCAAGATTTGCTGTTGTACTATTTATTATCCGATTTAAAACATTCCCTATTATCTCTTGATTTTTAGTTATATTAGTTAATAAGTTGGCATTTTGTGAAACCCAAGTTTTAGATAAACTAACATGTTGATTAAGTTGAGCTTGAATCCTATACTCATTTTCCTGAAGGATTTTCATGGCGTTGTCGTATTTAATTGCATCAGTTTGATCAAGATTACCAGATATACTTTTGATTACGGAACCGAGGCCATCGATGAGTCCTCTTTTATAACGATTATGTTGAAATGACTATCTTAACTAGTTTGGATGTAAGGTAGTTCATGTGCGGTTCGAATAATAGAGATGTCTTATTATTCAATGTGTGTCTCACATCAGTCATTCTAGTATTAACTACATCTATTTGAGCTTGTATACTATCGAGGTTGACATAATTAAGAAAGGAGTGGTAATGGGAAATGATGCGCGTCGATCCTAGGTTAAACGGAAGTATTCCAGGGCCGTTCCCTAAAGGGTCAATCATTACTTCTTGTCCTTGCGTCATTTGGAGTAGTAGTAGCAGTAACATCCTGTAACAATACAGATTCCTTAGGGCATCTTTTAAGACGAGATTTTGCAACGGGACCTCGTTTCTTTTTGGTGTAAATATGTATGGGAAGGTCGGCTAGGACTATATCCTTGGTAAAACGTGGAGCTAATTTTTGTCTGCTAGCTAACGGATTGCGGACAAATACCTGTTGGTCAGGGACATACTCCTTTTCAGGTTCACGGTCCTTATTCCTGTTTTCAGTTAATTCAGTCCGTTGGTCAAGAGAGGTTTCATTTATTATATCGTAGACTTGAGTTAGTCGTTTTTTGTGATCTTGTAAGTAATTTTGCAATAAATGTTCTGATAAATTTAAATCTAGGGAATCACGGGGATCAAAGTGTCCTGTGATTAAGTCTATAGGCCTACATTTAGTGAAGCTGTGTATTGAGCTGTTGTAACCTAAAATTGCATAGGGCATGAGATTTATGGCAGGTTCATTATGCTTTTCTAGTTTCAGGATTCTGAGGTGTTCGAGAATAGTGGAATGGAAGCGCTCTACTATGCCATTATCGTTAGGGGTATGTGCAAGTATCTTATGATGCTGTATTTTATGAAGACGGACGAATTCCGAAAATAATGCGTTAGTGAACTCAGGTCCTTGATCTGTAACTATAGTGTAGGGGACACCATGATGGGTGCAAAACGTTAAAAGTGCTTGGACGACACTTAACGCGGTACCATCTCTGAGATGATATGCTTGTGCATATTTCGAGAAGGCGTCAATTAAAGTAAGAAATTTCTCGTTCTGTGCTGTAAAAAGATCGAGATGAACAATTTCAAAGGGTTTGGTTGGGGGAGGAACTATAAAGAATTTTTGCTTAATAGGGTTCCGATCGTATTTTGCCTGTCCACAGATACTACATTCATTAATATATTTCGAGATATTTTCTTTCATTTTAGGCCAATAATAACGATGTGATAAAGCAAGGAAACATTCGGTTATACCACGGTGATTTGTTTTTCCTTCATGGTAATTACGAATAATTTCTTGCTGGTCCAAGAAATTTTTAACGTTTTCTATCTCTTTCTTTGTCAAGACCATATTTAAGGCGGAGCTTTTAAATTTGTTTTGTATAATCAGAATTATGCTGTACATAGCTAGAGGGGGATGTATAAGAATTCCAGTTTTTACTTTGGGATTAACATATTCCTTTACGGCATTAATTACTCCTTCTTCCAGATTTGACTCTGATAGTTGTATGGTAGTTTTGGTATGAGTTTCGAATGGTTTAGACACAGTTGGGCGTTTTTTTATGTCTCCCACGATTACAAAGGATATTTGACGGTGGAATTTATTCAGGGGCTCGTCCGATATTGGTATCTCTAATATGGGGTTCTCAGCACTTGTGTGAGCTGTTGCGGTTGTGGAATCAATTACTGAAGGGGGTTTTTCAGATGTGTTAACTGCTATAGAGTTAGTGTCTTCATTATTAATTTCTATGCGGGACAGAGCATCTGCGTTGGTATTCAGCTTACCCTGCTTATAGACAGTAGTGAAATTATACTCGCTTAACTTTAATTTCCAACGGGTTAAACGTGAGTTGGGTTCTTTTAAATTCATTACCCATTGTAAGGGCCTGTGATCTGTGACAATTTTGAACTTCCTTCCAAATAGGTATGGGCGGAGGTACTTGGTTGCCCACACAATTGCTAATAATTCTTTTTCGATTGTGCTGTAGTTAATTTCACTAGTGTTTAATGTGCGAGATGCATATGCTATGGGCTTATCGGTGCCTATCTGACCTTGAGAGAGAACAGCACCAATGGCAAGATTAGATGCGTCTGTTGTCAGTATAAAATCTTTACTAAAGTCTGGATATTGCAGGATAGGGTCGTTGATTAAAAGGGTTTTACACTTCTCGAAACAACTGATGTAATTAGGATTAATTATATCAATCTTTGAACCTTTTTTCAGACATTGCGTCATAGGTTTTGTTATACGAGCAAAGTCTGGAATGAATTTCCTATAGTAACCCAACAGACCAAGGAAACGTTTAATTTCAGTTGCTGTTTTGGGAATCGGGAATTTCTGGATGGCCGAAATTTTATCCGGGTTAGGTTTAATACCGTCTTTGCTAATAATGTGTCCTAAATATGCAGTTTCTAACTTTAAAAATTTGGATTTGTCCATTTGTATTTTGAAATTAGATTCCCTAAGTCTCTGAAATACTTTTTCTAAATTAATCATGTGTTCCTGAAGGGACACTGAAAACACGATTATATCGTCTAAATAAACTAAACACACGACATTTTGAAGGTCCCGTAAAACATTGTCCATCACCCGTTGAAAGTTTGAGGGAGAATTTTTTAAACCCATTGGCATGCGGAGGAATTCGAAGTGTCCATGCTCTACTGTAAAAGCGGTTTTGTGAATATCATCTGGGGTCATCTCCACTTGATAAAATCCACTCGCGAGGTCAAGGGTGGTGAAATAGAGACGGTTACCTAACTTGTCAAGGACGTCCGAAATGTTGGGTATAGGATAACGGTCATCTATAGTTTTCTCATTTAATTTTCTAAAGTCTATAACCAAGCGCCATTTGGTTTTTCCGCTGGCGTCGGTTTTCTTGGGAACTACCCAGATGGGGGAGCTCCACGCAGATTGTGAAGGACGTATGATATTCTGTTCTAGCATTTTAGAGATTTGATCCTGGAATTCCTGCTTATGTATGAAAGGATATCGGTAACTTTTCGTATAGATTGGTACATCATCTGTAGTCCGAATGGAGTGTTTTACTTGGTTCGTAAAAGATAATGGTTCGCCATCAATATAAAATACATCAGCGTACCGAGCGCAAAGTACTTCTAAATTAGCTCTTTCTTCCGGGTTCAAATGATCCGTACGCAGACGAGACAAAACTTCATTTACGCGGTCGCACTGTTGTTTAGTGCGCGTGCACTGAACATTGAACAACTCAGCACTAATAGGGCGATCCATCGAAAAGACTACGTCGTGACGTGACGTATTCGCTACCTCTATTTCACCTCTATTATTTCTTACTGTTGTGACACAATCACTTATTAAACAATTTGAAATGCATTGTTCAGGAATAAAAACGTCACCGTCAACAGAGTTTATAGGAACTTTAACTAATTTAGATGAATTAGCAGATATTACGTCCTCGTATAAGTTACTATTGCGAGAGTCGTACATTAATAAAGGGTTACTAGAATTACGAGTGACCAACGATCTATTCTTCAAGTCAATGTTAGATTCTAATTTTTCTAATAAATCATACCCAATCAAACCATCAAAAAATTTATGAAATGCGTAAACGAAAAGAGTTATGTCACCTGGCTCATTAAGTTCCTGAAAGCACGGTATAGTAATGGAGTAATCGCTCCTTGTCGTAGCGTGAATATTCGTTACTTCAAAGGGATCATAATTGCACGGTATGTGGGAAAAGAATTTTTGAACAGCTTCAGGACTCACAAAAGACATATTTGCGCCAGTGTCAATTAATAGTTTCAGCGGGGGATTTGAAATCTGAATATATGGTAATTGCCTTTGCGTTTGCAAATTAATTTCTATTTTGACTTGTCTGATTTGGGGGCCTTCTGAAAATCCTCCTTTTCAGCGGACGGGGTTGGATCTTTAACTTCCTCGACTATAGCATAAGAATCTGTACGCTGTGGTTGCTCATACACATATTCACTCGGGTACGCGTAAATGGGATACTCAAAATATTCCTGGGGGTAATAATCGTTAGCAAAATAATCGCTGTAATTGTCATACTGCAACTGGTCATTAAAATCGTTAAAGTTAAATTCCCGCGTTCTGAAATAATTCGAGGGTGGCGGATTCCCAGATCTAGACCAATCATGGGACGCACGCGGCGCGAATGGTTTAGCCACGTAGTGACTTACGCCACTCATCGGATGTGGGGTGTTACTTGTCGTTGGCCTGGGACCAGGCATTCTAAAAACTTGACCCTGGGATATATAATAAGGCGGTGGAGAACTGAACATTTGTTGCGTACGTGTGGGCCCGCGATTTTATGGGGGTTGGTTTCTCCAAATTGGGACAGGCTGCTGTCCTTGAGGGATAGATGGTCGCGATGGCCCTGGCATATTAAAATATCCTGGGGGTTGCAAATTAGAGGGACGCGGTGTGGGTGGTGCCACGTGAATTGGGGGCATAAGGCCATAAGGAATTTTAGGACTAATCTGAGGCTGCGTCTTCCTATCGGGAACATGGTCGTTGCGCTGCTGCAGATACAACGTGTTCATTTCCTCGTGCACAAACTCTAAAGCTTTCTCTATTGTATCAGGTCGCATGCAACGAATGCGAGAGCCCAACGGGTCACGTAGACCACGTAAGTACGACTGTAACGTGAGTTTCTTGTATAAAGTGCGTTTCGATTCAATGGTACTCGCTATCGTTTCATGTAGGCTGATATAGGTCATAATAGTACTGAACAGATTTTGACAACGCTCATAAAATTCTTGCGGGGTGGACGAACCCTGCGTTAAAAGTGCCAAGTCATTATACAAAGATGTCTCATCGCGTTGATCGGCGAAATTATTTATTAAAGCACTTCTAATTCCCTCCCAAGTGTCCGGGATACCATTCGAATTAATTGTACGCGATGCGGGTCCCCCTATTTTGTTCAAAATCCCGTTTAATAATGCCAAATTAGCTAATTGAAACTCCGGTCCGTTTCTCATAAACTGCTGTACTAACTGATCACATAGTTTTATAAATCGAGTTAATACGTTCGAGTTTCCGTCGAACTCCGGCACCAATCGTAGGGCCTTGTAAACTTGATCCACTGAGTCAGCCATATTCGATATATTATTATGTGAATACGATATACTATTACTATCCTCCTGTTCTGCCTCTAAATTTCTATTAGCGTCTAAAATATTAATTCTATTACCTAACCTAGAGGACCGAGACTGCCGTGGATGGAAAATCTTGGAATCTTAAAGGATAAAAAAAGGGAAGCGACTCTAGAGCGATTCTAAAGTACTTACTTGCAATGATTTTGTACCTCTTCTGTATCGATGTCTGGATACTCCTCTAGGCTGCAGCTCTTGTAGATTCCGGATACTCGTACGGTGCCCGAAGCCACCCGGGTGACTCGCGATCCTAGCAATTTACTCTCGCGAACCGGCCCGCGAGTATCCTACCGACTGCGCCAATTACGAAGGCTGTAGCCGGAGGATGAAAAAAATACAAAATTTATTTAAACTTAGATTTAATTATAGAAATTACAATGGAATTATTTAACAAAGATGTCGACAGTTGACCGATGCTGTGCCAAAAGTGACGATTTCGCGAGGGTTGCGATGTCCGGTCGCGGGCTGCATCACGTTGAGCTGCGTCGGCGACTCGTGTCTCCGCGGTTGCTATCCGCGGTAATTAGGATAACGCGCGATCAGCGGTTCACGTATTGCGCAAATATGTAACAGGAGTCCAAATATGATTTTGCCCCTCCGGACTCGTGGTCCCTCTGCGATGTTCTTAAATCATGTAACTAGATTTAAGTAAAATCGTATTCGGAGTCCTGTGTGTTTGATAAGATATCGCTTAAATTATTTGATAAGTCTTCTGTGGATGGATTTGGCGAAGTCTGGCCATGGATACTTGTAGATGATAGATTACGAGTTGTTTGATAAGTCGCTGTAGCTTCTTGTGATCTTTGGTAGCTACTTTGAAATGCTGTTTGGTAGCCGCTGTATGACGGTTGATTGTATTGATATGTGGGTTGATTGAAATCTGTCAATATTTGCATTACACGACTTTGATAGGTCAATGTTTGGTTGTCGTCTAGTTTTTCCAGAAATGGTAAAATTGATTTAAAAAAAGATACATGTCTGTTTTCTGCAGTTTTCAAAGTTTCGACAATTTGTCTCTCAAAATCATCTTCACCGTATTTTCTTTTACGCGAAGTTGTAGCATAAGGTTGGTACCGTGACCTTTTATTTTCACTTGTCTTTGGATCTTCAGACTCTTCTTCCAATATACTACAGTCTGTTAAATTTGGTGCGTTTTTTTTCAAAAACATCAGCTGTTTGTACAAATGATATTCTTTTAAATTCTTTGCAGCACCTCCAGATTTGTTTGCAAGCTCTTTCTTTTTCATGTATTTCATGTAGTTGTCTTTGATGTTTGTCCATTTTTTAATTATGTCATTTCCTGAGCCAAAAGTTAGATTAATATTTTAATGAATACATGTACAGTAGGTACGACCGGCGAAAGGTGGCGAGAGTGAAGTTAGCCTCTAGCAACTTTCGCGCTTGTGTATTCGTAAAAAATAAGTGGTGTACAAAAATAAATGCCAATAACCGTTGATTACAGCATTGAAAATAGCAAATGGAACTTATTTTGTTAAATTGTTTATTTTCTTAAGAGTATTAAAGCGCTAAAGTTGCTAGAGCCTAACTTCACTCTCGCCACCTTTCGCCGGTCGTACTGTACAGTGGGCCACAGCTCCAGCTACCCATATCCGGTCATGCTACCTCGCTCTGTTGCGAAGAATGTGAATTTGACAGGAGCAAGAGAAAAAACGGAAATGGATAGCTGCACGTGTGGCCGTCTGTACCTACATCCCTACTGATATTATAAATGCGAAAGTAAGTCTGTCTGTCTGTCTGCTACGCTTTCACGCAAAAACTACTGAACGGATTTAGATCAAATTTGGTAGGTAGGTAGAAGAGACACTGGAATAACACATAGGCTACCTATAATTCCACTGCTGAGCACGGGTCTCTGCCCGCGCGATATAAACTAGTCCACGTGGGCGAAGCGGCGGGCGGAAAGCTAGTATTTATCGCAAGGTTGTTTCAAAATTACAAAATAATATTTAACACGGTTGAGAGTACTCATGTATACAAATAACTTTCTTAAACAGGCGATTTTTTTTCGCAATTTCAGAGTTGGTGCCATAGTAAAAGTTATTCGTATGTACATGACTACTCTCACCATGTTAAATCTTATTTCGTAATTTTACACCTGTATATAGGGCACAATGTCATAGGTGGGAACGGCTTGTCTTAAGGAGGTCTAAATTAACTATTAATACTTAGTTAAAACAGGCAGTTCCTTTAATTTAAATTTTTGAATAATAGTCATCCTGACGGAACCGGTTCTACAAGCTGTCAAAGTTACTCAGCTGATAGCTTTAGGGCCTCTTTCAATATTTCAAAGTAAAGCGTCGATTAGTTACTTGCCAATGAGCGTTAATCGCCAAGTAAAACTAACGAGTATATTCTGCCAATTTCACAAGCGAAAATAAACAACAACAACAGTTAAACAAACTTTCAATAATCTAAACTCAGTGATTTAATTTAACTGTCAAGTAAACATGCTAATTAATAGCAAGCGGCAAGTAAGTTACGAGTCAGTCAGTTTAATCATATGATTAGTGCTAGGTACTCGAACATCGTGAAATTGACACGTGCAGTTACGGGTGACTTTAACTGGCGATTAGTTTACTCAATTCTTTACTCGAGGGTGGTGAAAGAGGCCCTTATAGCCAAATGTATATTTTATGTTATTTGAATAACATAAAATATACATTTGGCTATAAGGCAATTCAAAAATTGAGCTGCTTTGTTAAAGCAGCTGTTTGTGGTAACTCCGCTCCGTCCTAAGAAACTAGTATATATATTATTTTTTCTTTTCAGGTTTTTGGCAACTGGGAATTCATTTAGAGATATGGAATTCACAGATTATCGAGGAAAAAGTACAATCAGTAGAATAGTGCGAGAAGTATGTCGTGCTATATGGGACATTCTTTTATCAGAATGTATACCGACAATAAGCGAAGACCTCATTGAACACATAGCGGAAGACTTTGACACAAAAACCAATTTCCCAAATTGCATGGGGGCCTTAGACGGGAAGCACATTCGCATTTGCAGTCCCGCCCACAGTGGATCTCTTTTTTTCAACTATAAAAACTATAATTCTATCGTGTTGCTGGCACTAGTCGATTCTAAATACAGATTTATATATGTCGATATAGGAGCATATGGAAAAGAATGCGATTCGACAATATTTCAGAACACAAAACTATACGAATTATTATTACAACATCGATTTCTCATACCAGCTCCAAAGCCTTTGCCAGGCCTTCAAAAACCAGTTCCGTATGTCTTTATTGCAGATGAAGGCCTACCGTTAATGAGCTATCTAATGCGTCCATACTCAGGGAAAAATTCGAATATAGATCACAGAGTTTTTAATTATCGTTTGAGTCGGGCCAGACGAAATGTTGAGTGTGCTTTTGGCATACTTGCAAATAAATGGCGTATATTTCACAGGCCTTTAAACGTAAAATATGATTTTGCAACAGACATTATTAAAGCATGCTGTGTATTGCATAACTTTGTTGTATCTCGAGATGGAAATAAAATGTCGGAAGAACTGTTTATCGATGACTCCCTTTTGGACTTGCAACTAACTATGGATAACGTTTCTTTATCACATCCAGTAAATATAAGAGACGAATTCTCTAAATATTTTAATAGCGATGTCGGCGCGCTCAGTTGGCAATTAAGCAAAATATAACCCGAAACCTTTCACGAAACCAAAAGACTACCTGGCTTCTATTTATCAAAAGTGGATTCTTGCGTAGAAGAGATGACGTCAATATAAAATATCACTGTGTGCGAGACAGACAAGTAAACACGGGCGGCCATTACACGGTTCTCTTTCTTAGTTAGATATACGGAATAACTATAGTTTGTGGTTTGAAAAGATGTTCCTTCGTAATTTTTCTGAAAAGTTCGTAGTTATTGTGTTCTATTCTATTTCTCGATAAAAATATATCTCGATGAGACCACTGTAGCACTCGATTATCATTAAAACATTAAAGACAAATAAATGTTAGTACTCACCCAGTTTAGTTTTTTCTTTAATATCCTTGTCATCAAATGATTCAAAAATGGTTCGGCAAAAGTCTTTCCATCCTTCTGTTTTTACATGTTTGTCCTTATAATTGTCATTTGTCTTATCCCAGAGCACTGGACGTGCCTCCACTAACGAAATAAAGAAATCTTAATCGATATTTTCCACCATTTTGATTAACACGCATGCTTGCACACCAACTGCCAAATGTCGACTTAGGGCTCCCACACATAAACACGATACGACGTCGCGTCGTACAACGATGCGGCATCGTTTCACGATACGACGTCTCATCGTGGAAATCTACGATGAGCATCGTAAAAAAAACACGACATCTTAACGTAATGTGCCACGCACGATACACGGCAAAATGCCGTCGATACAGTGGGGTTAGTTCATTCAGAAAAATGGACCGCTCTAGACGCATTCTGCTTCTGCTGTTAATAAGAAGACGAAGAAAGAAAAGACAGATACTCAGAAGACATTGGGTTCACCCATTTCTTTCAAACATGAATAACGGGAGTCACTTTATAAAGAAGTACAATGCCTTAAAAATAGACCACAACAAGTTTTTTGATTACTTTAGAATGAGTGAATCAAGTTTCGAAGAGTTACTTCATCGGATAACGCCACATATAGCAGGAAAATATGGCAGAGGCAGACCACCCATCGACCCTCTCGAGATGCTGGGATTAACTATAAGGTAAATGAAACAACAACTTTCTCATATTTTTTCATTCCACAAATCAATGACACTAAACAACAATTTTTGAAAATTAAGTTGTTAACAAAGAAAGCTTCACCTCAAATTAACAGATATTAAATCAACAACTTAAACATAATTTTAAATCAACATTACACCTTTGGATTCCTTTTTTTTAAGAAAAGTCGTAAAGCGATAGGGGTGATGCTATTGGTTCACGTGATGTATTCGAATGATCATTAGATTCGCTCTCATCGCTTTGGCCTTGCTTGGCAGCTGGTGACAGTGCTGCTTCACGGGTAGACTGTGTCGAACTTCCGGCTGTTTGGTAACCACCGTGGTAAGAACTTTGCCATGAACTTTGGGGTCTTTGTGTTTCATAGTTACCCTGGTACGAAGATGGACAATTGCTCTGAGAATAATATATAGAGGTATGTTGCTGTGATTGTTCGTATAGATCCGTTAAAACTTGTAAGACCCGACTTTGGAAAATTAACGTTTGATGATCATTTAGTTTATTTAATGATGGTAATATCGCTTTAAAAAAAGATAAATTTCTGTTTTCGGGCTCTTCTAATTTTGCCATAATCTCTTCTTCAAATGTATCGACATTTCTCCTTTTTCGTGATGGCTGAGGGAGAGATGGACTTTTAAATTTTCTTTTTGGACTTTCCTTTTGTGTGTTCTGATTGTTTGTTTCTAGATCTAGTATACTATCATCGGTTTCATTTTGATCATTTCTTTTTAAAAAAAGGAGCTGTTTATATAAATGATATTCTTTAAGTTTGTTAGCGCCTGCTCCAGACTTATTTATTTCTTTAAGTTTTTTTACGTACTTGGCATAGTTATCTTTAATACCAGTCCATTTCTTTAACACAGCATTACCTGAAACAATAGTATTTTATGTTTAGACACGCATAAATAAATAAATAATACATTCACTCGTCCATCCCACCAACACACGCACACACACGCACCACACTGATACACATATACACATGCATACCTTCACATTATTTATTTATGTATACACTTTTAACTTGTAGTGTGGGCTATGCCTATACTACAAATTATTTCATTTATTTATTTCAGGTTTTTGGCATCAGGAAACACCTTTCAAGACATGCATTTAAACTGCTATCGTGGAGCGTCTACTATTGCTAAAACTGTAAAAATAGTCTGTGGAGCTATATGGAAGCATCTTTTGATCGAAAATATACCGAAAATAACTACTGAGCGGCTAACAAAAATTGCTGAGAAGTTTGCCAAGATTGCCAACTTTCCTAATAGCATAGGCGCACTTGACGGGAATTTGGAGTCCCAAACATGGCGGATCTCTTTTTTATAATTACAAAAATTATCATTCTGTATTGTTGTTGGCTCTCGTAGATTCTGAATACAGATTTATATATGTTGATATTGGAGCATATGGCAAGGAATGTGACTCACCGTTTACAATAATTCAAAATTGGATGAATTACTTGTAAAAGGACAACTTCATTTAGCAACGCCAAAGCCTTTACCAGGCTCCCAAACGCCTCTTCCTTTTGTTTTTATTGCAGACGAAGGCTTACCGTTAACAAATAATGTAATGCGCCCATACCCAGGAAAACATTTGACGATACAACAAAGAGTTTTTAATTATCGTTTGAGCCGAGCAAGAAGATTTGTAGAATGTGCGTTCGGTATCCTGGCTAACAGGTGGAGGGTATTTCATCGACCATTAAATGTTTCTTTCGATCTTTGCACAAATATCATAAAAGCAAGCTGTGTTTTACATAATTTCATTCTAAACCGTGAAGGAGCCGAAACATTTGAAGATATGTTAATTGATGATTCTTTTATTGAACTACAACAGTCCACACAGGAGGGTAGAACAAGAACAAGAGATACCGACATAAGAAATGAATTTTGTGATTACTTTAATTGTGATGTGGGAGCTCTTAGTTGGCAACTAAATATAATATAGGATATTACTTACCATGTTTTGTTTTTTCTTGATTACTTAATTCTTGAAAACCAGGAAATAAATTTTCGCAGACCTCTTTCCATGCTGTTGTTTTTGCATTTTCATTCTTGTATTCTTCACATGTTTTGTTCCATAGTACGGGACGCTGCTCGACTAGGGTAATTAAATGATCGACTTCAATACCATCCGTCATCTTTGAATTTCGAATAACAACTGCGCAGGATTGCATCGTGAGTTTCTAACGTCACGACGTCGTATGGGCGTGGACACATGTCTGCGGTGCGGCGCCGGCCACCGTGTAACGGCACGGCACCGCTACCGGGAGGCGGCACGGCGTCGTGTCGCGACACGGCGCCTTGTGCGGTGCAACGCGGGCACAAACAGTAACCATTGTTCAGTTTTTATCTTGATATGGACCACGAAAGACGTATCATTTTGCTCCTGTTACTAATGCCCGGTTCCTATATTTATAAAACGATTCGTTTTGCGTACGGATGGTAGAATTGTCTACGAGGCGTAACATAAAAGCGTTCCTATAAAAAACCATTCGTAAGCGGCCTTACCGATGGCTTGCTACGTACGGATGGGAGGGTTACCAATAACGAACCGTAAGCGTAAAGTATGGAAATGATGGTCTTTGGTGTTCCTATAAAAATATCAAACGTCAGTTGAACTGTCAAAGTTACTGTTCGTAGTTTGTTTGCGTACCGGTCGCTTTGGGACGGTTTTGAGAAAGTTTCGTGGTATTTTTCAAGTGTAAGGTTAAAATTATTCAAAATGTCGAGTTCAGAAAGTGATTTAGAAATGCTACAAATAGTCTCGGATTCCAGTGACTCTGATTCGGAAGAAAACAATCGCCGTGTTAGAGTTTACAAACAAAGAGTCAACTATTTATCTACGTTGGATGATTTTGAGTTCCAGCTGAGATTTCGACTTGATAAACCGTCTGTTCAAGAGTTACTGCTTGAAATATATCCATATTTAAGAATAACGGGAGCCAGGTTAGTAAATCTTCTAGTGTCTAGGTACATATATTACGAAGAATTTTATTGTTTGGCATACATTGTATTCCACCAGTGTTACATTGAACTCTAGACACGTTTAACGAATTATAACAAAACCTTTCTGTTTGTTTAAGGAACCATGGAATATCCCCGATACAACAACTATTATAAACTTCAAGGTTCTACGCATTAGGGACAATGTTAATATCAGTGGCTGATTTTATAGGAGTGCCCAAAACATCTGCATGTCGTATTGTACGTGATGTCAGTAATGCTATAGCACAGCTGTATAGCAGATATATATATGTGCATAACAATACTGAGCAAGATTTTTATTCTGTGTCTCGATTTCCACGAGTACTGGGTGCACTTGATGGAACACACATCAGGATACAATCACCATGTAAGTGCATTACACACACACATGCATGCATGTTGCATTACATTAGACTTGTACCAACCAACTGTACTACTATCTTTGATTATGAATAAGTACCTAAGTATTTAATCAATCTTTACATACTTCCTTTTATTACTTACATACATTTTATTTCAGGCTCTCAAATTGGAGAAGAATTTAGAAACCGTAAAGGGTACTTTTCTTTAAATGTGCAAGCAGTATGCAACGCCAATTTGCAGTTTATGAATGTAGTGGCTCGCTGGCCAGGATCTGCCCATGATGCCACTATATTTAACAGTTACGAACTGCGAGGCAAATATTTATTTTTGTTATCTTTCATTAATTTGAAAAATGTATTTTCATAATTGAATACTGTTATACTAAATTACTTATATTTTTCAGCACAATGTGAAAATGGACTTTTTGGGGATAAGTGGCTGCTTGGGGATAGTGCATATCCATTGAAGCCATACCTTTTGACTCCTTTGTTGAATCCAGTAACACGAGGTGAACAACTTTATAATGAAGCCCACATCCGAACAAGAAACACCATTGAAAGGTATAATGAGGTTAAGTTAAGGGATATGTATCCTAATATATTTGTAATTTGATTGTCTAGCATCCACTTTAGTATTAGAGTAATGTTTTAATTATTTTGTTATAGGTGTTTTGGAGTTTGGAAAAGAAGATTTCCAGTAGTGGCATTAACTTTACGTCTGACTTTTTTAAGAGCAAATGCAGTCATTATTGCAACAGCAATACTACACAACATTTGTAGAATAAAAAGCCTAGATGATATTCCACCAGAGGTTGAGATTCCAGATGTGGATGCAGTGCCTATACAGAATAACAATGAGCCAAATAACCACACAGCAAGAGAAACTTTGATAGCAGAATATTTTAATAAGTGAGTTATGCATGTTTATATACTTATAGTCCATGTGATTGTTTAATATTTGAGGTATTTATTCAGTTCAGAGGGGTTGTAAGTTTAAAGGAGCCCTTGATTTAATCCCTAAATAGTAGTCCAGGAATGGTGCCAATCAGGACACACTAGGTGGTAGCCTCACATCTACCTACTAGTGGAAATGTGCAAGCATGATTGTTTAGGTTTGTATTATGTATAGTAAATTAAATTAGGTACTGGGTGGCAGAGATATAATAAGTCATGTGTACTTACTTAAAGATTTCTTTTCATTATTTTCAGTTTAGTGTAAGAAATATTACAATGCAACTTTACAAGTATTTTTGTGACACAATGTTGTGAAAATTAAAAAGAAGCCAAAATAGTGTCTTGAATGAAGTAAAAGTGTACAAACCCTTGTGAGACATACTTTATTTAGATAGTTTTAGTTTTAATGTGTAAATAATTTTAGAACAAAGATAATTAAGTAACAATTGAACAAAGTAATTCCTTTAATTTATTAGTAAAAACTTTATTTAAATAGTACTATGATTTCTATATTCCCAATTACTTATGTTGATTAAATAAAATAAAATAAATGTTGATCAAAATGTTTTATTTGTTATTTATTTTATTAAATACCTTATATACTATATGTAAGTACTATCAACTTATGTGTAAGTATACATCTAAAAACCTAACAACATTATTAAGATTTTCCTTATTAGCTAACTTTAACAGTCTTATCTCTAAATCTAATTTTTCTGTCTTCTTTTTAAAATATTCTGCTATAGCTAAATTTTTTTCCAGGCGTCCATCTTCAATTTTTTTCTTTTTGGCTGTAATAAAAAAAATATTTGTGTTAATACATTACACCTAAATTAATAGCTGTCCTTGGTATTAAATGTTAGAGACAGCCAAAGTATAAGTGATATAATTTAACATTTCAAACTAAATACCTTTGTTTTGAAGAGATTTTGACATAATAGGCATTCCATATAAAATTTTTCCTCCTGAATAGTTGCCCTCTACAACCCCTTCTTCTGGGGTCAAAAAAATTTATTTTCTCTTTTTCACTGAAAAAAGTGAAATATTAAATTACCACCACCACCAACCTTCTAACACATATGTACAGCACAGTGAACAGTGTATTGTATGTGCAGAAATCATATAATATAACTGTAACTGAGTAATGTAATGATTGTTTGAACCTTTGATTCAACCACACCCAGCGAGCTGATTAGTATTCTAACAAATATTCAAAGAAATTAGGTAGAAGCAAAGGTATGTTGAAACATATTACAGAAGTAAAAGACTTGGCATCATCGCTACACCAATACCAAATTAAGGGGTAATTCCACTGCAGTCCAGGAAATTCTTGGAATGCAGTGGAATAATCCAAATTATTGATGAATAGATGAAAATATACAAAAGTTGATGTTATTAGACATCATTATGTTCATAATAGTACCTTCGTTTGTATGTGGAAGTAAATCTTCCGTGGGCATTTGCACTGTTGCACTATTTTCACCAATCTGTTCTACGCCTATATCAGTGCCCACCTCCAACTCTACAAGCACACTACCACCACCATATCCATCACCTCCAAAGGGAACCTCAAAACCTGTGCAGGTAGACCCCATCAAACTTGCCACTTTATCGAGTATTTCATCCGTTGGAATGTAATCACCTTTTCCACCACCAGTCTGTAATATAATTGAATTTATGATATTCTATGCCTAGTATTTTTCACAATAATGAAGAAAGAAAAGAATGCTACGATTATTAACTATACTACCTTCAACCTATGCATGCGAATTTGTTGCGTTCTTTTCCTGGCTGCCTTTTTTAAATTGTCCCATTTCAGTTTCAGTTGCTCTTTTTGTTTAGGGAAACCTCCACATTTTGCGTTGAACGCAGCCGCCAAGGAGACCCACGCTTCGTCTTTCATCTTGTTAGATGTGGCGTTCGTTTCCTTACTTGTTAAAATTGGGCAGTTTTGGATTAACTCCACAAAATACAGGACTTCATCTCTCGTCATAGGCTTTTTGCTCTTCTGTAAATAGGTAAAACAAATCACACATAATACAATTCACTACAATATTTCGCCATGCCATATTAAAACTTAACAAAGAATAAGATTACTTACTGGTGTAGTATCCATATTTCGTGATTTTTGTACAAACTGTTAAGTAACTAATAGTTTTTATTTAAAGTACTTATAAGTTAAAAGAATTAGAAAGAACAAAACCGAAGTCCGAAATTAAACGAAACGACGCTAGTTTGCAACCTGACGTGCGGTTCGGTAGACAGCGTTTTGTTCATACTATAGCAACTATGTTTAAAATGTAAGTTGCAAACAACGATTTGTATTTTTATTAGCTACGATGCCAAGTTAAGGGTTAAAAACCGTAGTATAAGTAAAGCTAACATTATTTAGTATATTAATATCTCATAATGTTTCTGATGAGGTCGTTGTTTCTGAATTAGCCATTACATATTTTTTGTAATAACGAAACGCAGAGAGGGGCATTGAGGACCATCGGTTAACGAGTAACCGACGAATGTTCGTAGCTGGTAAGTAAGATAAAAACTTTGTGGAACACCAAGTTACGCCTCGTTATCAGTAAGTTGGAAACGGGTGGTAGATGTTATAAAATGACGATCCGTTGAATATAGGAACCGGACATAAGACGACGAATGAAGAAGAAACAGAATCAAAGAAAATATTGGGTGAATCCATATCTTTCCATAATGAACCATGATGGAGGTCATTTTGAGAGGAAATATGAAGCGCTGAAAAAATGTGGTGATGAGAAATTTTACGAATATTTTAGAATGTCTATATCAAGTTTTGAAGAACTGCTGACCAAAATTGCACCTCGTATACAAAAGCAGTACGTGTTCAGAAAACCTGTGGAGCCTAAGGAAATGATAGGTTTAACTATACGGTAAGAAATAAAAGAATTTTACATTGATATATTTTTTTATTCAAATCAAAAGAGTAATAATTCGAATGATTGAGTATATTATTATTTAAGAAAAGTCGTATTCTGATTCTTGTGTATCCGTGGTATTGGATAGAATTTCTTCCAAAGGCGAGATTGGTGATGTTTGGTGACGATTTATGCTTTGCATGGTTGAATTATAAGCTGTTTGATAAGTGTCATAAGACGTTGTAGCTTGTGGTGATCGTGTAGCTTGGTGATAATTAGTGTCGTAAGAAGTTGCTGTCTGGTATCCACTATATGACTGACACGGTGGTCGATGGAAATCCGTTAAAATCTTTAAAACTCCACTTTGAAACATCAAAGTCTGGTGGTCATCTAACTTGTTTAAAGATGGCAAAATAGCTTTAAAAAATGACAGATGTCGATTTTCTGAAGTACCTAAAGTTTCAATAATTTGCCTCTCAAATTCATCACTACTTGGTTTTCGCTGTCGCGTAGTTGTACTGTATGGCTGATATCGTGATCTCGTTGTTTTTGGATTTTGAAATTCTTCTTCTATGCTGTCGTCGGTTACATTTGGAGCATTTTTTTGCAAAAACATGAGCTGTTTGTACAAATCGTATTCTTTTATATGTTTTGCACCAGCTCCAGATTTTTTTGAAAGTTCTATCTTCTTCATATATTTCATAAAATTATCTTTAATGTTGGTCCACTTTCTAATTACGTCATTACCTGTAACAATCATAAAAAAATGTTTAGAAATATGTAATTAAATAGTTGCTTTTTAATATCTCTGTAAAAGTTAATTAAATATCCTATTTACAGGTTTTTGGCGACAGGAAATTCATTCAGAGATATGGAATTCACAGATTATCGTGGAAAAAGCACAATCGGGAAAATTATAAGTTTGTCGGGCTATATGGGACATCCTTTTAAGAGAAAGCATTCCGAAAATAACTAAAGAGCTAATAGAACAAATAGCTGAAGATTTTGACATAAAAACTAATTTCCCAAATTGCATGGGGGCATTGGACGGGAAGCACATCAGAATTTGCAGTCCTGCCCACAGTGGATCTCTTTTTTTCAACTATAAAAGCTATAATTCTATAGTTTTGCTGGCATTGGTAGACTCTAGATATAGATTTGTATATGTCGATATAGGATCGTATGGGAAGGAATGCGATTCCACGATTTTTCATAATACAAAATTATACGAATTATTATTACAGAATCGACTTCCAATACCAGCACCAAAACCTTTACCGGGGCTTCAAAATTCAATTCCCTATGTTTTTATCGCAGATGAAGGTCTACCGTTAATGAACAATCTAATGCGTCCATACCCAGGGAAGCATCTAAGTGTAGAACAAAGGGTTTATAACTATCGTTTAAGTCGAGCAAGAAGATATGTCGAGTGTGCTTTTGGTATCTTCGCAAATAAATGGCGAGTATTTCACCGGCCTTTAAATGTTCAATATAATTTTGCGACAGACATTATTAAAGCATGCTGTGTCTTACACAATTTTGTTGTTACTCGAGATGGAGTTAGAAAGTCTGAAGAGCTATGTATTGATAACACACTTTTAAACATTCAACAAACAACAGATGAAGATTCTTTATCAAATCCAGTCGATATAAGAGGCGAATTTTGTAAATACTTTAATAGTGATGTCGGTGCGCTTAGTTGGCAATTAAGCAAAATATAACTAAAGCTCGGTCCCGGAACAAACAATTTTCTACCTGTTTTTTGAACCGACTAACAAAGCCAAAGTGTTGAGTATGTATAAAGGATGGCAATATATAATATTGTGCCAGTTAGACAGAGTGATACAATGGTTATCACTGTACGAAATTCGCTTTGTTCTGCGTTTGCGACTGAGTTTTAGTTAAAAAAAAACTCGACAAGTTGGCATATTGAACATTAACGCATTTTATTCACATTTAAATGTTAATTGTATTTTGAGTTAACATTTAAATTTTCACTTATTATTATGTCAAAAAGATAAATGAATAAAATATGTACTCACCGAGACTTGTTTTTTCTTTATTGTCCTTCTCGTCGAAAGATGGAAAAATATTTCGGCATACATCTTTCCACCCTTCAGTTTTCAAATTTTATCCTTATAATTCTCCTTTGTCTTGTCCCAGAGAACGGGACGTGCTTCCACGAGTGAAATTAAAAAGTCGACATCTAAATCGGCAGCCATTATTATGCATTAAATAACACGTGCAGACTAAACACCAACAAAACATTAACTAGCGAGCGGTGCGCTCCCCACCGCACAAGGCGCCGTGTCGCGACACGACGCCGTGCCGCCTCCCGGTAGCGGTGCCGTGCCGTTACACGGTGGCCGGCGCCGCACCGCAGACATGTGTCCACGCCCTATCGTGCATCGACACGTTACGACGTGTCGTGAAACGACGCCGCATCGTTGTACGACGCGACGTCGTATCGTGTTTATGTGTGGGAGCCCTGAGAATTCGCCCCCGCCCGCGCACGCCGCCCGCGGCACCGTGCTGCGGCACGACGTCGTGCCGTGTTACGGCGGCGGCGCCGCAACGTCACACGGCGGCCGGCGCCGCGCCGTGGACATGGGGCCGCGGCCTAAGAGCTCTTGTTAACACTTTCATTACCACTACGATTTTCACGATGTTTTCTCGGATGCCGCCTACATTTTACGTTGGACTCGCTAGGCGAGTCCCCGGCGCTGCAACACGAATTGAATCACTCGCCACGCGAGTTCAGTGGCATTGCGTTAGGGTAAAAACAATGTTTTGTTATTTTTGTGGCCGTGAACTCTTTTTAATTGTGTTAAACACGTAACGTACACTACGTTACGTGTTTAACGCAATTAACATACGGTGTAATTTAACATATAAAAATGGCAAGAAACACTATAGATAAAAGAAAAGGTAAGTTTGTTTCGTAATTTATGCAGTGGCTGTCAATCTTATAAATAGTGGTTATTGTTGAGGTTATATTTTAAATATCTAATATTCTTTTTATAAACAGGAGGTTTTCAATTCGACTAAATAAAAAACAATTTTACCCGGAAACATTTTGATACGGGCTTTTTAAGAATATAGTTTAAAAAACAGTACAGTTTTAAAATGTTTACTGTGAAGTTTCGAATAACGTTTAAATATGTAATGATTATTCAATTTGTTATATTATAATGTTTTAAGTAAAATTACATTTTGATTACGTTCGAAATTTATTAAGAAGTGTCTGGTATATTTTTAGTGCAATTTGTGCCAGAAACGGAGTCTTACGACGACGATTTAACTCAGATGGAGGAGGAGATACCAAGAAAGCGACAGTGCATAGAAGGTAACTTATTAATTTAACCAAATTTAAAAAATAAGGAGGTTCTCAGTTTAACTAGTATGTAAGTTTTTCCGAGATTATCATTTATTTGGCTAAACCTGTTTTGATGGAATTTTCATTTAATTAACTTTAACCAGTTTCAAACATTTAATGTAATTTCGTTCCACAACATTACCGACTCAAACTGGTTGCATTCATAGTTCATATTCGTTTCAGATCATTCTGAAAATTTAAAGAAGACGACTCTATGGCGCTGTTTGAAAATAATTCTCAAGACTGGGATGACAACAATATTAAGTATCAGACACGTGACATTTCAACAAATACGACAAACTTAAATTTTACTGAAAGCAGCACTCAAACTAATAATACTGATAATTCAAATTATATAGAGAGGGCCAACGAAGGTTTTGGCATTTTTATTGGACGTGAAATTCAAAATGTGCCTATTTTTAAAAGGCGTTTTATTATGTATCAGATAATTAAACTGATTGAAAACAATTCACAAAATATTTAAGGTCTGATAACTGGCACTAAAAATTATAGAATGACTGAACCTCAATTATGAAAGACTGTTAGTAAATAGTTTATTAATATGATGATTAGTTACACAAATTATTTGATCTACAAGACTGAGTTAGTCTAAGGGCTGTGTTAATGAAAAATAAATCTATATATTATGTTTGTTAAGTTGAAATTCGTTAGGTAAATCAAACATTAAATTAATCGAAACTCGTTTTTTATTACACAACTTATATAGTAAACAATTAAACAATTTAAATCAACTCAAAATAATCAACAAATTTTTAGGCAACGCTCTTGTATTTATTCTTAATAGCTATGATACGGTCTAAAACACTCAATACACAATCCAGGCTGACCAGGGCAATCTTCGCATGCAAATATGGTTTGCACCCTTTTTTTTAATGTGCGCCAACATTGATTGCAGCGCCTTCGCTTTGTTTTGCCGTGGGTATCTTTTGTTAGTTTCATAATACAATGAACTTTATTTTTTAAAGGCATTAGTAATTCGGAAGGCAAATGAGGTTCTACAATTGATTTAATTACACTTAAGCGGAAATCGTTCAATGTTAATTTTTTTGAACTGCATTTATTATATAAAAAAAAGAGTTGACCAATAGAATTTGCATGACATGTAAAATTACTTTTTTATACCATCGTATAGATTTGTGCTCGCATGAATAATACCTGAGCATTTGGTCATGACGATCGATTGCTTTCATACTTTTATTATATTTGATAACCATTTGAGGCTTTAATTTTAATGTACCCCGTCGATTTCGCGTGTGTTCTAAATTTCCATTATATTTACTTGATATGACCCTAATTTCTCTTTGGTCTTTCCATTTTAACACACATATCGTCGGTTAAATAGAAAAATGACGTAATTCAGAAAGTACAAATTTTACAGTACAAGCGTTTGAAGTTTTTAATTTCATTAAAGTTCGTTTTTCTAGAAAAGTGTTATTTTTACATATAAGTGTCATATATCATTTAAAAGGTATTTACATGGGGATTTAGGTGGTGTGTTATTAAATTACTTATTTTTGAATTAAAATCAATTTTTAGCAACAAGTGTCTTTTTTCTACATAAAAAATATATATAACAAGCACGGATTTTCTAAAATAAATAACTTCATAATGGAAAAATAGTTTTGTTAAGTAAGTTTCTTTTCCAATTTGATTTTTATAGGATGGCACATCCACTTAAAATTACTTATAATGAAATAAGATTCCTTAACAAACCCCTATCTTAAAATTAACACTGTCTTATTAGATAAATCAATGGCTAGAATGTTATTGAGATCAATGAGCTTAAACTTAAAGCTATTTTATTAACATAAACAAAATAAAATTGTTAATAGAAATTTGTTTCAGTAAACTTAAAAACAAAAATATTAGTCTTCTATAAATTAAAAGTTGTATCTAAAAATCAAATAGGGCAAGAAAATAGATTTATTTGATTTTTAGATACAATTAAAAATCCAAAAACAAAAATACTACCAATGAATATAGAATTAAAACATAAACTTAAAACATCTCTTCTTAATTAAAAGTAGTCTAAAAATCAAGTCTTCTAGCAAAAATAAGAATAACTGGTAAAAAAGAAAAATATCAAAAATCTAAAATTTTTATCTATAAGTGTAAGTATACCTGCTTTCTTACTGTCAGATACAGGTAATTTTGTTGAATACAGTGGTTGTAATTCTGAACTCAAATTCTTTTTCATCTTGCTAGCTCGAGTTTTGACCAGTACAGTTTTGAAGCTATCTTCTTTATAAGAACACTTATAAAAGAATCGATCATTGTGAATTTTCTCCACTCTAATAACTTTAATATCCCCCATTTTTACCTTTTCTTTATCTTCATTAATTGAGTAATTTGATCCAACACCGTCTGCGATTTTTTAATGTCAAAGAAACTTTCATGATTTAGTTCATGGACTCTGTATGGATTCCCTTTTTTTTTAGCGGTTCTTATCAAAGTTATGTATTGTTCCGGGACGTAAATAGGTGCAGATTTCAAGGATCTTGAAATATTACGCTCTATCACAGAATGTGCGGAATCTCCCTCGTTCTGTGAGTGTCCCTTTATTAGAAATTTGTGGGTAATTGCCGTCAAATTTTCTAAATTAGTGACTGCGTAAATATACATTGCAATCATAAATTTATTTTTTTGTTGTCCACAACAGTTGTCGCTATAAAATATAGCTTCAAAATCATCCTTAATGTTTTCTTGTAGGCTTCTTAAATAACTTAAAACGCAGGATCCTATTTCATTGACTCCTCTTCCGCCTTCACCTTCATGCCAAACGTAACAGTTTACGTCTTTGGATCCAAGTTCGTAAATAGTAAAGTTCAGAACATTTAGTTTTGAAATGTAATAAAAATTGGAAACATTACCTCTTTTTTTTTTTTTTTTTTTTTTTAAGGATGGGAAATCATCAAAATGACTTCTTCCGCTCTGGGTGGAGCGGAAGGGCGTGTCAGACTCTTACTGACTAAAACCCATCCGTGTTCCTTCTAAAGCCCTTTGCTTTCCAGGGCCGCGGTGACTCTTTCGAACAAATTCCGTAACCCTGGCAGGCTCTGGCCCTAGCGGGCCCCGTCCTCTTTGCTGACATCTCTTTGAGGCGCGCGTGAAACACAACGCGCCATCGACCCGGGCCTGGTGGTGATCGGACAGCGAGCCACCCAACGCTCGCCGTCCGCAGGCCCGCGCCTACGGTGGCCGGGGATCGCCCTGCGACTCCCGACGCCCGCGGCGTCTTCTCCTGTAGCGGCGGTTGGGACGAAGGCCTTGCCTTTCCCTCGCGCGGCCCGCCTTCCTTCGCTAGCATTACTGCTTCGCAGAAGGAGGTGACCGCTTCCCAAGCCTCCTCGCTCCGGACCATGGATTCAACCAGGGCCGGACGCGAGAGGTTGCCGCCGCCGATCGCCTCGACGAGGACACGGCGGTGCTCAGCCCAAGCAGGGCAGACCTCCACCGTATGCTCCACCGTGTCCTCCGGGCGATCCTCACAGTGCTGACACCCGGGCGTGTCCTCCCGCTTAATCCGAAACAGGTACCTCCCGAAACAGCCGTGTCCGGTAAGTACCTGCGTCAGGCGGAAGGTGAGGACGCCGTGGCGCCTCTCCAGCCACTCCTCAAAGAGGGGCCTTACCGCCGCAATTGTGGCGTGCCCAAAACATCACCTCTTGGACACGGCATCACGGCTTGCAAATCATAGACGGCAGTTATGCATTTTCCATTGGTATTTTCTTTATCCAAGTCTTTTTCTTTTCTTACTAAATCTTTTTCTTCTAGATGAGAATCGTATTTGGTTTTCAACGGCTCTTTATCTTCTGCATTATTATAAGCTGCGCAATCCTCACATTGATCCTTTTTTGGAGACCAAAATGAAATATTGAACTCTTTGGTAAATATGTTGTAGTATATTTGATAATCTGCATGAGGAACATTTTCTGTACGACATTTTGTAACATAGTCTCTATGTAATTGTGCAATAGAGAGACCTCCTTCGATGTATTTCCGGCTCGTACTAGCTCGACAGTAATGACTATCAATTCTAGGTATAGAATTGATATGTTCTTTAATCCCATCAATAATTGCAGTATCAAGCTTATTGTGTTTACCATGCTTCCCTCTTTTGTCATCTTTCAGAAAACCCCCAACTATAGAGTTTTGCATTGAAATTACTGTTCTTATCGGTCTGTCGGATATACCTAGAGTATTTTAAAAAAAAATCTTACACACTCGAATTATCTCTCTGTCAACTTCAAAATTAAATGCATGGTTATAATCTTTTCTAGTACTTCCTTTGCGAATATATCTGTACTTCGGTTTAATTGCAGTTACATGTTTATTGATAAATTGACGTTGCTTATCTAAATCGCCCATTTTCCAAAAATTCATAAAAATAAGTTGCCTCTTCTCCTCACTAATCTTGTTATAACATTTCAGTTTACATTTTTCAGTACATGTTGGTTTCATTTGTCTTTCTGGCATTGGTTTTTGTGACTTCGATGTCGATATATACGCTTTTCCACAATTTCTTAATAGTTTAGCTTTATTTTTTCTCCATTCTTCCGGTACAGCTTTTCTTTTTCTGCCCTTCTTCGCTTTCTCATTTCCATCTTGAACTGTATTTTCTTGGATTTCAATAATTGTAGCGGTTTCATCCTCCGAAGATGATGACACTGCAAGATCTTCGCGTAGTAAAAAATCCGGGTCATTATCTGTATCGTCAGGCGAGAAGTCATTTTGACTATCAGGTATAGAGTTGGAACAACTATCGTCGTCATCCTCAGAGGATATATCCGATTCCGATATTACTATATTGCTTGAAATCTTGGAATGGAGAATGTCTGTTCTTTCTTCTGATACTGAATCACTTACGGGAGATTGCACAATAATCCTACTAGGCCCAGGTTGATCATTTGGCAGGTATGGTGTAATTTGTGAATCCGAAAAAGAATTGTTGCTAATAGGATTCGGTGTCTGAACATTGTTATTCAAATTAGTCAATGGAGTGCGTATGGAATTTAAATTAGTTTGCAGTGGCTCAACATCAATAATCTCACAAAATTTAGATGTGGATACTATGTTTGATGGTTCTATATTCTCTGTAGCTGGGATATGGCTCTGGATAACTACTTCAGATACATTAGACATCTCTTCTTCAGTCTTCTCCAGATTGTTTTCAGAAAGTCCCTTGGACATAATCATTTTTATCATTTTTTCACCACGCTTCATCCTAAAACAAAGAATTAAACTAATCAAGCCAATTGATGTAATATTATTTCAAATTGTAAAATATGACTGTGTAATCCTTATAGTCTCGGAATAAAATGGCTGTGACATACGAGACAGACATACAATCATGACGAATCTATAAGTGTTCCGTTTTTTGCCATTCGGCTACGGAACCCTAAAAAGTAATAAATATAAAATGAAATTAAAATATCAAATAAAATAATCAATCAATAGTATAATTATTATTAACTTATATGTACTTTTAACGCTAAGATCTCATTAAAATGGGTTTATTTTTACAAGATAAACGTCATTACTTTACAAAATCCATACAAAAAGTGTTTTTCATAAACAAACACAGTCAGTCATATTAAAAATTATGACATTTTTCTGATAAACTTCATGCACCTAAATGTGCAAAAACTATATAGGAAAATGTAATTTGTCCAAATATGTCATGTTTCATTAACTCCATTTCACAAAACGTAGTCACATTTAAAAAAATGTCCTTTTTCTATTAAAGATATTGTCATAGTTATAGTCAAATTTTAAAGGAACAAGGTAATTTCTCAAAGAAATACATTTTTCTATAATATTGCTTACCTTTTATAGTCTTATCCAAACACAATTTTTGAGAAATTACACTTTTCTTAAAAAACGCACGTGTGTTCAGTGTCGTGGCCGGTGGCAAATGACAGAGGGACATTTTTCTACAATCAAAATGGCGGATGACCACAGAGAATCGAAATGACACTTGCGACATCTTGTGAACTTGGCGTGAACTATTTAAAGTGTCGTTTTTACATATAAAATAATCTTGTTAGTAGACTCGTTTTATGTGTTTATGTGTGTTTTATCTTATTTTACAAAAAATTTGAAAAATGCCATTTTTCCATTTAATCGACGATATATTATTCTTGTGAACAATACATAATTCGCCTTTTTTTAATTTACCTAATTCGATTTCTCTAGGGTTATTTTTCCTCTTCTGTCGAAGCGTACCTGTGCAAAAGGTTTTACTAGCATACAATTTTTCGACTAAACTGACGCTTGTATAAAAGTTGTCTATGAATAAATGATGTCCTACATTTATAAAATTTGAAAGCAGATGGTCAACTACTTTTTGCACGTGATTTTTGCCGCCTACAAGATAATCAGATGCACCGCCATATAAATGTAATTTCATAATAACCCCGAGCTGGTCAGCCAGTGCGTAGAACTTTAGGCCGTATTTATGACGCTTCCCCTTCATATACTGTCTAAATGTTAATCGCCCCCTCCATAACATCATTGATTCGTCAATTGTTATTTTTTGTGTTGGGTAATATAGAGATATCATTTTTTCATTAAAGTAGTCGATAATATTTTTTACTTTATCATAACTACACGTCACTTGTCCCACATACACACATAGCATTCGTAAAATTAACATGAATCGATCCCTTGACATTGCCTTTCTAAATATCGTTTGATTAAAATACTCATCGTTTTTCCAGTAATCATTGAAGCGATTTAGTTTTACAAATCCCATATGAAATATGAGACCAAAAAAAAGTTTCAGTTCTTGACATGTTACAGGCTTCCAAGATATTTTTCTGCTTTTTCTACCCGCTGCCGACGTTTTCTCATTTTCTCCATATTCATTGGAACAGTCCCAACAGCTGGGATGTGCATAATGCGTCGAAATATTGAACGGGCTCATCACCAACATCTTCTTTCAGTCCGGGGGACTTCACAAATGGGAATTCGTTGGAGTTTTGTGGGTTTCCGGGCATCCATGCTTCATCAGGCGCAACATAGTTTTGTTGAGTATCTTCTTCGACAAATTCGAAATCAAAGTCACCATCATTATCGGTCTCCAATTCATCTATTACGTTTTCCGACAATATTCCAAATAATTCGGAATCTGTGATTGGATATTGAGGTGAATGGATACGTAAATTTGTGTCTTCTCTGTTTCAAATTCGAAATCAAAGTCACCATCATTATCGGTCTCCAATTCATCTATTACGTTTTCCGACAATATTCCAAATAATTCGGAATCTGTGATTGGATATTGAGGTGAATGGATACGTAAATTTGTGTCTTCTCTGTTTGGTTCTTCATTAAATGAATCCATCATCATGAGTGTCTCTTCTATATGGAGCGTGTTCCAAGCGGGGTCTTCCCAGGAATGAGAAGTTCCAGGTACGGGGTTCTCGTAAGGATCCATATTGCCTTGGACAAAAAATTACTATTTTACTATTTCTTTAATTAATGATTCTACTTTAATACATATTTTCAACATTAAAATACAAATCAATGAATCCCTTTGGCTTTTATAAAAGGAAATGCAGGGATAAAAATTTGGAAAGCTTTGAATGTCATATTTATTCATACCGATTGATTTAAGTTTCTAGCTTAAAAACGAAACATCCATACGAAATTTCAATCACAATAATTTTAATAGACAGACTCACGGATAGACAGATTTACTTTCGCATTAATATTATGTATTAGTACGGATAAATAAAAGGACTATTAGAAATATATTTAATTCAAGGAGATATTTAGAATGAGAATCTAACATTCTAATAAACTAAACTTTTTATATAATAAATAAACACAAATAGAGAGTACTTACAGATTTTCAGAAGTCAAGCTGCGGCTACTTTTGATCCTTATTTCCAGGCCACCACAAAACACATTAATAAAAACACAAGAATCTCAAAGTCCAGTAAACGCTTGCCAGGGGTTAAAACAGTAGGTCCAGCAGGTCCAGTAATCGAAAGCCAGGTCACAAAGATAGATAACAGATAAACGCGTGCGATGAGGAAAGGGTCGTTCATAACACTAAAATTTAAAAAAAAATTACAAAGCTCGCTCACACTTAAAGACATATCGGAACTCTCGCTCGCACTCCTAGGATTGTGTGTAACAATAAGAAAGGAATTTGTTGAAAGTATAGTTTATAGAAAATAGGCTTATGATTTCACAAAATGAAACCCAATAGGTTCAATGAAATGTTTATTTGCAAGTGCATTCCTAGAAGATTGGCCAATGAGAGCTTCGCAAAAAACAATGTTATCAGTGCTTTTATTGCTTAACGTTCATGTTAAAAAATACTGGTGCCTTTTGTTTTGCCGGCTATTTTTTAACAATACGAAGGGATCCTCTTTCAATTATAACTCTTAAAGTAATAGACCGAGAGTTGAGTTTAAAGAGCAAATACTTACAACAATGGTTACTTAAACAGTTCCTCTGACTCACAAGAGTAATGATAACAAACTTGGTATGAGTATAATAAATATAAAATAGCTCATAGACAACTCGCTGCTTTAATTTGATAACGACAGATCTCAAAAACGTACTTTTTTCAAAAAAACAGTTTAAATAAAACAAGAAAGTAAATTGTTTATATCTTTTATTTTAATAATCAGACATCTTTTAAAATTGCTTACATCAATGTGTAATCTATCAATTTTTTATTATTATAAGCCACTTAGCCATTTCAATACAAAACTTAAACATAAACTTACAAAAAACAAAATACTTCAGACATATGCCAAACATTTTTAGTTTAATTATTTTAAATATTGTCATAAATTTATGGTATGACCTTTAATTTGACAACATCCTTTCGTGAATAATGACACTATTCTTAATAGAACAAATATTTCAGTAATGTAATTTTTGTACAACGTTTTATTTAATTTTGATGCATTTTTTTGCATTAAATTTTTTTCAAAATAATGTCATATTTACAATTACATTACTATTCTATGGAAGATGTTATACAAAACTAATGTATTTTTATTATTCAATGACATTTTTTGTTTTATTCTATCAGTCTTTAACATTAAAGAGATCAAAAATATTATACTATTTAGTAAAATTTTATTTCACAGAACTCGCGCTACTCTAAAAAAATACCAATATAGCTAATATCTAATATTTATATAACAAATACAATGAAATAACAAAATAATATAATTTTTATTAACCTCCAAACATAAAATGACTAATGCCACTAGCCCACACACGATAAAAAATATACTAAATAAAAAAAAAACTTCTATTAAACCATCAAAATCAATTATAATAATAGTAATATTAAAACTGTGTATGTTATACGATGAAAAATACTTTTATAGATTTTCAAAAAATGGGGCGTAAAATCTTGGAATGAGTTTTTTATTTAGCAATGTAAGTAGGCCTTTTTTCTTTTTCTCACATATCATCATTTTAGTTTTATAAATTTTCTTCAGTGTAATATTTTTATTACTAGCGCTACTATTTCTTGTCTTTCCAATATTTTCAACTATCACTTTCTTGAAATTCGTATTTCCATATGAATTTTTATAATAATATGAGTAATTTTCTGTATCTTTTGCTTCTACTTTTAAAATTGCAATATCTGTTAATTTCACATTTTCTTTTTCTGTATTTTTATTGTAATTTTTACCTATAGATGTGGCTAAACTTTTTATATCAATAAAATCATCATGACTCAGTTCATAAACTTTATATGGGGTACCTGTTTTCTTTGCATTCCTAATTATGTGGGTATACTGATCTGGTGTATATATAGGGCCTGATTTCAAAGTTTTCTGTATTTGCCTTTCAATTACAGAATGGGCACTGTCGCCTTCATTCTGCGTGTGTCCTTTAATCAAAAATGTATGTGTAATTGTGTTAATAAAATCAAAATGATGGACTATATATATATAAAGTGCTATTATGTAATGATTTTTTTGTTGCCCGCAACAATTATCAGAATAAAATACCAAATCTAACTTGGAATTAAGGTTTTCAGCTGTTTGTTTTAAATTTTTAATGTACATCAGAATGCAGGTCCCAATCTCAACAGCCCCTCTATTTGCTTGGCCTTCATGCCAAACAAAACAAGCAACATCTTTATTTTTGATATTGCATACAGTAAAATTATAGCAGTTTAACTTAGAGACATAATAAAAATTAGATACCTCGCCCTTCGGACAACTCATAGCAGCTTGGAGATCGTAAACACAGACGATAGTGTTATCTGCTGTGTGATTCTTATCATCCTCTTTTGCTTCCCTTGATAAGTTCTTTTCTTCTAGATGTTTTTCGTACTTTTCCTTCAGTCCATTTTTTTCTTCTTCAGTGGAATTAGCATATGCTGTGCAATCGTTGCATTGATCCTTCTTTGGTTGGAAAAAGGATATATTATATTCATAAGAAAATATATTATAATACATAATATAAGTAGCGTTTGGTAGACCTTTCGATTGGCATTCAGCTACATAATCTCTATGTAAATCCGCTACGGTCTTACCACCATCTATGTAGACACGTTTAGAATCTGCTCGACAATAGTGGCTATTAATTTTCGGTATTGAATCAAGATGTTTCCTGACACCCTCTTTAATGGCTGCATCTATAGCATGATGGTTATTGTGTTTACCACGTTGATCTTGCTCCAAAGATCCCGAGGGTTGACTTTTTTCTAAAACCGTTCTAATAGGGCGATCAGATATGTCCAAGGTGGCCTTAAAATATTGTTTGCACACTCTAATACGTTCGCCATCTACTGTCAGATAAAAGGCATTATTGTTTCCGCGGTTACTATTATGAACTTTGTAAGAATATCTTGGTTTAATAGTTGAAGTATGTCGTAATATAAATTCTCTTTGTTTCTGCAGGTCGCCTAAACTCCAATAGGTATCAAAAATGTTTTTTCGCTGGGTTTCTGTTATTTTATTCGTACATTTTTGTTTGCACTTATCACCACAAGGAGTCTTCATTGATTTTTCAGCCACAAGTTTACCAGATTTCGATGTATATTCCTGTCCTCTATTTCTTAATATCTTTGCTTGTGCGCATGCCCATTTTTCTGGGTTCAGTTTACGTTTTCGGGTTATTTTTATTGTCTCTGATGGGATATCAATACCATCTTGAATAAGGTTTATAGAATTTTCAGGATCCCTAGTATCTAATAGAGTGGAATTTGCCGCCCCATTGAAGCTTTCAGGAGTCTGGTTAGTAAGCGCAGCCTCAGTTGCAAGACAGACTGCTGTGTTATTTTCTACTACTGGGAATATATTTGACAAATTAATGTTTGCTACATCACGACTTTCTGTTTCGGAATCCGATGAGCTGCTTGAATCTGAAGACGAATTGCTGGAATCTGAGGAACTACTGGTGCTAGACGAGCTACTTGAGCTAGACCTTTTCTGAAAGCGGGTTTCTGAAAGCTGGTCTGAAGCCTGATTCTGTTCAATATTACCTTCAATTAATGCAGTTGTGGAGATTTGGTCGGCGAAACTAGTGTCATTAAAATCATCAAACTGATTCTGTTCAATATTACCTTCAATTAATGCAGTTGTGGAGATTTGGTCAGCGAAACTAGTGTCATTAAAATCATCAAACTGATTCTGTTCAATATTGCCGTCAATTACTGCACTTGTGGAGATTTGGCCATCGAACTCAGTTTCATTATAATCAGAATGCTTATTCAATTTATTATCCACATTAGAACGTATTACTTGAAGAGTAGTTTCGGAGACATAGTCTCTGTCATTCTGTAACGGCTGCAAGGGCTGACGAATAACAAAATTTGACTTTTTACTTGGTGCGTTTTTGGTTTTAGAAAATTTTTTCCGTCGTTGTTCTGCGCAAGGTTTGTTAGCGTTAGATTCGGAACTAGCCGAATCACTTATATTTTCGTAGTCGGGATCCTTGACACTATCGTCTGAACAAAAATATTGTTCTTCTATAGGGAATTCGTTAAATACCTTATTGTTTTCAGTCATCAATGCACTACTTTCTTGGTATTTTTCAGGATCATCAGCTACCGAGATCTGCAATAAGCCTTCTGAATTGATATTTTTTGTAGTTTTCTCCATGTTCATGTTTTTGAACATCTGAAGAGTACGTCGATTCTGAAGAGTACGTCGATTATTCACTGAAAGAATAAAAATAAATAGATTAAAATCTTAATTAAAATATTATTGTCAATATTAAATTTCATACTTTCACACCATGCCACATAATGACACATTAAAATATTTTTCATTGCCGTAATCATGAATAACAATCATGTTAATTCAACAATAGCACAAAAAAACGTCATATTTTGCAAAGAATAATCGTAAAAAACATGACTTTAAAAACGAAATAGTCATATTTTGTATTAGATCTATTACTTATCAACAACAAACAATTGAATACGAACTCATTTTGAAATATGCTATTTAGTTTATCTACTTACTTGTTTTGATACTGCCGCAACACCAAATACCACGTTCTTTAAATTAATCAAAACTCGAATAAGACACTGAAACTTTTTTGATATCGTCACAACACGAAAAAGGACCTTATTTAAAAAAAATATTCACCAATAACTACGGACTATTTTGTTTTATGCCTATATTCGAGAGAAAATGCCTGTGTCGCCTTGCGAGATCTCAAAGTATCTGGCGTTGTGTCGATGTACCGACAAAATGGCGGTCAATTTGGACCAATCAGAGAACGTCATTCAATCACGCCACGTTGTCAAATGTATACATAGAAATGTGAGTTTTATTCACATGATGTTATAGATTATTTTGCGTTAAATGGTAAGATTATCAAAATAATGACAGATTTTGTAATGTGCCACTATCAAATTAAAGCAGCGAACTATTTGCACATTATATTCCACAAGTGTTAAGTCACTATTACATAATCCTTATTACTTTGACATAAGTTCGATAATTGCGTGTTAGTATGTGAATTGGTTGGGAATGCTTTTCATAATAATAACTATGCAATTTATTATCCTTATTGTGTTTACATAAGGTCGGCAATTGCGTGATAAAGTAGCGTGTAAGGTAACCTTTGCCTATATAATAACACCAAATTCGAGCCCCTACAAGGTGTAGAACACAATCCGCCGTTGTTTTACGAGTGAATGTGACTTTTGGTAAAATGAAAATAAAAGTATCAACCGTACATATAGATATTTCATTAATAAAAGTTTGAGAATCTATGTCAGTGAACTCGCCTAGCGAGTTCAAGGCATTGCAGAATAGTTTATTTTCTTTCGATTATAAACTGGGTCTGCACACCCGGCCCACCACGTAATTCTTTAGATTAGGGTATATTTAGTCTTCAGTATCATTTTAACCAGAAAATACACATGCATTTTGGAAAAAAATAGCAAACACATTGAACTCGACGGGCGAGTCTACGGCGCTGGAATAAAATTTACGTGGACTCTCCGGGCGAGTCGGTGGCACTGAACGTGTTAACGAACGTTTTTACACGATACGCTAAATATAACGTGAACGCGTCCGTTGTTGTCGATATCAGTTCTATTAAATTTGAAGGGAAAAGTGCACGTACGTTATGTCCAGTGCAAAGAAAAAGCTTATTCTAGCCTACTATTTATACAAAAAACAGCAGCTACAAAATAAAAGGAAGAAGCTGTGGGTTCATCCAATTTTATTAGAAAGAGAGTCTTATGGAGTATTCCATACTCTGATGGAGGATTTAAAGAAAGACGCAAGAAAGTTCTATATCTTCTATCGAATGACTCATGAAAGTTTTCGCAAATTATTAGAACTAGTTTATGATCAATTACGACATGCTGACACTAATATGCGACTATCTATTACACCCGCTGAAAGATTGGCTGTTACCTCAAGGTATGTACTTATGTATAATTCTCATATTTTAAAACTTCATAAAGAATTTTGACAATTGGCTATGGAGTTTTAGGATTATGGTAAGAGACACCTACAGCAGATTTTTAACCCTCAATTGGGCGCGCCTAAAAAGTTGCATAAGCGGTCGCGAGGGGTGTTTGGCACCCCAGATTTAGGAAATTAAATAAAATACGAAATACATGCAAAATCAGACTTTTATTAATTAGAACATTTGAACTTACATATTAATCAACTTTTAAACGTATTTTTTACTAATCCTAGTTTTTATCGTCATAATTTTGACAGACTATACAGTGAGTTGCCAAATTAATAGGGACATTCGCAAAATATTGGTTTTTTACTTTATTGGTCCATAACAAATTAAAAACGTTGTTTTGAGTTATAATTACATTAAATAATATTAGACACATCTCTTACAAGTAGTTTAAACAAAAAAATAATAATCTTTAGGTAATTAAAAAATATTAACAGGTATTATGAAAGAGGTTTTGGTCAACTCATCCCGCTTAAAACTTATCCCGCGGGATAAGTTGTCCGCATTAATATTTTTATTATTTTTCTTTGGTCAACTCATACCGCTTTAAAGAAAAGGTAAAATGTATTGTATTATTTGAAATATTTGTACATTCATGAACAAAAGTGTTTGGGGAAAAAATTAAACACCCATAGCTTGGTTAAGGCTGATATAATCAAAAATCACAGTAGTTTCATTTATAGAAATTAAAAAAAACAATAACTATTAAAATTGCCCTTGATTAATATTATTACACTGTAAAGTATTTAAACAATCAGAAATCACAGTTTTAACTATCAAAATCAATAAATTAAACATAAAGAAACTAGTCAAAATCTCAATAGTTTCATTAAAAGTTACGTATAAAAATCTAAATTTTCTAAAAAGAATATTTAACAATCAAATCTATAACATTTATCAATCAAACTAAATAATTAACAACTAGTTTTTAGATTATAACTGGTTTACTTAAAATTAGTTAAAATCACAGTCGTTTCATTAAAAATCACGTATTAAAAAATGTAAATAGTCTTAAAATTTGAAATAAAACTAAAAAATTAACAATTATTAACAACTATTTGGATTCTTAAGATTTACTTAAAACTAGTTAAAATTATACTCTATGATTATAAGTCCCAAATAAAAATGCACGAATATAAAAAAAAAACTTACAATTAAAATCTGAATAAATAATCATTAAAATCAACAAGATTAAATATTTGACATACCTATATAAAATAAAATTATAGATACAAAATTTACGACGTCATTTAAACATAGTCAACTTCTTAGTTTTTCTAAACAATGTCCTACTGTGATTTGACCGGTGATTAGTTGGTTTATGGCATAGTCAATTTTTTTCTTGTTCTCTATAGTTTCAGGCAATCTCGTCGAAATTTTGAAGCCGCCTGTAGATTTTCTTATAATGGAGGCGAAGAAATGTATATCTTTGATTAAGCCCTCCGAAAATTGAGCAATATTCGGTTTTGATTTAATATATTTTTTGATGTGCCCGTTCCATATTTCTACAACATTATTTGTCTTATTCATTTGCCGGAATGTACACCAAGTGTCTGCGAGAACCGAATTTTCGAGCCAAGTTTTCACGAAGTAGTCATTAAATTGTGTGACACAGTTGCTGTTTGGAGCTTCCTCCATCACGTAGAGCCATCCTTCATTAACTAACTCGGATGGGAGATGAGACAAAGCAGCACAGAGTTTTACATGAATTTTGCCTAATTGTGTTTTGCATACACCTAGCGCCTTAGCTTTACGCCAGAGACTGCGATTGAAGTGGAAATAGCAGCCCGTTATTTTCACACCCGGGAAGTTGCTTCGAATTGCCAATATAGCTGGAACTTCAAAATCAACTGTAATGTCATTGGGGTCCCACTCAGTTATTTGACTTTTTATTATTTGAAATAACAGCTCGTACGTGGACATTTTCTTATCAGGTAACAGAGCGTATATTACTGGAATGACATTAAGATATTCTTGACTGCTTCCAAGCTCAGCGTGAATAGTGTACAATTGATAGAATGGCTTTGGACAAACTTTGAATGTACCATCCATGTAAAATTTCTTACAAGTTGCCATGTATTTTTTCAATTCATTATCAGCAAATATCAGAATACGCGTTTTCCCATGTGCGTAATCAGCAAATAATATCTTTTCAAATTTTTTCGGCACTTCAACATCTTTAGCTTTTGCAAAAGTTAATTTTCTTGCTCCTATTGATTTATTTCTTTTTCTATACAGCATTTTTTGTACACTATTTAGAGCTGGCAACTTCTTTATTAGATCTAAACCACGATCTTCCAGAGAAGCCATATTTTCTTCAAATATTTTTGAGATCGGATCAGACAAATTCTCCTGTACAGCCTTTGAGCACTTCTCCATTTGCATTTTTATCTCAACTTCTGTTGTATTTAAGGGTTCATGACTATGACTCGTTTCATTCATTATCACATTAAAATCAGAGTTAGTTTTTATCGTCGCAGAGCATGTTTTCATTTTCGCACACCGCCACAAGATTGATTTGTCATTATTTTGTCTTTTAATAACGTATTCATAGCCATGTCTTGTTAACTTTTTGGAACCTCTTTGAGTAGTACTTATATTTAGAGATAGATTGCCACGTGAAGTTGAAGGGCTATCTTCATACATTTTGATGGTTGATTCTAAGGGGAAAAATAATAAGCATTAAAGATTATTAAGTACTACGTATAAAATTCAGTACTTAAATAATTTATTGGGAGAGAATGCTTTAAGATATTCAGTTCAAAATTTGTATTTTTGATTCTGCGGGACAAAAAAAAGCTAATAAAAAATAAATTCAATAGCTAAAACCCGACTACTGAAAAATCACGCTCTCAAAAGTTTGAAACAAGCATTCTCATCTGAAATAGTTATGTACAAACTATTCAATATTTAACGTCTATTAAATAAACAACTTACCAACAAGTAATATATTTTAATGTGATGTTTAGAGGATAGCCATGGTCGTATGCTTTTATATGCGTATAACAAAAATTAAAAAAAAACCTACTTTAGTAAAAACAATTATTAAATTTACTCACCCAAGGAACGAATTGAAAGCACTTATAACTTGATATTGATAAATATGTATTTAACTGTTCACAAAAAAATCACACATTCACACACATTCAATCACTTTAACACAACTAAGTACGAAAAAATAGAAAGATGCACTCAACCCTTCCTATTGTGATAAGTTTCTTGTCTGTGATTGGCTGGAAGCAGGTAGTCGTATTCGCACTTCCCGATGAGTTGACCTTGAACTGTCCTTTACTCAAGCAATAGATTAAATGCAATTTGTACGTTTGTGGTTGCGTTGTTGTATTACACATAAAATATGCACCAGGAAATCATTGAATTTAGTTTTAAAGCACTTTTCTTCATGTCCGTACAAGACGTAAAATATATCAGCGGGATGAGTTGTCCGATTCAAAAATTCCACTAGGACAACTCATCCCGCGGGATGGGATTGAGCGGGATGAGTTGACCAAAGACTCTTATGAAAATGGCAATGAGATATTGCTAATATTTTGTCACATTTGCTTTAGCCTGAATGAGTGCTTCGATCCGCCTTGGCATGCTTTCTATGCACTGTTTGGCACTCCTTTATTTTAGGGTTGTGGTGCCACACATTTATTAATTTTTCGATCAGTTTTACCTTGGTGGTTATCATTTCCTTGGCAATTTCCGCCTTGGTAATTTCCCATAAGTTTTCGATGGGGTTCATGTCTGGAGAATTGCCAGGCCAAGGTAAAACTGGTACATTGTGGTCTGCTAAAAATTTCGTTACACTCCTTGCTTTATGGCATGGTGCTGAGTCATGCATAAACATGAATTCCTCCCCCTCTGTGAACCATTCCAGGAGTTGCGGCAACAAGCGAGTGTCTAGGACCTGCTTGTATTGGTCCTGTCTCATGGTTCCCTGGACAATGTAGAGACGCCCAACCCCTTTAGCACTTATGACAGACCATACCATAATTTTAACAGGGTGTTTAACGCGTTTCACAATGCAGTAAGGGTGAAATTTCTTACCTGGGCGCCGCCTGATAAAATTGCTTTTATCGGCTAGAATCTCAAATGTTGATTCGTCTGAGAAACACACCTGAAAACAAAAGTATTTATAACTTTTATGAAAATGTTTTTAAATAATACACTCAGCGTCAAAAAAATCGCACCTTTTGAAAAATTTAATTCAAACAACTTTAAATCTAATTTGGAGTATGGGATATGGGTGATGTTTGGTATCATTTGAAAGGTAAGAAAAAGGAGTATACAAAAACAATTCTTCATTATTATTATTTTTTTTTGGAACCGAGAAAAATAAAAATGTTTACAAAACAATAAAAATCCTTAATTAAGCCCTACTTAAAACAGATTAATTATTCAAAAAAAAATTACAAAAAGTTGCTTAAAACTTACCTAAAATCTAGTGTTACCCCCCCCTTGCCCTGATGACGGCTTCCATGCGCTCTCTCATGGATCTCACCAATTTTATGAGCTCTTCTTGAGGGATACTGGCCCATTCCTCAATAACGGCCTCTTCGAGCTCCTGGAGAGTCGTGGGAGCAGGATCACGGGACCTAACCTTACGTTTCAAATGGTCCCATAGGTGCTCTATCGGGTTCAGATCTGGACTTCTCGCTGGCCACTGCATGACAGGGATCCCAAACTCTTGAAGGTAGTCGCGCACAATTCCGGCAGTGTGAGCGCGTGCGTTATCGTGCATTAATGTGAACCCCTCGCCAACAAAACCAGCATAGGGGACCACATGCTCTTCCAGGATCTCTGTGATGTACCGGTGAGCAGTCATCGACCCTTGCCCGCGTGCACCTCTAGTCCGGGAGACGCAAATAAGTTCGGTTTTGCCGTCGGTCGACATGCCGCCCCAGAACATACAGGAACCACCCCCGTATTCTACCGTCTCTTGGATGCAGGCTTGGGCGAAGCGTTCCCCCTGTTTTCTGTACACTCTTCTGCGTCTCTCGTTGCAGAAAAGGCACACTCTCGTTTCGTCTGAGAAGAGAACAGCTCTCCATTGGTCCAGGGTCCAATTAACGTGGTCGCGAGCAAACTGCAAGCGAGCTCGCCGATGTGCTGCGGTCAATTTTGGACCCGTAGCAGCTCTTCTAGCCACTATCTCTCTCTCCTTCAGTCTTCGTCTAACTGTAGAGACGCTCACGGTTGTTCTGCGAGCTGCCTGGAGCTGTTGTTGCAACTCAACAGCGGTAATGCATAGATTATCATTTTTGATAACAATATTCCAAAGCAAATTTAGCACCATGCCACAGTATTCAGTTGTAAAATAAATATATCAAAACAAAATATAGATTCTTACCGTTCAGAAAGTATTTTTTTTTTTGTAAATAACCGTTATTTTGTATTAGATATGAACCGATATAAATATTCAAATTCGTACCCATGTAAGTATTACGACCTTGCAGCTTGTAATGTCAAATTCAACCAATCACAGCCCAGATAGTATTTTGTCATGTTGACAGATTCTAAGAATGACACGTAAACAGTCGTCCAGAAACGTTTCGTTACTTAAATATATTTTATACGGAAGTTATGCGTATGAAAAAGTCAGTTATCATTTTTGATAAACTATGCACTTAAGGGTTAAAAGATCCGTCGCGTCGCCGCGTCGTCCGTCCGAGTCAGTAAATGCTCAACTCGGTGCATCGTTCCGCGGGTTGCTAGTTACCTACGTTCACGGTTCGCCGTGCGGGTCAAGCGGGCTGCGTGGCGTCGAGTCAATGGTAGTCAAATAAAATTGAGCCCGTTCAAAAATCAGACGTTTATTTTTATTAAAAGTGTTTACAAACATCTCAATCACATTAGAAAACTAACTACTACGAATGGTAACATTTTTACCCAGTAAGTAAATAATAAGAAACTAAAAAAAATAAACTAATGGTGCTTTATTCCTTAAATTAAACTCCGACACATTTGGTATTTGATCATTAACCTATAAATACAGCTTATCAACATTTAAGTAATGGTACTTATTTCTGAATGAATAACCAGTCTTAGGGTTCATACGCACTATGCGGTTGAAGAACCGTTGCGATTTGCGGTCATGTCGATCCATTTCAAAGATGGACGTGGAAGAAGTTGCAGCTATTTACTACATTTACACACGTTACGTAAAGAAGAAAAAACAAAGAAAGAAGTACTGGGTGCATCCTTATTTGCAAACACGAGATGAGAGCAAGCATTTTGCAATATTTTTCGAAGAACTAAAAAAATATGAAGATAAGTTTTTCGGATTTACTAGAATGAGCATAAAAACGTTTGAAGAATTATTGAACATTTTAGAAAAAAATAACAAAGCAAGACACACAATTTCGCAATAGTATTAAACCGGAAGCAAAGTTAATAATAGTGCTACGGTAAGTAAAATAAATATGTTTAATTCAATTTTTATTAAAATAATGTAGGTACACATTTCAAGCATCATCGTCAGTGATGGAATTAAAAAGTTCCATATAATCACTCTCCTGAGAATTTTCGGAAATTGGCGATTGTGCATTCGTCGGATTCCGATAATCACGAGATTTTTCGGAAATTGGCGATTGTGCATTCGTCGGATACCTCACAATTTCTTGAGACGTGTCTCGTCCAAACTCCAAAGACTGCACAGGCTGCGTGTAGACATTACTTGCTGAATACTGTGCCGTTTGATATCCATGATGGGTATTCCCTCGTCCAACCTCCGAGAAGTTTGTACGGTGAGAATAGGGACTATTACCAGAATAATGTGACGTTTGATATCCCCGGTAAGAATTAGGCCTTGGATAATCAATGTTCGAATAATTGAAAATCTGCGCATCTTTAATTACCTTTAAAATATCTAATTTACTTTGCAATTGCATATGTTCTGGATTTTTTTAAATTCTTTTACTAGAGACAAGAAAAAGAGGCGATCCTCGTCATCTTCAACACTCTTTCTTTCTAAATTTCTATTCAAGGCCCCGACTAACTCTCTACCGATAAGATCATCACTATTATTTTTCTTGTTTCTCTTTGGTGCTTTGGTGGTGGTGGTATTTGATGGAAGTCTTTCTTCATTTTGCATAGCTGTGTTACCATCTTCATTTTCTGTAGTTACATTCACCGTTGTGCTATTGACAGTTACAGTATCTTTTAAAAATAACAAACTATCGTAGAAAACATATGGTCTTTTTTTTTTGCCGCTCATCCGCTCTTAGTCTCTTTCGCTTTATGGGCCTTCACAAAACAGTCGCGAATATTTCTCAATTTTTTTTGAATACTCAAACCTAAAAAAAAGCATTGTTTCAGATATCTTATATCAATATCTTAAAATCCTTTACCAATGACAAGAAAAAAAGGCGATCGTTGTCATCATCCAAATTTTTTTTTCTAAATTTTTACTTAAAACTCCGACTAACTGTGCACCAATGTGGTCTTCATTATTTTTCTTCTTTTTCTTTGATGCCAATACAGTATTTGATGAAGGATTGTCTTCATTCCGTGTAGTCGTCCCAATATCTTCATTTACTGTAGCATTACCGTCTGTGCGATTAACACGTTGCGGGACGGTAATAACTTTTTCAAATTATGCGATATGACAGTAAAATTGACCATACAAGTTACGACCACTGCTATATCCGTACTTACCTAGAGCAATACTAAAGAATAATAATATTACGATAGTACTTTCATAAAATTACACTACGGCTATTCCCGTAATCGGCTATAGCCGTACCGTATTTTATAAATATTTTACGATCTCAAAATATGATGCTACGGCTATTGCAGTATTATAGGAATGTAAGTTGTTTTCAAAATAAAACCAAAATTTTAAAGAATACTTAGCATTTATTGAATCACATAATGTAGTATCTAATATCTAATACTCAAAAACAGTAAGAAAAAAAAAGAAACTTCTAATCAGTGCCATGTAATCAGAACAATTAATTTGACCTTAAATCTAGTCTTCCCGATTATTTGCATCTTGCTGAATATGCCCATGCAAAATGTGCCAATCTTCAAAACATTCAGGACACAAAGGTGTTCTTTTCACACATCCCTTGCAGATGTATTTAGTTTCCTTTCGCTTGTTTACCTTAGTGCACAATTTGCAATTTAAATATTTGAATTTTCTTTTGTTGCCATCTGAGGTTGGAGGTAGCATCACGACTGGCCAGTGACCTTTCATTACAGCGACGCTACACTCTTCAACGACATTTTGCCTAAATCTTCGGCTGCTGTACACACTATCTTTTCTTACCACATCGGGACCTTTTATATCACCAGAAATCTGACACATTTCCTTTATCAATTGGTCTCTGAACTCAATAGACTTATATTTTCGATTCTTTTTCACATAAGTCTTGTACAAATAAAATGCGTTCCAGACAGCTATATCGAGGCAATGAAAGAAAACCCTACCACCATACCATCTTATGCTTTTGCGGGGGGATGAGTAATATGAAGTCATCTGATCGACCCTATCTACTCCCCCCATAAAAGTGTTGTAAGCAGCTACTTCGGCGGGTTTAGTTGCTAATTTACCATGTCGATTTGGTACTTGTTCTAGCTTTGGGTGATCCCGAGTAGAAATTGTATAAACCGGTCTTTTATCTCTCCACATCGAAACATAAATTTGGCCTTTGCGATACCAGTAATTATCTCCCTTTTTCAGTTTTAGACTTGTTAGTACCCTTGGGTTGCCTTTACAGTTTTTTCTCAATGTCCCACAAGAGTGTGTCCGCAAATCAAGTAACTTTTGCGACAACTCCACTGAATTATAAAAATTATCCATGAAAATGGTGACCTTTGAGCACATATGGTTCCAATAATTTCAGCACGATATTTTGAGTTTTCTTTCCTGTCTCTGCAGATGCATCTTTACCACGGTACATAATCATATCAAGGACATAACCGCTCGCAGTTGTGAGGACGTAGAATTTGATACCATACCTCGCTTTCTTAGACTTTATATATTGACGAAAGATTATTCTACCCCGAAATAGAATAAGTGATTCGTCTATGGATAATTCTTTCGAAGGACCGTAGATAAGCTGGAAGTTATTATTCAAAGCTTTTATAAAATCAAGCACTTTGTGTTCTCAGATCCCTTTGCTTGATCATCCGCTACACACAGACATCTTATGACTTGTTCAAACCTTCTACCAGATGTTACATGTTGAAAAAACGGATGGTAGTACAGCGGATCATTAGAAAAAAAATTCCGTCGAAGGGGGAATTTCAATTGCCCTTGTAGAAGGCATATGCCGAAAACAGATAATATTTCCTGCCTATCCACAGGTCGGAATTTATAGTGACGACTGTTCCTAGTGCGTGGCCCACCTTGAGCAGTTAGTTTTTCACCATATTTATTAGTACACTAGCTGACCCGACAGACTTCGTCCTGTCAAAAAGATTTGTAATGTGGCAGTTTTTTTGCCTACGTATTTTAAAAAATTCTCCTGAACAGAACCGTCACCCTGGTGATAGGGCGTTGTGAATAAAAAATAATTAAATAAAACATATATAAGGATTTAAAAGTAAGTAATCGCTTTATTGTTAATCATGTCAATCATAATTATTATTATTATCATTGTAGTGCTTTGTGGTATACGATGTTTTTTGTTTGATTACCTGGCGCAAAGATAAACAAATCTGATGGTTTTCCAACACGGGAACAGGCACCATACAATTGACCATGTGAGAAACATGGGTTTTCTAGATTAATACCACAAACACTTAATGATTGCCCCTGGGACTTGTTTATAGTCATAGCAAAAGCAAGCCGCACTGGAAACTGTAGTCGTTTAAACTCAAATGGCACATCAGTCGGAATCATTGGGATGCGCGGTATGAGAACATCTTCTCCTTTATACTTTCCTTTGAGTATAGTTGCTTCTATCACATTGTTTAGTAATTTTTTTATCGCTAACCGTGTACCGTTGCAAAGACGCGGTTGGTTGATATTTCGCAACATTATAACCACCGATCCAACCTTTAATTGAAGATTGTGAGGTGGCAATCCTGGCAAATCCAGCGAGTTTAAAAATTCCGGTGGATAGTTGACTACATCATCTTGATTAGTAGCCGAATCAACTGATTTATATATCCTCAATTCGCCTGTAATTTGTTCTTGAATTTTGAAATTTAATTCATTTACATCTATGTTTTTTGCAGCCAGTATAGCTCGTTCGCTCAACCAATCATGGTTTCTGTAATTTTGAGAAACATCTGGAAACACCCTCTGAATAAGTTCATCTTTTGATCGAGTTAACTGACAAAAACTTTGAGGAAAGTTAATGCAGCCAGTCAACATGTCTATAGGAAATTTGCCATTACCAATGTCAATGAGTTGTTTAGAGAATATGTTTCCAGATTGGTCATTTTGCAATTCGACACGCATATTCTTGCTTAAATGAAGTACTTTGACATGTTTCCACAAATTGGAGGACTTTAGACATGCATTGAGTTCATCAGCTGGCGTTGATCGTGGAATCACTGGCAATGTTTGACGAAAATCTCCTTCTAATAAAATCATTGCACCACCAAATCGGTTATTATTGCTCCGTAGATCTTTTAAGGTCTGTCTAAAGCCTCCAAAGATTTTTTATGTGCCATCGTGCATTCATCCCAAACAATCAATTTACATTGCTGCAAAACCTTTGCCATTGCAGAGTTCTTCGAAAGGTTGCAGGTTGGAGTTTCATTGCTTTGCATATTTAATGGCAATTTTAGTGCTGAATGGGCTGTTCGACCACCTTCAAGCAAAGTTGCTGCGATTCCCGACGAAGCGAGTGCAAGTGCAATTTTATTTTGTGAGCGAATTGTTGCTAATATTAATGAAATCAAAAAAGTTTTTCCTGTACCACCAGGTGCATCTAAGAAGTAAATCCCACCAGTTTCATCATTTGTTACTTTCATAAGAGTTTCAAATACATACTTCTGTTGTTCATTTAACAGTGGAAGATTTGTTTGAATTAATTCTTTCAAAGCGTTGAGATCATACAGTTTTTCTCGATGCAACTCTTGGTTAAAAGCGTCATACATTGGACGATTGGGCGCGGTCAGGCCTAATTGAATTAATAGTTTGTTCGACATTATCAAGCACATGTCCTCAATTGAAATCAATGCTTCATTGTAAATTTCTTCACTGATTTGTATATTTGGATTTCCCATTCTATTCCGTATTTGATACAAAATATCATCACACATATAATCTTTGTACTTGATCCTCAAATCAACTGGGTTTGATGGGAAGCATGTAGATATGATTATAGAAAACAATGTTCGTATTTGATGAGCGTGTGATGATATTACAGCATCATTGAGAGTTTGATCCCAATGAGCGTCATTTTCAAGCAATTGCAAACGTTGACAGGCTTCTCTGTAGGATCCACACAATTCACCATCAACAGTTCGTAACTGTTGGAATGATGTTGGGCCACGTACATTGACTAATAGCAGTCGTAAATAAAAACATTCATCATTGCTTGGATGTACTGAATAAATCCGGCCAATCGCATCGGTGGAATATACATCTGTATATCCTGGAACTGGTTTTCCTTGTTTCCGTCGTATAAATCTCCTTGAGGATTGATTCCAGGAATAATATTTTGGCATTTCAGAATATAGCAATGTTTGTGCGAAATCATCGTTTTGGCATGTCTCAAAAAAACTGGTTAATGTAGTAGATGGTGGCTGATCAGCTCTTTGTACTGCGTTCTGTGCTGTAAAATACACTCTTTGTCCATTTTCTAAATGCACAGCTAAGTGAACAACAGAAGGGTGTCTCTCATGAATAGGAAAAGAAAATATTCGCCAAACTGCTTCATTACTACTGACATAGCGGCCCATTTGGTATTGGGTAACTTCATCATTGGAATTCTCTGCACCAATTCCAATCACAGCCATATCACTCCCTTTGGTTACATATTTGCAAATGTATTTAATAGATTTCACTGAATGGCAAGATTCAACGTTGATGTGTGCTTTGAATGTCTTTGATAAAATGGGTGAATATGGAACAATCCAACGATTATCTATTTCAATATCTTGTTGATTTAATTTGACAATTGTTGATTTTCCATTGTCTGCTGTCGATCTGCGACGATACAATGGATAACCGTCATTACCAGTAATTGTTTCCGATATTAATGTCCGTGGATATCGTTTTGAACATTTACCATCCATCATACACGGTGAATTTTGATTAAGAGTTCCACAGGGACCATGTATCATGTTTTTGATAACTACCTCATGCAATCCAGGATCTACTTGTACATTAGGGATCACTGCATCAACTTCATTTGGCCTTATCTTTTCAACCAACCAAATCAAAATGTGTGCATGTGGCAATCCTCGTTTCTGCCACTCCACAGAATACATCCAGCAGCGTGTCTCACCAAACACATTATGTTTTACGATGAAATCCATTAAAGATTTCAACTTTTGTCTAAAGACTCTGGCTGTAATATCATGACGATCAATGGGTGATTGCCCAGGGAATAACACCTGCTTGATTTCTATCCATTGCGGATTGCATGTAAATGTGATGAACAAATCTGCTGTACCATAATGACGAACATACGACATGGCATCTTGAGCATATTCGTGCATATGCCGAGGGCTTCCGATGTATGTTGCTGGAAGAATAGTCATCCGACCGACATTCTGTGCATTTCCATCAGTATTAATCGCATCTCGAAGGTGAATATACTCTTCAGATCGGAGTTTGGTTTGATTCAACCTGATGAATGTTAATCTCTCCGTTTCAATTTTAACATACATGTCAACAACATATTTGTGATATAATCGCCGACATTTCAATATGTGATTATCTTCATTTTCCCGAATCATTAGTCGGTATGAATAATAGTTCATTGAACTGACTTTTTTGTTGGTTTCAGAACCTGTAAATAGATTTTGTTTTAATAACATTCAAATATAAAATTAAAATACATAATATAATGACTGAGATATTTTAGTTACCTGTAATGGGATTTATCATTTTTATTGAGAAATCGTAGCCATCTTCACCTTGCCAAAATATAATGGGATATTGCAGTGCATCATATGAGCGGTGTGTTTCCTTTATACGTTGTAATTGATCATTCCGACGATGTAAAACAATATCACGGGATTCCAAGTTTTCTCCAACTACAACGATAGCAACTTCATCAATAGTTGGTGCATTAAAACGTCTTGTATGTTGACCTGCAGGTGTTTTATCAGCTCTGATTACAATTTTGTGATTATCGGATGGCATCAGATCCAGGGCAGTTTTAAACAATATAATCAATTGATTGTATTGATGAAATAAAGTTTGTAATTGTTCTACAATAGACCTCTTCACTAAATTGTTATGTGCACAACGCAGATCAATTTCTTGTGGAGAATTGCCCATAAAATAAATTTGCAGGACTTTGTTGTCGTTATCTGACACTGGTAACAGTGAACCTGCTATGTGATATATTTGCCCTTGTATCTGTAAATAAAAAAAATATATTATGGTGTGGTATAAATTAATGGATTGTCAGTGATCAAACTTAAATAATATTTGATCTTAAAAAGTATATATTTAATTTTAACTAATATCTATCAAATATAAAATATAATAAAAGTGTCACTGAAACTGAATCACCATATAATATGATGACTAAGTGATATATAAGTGATTAAGAAATTGAAGATTAGTGACACATCTTAACTTTGGTGACAGAAAATTTTGTTCGCTAAAATAATTATGAGTAACTGCTATAATACATACCTTGAAAGTTGGCATAAAATTTTCCCGAACTACATTTGTTGCCCCAAATTTTTCAATTTTTCAAATTCATTTGAAAGCAATTGTTATATTGTTGGATATGTGTCAAAAAGTGTATAGAATCTGTTCCTATTCCTGAAACCAATGAGTACAATGGTTCTGGTGGTGGATCCAATGGTATCAATTTCACTTTACCATTTGCGCAACACAATCCATTGGCTTCGTTTTTGTATTTTAATGCCTTACAGTGTGAGCAAACCGAGTTCATAGAACCAATAACAACACATTGGTAGTTGCTGTAGTCAATTGACACATCGTAACTGAAAGCAGCTCGATTCAAACTTGCGCGATTATTAGTTGAATGTCGCGCTCGCGCTTCACGCGTTTGTGATATCCGAATTATTTCACGTTCATTTCCGTCGTCACGTTCTTGTGCAGTACGATTAGATCGGTAATTAGCTTGGTTTGTAGCATTTCTGGTTCTTCTACCTAAATTGCTTCGTCTTATAGGAGGCATATCAAATATAAATTATTTTTTCACTAATCACGAACTAAACAAACACTAACTAAGTAAACACTCTGCACAAAACACGATATACGAATTTGTTTCGTGTATCAGTTGTCAAAAGCAAACTCAGTAGATTAGGTGGGTTAGTAGTCGATTCGCACGAAAATTATTCGCACGATCGTGCGAATCGTCCCCTTTCAATAAAAATATTTTTTTAGTAGGCGATTCGCACGGAAGTATTTAAATTGCGTGCGAATCGACCCCTTCAAGAATTAGTAGTATGCGATTCGCACACACCTATACTTTATCGAAAAGTTTCAAGAAAAAAGTACTATCGCGTACAAAATGCTTTCTTTTAATACAGGACACAAATAAAACGATTTTTAAGGAAATCAAGTTTTTATATTTTACTTTGTATCTATCAGAAAGTGATTTTACATCATTCACAGTTTAAATAACTTAAAACCATAATTATAACCAAGATTACAAATAAAATCACAGTTAGTAGGTACGATTTATAATCAAATATTTGGTTTTGCATTTTTACAAGTAAGTACTCTTTTTCCGTACACTTGCATTTACCTTAAATCATCACAAATTACTACTTATTAGAGTTTTTACCGAAATCAACTTTTTATGAACTCCTGAGTCTTGTTAAAAATAATGTTGTTTAAAAAAGGTAAGTCAAAATTAAATAATTAACGTTATAATGGTCTAAAAGCTAATTTTAAAAACAACGAAAAATATAACGAAACTATAAATATATAAATCTTTTTAAATATTCGTAATAACAATATAAAAATCGTTTTAATTAGCTAAGGTATGGTTTTAAATGTGGCAATTAAATAAACAAAAACAAAATATTTTTTCTCTATTAAGTATTAACTAGTACAATTTTGGAGTATTATAGTAAATGTAATAAAATAACAGTCACAAAATCACAGTTACTATAACAACAATATTTTGCTCTAATAGGTAAAAAATAACAATCAACTAATCAATAACAATATAAATATTTCTTAACACAAAAATTTTACGATGATAGGAGCATTATCATCACTGAAAGTTAAAACAATCACAAAATCACAGTTAAACAGAGTCATCTGTTGTATTAATAGGTACAAAGTTCTTAAAAATGTAACACTTAACTAATCAACAATATTATAAATATTTCTTAACACAAAAATTTTACGATGATAGGAACATTAGCATCACTGAAAGTTAAAACAATCACAAAATCACAGTTAAACAGAGTCATCTGTTGTATTAATAGGTACAAAGTTCTTAAAAATGTAACATTATTATTTATTTATGTAGCATTTTAAAACTGTTTTTTTTTAAAGTTCTTATAAAGAATAATCAGTTTCAGTCTTTTTTTTAGTCATGACCTAATGGCTTAATTTTTCTATACAAAGTTGGAGATCTATGTGACCATGAAGGAATTGATTAACAATGTCTTCAATTCTTTTCTGCAGTCTTATTCGTTCACATGACTTTACTGAGATGTAATGGTTTCTATGAAACATTGTTAAATAATGTTGAGAATCTTTTTGCAGAACCTTCAAGAGCATCACAATATTCGGTTTAGGTTTTACCATTTTATTAAATCGGGCGTTCCAAGCTTCTATTGCATTATTAGTTTTGTGAATGACATCAAAAAATGTCCACTTGTCGGAATAGTAGGCACTCTCTTTTAGCCATGTATTAACAAAATAATTGTTGAATTGTGTTAATTTTGGTTCATTTTCATTTTCTGCTTCAATGTACAGCCAACCATCTGATCGGTATTCTTGAGGAAGATATGCGAGAGCTATACATCGTAATGCGTGTATTTTATAAATCAAGAATTTATTCATCCCTAACTGTTTTAATTTTCTATAAATACATCTTTTAAAGTGAAATAAGCAGCCCTGTATCCTGGTGTGAGGACCAAATACTGTTTGAATTGCTAACATTGCACTTTTCTCAAAATCCATGGTAATTACAGTAGGGGCAAATTGAGGTATACGACTTTTTATGAGCCTAAAAAATAGTTCATATGTTTTTTCTTTTTTATTAGGAAGTAATGCATAAATGGCGGGTAAAATGTTAGTGTGTGTTGAAGTACTGCCAACATCGATGTGTAAAGTATACAGCTGTAAAAATGGTGGTACACAGCTCTTGAAAGTCCCATCACAAAAAACGGTCTCAGCATTATTTAAAAATGGCAAAACTTCCTTGTTTGCGAAGAGTATAAGTCTGGTTTGCTTACATTTATAATCTGCAAAGACCAATTCTTCGAAACACGGAGGGATAGTCATATCTTTAGCTTTACGAACTACTATTTTACTAACTTTCAGTGCCTTGTTTCTATGTAGATATAGCCTTCTTTTCAAATTTTTGTAGTCAGGAATATTCTGGACTAAATCGTATCCAGCATCTTTAAGTTTTATTACCGCATCAGAATAAATCTGAGGCATGCTCGTAGTTTCATTCTGTGCACGTTTAATGCATGTGTCTATATGACGCTTGACCTCATTATCTATATGATTAGGTTTACATAAATGATGATCTTCTTTGACAATCTCATTTTGACTATTTGTTGTTAAAAATGCTTTACATTGTTTTCTATTAACGCATCGCCACACTGTAATGCCATTTTTATTTTTCCGATGTTGGTTATGCTTATAACCGTGCCTCAGTAAGATTACTTGGCCCCTCTCTGATTGAATAAATTCGAATTGGCCTTTTCCACCTTGACTCGTTGATGGCCCTTCCATTATATTTTTTCAAAATCAAATGATGTTGATGCCAAAGTCATCTGGAAGAAATAAATGTCTTCACTAAAACTTCTGATAAAAATAATATTGTTTTTAGTTTTATTTAGTAGGCTATGTTTCTTAAAATAACAGAATTGTGAGTAATAATTTTTCATATAGTAATGCTATTTATAAGAAGAAGAAGATGAAGTATTATAAACCTCTTCATCCCTATACATAAAGGTATTTAAAGACATTGAATCTATTTGTTCATTCTGTTAGCTGAACCAGCTAAACGTTGTAAATTTTATAGCTGGAATACATTTTGAAATAGAAAACCTAATAAAATACCCTAAATAAGTCTACTTAAGTGTGCTAAATAACTAATACATAATTAATAAGTAGATAGTAAATTAAATTACTTACGCATCGGAATCTCCTAAGATATCGCGAAGCTCATGTGCAATGTCGTCGGTGGATATGGTGCTATCCACTATCACTGAACAAATCACTAAACTGTAACTGTAAAAATATGCAGTAGGTACAGCACAGACCGCACTTCAGAACAGTGTGAAATGCGAAAACAGAATAATAATCTTAGTTTCGGCACGGGGTCCCAACGCGAACAATCGATATTTTGTTCTAATTAATTCTAATAGATGGCGTTACTTGTATCGATTGTATTTTATAGTGCGTATATCAATTGTAAAAGAAATGATATGGATATTGTATGTAATTGTTAAAAAAGTCTCTCTTGTACGAAAAATCTAATAATGGGTCCATAATTCCAATTTCTATGATCTCTCAAAATCTGTGGCTCTAGGTTCTACCAATAGATGGCGCTGTCACCAAAACAGGGAAGAAATCGACGGAAACAATCTCATGAAATGAATGGTTCATAGGTACAACCGTAACCTTACAACTACAACAACTTAGTGAGGTAGGGTTGCCCGGTTGGCTCAGAGTCAGAACTGATTTTCTATTGTGCTCCAGCTTATGAAGGCGTCTAGATCTTATACACTGTATCAAAGTTATCGTAACACATTTGAACTATAGAACATTTAAATAATAAATAATTGCGAATACCCTGTTTATATTATACCTGATTAATAAACGATGGTCCCGTTTCTTTGTATGGGATGGGGCATCTGTACGTAAGTATTAGGGCATAAACTGCGTTACGCGTGTGCACGCACGTGAGCACGTCGCGGGCCACGCTTCTGGTGCACGCACGTGAGCACGTCGCGGGCCACGCTTCTGGTGCACGCACGTGAGCACGTTCGCGTGCTTATGCGCGGGCATCGGCGCGTCAGTTTTCTCAGTACAATTTTGACGTTGGAGGTGTACAGTCGAGTAATTATGGATAAATTAATGTTGTATTATTTATCAAGACGACGGCGACGACGAATTGCCAAAAAAAGACGCCAGCCAGTAAGCCCGTACGTTGAATCTAGGTTACTGTGCGGGGAATTCGTGGTGAAGTTTGGTATATTAAGAGAAAATGAAAGGTTTTTTTTCAAATATTTTAAAGTTTCATTACAAGTCTATGATGAATTATATTCAAAACTGGAGCCCTATTTGAAGACTAACAATCTACGATTGAAATCTACGTCAATCGTATCACCAATGGAACGATTTGCAATGACATTGCGGTAAGTAAAGACATTTCGATATTAATAATCATCTTTATTCATGTAAAAAAAACAGTCATTATTTAACAAAAGTTTAGAACACTCATATTTTTTTGCCAATTTATGTAAGTCACACTACTGTTTAGCCACATCAAGCCAGAAAGAAGAAGAAGTTCTTATTGTTTCGGCAGTGACACCTGAATATGGCTTAAAATGTTTTTCTTGATGTGGTGCACTCTGTTCTTAGGGCCGAAACACATAACCGCACACTTATTAATCATCATATTAATCACAGTTTCTTACATTTATTAATTATATTTTGTTATTTCTAAATTACACAGTTTTATCGTTTTCGTTTTTTTTATCTATACCTACTTATTTACTTATTTTTTTATATAATCACAACAGTCATCACAGTGTCTTGCATAAACGTTACGTTACAATTAGTTTTTGATTATTCATTTGAAATACACTAATAAAATCACAGGTTCAAGTTTAAAATAAAAAAACACAATAACAGTTAAAACAGTACAATAAGTCTAAATGTCTTAATTATAATAATATACCTACCTTACAAAGTATTAATTATAATGACGCATATTGATTGCAAGTTTTTACATACGAATATTTCCCTTATTAATTATTCCCTTCTATTACTAGATCGGGTACTAATATTATTTTAAATTCTTATTTATCATCACAATCATAATCACAGTTTACTACATAAAAGATTAAATTTAAGAAGAGGATATATGAAGGAGCAATGTTATGAGTAGGTTCAAAAAAAAGGTCCATTAAGTAAAAAAAGGGGTCTATTGATACACTTTTTTATTTGACCCTAAATAGGGTTTAAGATAAAAGTGTCCGAATCGACCCCGTTTCTTTCCTTATGAACATTACACTCAAGGCTTGTAAACTTTTGGCGAATGCCCTTGTATATCATAATAATTGCACATGAGACCAGAAAAATATAAATATAAAATTGCGCTTTTTACTTACTTAAATAGTTCTTCATGTTCTTCTCTTTCTTTTGTTCTTAATAATTAAACAGTCTTAATCAAATCTTCAGTCTTTCTTGTTACCTATTTATTCATTGTTCGTGTCTGATCTTATATTTAAGGATTCTAAATCATTCGTTACCGTATTTTGCGTTAATGAAAGGTCATCAATGGTAATAATAATTTCTTTTTCTATATCAATTAAAGCTTCTAATACTTTTGTACGAAATAATATTTTTTTAAAGCAACTCAATTTTTTCACAGTTGGTAATAATGACTTAAAAAAATTCAAGTCTTCGTCCATATTATCTGCAGTGTTATTCTTCACGCAATTTAACAACTCTAATTCGAAATCAGTTGGCGATTCGCACTTACGTTTCTTGGAAGATCGTGTTTCTTTGGTAACGCTGGAGCTGGTGCTAGGTACATTAATCAAATCTTCTTCAATAATCGTATTATTTTGTGAAGTTCTCGGTGACGCGTTTTGCTCTACTGACTGATTAAAATCGTCTGCCGATTCTTCTCCTTGAGTATTCGAGTTTGAATCTAAAAATGACAGCATGTCATAGTAAATGTATGTTTTATTTGCCCTGGAACCGGAACCTGATTTAAGTTTTAATTTGGTAGACCTCACTCTTATATAAGTGTCTCTTGCAGTTTTCCATCTTTGCTGCAGCTTTTTCACTGAAACAATAACACAGGTATTTTATTTTATTACAGATATTTAGTTAGTGGACATACCTTCGTCGATATTCATCTGGCGTATCAGACAGGACTAACCACGGTCAGAAAAATAGTAACAGAAGTTTGTCAAATTATAATTGAAAGGTTAAAGGAAGAATGTATACCAAAATTTTCCCGTGCGCTATGGGTAGAGACTGAAAAAGGTTTTTTAACGCAAGCCCAGTTTCCTAACTGCATAGGTGCAATAGACGGAAAACATATACGCATTATAAGACCTCCACATAGTGGTTCCCTCTATTACAACTATAAGCATTACTATTCTATTGTACTGCTTGCAATGTGTAACGCCAACTATGAGTTTACCTATATAAATGTGGGAGTGCAGGGTAAAGAATCTGACTCCGCAATTTTCACACAAAGCCGATTGTACGAACAAATCAACAATGACTTAATAGATATTCCTCCTGCCAAAGCATTGCCCGTAATACACAATGATAAACCAACCAACACTGCTGCAACCGCAGCTTTGCCCTATATTATTGTAGGAGATGAAGCATTCGGGTTATCTAGCCATGTCATGCGGCCATATGCTCGAGCTCTCGATTTAAACTACAAAAAAAAAAAATTCAATTATAGGTTAACGAGGGCGCGACGTTATATTGAGTGTACATTTGGTATCATGGCTAATAAATTTCGCATACTCCATCGTCCATTGAACGTTGGAAAAGACAAAGCAATTTGTTTTCTTAAAACAATTTGTATTTTGCATAATTTTATAAGATCAAGAAGTCAAATTAATGACTTTCATGATATTGTCATTATACCAGACCATATACGTTCAGTTCGGGGGTTAATTGGAAATACCCACAGAGATTCGTATACATTACGCGATAACTTCGCAGATTATTTCGTTGCAGACGGACAGCTGTCATGGCAAGATCGCAGTATTTATTGAAGATAGTTGGCTTTTTTATAATTTATGTACATTCAATAATTGATTTTTCACGGTTTGTTACCACACATTTTTTATTAACATAGCAGGCATATTTTAATAATATACCTAATGATTTTATTTGTTAAATTCATCGGATGTAACCAAATAACTTAGATTGTTGTAAACTAAAGTTGAGAGATGTCAAAGAAAAACCTACAAAACTACAAAACGCACGCTTATTTTACAAAGTTACTAGCCCAATTCTAAAACCAATATAATAAATATTTTAGTTGATAATTGTTTTATTTATTTACCTACCGATCCACTGTTTCTGCCCTAAAATGATTTTGAACCCTAAATACACCGATAGTGTGAAGTAGTGTGAAGCTCGCAGTCGTGAACATAGGTACTGGTTGTCTCGTGACGCGCAAAATGGCGGCGACCGCGTGGCCGAAAGAAAGAACTTTGGAATTTATCGAGCAATATAAAACCATACCAATATTATGGGACATTGTTCACACGAATTTCACAATGTTCAGAAATACGCAGTATCTCTGCACTAGTTTTGAATATAAGCATGATTTTATATTTACATAGGTAAATTATTGTAAATATTCCGAGTTTTAATTTTATAGTTGGATTAATTGTTGAAAACATTTAATTGACACAAATACAATTGAAATAACTAATTATATATAACTAATTGCATAGATTATTAAAAATAAAAATTTGGCGCAAAGAATAGTTTACCTAACCTACGTTATTATAAAATAAATAAAGAGTGTAGGTACTTACCTTGTATGTTTTTTTCTGCTGCACTCCAGTCATCAAAATTTTGAAACAGTACTGTACAAATGTCTAGCCATGCTTTTGATTTAGCGTCCCGGTCTTTAAATATTTCGCTAGATTGGTCCCATATGGCAGGACGACACTGAACTTCAACAATTACCCTTTCTGTATCAAAATTTGTCATTTTTTGTTATGGGCCGGGCACGCGCGTGCGGTCGGTTCGAGATAGCGCTGTCAACTGAACAAGCACGCGCGTGCACCCGCTAGCGGGCTTCGCGCGTGGACCCGTCCAACGTGATGCGTGATCACGTCGCGTGCATGCGTGCCCCGTTGCACGGAAGTATCACGCGACGGGCGCCCGACGGGCTCACGAGCGTGTGCACGCGCATGGGCACGCGCGGGTCGGTTTTGTGTGGACACGCGAGAGGCACGCTTAACGCAGTTTATGCCCTTATGGTTATCTGTAGATTCGGTATAAGGCAAATGCCGGTGCTTTTTACGGGGTAGGATTAAATATAGGTACTATTGTTTTGACTTGGGTTTATTTATTATCTACTCTAAAAGGATTAAAATACGCAGAAAGATAAAATATATTTTTGGCAAATCCTACCACTACTGATTTATTGCTTAACTACTTCTTTGTGCAAGTGCTCAAGCGCCATGTACCGGCAATATTTGTGGTAAGTAAAATACAAAACAAAGGGCTACTCGGCAAGCCGCAATAAAAATTAATCCCCTGGAGCTAATAAAAAATATTTCTTCATTATTTTTGGGATCTGCTATTGTGAGTACTTAAGGGCGTTTCTTGTTATTAGTTTCTTTGTTATCTTTAACAGTTAGTATTATTTGTATAAAAATACACCGGCAATTTATTAAATCTCTCATTTATGGTGTTCATATTATAAGTTTTCAAATTAAATACTGACAAAACTTTTCATCTTACCTCTTAACTAGTATTTTGTGCCTGACTGCGATGCGAATAGAGAATTATTGAATTTTAATATTAATATTCTAGAATATTGTACATGACTGTACTTAGATTTTTTATTCGCACATTTTGTTAAGTGTGCGAATCGCATACTACTAATTCTTGAAGGGGTCGATTCGCACGCAATTTAAATACTTCCGTGCGAATAGCCTACTAAAAAAATATTTTTATTGAAAGGGGACGATTCGCACGATCGTGCGAATAATTTTCGTGCGAATCGACTACTAACCCGATACAACTCGATAAGGGTCAATGTTTTCTCGTTTGCCCACACTACTGCCATTTTCAAAACACAAAGCGACACGCGTCCTCACTACTCAAAGGCTGTCGGACGACCATAGAGGAAAGTAATATATCGGGTATAGAGAGCCCCCTCGCAGAATTTATTGCAGACCGCTAATGTCAATTGATCGGATAAACAGCGCCATCTACTATCGCCATCCACAAACTTGTGATATGTATAACTATAGCTATAGATACTATAGTACCTATGCAATAGTGCATATACTTCAGCTTCTTACTATTTTACTTGTATTCAAGTTGATAAAGTTTTACTTAATTTTATTTTCTCTCTTTATTAACAAAATCGTAACAAAACTTTATCAACTTAAATACAAGTAAAATAGTAAGAAAGCATCAATTTCAAAAAGTTAGTGGATACTTAGATGAAAACAACTTTTATTTTAGAATATTATTTATTTATTATGTTTATGTTTATTTTTATATGTTTGAGCTGCTGTTTTTATTTCGTCCTCACCATGATATGTAATTTTGCCAGACAAAATCCGGTTTATTGAACGGCACCAACTGTATACAAGTACATGAATTAGAGTATTTTCAAAATAATTTTTCAATGTTATTTTATGTTTTTCGCAATTAAAAGGAAAATCGACAAATATGTCAGTAAACATTTTTATTTTTTGTTTTAATCCTTTTTTGGGAACATCTTTCTTTAAAATATCCGTCACTAAATTTTGAATTTGGATGAAACATTTTTCCATTGCTTTTGACGGATATATTAAAGATTTTTTATCTTTTTTATATTCTCTGGCCCTTATGTATTCATTTGATGTGCTCTCAGGGTCGCCATACATATCTTTTTTGCAAACTTTGCAGCTTTTTGTTACATTTTTAATACATTTGGTCAGGACCCACCCACACACATAATTGCCCTGACCAACATCATTTACTGTGGTATTTAAATTAATGAAAGGCACCACAATTTCGTCTTCTGTGCTTTCAGAAAATTGTGGTGCTTCCTCATCAATTGGGCTGGGAATATCAGAAGTTGACGACACAATATTTTCTCTTAAAAAAAAATCCAAATTCTGCAAGCAATTGTCTTCATCTTTTTCACAATTTGCATGCAGAGAATGGGGCGAGTTAAAATTATTTATTAAAAGTGACTTAAAGGCCCCTTCAAATGCAACCGTGTCTGGTGCCGTATTTCTCGCCCCATAACTTCTGATATTCCCAAAGAAATTCTCTAGTGGGTCCTGGTTAAAATTACGAGTTAGCATAGCATCAAATGAATACATTTGAGTCAACAGTTTCCATATTTGTTGCATTCCTTCAATTGTGCGTATAAAGTTTTTCACAGATGGTATTGCTTTTGTTTCAATTAAACGGATTTTGTTATTGTCTTCAACTTTTTTAACAAATTTGACTGTATTTAAAACTTTAATGGCATTCTTCCACAAATCATGGTGCAAACTATTTTTTCGTACACACCCTTTATATATTTTACCATCAGGCACATGGAATGTATTGCAATTTAGGGAATCGAAAAGATTGTCCATTAATTTTGAAAATTTTACCAAATTTTTACATTCTCCTGGAATTTCTCCTCTTGCCACAAGATGTCCTGCAGTCGCAGCCATTGTGTGGCTAAAAATTTGGGCTGCTGGTTTCACTTTCATTTTTCTAATTTTGTCCACATAAATGTGCTCATCGGTGATTTTTAGCAGGCATTTCAACTCTCCATATGATTTGTCAGCTTCGTAAGTTTGCTTATAATACTCCCATTTAATAATTTTTTCGCACTCCTCTTCAAAATCATAGTATTTTAAGTCTTTGGTCAGCAAATTATTTCGGACTCCTTTAAGCAAATGTGGAACATCAAATAGGGGGATTAATTTGGTCTTCCCTATTTCAATTATTTCATTTTTCCATTCTTTTTGTTCTCTTAAATATTTCTTTCTTGTGTCTTCTATTAAGTCATTAATGACACTTACATTGACTGTGCTTTGATCACAAACAGTGCATAAAACTTTCAAGCCTGTACTACGTACATACATAGTGACTTTTTGTAAAATTTCTTTTAATTGTGCCTTATTCAAGGCATTGGTGAAATAATATGCGATGGGTTGTTTGAATTTTTTTTTAAGTCCCTTCACCATGAATACCAATACATGGTCTGCGATATTTTTACCATTAAATGTGAACCCCCTAAGCTGATCTTTTGCAGCATTATAGTGGATTTGGGGGGAAATCGACATTTCGTCAAAAATTAGACTACATAATCGGTCTTCTGGACATAACTCTTTGACTGTCTTTTTGATTTTTATAAATATACATTTATTCAGGCCTGGCTCCACTTCTATTTTCGTCAAAAGTCTTTTCAATGATTTAGCAGATGGCAATGTGAAATATTTTGCCAAAAGAGGGTAACTTCTTGGACTCTTCTTATATAAAGAGAGTGAGAGCACTTTTTCCTCCAGAGTGAATCTGCGACCAGAAGGCTTCTTTTTTGTCTGAGTGTATTGCATTGTGGTGAAAATTTTTGCTGCTGTAGTCATTTTGCATGTTATTTTTTTAAACAAAAGGTCTGCAGACATTTTTTCAGCACTGGCTATTGGATTTGATGGATTGCAGGGTTTGGTTTCTCTTTTGTGATCTTATCAAGTTTGATTGCAAAATTTTCATTTTTCGTCTTGTTGTCTTTAGCTGATTCAACCAAAATGACGGCACCTCCTGCTGCTGATGATTACCTGTATTAAGAAACACAATTCCGTTAGTGTCAAACTAAGCTAACTAGCACTTGTATGCTATGCTGTATGTAATAATCGATTTGTCATTAACTTTTAAAAAACAACTAACAAGAACAACTAAGTACGGGCGTTGGAATAACTTACTTTTGTTTTTATTTATTGCCTTCTTCTGCAGTTGGCAATAATTGTGTTCTGAAGTTATGATTCTGGACTTATCTGTAATGTGAGAAAATATACATGAGAAATATTGATATTGTTGTTTTTATGTATAAGTACATATATTTACCAACAACATGAAAGCAATAAATAATTAGAATTAATATGAAGTACCTGGCAGCGTTGATTCTGATACAGCAAGGCTGCTTTCTTCATGTATGGATTCAGGTACAAGTATAACTTTCTCTGAAGTACCAACATCATCAGACTTGCCTGAAAAATAAGAGAATATGTTTTAAGTGTAATGCTAAGCACAGACATAGGAAAATTTATTTTTCATTGAAGTTATGTTTTACTAGAATATAAATGGTAACCCAATAACTATAATATATACAGTGTATAAGAGTAGGCCCAAAATTAATTACGATACTATTATATTTAATTTGTTACAACAAATAACTAAATAACTTGTGAGTGACAATGACGCCGATGCCACCTAGACAGGGGATTAGTAATCCCCTTAAAATATAAAACAAAATTTATTTTGCCTTTCTTTAATAGTGTTTACACTTTCATCTTAGCCAAAAGACCGAGAAGTGATTCTTTAATAGCCTTCTTTGATAATTAATATGTAACCTGTACATACCTGTCAGTGTCGGTTTTAGTGTAGCAAGGCTGGTTTCCGCAATCACAGGTTCAGGTGCAAGTAAAACTTTTTCGGAAGTACCAACTTCATCAGACTTGCCTAAAAAATAAGAGAATAATAATATTATTTATTTTAACAATAAATAAAAAGTTATAATGTCAGAGAATTTTTAATTTGAAGTGGGACTAATACATATAATTAAATGTTTTATTTTTGTAACCCTTAAACCCCACCATAAATATGTTTTCTTATTTAATATAAGAACATAAAAGAACATAAACTAAAATAATGTTAAAAGGACAGATTAAATTTTTTGTTTGTTTGTATGTGTTACAATTTAACTTAAAAACTACATGAACAACTTCAATTTTTTTTTTTAAATCAAACAATACTAGCAATGTAACCTACAATCATATTAATTAATCATGTATTGTCCAATATGTTGTTGTTGGGTATAATATTATATCATGGTTTTGCCTAATGTGTGAGTGTGCATGTGGGAAGGATTTCAGTTAAATATCCAATATTAGCAAAATACTAACTTCAATTCATGTTTAAATAGCCCAGTAATAAGTTATAATTACCTAATTTAAAAATTATGTAAATCTTACCAGGAAGATGAAGTGATGGCACAGCTAGAAAATTTAACCGGTTATTACGGTTCCTGTCCCTGTCTGTAAAATGGATATCACAGATGACCTTCTTTCTATACAGTTCATAATCAGCAGGACTATCTAACTTCCCACCAGCTATATGAACCCAAGCCTTGAAACGGTCAGGATTCTTTTCTGGATGTGGAAATTGATGATAGGAGTTCTCTGAAAAAAAAAGAAAGATCACTTTTTATTTTTATCTTGAAAAGTTTAAAGATCTAAACTCATTTTTACTAAATAATTATGTGTAACAATACTGACATCTTAGCGCATAATCCTACCAATAATATAAATGGATACAATGCATAAAACAACCAAGTTAGACTTGCACTCAAAAGGTTTTGTATCACCATGTGTAAATACGTTCTTAACAAGAAATGGGGACCTCTGTTAATCTTCAACTTCATTTAATTTATTATTTGTTGTTACCCCAACCATAGAAATTCAGGTCAGTGGGTCGTCTCAGGGGTGTGAAAAATTTAATGTATAACTATAATAGACAGATAGCGGAGCCTGGTCAGTGGGTCGTCTTAGCCTTAGTAAACACGGAAGGGTTTTGGTAAGTACACCCACATTTGGCAACTAAGATTAAGTCCCTTATAGGGGGCCCAGCCTGGGATAAGTACATAAATAAACACATGCTCAATCCATAATTTAAATCTTATCCTGTTTATTATTTAGGACAAGCATGTAAGTTGAAGTTCACCACTCTTATTGGAAATCTATGAAGAAGGCAGAAAGGCAGATATACCTATATGATGACTATACTTACTGTTTGAACATCCTAATGCACACCGTTTAGGCATGATAAAAACAAATCACGAGCGTCAATATCGCAAAGAAACAGCACAAACGTAGCGTTCGGGTCGCAAAAAAAGGATTGCACTGGAATGGTGGAGGAACTAAAAGCTCAACTCACACAATAACTTCGTAAAATTCGTACACTTCACTACGGAGGAGAGGACTCAACTCAACGTGGATCGGCGGATTAATTTCACGAAGAACAGTACAAACATGGAACGAAACTACAAACAAGCGCAAACGCAAGGAGCAGTCGCCATATTTGTGATGATCTGACAATTTGACAATCAATATGAAATCAATTCACTGTGTTGCTATCGTAATTATTACGCAGTTGGTAATCTACACAAAATTTTAAAATAATTATAACACGACTTAAATGAAATAATTAGGTAATTAAATAAATATTCTATGTATTAATTTTTATGAATAAATTATTTTTTTATCGATGGTTTTGCCATCTGTGATCGTATAAAGCAACTAGTTGTTTTGGATGGCGATAACAGATGTCGCATTTTGAAAATAAAAACCCCAAATCTGTCATTATATGGAATTGTCCTACCCCTGCGGACGACTGTCGAGGAACACGAAGATTGCGCGTGTCGACGCTCGCAGAGCGTCGACTAGCGACAAGTCCTGCAACTCGTAAATGTCGCAAGCGACGTCGGGCGACATGTTGCGGGACACGTAGATTTCGTGTCGGGCGACAAGGTCGCGAGACAAATGTCCCCTAGTGAAAACGTGGCTTTAATGTGGTGTACACCCAAAGGTTGCATCAAAATTTTAACATATCTAAACCTAAGTATGATACAAGGTGCAAAAACATGCAATTGAAATGGAAATACACAGGGAAAAAGTATTTGCTTTAAAATAATCATATGAATTTATATTTAAATTAAAATATATTATTGCTTATTTAATAAGAGATCACGCTCCTTCTGTAATTCTAAAATTTCTCTCTGTAATATTGCAGATTTTAAACTTTCCCTGTGTATTTCCATTTTGATTGCATATTCATCATCAGCCTTTCTGTGTATTTTCATTTTGATTGCATGTTCTTCTTCAGCCATTTCCATCCGTCTCATATGTTCCTCATCCTTTAGCATTTTGCTATGGCTTATCATGCTATTTATATAGCCCTCATGGCCCTGTAATTAACAAATAGTTAAAAAATATTTTAACGTTGAAAATAAGCAGCAGCAGATAGATATAAATAAATATTACCTTTCTGGAGTTCTTCTCACTATTGATGATATTATTTAAATTCGTTTTTCATTTGGCCACTTGGAAATAATAATTGATAATTAGATCAAGTGAAAACTTATCACTCATCAGGTAATACTAATATTTGCGAGGGCTACCAAATGTGCTCAAAACTGAATTTTATGTTTTATATACATAAACTTCAGTTTGGGGCAATTAGATGTGCAATTAGCATTTAGAATTATATATTTTAAATAGGTACCTTCTTTGCTGGAGTTGTGCCCCTGTGTAACATTGGAGTTACTATAGCTTTATCTTCAGTAGTCTGTAACATATCAATAAAGTTAAAAAAGGTTGTATTTTTTATAGTTATGATGAATTGATTATAATATTTACATCAATTCAGAGTGTAATAATTACCTTTATTAGAATTGAATCTATTTTAGTTGCCATTGGAGTAGCCGGAGTAGCTATGAGTGAAGAGATCTGTAAAAATAGATTATATATTAAATACACTGTAGATTTTACAAACACCATAGTACAGGGTGTCTCAAAAGAAAGTTCACATTTAAATCTTTTTTTAAAAGAAAAGTCTTAGCTTTATTGAAAAAATGTTTATTTTATATTGAAGTACACTGTTTGGGAATTTATTTTTTAAAAATAACATCGTCCAAATGTAAACCGTTGCGCTCTCGGCATTCATTTAGTCGGGCACTAAAATTGCCTATGACAGCTCGGCAGGTAGTCTCCGTGATGGCTGCCATTTCATGACGGATATTTTCTTTTAATTGTGCCAGGGAAGTCGGTTTATTAGCGTAAACTTTTGATTTGACATAACCCCACAGGAAAAAATCCATAGGCGTTAAATCGGGACTCCGTGGAGGCCAATTTATGTCACCTCGCCTGGAGATTAATTTGTTCGGAAAAATTTCTCGAACTCGAGGCAGAGATCTGTTGGACGTGTGTGAAGTTGCTCCATCCTGCTGGAACCATGTTCTTTGGTTGTAACCAGGAAAGTTTTGCAGTTGGGGTACGAAAAACTCGTCTAACATCTCTCTGAATTCACTGTGAGTGTGCGTCCCCTTCCATCTTCAAAAAAGTAAGGGCCGATAATTCCTCGCGCCGACATCGCTGCCCATACGGTGACTTTGGGTGAATGTAGCGGTTTCTGATGTTTTTGTTTTGCACATTTAAAGCAACAGCACGCTTCCGAATCGAGAGGTTTGGATCATCTCGAATAGACTGAGTAACACTGTCCACGTTTTCGGCTGTTCTTGATGTTCTTGGCCGCCCAGATTTTGGTTTCTCCAGAGTTGACCCAGTCTCTTCAAACTTCTCAACCCATTTTGCAATGAGTCGAGTGCTAGGCGCATCATTTAAGTGACGAATATGTCGAATACCCTCTGGCTGACCACGCGCGCATTCGTATTACGCCGTTATACGCGCACGGTCCGATAACAAAAGACGCGCCGCCGCGCGCCGGATGGCCGAGTACACAAAATCATTTTTTGTTGACTTGTGGGTAACATGAGTCACCTCAAGTAATGTTTTTGTGCAATCTTATGAATGACTCTTTCTAGTCGTGTCAAGTGCTTGTTAACATTTAGTTTCTAATTTGTTATATTAAGCGGTAAACATTGACTATAGTTGAAAAATACAATATGTGAACTTTAAAAAGGATTATTTCGAAAAGTAAATCGTTGACATATATATTTTATGACTTTATATGGTGGGTGGGTTCTATCTACATGCGATAAAGTAAAAATAAACATACTTCACGTTAAAAATATTTATTTATAGGCGTATAACTACCTCGAAACATTTGCTGACGGTGAAAATTTTTTCACACAAATTAAATAATTTAGTACAACTATACCATAGCACTTATATTAAAAATATTGTTACCATCTGAAAGCTTAGTTCATATTGTAACTTATGTGCAAATGTTATGTTGATAGGTTTATCTAATACAGAAAAATATGGGATTGATTGAAGGAATTCCCATTTACGTAAAAATGCACTTAACATTTCTTGCGTTTTTTTGTGCAGTGAAGTTTGGGTAAAGAAAGTACATCATATGTAACTATTTTCTACAAGAAATGCCCTTTCCAATGATGTATCACACTTGTTATTCAATAGCCATTAACAAAAAATACAAGTAAAGAAATATCACAAATCGGGAGAATTGACAAAAACACGTGTGTTATAAAGCCGGGGTTACATGAAGTGCACATCCGGGTTTAAAGTTATTATTTTTATGTGATAAAAATAAAAAAGTAAACTCGGTCCCGATCCCTGTTAAAATGGATGAAAAAAAAAGTTATGATTTTATTAACCGACTGCCAAAAACGAGGGTTATGTTTTTCGAATGTATGTAAGTAATATTCGTTATTACCGTCTACAGACATATAAACAGATGGACTGATTTTGATAAATTATATGTCGTTAGATTTGTCTTAGTATCCTGAATGTCACTGGGTCAATTAAGCTTACAAAAAACAAAATGGCGGAATCCAGGAAAAAAACACCCGAACCTATCGAGTTTGGTATCAAAATAATGGGTTTTGGATAACAATTTCAAATCAAAATATGATTCATCTCGGCAGTCGGGTAAATAAAAAAAATGGTAAGTTTGCTTTAAAGAGTATCACTGAACCAGTCCTTGAAATATGTGATACTCTTTAAAGCAACCGATTATGCACAGGTTCACGTTACAAGTTTCGCACTTGAAAACAGTGCAAGTGTCCACCTTTCTAAGTGCGCACCACTTGCAACGTGACTTCCTGATACTGGTTTTTGCCGGGAAGTGGGTGGTGAATGCTCGCAGTTGGTCTATTTGGTACGGGCGAAATCTCTTTATGATTTCGTCCGCCAACGTCACCCGGAACTGCCGCTGTGCCATTTTGCCTGACTTTGGGAACATGACGAAGGCGTTGTGGACGGACCAGTGAACGGAAATAAACATGGAAGCATTTCTTCAAGGGAACTAAGCGCGAATCTTGACACAAAAGCCGAATAAACCCACACAACGAAACCCCGTCGCTGATTCGTCAAACCACACAAAGAATATTTATTACCACTCAGAATGCACAGACAAAAATGGACCTTATTTCTTGAGGTTTTGGGTTCAAATTCGCATGTAACGTATAGGCCGCTAACAACATTTCTACGACGCCACTGCGCCCGCCGGGATGTTTTATGTAATATTGTGCAACGCAAATAATTAAATCGTGTTATTGATGGTATTGTACGTATTATAATAAATAATTATGTTAAAAAATAGGGAGTGCCTCCGCTGCCGGCGCCAGTTGCTGAATAGATTGCCGGCGCCGGTTGCCGACAAGGATGCTGCGCCGAGGCACTACCTAATATATTGCACCAAAATATATAATTGCTATGTCACACATGACGGTCAGGGACGCGCGCTATTTACGCTCGCGATAAAAAAAAAGCTGCCGCCCTATCTTCTGTCCCCAAGTCGCCGGGCCTCCGCCGGCCTCCTTCGTTGGCCTACGGCCCGGTGCCCATGCCGCCCATGAAAAGTTACTTCCAAAATCCAAAATATTAAATACGGGGGAGTGCCTCCGCTTTTTGGGGGACTGTCTTATGTAGAACTTTGACGTTCAAAAAGTGCTGGCACTCAGCCTAATTTGAATAAATGACTTTTGATTTTGATTTTTGCCGGTTCCCAATAATGATATTTTTGGTAGCCGGCGCCGGCAGCGGAGGCACTCCCTAAAAAATATGTTTTATGAACTATATGGCAACAATTGTTCTAAGGACTGTAAATGGAGCAGTGTTTAGGGAGTAATAGGTAAGTATGCTAAAAATGAGGTAGGTAAATAAAAAATGTGTGGCCTATTTTAAATTTATTAGAAATCACAATTTAGGTAGATATATAACTATACAATAATAACAGTTTTTACGTTTTATATTGCCAAATAACTCGAGGAGGAGCTCGTGGCTAAGTAATAACAGCCGCACCGATCGATCTTCAAGGTTACGCTTGCTGAGGTTGGTCTGTGGATGGGTGACCATCTTAACATATCTAGTTTCCTCCGTGCCTCGGAAAGCACGTTAAGCCGTTGGTCCCGAGTGTCATTTGTAGATCTTTGGCAGTCGTTACGGATAGTCAGAAGCCAGAAAATCTGACACCAGTCTCGCCAGTTTGGAAAAGGCTAGGCAGATGATGATATTGCCAAATAAAATTATAACACTGCTTATTATTACTCAGTGTTATCATGACTTAATAACGTTAATCCCAATGATATTACCTTCTGTTTTTGAATTGTTATGTGCCTAGGAAAATTGTAAGTTTATTTAATTTCTGCCGTGATGAGTGCAGTAGCGAATCATTTTTGGCAATATAATGTAAACGAATTTTAAGGAATTCTTGAATAATACTTTTGATAAACGGTATGTCGTGGGGCGGGATATCAGTAGGGTGCTTTTTAATAAATTTAAATATGTCATTATAGCTGGTCACATAATCAAAGCATTTGTTTGTTATTACAATCAGGTTATGCTTGCTGGTTAAACATTTTCCTGATTGAACTTTCATAATATTTCGTAGGACACACTCAGAACGGTAGCATACTTTAAACAAAGTTACTGAGGGATAAGCCAATCCACCAAAGTCTTTAAGACATATTAATTTATGAAAATACAGTTTTTCGCTTGCAAATAAACATTCCGTGCATTCTTCGCAATTGATTTTAGAATTTAGCTTGTTTGCTACGAACCCGGAAATATAGCCAATTATTTGCTCAATCGTATCTGGCAATTGAAGGGGTAAGTGGACAAAGGTGTTAACTAACAGAAAATTCAAATTGAGAAATGAGCGTTAGAAAAGTTTAAATCTTAAAATCAAGGTAGTTATATATTTTAAATGTTTTATCTAAATCTGAAGTGTCAATCCTTTTTAAAATATCATTTCTTATTAGATTATATTACAGAAATAAGATATTTTTCATATAAATCATATTTAGATAATGTGAACTTAAAAAGGGCTTAAGTGAAAAATTAAATAACAAGCATTATTTTTATGAAATATATTTATTTAAGCAAAAACAACATGTCAGTTATGTAGAACATTATGGAAAGTTATTTAAAATATTAAAATAATACCATTGAGACTCTTGCTCAATGTATTCAAGTTGAGTTTTTATATCAGCAATTTTTTCTTTAGAGATTTTACCCTTATGATTATTATCACATGCTATGAAAACTGTTGGTATAACATTAATTTTCTTTACTAGAGACACTTCCAAAAATGGTGTGTTGGGGTCATATTTGGTTTTATATAAATATCTACCATAATCTTCAATGCGTATCCATTTAACATTTACTTTAAAGTTGATTTTTTGTTTTAATGAATTTAAGTTCGGTATTACTATTCCTAAATCATTTTTTAATTTGTTGAAATCATAAAAATGGTGGTTCATATCTTCTATTATTGAGTTATTTTTTGATGCCTTTTTAATTATGTTTCTGTACTGATTATATATTAAATAAATATTTTCTCATGCTTTCTTAAAAGTTTTTCTATACGGCCAAAGTCTCTGTCACAATCAAGAAAAGTATGACATACCTCTGGAAATTTGTGTTCAATGGACATAAACAATTTACGTGTAATCATGTATTGATACAAAACTATTAGAAATTGATTTTTATTTTGGCCACTACAAGAATCAGACCACAATAATAAGTTTTGGGAACTATCCAAATCAGCCAGATTATTCAAACAGTAAAAGAGTGAACTGAGAACTTCTACACTGCCCTTGCCACCACAGTCTTCAGTCCAAGTGCAGAAATAGGACCTATGTCCATTTTTATTAATGATATGGATACCTTCATTGTAAAACCAGATTTGCCTCAAATAAAAAGCCTTTGATACAGGAATTTTAGGAAGAGGCTGTGTCTGTTGCATGTCAAAACTAATATATGTATAGTTTTGTCCATTGATACACATCTCCCTTTCCTGTTTTTGTAACTCAAATGATCTTTTATAGTTATCAATATGCTCTTCAGTGTGTGTATTTGAATCACATTTGCAACAAACATCAGTTCTAGGCTGTTTAAAAGATAGATTGAATTTCCTATTAAATAGATTTCTATATGTGCATTCCTTTATGTAGTATTTTGTAGGTTTATTTTCATCCTCACATTTTTTAATATACATTGAGTACATAATTTTAACTGTAAGTAAAGGATTTAAATACTGTTTGTGAATATTTTGAGTTCGAGAATAATGTGAACTTTCAGATGGAAAACTTTTAATATGACTGCATATGTAATTTTCTACCTCAATATCTAGCTTGTGCTTGTAGGAGTGAGTTTTCCCCCTTTGATCTTTGAGTGCAGCCACATCACTTAATTTAATTTTTGATTGAATAACTGCTAATTTTCTATATCCAATTTGAAACATATTAGAAAATGCAGTTTTGCAAACTTTTATATTGGTACCTTCTTTTGGTAAAACATAGGTATAAGTTGTATATCTCTTCCTTGTAGGGTTTACTAATGCTCTTTTGACATTTTCTGCTGTAATAAATTTAGAAGGATACATATTTTTCTCAGTATTATTTTTTAAGCTATAGTATTGAGAAAAGAGAAATGCACAATCAATATCACAAAATTTTTCATAGCACTTGTATATGCATGTTTCCTTGCATAATAATCCTGTCCTTGGGCTTTTATTTGCCATAGTTTTACCATTCCGTGTAACATATTCTTTGCCTTCTTGCCTTAAAATACTATTCTTATTTTGTTTCCACTCAGCTTCATTTCTTGTTCTTTTCTTAGACAACTTTTCTTTTAACTGAAAAATCTTCCTTTTCTTCGTCTTCCGTCACCCTGGATTTCATTTTCAGAAATTATATCAGTCGATGAGGATGAAGGTACATATTCATTATCAGAACTGGCAGGGCTGAATGGTTCTTCTGGTGCTGTAATGAAATGTATGTATAAATATCTCCTGCTCAACAAATCATACATATCACAATAAAATAATATGGGATTAACGCTAAGATAGAACAAGAAGAATATACGTACAGTAGATTCTTACAGATAGATGAATCTGTGTCAACAATAATTTGGGAGTTACACTCTTGTGTACCCTGGTTGTTTTCTGTATCTTCATCATCTGAAATAAATGTAAATTGTATCTTAAAAAAATAACATAGGACTTTATCGAAATTTTCAAAAATCTAATAAACTACTTACTGGCTTTTTTCAGAGGATTATTATAAATAATTTGTACCTAATGCAAAAGGAATGTATTAAAATATTTACATGAATACCTATGGATCTACTTACATTTTACAAAGTTGTTAGTACCCGACGTACTTGGTAAATCACACATTTCTGGACTACCATCACATTTTTTCTGATCATCTGAAACTAAAAGCAACAATAATACAATATAGGAATATTAAAACAACACTATAATATCACACATAGGAAGCTAGTTCCATAAAGATTTTTGCAGTATACATATATACATATATATAGCAGGTACGAAACTTGCTCCCCATCGTCATAGTCATCATTTTCTATGATGTTATTATTAGTCAGCACTAAACTCAATATTTGCCGACTACGTGAACCGGACGACATAATGTTTATTTGTGCAGACAAACAACAACTCGAACTCGAACAGTAAATAAGAAAGAAAACTTCTGTTAGAAAATGAAACAACTGAGAAAGGCGCGCGAACGGCGAAAGACGCGCGGTATCGAAATGTCACTGTCAAATTTGTCAAAAAAAAGTGCGTTCGGAAATATGCCAAAGGTTATAAAATGCTTTAACATACAACAGTAGAATTAATGCATTAGATAAAATAAATTAAACCAATGGAGATTTAAGACGTTAATCCCATCTTCATTACGGGGTTTAAAAAAAAAGGAATCACTTCTATGTCAGCAAACGTATCACACTGTTCATAACACCTTTGTTTATTTTTTATTTATTTAATCGTGTTAATTTTCCGAACATGCAAAAAATACATGGTTTGATATCACATTATATTATTTCAAACGTAATAGTATAAATGATTTTTCGAAAATGTATATGCCTATAACACATTTGCAAACTTTAAATGTATGCGTTTTGGCAGTTAACACCTTTGCTAGAGTCTGTATTTTTGGATATGAATTAAAATTAGATATTTTGAGTCCACCAGTCGATTTATCGTCACTTAAAACCTATGTTCATGCTAGAAACTATTTTTTTTCAGTTTTGTCAGATAACACCTTTGTCCACTTAATTGTGTATTTGTATCTAGCATTGTAGCAAATACATCACAGTTGTTCTCTTCAGTAGACGGTGGCACGATGTGAGTAGGTTCATCGTTGGCATCAAATCTAAATCCAAGTGTGGTTTCATTAATCAGTTTTATTGATGAACTGGTACAATTGAGAACGGGAAAGTCTTTTAATGGAATGCAATTGCCTGTAAATTTGGAGCTTAACTCTAAATTTTGTAATGTTTTGCGGTAAATTCCCATGAATTGCCGTGCATTTGGATTATTGTTACATCGCCCATGGTTTCGGATTATGCCAAAAAAAAATCCAGGTGGTCTTGACTGAACTTATAACACAGAATAAATCGCAAAACTTTTGTTTCGACGAGCTCTTGAAACAAAATTCTAAAACTTTTGATACAAACCACCAACCCCAAAAATCCTGTTTTTGACTTCGTTTGTGTAACAAACTTTTCCATTAATGAACGCATTATAATCTTACGCCCGTTTACTGTCCGCCTTGTTACATTTGGCACCCTTACTTTCAGTCCCAGTATATAAGACTCTGTTTCAGCAAGAAAATTAAAGAAAAAGTCTTTGTCCTTCATTTCTATAGGATGCTTAAATCCTTTATTGTTCAAAGAACTTGCGTTTAAGATGTCGAACAGGTTGTTCATAATTTGCAAAAACTTAACAGTTGGAGCGACATTTTCGAATTCCGGCAACTTTAGTTTCTCTGAACATAATTCTAATGCAGTAGCGACACTATTGCTCAGTAGTTGTGTAGCTAATTTCACGTTCATGATACTATTTCGAAATTTTAGATGCCTCTCCGTCAGTTTGTTTGCAAAATGAAGCCCTAAATTGTCTTGCACTTTTTTTAACTCTTGCAAAAAGCGCCACTGTACAGAGTGTCCATTTTCATCAACAAACTCTTTTTTTGATTCGAACGTATTTCTCACTAGTTTTACCATATGATAGGGGTCGAGGAATACCACAACTTGTCTACCGTTTGCTGGGTGGGTAAAATATGTTTTCAAATCAGTTGGATTCTCAAAATTACACCCAAGCAAATTCGCGGTAGCCAGGTTAGCGGCACACCCGTCAAAAGTTAGGCTTATAACGTCTGCACCAACTTCATAACATTTTCTGAGACACATTTTAATAATGTTAGCCCTCTGCTCTGCATTCATTCCACTAATGAAAAAATAACCCAACGGCAGCTTGAATGCGTCATTTAGTGCGACTAACATTAAAACGTATACTTGCGTAGCTATTTCATTTGTAGGTCCAAAGGTCACAAGACCATCGACGTCTTTCCCATTGAAAATTTTTTGTTGTCTTATGGCCATTTCATCGACCATAAGGCAAGCGAGCCTTTTATCACTTTGGGCAAATTTGGAGCGCAGAGCTCTAAAAGCTTCCTCAGTAAAGCCAGGGTTTGCGTCAATCGACTGATACCATTTGGATAATGTTGAGGGATGAGACAAGCATAATTTAAATTGTCTACGGACGTAGTTGTAACCAGACGGTGAGTAATAGTTAAGGGTCAGGGCAAATTTTTTGACCGCTTGTGTAAATTTAAGTACAGTTCTCTTTCCCTTTGCATTCTGCTTTTTTTCAGCATTGAAAAAATATCACCCGAAATTTCAGCAAGTGCGGTTTCAGCATTGGTGTCTACAAACTTATTCTTCTTTAGAGCTGTGGTTACGTCTTTTAGTGATATGCATTTTTTTAATAGTCTTTTATTTTGTCGCTTTAGGTTTCTTATTTTAGACAACCTTTTTTCAGAAAGTAATGTCTTTCTGTGAATCAAAATTTTCAGCCTATGCGTTTTTGGCGTATTCAGAGCTGATTCAATGTCAGAAGACATAATGTTTAAAGGGGTACCGCATCTTGTATCACGAAATTTTGAATCCGTTGATGGCGATAACTGTTTTTGTCCCCCGAGATCTTCTGAAGCAGAATCAACTGGTACACCGAACTCACACCCACAGCTTGGACAGGCCACCTAAAATATAATAATACCAATTGATCGATCAGATTTTCACAATTTTTTTATTATAAATTTAAGTTACAAAAGAGTTAAGATCCCTAGATGTCTATTAGTTATACCTACCAAGTGACGTTTTCGTGATTTGGAAGATATTTGAGGATTGGGTGTTTCAATAACATTTTCGTTCCCAGTTATCAGTTGCTCGTCATTAACATTTTCGGGTGTTAGAATCGACTGCAATGTTTCTGACGGAGTCAATGGAACTGGTTTTTCAATCGAAAACACCATCTAAAATCAGATGTAGGTTTTTAGTATGAAACCTTTTAAAACACGAGTCGTAATATTTTTACGAATCTTATAGCCTTATATATAATGTAAATATCATTATCATTATCAAAGAATCCATCTTACCGTACAAATTGGAATAGCGTTTGTTTTAAGCTTCGTGTATCCTTTTTTTGTCTCATAAAAATCGTCATTTCTAAAATGAACCGAGCATATCCTTGTCTTTTGACTTGGGCTCCATTCACTCTGCTGTCTTTCTAAACGAACAGCTTTCGTCCATAGTTCTCTTTGATATGGATCTTGCGGAAATCTAAAAGAAAGCATAATTAATTAAAGTAGCATAAAAAACGTGTGTTGTCAGGGGAACAACGTCTGGAACGAAGTTCCTTCTCACGTGTGATTTAAAACAAAAACAAATTTTTTGCTGCCGCCATCTTGGATTTACATTTTGACCTCATTAGCGGTTTTAACGACCTCAATAACTACGAAAACGATACCCATGACATTAAAAATTTTGGCAGCCGTCAATTTTTTTAATGTGTGTAAAAAAGTGAATTGTTTGGTTAGCATAACGTCATCCCCACAGATTTTGTGGTATAATTCATTTTTAATAGAAATGTAATATATATATAGCGATGTACTTACACGTGAAAACTAATCCCAGCATTCTTTTTATGCACGTGTGATTTATTTATACACCACTTCACTACACAAGAAGGCATTTTAAAATATTTCAAACGTCAAATAAGTCGACCGCCGCTGTTGCCAGTTGCAGACGAACTAATAGCGTGCGCGGCGCAATCGGTAAGCCCCGCCTACCTGGGCGCAATCTGCGTTGGGTCATTTTTTAGAGCTAGGAATGCTTCCATGTTTATTTCCGTTCACTGGGACGGACACGTTAAGAAGCCGGCGGAAAAGCTTTTTGTACCACACTAGATTACGAATCCGCTCTATGGGAAACGCCTGCAAAAGTTGGTCCTTTTTGTCGACGCCTCTCATAGCCAGGTTGTAATCTAGCACTACTTTTGGTTTATATTTGTAATAGCCGTACTTCTCTTTTCCGCCGACCTCTACCTTGTGGTATGTCGATATCAACGATACCACATTCGCGTCCTTCCACACCGAAATCGTCAAGTCCCGTGTCTGGCTAAATGACACTTCACCAGACCGCATGTTTGACTTATTTTTATGGCGCAAACTGTCAGGTACGAACTCCCGGTTCAGACGCAGAGTGCCCATTACGTCGGTCTTCTGAGCCTTTAGGGTACGTGCCAGCAAAGGACTGTTATAAAAGTTGTCCATTACAAGAGTATGTCCTTTGTTCAGTAATGGACGAACTAACTTTAGAACAGTCCTTGAGGTCGTACCCTCAGGCTCAGCCTCGTTCGTACCTGCCTCGACATTATGCCGCTCCTTTTTGCCCGTATATATAATCATGTGCCAGAGGTATCCCGTCCTGGACTCGCATAGCTCATAGCTCTTTATACCTACCTGAGCAGCTTTAGTCGCTATAAGCTGTGAAAAGGAGAGTCTTCCTTTCCACAGCAACAGCGACTCGTCTATAGCAATATCCTGCTCAGGTAGGTATAAAGAGCTAAATTTATCATTCAGGTGGTCGATAATAGGTTGAATTTTCATTAGTTTATTCGGGATACCTCTGGCACAAAAATTACTATCCACAAAATGGAGACAGCGCTTTATAAGCAAGAATCTATGAAATGGCATAATGTCGGAGAAGTTGCCCAATTTTAAATAAGGCAAACATGGGACCCAATATTCCCGCTCAACAGGGACTGGGATGATGCTTTGTAGCATCAGGACACCAAAAAACGTCCACAACTCTTGTGGAGTTATTGGTGTCCATCTGCGCAAACGAGAATGTGGATTAAGCGTCGAGTTGGCGTGGAGGAATGCTGCATATTTGTTGGTCTCATCGACCATGAGGTTAATTATGTCTTCGTCCCAAATTTTAGAAAAAATCTGGAACCGGAGACATACCCTCAGTGGCGAATGTCGGCCCTGCTGCTCCTGTGAAGCGTTCACGAACCCCAGTGAAAACTTGGGGGTCGTGAGACCAATCAAAAGACAGCAAATCCTCCTGACTAGATTCTCTCAGAGCACTATCATCTTGCCTGTCGATGGACTGTAAGACCTCGCAGAGTTCGCTGGGCAATTCCTCCACGGCGAATTCCCCAGCGTGCCTCCGGCGAGAGTCTACACTGTCCAGGCAATCTTCATCCTCGACATCGCTGCCAGGATTTAGACCCGCAGAGCGTTCCCACTGCAGAGTTTCTTCTTCCAGGTCCTCTTCGTAAATCGAAGGTTCTAAAACAAAATTATATAAGCCTTTATTTAACTATCAACTGCTTTAAGCTCCCTAGTCCATGATGCCACCATTATCATCGCAAACGAGAAATAAACATAAAAAATACCTGGTCTTGTGGAAGACGTCGATGGCCCTGGAGAGAAATTCTGCAGTGTGGGACGCTCTGCAGAGAATGATGTGCTCGGCGAGAACCCTACCAACTCGACGCTTGCATCGACCAAGAGGTTTTCATCCACCTCTTGGCCTTCGTTCAAGGTAATTACCCCCGTGGATGGGGTAAATACCAACTGATCTACACTGTAAGTAAAATAACACATATTAAGTCGTCTTCTTTTGTATGTTTCAAATTCTTGAAGTCAGAGATTAAATTCAAACTTACTTCGGGGGAGGCGGCGTGGCTGCATGTTCCTCATAGAGCTCCACTCTAGAAGGCCCACTTGCGTCCCGAGCTGGATAGATAAGTATTCAAATATGTTAGATTGGATCAGTCAAGGGGTAACGTAAAAATAAGGGGTACGTATCCGGCGGACAATTTACACACCTGCCTTCTCCAATTCCCACTGTTGTGGTATATGCGGGGGCGGAACTTCTGGAGTGCCCGGAATTAAAGGGCACGGCACTCTTTCTGGCGACACTTTTCTGGAAATATAAAATAATTAAATCATTTGTGACTGTGAAAAGCATATTATTTACCTAAATATTTTTCTTGCCTTCGCTTTTTGCTCGGAGGAGCATCGGGCATTAAAAATTGCCCGACCTCCTTCCTGTCGCGCAGCTCTTCAAGCCGTGCCCTTTGATCGACCGATAATTTCGCCAAATTCTTTTTATCTCGCGCCCGCATCTTTTTAATTTTCTTCCTCTCTTCGGCCATTGAACTATTAGAAAAAAATTTAATGAAAAATTTATTGTATTGCTTTAAAATAGTGATTAAATTTCAAATAAATGTTTACTTACGTCGTCGGTCGCGACGGTCCGCCAGCACCTGATGCCACGTTGATGGCATCGTCCATTGACCTAGAAGAAAGTAATTGAATGAAAAGAAAGCACGTATGGTATTGCTTTAAAATAGCGATTAAATTTCAAATAAATGTTTACATACGTCGTCGGTCGCGACGGGCCGCCAGCACCTGATGCCACGTCGATGGCATCGTCCATTGGCCTAGAAGAAAGAAATTGAATGAAAAGAAAGCACTTTTTTAAAAGAACTATAATTATAAATTGTATACAGAAAAAAAAAAATGTTTACTTACGTCGTCGGTTGCGACGGTCCCGCAACAGCCAAGGAAGCAGACGACACCTCAACTGCATCCTCAACGACTAGATGTCCCCTTAAAATTTAAGTAACATTTAGGTAAGGATCTCAAACAACCCAGCAAAGCAAGAAAAATCCGTAACTAAATATAATAAACTATAATAGAAAAAATGCGGAAAAAACACAAACATTGAGAAGTCAAGCGAACGTGCAGCACCGCGCCCACGACCACGGTTTCCCGCTCGACCACCACGGCTTCCCGCTCGACCACCACGGCTTCCTCTTTTCTTACCCGCATTGTCCATTTCAAAATTTTTAAAAGCAAAGCAAAGCTCAAAAACTCAATATAATAAACAAAACAATATCACAACAAAAAAAAATCTTCAATAACTCGAATAAACTTTCAATACGTTTTAATAAGATAAGATAGTTCAAAATAAGAAAAAAAAATCTTAACAAATATATATAAAAATAATCTTCAGTTCATTTCCTAAACTTCGACCGGTACAAAATTTCTTGTGTGTACCAAGCTTAACTTTTAAAATTAAGTGGTCGTCCATTTTTTTTGTTTACATGTCGACCCACTTGAACAAAAATACTAATCTAAACTTAAATTTTGTATCTTTGATATGTTTTTTGGCTGATAACTACTATCGAGTAAATATTCAATGCGATAGTAATTACTTTTTACACAGAACTGATCTCAAAATTTAATAAATTACGATATTATTCTGACAAAATTCTAGTCCTGGTACAAGTGCTCTGAGAACCACACCGAAATAGAAATATACATACCCTCAGGTTAAAATCCAATTGCATACACATACACTATATAATAATTAACCAATAATTCAGTAATTTGCTCAAAAATACTCACCCACAACCGAAAATATTATTAAACGCACTCAACAAACTTTCCGTGTAGCACGAGAACTAACGACTGACGTTTGACATTATTTTTTAAATCCGAATGAGCAATTGTGGAACGATTGTCGTATTTTTAGCATGCAAAAATGCATAAAGGTTCGAGTAGAAAAGAGAAAAATGATCTATAACATCCTGGAGTAGAAAGAAATAGATATATTTGAGACGGATTATCGTAATGCTCAAAAAGGGACATTTGTCACTTTGTGCACGCGACTGGAAAATCGAAAAAGTGACTTTTGTCACTATTGCGCCATCGAGAGGATACTGCAGAATTTTCTACGCGCTACAGTCGCCGAATTACCGTTTTTGTAAAACTCACGTACGCACAACGCACGGTCCGCCGGTCTGACAGGACACTTGATTATCAACATCTTCTATTGTTTCTATACATGCAATATTCTGAAAGAGTTAAAAAATAAGTTTAATATTTTCCAAATTCCAAAGAGGTGCAACCTTATTTGTTCACAAAAAATGTTATGATGGATACTCACAGTTATTTGATCTTCTTCCATATTGCTGCTGTTAACTAGTAGTTTTGAATTCTAGAAATAAAATATAATAAGTAAACTATAGAAATAAAATTTCAGGGTATCATTTCATTTATCATATATACAACTGACCTGTGCGTTATGTGTGTCACTAGTACTTTGGATCTCCACTTTTCCAACGACAACTCCATCGGAGTCATACAAATTATGATCTCGTAATAGCTCCGAAGGATTTAATAAGTCTTTTATTTCCATTATGGTGTCATTTGGAGTTGGTGGTCTTGTCCCACCACCTGTTTTATTTGTTTCTTTCTTAAAAGCGCTATAAGACTTTCGAGCATTCACTTTCATAGTTTTCCACTGAATTTTCAGTTGATTTAGCTCTCGAGGTCGGCCATTTAGCTGATTAAACCTAATACAGAAGTTAAATTAGGGGTTATTTATAAATATAACATTTAGTCTCTACTGAATTATACCACAATATAGGTACTTCTGATAAACCTATAGTTCACAAGCCTCACAAAAACTAGATTAGAATATAAACCTTTTTTTGATATGAAAGACAGAATGTTTATGACTATCTTACTTTGTGTGAACTTGCTCCCATGCTTTAGCTTTTGTCCTGTTCGTATTTGTATCCAGCGATTTATTTTCAATAATTTGGTCATATTCTTTAAAAACCACACGAAATAATTGCTGAAACAGTAAAAGACACTGAAATAACAACCACGGTAAACATAATTAACAAGGTTTACCTTTTTTTCTTCGTCCCAGTTTATACAGCGAATGCGTTTTTGGCAAGTATAAATATTATTAAAGATAGAATAGAATAAAAAAAAAGAGAATTATTTTTCGCCGGGAAATCAACACGCAACAAACAAACAACGTCTTGTGATGTCACGCTTATGTCAGGTTGACAGTTCTGTCATTCATTTCTTTTTCGATTACATTCAATAGTTCACTCTTTTTACTTTTAAATTAAGTGTGTTGCCAGAACATTCGTAATAACTCCGGTGTAACGAATGTATTGTTAATCCGAGGTTACTCTTAGTTTATTAACACTCTCCCTGCCGACAATATATAAAGCTTTTGAAGTTCAGGAGGCCATGGAGGTCGCCGGCGGGTCCCAAATTTGTTGATTGGGAACGCCGTGAGTCAAAAGTTAAAATTATTACAAGAGGCCGTGGGAGCCGCCGGCGGGTCAAAAAAAAAATCTTTTAAGACGCCGTGGGATCCGCCCTGACCTCCCGAATTCAAATAATTTTTACAACTATTGGCGTGCTGTTATGGAAAATGTGAAACTTCTCGTGCGTGTACACGAAACTTAGCTAAAAAATAAAAAAAGAAGCAAGTCAATAGGACCAATAATTGAGTTGCTATGAGACTTGAAAGTGAGGTAAAAAAAATAATCATAATATGAATATTTACGTATTTATTTAAAGTTTTTATGACAAAAAGTAATTATAATGTCGTAAAAATTACTTTTTTGTATGAATAGTCGCAAAACACGAGGCACAAACGCTGGGATTCGATGGGCAAGTAAGGCAGACGGTGTTAGTTTTTTTAGTTTGTTTCTTGGCGTCAACACTTGTTTTACCTTGCAATCTTAGTTGTTCGTAACAGTGTATGCACTTACGACGCACAATCCGATTACGATGGTCAGCTAAAGGATTTTTCCCGAACTTATGCTCACCGGGTTCTCTTATCTCTGCCCCACTGGAGCGTTCCTGACATAAACCTAGTAACTGGGTGCATAACTGTTCCCTGAATTTTGTAATGGTATAGCGTTTGGAATTAATTTTTTTATGTGTCTTATAGACAAGGTAAGCATTTATGACAGTGGTGTTCAGTAACAATTCTATTGCAAGTTTTTGAAACCAACGAATGTTACGACGTGATGGGTTAGAGTAACCACCCAGTTGATCGGAAAGATCAATTGAACATTTGTGCCTATTATAGTCCGCAATTGCTGTAGGTTTCAAAGCTGATTTATTTTTGTTTCGTTTGCTTGTTACAGTGACGAATCCCACTTTATGTTTGGTAGACAATCCAAGGACGTCTCGTTTATCTTTCCATTTAAAGACCAAAACCCCGTTGTTATTTTCCATAGCAACCATCTCCCCCTTCTTCAACTTTTCTCCTATGACATTTATGGGCAAACCTTTCCGGTTTTTTCGGACTGTGCCAATCAAGTGCGTAGAACGTTGTAATAGAGTCTCGGCTAAGTCAACGCTAGTATAATAGTTGTCGGTGACTATGGTTCTTCCTACGTCTAAGTATTCCTTGCTCAGTTCTAATACCACATTTTTTGACAAATTTTGTTCACGTGTTTCATTTTTCTTTCCCTCGTAAACTATCAAATCATACGTATAGCCATTATCACCACATATTTTGAAGAGCTTGATCCCATATTTATGCCTTTTGCCGGGGATATATTGCATAAAAGCTATACGACCGCGGAAGGCAACCATGGTTTCATCGACTGTCAGGTATTCGCCAGGAGACATATAGTTTTGAAATTTGGTAGTGATCAATTGAACAAAACGTCGTATCTTGACCAGTTTATCTGTCCGTGATGTACCTGGAAAAAGTGTATCCTCAAAGTGCCAACAACGAAGTAATAACTCGAAGCGGTTTCGGCTCATAGTCGATCCAGCCAATTTACTTTTATAAAGTGGGTTTCGTGACCAGTAATCGGAGATTTTAGGCAATTTTTTTAGTCCCATCCACATAAATAAGCCAATAAACTTCTTCATATCCTGTTCATCACAATCTTTCCATTCTTTTAGTCTACAGGAACGTCGCATAGTTGTCATTAGTGTAGTTTTATTTGCATAACAGTTGGTCATATTTACCATTAGGTTCATAATTTCTTCGTCAATAAACATTAAATAATAATCCAACTCACTGTGGCACGATTCGGGAATATTTTTCAAACCAGCAGTGGCAGTAAACGGGTATTGCTTCTGATGGGTGCCGGTAGGTAGGTACCAATTGTTCGCGCCTCTTGACTGCGCAGGACGGTTTGGTCGCTGACGCGAGCGCGGTGGCGGTAAAACATCGGTGTCAGAGCTTGAATCACTACCAGCCGACGATTCGTTGCTATCAGTACTCAGGTGACTACCGTCTGACTCGGGTATGAAGTTAGGATCTAAGTCAGAGTCGTCCGACATATTAAAAAAGCGATTTAGATTTGTTATCGATGAAAAAGCGCGGGAAAAATGACAATCGCCTGGCCGTGGGGGTCGCCGGCGTCTAACTGCTTATTATTATGATTGGCGTGGAGAATAAAACTATAGGTACATAGATGCAGCGTACCGAACAAAAAAAAAGTGGGGGCTGCCGGCGGACCCTATGGCCTGCAAATAAAAGTATTAAAAAATGTGCTTTGGCCTGCTGGACAAAATTTTTTGGGGGTCGCCGGCGGTTCCCATGGCAGGGAGAGTGTTAATAGTGTTTCATTAACAAAGATAATACTTTGTTACTCTCGGAGTAACAACTCCAAATGTAACGTCGGATTACCTTTGGAATAGGCGATTTTTATTAATAAGACCGTTAGAGTTTAGGTTTCGATGGCCCCTACCGAATTATGATTGCTAGATTGAACAAAAACTGTTGATGCAGTTTTAAACCTGATACATTTTACCATCTTTTTCGATCGTATTGTTTTAAATTTGAATTCAGAATACCATACGATACGACATGGAGCTACGCCTAACAAGTCGGATATGCGCCTTGTTAAAGGCAATTGATTTTTGAATAAAAAACATGTTTAATCAAATAAAGGTTTAATTTAATAACGCGTGTAGCCTCCATGGGCATCTACCACAGCTCTCATACGATTAGGCATAGAGTTTATCAACCGCTCTATGCAATTTTGAGGGATCATCTCCCATTCCTCTTCTATGGCAGTTTTCAACTCCTGCATCGTCTGAGCAACTGGCTGACGAGCCCTAACACGTCTTTTTAGCTCGTCCCACATGTGCTCAATGGGGTTCATGTCTGGGCTTCTGGCTGGCCAGTCCATAACTGTGATGTTCACATCCCGAAGATATTCCCTGACGATGCCGGCCGCATGGGCTCTTGCATTATCATGCATAAAAAGGAAATTTGGGCCCACATAGTCCGCGTATGGTATCACGTGAGGTTCTAAGCACTCACGAATGTACCTTTCAGCATTTAATGTTGGCAGCCGTGGTCCTGTAACAACCTCAAGTTGAGTTTTGCCGCTCGCGAATATACCGCGCCAGACAGTCCATGAGCCACCGCCATAAGCAACCCTCTCTTCAAAGCAGCATTGTGCGAAACGCTCTCCCTTACGTCGGTAGACCTTCTTCCTTCCATCATTGCCATGTAACACAATTTTAGACTCATCAGAAAAGAGTACACGGCTCCAATCTTGCTGTGTCCAATTTAAATGACTGCGTGCGAAATGAAGGTGCGCTGTTCGGTGAGCTCGCCTTAGTTTGGGCCCATTAGCTGGCTTGTGTGGTACCATATCGCGTTCTTTTAACCTTCTCCGAACAGTTCGAGCGCTCACAGATACTCCGTGGAAGTCGCGAAGTTGGTTTTGTATCTCAATGGAGGTAAGGTGACGATTTCTCAAGCTGGTCGTCACGATGAATCGATCCTGCCTTTCAGTTGTGACCTGAGATCGTGGCCTTCCTTGGCGACGAACAAATCCGCCAGTCTCTAGGTACCTCCGATAAACATTTCGGACCGCAGATCGACTTAAATTAAATTGAGCACTCACGTTTCTTTGGCTGTGTCCGGCCTGAATAAGTGCCACAGCTTGGGCGGCGACTTCAGGTGAAGTATCCATAGATTATTGATAGAACCTCACCTTAATGTTAAGAATAAGTAATGTTTGTTGCAAAACCAAAGATATCAATCACTTTTTCAAGAATTAAATCCAAGTAAACCAGTAAAACCAAGTTTTCTTAGTATTCGATTGTTTGATATCAACAAACAGGCTCCAAATTGTCTTTTGTTTCTTTAAATTCTGTGTTCGAAATTCAAAAAAAGACTATTGAATGAAATTGTGAATGTCGCAGGTTCAAAACTGCATAAAAACTTTTTGCTCGACCTAATATAAAATTTTAGCTAGGACCAAACGAAACTGAAAATACAAGGTGGGCCAATAGATGTGTCCAGAAGTGTATTTTGATCAACTATTTACATTGATTTTATATGTACATTATTTACATGTTTACTTTTATATACTTTTTTTTTCAAATGTTTTATTTGGTCTGTTGCATTTTTCTAATGCCAAGCCTTGTACGTCTCTCGTTCATAATACTTCCTGCTTTAGAAAAGAGCCTCTCACAGGGTACAGAAGTAGCCATAAAATTTAATTTACTTCTGGCCAAAACTGCTAAATTCGGAAAGCTATGCTTAAAGGTCTTCCACCATTCTAATGGATCTTGCTGTCTTCCCGTACTCTGTACTCTGTACTTCCAGCACTGCCTGCGTTCTAGGTGTACCTTCAGGGCGCACTGTCTTAACTATGGTATCATATTCATCCCAAATATCAAACTTATTTCTTTTTGATACGGGTTCTTCAGGGGCTTCCACATCTTCTCTTTGTTGAACTGGTAAATTTTTATTTATAGTGGCAGTGACCAGGTCAATTACTGTTTTTTTAATATCAGCTGCGTAAACCTGGTTTCTAAACACATGTAGTTTAAATCGTGTATCTAGCACTGTCAAAACTTCAATCGTCTTACTAGCCTCGATATTAGCGAATCTTCTTTCAGTCTCCGATCTCAAAGAACTTATTAGGTTTTTAGTTATTTCATGAAGACTGTCCGAAAAATCTTCCTCCATTGGGTCTTCAGTAATCTGAAGCATTTTATTCAGTGCAGAAATCAGACCTCTAGTTAAAATGAGTATTTGACTCCCGGATACGTATTTTTCCACGCTCATCGCTTCAGTTATCTGTTCAAAAGGCTTGAGTACAGTGCATAACTCGCGACATATACGCCATTCTTCGGCTGACAAGGTATCCCATTCCTCGTCAGTCAAAGCCATTGTAGCTTTAATAGCTTCTTCCAAATCCACAAAGCGTTGTGACATCTTTAAAGTAGAATTCCACCTATTTAGTAGATACATCCTGAAGTACCTTTCTTGGGATTGCAATATTATTTTGTTTTTGGTATATTAGTAACTTTTCAGTGGCTTTTACAATTCGTTTGTAATGTGCTACAATACTTTTCACTTTCGTGATTAGGGAGCGTTCAAGTATTACGTAACGCAATTTTTGAAGATTTTTGACCCCCCCTCCCCCCACTGTAATGCTCCGTAACGTTTTTCTGTACCCCCCCACCCCCCTCTCTAAAGGTTACGTAACACTCAAGTCATCATTTTTACCCTGAAGTCGCAAAAAGTTGTTATAGTTTTTATCCTTCGTATAGTTTTAATTGCCTTATAATAAAACAAGAGATTTTTAATTCGCAACACCTGCGTATTTTGTTTATTTTTTTATAAATTTTTGGCTTTACAAAACACAATTGTTTTTCTCCTTCATTCTCCTAAGTATTTTAGCTTTTTTACTAATAAATTCTTCAAATAAAATAACATATTTATTTTAACCTTTGGCAATGCAATTATAAACAGAAACCCAACTGTAATTAAACATTTTACTCGAAATAAAATCGTATTCTTGACAAAATTAAAAAATAATCAACTATTAACCAAGTATCTAAGTAGGTCTATAAAAACAATTCGATTGAAATTACTGCTCCTCTGTCCACGGGTTTGCTAGCCACTCAGATTCTTTCATCACTGGCACCTGGAGTGCAGACGAAGACGGTTCTGGAATTGTTAAGCCACTTGCATCAACTTCGTCTTCGTCGAGCCAGTCAGCATCCTCAGACGATGTTTCATAACGACGCACAATGCAGAGAAGCTCATTTGCCCTTCTGGCAGCAAGGCGCTGTGGCCGTACTCTAGTTTCACAATGGTCTTGGACAGTCTTGCCATGCACGTAACGACAGTGCATTTGAACACTCCTGTGAGATGTGAAATAGATCCCACAGGTTGGACATACTTTTTTCTTTAGGTCGGATTGTACAGATGGACAAAAGAAATCGTAAGGCATCTGCTTAAACCCTTCTAGAGGAGGTGACAGATTAACGGACAACCTTACAAGAAGTGGCGAAAACTTGGATTTTTCTTTGTCTAACAAACTGGGTACTACGAGCTTGCTTGGGGTTTGAAGTATTGGGCAAGGTGGCGGCATGAAAGTATCCGTAAACACAGATTTCAATGCACTTCTCGGTGGTGAACAGCAGGATTCATCTGCGCATTTTATAACCTGTAAGAAATATTGCGATTCACGGACGTGAACGCTATACCACGCCAGATTTGGTTCTGCTGGATCCTGCATGCTATCTTCGGGCTGTCTATACTCCGCCGAAACGTCATAATTATCAATTTTCATTTCTCTCCACACTTCTGCAAGTGTTTCCCCAGCGTGCTGAAAATTGCGTTTTTCCAAATCATCATCCGTAGTCATTCCTTTGTCGTCGAGATGAGAACCAAAATGTTCATGAGGCAAAATGACGCCTGCCAGTCGTTTGCTGAGGGGAGCCATGCGACGCTCAACTCGGTTATATGCGCTCCGCCCAGGAGCATTAGTCGCTATAAACAGGGCGTCCAGGTTGTATTTTTTAAAGTGTTCAATCGCAAAGTTCTTGACTTTGCGATAACGCGGGTTTTCGTCCGGCCCACCATCTACAAAGATGATGATTACTGGCTTCACGGTGTTCGATTCTGTCATCATTAAGGATTTGAATGAAGGTATTGATAAAAGTGATTCGAAATCATAAGCGTGGGTGTTCGCTGTGGAGGATGAGTGTTTCCCGCTCCTTATGGATATGTGTGTCGGCCCGCTGTACCCAACAGCTTCTTCCCTACCGAAATTGTTAGGTTCTACGTTGACGCCGGCGTATACAGAAGGAATAAGTTTGTGCCGCTCTGCCACGACCCAGTCATGATCAGGTAAAAGTATTCTGTATTCCATATGCATTAAAAGAGGGCTCTGACTTTTTACTGCTGGTAAACCTATCGGTACACGTGCCTTATCGTCTTGTGAGAGAACGAATACTTGCTGCGGTCCCAGAAGCGAAGCGAGAGATTCCAATGACCTGATTGTAGCAGTGCAAAATTCCCCGTCCTCGTGTTTTTTGTGCATCTCGGTCTGTGGTCTTGCTAACTTTACGGGTACAGTACGTACGTGTCTTCTTCCCTCTTGTGTGTTAGAAACGCGTGGGAGTAAATGAAGATATGTGCCGCTTCGAGAAATTTGGAATCCCATTAACAACAGCCTTTCATGCAGGTCGGACAGAGTGAGACAACTCCTAATCATCTCTGTTCGGCGGCGTTCATCAGCAGCGCTGCCATGAATGGCAATATTAATTATGGTCTCTAGGAGAGCAGGTTGCGAGTCAACTAAAGAGGGCTGTCCAGGGCCAGTTCGAGGTTGTGCTGCAGCAGGATTGTTTCTCTGACGTTCAGTTTTCTCCAGTTTTTCTTTGGCTCGAAATTTTTTTGCACGCTTAGCAGAGTCTCTTTTTTTCTTCAAACATTTCTCTTCTTCTTTCAACTCTTTGCGTAGCTTTTTTATTTCGTCATGAACATCATCTTTGGCTATACCAGTGTCCCTTGCTTCAGTGAGAACATTTATTTTTTGTTGCAGTAGACCAATTTTCTTCATAAGAGTTTTTTGAGCCGGTTTGCTTGGAACATTTTTAGTGATGACCGAATCAACCAAAGTCTTGTCTGGTTCCGTAGACGATGTCTCCACAGTTTCCCCATCAGTATTCTGACTTTGCTCCTCGTGGATATCGCTCATCTTTCGTTTGACGGCAGTGCTTTCATGTCCAGCGACTGCGACAATCGATTCCATGAGAGATGAACACGTGGATGAAGCTACAACATTCGAATCCTATAGACCAAGAGAAAATTAATTAAGAATAGGTATTATTGACACATGCGATAAAAAAGAACATAATATACAACACATATAAGCAGATGCACCTGTTTTTGTTGAGGAGCACGCGAAGTCGAGGGAGCATTGGGCCATAGTGTTGCTGGCGTGCTTGATGTTTGCATAGGTAGCTAGAAATATAAAATACTTATGACCAGTTCTTTTATGAAAAATCAAGGTTTGGACTAAATATAATACTTATGTCATTATTACATTTTAGTAGTAAACTTACTTGTGTAAAATAACTAAGTATTGTTGCTTTCTTCTTCGTGGCCTTCACCTTCAACTCTCGTATAACATCATTTATATGTTCTATAAACTTTTCTTTGTTTTTTAGTTTTTCTTTAGCCGTTTTCCAAATTTCATTGGCATTTTTTTGACATACTTGCGCTGGCAAGTCAGCATGAGAGCCTTTATAGGCCAAGAACAGCTGATGATACAAATCTCCTTCTTTTGAGGACATTACAGTATGAACACTATGAACTCACTTTAATAACAGCGACTACAGCAATTTGCTTCTGCATAAACACTAACGAATACTGACAACAAAAACAACATTAAATGACGTACAATACAATCTAGGGATTCCCCGTGAAATATAAACGAAAAGGTTTACCAACATGCGAGAACAAATTAAAAATGGCGACCAGACTAATACAATCGAGAGATTCCCCGTAAAACGTAAACGAAAAGGGTTGCCAATTTGGGAGTTTTATTTCCCTATTTTTTTATATAAAAAAAGAAATAATGTTACGTAACGTGTTGTAAGAAGAACCCCCTCCCGCCCGTGTAACGCATCGTAACGTTTTACGAGACCCCCCCGCCCCCCCAAATTGCGTTACGTAATACTTGAACGCTCCCTTACTCCTGATATTGTTTCGTTTGCAGTGCTTTCAGTGGTACAACTTCTCACTATTAGATTTATTGAATGGGCGTAACATCCGAAATGCCTATAGCCCATTTTTTCGACAGCAGATTTCATGTTACTAGCATTGTCTGTGACAACGATTAGAACTTTGTCTTTCAGTTTCCAATTTTGAAGAATACGTAGTACATTTTCTTTGATATTTTCGGCCGTATGTGAACCACTCAGAGGTGCGCATTCTAATAAGACTGACTTCAAAGTAAACTCCTCATAAATATAGTGGGCTGTGAGTCCTAAATACGCATCGTTGTTGCTAGAAGTCCAAATATCTGAAGTTAAACAAACACTAAGTGCTTCACGCTCAAGTTTCTCTTTAGTTTCTGTTAAACATGTCTCGTAAAGTGCAGGTAGATAATAGTTTGAGAGTACTTTCCTGTTCGGTAAGATGTACGAGGGATTCAATCCTTCAACAAAGGCCTTAAATCCTCTATCTTCGACGATTGAAAAAAGCTGATAATCATAAATAAATAGCAGCATCAACAGATCATCTAACCTTTTTTTTTCGTTTGGTGTAAGTTTTCTTTTTAGATATTTAGTCATAGGTTGATTCTGTAATACTATACGGGAATTTACGTTTTGTATGTTGGTATTACTTATACAATTTGTCATAATATCAGAATTGGACATTGACGTAGTTGGCACATTTGAATTTTGTAGTTGCTGCACATTCGCGCTGGAGGTGGAAGCCATCGTAGAGTCCGACGGTGGTTGCGGGTTTGATTCTGACGTAGTTTGTGCAACAGGAACAGATTGGACTGACTGCTGTTTTGTAGAAACAAACTGAACAGTTGGATGTTTTCGCTCCAAGTGTTTTTTTAAATTAGAAGTTGAAGATTTGTAGCTGTACTTAACTTAACATAACTTACAAATTACGATCTTATTTACACTGTCTCCAAAATCTTCAAAACAATTCCATAAATTACTAGTTTTCATTTTGCGTGAGTCCGCCATAATGGCAGAGATCAGTTTTTATACTATATCTACACTAAATACACTGAACTATTCACTATTATTGTTATTTACACAACGAATAAACACGAACAAACTAAGTACTAACACTGCACGTCGTACCTACTTTGCATAAACGCGCAAAGAAAATGAAAGAAAAAAAAATGGCGCCAAATTTATAGTTGCACAAATATGACAAATTACAATGAGTAAACTGAGTCAACTGACTGTCAAAGTTCGAGGTCATGCACGTTAGAATTGCATCGTCGATATTCGTTTTTCACGAAAGTATACGAACGGCCGCGGCGCAGGCGGGGCGCGGGCGGACACGTTCCGATTTATTCTCGTTCCATATTTAACATTAACCACAAAGTACTATAATATAAAAAGGAAAAGAGTGCCCTCTCTCGTGACTTTTAGCTATGACATGTTTGAAGCGCCATCTCTATTTCTGAACTAGAACTACCGATCTATCACACACTCACACACGCACACGTTTACCTACACACACTAATGTAATTGATATTAGATTTATATGAGCCTTGTATTTCCCAGTACCGAACTATTTTGTTCTAACTTTCTTGCGGAACATTATTTTGTAATAATAACAATATTTAGGAAATCAAATATTCACATCAAGAAAGTAAGAACAAAGTTCGGTACGGGGAAATACTGGCTACATGCAAAAATTGGGTTTTAATAAAACAACTAAGTAGGTACTTTAAGTTCATTTTCTTTATTTTCTATTTTTATAATTTTTGTGCTTATTATAATAATTAACAGCAGCTAATTTTACTTCATCATCGCCTTCATATTTTATTTTCCCGGACAAAATCCGATTGACAGACCGACACCAACTGTAAATGATTATATTTAATGTTGTGTCGGTAAACATTTTATAAAGGTCGTCTTTGTGACTGGGACATTTAAATAAATTTGTGATTAGCAAGTCTGCTAACGAAGTTATCGTTGATTTTAAAAACAATTCGGGCACATCTTTTTTCAGAAAAGAAATGGCCATGCTTTGTATTTCTTTAAAGAAGTATTCGGTTTTTTCACTAGGATAGCAAAGCCATTTCTTTTTTTGGTACTCTTTGGCTGTAATAAAAGAATTGTTTTTATTTACAGTGTTATCTAATAATTCACTCTTACAATTTTTGCAACCTTTGACAATTTTTTTTAGACATTTAGTCAAGACCCAACCACAGACATAGTTGCTTTGACCAGCATCATTTTCATGTTGCTGATCAAAGCAAACTTCATTGTTGAAATGAATTGTATTTTTTTCTTCGGAAACATTAGGAGTAAGATTTTTTTCTTTTAAAAAAAATCTAAATTTTGCAGGCATTCGTTAAAATCCTCCTCGCAATTACCTCTCCCCGAATGAGGAGAGCTATAATTATTTAAAAGAAGCGCTTTAAACGCCCCTTCAAAACTTACTGTATTAGGCGCTATATTTCTTACTCCATAACTCCTAATGTTTCCAAAGAAATTTTCTAAAGGGTCTTGATTAAAATTCCTGGTCATCATAGCATCGAGTCTATAATTACAAGACAACACTTGCCAAATGAGTTCCATACCCTCTATCGTTTTAATCAAATTCGTAACAGACGGCACCACTTTCTCAACCAATTGGACTTTGTTTTCAACAGTACTATTTTTGACAAATTTGATGGTCCTTAGAACTATTTTGGCTTTTTTCCACAGCTCATGATGAGGCGTGTTGCGTTTTACAGGTCCTTTAAAAACTTTGCCATTCGGTATGGAGAAACTGTTGACATTTAAAGAGTCGAACAAATCGTCGATTAGAAGGGTCAAGTCAACTAGTTGTCGACATTCTATAGGCAGATCGCCCCTTGCTGACAAATGTTCAGTTACAACAGCAACACTGTGGCTGAACAGTTGTGTTGCCGACTTGACCCTCATTTTTTTATTTTTTTCTGGATTTATGTGTTCTTCTGTGAGCTTATGTAAAAGTCTCAGCTCTCCATACGATTTATCGGCATCATACACCATTTTGAAGTAGTCCCACTTTACGATTTTCTCCTCATTATTGGTAACATATTTCAGATCCTTTGTTAGCAAATTGTTTCTAATGCCTTTTATTAGATGAGGAGTGTCATAAAGTGGAACTACGACGTGCTCTTTAAAACGCATCACTTCATGACGCCATTCTTTACCTTCGCGTAAATAATTTGCTTTGGTTTCCTGAACCAATTCTGTTATAGCACTGACATTAACAGGACTTTGGTCACAAACAGTGTTTAATACTATGAGACCACATTTAAAACATTGTTCGATTATTGATTTTAATTTGGTTTTTAATTCGAATTTACTTAGGCAAGTCCTAGAACTTATGTTAATACACTGCACATCTTACACACCACCTCTTTTTTTATATTCTCACCAATTAAAATTAATTATACAAGTTTAAACAAACAACACACATACACACCTCTTTTTATATAAACTCATGTTCTCGTTCCGTGGAGTTACACAAATATTCCAAAGTTTCACCTTTTATGCTCCATGTACACCAGTTTGGTTGAATCTATGTTCTTGTTTGCTATATAGGTGCACTAGTTCCGATGCCTGTTTAACTTGCATCCTAGTCTTAATAAAATACAAAACGGTAAATAGTCTTAAACTATCTATCACAGAGTACATTATACATACGGCTATCTATGTCCTTTTCAAATTGTCATACCAGATTTAAATGTCACAAAATTCGCTATGGTTAACGATTTATTAAATGACTTAGATCAATTTAATGCCTCTGTCTCTTTAAGCTGTAACCCAGAGAATTGCTCCAAATTCATACCAACTGCTACCAACTACCTAAAAATTTTACAACAGAATATACGTAGTATCAATTGTAATTTCAATGAACTCACAGTGCTTCTGTCTAGATTAAGCTTCAAATGCGACGTTATAGTGTTGTCCGAGTGCTGGCTCTGTCAGATATCGGATCTCCCTATTTTAAATGGATATAAATCTGACAAAACTAACCGAACCTTAAATCAAAATGATGGAGTGGTAGTCATGGTCGGTAATGAACATTATTACACAATTGAAGAACCAAATCTATGTGAATGCAACTTTTTGCTAATTAAATTTGGAACTAACATAGTTATTGTGGCAATATACAGGTCACCATCTTTTAAAAAATTGGATAACTTTCTGCAGTCACTCCACAAAATTCTGGAACAGCTGCAATCATTTCAAAATATTATAATTGTGGGTGACATTAATGTAAATTTACTGAATGTCGATTCTAATGTTTCGTCATATCTAGATATTACTTCATTTCACGGTCTACTTCCGGCTCATAGCCTACCTACTAGAGGAAATAGTTGCCTGGATCATGTTTTAGTTAAGAGCAAGTTACAAGCCTATACATTTAACCTTTACACCTCAATAACTGATCATGACGCTGTTCTTTTTTGCCTAAAGTACGGGGGCTCAAAAAAACCCTTAAACAGTAGAGAAATTAGGAAGCTTAACTGGTCCGAGATCATCGCTGACTGTTCAAAAATGGATTTTAGTCAAGTTTATGTTGAAAATGACTTAAATCTGGCAACCAATAAATTTATCGAATTATTATCTAATCTTACATTGAAACATATGTCGATCGTTAGGATGACACGAAATAAAACTACCTTAAAACCCTGGATAACGCCAGGGACTACTACGATTCATTAAAAATAGAGACAGTATGCATATTAAAACTAAAAAAGAACCAAGAAATGAAATCTTAAGAATAACATATAAACGCTATAGGAACTATTGCAACAAACTTCTTAAAAAAATAAAACTACAATATGAACAAAACCAACTTAATATGGCTAAAGGTAACTCCAAATTGTTATGGGACTCCATTAAAACTATAACAAATTATAATAAAAATCGTGAATCTCCTGAAGAACTACTGTATACAGATCATAACCCTCAATATTCTATTAATAAAGTCAATACCTTCTTTTGTACAATCGGAAAGATACTAGCTCAACGCATACCCTCAAACATCCCACCTTTCAATGACACTGCCTCAACCAAAGTCACTTCCCCTAGCAACTCATTTGTATTACTCAAAGTAGATATTATTGAAGTTAAAGCTACTATACTAAATTTAAAGCGGGAATGCTTACCTGGGTGGGACACTATCTCATCTAAGCTATTGTAAAATGTTGTTGATTTTGTGGCTCCCGTTATTACTGATCTCATAAATCGTTGCTTTGATTCAGGAGTCTTTCCTAAAGGACTAAAAAAATCAATCGTAATTCCCATATATAAGGCAGGGGATGCAGGCTGTGTCAACAACTATAGACCCATCTCTATCCTTTCTTCACTATCAAAAGTGTTCGAGCGAACTATTAACTTCAGACTAACAAAATTCTTAGAGTCAAATAAAATTTTTGCTGATACACAATATGGTTTTCGAGCACGCAAATCTACTGATGAGGCTGTTCACACTTTTTCTGATTTTGTGGTAAGAAGCCTAGATGAAAACAAAAAATGCCTAACCATCTTCCTCGATCTTGCCAAAGCTTTTGACACAGTCTGTATCCCCACCCTAATTCGTAAATTAACTAATATGGGAATACGGGGAAATGAATTAAGATTAATGGTTGACTATTTATCCGATCGCACGCAGCGTGTAAGAATCGGGGACCACTTAAGTGATGAATTTCCTATAGAATACGGAGTGCCACAGGGAAGTATTCTTGGTCCCACCTTATTTCTATGTTATATAAATGAGTTGTGTCAACTTAATGTAGAAAACTGCAAAATAATATCTTATGCTGATGACACTACTCTTACTTTCAAGGGGGATTCTTGGGAGGTAGTATATTCCTTAGCCCAATCAGGTCTGAATACTGTTTGCCACTGGCTCGCTGCAAACTCGCTCACACTTAACGTCGATAAAACAAAATACATTCCTTTTGTAATCAGGAGCGCAGAAATCTTCTTACAAGATAAGCCTCCCATATATTTTCATCAGTGTTCATTTCCTCCTGCAAATCATTGTAGCTGCCCAACTATACAACCGACTCAAACTATTCGTTATTTGGGTATAACTATTGATAAAAGATTATCCTTTGAGGAACATATTCACAATTTATCTAAAAGAGTTCGGAAATTTACTTATATTTTTAAACAGCTTAGACAGGTAGCAAATGGTAAAACACTCAAAATGGTATATTTTGCTCTTGTTCAATCTATACTGTCATATTGTGTAACAACTTGGGGAGGTGCCGGTAAAACTAAAATGTTGGAAATAGAGAGAGCCCAAAGGCTAATTCTGAAAGTTGGCCTTTCAAAACTACGACTCTTCCCCACTGCCGAATTGTATCAGGAAGCTGAGGTTTTAACTGTACGACAAATTTACATCCTTTTTACAATTCTGAGGCAACATTCGGGTTCATCTTCTTTCGATCTTTCCAAATTAACAACGAGGAGGCACTATGCAATTTGTAGCACCATTAAATCTAAAACAGTTTTTGCCCAAAAATTTTATTCTTTCCGAGGACCTGTACTCTACAATAAGTTGGTGGGTCTTAAAACGTGTGTGTCTTAAATTAAGTGGGTCTTAAAACAAATATGGACAAATACCCATGTAGCACCAATCAAGATCGGAGACATTACACTCGAAGTTGTACACGAGTACGTCTACCTGGGACTAACGGTCCAGTTAGGTAGGGGTAACTTCGAAAAACAGGTCAATCGTCGAATTAGACTCCGATCTGACGACAAAGTTACGTGGTATCTTTTCGTCTGACATACCACAGTGTCTCAAGACGAAAGTCTACGACCAGTGCGTTTTGCCAGTGATGACTCATGGAACTAAAACGTGGTTGCTCACAATATTAGCCTCATCAGAAGGCTTACTTGCGTCATTGAATCAGGAATGACGATTTCCACAAAAGAACTAAGGTAACCGACAAAGCCCGAAGGATCGCCAAACTGAAGTGGCGGTGGGCAAAACACATTGCTTGCAAAACAGATGGACGATGGGGTCGAAAAGTTCTGGAGTGGCGACCGCGTACCGGAAGACGCAGCGTTCGAAGGCCTCCCTCAAGGTGGACCGATAACCTGGTGAAGGTCGCGGGTAGCCGATGGATGTAAGACGCGCAGTACCGGTTCTTGTGGCGACACTTGGGGGAGACCTATGTTCAGCAGTAGACGTCTTTCGGCTGATATGATGATGATGAGTAGCAGTGTTTTGCGACCTACAACCAAAAGGTGGCCAGTTTCTGCGTTTCAAGCATGTTCAGAAGAGTTACATAGTTATGTTAAATTTACCCCTCGATTTGGCAACCGGTCCAAATTGAAATTGTGCATTACAGATACAGGCCTGTAAGAAAACAAGGAGCTCAGAATTAGACCAAAAAGTTAATACGGGACGATGGATGAAAACCAACGAACGAAAAGCTTTTTGTGTGTGATGAAGCCGTGGAAGCAGGAAAATTAATATTTTACTTTGAGGTTGTCTATGTATTGCGCCATAAAGTTATCTAACGCTGTGACAGGGCGTGTAAAGATTCGTTCACTGCATGGGATTATTAAGTACTTAGTCCCAAGCGTTGGCGATTGTCAAAAGTTGAAAATGTAAGGAAAGGATCACGAGACTTTTTGATAGCGCTAACGTCAAATGAATGGGACCGACCACGTGATTTTTCGATACCGCTTGTCAATCTCATACATTTGAAGTTTTGACAGTCGCTATCGCTTATAGAATGTCACTTGGCTGGCGCCTACTGACGTTCATCAGCGAAAACGATTGGTAAAAAGTTCAAAATGTTATGTAAATAAGTAAAAACCTCTTCCCCCCGGACCTCTGAGGAGATCAGACGCTTACACAGTAGACTTATTGTCAATTTATAAAAAAATATATATATATTAACTAATTAGTACAATTAAATCAACTCAAAAAAATAGGAGTACATACATTTCGAGGAGCTTCTTTGCTGCGAGTGAACATTGAAGGATCGAGAAGTGAGTCACCGTACCAGCAGCGATATCACCGCCTGTAGAGTGACGCCCACTGCTGCTTCAAGACCCGCCTACAGGGGAGGCACGCGTCCTGACCAATTAGCTGCGCAAGAGCTACGCCATCGCACCGAGCGTCATCAGTTGGGAGGTACGTGATCTGTCATACTCCTCGCACATTGTGACTATCGCTGCTCGTCGCTGCGATCCTGGTACTCGCACCGTCAATTACCGTACTTGTTAAAAATGCCGTTAAAACGCACTCCCCCGAAGCATTTAACTATGTCGGAAACGGACACGGAGAGCGTGGATGGAGGCGTATCAGACAATTTAAACGTTGTTGCTCAATCTAACATTAACTTAAGTCGCCTAAAGAGAAAGCGCGAAAACGATATGTCACAATTTATGAGCGAAGTACGGGAAATGTTCAAAGACTTTGTTACACAGCAAAATTATAAATTGCAAAATTTGGAGTCTTCGTTATCCGAAATAAAGAAACAAAATGATAGCATAACTACGTCTTTAACTGTACTGTCTGATAAATATGATGATATACAGAAAGAATTAGACAGTTTGAAGCTAGAACGCAAAGAACAGTGCGTTTACATAAAAAGTCTAGAAGAAAAAATAGAAAACTTTGAAAAACAATCTTGCACGACAAAGTTAGAGATAAGAAATGTGCCTAAGCTACAAAATGAGACAAAAGAAAATCTTTGTAGTGCAGTCGCCAAAATTGGTGAAATATTGAACACTCCTCTGCATGCCTCCAATATAAGAGACATCTATCGGCCCTATGTGAAATCGGATGTTGTTAAACCAATCGTAGTGGAACTCACATCAGTCTTAACAAAAGAAAGTGTAATGAATAACCTTAAAAAGCTGTCCCTGCAAGATAAGAAAGATAAAATGAATACCTCTATATTTAATCTAGAAGGCCCTCAGAAACCAATATTTATCTCGGATTATCTTACTCCAAAAGGAAGACGACTTTTCTTTTTGGCCAGAGATTTCGCTACTACCCACAATTATGCATTCTGCTGGACTTCATATGGTAAAGTATACCTTAGGAAGAGAGAGGGGATGAAGCATATTCGCGTGGACAAAGAGGCAGATCTTATTAAGTTAAAAGAAAAGTCAACCGAATGACTATACTTCCTTGTCAACCGTCGCTCCTATGTTTTATTTTTATGCGTACTTAGTTCTGTAATAATTCGTAATTTGCATGCTAATAGTCTAATAGTTTTAATTTACTACTTTAATAATATTTTTTGCTCTTTTTATAAGCACTCCACACAAATAAAAACCCGCACGTTAATTTTCTTAATATACAAAGCTCAAAGTGTTGTCTCATACCAAATTATCAAACACATGATTATATTGATTAACAGTATACCTAAAAGTATTGAAAACCTGTATCTGTCCATAAATTACCCCAGTAACTTATTAATTGTATTTCAAGGTAATCGCTTTATTTACGTTGTTTTAAGGTCGAAAAGTGGCTCCTATAGTCCATTTCTAAAAGGTACTTCGTTATTCCTAAGTATCAAAAATGGTTGATTTGTCCGCTGAAATTGATGGTATATCTATCTCCGATTCTCGGTTTTCTGACGTCGAGGATTGCAGCAGTTTAGTACCTAGCCCTGCTAATTGCCTGACAGTATTAACTCAAAATATCCGAAGTATAGCACGGAATTTTGATGATTTTGCTACAATGCTGAGTAGATTAAAGATTGATTGCGATATTATTATCTTAACAGAGTGTTGGCTATCATGCAACCCTGTGGTGCCGAGATTGGATGGTTATAACCATCACATTAATGAAAATTGTGTTAACCAAAACGATGGAGTTGCAGTATTTTGTAAATCGAATTTGGGTATTACCTGCGAAGAGCCTATTTGTGAAGACTTTAATTGTCTTGTAATAAAGATTGGTACTGAAACTGTTATTTTAGCCATTTACCGATCGCCGTCAAATAGAAATATTAATAACTTTCTCCAATCTTTGGATAGCATTTTAAATAAGTTAGACAGTTTCAAAAATATCTCCATTATCGGAGATATCAATATAAACATCTGCCCCGAGTCTCTTGAGCCAAGGTCGCTGGACTATTTGAATCTGTGTTCATTTCATGGACTCTTACCAGCACACTCTCTTCCGACTAGGCATAATAAATCATGCCTTGACCATGTTATGCTAAAAACACAGAAATCTGCTCTTACACTAGTGTTAAACTCTACAATTACGGACCACCAAGCAGTCCTACTCTGTCTGCATCTTAAACAAAAGAGAACCTTTGCCTATGTATCTATGAACCGGATCGATACTGAAGGGTTATCGGCAGATCTCACGAAAATCGATTTTGCACCTATCTATGCGTCAACCGACGCTAATTTCGCTATGGAATACTTCTACAAGTCAATGCAGAGGGCTATGTGGCTAAACACAGTTGTAATAAAATATCCAAGACGTCAGAAAATTATGAAGCCATGGATGACACCTGGGCTGCTAAGGTGTATTCGACATAGGGACAGGCTTCATAAAAGAATGCGACAATCACCTAATAATGAGACTTTTAAAATTATTTACTCCAGGTATAGAAACCATTGCAATAACTTATTAAAAAAAGTAAAGCGTATGTATGATAGAGACTTATTAACAAAAGCAGGAAATAACAATAAAAAAATATGGGAAGCGATAAAAACAATAACAAATACAACAAAATTGAAACATAGCGCTACGGAATTAATAAACCCATTAAATCCAAAAGAGTCTGTAGAGATGGTGAACGACTTTTTCGCATCAATTGGCAGAAAGTTGTCTGATAATACTCATTCCTGTTTAAACCCTACCCATATTAACTTTAATAAAGCGCCCTCACAGCCGGTCTCCAAATCCTTTGTTTTACTGGAAACCGATGAGTCTGAAGTGGAACGTTTAATACTGAACCTGAAGGATGTGTGTTCCGTTGGTTGGGATTCTGTACCAAATAATTTACTCAAAGAATATAGACACATTTTAATCCGTCCATTAACGCATATTTTCAACCTCTGTTTAAATAAAGGTCAGTTTCCTACGATGTTAAAGAAGTCAGTAGTATACCCAATTTATAAGTCGGGAGATAGAGACCGTGTCACTAATTACAGACCCATCTCCATATTGCCTTCGATTTCAAAGCTTCTGGAACGTATAATAAATGGTAGACTGATTGATTACCTGGAATCAAATAACCTTTTATCCAACAACCAGTTTGGTTTTAGAGCAGGTAAGTCTACTAGTGATGCAGTCCACGAGCTCCAAGACTATGTGGTGAGGAATCTCGATTCAAGTAAAAAGACATTAGGCATTTTCCTTGACCTAGCCAAGGCATTTGACACGGTCTCTACGCCTTTGTTGATTAAAAAACTAGAACATCTAGGAATACGAGGAAATCAACTACATCTTTTTAAGGACTACCTATCTAATCGTTTTCAGTGCGTTAAGATCAATGAGAGTGTCAGCAGCGATTTGCCAATCACTCACGGAGTCCCGCAGGGGAGCATTCTGGGACCGACACTCTTCCTCGTATACTTGAATGACCTCTGTAAACTAGACCTGTCAGGAGGTAAAATTATATCATATGCAGACGACACAGTTCTGTTGTTTGCTGCTGATACCTGGGACAAAGTATATAGGGAAGCGCAGGATGGATTCAATGTTGTGACCCACTGGCTGCAGAATAACTCCCTGACTCTTAACCCGGATAAAACGCAGTACATGAGATTCACGATGCGCACCCAAAATGTGCAGCTTCCTTATATCCCCTCGATTTCAGCACATAATTGCTGTAATAGCTTAGTATGCTCTTGTCCAACACTAACAAAGACAGAGTCAATTAAATATCTTGGAGTTATTCTAGACTGTAACCTCTCCTTCAGAGACCATATTCACCTTCTTACATCTAGGACAAGAAAACTGATCTATGTTTTCAAGAACCTTAGACATGTGGCGCCCCCAAAATTAGTAAAGCAAATTTACCTGGCACTCGTACAGTCCACTCTTCAATATTGTATCACCGTTTGGGGAGGTGCACATAAAACAATATTAAAGCCCTTAGAAATATCCCAGAGGGCTGTACTAAAGGTAAGCACTTTTCGCCCTTATTTGTACCCTACCCATCTTGTGTATCAGTCGTGTGAGGTCCTGACAGTTCGCCAGTTGTTTATATGTCTTGTGGTCCTGAAGCAACACTCCTTACTGCAGTTCACAAAAGGTGATCTAACTAAAAGACGAAATATTATTAGTAATAGGGCCCGAACTTCCTTCAGACATGCGTACGTAAACAAATATTTCTGCTTCTTGGGACCGTACTTATATAATAAAATAAATGACGCTTTAGATATATACCCGTTGAATAAAAAAAGATGTAAAAGCACAATTTTTAAATATATTAGTAAACATACATATGATGAGACAGAAAACTTATTAAGAATAATTAAATAATAAATCTCTCTTTACTCACCCTCTCACACTCCTTCACTCGCTTAAACACATTACTCACCGAGAGGCTAACACTCCACACACCGTTTTTGTTTATTAAGATTTGTACTTTTTTTCTTTTTCTTTTTCTGTGAACTCCTCATTTAATTATATGTCTATTTAAGCAAATAATGTAATGGTCATCATAAGGAAGAGCGCTGATGTCTGAGATACAGATATTTTATATCTAGTTCAGACGCAGATGCCTTCAATATAAACATAAGAAAATTTGAATGTATCCTTCATATCTTTTAAAATGTAACGTATGTGTTGTGTCAAATAAATTATTATTATTATTATTATAATTATTATTATTATTAATTTGCTTCGCTGACGTAGGGTTTTTCTTGTAGACGAGTTTTTCCGCTGAAGCTTTCTTGTCATCGAGAGAGTAGTTTAGTCCTATCGGAATCGGTGCAGCTTAGTGGTTGGTGTGATTGAATGTTTCCTTTAGCTGACGGTGTATGTTTTTGACCATCCATTGAAAGCCGGTTAACTCAATGCTGTAGGACGACGCTGAGCCCTTCCGGTCGTTCCCGGTCGTTTATCACTTGCTTTGTTTTTAGTAAATTACTTCACTTTTGAGTATTGGTAAAAAATAATAGTATTTTCTCAAAAAATCTTTGGAATTTCTGCATTTGCATTGACGGAATAATTTTGACATTTACCATCAAATTCAATAACTATGACAAAGACAATATTATGACAAAGAAATTACTCTTTGTGGTTTTCTCCAAAAAGTATTTTACTGAATAACTATTACGTTTCATTAATTGAGGCTTAATAGCTAACTACATGTTTTTAATAGCTTGTACGGATACAAGTTAATATAAAACATGTACCTAGCTATTAATTTATAAGTGGGATGAAAAAAGGAGGAGAAGAACTTACAGAGTCTTAAAACTGTCTTCCGAAATAGGGGAACCTAGAAGACGTGGTTAACTTTTTCTAAAAGTTCACTGTGCTAAATGATTAAATTTCTGAAGAGTAATTTGTCTGTCGGTTTTGTGAATAAGAAAACATCCACATTTCAAGTGGTTGAGTTGAAGGTCAAAGCATTGATACTGGTTCTTCAGGAATTGAGGTACCGTTTCAGTGCTACAAACGAATGCATCGTTTGCATTCAATTTTTCTCGGTTTCTCTATCGAGTCCTATTTTTCAAGTTAATATATGGACTAGTCACCTTTCATGAAAAAGACTCGCTTTAGTTAGGTTGTGTTAGAAAATTGTTTTTGCGGTGCTCGAAAGCATTCCAGAAGTACAATGCACTTACTAATTCCACAGTTGAACGGAACCTTGCGAGCCTTATAACAGAGCAAGGTTAGTTTATGGTGCTATGCATACCTATACAACCTCAAAGTAAAACATTCATTAATTAGAGTCGTCGAACATCCGTAAAAAACGGAACCCTTATAGGATCACTGAGTTGTATATCTGTCAGTCTGTATATCCGTCTGTCACAGCGAATTTTCTCCAAATCTACTGGACCGATGCTGTTGAAATTTCGTACACATTTGAACGTCTGTGACCCAGACACGTACGCGGTACGTGAATAATCATCAAATTTTGAGTACTGGGGTAACTTTTGGGGCTAACTAGAAAAGTTTTTCAAACTGTACCGTGTATATATCATTATATATAAAATAAAAGGGCTTATTTTGAGGGCTCTAATTTTTTTTTTCTTCATTTTAAAATAAATAGTTTTGCAGTACCTAATTCAAGAAATTAGACGTAAAATGACCAATCCCCCTTATCTCCAAAACTACTGGGCCTATCATTTTAAAAAATTGCAGTAATAGTTATTTACCTATAGATTACAGGAAAGCTAAGTCTATAGTGTTGAAATATCATTTTTCAAAAATTAAATTCATTCCGAACCCTTGGCACGCGAGTCCGACTCACACTTGTCCAGTTTTTTATAAGAGGTATTTACTCGAAAAGAAGTAGGACATGGTTGAAAACCAAGAAATAAGTTAATCGTAGGTACTTCTTATTTTAACCATGGCTGTTAATCTACGTTTCTAATTATGAAACTGTTGGCATACATAGGTAATGGATAATAATTTAGGTACATTTTGCCCCCAAAGTGCCAAACGCAACGAATTCGGAGAAGCATGCATCTGTAACACTGCAATTTAATTAAACGTAGGTAATAGTAATTCAGAAAAATACTTTTTGGAGAAAAGCGAAAAGAGTAATTTCTTTGTCAAAATATTGTCTTTGTCATGGTTATTGAATTTGATGGTAAATGCCAAAATTATTCTGTCAATCTTAATGCTGGAAGATGTTTTTAGATTTTGAGAAAATACTATTAATTTTTGCCAATATTAAAAAGTGAAGATAATTAATTAAAAACAGAGCAAGTGAAAAACAACCGGGAACGACCGGAAGGGCTCAGCGTCGTCTTGAAGCACCCTATCATCCGGCTTGCAATGGTTTGGTCAAAAACAATATTAATTGGATTGTTGCCTTAAGCGGACGATGTACGTCGGCTAAAGGCAACAACTCAATACACCAACCACTAAGTCGCACCTATTCCAACAGGATTGCACTACTCCATGGGTGCTGGAAAGCTTCAGCGGTAAAACTCGTGTAAGAAGAAACCGTACGTCGCGCGTCGGCCTCCTAATTTAACTAAGTAAAATGTTATAGATACATAATGCATTTATAATTCTGCGTATTCAATGCTTATATTTCTGTGTTTGCGCTTAATTTCATACAAGTTTTACATATTCAAATAACATTTTGAACTTTTGACAATCGTTTTCGCTGATGAATGTCAATAGGCGCAGCCAAATGACATTCTGTCAGCGGTAACGATTGTCAAAATATCAAAGATGTATGAGATTGACAAGCGCTATCGAAAAGTCACGTGGTCAATCCCTTACATTTGACGTGAGCGCTATCGAAAAGTCACGTGATCTCTTAGATTTGACAGCGCTATCGAAAAGTCACATGATCCCTAAAGGTAGTAGTGACCTGTGTTACGGGCCATTATGGTGTGTACCCACTATGTTCACGCACCTCTTGCGCTCCGCGCTCCAGCAACTGTTACACATAGTGGATGTGTTTGCGAACTTGGTTCGCACTTAGTTCGTAAACGTATCCATTATGTGGAGCAGTTGCTGGAAGGAGCGCGGAGCGCAAGAGTCTCGCGAACATAGTGGATATCCACCAAAACGTACCATTCTAGGCGAGCACGTCACATTAAGCCGTGTCCTAAAATTCGTGCAACATGCTCGTTTCAAACTCTTTGCTCGCCCATGCTCATGATTCGCAAGACACTGGCAATCACGATGTTTGGCGAAGAGGTTGTTGGAATCTTAGATTCTACTAAATTATTGTTGAAATTTTCTTTGTCCTACTCTATTATTTACAAGAAATAAACACAATGTAGCCAGATATCGATGCGTGTGGCTCAAGTTGCACTCGTCACGACTTGTCGCAGTGTACTGACTGAACCACGTAACACTCGAAGAGATTTGCCAAAAAATCGACAACAAGCGGAGCACTCAAAACGAGCCACGATCGGCCCTTTGCTCGCATGTTCTTGCTCGTTTCCACGAACTGACCTCACAAATGCTCTCTTTGTAACATATGCATTACATTACGCCCCGTAAAACTGGTCAGTACCCACCTTTAAATTTTGAAGTATGGATAACGTTTGACGTATGTCACCGGAAAATGGTAAACTCCATAAGATTATAAAACAACTTGAGAGGTTGTAAACTCTCGATAAATTGCCAACTGAAAATTTGGAATACTTTTTTACGCATCAAAATTTGATAGTCTATATTATTTCCGTGCCGGTCCGAGAAATTTTGGACTGACATAAACTGGCGACCAATCAGCACTCTGGTCTACAATTTATTTGTTTTGGTTAGTAGTAAAACTGGAAACTTGGCGCCACATTGGTCTTTGTTGGTGTGAGCTTATATCTGAACAGACCAATGAAAGCCTTGTTTTCAGGTTTACTATCACACCAAAACTGATAAATTACGAGACTATAAAATTTTGATGCGTAAAAAATTACTTCAAATGTTCTGTTATCGAGAGTTTACATCTCTCAAGTTATTTTAAAATCTTAGGGAGTTTGCCATTTTCCGGTGACATGGACATTCACTGACGTTTATGGGATGTGGGTTTGTGTACGTCGTGGCCATATCGAAGAATTGGCCACTTCATTGTATGGCCGAAGTTAGTTTAGGTTACATTTGAGGGAACTTAGGGCACCCCGACACGGATAGGTTAAATAGCTTCAAATTGGATGGCATCATACAATTCATGTTAGGTTCCTTTAAACCCTGTTGTCCAAGTTAGGATTGAAGCGGTCACATCATGGAATTGTCAAATTGTACGATATGGCGACGACAATTAATATCTATATTTGTCGTCGCCATATCGTAGAATTTGGCCAAGTTTGTGGACCGCTGTGTTCTAACACAGCGGTCCACAAACTTTGTTGTCGCATTGTACGCTTGGAGAATTTTCTATTTTGAGTGGACCCCTCCCCGCTGTTTTAATGTTAATTTCACATACATATTGTTTCATTCGGTTCTATACTTCTAAACAAATACGTATATGTATACAACAATATTATTAAGTGAGTGTCGAACTGCATAAATGGGATCCAGTATCGTGGCCCCCATTTATCTGTCACGCACTTCGATGCAAATCTGTGTAGACCCCTAGAGGTCCAGGTAGACTATTAAGGAATGACTGAACTAGATTGAATGTTGAATGGAATGATTTTTTTATGTAGATTACAAATAACTATGCAGCATGAATACAATTAAACATTTATTTTTTTAAATTTATTTACAAAAAATAATAATTAAAAGGTATATAAAGTAAACTAAACCCTTAATATCGATGTTTTCTTAAAGTATCCACTTCAAATGCATTGTATGAAAATAATTAGGTTTCCAGGAATGAGAAACCCGTAGTTTCTATTAGAGGTTATTCTTGCTGTCATTAATAAATGTTTTTTCACGATATTTGTAGTAGCACTAGTATCATTACTGACTGGCTGGTGTACTTATGGTAGAGATGGTTAGCACGATTGGTTCAGGTGATGGTGGCGTACACCTAATACAATTTTACAAAGGTTTTTCATGTTCAAGGTTTTTCAGGAAAATGGTTCTGAGATGCATAGCTGCAACACGGAAGGAAAGACAGAAATGGTTAACAATTCGGAAGAATGGGATTCCTGACTTTGCAATTAATCTAATCTTTAAAACGAGCACCATTTTACAACTCGTTTAAATAGTAGTTACGAAGGTAACGGAACGCAACCGTTATCAACTTACCTATTCCCCGAAGGGATCATCATCATCATCAGCAGTGTACCAATAGCACGCTTTACGCGCACTATGCGAATCAACACTGAATATACGATGGACTATTGCGTTTATAAAATTCACTTACATATATTGGGTTAGAACCAGCAACCTTAAACGTTTTACCTTCCAGGCTTCAGTGAAAAGACGAAACCAGGCTCCAGTAGATTAATTTTACGAATAGCTGGCGCGTACTTTACATTCCTTTTCTTTCTATAAATAAACAGGCAGAAACTTAGAAAAAATTGGTTTCACAATAAAAGTTTAAGCACATGTACCGCTTTTAAATTATGCACAAACGATTCACTTACCTAGATTATAATATTTAGTATAGGATTTTGTAGACAGTCAGTTAAATTTTGCCAATAAAATTATCAATTTCGCAATATAAAATTAATGTTTTGAACCATGTTTGACATGTCCGTCATCGAAAACCATAAACTAGAACAATAGTTTTTATTGAACAGGCGCAATCGCCAAAATATTGACAAGCGGCATCGAATCGAAGCCGAAGCGATCCTTCGTCACGCCAACGCTATCGAAATCGAAACGCTTCGTAGCGATTGACACTTGTCTAGAGCCCCTTTTCTATTTAATGCAGCAGTACGTTCCTCAGCTATTCTTTCCTTTTCTGGCGTGTCCGTTGCTATCATGCTTTTGCCCAGTTTTCTACCTTTTCGTTTGTTGGTACGAGGGCCAGCCTTTAGCGGAGGACGGAACATTACTGGAGTGATAATATGCTCGGACTTTGGTTGATGATTTTCATCTTTGCATGCTTCAACTACTTTCTTTGGCGGTGTTACGTTTTCGTAGTAACTATGATGTTCTTGCGATAGTATAGATGGACTTTCTCGATCAGGGGTAACAACGGGATCATAACTTGAACGACGTGTTTCTAGAGGAGTCGAATCCTGTTGATTATTGTTTCTATTCATGTAGAGAAGAGCAGAAGCTTCAGCATCAGGCAAATTTTGTGACAACACAGGAACGGGGCGGTCTGTTACGCTACTTGGCATGAAGTCTTCATCGGAGAATATATCCTTATTAAAGGGAAAAATTCCACATTTTGCGAAAGCTGCCGATATATTTAGTGGAGTCATAGATCTGGGATAAGCATGACCAATGAATCTTGCTATCTCGTAGATTGTAACTGGTTTCCCTGGGTTCTGTAGCATCCATGACTCAGGTGCGGAATAATAATAGGTCTTTAAAGGGCCCATCAAACCCACATCTAAGGGTTGCAGTTTGTGAGTAGCGTGAGGATGAAACGTAAGAACCACAACACCAGATTGTTTTGCTAAATCTAGAGCCTCAATGGACAAATGTGACTCATGATTATCCATTATTAGCAGACATGGATTTTCTGGTGTTGCGCTTGAACACTTAATGAAATGTTTCATTACTGCCACAAATAAGTCACTAGTCATCCAACCTGAAGGATTCGCGAGCCCTAAACTACCTGGAGGTGCACCGTGCATCATCAAGTTTTTAAAGTTTTTCCAAGGAAATATTATAGCAGGGGGCAGGGCGTGGCCTGTAGCACTAACCATACAGCATGTAGTGACAAGAGTGCCCTTTTCTCCACTTGTTACTTTACCCACTTTAGCTCCTGCTGGAGCCACAACTTTCTGAGGTTTCTGGACGCGGTGGTTGTGCCGGTTTCGTCAAGGTTGAATATTCGAGTTCCATCCGCGTATCTAGGCTCCCGTTTCAGCAACTCTTCCAAATTATTAAAAAATATTGCCACAGTCTCACGGTTAAATGAGGTAGCTCGTGCGAGACTCACAGCTTCTGGTTTCTTCACCGAAATATCAGGATGTCTTTTTTTGAAGAAACGAAACCATTCCAAACCTGCCAATTGATCTCTTTCCCATGAGCTTGGTATTTTAATGCCATTACGCTTTGCCATTTCGTACGCCACCTTCCTACATTCTTTGACGGTCAAACCGTAGAACATTAGTGCACAGTCCTTGTAGTATTTTAATAATATTTGTTCATGTTCTTCAGTAAACATTTCTTTCTTTCTTTATTAATATCATACCTAGGTACAAGTGACTTATCACCATGTTCACGATTGTTTTTCACGTAACGGCGTAATGTAGGGTACGGAATTTTACAGGTTGTTGCCGCCGTCCTAATGGAGTAACCAGTTTGTACCATTCGTAAAGCTGACATCATGTCCTCTTTTTTGTGTTTTCCTATTTTCCGCTCCTTATTTTTTGGTCTTGGCATGCTAAAACAAACAACAATATAATTGATTATGAAGATTACACTTTCAAGGAACAGTGAACCAGGATCGTAAGGTACACAGTGAACCGGTTCACTGAGCATTATGCGAACCTGGTTCACTGTTCAATACACACACTATTCAACTTTAACATAAAAAAAAATACGTGATACACTGAATTGTCACAACGCAATATGCTCATAAAACGACTAAAACTACAATAATTTTGACACCATACAGCTTTTGTTCTTATAATTAATAACAAAATATAGGAAAATCGAGACACTTACGTAAGAATACTACGTTTTTTTGGCGGGAACTAAACAAACCGCTATCACACGTCACGCTCAAGCCGCGGCCGCCGGCTCACTGCGGGAGAGGGGAAGGGTGCCCACGAGGCAAGTATTAACAAGATCGGTCAAAGTGGCAACGTCGCAGTTTTCCCAATATGGCGGTTCAGTGTATCTGGTTGGTTCACTGTTCAACAACCTACCCTACTTTTTGCTTCATATGACCCCACAAAAAATAATCTAAGGGTGTCAAATCGGGTGACCGAGGCGGCCACGCTACTACACCACCGCGACCGATCCACGGCGATAAATTATTGTTCAAATATTCTCTCACTGCTCGAGAAAAATGCGCGGGTGCACCATCGAGCTGAAAGCACATACGCCGACGGTATGATAGAGGTAGGTCCATGAGGCTGTCCGCAAACTGTGTCTCTAAAAATTCTAAAAATCTAGCGCCGTTTAATGTAGGTGGCAATTCCAATGGCCCTATCAGTCTATCGTTGATTATGCCAGCCCACACATTTACTGAAAATTCATGTTGAAATGAGCTTGGGCGCACCGTCCTTGGATTTGCGGAGCACCAGAGATCAGGGCTTGGAAACCGGAAAAAAATACGAACCGTTAAACGCCTCAGTACATAGGGAACTTATGATTTCGGTTTTGTTCTACCTTTAACCCCAATTAAACGGTTATAAGCTACAAAAGTTCGTAAATAGGTTTTGTGGAATTAACCGGTTTTGAACGGTTTTTGTCTCCTACCTCCAATGGGCAGCCGTGCTAAAGTATAAGAACCGGCTGCACTACTGCCCCGCCAAAAGCGGACGCCGCGTGTTGCTCGGCTCTCGTGAAATAAACCGGTTAATTAGGGTTCTTCATAACACTCTTTTAACGTTTCGACTCCGAACGAAATAAACGATAAAACCGTTTTATAACATTTAATAACCGGTTATTTTTAAACCGGTTCCAAGCCTTGCCAGAGATGGTCATTTCTATGGTTTGTAATCCCAGCTCTTGTAAATTTGGCTTCATCAGTCCACAGTATCCTTTGTAAAAAAATACGGTTCTGTCTCAAATTTCTATTCATCCACGAACAAAACACAGATCTCGCAGCAAAATCTGGTTCGATCACGTCTTGAAACCGTCTAAAATGATAAGGGTGTAATCCTTCTCTTTTCAAAATTCTCCATACATGCCACTTAGACATTTGAAGTTGCACTGCAATCCGTCTCACGCTTAGTCTAGGATCATTGGTTATTAGTCTAAGCACTTCTTTTTCATCTTCGGGCGATACCAAGCGATCGCGTTCATTAAAAGGTCTTTGAATACCTCTTTCCGCTAATCTTGAATGCACGTCGATAAAAGTTTGGCGACTCGGTGTAGGCCTGTTAGGACACCTTCGTCGATATTCTTGTACAGCCAGATTTGCACTTCCATTGCAAAAGCCATACACGAAGTGTATGTCAGCAATATGTTGCAATAGCAATAAGTTAAAGACTGCTTACGATAAAAATGAACTTGAAAAAGCAAAAAATAACCCAAAAGCCCTTTGGAAAACAATAAAGAAAATAAGTAACACAAGTAAATTAAAAACCAGCCCAGTTGAACTCTTGCAAATATCAGATGATCCCAAATCCTCCATTAATGAAGTGTGCAAATTCTTCACTAATGTGGGGAAGAGTTTGGCAGCCAACATTACCTCACATGGTCACATCTCAAATGTGTTAAACAGTCAAGTTCCGATCACGAGTGACATTCCACCGCTAGCCCCTGCCAACTCTTTAGCGCTACTGGAGGTTGATGAAACTGAAGTCGAATCCCTGATCTTACAATTACGCAACGACTGCGCCATAGGTTGGGATGGTATTTCACCCCTCCTATTAAAACTATGCCGTCAAACACTAATTCAGCCTTTGACGTTTATCTTCAATGCATGTCTTCATAAGGGTGTTTTTCCTGAGGCACTTAAAAGAGCAATTATACATCCAATCCACAAAGCGGGGAACAGAAGCTGTGTAAACAACTACAGACCCATCTCGATTTTGACAACCCTCTCCAAGGTACTTGAAAGGATACTTGCCAGCCGTCTGAAAAGTTTCTTGGACAAGTTTAAAATAATCTCCGATAACCAGTATGGTTTTCGCACTGGTGTTTCGACCGAAGATGCAGTTCTCGCCTTGACGCAAGTGGTTACTAAAAATCTTGACAGTAAGACTAAATGTCTAGGAATATTCCTTGACCTTTCAAAGGCTTTCGACACAGTTTCTGTTCCCCTGCTCATTGATAAATTAGAATTGCTCGGCGTAAGAGGAATAGCCCTAAAAATCTTTAAAGACTACCTATCGAATCGTACGCAAATGACTAAAATAGATCATTTTCTTAGTGATGAGGAATTGGTCTCTCATGGTGTCCCTCAGGGAAGCATCCTGGGTCCCATTTTATTCCAAATCTATGTAAATGAATTGTGCAGGATGCCCCTCCCTAACGCCAAGATCTTTGCGTATGCCGACGATACCGCGATTATAGTAGATGGTTTAACGTGGGACAGTGTTAGGAATAGCGCAGAGGTTGCACTTACGAAGGTCACAAAATGGCTTCATCTTAATTTGTTAACCCTCAACTTTGACAAAACTTCTTTTATACCATTCTCCATTCGCCATAACACTGCACCTGACCAAGCCTTCTCGTTGATAGCTCATACCTGTTCCCACCTGGCATCTCCGTGTCAGTGTCCAACGATTTCGAGAACCGAGAGCGTCAAATATCTTGGTGTACAAATAGATGCAGGGTTACGATGGAATCTGCAGGCTGATGCCGTGACCTCCAGGACTATGAGAATTATACACGTCTTTAAGTCGCTCAGAGACTCGGCCGACGTCGATACTCTTAAAATGGTCTTCTACGCTCTGTGTCAATCAGTGATAGGGTATTGTATCCCTGTATGGGGTGGCGCAGCAAAGGCCAGTCTTATCAGGGTGGAGCGAGCACAGAGAGCTATATTAAAGGTAATGCTGCATAAACCTTACCGCTACCCTACTGCCCAACTGTACGCGGAATTTAAGGTTCTCTCAGTCCGTCAGCTCTATGTGCTTCGTTCAGTGCTTAGAAGACACGCTTTTGTCCCCCCGTCCGATCCAGGGAGGCGTACCAATGTCCCTCCAGGCACACAGCAGAAAACCTCGTTCGCCAGACCTCAATTCAACACACTCAGTGCTCACATCTACAAAAAAACTCACCAAGTCATTAACATTCGCGACCTCAATAAACACACAGCTAAAACTAAAGTGACAGAATGGCTACTACAACAGGATTATTCACAAACCGAATCATTGCTTACATTCATTGCTTAATAACTTATTAACTTTTTATTCGCTGCACACTCAAAATCTCACCCACACTTCAAACACACACACATACACACACACGCACACTCACACAAACACACACACACACACATTTGGGTTGCTCCACCTTTTCTTCTTTCTGGTCCTAAACCCTGCTATACAAATAGTTAGTAATATAGATATACATTTATTTATTTCTTTTTTACAATTTATCATCGATGGTAGACCGACACACATCATAACTGTTATTTTGTAATCATAGCTGCTCACTGTCTCTTAAGATACAGGGTTTCCCTAGTTTAAGAGGCAGGGCTCATCTTTCTGCGTACAGATCTTTTTTTTTTTGTTTCACCTGACTAGTTCTCTTCTACCAAACCGTCCATTTTTTTTTTTTGTGTAATTTGAAAAAAAAAAAAAAATTTATACTACTATTAATTTTGTAGTTATCTGTAAGTTTCTTGTCACAAATAAATTTATTATTATTATTATTATTATGTTGCGATGAAAATTGACGCTGTGCCATATTTTATCACACTTTTAAATACAAAACACTAACGCAGCACGTAAACAGTACGGACGGTAAGTGAAAGTAGCGATCACAACGCAGGGCGAGGGATAACTAACCCAACTAACAATTTGTCCTTAAAACTGTGATTTTATTCCAGGTAGTGGACTAATACGTTCTATCTCGCTCACTCACAGTAGTAACGAACAGTATTTCTGGCCTGTTCTCGGATAGAATACAGTGAATGCCATAAATGTCACTCTAGCGGTTAACAAAGGCCTTTTGTGCTTGCGCATACGCTATGTTCAAACAACAATAACTCTTAAAGTATTAGACATACAGTTGTGAATTTTATGTTGAATTGTAGCTTAGCTCAAAATCTGTCGATCGAGTAAAAAAAATAAAAAAGTTGTCGGGTATGTTTTTGTAGTAATTAACAGTTATTGGTTGAATTGCATAATTTTTGTTTTTTTTTTCGACTTTCACATTTTTTTTTCAACAGTTATGGAATTGTGAACACATTGTTTTGTATTGCAGATGGTTGACAATATTACTGCCTTTCGAATAAGCCTATTTTTATCTCAGTCTGACTAAAACTTTGAGATTTATGATTTTTTTTTGTACTCGCATAGAGCATATTTCAACAAAAAAACGAAATGGCTGCCACATAGCGGGGAAGTGTATTGGACCCAAGCCTAGAGTGTAATTGTACTTTAAAATAGTTTATATTTAAGTATTTAGAATATCGCTAGTCCATGCCCGGACACACTGTATATTCCTCAGGAAACATTTCCTGCTGAGAAGTCTGTAGTATAAGATTCTTTGATGATTGTAATTCTGATAATGTTAAGAAAGCAAATGTTAAGAAAGAAAGCAAAATTGCAAAAAACAGAATAACAAAAAATCATCCTAGATTTTTTGTTATTCTGTTTTTTTAAATTAAAGATGAATCTTTACGTATATATATGCTACAATTCTGATTAGTGATGTGAACGACGATTTTTTATGAATTAAATTTGAAATTATAATACTTTAATTTTGTTTAAGTGTGTCAGCAGTTGTGTGTAAAGATATTTCCGGTAAAGAGTGAATTTGTGTATTTGGTGAAACGGGAAATTGTATTTGATTTTGATTAAGAAAATCAGGACCCGACCATCAAAGAGTGGACGAGCTGATGCAATCAGCCTTCACCCCCCGAGAAGTGAGATCAGCGGGGTTGCTCTTAGAAGGCACATAGCTCCATGTTTGTCCGGTCGTTGCTTCTTGGATTTCACTCACTCTATTGCGAACGAATTGATCAAGTCGACTTGGCAATGTGGACAGCCATCCTAGGACGATCGTCGAATCACACCAAAAGTAACAGTGATTGAATTCTAGAGTGAGTGATTTACGTACCTTCAGAAAAAGTCTTGTACCCAGTAAAGCACCACACAACTCCAATCTTGGTATGGTTATGGGCTTTATGGGGGCAACCCTGTTCTTCGAAGCTAAAAGGCGAACGCAAACTGTTTCGTCGACTGCTACCGTTCTCACATAGATACACGCGCCATAGGCGCGTTCAGAAGCGTCTGTGAAAGTGTGCAGCTCTATTGAAGAAGCATTGTTACAGGATACCCAACGAGGAATATGAACTGAGTTAAGCGCTGAAAGTGACTGTATGAACTCAAAGAATTGTGATTTTATTTCTGTTGGTACTTCATCGTCCCAGTTACATTTAAGTATCCACAGCTGCTGTAACATAAGTTTGGCCTGAACTACGCATGGCCCGACGAGGCCAAGAGGATCAAACACCTGACTTATTAAAGACAAAATATTTCGCTTTGTAATTTTTGAAATTTGTTTATTATCTATTGAAAAAGATAGTCTGTCTGTTTTACAGTCCCAGTATAGACAAAGTGTTTTGCTAGGAGTGTCATTTAGGTTTAGTTTTTTATCTTTATTTTCTGTGTTAATATTAGTGACTGATTCTAATATCTTTTGACTATTTGATTGCCACTTTCTAAGGTGAAACTTGGCAGACTCGAGATTATTAACTACTCCTTGACATAATTTTATGACTGATTCAATGGAATCCCCACCACTTAAATAGTCATCAACGTAAAAATCGCGTCTGATAGACTGACTAACCTTTGGATCTGAACATTGATCTACAAGTGACACTAGGCATTTTGTAGCCAGATACGGGGCTGAAGCTGTACCGTAAGTCACTGTATTCAGTGCATACGTCTTTAAAGGGTCTGAAGAATTGAATCTGAAAACAATTTGTTGTAAAGGGCGCTGAGATGGCTCAACTAAAATGGCTCTATACATTTTTTCTATGTCACCCGTTACAACAAACTTGTGTTGTCTGTATCTCAAGAGTATGGATAGCAAGTCTTCCTGTACAGTAGGACCTACCATCTGGATATCATTGAAGGACTTGCCCGAGGTGCTGGAGGCCGAAGCATCGTAAACTACGCGGAGTTTTGTGGTAGAACTAGACTCGCGTACAACACCGTGATGAGGCAAAAAGTAATTAAATTCTGATTGATTTGTTTTTGAATATTCCGTCATGTGATGAAGGTCAATATATTCTTGCATAAATTGTAAATATCGGTTTTTAAATGTGGAGTCCCGCTCAAATCTACGCTCTAGGGAAAGTAAACGACACTTCGCCATTGCATAAGAGTCACCTAAGCACTCAGGCGAGTCCTTCAATGGTAAGGTGACAATGAATTGACCATGCGTGCCCCGACGTGTGGTCTCTTGAAAGAGCTTTTCACATGCCTGTTCTTCTGAAGAGAAACAGCTAGCAGACGACACAGTATCAAGTTCCCAGAAACGAGTCAGCTGATCAGACTCCTCTTGTGAAAGAAAATGACAAACAGAAGGTTGTGTACGAGGCTGACTGACGCGGCCTGAAATTAGCCAACCTAGTTTTGATGATTGCAATCTAGGTTGATTGTTACCTAAATTAATGGTATCGGAACCTATGACGTCCCAAAATACCTCTGCACCTACAAGAATATCAATAGCAGTAGGTATGCTAAATGAAGGATCTGCTAATTGAATACCTGGCGGGATGGTAATGTACCTTTTGTCCACGTAAGAACCAGGTAGCGATTGTGTGATCTTTGGTATAACAAAACAGCTTACTTTCGCCTGATAACGACCATTACAAGACTGCAAATGAAGACTGCAGGTTTCTGAGGTACTAGAAACTTGACCGTTTATACCTGAGACGGTGGAGCTAGTGTTGTGTTTTACCAGACTAAGCTTCCCACTGACCTCTTGGGTGATGAAGTTGGAAGTGCTGCCGTTGTCCAGCAGGATCCTGGCTGTATGAAGCTCTCCATTGACATCAGTCACCTTTGCCAAAGCTGTGGATAGCAAAACCTGATTATTTTCTGAACAGGGTAATACGACGTTCGTTGACAATGCAATGTTGTACCCTGTTGGTTTTTCAGTAGTTGATTCCCGATGTAAGAGGGTATTATGTTTGACTTTGCAATATTTGCAATGCGATAGACTGCAACGTTTAACTGTATGACCAGGTCGAAGGCAGTTTAAACAAATATTTGAAGCTTTTTTAATGCGTGCTTCGACCTCAAGATTTCTGAAAGGCTGACAACTGTATAAAAAGTGATTCTGAGAACACATAGGACATTTCACACTGTCTGAATTGATTGGTTTAGTTTTAACACTCTCACCGCCACGCATGTATACAGTTTGCTAAAGCAGCAGGCCATGTGGGCGGCGCGCCGCCCATCCCATTTCTTTAGCGATCTGCCAAGCTTAATTTGAGAGAACTTTTGCGGCACGCCAAGTGGCACGCTGGCAGGACACGCCATATGTTTTATCAGCGGGCCGTGTGGTCCGCTGTGACCCGACGAATTCAAATAGATTTTTTGGTTTTGGCTTGCCCGATACGGAGTCAAAACCAATTGTATCGAATAATGTATTCAAAAACCTACCTATGAAAAAAAAAAACGAGGAAAATCGGACTCTATTGCCATGACCATTCAGTTGGTAATTAACTAAGAAAAACCAGTTTTCCAAGACGATATTTATTAATATTTTGCTCAAAAAAATCAGCTTACAAAATTTAAAAAGAATCAAACATTGGATACATCAGACAAAAATATTACTTTAAATGAATTTCTGCGTAGCATTCCGTACAAACACTAGGTTGCGTTGGGCATTTCACACAGACAGTATTCACTTTCTTTGTCTTGTTCCTGGCTTCTACGGGTGGTAGACCCTGAGCTCGGTATCTTTCGTAACAATGAATGCATCTTCGGCGAACTAGTCTTCCTCTATGATCATTGAGTGATGTTTTGCTGAATTTGTGTTCTGACTGCCTATTTGAGCTCGCTGCTGAGCTTTGCCTAGGGGTCAATCTTAACATCTGTAGACAGAGGTTTTCCCTGAATTTAGTCACGGTATATTTCTTGCTACTAAGTCGCTTGTGCTGTTTATAAATGATGTAGGCATTTGTAACAGCTGTAGAAAACAATAGATCTATAGCTAGTTTCTGAAACCAACGAATACTTCTTCGGGCAGGACTTGAATAACTTGCTAGTTGATCTGACAAATCAATGGAACACTTGTGTTTATTATATTCTGTTATCGCAATAGGTTTCATAACCCTTTTGTTTGGGTTCCTTTTACTAGTTACAGTTACAAAACCATTGGAGTGTTTTGTGGATAAAGCCAAAACGTCACTTTTATCTTTCCACTTCAATACAAGAACGCCATTATTGTTTTGCAATGCAACCATTTCACCCCTTTTTAGTTTTTCTTCTATGACTTCTTGTGGCAGTCCCTTCCGGTTTTTTCTTAGAGTTCCTATTAGGTGTGTATTATTTTCTAATAATTTTTCCGCCAGGTCGACGCTGGTGTAAAAATTATCTGTTACTACACTCCTGCCTACGCCAAGATATGGTTGACAAAGCTTCATAACCACATTTGTAGCCATATTGTCCTGCCGTACTGCCTTTTTGCCTTCGTAAATGATGAAATCATGAGTGTAACCATCATCATCACATAGCTAGAAAAGTTTCATGCCATATTTGTGGCGTTTGCCAGGAATATACTGCATAAATAATATGCGTCCTCTAAAAGCAACCATGCTTTCATCCACAGTAACATATTCACCCGGTGTTTTTGAATTTTGAAATCCTTTTGTTAATAGCTCCACTAAACGCCTTATTTTTATTAGCCGGTCAGCATGATTAGACCCTACAAAGACGGTGTCTTCAAAATGCCAACATCTGAGCAACAGCTCGAATCTGTTCCTGGCCATAGTTTGACCAGCTACTTTATTTTTATAGAGAATAATTTTGCTCCAATAGTCACTAATTTTAGGTAACTTTTTAAGTCCCATATAAACTAACAGGCCTAAGAATTTCCACATTTCTGCAGGAGTGCAGTTTGTCCACTTAGCGATTCTCATGTTGCGTGTGACGACATTGAGTAATTTTGATTTGTTGGCGTATGAATTAGTCATTTGTACCATAAGATTTATAATTTCGTCGGTAAGAAATAATCGGAAACAATCTAATTCCATTTCACAGTTACTAGGAACATTGATACCTGGTTGTATGTCCAGTGGAAACTGCTTCTGTCGTGAATCCTCAGGATAGTGCCACTCCAAAGTCAATAACTGCGTTCGAAGTTCACTCAAAGCGATATCATTGTCAGAGGCTAACGAAGTTTCATCATCATAACTTGATTCAGATTGCGATGAACCCGATGCATGTGATGGTAGATAGTCGGGATCGCTTTCGGAATCCGACATGTTGAACACGCGTAAGAAAAAGCGCGCGAAAACCCTTTAGCAGCAGGCTACGTGGGCGGCGCGCGGCCAACTGACCTAATTACAGTGATGGCCTGCATATTTGATTTATTGACAGTTAGTAACGGACAAAAATGCAAAAGTTTTAGCGGTAAATTTTTGGTGCGCCGGCCGCCAACATGGCCTGCCGCAACAAATAAAAAAATCAGTAATAGCTTGCTGCATTAGAATTTACGTGGGCGGCCGGCGTACCACATGGCGGTGAGAGTGTTAATAGTTGTAAAATAATTTTTAGTTTTGTTGTTTTCGTTAGTATTTTTAGTTGTTGTAGTGTTTGTATTATAGTTTAAGGATTCTAGGAAATCTGCTCTGTTAGATAAAAATTTAATATAATGTTTTAAATGTGGAAAAGCATCTAGATTATTTTTAAACTGTTCCCACTCTCTACGTGTGACCCTGTCAAGTTTTTCTGACATCATATGTATTATAAGAGTTTCTCTAAGACCCCCATTGTCTGTAGGCTGTCCGAACGTTGACAAGGCACGAAGATTTTTGTTTGTGACGTCGGTCATGTTCCTTAATGAGTCACAAGATTCATGTTGAATATTTTCTAGTTTAAATAATGCCTGCACGTGATATAATAAGTAATCTGTCATTGTTGTACCTTTCAGATAATAACTGCCAAGCTGTACCATTGTTATCGGCTGTGAAATCTATGCTTTTTATTACTAAAGACGCGCTGCCGGTTACGGCCGCACGTAGATAGTGAAATTTGTTGATTTCTTGTATGCTGTTATTGTGATGAATAAGAGAAAGATACGTATCTCGGAATTCAAGCCAGTGCTGATAGTCCCCGTCGAAGTGAGGCAAGTCTATCTTGGGCAGCCGAACGAAGTCGTGTCTGCAGCCAGAGCCGTGATGTGGGAGATCGTCAGTGGAAGTGGCAGACACGAGCGCAGGCGAGAGGGCGCGCGCGGGGGCGAGGTGTGTTCTTGCGCGGGCCATCAACGCATGGTACTGCACCTCGAACTGCTCCCTTTCGGCATACATATCGTCCGCATCCTCCGACAACAGCTCCAAATCCGTCTGTAACACGTCGAATTCTTTATACAATGTTTCCATTAAACTAAATCGGCTTTTTAATTCTGCTTCTTGGAAACCATCTAAATCGGTGCTAGGCAATAATCATAAAAAGTTGCTAAAATGCGTAAGCTTAGCTTTAAAGCCACCACGCCTCTTTATAAGTTCCTTTATTTTTGCATCAGACATAATGTGTAGGTGGGTAGTGAGGTCGTTAAGCCAAAGCTAATGACCGAAGTGCAAACAATGACAAAGAACCAAATAAAACGTAAGCAAGTTATACAATAATGCGTCAATAACTCGCCAAGCTAACGGTAAATCAGCTGATATTGCAGATAAGCCCGGCCGTGCAAACCGGTTCAATAAGTAAAAAATCTAAGAAAAAGTAATGAGGTTGTTTACGCGTTTAAAGACATCCATGCGTGCGATAAGCAAACAAAAGAAATGTAGTAAGGTAACGAAGAGAAGTTATTGTGCGAAATGACGATGAATTGATGATGTAATCTAATATTACTTGTAAATATGCTATTATGAAGAGATCAATTGATGCCGATCCGTATAGCACTATTTTAAATTCCTGGAAGAAGATAGAAACAGACAGGAAATTAAGGATAATGGAACGGACTCACTCAGAATAATGTCCCTTTTGGTGGACTGTCCTTGATGTGTCCTCTACGGCGTAGCAAGCTCGTGGTACGGTCGGCCAGTCCAAAGTCCACAGATGACGACACGCGTGCACAGCAAAAAGACGGCAATCTTCTTTCTTCGAAGGACCATATGGTGAATGTCAAGCTCTAGGTGTGCTGCTGGTGGTCTTGGCTATAAAGTAAAACTACTTCGATGCTTGAAAAGACTGTATTGATAGGTAGATATATGCTGGTTATAAGATGACCGATATGTGCGCACGTCAAAGGGGTCGGCGAGTGAGTGGCTGCCGCGGCGGTCCGACGACGTTGACCGCGGTGGGGGCGCACACGGCCATGTCGCCGTGTGTGGTCCGATGTGACGTCAGGAACACAAACAATTTATTTTTTCAAACATGCATTACGCTCACAGGCGGGGTCACTAATATTGGTTGTGTAATTTATTTAATGTTTATTACACAACATATGTACCGGTAATTAAAATAACCCACTTATTTTTCAGAGCCACCTTCTTACCCCTTATTTAAACCCATGAACTCGAGGATAGCAAAAATATAATGAAGCTCAAATCAAAACGAGAAATGTGGTAGAACGACAGTATGGAGTTTTAAAACGAAGATTTCCAGTGCTAGCAGTTGGCATATGCTTAAAACTGCCCACTGCCATCAATGTCATCATAGCATGTTGTATTTTGCACAACATATGCATCATACGGAAAGAACAGGAACCATTCAACGATGGGTCTATTCCTAACTTAGAAGCCCTGATCGAAGCTGGAAGAATTCCCCGTATACCAATTACAGTCAATGATCCAATATATGGGTTTCAAAGAAACCAAATAACTGAATACTTTGAAAATATATAATGTTTAAATAATAATTAAATTACTCTTAATTGTGCTAAAACTTCAGTTTTAATTTCCAAGTCCTTTTTTGCTGTTTCTATTTGTATTTGATAGAGCTAGTTTTTAAACTATTTCATTTTGTAAAAGCTGAACTTTTAAATCTTCAATGTTTTCTTTCTTTTATTCACCTCTTGAAAACTCGCAAAGAGAAGACACAGCTTCAGTCCTTTCATTTCTTTGTGATAATTGTGGACGTTGCCTAGACCAAAATGGTGTTTTATTTAATTCAAAATTATTTGTTTTTGGTTGACTTTCACTTGGGGTACATTCAGATATCTGGAAACCCCGATTTTATGAAATACTTGAATAAAAATTAAAAGCAAAAGTTGATGTAAAAAGTTGTTGCGGATAATAAGATTTAGAACAATACCTATAAATTTTTTATTGAAAGAAAAATCCTTGCAGGGATTTACAAGAAGAGATCAAATATACCATGCAAATAGCAGTATGGGCTATTTTATAGCTAAGTAATAGTGTTATATAAATGCAATATACTTACATGATTGACTTCCTCAGATGGGATATCTATAATACCCTCTGTGGGCAGATTTAACTCGGATTCATGCTTGTACTGTACTGTGGGTGCATCTTCGATACAATTAATTTTTGAAAGAGCCTTCACACTGCTCTCTTCATCAGCATCACAATCTGAGACAAATATGCCAGTACAGCCTCTGCCAAGAATGGCACATACTTGTTCCAGTACTGGATCTGGTCTTTGTACAATTCTGTTTTGAATTGTTATAATAAATTTTACTCTCCGATTTAAATTTTTCCCAAACTTTCATCAGAGACTCCTTATTCCTGCAATATTAATCAATAGGACATTTGAACAACAATTTATAAACGTGGTAGTTATTTTAGACATCTATGTACATGGTATTTTTTAATAACTACATTAAAAAATACTGTCACAAGCCATATAAAATACAATATTACGAAAATTCGTATAATAACCAATAAAATAAAAACAAGATAGATATTCGCCTATAGACAGTTCCTGTTGAATTGAAAGTATTGGTAACTGATAGCCAAGCATTACTTTTGGCTTCATTTGTTGTGCCATCCGTTTTTTTGTTTAAAATTGTATCCTTATACGCTAGTAAAATTTTCACCAATTTGTCCTTTTCCTCGAGAGAAAAGTTTTGTCCTCGTTTTCTTTTTTCAGCCATCGTCGATTCGTTTATTTTTCACATAAAATCGCACAAAACTTTTACACACACAAGAAAGAACTACAACCACAGGATTTGTTGATGACAGCTGTCATGTTGTCACTTACTTTTTTTGCAGGCAAAGAGATTATACGATACAGCCAAACATCTTTATTTGTCTTTATTGACAACTTACAAATACAAAAAGACACCAGTTTTGGTGAACTATTACTTAGTTTTACATTTATTTCATTTAAATCTATAAAATACGGAAGATTTTGACCAATAAAATATGTTATCGGAAAGTACCGATTTATGTAACGTCACTATCGCAAGGAGAAACGCCACCTTACAAAGGAGTCCTTACCTAAGTGTACTCTAGCACGGTGAAAACGAACTTAGGTTAGGGGGCAGTTCTGTCGGGAGGACACGGCACGCTGTCGGGAGGACACGGCACGGCATACGCTTGCAGAGTGTGCAGCTTGGGAGGAGCCGCGCCGTGCCCTCATCTCTGTTGTAGGCGGTGACCTCTCGCTGCCGGCCGTAGTCCATGCTATGGCCGGCGGTGAGGAGTCCTGGGACGCGTTGGTCTCCTTCTGCGAGACAGTTATCGCGCAGAAGGAGGCTGCGGAAAGGGAGAGAGAGATCACAACCGCTCTCCCTGCCCGCAGCAGGCGCATCGGGTGTCGGAGGAGGGCTTACGCTGCCCTCTTCCGGCCCCCCTAACTGGGTCCAGAGGCGGCGGACTTGGGGATGTCCGTCGCCCCCCATTCATCCGGACCCGAGGTGGCGGCGCGTGGTGTTCCCGTGCGCCCCTCTTTGACGTAGCGAGGGGAGTCAAACACCTCACTCCCCTCGCCGACGCGAGGTGGCCCGCAGAGGCGGGCCGGCACCAGCCGGGGATTGCGGATGTCGCATACGTTCCCGCGATCCCCGGTGTAGGTGGAAGATGGAACACCGGGGTGGTTTTAGTCAGTAAGAGTCTGACAGACCCCTCCACCCGCCCCAGGGTGGAGGATTTCCATGAGGATTTCCCCCCGAGATCAAAAAAAAAAAAAAAAAGGGGGCAGTTTAGGGGATCGTTTAACTAATGTGGTACTTAGTTAGGGAACGCTTTCGAGATTAATGGTGAAAACGGGCATTAGACCGGTATTTATTAATTGCTCTCAGTGTGCTAGCTAATTTGAGTAGCTGTCATTATGTGCTGTCCTTATCTCACAATACAGAATCCGCGCATGCGGACAGGGACAGCACATGAGTACTCAAGCTAACTGTCGCACTAAGAGCCATTTATAAATACAGGCCTTAGTTCAAGGCATTAGATAGTTATCATTAAAATCATTTATGTCGTCTTCATGAGATTGGATAGATGTCTCTGGATTCGGGTGAGGTGTTGCTGGGGTCACAGGAAAAAACATTGGCAAATATAATCGAGTTGGAGTTGCCGGAGGTGCTAAGCTTTCTGCACTTTCATAAGCTCCCGGTGTCTGAGTCTGCTGAAATTCTGGGATGCTGAGTTGATATGCATTCTTAGTATAAGTTCGGTGTCCTGAAGGCCCAGCTATTTGTTCAATTACAGCCGCCGCCGCCGGTGGTGCTGGATTTATATACCCTCCGGATATCAAAGTCAGCTGAGTTTCCGGATCTTTGTAAGCAGCAGTCTGTTTTCTTAAAGACCCAGCTGTCTGCTGAGTCGAGGTAGCCGAAGGTGCTGGACTTGTATTAGATCTGGATGTAAGAGTCTGCTGGGTTGTTGCACCTTCATAAGGATCATAATCTGTCTCTCGAGAAGGAGTTCGTCGATAATATGGTTGTCTCCTAGAATAACTAGGTACTGGTTCATTTAAAATTTGATCCGATAAACTGAGAACGCAAATTTTAAATCTACTTTTTTGTGCTGGAGTCATTGTCTTCATGTCTGGAAGCATGCTTTGAAAAAAAGCTAGATCGCTGTCGGTTTCAGGTTCAGCTCTTATGTATGGTCTTCATTTGTAATGATTTTTGACTGAAATATTCATTTGCTGATTTATTAACATCTTTTAAAGTGATTGGTCTGGATTGGTTTGATGGTGGTGGCAGTGGCGGTGTTGGTGTGGAGTGATAGGAGATGGAATCCGAATCCTTTGAGTTTTCAGAAGCTAGGTGATCAGTAAACCGTGTCTCATCGACTTCTTCACTATCAGTACCGTCGTCTGTGATATTATATTTGCTTAGATTGCTTTTTGTTGGTCGGGACTTCAAGTAATTGTCTAAAAAATGTAGATATGGTGAAAGGTAGTATTCTTTAATCGTCTTTGCAGCTGATCCAGATGGCAAATCTTGTTTTTTCTTGTTTTTGCTATAACTACATCGAATATTCTTCCACCGTTCTTTACAATCTTGGGCTGAAAAATATTTAAGCAGATTAGTTAGGTACATACCTACTTATTACTATTTTATTTTTTGTTATAGATACTACGCAGATGGCTGTTCGTTTACATCACTTTCCGGATATGTATTGAGAGGAGCCAGTACCGTCCGGCAAATTGTACATAAAACCTCTAGCGTTTTGTGGGAATGTCTACAGCCGAAATATATGCCTGTACCTACACGACAAAAATGGGTAGAAGTTGCTGAACGGTTTTACACTCTCTGGAATTTACCGAATTGTGTTGGGAGTTTGGATGGAAAACATATTAGGATTACAGCGCCCATCAACTCTGGTTCGACTTTCATAAATTATACGGGATATTTCTCTATTGTATTGTTAGCAGTTGTAGATGCAGATGGTTTATTTTTAACCATAGATATTGGTGAATACGGCCGAAATAGTGATGGCCGAGTATTACAAGTTAGCTCCTTTGGACAAGCTATGGATCTAGGAGATCTCGATTTACCGAACCCTACACCATTGCCTGGAGAAACACAAAATGTGCCCTTTTATTTTGTGGCAGACGAAGCTTTTCCACTAAAGAAAAATATTATGAAACCATATGGTCGAAATCAATTGACTAATGACAGAAGAGCTTATAATAACAGGTTGTCAAGGGCACGTAAGTCAGTAGAATTTGCCTTTGGTATGTTAGCGTCAAAGTTTGGTGGACTTAACACGCCTATTCACTGCAAACCAGAATATGTTGATAATATTATAAAAGCAATGTGTGTGTTGCATAACGTAATTCGCACATGTGATGGTAAAATATCTAACACAACGATCTCCGATTCCGTTTCAGAACAGACATAATGTTTAAATAAAATACATATTACTTACCTGTTGCACCGACTTTTTTTGCTATTTCTTGCCATATTTTGTCTTGCACATTTCTGTTACTGTACCCTGTCTTAGTGTAGTCATAGATATTCGGGTACTGCTCAATTAATTCGCAAAACTCAATATTAAATTCAATATCGTCACACATCCTGTATACAAAGCGACGTGCGTCTTGCGAAACTATCTGTTCGTGACTGAAGGCGGCATGCGGACGGCGCAGGCATGCCGCTCCTCGCCCCCCGCCACGTCGCCAGCAGATGTGATACCGGTAAGGCGCAAGCGGCGTATCGCATTAGATACAGTATGAACAAAGATACGTAGTGACATACATTTAAACTGTTCAAATTTTAGTCCATATGGGTATTTAATCCATGGTTTTAATGAAAATCCGATGTAATTTAACTTGTTTTTTATATTTTAAAAAGCGCAATCATAGGTACATAGCGGTCTTGCCAGCGAACGAACGAGAGAGGGAGCCAGCGAACCCTGTCCATCCTGCTTCCGTCTCGCTTACACAACTTCACTTACTCTACGGTCCAATTCGAGTATCCCACATTCACACATAAATACTTTTACTCACGGTCATATTCTATAAAAAGGGGTAGCTAGAGCGACAGCACCACAAACTAATAATCCATCTGCCACTTTGGGAAATTGATTGGAATTATATGATACAAAAGGAGGGAAATTAGTACTCGATAAACTGAAGAACAACCGAAAGGATGTGCAATATGTGTTAATTCCACTAAATAGCACCTTGTATAATAATACTCTGTGCCGTATCGTCCCCGCGTCTGTTTGCGCAGATATCGCGCCTGCACCGTATCTGCACCTTACCTTCATCTCGCCGCCTTCTGTTTGCGTTGCGCTTTAAGTACAACTATGATGCGCCCATATCCAAGACGTGATTTAAATGTTACAAGAAGAACGTTTAACTATAGGCTTTGCCGAGCTAGACGTAATATAAATAAGTAAATTCAACTTTTGGGATACTTGCGAATAAATGGCGGATTTTCCATAGACCCCTTAATGTTAATACCGATTTAATTGATGATATTATTAAGTCTGCGTGTATTTTACACAACTTCATGAGAGACAGAGATGGGTATTCTTTTGAAGACTCACTAAATAATCCACTGACTGAATCAATTGCTCGAGATAGTGTGCACAGAAACAATACAACTGCATTGAGATATCGAGAATTATTTGCAGATTATTTCATGAACGAAGGGAGGGTAATCTGGCAAGATAATTTCATTAAAATATGCTGAGACAATAAAGAAGATGGATCATCATCACTAAAACAATATTTTCAAATAAACTGATTGGCACTTACCAAGTTCTTTTTTTTTATCCTGTGATAAATCAACTCCATAAATCTCCACCAACTCTTCCCAAGCTTTTGAACGTAAGTTTTTATCGAAAGATTCTGCGGATTTAGTATTCCAGATTGCTGGCCTATTTTGTATCTCGATTATAAATTTTTCGGTATCGAAATCCATAGTAATAAAGTATCAGTTAAATGTGCGAATGTTGGTGAACACGTTTACCGTCAATGGCGGGCAACCGCAAACTAGCATATCCGCGTAGTGTGTATGGCGACCGCCGGCCGGGCCGCTCAGAACGACCGGAGCGGTCGGGCGGCAGCCGCGTCGTAGTGCGAATGAAAACTACATTCTCGTACAATTTTTTTATTGCGGTCAGCCGCACGGCTGATAGGGTGTTTACACGGGTCGATTTTCGCCCGAGTCGCTTCACTGATTGCCTACCAAACCGCATCGCTAGCCCATTTACACAGGTTACTAAAATCGCATGCGGCTCTGTAGCAGAATAGCCGTTTGTGCCGGAATTGAAATAATTAATTATTCAATTATTCAACAATTGCTTAAAGAACAAAGAGAGAAGAAAAAACAAAAGGAAAGAAGAAAACGTAATGTTTGGGTACGTGGATGGATTTCTCGACGTAAGGGCTTGGGTGCTTCGGATACTTTATTGGTTGAGTGGAGTTAAGAAGATCCTGATTATTTAAAAAAACGATTAAGAATGACTACTGATCAGTTTAATACTTTACTACATAAGGTTACTCCGCTTATACAAAAATGCGATACCAATATGCGAGTAGCACTTTCTCCGAAAATTAAATTAGAAATAACCCTGAAGTTCTTGGCTACCGGTGATAACTATTCAAGTCTTGCAGAGTCATTTAGAGTTCCAGATTGCACAATTTCCTTGTTTTTGAAGGATGTTTTGGATGCTATATACAATGTTTTACAGGAGTTCATTATGGTAAGTGAAACTAGTAATTAACTAATAAACGATTTAATTATAAATTTTCCATTGTGTTTTCATCTAAGCATGACCTAACAGCTTGAGATAGAATATCGTCGTTCACTGCGTATTGTTGCCCAGTATTTTCTTGTGTTTAACAGCTGGCAAAATAGTCTTCTTCATAATCGAGGTGCCTTCTAGAAGTGGAAGCTTCGGGAGTCGAATTTTCACGCTGGTGAAAAGCTTGGTTTCGGGAAGTAGTAGCTTCGGCTTCTGGAGTCGAAGTATAGCGTGTATACTCTGAGAGTGAACTCGTAGGTCTAGCAATTGGAAAATGTTGTGTATTTAAGGTTTTCAGTCTTTCTTGTGACAAATAATTATTGATGAAATTTTGACAAACAATAGCATTTCTTAATGGCAAACTACGTAATTGGCTTGCCACATGTACTACGAATGTATCAAATTCATCTTGACGGATAGTTTGAGCCAAAGTTTCTAATCTATTGACTGCTTGTAAAACAGGTGGGTCCATTTTAGGTGCGTCCCTTAGAGCACTCTCCGCCTTTTTCTTTGGAGACAATTTTTTTTCTTTTGTAAGGGCGCAATATTAGATTCTTGTTCCAATTCATCAAAATATGAAGACGCGTCGCTGTTTGTGTTCACCGCTGAATCTTTTCCCTGTAACCATACACTAATATAAGTTTATTTCTTTTAGGTGCCATCCACCATAGATCAATGGAAGAAAATACAAAAGGATTTTTTAGATCGCTGGCAATTTCCTTTTTGCTGTGGGGCTATTGACGGGAAACACGTATTAATCGAAAATTTACCACACGGAGCATCAGACTATTATAATTACAAAGGCACTTATAGTGTGGTGTTGTTTGCTATAGTGGATGCACATTACCGTTTCATATATATAGATTTCGGGACTAATGGACGCATGAATGATTTACATATTTGGAAAAAAACAAAGTTCTATAGTGCTCTTGAAAGAAATAATTTAGAACTACCTAATAAGGCAGTTTTCGTTGGTGATGATGCTTTCCCTTTGGCAACCTATTTAATGAAACCGTATTCAAGACATGAAGGTTTGGAACACAAACAAAAAATCTTTAATTACAGACTATCAAGAGCACGCCGAATCGTAGAGAATGCCTTTGGCATAATGGCTTCACGATTCAGAGTATACAGAAAACCTATATCTGTTTCATTGGATAAAACTGATTCTATTATTAAAGCGACCTTTGCGCAGCATAACTGGCTTCGGACTAATCTCATATACATGAATACTCCCGAATTAGTAGACGGAGAAGACTTCAGTTCAGGGACAATCAGAAACGGAAGTTGGAGAAGCATTCCTACGGCAGGAGTAGACGAATTAATGACACCGCTATCTTCTAACAACTATTCACGAAATGCAACAGATCTGCGCGATAGATATGCTGACTATTTTGTCGGACCAGGAAAAGTTTCATGGCAAGATAGAATGATTGCGTAAATATTGTATGTTTATTTAAGTTTTGTGATTTGAAGGTGTTTTTTTTTTGTGAGGTTTTTTTAAGTGTTCATTTTTGTCAAACGTGGGACTTGTCTTGTTTTGATTGTGTTTTTGTGTATTTTAAAAACAACACCCAAAAATAATTTACCTATTATAATTTATAATATGCGAACAAGAATAACTATTCAATAAATAATAATAAAAGACTTACCATGTTATCTTTACTGTTTCTTCCTTCTATCACTGGCTTTAAAAAGCGGTCAGCTACAGAAAACCAAATTAATTGAGGTCTGTATACATCATCCTTTCCCGCGCCACTCTTCTTTGACTTTGCTACCTTACTGGCCTCTCTATTATACGTGGTTCGTATATTTTTTATCTTCAATTTAAGCTCTTCAACTGTTATGGACAAACGCATTTCTTGAATAATAGATTTAAGAGCAGCTAAACGTACATTATTGTTCCTGTAATCTTGTTCTCTTGGGTTTCATAAGCATGGATGCATTTCATAGCATTCCAAAAACTGTATGGCGTTATTTTTATTCATGGTTGTTACGATACATGTACACAGAAACGCTGTAGTAAATAAATACACGTGCGTGCGCGAAACACCTTCATGCGGCGGGCGATCGCCTGCAACTGATCGTTTACACGGTCGATTTTAGTCACCAGTCGCATGCGGCCGGTTGCCGCGCGGCCAAAGTCGGATGCTACCCAACTTTGGGCCTTGCGGCTTTAGTCACTTGCAACTTAGCCGAATTGCCATTTAGATGGTCGATTTACGCCGCGCGGCAAAAATCGTGCGGCTTTAGTCACCCGTGTAAACCCCCCTTAACCGCATAGTGCGTAGGCTTTGATTATTTACATGTCTAGATAAGAGTGTTGCGCTGCAAGCGCAACAAAAACAACAGGCCAGATTTGCAGCGCTTGTGTTCGTGTTACGCACACAAGTAAGCTTAGCTTTACAAGCGCGTGGCTGCGTGCGCATCACTTGGGAGCGCACTGAGTGATACCAGCCCTTGATAATTTCCCATAAAAGGTGGGAAAAAATATTATGTATTTATTTTTTATCTATAAGTAGGTTTTAAATTTATTAAATTATGATTATTTCACATATTACGAGTTTGTACAAGAATTATTAGGTAAAATATATTTAAATGAAACAGATATTGCTAATAAAGGTTATTTATTCTTAAAATTCTAGATCCGAATTATTTAAAAACATGACTATTTTTATGGTGGTCAAAATATTATCTTTACCTTAGAAAGGGTTAACAAATATAAAATTTGTTATTATGCTATATACAGCAGGCAGCATACAGCAGATAGGAGTGATCGATCTGATCTGATCTGGTGAGTGATGAATGATCGGAGCAAATAACTGTTGTTTTAGATGGTTGCCAGAGATCCTCGCCGCGGCTTTTTCTTATGACGTCTATCCACCTATTTCTTAAAAAAGGATCTTTAGGTATTCTGTAAAAAAATATAAATTAAACCTTTACACAACAACGGCTTCAGCACTAAAAGCATCCACATTTTTTTATTTTTTTATAGGAAAACTACAATTTTATTGTGTGTGCTGTGATAGTATTTAAAACTTTATTTATAATACGTAGAATATCTACATACTACTTTCGTTATCAGCACCCAAAGACCCCCGAAATTGACACCCAAATTAGATTATTAAATAAAATAAACAATATCCGCCAAATTTAGATTTAAATGTATATATATTATCCAGCACTACAGTTAAATGGTGGCTTGAAATCTCGAAATATACTTTTTGGACGTTGAGGCTCAGAATGTCAACTTCCCAAAATTATGTACATACTTACTAATTAAACTTAATTAATATAATATGTTATCTCTAACACTTATTTCATAGTTTATTATTTCATAGTTTTCTTACCTCAAAGTCACCATAAGTCGTTCTTCTACAGAAATAGGTTCCTGAAAATTTGTTGTAGTAAATTGTAGAACAGGTTTAATGGCTTGTACAATATAGTCAAACGTTGTAGGTAACATTCGACAATATTCCTTGAACAACAGGGGTTGAGTACGTAAATCCTGATACAAATTATGAAATTCCCCATGAGTATGCCTTTCTAAGTACACAGTATTAGTTCCACTTCTCTGCTTTATACACTTCTTCAATATCTCATATTTAAGATATGAATTTTCCAACAACATTAGCTTCCGTCTGTCCATGACAAATGTTTAATGTTAACTGAACTGAATGGCGGCCGAGGGCGCGGAGGGGACGGTTCGCGCGCACGTAGGACAGAGTAGCCGCATCGCTCCACACCGCATTAAATTCGCATCGGATCGTTTCGCAATCGCGTTCGAGCGTTGAGTCGTCCACGTAGGACATGGCGTAATAGTTTGCACGCTAAAATACAAGAATCCACCGCTAAGACGACAAAGCAAAGACCGATTTATTAAATGTTTAAAGTAAAATAAGCTCTCGCGTGTAGTGATACGGCATAAAATAGTTTGCACGGTACAGTACAAAAAATCACCGCAAAGCCGACAAAGGAAAGACCGATTTAGAAATGTTCAAAGTAAAATAAGCTCTCGCGTGTAGTGATACGGCATAAACTAGCCCGCGCGCAACAATATCAAACGGAGCCGCCTTCGAACCTAATCCTTTCGACGGTGACCCTGACCTACTTAGCACCCGGGTCAACGCCCCGCTGTCGTTCGGCCGTAGATATCGGGAGGTATTACTATTGGTTCGTGATCGCTTTCTAGTTTAGTTTTTCACAATGTTAAATATGCCAGTTTTTGTTTCTAATATTTTATATAACTACGAAACGATTGTATTACATAGACAAAACCATTTCGCTGCGGGAAAACAACCATTTAAATTTCACGGTGTAGAGTTACCTACAAGGTATTTTTTGAACTCAACAGCAATAGCGCACTAGCGGCCAGGCCGCAGCGGCCAGGTCGCGGCGGCCATCGAGATAGATACATTAGTATGAAATCGCCATAGAGCACGCGCACCTGGCCGCACGCGGCCAGCGGCCACACCAAGCCGCAGCGGCCAGCGAGATCGACGCGACACATTTGCGGCCAGTGTTAAGTCGCTGGCCGCTGCGGCCACTGAGATCAATTGTTTTGTAGTTAAATCACCAGTGTGCGCGCACTAGCCGCGGCGGCCGCACGTATTGTGGAACTACAGCGTGATTTGTGATCATCACGATGTCTTTCGACACGGAAAGATTTATAACCGAGATTGAGACAAGGAGGGCGTTGTGGGACATGTCCTGTGAAGGCTACGCCAACCGAGACTTAAAAAGGATGATGTGGGATTATAGAAATATTTGGTAATGAAAAATTAACAATAACTGAAAAAAACGAACTCCGTAAGTAAAGTTTATTTTATTGTGTTCTCAGAGCTACTCGATTTTGCCACGGGAGTTGTCCTTCACCCACGAAGTAGTCAGCAAAAAGATCTCTGTTTTGTGTAGATGTTCTTTTTCCTCTTGAAGGCTGGCAGGGAGGTATTCCTTTAATAGTCGGGGGAATATACAACTTGTCTTAGAATTTGTACCCATCTCGCTCCCGTACATAGTTGTTAAGGACGCAACATGCTTTTATGATTGCAACAGCAAATTCTCTGTGTACATCAAGAGGACGATGAAAAATTCGCCACTTGTTGGCTAGTATCCCGAAAGTACATTTTATGTACCGGCGCGCACGGAAAGACGGTAGTTAAAAATTCTTTTCTTGTCTGTCAAATTTCTTCCGGCATATGGTCTCATTATATTTTCTGACAATGAGAATACTTCATCGCCAACTATGACAAAAGGCAGAGGCACACCTGTTTCAGTTATCGGTTTCTGGTCTGGCATGTCCAAATCATTATTTGTAAGTTTTTCATAAAAATGCGAGTTCTTGAATACCGATGAATCGCTGCATTTTCCATATGCGCCGACGTCTATGCATATAAATTTGTAGTTGGCATCGCATATAGCCATCAGCACAATAGAGAAATAGTTTTTGTAGTTATAATATAGTGACCCAGTATGGGTCGGCTGAATGACTCTTATGTGCTTTCCGTCCACAGCTCCAGTACAGTTAGGAAATTGCGAACTGTTCCTAAATCCATCACTTATTTCTAGCCATTTATCTCTATCGAGTTGTGGAAAGGCAATATCTTTTATATTTTGCCATATGGCGACGCAAACCTCAAGTACAATTTCTCGAACAGTTGTGTGTCCAATGCGAAATGAATGATTTAGTTCTCTGAAGGAGCATCCAGATGCTAGGTATCTGGAACAAACAAACACGTTATGATAACTTTTTTTTTTTTATTTCCAGGTAAGTCACTCCAAAAAAAATGGAAAAATATAAGGGACTCATTCCTCAGGGAGCTACGACGTGTCAAAGGCGCAAAAAGTGGCGCCGCAGCGAAACGTAAATCTCCCTATGTATATTTTCAACACCTGATGTTCCTTAAACATACGGTGGAACCGAATACAACAGAATCGAACATAAATGATGCGGAAAATATAGTCCCTCCCACCCCCGAATCAGTTTCTCAAGGACAACCATGATCAAAGAAGAAAAAGGAAGACAATAATTTCGAAAAAGAAGATCTTGTTTCAGTTTTAAAAGAAAGCATAAATTCAAGAAGTCAACGTGAATCAGCTCTCGAAGACGACAATGACAGATTATTTATGCTTTCCTTAGTAAAGGATTTCAAAAAAATACCCGAATCCGCGAAGCTGAAAACCAAGATGGAAATGATTAATCTAATCCACCGAGCTCAAAGTGGAAGATATGATCAAAGCCACTATGAACCTATGACCAGGCACAGCCAACCTACTTACCCTCGAAGCAGTTATACCAACCATCAGGAAAATCAACAGGGATATTTTACTAAGCAATCGGATAATGGACCACTTACCACAATGAGCTACCGCCCTTCTCTGTCACGTCCCAGTGAACTGCCGCCGCCATTTGATTCAGGAGGAGAAGAAAATTCTATCCAATCACCCGAATCAAATTACTCTCAGGCCTCGCAAGATTCAGAAATAATTGAAACTTTTTTTATAATTAAAATTAATAATTATTGAACAACCTTTGATTATGATAATACGGTACTTAAATACTTTTATGTACCTACTTGTTTCACTTATCTACCTGCATCCTTTTTCATAAAACAGACACAAGGACAGTTAAGAAATAATTTGAATAAAAGTAGATAGGCATAGGCTTACCTTAAAGTTACAACAAGTTTTTCCTTGGCAGAAATGCAGGGGCGAAATTTATTTACAGTGCCGGTGATTGATGGAATTAATTTTCTTAACAGTTCTTCAAACGAAGACTTGCTCATCCGCAAATAATTAAAGAACTTGTCATCATATTGCTGAAGGTCGGTGAAATAAGTATAAAATAATCCCTTTGTTCGCCTTTCACGTATCAAGGGATGAACCCAATATTTTTTCCTTTTCTTTTTCCGCTTCTTACTTATAAGATACAAAAGCACTGCTATTTCCTCAACGTCCATTTTGAAGCGCGCTGTATGTGCAACTGACGATCGTAGCCGCCGTTTTGGCCGCGTTGCAAATCGCAACCCTTGCGGCCGGGCCGCGCGGCCAGGTCGCTAGTGCGCTATTGCTCTAAGGGTACAGACCTACGCACTTTGATTATTTACATGTCTAGATAGAGAGTTTTAGCGTCTAAACGCCAAAAAAAATATCAGCCAACTGTTGGCTCATAAGCTCGTCCCGCCCGCTCAGCGGCGACACTGTCATTGTACGGTAAACACGTGTTCAGTGCCATACAAAAATGACCTATCATCGGTAAGTAAACTTTTAATAACTATATTATAAAGAAATAATTAAATTAATAAAGTGAAATTTTATCAAAAGACGTAACGCCATTTTGACGGCATGTTTGCAGGGTTGCCTGTTAATTGAATCTAAAATTTCCCATGTGAGCGTTACATAATTTAAAAAAAATGTTTAATCTTGATCCAAAAACGTTGAGGCTCAGAATGTCAACTTCCCAAAATGTCTCCTGGTAACAAAATGTCAACTTCCCAAAATGTCCCTTTCCCAAAATGTCTCTTTCCCAAAATGTCCCTTTCAGAAAATGCCGCTTTCCCAAAATGTCCCCCATTCTTAGAATTAAGCGTTATAACCCAACTAAAAAAAACTCTTTCGTCATTTTTTTATTAGAAAAGGAATTTGAAATGAAATATAGTTATATACTATAAAAAAAAAACAATAAAAATAACTTTAATTACAACTAATACGTTCAAGTACACAGTAATTCAATAGGATTTCAATAATCAAATACAGACTGATAATTAAGCGTTACAACTATTATCAAATTTAGAAAGAAATTCAATTAAATAAAGCAAGTCTCAAAAATATTCAACAATTTATAATTCTTTAGAAATTGTTGAATTGTGAGATGATTTCCTTGTAATTGTTTTAAATATCTTGCATATTTTCTATCGAACTCAATATCTCTGAGCCTTCTTCTGCGGTTGGTCTGCTTAAATAGTGAATCCTGTATACGACCATCCCAGTATTTGCTCTCTTTTTTATCTTATATAAAAAATAATATGTACAAATTTGGATTCTTTGGTATAAGGCTATTTACACGTCGGTGCCATCCTTCTAGAGCATTGGTTGTTCTATGGCGTTGGCCAGCGCAGCTTAATATTAACGGTGATTTTCTGGGATACCAGGTAGACTCGAAATAACTGCGAAAACGCCTCATCTCTGATGTACTTGGCGCTGTTTCCAAAATATAATTCCATGCGCCTGGTATATGATTTGCCCCAAAGGAAGAATGGCACTCATTCTAGTCACGTTACGACCAGCTCTTGATTTATTCAATTTTGTTTTTTTTTAATATTTCCAAATCGCTGCATTGAAGTGATGGTAACAACCAGTCACTCTAGCCTGCGGAAAAACCGCCGAAACTGCGTTCATGATGGCAATTTCATAATCCGATTTGAAAGTTTTAATTTGGATCTGTAAATTCTCTTTTATGAGACTAAATAGTCGCATATATGTTTGTTCCGATTTGTTTGGTTAGAGGGCGTATATAACCGGTACTATGTTTGTAGTATTTTCATCCGATGCTAAATCCATGTGCAATACAAACATTTGATAAAATGGTTTTGGAGCTGATTTAAACGTCCCATCGGCATAGTATGAACCTGGCTTTCTCATTATTTTTTTAGCGATAGTGCTGGAAAAAATTATAATTTTTTACCGTACTGCCATCTTCACATACTAAAAACTTTTAACTTGCTAAACTTTGTGGTATTTGAACTGTTTCAGTATTATTATGTACTAGCAAGTCTGTATTCAAATATTTTTTTCGCGCTCGGTAAAGAGAGCTTTTTAAGGAACGAAATGTTGGTATCAAGTCTCGATCATTCTCATTGCTTAGGTCTGCCAAAGTAGATTCGCAAATTTTTTGAATCGGCCCTAAATTATCACACACTTCCTTCTTCAACCTCATTTTTTCTTTTTTAATATTGATGGCAACAATATTAAGTTCACAAGTATGCGTTGATTCTCTTAAAACAATTTTCCTGCTTTTATCTAATGTCAATGATGCATTACATACGGTTCTATTAATACATCGCCATAACGTAGGTACTGTCTTTGTTAGTTTTGTTTTTGTTGTACTGAAATCCCTTCCATATTAGTGTTTGATTTCCTTTTTGGTTACATATAAAGTCTAATTGCTCACTCATTTTCAAGTTATTAATAAAAACACGACACAAACAACAAAAATAAACTGTCTCACGTAAGTATACACAATAACATTGAATAGAATAAAATGTCAATGAAATACACATTTTTTTTAAAAGTACCCACTTTTGTGAGATAATTTTTTTTCTTGATAGTTTCGTTTAGTTTATGCAACATACATTCTAACAAATACATTCAACAAATACATTCTAACAAATACATTCTGCAAATACATTCTAACAGTTATGATCTTGGTAATTACATTTATTTACATCCAACGAGTACAGCGCAACAAGCGAGGACGATTATAATTATTGTTTTTTATTTTTAGGTTTAAGAACAACTTTATTTCTCATAAGAATTACATAGATAATTCACTCACTGAGAAAACACATTAAAATTAAGATTAATATTTAGAGCGCACAGAATAAGTGGGTAGACAGATAAATAATAACATAAACTCAAATCGTAAGTTTAACAAAACACAACATGGATTAACTTTGATTTTTACTAGATGTGGCATTGATGGTGTAGTTTGTTATTAACAGGTTTGTTACCATTTTGTTTTTAATTTATTGTCTTATTTATACATTTTTGGTACAGACAAGATTTATAAAATATTTTGAGTATTGGTTTTTGTTTAGTTTAAGTAATTACTAATGTGTTTTTTTTTTTTTTATATGTAGTTATTTTTTTTTTTAAGCTTATTTATATGTATTGATTGTGTGGGTTTTTAGTAATTTTTTGAACCGGGCATAACTTTGTTCTCCTTTTATTACCGATGGTAATTTATTATAAATTGTAACACCCTCAAACTCCAAATTTTTTCTTCCGTAGTTAGTTCTAGGAGGGCGGGTCACTAAGTAACTGGGACGTCTTAAGTTAATCTTTCGTGTTTGTTGTTTTGTTACAAAACTTATATCAGAATGGATTTCCTTATTTAATATTTTACGTATTAGAATACATGTGTAGTATATGTAGGTTTGTTTTATATTCATTATTTTTGTTTCCTCGTATACCTTCGCGGTTGGTGTCCGAAATTTATAATTGAATAAAATTTTAATTAATCTATTCTGAACCCGTTGGATTGGATCTATATTAGTTTTCGCGGCAGTACCCCAGATTTCAATGAGGTAGTCGATATGAGGCTTAACCAGAGAATTATAAATAAGATATCGCACTTTTCGAGGGAGACAATTTGTTATATTGTGTAATACTCCAGTGAGAGGTCTTAGTTTGAGTTTAATTTTTTCTAGGTGTGGTTTCCAATTTAGGTTACTATCTAAAATAAGTCCCAGATATTTTTCTTTTGGTTTTCGTTCAAGTAGTTGACCGTCTATTTTAAGTTCGAAATTATCATTTATTTTTTTATTTATTGCTGCAAAAATTACATAATTTGTTTTTGTAATAGTAATAGTTAATAGATTTGACTGAAACCACTCATTTAACAGATTAAGATCATTTTGGGCGTCGGCTATTATAGCTTCGACTGAATGTCCAAAATAAAAGAGACTTGTGTCGTCTGCATAAAGGGAGATGTCTCCTTTGAGACCCAGTTCACTGATACTGTTAATATAAATAAGGAACATGAGGGGGCCTAATATCGATCCCTGGGGGACGCCTAAATTCAGGACACAGGGGTTGCTTTCATATTTATCTATTTTTACTATTTGATTGCGGTTCTCCATATATGATTTAAAAATTTCAAGAGCTTTACCTGTAACACCGATGCGTTCTAGTTTCTGTAGTAATTTGTCATGACTGATGGTGTCGAAGGCTTTTTTAAGATCAATAAATATACCTAAGGCAACTTGTTTTTGATCAATTTTATTTTTAATTTTGGTTACGAGGTCTATTGTAGCAGCGAGAGTATTTGACTGAACTCTAAATCCATACTGTTTAGGGTAAAAGAAACTTTTTGAATTAAGGAAAGACTCTAATTGGTTATAAAGAATCTTCTCAAAAACTTTAGAAATCACCGGGAGAATTGATACACGGGTCAAATTTACTTCCAGATTTATGAATTGGTACAACTTTTGCAACTTGTAATTCGTTGGGAAAAATACCTCGTGCTATATGATAGTTAATGCTATCTGTAAGTTCCTCCGCAATAATGTTTTTTACGAATTTTATTGATTTTGTACTAATACCATCAATGCCAGATGCAAAAGAAAGAAAGAAAGAAAGAAAAATGTTCATTTGGGACTCTAACTGGAACAAACTAGTAAAATAAAATTAAAAACTAAACAGTATAAAAAAATAATTATCTGCACGAGGCCAAAATGGTCCCTATCTCAGCTTATGCTGCGATATCTAAAAAATAAATAACGCAGCGCTGGTATTCTGATAGAGCCAGTCAGTGGTGCCACGGATACAGTCACGGAGCATATTTAACAGAAATATACAAATAAAATAATAAGTATTGTTTACGAGGGTTGTTGAAAATGACACACGGCTTATAGAGAGAGAATAACTGTATAATTTAGCAGATAAAGAAAGGGATGCAACGCGTATTTTGTAGCCGAGCGAGCGCGAGTGTCCGCTGGGTCGGCCGATGGCGGAATGCCGCGCGCAGGCGCGCCGGCCGGCACCGCCCGGCGCAGGCGCGCGACGGTGCGTTAACAAACTGGCCCCCTTGGAGCAGGAGCAACATCCTGGTCCAACTTCACTGGTAGGGGACAAAGCCTGTTCCAAGCTCTGCGTAAGGTTCCTGATGTGGTTGCGACGTCTGCCACCCGGTTGACGCCGTCAGTGCCAGGGTAAACTGTGGTGACACGGCCCAGCAGCCATCTGTTGGGAGGCAGTCGGTCGTCCTTAATGACAACCATATCACCTTGTTGTGGTTGTCCTCTGTCTGTGCGCCATTTGTTTCGGATCTGCAATTCTGAAACGTACTCCTTGTAGTAACGATTCCAAAAATGTGCGCAGGCGCGCCGGCCGGCACCGCCCGGCGCAGGCGCGCGACGGTGCGTTAACAAGTATAAATATGGGTAAAAAAAATGCAACAATTATTAATATATAATTATATAAATGATAAAAAAAAAATTAAAAAATAATAATCGGTACATACAAACAATAAATAAGCTGACACCCAATAGCCCAGAACTCCAGCTTCATTTGTCGATATCATAGACAAATGAATAGAGCGCGCGGGCGCAAGTGGGAGGTTATGGTCGGCTGTCACAAAGAAAAGATGGTTGAACCCGTTGAACAGAAACATAAATGTAAATAAACAAAACAAAAAGCTATATCGACTTGAAGCATCTAAATTGCGTTTAAGTATAATAAAGAAAAATATTAATAGTTGCGGGCTGTGAAGTGTAGTGCTTTGTCGCCAGGCAGAGTCATGCATTTAAGGAGAAAATAGAACAAAATCACCAATTATGTTACTAACAGCGTGCAGACCTAGGGTAAGTTTATGTGGTATCCTTTTGAATGCATAACAGGTGTTGTTTGAATTTGGAACTAAAAGTACCAACTGTTCTTAAAGCACGAAATGGCGGTGGCAGGTCGTTCCAGCAACGAGAAGCAGCGAATTTAAAACTTCCACGGAATGCAGCAGTTCTATGGGGCAAGGTCAACAAGAGGTAAGCAGATGCTCTAGTTTTGACTTTGTTCACATCTCGAGACCAAGTTAATTTACCATATAGATAGTCAGGTTTTTTTGTGAGAATTATGCCAAATAGCAGGGTAGCCAGATGAAGCTTTCTCCGTTCTGACATTCTCATCAAATTACCCTTATTTAAAAACGGAGTAATGTGAGATCTAGGAGGGACATTAAAACAAAATCTTGCACAAGCATTCTGTACCCGCTGTATCAATCTCTCACTCCTACCAAGAATGCACGCCCCATACACAGTGTCAGCGTAGTTCAGCTTGGATAAAACTAGTGACTCACAGAGCATGACACGCATATCCACACTTATGTAGGGACGGACACGGTACAAGAGTTTGAGACGGTAGAAGCAGTTGCGCACAGCCTCCATGACATGAGTCTCAAAATGCAGTTGCTCATCAAATATCACCCCAAGATTACGGGCTTCCTGCATCCTTTCTATGGAACACCCATCAATCTTCAAGTCCAAGCCCACATTACTCATTTTACTTAAAAAATGTCTTGTCCCCATGACCATAAATTTTGATTTTACTGGGTTCAGAACCAGGGAGTTTCTTGTCGACCAGGCAGAGATCCTATCCAAATCCTCGTTCATTCTTTTTACAGTGTCAACAGTCTGCTGAGGATGAAATGGCAAATACATCTGCAGATCATCAGCATAAAGGTGGAACTTGGCGTTGAGCAGGCAGTTAGTAATATCAGCACTGTACAAAATGAAAAGAAGCGGACCAAGGATCGATCCCTGCGGCACGCCCCTGTTCACGCACTTAGGATCAGAGGACTTAACGGCTCCATCACTATCGCTTGAAACCTGGACTAACTGAGATCGGTGAGTCAAGTAACTCTGAAACCATTGCACCGTCTCAGGCTGACATCCATAGTAAGACAGCTTGGAGAGGAGAAGTGATGTATTGATAGAGTCAAAAGCACGTGAAAAATCTAGCAGGACAAGCATGGTGCCCATGCCCTTGTCTCTGGCTTCAAGGATGTTTCCAACCACGTCCAGAAGGGTAGTGGCTGTGCTGTGACCTTTGCGAAAACCTGATTGTAAAAGTGGCAAAATATTGTGTTTCTCAAGGTATGTCCGAAGCTGGTTGCAGACAATCTTCTCCAGGACCTTGGAGAGACATGGCAACAGACTAATGGGTTGAAGTTCTTTTACACAGGTAGGATTAAGTACCTTAGGTATGGGTCTAACTATAGCCAATTTCCACAGATCCGGGAAAGAAGAGGTGGTGATGGAGCAGTTGATGATGGCTGTTATAGCTGCAAGAGTTCGAGGAAGAGTCATCATCAGCATCTCAAGCGAGATGGAGTCAGACCCCTGAGCATTGGACTTCAGACCACGCAAAAGCCTCAGCACCTCATCCTCCCGGACAGGCTCAAGTTGGAACTGACAATTACTAAATCTATGGTGCTCAAAATATGACAAGTCGGCAGTAGTAACCAAACCACTACCAGGTTCATCCAAAAAGTGATCATTTATTTTTTCTGGGTCACTACAAAAGTGTGGTAAGGTAGGCTCCGATTTTTTGGAGATAGCTATGGAGGATTTTATGTGTTTCCATAACTTCTTAGGATGTTTAATGTTTTTATTAATATTAGTTTTGAAATATGCACACTTCTCACTGTCAATCGCAGCCCTAACAAGGTACTTAAGCTCCCTATAGGATTCAGCATGTTTTGACCCTTTAGTAGCTTTTGCCTTACTATGGCTGCCATCTCGCATCTTCATCATTTCCCTAACAGTGTCGGTTATCCAAGGCAAAGACTTATTTTTAATGAGAACTTTTTTAAGGGGTGCATGTAAATTGTATAAATTTAACATATAATTATTAAAAGTTTCCACCATGGAATTAACATCCTCCAGGCTTTCAATATACTTCCAATCCATCCTATTCAAGTCCCTGTTAAAATGGTCAAGCAGTTTGTCTCTAAGGGGCCTGTAGGTGACCCAATATGGGGAAGGCTTCTCAATTTTAAAATTAAATTCAGCTGATATGATTGCGTGTTGGCCGAGCTCAGGTATGTGAGATACAGAGACTTCACGCACGCGGGCATCGGTGCACACAACATCAATTAGTGTCTCACTGTGATCAGTGAAATGTGTAGGCTCTGTAACAACTTGGTTCAATTTACAGGACAGCAAGAAGTTGTTAAGTAACTTGGTTTTGCTTTCCGATTGGCTTAACATGTTAATGTTAAAGTCACCCAACAAAACCACTTTATCTGCGCATGTTAAAGAAGAAAGAGAGTCAGTAATCGCATCCAGGAAGACATTTACGTCGAGCCACGGAGGCCTGTAAGCAGTCCCAACGATAACTGAATGCGAGTTGACGTTCAGTCGTAGCCACATCTGCTCGACCTGCGGCGCGTGGGGGTGCGGCACGGCGCGCGCGCGCACCCCGCGGCGCACATAGAAGCCCACGCCGCCGCCGCGGCCGCCGCGCACGTGGCTCGCGCGCGGCACGTGCCGCAGCCGGTAGCCCGGCACGGTGGGCGCGCGGCCCTCCTCTCCCGCTCGGAGCCAGGTCTCGTTTATCGCCATGATATCCACCGCAATATTTTCCATGGCTACCAGAAACTCGTCATGACGAGATCCTAGCGACCCCGCATTAAACAAACCTACTTTTAAGTTTTTAGTCTTTATAATTTTCAAGATAGGTAGTGTATATATTATATTTGATGTAAATAGTGTGTGAAGTATTATGCAATATAGTTTGTAAAGTATAGTGTAATAGAATAGTATAGTTTAAGAACAATCGTTTAAATAAATATGTGTATATAGCCAATGCTCGGACAGTTGGACCATAGAATAGCACAATAATTAAATACTGAGACAGGGAAACCACTGATCTCGCACAGTGCAAACTTAACAATATAAAAACCCATAAAACTGATTGAAAAATATTAGAACTTAAAATTAGATAACCTACATGAACCATACAAGTGAAACAAAACATCCTTCTCAGCAGAGATATCCTGGCCAAAAACACGAGTCAGGTCCTCCATCGTGCGAATGCATTGTGTCGGCTTGCCGTCACCCTGCTTGGCCAGGATACGACCGTTCTTCGTCCAAGTGTATCGCCACCCGAGACGACCGCCAGCCTCACGCACACGATAAAACAAGTGCTTGTTTGTCCGCGTAAGCCTCTCATTGAGAAAGAAGCGACGCGGAGGCGCGGCGAGACCGAAATCCGCCGTGGTGGCTCCCCGGCGCATACGCGCGCCCTGAAGCAGCTCGTCGCGCACAGCGCGGCGCGTCAGACGCACCACGATGCGCCGCCCGCGCGCTGTCGCCGTCGTCGCTCCCGCTGTACTCGCAGTGCCCGCAACTGTAGAGTGCGCCTCGCGTTCCATACGCAGACCCACACGCTGCGCGAACACAATGTCGCGTTCCTCCAGGGTCACCCCAAGCTTTGCCGCTACCAGCCCGACAGTGTGCACCACATTCTCGCCAGGTATGTCCGGGATATTCGATATCTCCAAATCGGCGCTTAGCAAATCTTGTTCGCGGTCATTGAGCTCCAGTTGAAGCTGCCCAACAATATGCTCCAGGTGGCTGACTTTGTTGTCAGGCAGAGCCACACTTTGCTTGGTTTCCAGTGATACAATTCTGGCCTCCAGGCTATAGACTCTTTGGGTACAGACTCCCATCGCTGAGTGAAGGCCAGCCATCTCCCGACGAAACTCCCGCATTTCATCCCGTACCTCCCGTAATTCAGACCTGAACAGCCTGATTTCCTCACGTAGGGTGAGCTGCGTGTCAGGCGAAGGTTCGCCATCAGTACCCTGCTCGCTTCCAGCCCGAGATATACCTTTCGGTACTGCGACGTGGGGCTTGGTCAAGGAGCCCTGAACCTGGGCTACTTTTGCCGGCGACCTGCTAGTAGCGCCCTGGTCTGATGCCGGGATCATGGCCGCTGCCGCTACAGAGACTGCTGCTGCCGCTGCAGATCCTGTCGCTGCCGCCGCAGAGCCTGCCGCAACCGCTCGAATGGCAGGTGTACCACTTCCCAGGCCCCTGACGGGTGTGGCGCTATTATCACCCTTAGGTATTTTGCTTTTGCACTCCGGGCACAACCAGTCGCTGCTTATCTGCGTTGCATCGGGCAAACAAGCAAGATGATACCTGTTATGACAAGCAAAATTGCCACATGTAGCGCCCCCTTTTGCCGACAAGAACTTCCCACACGCTGCACACTTGACCATGGTTCCGCGTGGTATGGCTAATAGTAGCTAGATGGCGCGCACGTCCTTTGCAGGTATCCCGACGCTAGATGGCGCCCACTCCGCGAAAAAATATTGATCCCAACGCAAGATCTATGGTTCAACACCAGCAACACTTTTTTAAAAAGTTGTAAAATTACACTTTTTGGAGGTACCGGTCACAACACAAAATGTTCAAGTAGCTTCAATTTTGGAAAATGTTCTAAAATGTAGATTAGTTTTTAAGGATTTACACAGCCGAATCACTTTTGTTTAGCTTGCTAACGAACTAGCACGTAAGTCCCACGATCGTGAAGTTGGAAATATAAACTTTACTCAAATTAACTTTGTTTATTATTTTATTTTTGTGAAAACACGAACAGCTGATGTGCACCGTAATGCGTCCGTGACGTCACTCCTTGATCTCTCAGATGCAGTATTACAGTTCAAATTTTTGATTATGGTAATAACATAACTTCCTTCGTAGTTGCTGGTTTCAGAAACTGCATTTCTGTTTTTTCAGTTAGTCTACACTCTTCTAAAATTTGACTTGCATTTGATCTTTCGGAGATTATATTTGCTAGAGTTGAGCCAATAGTCGAAAAATATGAGTTAAAACTTTCGCATATTTCTTTTTGGTCCGTAATAGTACCAGCTGCCGTTTCAAGCTTGTCCGGTCCAGTTCTGTCATGCAGTTTGTTCTTCGACAAATCGTTTATGAGTTGCCACATTTTTCGTAGCTTACTTGAATTTTCTTCAAACCTCCTTAGGTAATAATCACGTTTCGCTTTTCTTATGTTGTGTGATACTCTGGCTTTTATATGTTCATACTCTGCTTTTAATTCTGTGTCTTCTGCATTTGTTTTATATTTTTGCCAGAGGATGTTCTTGTTATTTATCTCTTCTAATAGTTCTTTTTTAATCCAGTCTTGCCGCGGAGGATTCAAAATTTTAGATTTTGCGGTTGTGCACTTATTTAAACAGAAGTGTAATTTGCCTGCCAATTTATCATACTCAACATCTTCATGATTTTTAGGATATTCATCTAGGCATCGATAAAGTTTATTGAAGTCTACTGCGTTGTATTTCTGTTTTAAGATAGGTGGTGGTTGGTATTGCTTTATCTCTAAAAGTATTTGTCTGTGGTCAGACATTGAAGATTCCATAGTCACAAAATGAATATTATTTTCACTTACATTACAAGAAACATGGTCTAATATTGTCTTGGTTGAGGTTGTTTCGCGGGTGCAGTGTTTTGGACTTATCTTGTTCAGGATTTTGTAGTTGTTCTCTTTCAAAGTGTTCTTATACTTGCGTGTCGCTAAGTCCGGATTGAGTAAGTCCATGTTATAATCGCCAAAGACTATTGTTCGTTTCATTTTGTGTAATTGTTGTGAATACATATCGAGAAAGATGTCCATATTCAATTTATTGGGCTTATAGATAGCACCGATATTTAGAGAGAATTTTTTTACCCAGAGATAGTGAATATCATCCACGCACTGTTCTTCAACAAGGTGATGTTTGAGATTGTTGTGCACAAATATTGACACTCCACCTCCCCTTTTATTTTGTCTATAATTATAGTAATGTGTATATAGGGTATTTTTAGTTGGGTTATAACGCTTAATTCTAAGAATGGGGGACATTTGGGAAAGCGGCATTTTGGGAAAGAGACATTTTGGGAAAGGGACATTTTGGGAAGTTGACATTTTGGTACCAGGAGACATTTTGGGAAGTTTACATTCTGAGCCTCAACGTCACAAAGATGTGTAATAGTCATGTTGTTGAGCACTGGATTGTGGTGGGTTTAACTTTGACAGCTCCATTAGAAGAAGCTCCTGCATCTGCGTTCTAAAATGTAATTTGTTGAGTGATGGCAACTGTTTCAGTAAGGTAATATTGATTTGAACCAAAGAAGGTCGTCGTCAGTATTATCTGGTTGATCTTCGCGAAGAATTTTCATTTTTTCTCTCTCAATATCGAGAAATGCTTCGAGACTCATATCTTTTCTTTTGTGTGTTTGCCTTGTGATAGCTGGCAACGAGGACGAAGGGAAGGCACCGGCAACGAGGATGAAGGCGAAGGACCTGGCAACGAGGGCGAAGGTGGACGATCTTGTCGAAGGCTGTTATCTATGGACATGTTCTGTGGTATTTCTTCTAAAATAGACGCAGATTCTGGGAGCTGGGTGTTGTCATTGTCAGATGCGTTCATGTTGAATATCTCTTCCGGACTAGCCGCGTCTGAATACACTGACAGATCTACAGAATTGCTTTCGGAGTCTTGTGATATAATATTCCCTTCTGTTTGTTGGGGTTTCAGAAGTACTTTAAAAAAAGACATGGCCTCAAAATGTGGCCATGTGCCTGTATACTTCGGCTCATTATCGGCGTCAGTCCCAGAACGTGGCTTAGAATTTTTTTTAAATTCTTTACTAAACGTGTCTCTCAAATTTTTCCATTTTTTCTTAGTCATTTCACCTGAAAAAAGAAAAGGAATTATAACTTAATAAGTTGTACACAAAACTGTATGCGTTCATGGAAAGACGTTGGGCCAAATCTTCCACTTTTTGGAATATGCCGTATGCTGTCAGTTCTGGTACCATATTTATATTGCGTGTTTTAACGTCATCGGTACAAAAATACGATGCGCATCTGGAGTGTTCGCCAAATATATGGTAGGGACCATTCATAATATCATTTTTAATCTGTCTTACTTTTTCTTCAAAAGTAATGTTCTGACTTGTCCAATATTTGACGCTGCTATCAATGCCCCAACGTATGCGTAAATAATTTTCTTTTAGGATTTTTCTGGCCCGTATGTGGTAAGTGGTATTGTTCGAAATTGCTAGCAGGCCCTTACAGTAATTTCGTAACAAATGATTTTTGCACTCTATTTTACCCACTGTTACGTTTACATATGGCCTTGCATTTCTGATACTAGCATATGTGCTAGAATCACCATCTGCGACGTATTGGTTGTAAATAAGGCCATGCATATTTACAGATTTTTTAAAGCCGTCCGTTATTGTAGCTGCTTCCATCGCAGTAGAAGGACCTTGAAAATTTTTGAAACCTGTATGTTTCCGTGGGTGTGTTCCTCTTCAGGTGATTCCATCAAGTCCGGTGGTAAGGTCCCTTCATAACTAACAAAACGAGCCTAAACTCGGCATATGTAACTCTTGTCATCTAGAAGTTCCAGTAGGAGTCATCGAAGTACACCTTCAGGTGACTCCATCAAGTCCGGTGGTAAGGTCTCTTCATAACTAACAAAACGAGCCTAAACTCGGCATATGTAACTCTTGTCATCTAGAAGTTCCAGTAGGAGTCATCGAAGTACACCTTCAGGTGACTCCATCAAGTCTGGAGGTAAGGTCTCTTCGTAACTAACAAAACGAGCCCAAACTCGGCATATGTAGGGGAAGCCCGGGCAAGACGCATATATTAAGGGATAATGTAAATAAAATCACAATCTGATAAACAATAGAACTCTTTGTACTTTTAATTTGTACTATGATTAATCATCTTTGGAAAATGTTCACATAAACTTAAAAACTTTAACGATTTCTGTATCAATTATAAGAATTAACAAAAAGTATCAATTATCCGTTTTGCCCGGAGGGGTCGGGTAAAACGGATACGCCCAAAGGGCAAAAAGGATAATGTTGAATTAGTTAAGATCAGTCTTCGCATTCATCACACAAGTAGCTGCCAACTCCTACATAAGAAGTGCAATCTTCATGCGCCCAACTTCTGCATTGATTACACTGAATCCAATCTTCGGCTGGTGGTTCAGTGTATTTGTCAGCGCACATCAAACAGTAAAAATCTGGTTTCGGGTTTTAATCTGTTGTTTGACTGAGGGTCTTTTAGTTTTAGTCTTGCTGGGGCCTGCTAACTCTGAAATTTTGGTTTTCTTATTATTTGCCTTCTGAAATTTTAATGCCTACTCAGCTTTGACGGGAGTAGACGTCAACACCTCCGATTTCTGCCTCTTGTGTTTGCGGGCTGTTTTAGGAGCAGCCATAGTTGGAATAGGTCTAATTTGAAATGGCGTAAGACTCGCTGCAGGTGCTGGATGATTTTCTCCTAGTAATTGAGCTGATCCTTCTTCCAGTATATTGGAATTAGGCAAAGGTGTAGTAGACCTTTCAGTTTCTGTTCCAGAAATGACAGCCTGTGTAGAAGATTCAGCTACTGCCTCCTTTGTGGTCACTGTTGTTGCTGGAGTATCATTTAAAGCGCAGACGGTCACAGTAGACGACGTGCCATTAAAAAGATCTATGCCCACTGCAAAGCTTCTCCATTTATCCAACCGTTGTCAGTCACGGTGGCTTGTGAGCCTGGTGGGGCATTATCTAGAAGTCGTTCTTGCATACGTTTGCGCGCAAATATGAAAAAGGGTGGAACAAACGTTCCAGCTGCATTACAACAACATATGACAGTGGTTAATTGCCCCCTTTCTGCACTGCATATTACTCCGACTTGCCTCTTGCCTTTAATAGACAAAACCTTTGGTGGTTTAGATGTACTGCTCTTTATTCCGGTCTCGTCCATATTATAGATTGTAGTTGCATCAAAATTGTATTTTTCTATTAGGCTCCAATAATTGGAATAAAATAACTCCACCTGTGGCTTATTAAAGCCTCTTGTTCTCGCTAAAGATGTTGGCTCTGGCGCTCTTATACAATTTCTGAGTGTCGACGCTTGAAACCGAAAACCAGTCGTCTCCAGCTTTTCCATTTTTAAATGGATGAGAAATATGATTTCTTGTTGCATAATCATACACTAATTCTAAAAAATCTGAACGAGTAAGCCCAAAAATAAAGTATTCAATTTTTTAAGATTCAAACACAACTCTTCCTCTTGTTCTGGACTAAAAACTGATGTGAACCTACCCAATTTCTTTAACTTATTCCCAGTCTTCACATGTCTCTGCTAAGTTGTAAACGGAATTCCAAACTTCTTTGCGGTTGAATTTATAGATTGTCCGTCATCTTTTACAGCTCTTACCGCTCTATCGAGTGTTTCTTCAGACCATGCTGCACGATTAGTTTTGCACTTATATTTTTATGATTACATTGAAATTGAATTAAAATACCCTAGCTATAATTAAAGTTGTCAAAATACTGTTAAAATATTTCTTACTTATAAAAGAGATAATGGAATAACTAAACGGGTAAAACGGATACCTATTCGTTATGCCCATATCCATTTTGCCCAGCACGCTCATATTAGAATCAAGTCAAGACTTGAAATAATTTTAGCAGTTAAACAAAAAGTAACGATCACAAATAATAGTTAAGTAAACGTGCAATTGAATAAGTAAAACATTTCATAGATAACTACTGACTAATACAGAAACTTAATGTACAAATCTTCACAAAAATCGTAACAAAACAACGATATTTCTTTTTTTTTCTTTTGTCAACAAATGCACTCGCGTATTGTTTTGGTTGAACTGTCATGACGTCGACGGTCGCACGAGGCACGACTAGAAAATATATAAAAGTGCCATCTATTATAGATTTATGGAAAAATCAGTTATTCTTCTTGCCCGCACTATGCTTCTTGCCCGGGCTTCCCCTAACTCTTGTCATCTAGAAGTTCCAGTAGGAGTCATCGAAGTACACCTTCAGGTGACTCCATCAAGTCTGGAGGTAAGGTCTCTTCGTAACTAACAAAACGAGCCCAAACTCGACATATCTTAATCTTGTCATCTAGAAGTTCCAGTAGGAGTCATCGAAGTACACCTTCAGGTGACTCCATCAAGTCTGGAGGTAAGGTCTCTTCGTAACTAACAAAACGAGCCCAAACTCGGCATATGTAACTCTTGTCATCTAGAAGTTCCAGTAGGAGTCATCGAAGTACACCTTCAGGTGACTCCATCAAGTCCGGTGGTAAGGTCTCTTCATAACTAACAAAACGAGCCTAAACTCGGCATATGTAACTCTTGTCATCTAGAAGTTCCAGTAGGAGTCATCGAAGTATACCTTCAGGTGACTCCATCAAGTCCGGTGGTAAGGTCTCTTCATAACTAACAAAACGAGCCCAAACTCGGCATATGTAACTCTTGTCATCTAGAAGTTCCAGTAGGAGTCATCGAAGTACACCTTCAGCTGACTCCATCAAGTCTGGAGGTAAGGTCTCTTCGTAACTAACAAAACGAGCCCAAACTCGCCATATCTTACTCATGTCGTCTAGAAGTTCCAGTAGAAGTCATCGAAGTACACCTTCAGGTGACTCCATCAAGTCCGGTGGTAAGGTCTCTTCATAACTAACAAAACGAGCCCAAACTCGGCATATCTTACTCATGTCGTCTTGAAGTTCCAGTAAAGTCATTGAAGTACACCCTCAGGTGAATCCACCAAGTCCGGTGGTAGGATCTCTTCATAACTAACAAAACGAGCCCAAACTCGGCATATCTTACTCATGTCGTCTAGAAGTTCCAGTAGAAGTCATCGAAGTACACCCTCAGGTGAATTCACCAAGTCCGGTGGTAGGGTCTCTTCATAACTAACCAAACGAGCCCAAACTCGGCATATGTAACTCTTGTCATCTAGAAGTTCCAGTAGGAGTCATCGAAGTACACCTTCAGGTGACTCCATCAAGTCCGGTGGTAAGGTCTCTTCATAACTAACAAAACGAGCCCAAACTCGGCATATCTTACTCATGTCGTCTTGAAGTTCCAGTAAAGTCATTGAAGTACACCCTCAGGTGAATCCACCAAGTCCGGTGGTAGGGTCTCTTCATAACTAACAAAACGAGCCCAAACTCGGCATATCTTACTCATGTCGTCTAGAAGTTCCAGTAGAAGTCATCGAAGTACACCCTCAGGTGAATCCACCAAGTCCGGTGGTAGGGTCTCTTGATAACTAACAAAACGAGCCCAAACTCGGCATACCTAACTCATGTCGTCTAAAAGTCACTTAGAGCGAAATAAAATATTATAATAATAATCCGTGATTAGAAAATAATCTTACCTTGTCAAGTATCAAATTTGGTTTATCGAATATTTTGTATTTCTATAGCGATCTTTTACACAAGCTGCTGCAAACAAGCGATACGTGTCCACTCACAACGGCGGCCGAGCGCGGACCACAGAGTACATTTTTATATAGGTATAGAGTCGTCACTCGCGTCATTTTGCGGAATGTATTACGTATGGCGCCATCTGGTGCTTTGTGCAAATAACTTTCGCACGTGTCCGTTTCGACCGCGCGGCCATGACGTATTTTTTTTTAAAAAATATGCCAAGATTTTGTAAAAATTTGTAAAAGTAGACCCCCAAAACCATAAATTATTCAAAGCTATGGTTAAAAAGTTATAAGGGTTTGAACGTGGCCGCGCCATTGAAACGCTCCGAACCGCGCGGCCACGGAGATCTTTAAAACTAAGCATTGCAGAGACCTGAAATTTTGGTAAGTAACAGATTGAATTTGTAAAAAAATTGTAAAAATATAAAAAAAAATCCTGGGCTTATATTTTAGGAGCTGTAAGACTAATACGCCATGGCCGTGCCATTGAAACGGTGAAAAACACATTTTCGCCGATATTTCGCTGAAAAAGCAACGCAGACGTCTGAAGTTTTTTGTAAAACCCAGATTTGAATGTGTCAAAACTAGTAAAAATAAAACAAAAAATCCTAGGTTTATATTTCAGGAGCTATAAGACTAAAACGCCATGGCCGCGCCATTGAAACGGTGAAAAAATACGTAATCGCCGATATCTCGTTGAAAAAGCATCGCAGAGGTCTGAAGTTTTTTGTAAAACCTAGATCTGAATTTGTCAAAACAGGTAAAAATGCAAAAAAAACTCTAGGTTTACATTTCAGGAGCTGTAGACCGGAATTTTAAATACGTCTTGAATATGTCGATAGGGTGACCATGGCTTATTGTTAACAGAAAAATTTTCACCTATTTTGTTAGATATTATATCTTAAGGATTCTTAATTAAATAAAAATGAAACGATAGTATACAAAACCATGTTTATTTGTTTCACAAATCACATAAATCACATTTTTTTGGCTTACACGGATGTGTGCTTTCAAATCACAGATTCGTTTCTTTTAAGTACTAATATATATTTGTTATTTAAAAATCACATTAATCACAGATTGTCTGCTTACACTTACACATATATTTCTTCCAAAATCACAGATTGTTTGCTTACACTAAGATAGGTATATATATTTCTTTTAAAATCACAGATTATTTTCTTATGCTAAGATATAATTCTTATAAAATAGGACCTCATGGCGAAAGACTTTCTCTAATTTCTTACAAAAAATAATTGGCAATTCACACAAAAAATCTTAATCATCATCTATAAGACCGTATGTTAAATTATGTATTGTTATAGGTTGTTCAGAACTTGCGTGCGTTGCGGTTTTATTATCGTCATAACAAATCATTGTAGAATTATTTAACAAGCAATGACACTTGTAGTGACCGATCAGACCTACAACCGGAGGGACATATTCCACAGCACCTATCAGTCCATATTTTCTTTGTTTTATTTTGATATAATGGGGTATTTCTTCGAGCTTGATTTTGTCCGTGCCATTAAGATCAAATAAAATAATGCTCCCTAATTCGTATGTAAATCTCTTGGTTTCGTTGTTACATTTTAAACAAATTTTTAAATCCGAGTCATCGATAATGTTTTTCTTCCAGTCCTCCGATTCCGAATAAATTGATGATTTCTATATTAATCGATAAAAATACTATGTTTCTTTTAGAGTGGTTGGCACACGTTTCGGTTAAACATTCTTTAATTACATTGGCACTGTATAAGTACTCTAAAAGTATGTGTTCAAATATAAAAGCCATATTACTGTCACATCCATAAGTATTGTTTTCACTTTTATAATACTTAGCAATGATTTCCTCTCGTAGTTTATAAGCACTATTTAAATTTAAAGATTCTGTTAATATTTTTATAAATTCGCGGATTAATTTGCTTGTGCATGTATTAAATATTTGTTGAATGTGAACGTTTTGTTTGTATCCAAATGCTAACAAAAAGAAAACTGAGTCAAAAAAGCACATGTATTAGTAATGGTCATACTTTTATTGATAGAATTTACTAAATTCCCATTTCGCATAAACAATATTGTAATATTCTTCGCAGAATATCCCTCTTCCCCCAGTTTTCAGTATATGATGGCTTTACTGTAAATATGGAATCAGAAGAAAATTACTGTTTTTACACTGTGTGTATTTTTCCTTTCGTAGCGTCCGTTTTCGGCCCTTGTTAGTTTGTTTTTTTATATTTCCTACAGTTATGTCAAGATTTTTTGCGGCTATTTTTGTCTCCCCTAATATAAAATTGTAGTGAAAACTTATAAATTCATCCACGTTGTATTTATGCAGGCGTGTTTCAAATAATAGGTGTTTTAAAGTTTTAAAATAACTTTCAATAGCTGATGATGTTGGAGATTTATTTTCCGATTTGTAAAAAGGACACATGACATTGCTCCACAGAGGCAGTTTTATAATTAACCTTCTAAGAGTTGATACTAGACTGGGTAAGTAATAGTCATTTGGTTTTTCTGTTTTGTTTATGGTTTGATCCAAGTTTTTTTCTTTATTCACAAGCTCATCAAACCAATCTAAAATATTGGCATCATCAGATATTGTAACATAATTTTCAGATAAATCTTTTTTGTCGTTTTCCGCAACTGTGTTTTCTATCTTGACACACAAAGATTTGAGATATTTCATAGCAATTTTACAAGTCTCATTGTTTGAGCATTCATATTTGAACGTACAAATTTTTATTATATGACAAAGCACATTTTTTATGATTTCAAAATTTTCACACTCTTTCACAAATAAAATACTGCGAATGTAAAAAAAATTCACATTTATATCAACGTTGTCGAAGCATCGCAAGTTGTATACATTTTTGACAAAGTGACTTGTGTCTAATCTTAGAAATACTTGAGGAAAATCATTGCTCTTACCCATTAAAACAAGAAAACACTGTCGTAGATAGTCTCGGACTGTTTGATAAATAGTAAAAGCCCGAACGTTTGCTGCTATTAACGCTGAAGAGTCGTCAGTTACAATCTCGTGAGGGGCAGTACGTACTTCGTTGTGCCATGTTTTCAACCAAGACAATATAGAATCCGTAGTGTGGTTATCAGTAATCAATTAGCAAATTGCTGTCGACTTAATAGTTGAAGACGTTACCATGGCAACATAGAGAAACATCCGTTTCGTTAGCAGAGATCCATCTGGAAGTTTGATCGTTCGGAAAAATGATCCAGTTGCATCTATAGTCATTGTGACATAAGGAATTTTCTCCATATACGCCTTGTAGTTTTGGATTTGTTGTTCACAGCAATAGTACAGGTGAAAGCTCGGTACCAAGGTGAACTTGCGAACGAAATTTTGGTATTTTGCCATCATTTACATCATGAGAATGCTTATGATTGGATCAGAGTCCAATTGATTACTTTGCCTCTTCTCATGTTTCAATTTCCTCAAAGCTTCCATCGTTGGTAGTATTGGGGAGTTAACAGTATCATCATCGTTGATGACTTCAGATGCAATTTGTTTATGTACAACTGTTGCGGGTTTAAATTGCAATTTTTTTGCTAGTTGCCGTCTTTTGTACGGTGTGAGCTTCGTTTTCTTATATGGATTGTGAGGCATTCTATTATTGTTGCTATTAAGTAGAGTGCAGGTCATTGTGACTGTTTTATCTGTAGCCTGTGCCTTGCTTGTTATTTCCGCCATACAACTGCATTGTGAGCACTTTCCTTTAATGAGAATATTGTTGTCTTCATCGACGCGGTTGGTTTTGAAGACCCATGTGCAGGGAAGCCTTGTAAATTCCCACAGTTTCTCTCTAAATAGGCTGGCCCACTTGTATTTAGGCAGTGTTTTATATTTTTTATATGTAGACGTAGTTTGAGGATCACGCCTTTTGTAATTAACCGAGACGGGTTGCACTTTCTTCCAGTCGTACACGTCCAGTAAAAAAGTGAACTCTTCAACACTTTCAAGGTGTTTTAAGGCAGATTTCACAGGTGAAGATACTGTGCTACGACACGAAGGAGAAGTTGAAGTGCTTTGTGTTAGTGAACTTTCTTCATCATATCGTTGGCCAAAAATTGTCTTGAAATTTCTCTTTAGTCTCATAAACAACGAATATGGCGTTATTTCATTGTTCAGTTCTTGAGCAATAGTTGTAAATATAGGATTTTTGTATGATATTCTTTCATTTCTACAAGTAGCTGCATACTTAAGAAATTTGTTGTTCAGCTGCGCCGCATCAATTTTCGGTTTCCTACCTCTTACCATGTTTCTGTAACAAATAATAATAATATTGATCAACATCTATTGAAGCTGTCGTTAGGCGGTCGGATCAAGGGCCTGATTCAGATCGCAGTAGGTACCTACTTCTCAATACTGCATACCGCTCGCATTGTGGGAGCTTTGACCCTGCTCCTAACACCGGCGGGCCTTTATTTTAAAAAATATTTGTTACGTGTGTTGCTCCAACATAATATTCCTAAAAAAATGTCGTTTAAGCTTCAACTTCGGCACCTCGACTCAGACAGGTTAGACGGCGGGGTTTTTGTAAGCTCGCTTACCGGACCCCGCCCTATGCAACGTATTAGGTTATCAGCAGCAGATATCCTGCAGATAGAAGCAGGAAATATTTTAGAAGTTGACTATTTGAATATATTGTATAAAATTAATCCCTAAGTGTATTATCAGAAGCATACATCGAAGATAAATTATATCGTGGCTAAAAGAGTGATTTCCAGACGCGCCTTGACTGACTTTGTTAGAGGCTGACTTAGTAATTTAAAGGCCAATGTAAACTTTTAGAGGATAATAATGTTGTTATATAGAAGTCAGTTTAATTAGCACCCAAATTTAATATGTATATGTATTCTGCTTCTTATAGTTGATTTTTAAGTGCCAATGTCTTCAAAATAATGATAAAATTCATACTCGTCAAAACTATTTTTGTTTATGCTGCAATCGATATTTTTTTAATTGGTATCTCTTGCTTTACGAATCTGTTAATTATACCTACGGATTACCTACTCTGTCTTTTCTTGCAACGCTAACGAATTTATCGGAATCACCCTACTTATTACTTTGAAAGTATCAAACTTTCGTCTTTTACAAAAAATCCACCGACAAGGGTTTTTACTACTACCGATAATGGGTAATTGTCTTTTTCGGCGCCTACTTCCAAATCTTTTGTTTTGAAAATGTTGTTTGTTTGATGTGTGTTTGACCAACTGAGAACTGCCAGCAATCACATAGGCGATAAAATGATTTATTGTTACACGGGTTTCAAAGACCTGTCGGTTTGCCGTGCTGATAAAAGAACAAAGAGCATAGCTAAACAAAGGAACGCCTCTAGGTAATCTTCCTACACCCCATTCATTAACAAACAAAAGACATATTTTATCTATGAATTCCTACAAAATTATCCTCCAGTTTAAGTAGTCTAAGACATCGCTTTAGAATATTATATATATACCTACAAAGCGATTATCCGGGCTTCGTACGGTTGCAATTTTTTATTCAGACTAAAATAACGATGTAAATATCTAATAATGTTGTGATATAGCGAAACTAAAAAGTGCAATATGACGTCTGCACATTTGCACGTGCCCACCGATATCGCACCTCTGTAGGGCTCCCTCATATTTAATTGGTTTGCGCGAGTTACTCAATTTTGAGATATAAGTATCCTAAGATATTCATCAAAACTAAATGAAGTAAACAGCTATTTTGCTCTAAATTGAACAGTCAAGATGACTAACCTCATTTATATCGATAAGGATTTATACTATATTGGTGATAACAATTTGCAAATAAAGCATTATTTTAAACCAAATATGTTATTGTATCATAAAATTGATTAGGTACTGTGAGTCAACCATTAAGACAGACATAATATGCTATTGCGAATTTCTTTTGCAGATATTGATGAACTCTAAAAAACTGTAGAACATCACTTTGCTCTATTGTCAATAGTTACTGCAACGTACATGATATTAGGATTTTTTTTACATTTTTTTCACCCTTGGCGTTACAATATCGAAGTTCTATCACCTATGTTCATCAGTGATAATGTAGGATTCTAATGGTTAAATATTTTTTCAAATCGGTCCAGTAGTTTCGGAGCCTATGCATTTCAAACAAACGAACAATCAAATCTTTCCTCTTTATCATATTAGTGTAGATATAGATGAGCTGAAATCAAGAAGTGTCAAGTACTCAGCAAGGTTTTTTTAAAGAATGTTTGGTGTCAAAGAGTCAATGTTTTGTAAACAGTAGTTTTTCCCGACAAAACATCTGCCAAATACATAATTTAGATACAAAATACACCTTTTTGCTTAAAGATATCATCACGATTGATTGAGCGACCAGTATTGAAATAGGTACCCAAATATTATTATATTACAATACTTGGTTAGGTCAACTACATAGGTTGACTAAAATGGTAAGAGAGTATGTAGTATGAATTACTTACCTTGATAAGAAGTATTAATTAGTAATCAAATCCTGAGGCGTAATGAAGTCCAGATTGCAGCAGCAGAACGTTTTTCAAAGCCAAAGATAACAAATGTCCGAAACAGAGTGCAAATCGAAGTCCATAGGAATGCCAAAATAACAAATGTCCAAAACAGTGCACAAATCGAAGTCCATAGGAAAGCCAAAATTTAAAACACCAACAAGTACTAGGTACGTACGAATTAACTGAACGTAAAACGACGACTAATCGAGAAAAAGTTTTTGGCGGGGGAAGACGGTGTGACGGCGAGATATCTCTTTTTGGACGGCTGTGATTGGTTAGACAGCCAGCCTTCGTCTCCCGCGCTGCACCCGCGCGTTTCGTTCGCTCCTATGCTCCTGCTATTCAATGTTAAAATGCATGACTTAATTACGGGGGTTATTTCTGGCAGAATTTAAAGTCTTATTCATCAAATTATGCTTGTAGGGGTTCGTACCATAAAAAAATCGTTCACACACTCGTTTTACAATATGGTTTATTGTCAATGACACAGTTACAGCAATTTTACCAAAACAGTTTGACACAGAGTGGAAGTTTACAGAGATAAAAGTTCGGGACGCGGTCAAGTGCGTACGTCTGTCTCATAGTTTATACCGGGGAAGAAGAGAAGAACTAGAGGGAAAACGAGGCGCGGGCCGGCGGGCGGACGCGGTTGTTTTGTTGGCGCCTTCGCGGCGCACACACTGCCAACTTAACGGCGTGGCGTGAAGTATTTTGAGACGTTCGGAAACGGTGCGCGTTACATCCTCCTCCTCCAAGTCACGACATCGGCCCGAGAGTGATTTGGCATAAGAAAACTAAGAGCGTGCCTTCCTTTTGGCTTTAGGCGGCCGACCTCGTAGACGGCGAGGTTGGACCGGCTCTATAGTATCAGGCTGGTTACTAATAAGGGATATAAGGTCGGAAACATGGTAACGGCCTAACAACTGACCCTGGCTATCGACCAACTCGTAGGTCGTAGGGCTAATGGCCTTATTGACGGTGTACGGTCCATCTCTCTGAGGCATAAACTTTCGGGTTAAGCCTTTCGGCGCATTACTAAGAGAATGAGTGGTTAGCAAGACTTGGTCACCAACCTGAAAAACTGGAGATTGGCGTCGGGAAGCGTCAGCATACTCTTTTCTAAGGTCTTGGCGCCTTTCGACCCGATCTCGTATATCCTTCAAAGAGTCAATAAATTTGGACAGGTATGGCGTTACCTGGGGCACGAAAGCTTCCTTATCTAGGATTGCACGCATATCATGCTGTGCATCAAATGGTGTTCGCATCTCGCGGCCATACGTCATGTATGCTGGTGTTAGTCCTGTGGTCGAACAAGTAGCAGTGTTGAGGGCGAACCGTACCTGTGATAAGAATTGGGGCCAAATGCGATGTTCATTCTTGACCAGTATTGCCAATTGGATCTTCAAGTCTCGATTCTTCCTTTCGGCCGGGTTGGCCTCAGGATGATAGAGTGGTATCAGGTTCTGCTTAACACCGAATAGAAACATGCATTGTTGCATCACTGCAGATATGAACTGCACTCCATTGTCAGAAATGACACGCCTGGGAAAACCATATCGAAGAAAATACTCTTCGATCATTATTTTGGCACATACCTCAGCTGTGGCCTCCTTTAGTGCGTATAACTCTACCCATCGAGTGGCAGTATCCTCGACAAGAAATACCCACTTTTCTCCTGTTTCGGCTTCTGGTAGGGGACCGAACAGATCCACAGCTAGTACTTCACCCCTTTGATGTAGAATAGGTGTCTGCAAAAGACCGGCGGGCTTTTGATTGGAGAACTTATACCTTTGACAGTCGACACAATTCTTTAAATAATCTGCAACGTATTTACGCATACCTGTGAAGTAGTATCGCTGTCTGATACGATCAATAGTGCGATCCACACCTTGGTGGCCAGCAGTAGCTGCGTTATGGAACTCATCCATAACATCATTAACCATGGATACAGGAATTACCAACTGCGGCTCCTCGGATTCCGAGTCAGGAGCGAGACGATAGAGGACACCCTGGTCCATAAGGTAGCCGCGCTCTAACCAGCGAGTCGAAGACAGAAGGTCAGTGGTGTTTTCTACATCATTGATGATCTTACTCACCTCAGGATCGTCTAGCTGAGCAGATCGCAGATCAGCTGGACTCTTGCGTGGCACATCTAGGATCACCGAACAGACCCCGCAGCTTTCTTGAGATGACTCATTGCAGTTAGGTCGGCTAAGTGCATCGGCAATGACATTTACCTTACCAGGAGTATACTCGTATTTTATGTCAAAAGCTTGTAATTTAAGGGCCCAGCGCATCAACCTGCCACTGGGAGACTTTAAGGTCAATAACCACCTCAGTGGTTGATGGTCACTACGTAAGATTATTGGGTAACCCTCAATGTAAGGGCGATACTTTTCTACGGCCCAGACTACGGCAAGGGCTTCTCGCTCTGTAGTTGAGTACTTACGTTCAGCAGAAGTCAACAAACGACTGGAGTATTCGATGGGGTGTACGTCGTTACCTTCACCTTGCAGGAGGACGGCACCCAGTGCGTAATTACTGGCATCTGTATGAATAATAAAAGGTTTACTGTGGTCTGCCTGTACTAGGACTGGTGCTGTAATGAGCCTTTTCTTCAGTTCGTTGAAGGCTCGTCGCTGGTCTTCGGTCCAAGCCCATGGTTGAGTTTTCTTAGTTAGCTTGGTGAGCGGTTGAGCTATTTCGGAAAACCCTGGCACAAACTTCCTAAACCACGAACAGGTTTGTAGGAAGGATTTTAGATGTTTGAGGTTGGTTGGCTCATTCATCTGCTGAATAGCCTGCACCTTGGACTCATCGGGCATGATACCCTTGGGAGTAATGAGATGGCCTAAGTACTTAACTTGGTTACAGGCAAAGTTGCACTTGTCCCTGTTGGCACGCAATCCAAAAACACGTAGGCGGTTAAACACAGCGTCCAGGTCTTCTAGGTGTTTCTGGAACGGCCCATCTGACAGGACCAGCAGATCGTCTAAATAAACTAATAACGTAACGTCCTTCAAGGCACTTCCAGATCGAAACCGGTCCATCAACCTCTGGAAAGTGGCGGGCGCGTTCTTGAGGCCAAACGGCATGCGAATAAAACGGTACGTACCAAAAGGCGACACGAATGCTGTCTTGTCCCGGTCTGCCGGTGATACGATCACTTGCCAGTAGCCTGACCGGAGATCTATGGTACTCATGTACCCTTCCCTCTTGGTAGCGTGAAGAAGATCCTCGATGACCGGCAAAGGGTAAGTGTCGCTTTTAGTAACGGCATTGAGTCGACGATAGTCGACGCAGAACCTAGTCGAGCCATCCTTCTTAGGGACGAGGAGAGCGGGTGCGGCCCACGCCGACTCGCACTCCTCAATAACACCATCCTTCAGCATCTTGTTGATCTCAGCCTCCATTGCGGCTCTCTTCGCGGGCGTGAGGCGGTAAGGAGGCACTGCAATAGGCGCATGGCCTTCCGTGTCAATATGATGCTCGGCGAAGCGAGTAGCCTCTCCTCCTAGACGGAAGGCATCTTCATGGTGTTGTAGTAAATCAGTGAGTTGCTGGCGTTGATCGCAAGTAAGCAACAAGCCTTCGTCAGCCCTTAACGACATACTCGTTGAAGACACAGAGATGGGGTGGGGCTGTGACATTGGTTCACCCTCATACTCGAGCGGGTAAGTCTGCGTGCATCCAGAAAAGTGCCAGCAAGAAGCAGAAAAATCAATAACCATACCTGCAGCGTTGAGGAAGTCGATACCAAGAAGAGTATCGTTGTTATCAGCTTCCGGAAAAATCACGAAGTCCACTCGAACAGTTTTTTCCACAGAAATGATGACGTCAACGCTTGCCACCAGAACTTCGCGTGAACGGACAACACCGTCAGCCAGCTTTACGTTAACCTGCTTGGAACCAAAGGTAAGTCCCTTTTCCTTAAATATTTTATAAAGTGTATGTCCCGCTATCGAGCACCTTGCGGCTGTATCAATGAGAGCCATACCCCGTAAACCAAGAACCTGAATACTTAGCACTGGCCTCTGCTGATTTGAACGTGCGGTCGTCGTCGGCAGAAAGTATGACGCAGAGAGAGGGACCGTAGAAGTAACACCACCCCCGGTAGTAGTCGCCGAAGTATCGGCGCAAAATGAAGAAACTACTGAAGGCGTGTCGAACTGGTCGACGTTTGAGCAGCGCAATCCCCGAGTCGAGACGATAACAGGTGAGTTCACCCTAACTGGTGAGTGACTATCATAATCAACGGTAACAGGCATATTTACCCTATCAGGTGAGTCACTATTATAATCAACGGTAACAGGCATATTTACCCTATCAGGTGAGTCACTATTATAATCAACGGTAACAGGCATATTTACCCTATCAGGTGAGTCACTTTTATAATCAACGGTAACAGGCATATTTACCCTATCAGGTGAGTCACTATTATAATCAACGGTAACAGGCATATTTACCCTATCAGGTGAGTCACTTTTATAATCAACGGTAACAGGTATATTTACCCTATCAGGTGAGTCACTATTATAATCAACGATAACAGGTGAGTTTACCCTATCAGGTGAGTGACTATCATAATCAATGGTAACAGGCATATTTACCCTATCAGAACAGTCGACAAAAGTACCTGACTTACATGAACTAATAAAAGTTCGACAATCACAACATAAATTATTATTATTAATGCATTCGCATGGTTGCGATTGTAAACACGGCGATCTACAATAACTATGAGAATGCGCATCGGGATTCTGTTTATTTAAATAAACACTATTACAACGTCTACGGGCAATATCATGACTTGCAGTGTTAACTGAGAATGTAGGAGGAATGATGGGTTTGTATTCACTTACCAAATCTGACGAATAAGTTTCGATCGTAACAGATGAAAATGACAAGTTATTGTTACATTTAGCACATTGCGACCTCATTACTCCTTTTGCTCCGCAACCATAACAATTTAGAGACTTATCATTACCACCGTTCTTATTAATTAATTTATTACACTCGTCACGCACGTGTCCATATTGTTTACAATACACACATCTTGGTTTCGCATGTTGATTCGACGCATTATCACTAATAACCGTATTCGACGACGCTGTTGGTGCTGCGCTGGCCGTGCTCGACGTCGCTGGGGCAGTGGAGCGGCGCAGCAGCGGCGCGGCCGCTCGCGCCGTGTTGTTGTTGTTGCGGTTGGCGGGGCCGGCGCTGGCGCTCGTCGACTTTGTGTAGCGGCTGCTAGATGGCGGGCCGGGTTTCGGCTGCGTTTGAGTACGCGTTTCGGAAACTTCAATATCAATGGAACGGGCGAGGCGAAGCATATCCGGGAAGGTCGTGAAGTCTTCCCTCCTCAGGTGTTTTCGTATCCGTGCGTCAAGTAGGCCGTACACCATGTCGACTTGCGCTTTATCGGATATTTCGTTGGCGGGAATTTTTGACAGCAATGCACGACATTTAGCGACAAATACGTCCGTATTTTGATCACCTTGTCTTTGTTCAAATAATTCAATATAAATACGATGCGGGGGTGTTTTATCACCGTAGGTATTGATTAATAATTCTATGAAATCATCCCATGTATGAATCTCCTTCTTCACTCCCTGGTACCAAATTGCGGCGTTATTCGTGAGCACCATTGAGAGGCCCCTGAGGGCATTTACCTCCGAGACGTTAGCGCAGTCCTTGTAGCTCTGAATGGCGTCTATGAAGGCATCCACGGACTCGTCGGCGTCACCGCCGAACCGGGCGGTGCAGTGCGTGAAGGTGCCGCTGCCGACGACTGGTGATGCAGACGCAGAGTTTGGAGCTGGGGATGGCGGTTGGCGACTAATAACTTTCTCCAACAGGCGCTCGAACGCTTCCGTTTGGGATTGCTGCATGGCGGCCATCATGGCGGCCACTTGTCCTGATGAAAAACTTGCAACGTTTTCATTGTCGCCGTCGATCTCGGCCTCATCGCCTGAGAGCGCTGCCGCCCGATCCCCGCGCGTCCGCGGCATGGTGATGGCGAACACACGCGAATAACGCAGATTATTACAGAGTTGAGTTCGAACGAGCACTTATTATCACTTGCGGCACGTTGGGCAGCCACTTGTAGGGGTTCGTACCATAAAAAAATCGTTCACACACTCGTTTTACAATATGGTTTATTGTCAATGACACAGTTACAGCAATTTTACCAAAACAGTTTGACACAGAGTGGAAGTTTACAGAGATAAAAGTTCGGGACGCGGTCAAGTGCGTACGTCTGTCTCATAGTTTATACCGGGGAAGAAGAGAAGAACTAGAGGGGAAACGAGGCGCGGGCCGGCGGGCGGACGCGGTTGTTTTGTTGGCGCCTTCGCGGCGCACACACTGCCAACTTAACGGCGTGGCGTGAAGTATTTTGAGACGTTCGGAAACGGTGCGCGTTACATGCTATTTTATACTCATTAGTCATCCCGAACGCTATGAAAAGTTATCTGTTATGGTTTTCGCACGTCTACTCAAAACAAGTATTTTCAGGTAACAAACAACGATTTTTAAACCAATAAACATGGTTTTGTATACTATCGTTTCATTTTTATTTCATTAAGAATCCTTAAGATATAATATCTTACAAAATAGGTGAAAATTTTTCTGTTAACAATAAGCCATGGTCACCCTATCGACATATTCAAGACGTATTTAAGATTCCGGTCTACAGCTCCTGAAATGTAAACCTAGAGTTTTTTTTTGCATTTTTATCTGTTTTGACAAATTCAGATCTAGGTTTTACAAAAAACTTCGGACCTCTGCGATGCTTTTTCAACGAGATATCGGCGATTACGTATTTTTTCACCGTTTCAATGGCGCGGCCATGGCGTTTTCGTCTTATAGCTCCTGAAATATAAACCTAGGATTTTTTGTTTTATTTTTACTAGTTTTGACAAATTCAAATCTGGGTTTTACAAAAAACTTCAGACGTCTGCGTTGCTTTTTCAGCGAAATATCGGCGAAAATGTGTTTTTCACCGTTTCAATGGCACGGCCATGGCGTATTAGTCTTACAGCTCCTAAAATATAAGCCCAGGATTTTTTTCTATATTTTTACAAATTTTTTACAAATTCAATCTGTTACTTACCAAAATTTCAGGTCTCTGCAATGCTTAGTTTTAAAGATCTCCGTGGCCGCGCGGTTCGGAGCGTTTCAATGGCGCGGCCACGTTCAAACCCTTATAACTTTTTAACCATAGCTTTGACAAATTTATGGTTTTGGGAGTCTACTTTTACAAATTTTTACAAAATCTTGGCATATTTTTAAAAAAAAAAAGCGTCGTGGCCGCGCGGTAACCGCGCGAAACGGACACCTTTCGCACTAGGCTTCTATTACCAATACTAAAATACCTAAGGTCAATGTGGGGAAGACCGTCATAATTTTTTTATAGTTAACTTTGATTGAAGTAAACTGATGGAACTATACACTCTAGGGTAACTCTTATAGCTATAAGTGATGAGAAATATTGTTGTGTATATTCTCAAAACATTTGAATTCCTTTAATGTCAAATAACGCTTAACAGAAGAGGTTTTTTTAAAAATCTGCTTGTAGACGGACTTACCTCGCCTATTAGAGGCAAGTCCGTCTGGTGGGCATTTTATACAAAATTTGATAGATTTTACAGAGGGAAACATTTTCTTTCGATGAAGTGATGAATTCTATTGCAATATGTACTTTAGTTGCATACCTATAAGGTTGCAAATTATTTAAATAAATTATTATCTAATACTTGAGGTAAGACCGGCATGTATTTTTGTGATGGGGCTGTAAACATTTTCGAAAATAAAAGCAAAACAAACTGAAACATGTTTTATTTTGTTATAACACAAATCACTATAAATCGAGTCTTATTTGTTTCAACATAAAACTATGTAAGTACCTACCTATTGAATGAACACAATAATTATATTTTGCTTACAGCTAAGCAGTAATTACTAAATAGGCAAGTACCTAAAATAAAATCTCGATTCATGTCGGATGACCATGAATCGAGATTTTATTTTGTGCGGATTTAACTGGGACCCGCACGAACATTTTGTCGTGAATTAACGTAAGCGTAACGTAAATGTCCGTGAATTTTATTTTTAAAATACTCGTTTTGCGCATAACATTTATTTGAATTGGATACTATACTCATATTTTTGTATGATAGAAATTGTGTACGTCGCATAAAATTAAACATTGAAAAAATAGGTTGTGGTTTTTATATTCAAAATTCACTGATATTTACGCTACGCCTACACCTACACGTCAAAATGTTCGTGCTAGGAAAATAATATAATATTTTTGGTTATAAAAATACAGCCGTAATTTTAATAACTCACTAAAATCAACAGTCTTATTTTGTTTTTATTATGTAATAAAAAAAATTACTTATCACAATAATCTTATTATTCTCTTCAAAATCTGTAAATTCCGTTAGAAAAAATAAATACAGTCTCTATCCTTGATCACAATCATACATACTGCTCATACATAGCATAGTAATTCACTAAAATCAACAGTCTTATTTTGTTTTTATTATATAATAAAAAAATATAACATTACTTATCACAATAATTATACTCTTTAAAATCCGTAGTCTGTTAGAAAAATTAAAAAAAAACTATGCAATCTCTTTAAATCTTTCTTCAATGCTATATGCGCATACATAATTAGTCGTAAACTTACCAAATCACGAAAATTAATCATCTTAATTTATTATTTTTTATTAAAATCACCAGAGTATTCTCTATAAAAACCCGTAGAGTACGTAAACATAAGAAACAATGTAATGTATTTTCTTAATCACAAAAAAAACCGTATATTAAGCCGAAATATATCAAACTGATATTGCAAAACAATTATAAAGCTTTTCGAAGCTGAAATGACGCGCTCACTACCAGATTGGTATGAAATTTCGAATGACGTTACTGCGACGACTCTTATTTTTTTGCGAAATAGCGTGTAATTCGAAAAAAATTAAGAGCTTTATCGGGGTCGCAAATTCGATCCTCAGACAAATTCAGATTGGAATATGCTATTCACAACAGTGGACTTCAATGCCAAGTTTCGTACTAGCTTACCATTCAAACAGTTTTTAGAATCAACGTGTTCGCGACAACTTCATTCGATACAGCGGTTTTCGACATAACGTGCTTTCGAACTGGCGTACCACTCTTAATACTTTTTGAAATAGCGTGCAATTTTATTTAAAAATATACCTCATCTTCAATATTGCATAAGTTATATTGTTTTGCATCAATAGTTTCTATTTCGATCTTTTTAACCATAGAAAGAGCTGGTACATTATCACGATCTTTTCTCTTGGTCATTCTAAAAACTAGTTGTGGTTTCTTCACAGTTTTTAAGAAGTCTATAAAATAATATGTTTCGTCATCCATTACTTTGATATTCCCTATAAATCCAATGTAATAAGTCCACTTTTGTCTCATATGGTATCTCACAAGGACGGAATCATTTATGCTGTAATTAGTGTGTTGTAAGATGTCATTGTCAGTTATAATATTTTCTATATTCATATCGCTTAATATATTAATTGTATTCGAGACATCTCTATTCGTAACCGTCTTTCTTTTTAAATTAGTTGGACCGGAAAGTGAATTATTTGCATTTGATGCCATATCTGCTTGAAATACAGGAACCGAATTTTCTTTGTCAATTTCCAGATCACTTATCGTGGTGCTTAAATCGTCATCACTCGTAACATCAGGTGTCGTTTCGTTGGAAGGTTTTTTTACTTGCGTTCTCTTTTTTCCTCTTTTGTTTAAGTTAGTAATCTTTGGTTGTTTTTTCATCATAGTCCTATTCTTCTTTGCTTGCGGTTCTTTATTTTTATTTTTTGGAGCTTTCTTTTGCAGGTTACCTTTTACGTTAAGCTGTAAGATGTCATTGTTACTAGGGTTTCCTTGATTCACATTTAAATAATTTTCTGCAAAACAATCATTATCGAAATCATCGTCGTACAGTGTTTTAACGCTGATGTTCGTATCGCTGTATAGGCTCATCACATCAGAAACACTAGTTATGGAGTCAATTGATGGCAGCCGCTTTCTTTTCGTATTGCTTTGTTTATCTATCTTTCCTGTTGAAGTAGATGGACCATAAAACGACGCATCTCGCTTTGGTGTCATATCTGCATCGTCGTCACTATCAATATCAGGTGTTTTTTCGATGGATTGGACTTTTCTTTGTGTTTTCTTTTGTTCCTTTTTGCTTGGATTAGTCTTTAGTTGTTTTTTTATCATAGTCATATTTTTCTTTGTCTGCGGTTCTTTCTTATTTTTTTCTTCCATTTTACGCTTAACAACATCATCATGTGTTATAACTTCAGCTCCTGGAGCTATTTTTTGTCGTTTGGCTTTTACATGAGCTCCAGCTTTAACTTGCATCAATAGTAATTCTTCAAAGGTGATTAGTCTGTTTTCTAATATCTGAATCCTATTACTGCTATTACCAACGTGTTTCAAATCCTTATTGGAATCGAAAGATTCTTGTTCCAGTCTTTGATGACATTCTGATCCTAGAACTTGGTCTTCTTTCGTAATTTTTGCATCCTCTGTCTCCAAATCATTATTCTGTATACGGTTCTCTGCGGTACAATTTGCAGAACAGTTATCGCTACTACTACGATGAGAGTGTAGATTAATTACGGCTATTGTGCAATTGAAGGCTAATGAAAACAGACTTTGTGGCTGGTTTGTTGTAGCAACTAATAAAGATTCATCATTATAACAAACAAGTTCTTCTGGAATATTTAGGTAATTTTCATGACTTTCTGGAGTATTGTGGTCAAATTCACGTCTTTCTTGTGACTTAAGAGCTTGATGTTCTTTCCAACGCTTTAGCTTTAACGGATCAAATGAACTTTCTTTGATTTCTTCAGAATTTAACGGATAAATTCCAGCCTTGCGGAAGCCATTTCTTAAAACTTGACTGTCTATTTCAGCCCAAACCACTCCAATTAACCTCGCAAACTCTTTCTTTGGCAACTTCACTCCGACATTTGAACGCTGCCATTTTACGAGCATTGGATCCCATCGAGCTTTAAATGATTTCATGACCGCTACATCAAGCGGTTGTAATATGTGACTAGTATGCGGAGGTAGCTTAAGTATTGTTATATCTGCTTTACGCGCTTCCTCGATTATGTTTAACCCCACATGAGTAGCATGTCCGTCATAAATAAGAAGAATCGGACGTTGATCTCCAACAGCTGGCAGGAATACTTTTTTAAAATACATTTCAAAGACGTCGGTCTCCATCCATCCGTTCTTCGTGGCAGCGTAGGATGTGCCGGGATAAGCATCTGGAGATGTCCATTCATCCCATACGTTTTTACCCTTGAAAATTATTAGTGGAGATGTTTTATCTCCTAGCGCACTGGCGCCAAGCAACACAGTGGTGTTTTCTCTACCAGGTGATGCGATTACTCTTGTCGCAGCGTGTCCTTTCGCGCCAACGATTTTTGTCTTTTCGGGATCATTCGAAAAACTAGTTTCATCTAAATTCCAGACGGCGGATGGTTTGTCTAATAAATTTAAATGTACCAATGTATTATAAAGCAATTCAAAATATGGGTAAACTATGAAAGGATCTATGGCTTTCTTACGCGCGTATTCGACAGCCTGGGGTTTCTTTACGGATAAATTGTGTCGTTTTTTGAATGCTGTAAACCACGCTGGACCTGGAGTTCCGTTTTTGAAAGGCGTCGATAGATGGTTACGTCTTACATATTGGCCGACCATTTCTAGGACCTCTTTTTTTGTTAAGCCAAATCCAAATTTTTCCATTGAATGTAGTAACGAAGCTAATTTTGTTTCAACGTCGGTCGTCAGAGCAGTGCTTCTACCAAGAGAATTCGATTTAAATCTCCTGTTTTTCACATGGTCATGCGAGGGATATTATAAATTTGCGCAGCTTTATAACCACTCAGATGGCCATGTCTAACAGCTTGTGCTGCCTCTTGTAACTTATCTTTCGAATATGATCCTTTGCTTGTTTTCCTTTTGTAATTGCTTACCATGATTACAGGTTACTGAAACAAAAAAAAAACTGGTTAATTACAAATTACTTATTTCGATTTCTTAAACCACTGTAATGTGGATACCGTTGGGCCATCTTAATTTGCAATGTTTTTTATCGCCATAAAACCTTACTGACGGGCTGACCCAAAGCAAAGTTACGAGTAGAATATTATTTCGGCATAGGAACAAAAATTTACTTGAAAACGAATACAAAATTAAACATTATACGCACCGAACGTGTTATTAAATAAGTATGTATCTTCGTATATTTAATAAAGTTTAATGCAAGAATATTTGAGAACAGTAACTACATTCGTCTTCAGGGTAATGATCGTAGATTGACATATACTGGCAGCCTTGACACCAGAAAAAATCAAAATATAATAAGAATTGCATGTTCCATCTATGTTCCATGAAATGATGTGGTAAGTTTAAGTCTGCATAATATCCACAATGATAACATCTTCTAGATAGAATAAAATGTGTCACATCCCACGGCCATATATATTGATTTAAAAGTTCGATATCGTTTCTGGATAAAAAACGATCAACATCCAAGTGAACTAATCCAGGCATATCCAATATTTTTTATTTCTGCAAAAAAAAAACACTTATTGTGGGTTTTTCTCGCATAGTCACTATACCTACTTTATATAAATAGTATTTATTGTTCTTTTATCTAATATTAGCTGAATGAAATCGGGAAGTGCAAATAAAGGGATTTTGAAAATGCAACACCGTCATATGACGGACTTACCTCGTGCGTATTATACGATCTTCCCAACTATGGTATTTTAAGGTTAGATATTTTCTACAATTAATATTACAAAATTCTTAGCGTTATTGATCAATTTAATCAAAGAAATATAAAGAAGACATATTGAAATACTTACATTATTTTACTTTACGCTCCAATTTGTGTGATTTGCACCTTTTTCTAATTTTTTTCACAACACGTGTCACTCTTCGAGTATAAAACACGACTAAAAAAAAATGACAGTTTACTTCCGCAGAACGACATATAGCGACATCTATTATTCTTAATTCGAACTAAACCACTATACTGTTTTACCGATCGAGGGTTAGACTCCTCAAATTAAAAGAGAACGACTGTAAAGACGTGTAGACGAAGTTGCCTTGTATACGGACTTCCCAGCATTCACCTTACTTACTTACTTTTTTAGATGATTTTTTTATATTGCGATCGGAAATTAAATAAAACAAAGTATATAATACAAAAATCTAATTTTATTTCTTTAATCTTTTCGTACAGTATAAATATGCTAATTTTTGAGTTTCATCATATTCATCATAATCAGTCCTAGACCCTGCTAATAACTTATTTGTGTTTTTGCACCAGCTATACACAAATAAATTAAGTGTGATTTGCTCAATTTTTAAAATTACTTCTTTTTTATGCTCATTGCATTTTATAAAACTGTAGTCAATTACTATTGATAATATAGTTTTCATGTATTGCATTATATTATTTATGCCGGATTTTTTTCTTAATATAGTCATGACCACATCTTGAATATTAGAAAAACACTTTATCAATGTAAGTGATGGATATGTGAGGCAAGTCTTATTTTTGAAATATTCCCTAACCTTTATTGCACTTTCACTAGTGTCTTCATTAAATAATGACTCTCTACATATCCTGCACTTTATTTTTAACTTGCGGAGCACATATCCAGTCACATAATCTATTTGTGCCCTTATTTTTGGATCACTCCTTTTTATTTGTAAATTTTTAAAGATGCGGTCACTATCAATGTCTTCAAAATCTACTTCTGTTGTACAAGCTGACCTCTCACTTGTCTTAAAAAAACAAGATCTTTAAAGATTTAAATATGATGCAAGAATCCACTTCACAATTGGACCCTGGTGAATGTACACTACTCATATTATTAATTAGCAGTGAGGCAAAAGCTGCTTCGAAGGAAGCACAAGAAGGAGAATTGTTTCGGTACCCATGGCTTCTTATGCTCCCGAAAAAAATTTCTAGAGGGTCCTGGTTAAAGTGGCGCATCCAAAGAGATGTCAGCTTATATTTTTTTTGTATTACATCTACAAGATATTCTATATTATCAATAGTGTGTAACCAGTTTTTAATAGAGGGTACAGTAACTGATTTACCATTTTTTTTTTGAAAACTCATTGATGATAATACTTTTTTAGCTTGAGCCCATATTTTTTTATGGTTTGATCTTGGCGACACAGGGCCCAGCAGTAGCTTTCCTCTTCTCTTTTTAAAGTTATCAAAACTACCGTTCATGGAGTCAAACAATTCGTCAAAGAACTTGAGCAGTGCGGCTGTTTCTTCACATTCTTGAGGGAGTACTCCTTGACCTGAAAATATAACATAGCTGTTGTTAAAATGAGTTATATTGCCCGACTGCTTATACTGCGCTTAACTTATGCATATAAAAATATACAATGAAATAACAAGCTTTCGCCCACAACCTCATTTGAATGTCACTCAATTTATCCCTTTTTAAAGAAAGTCTTTATGGAAGTAAGAACTTTTTGATTGTTTTTAAACCTTTTAATGAAATAGCTAAATTAATAGCCTATTTCTCGATGTCCGAATAGCCACTACTCCCCAAAAATCATTTAATTTGTCCCTGTATACAAGTTGTAATTTAAATAACGCACAACCTCTTAAGGGGTTATTTTATTCATAACTAATTGTTACCTGCGACTTCGTCTTGTATTATAAAATTTTTAGCCGGAACAAACAGACAGACAAAAATTGTAAAAATCTGTTGTTTTGGTATATGTACTGTGGATAAATCCATATGCACTTGGTAAAAAGCGGTTATTTTAATATTTCAAAATACAATTTCATTCATTTGTATAGATGTATAGATTATTAACAACTATTACTATAGGACCAAAACTAAAATTGCGAAAATAAGCAGCTGTTCCTTAAATTTTGACGAGTTATGCGAACATAAATGTAGGGAAAAGCAGTTTAGTTTTCGCTTTTTCACGTCTGGTCCCATAGTAAAAGTTGTTCATACAGATGAGTAGTGACCCCTTAAGAGGTTGTGTGTTATTTAAGTCTTGTATACAAGCATATAAACAAAAATATAATACATACTCACATGCTAATGATCCCAAGTGGCCAGCTACAGTCCGGCTGAATATTTGAGTAGCACATTTTACTTTCATTTTCGAAATTTTATGTGGGATCACATGTCTGTCTGTTAATTTATGTAAAAGCCTAATGCCATCATATATGCCATCCTTCCGATATAATTCGACAATGTGATCCCACTTTCCAGTGACATTTCTCCCATTTAAAATAGCTTTTAAATCTGCCTGTAATAAATTATTTCTTATTCCTTTTATGAGGTGAGGGGGATCATATAAGGGCACTACTTCATTGCCATCTATTTCAAAAATTTTGTATTTTTTTTGATAACCTTTTCGTGAATACCTCATTCTTGTCTCATTTATTAGCCAGTTTATGGCACTAACATTAGTTGCACCTTGGTCACAAACCGTTGCCAATACTTCTAAGCCTATGGACTTTAGTTTTCTAATAATTGTTTTTAATTGAGTCACTATTTCCATGGCTGACGTTGTTGAGGCACAAAATGTATATGCCAAAGGCTGTTTATAATTTCTGAAGATCCCTCTTATCATAAAAACTAATGCATGGTCAGATATCTTTCTCTTCCTGTTTTCCCCATCGTCGACAAATCCAGTTATACAGTCTCCTCTCTTACTATAGTCAAAGTGTGGTGCAAGTGCTACTTCATCAAAAAGTAGGATGCATAATTTGTCATTGTCCTTCATTTTATCTACTTTATTTTTTAGCTGTCGGAACAAATTTTCATTCAGCCCTGGGTTGAGTGCTGCTCTTGTAATCATACGACTTAGCGTTAAAGGTGAAGGTAGAACAAAAAATCTTCTAAGCCAGCGATACGATCTTGGACCTTGTTTATAAAGGGCTAAGGCCATAACTTTTTCATTTTTGGTGAATCGCCTTCCCAATTTCTTCTTCCCAATTTCTCTAAATTGAAGGTGAGTAAATATTGTTGCCGCAGGCGTAAAATCCTTTATGGCCTTTTGAAAAGAAGTATTTTCAGACAATGATAATGCCTTTTTCAACTTTTCTGCCATTGTGACTTTGGACCTTTGAAGATTTTTTATTTTCTTATTCAATGCAGCCACCTCAGGATTAAACAAAGTAGTCCTCTTCAATTTACCTGAAAAAATATTTGTGAACTCATTAGATATAATTCATTAGATATACACCCATCACATCTGTCAAATTTATCCAAGTAAATAAATTTAACATTGTATAGCCTGTGCCAACAAAACAAGTTCAAAATGAAGTTACCCCAAAGAAATGTAGAATTAAATCTACATATTTTTTAATATGTCCAGACATTTTATTGAACAGTGAATTGGATAGACATCAGAGTTGTTTCATCAGTCACTCACGGTAACTCAAGTCTTTGAATAACAATGTACTTACGCCTTGGCAAAGAAGTCATGTGTTTGGATGCTATTAGAACTTGTTGATCAGACAATCCAGATGTCAATGGTAAATGGATGTTGTCAGTCAATGTTGATGGTACACTGCTACATATTGGTGGTTGAGCGGTTGATGCCATTGATGTTGATGGTTGAGCAGTTGATTCCATTGATGTTGATGGTTGAGCGGTTGATGCCATTGATGTTGATGGTTGAGTGGTTGATGTGGACAGTTGAGCTTGAGAGTAATTTTGGTTGGATATTACTTGCAAAGGAGTTCTTGTTATAGAAGTTCGAAATCCTGTAAGGCATAAAGGTCACCTTAGTTCTTCATGTACACCAACATACTATGACAGATTAAAGAGAATATTATTAATAGGTACCTCGCAAGTTTAATGTAGGTACTGCATTTGGGCTGAGTCTCTTACTCCAGGTGCGGTCCTTTTCATCAAAGTGTACATGGCACACTCGATAATAATCAAAAATAGTTTGATCTTTTATTAAAAAAAGATCACCACCAATGGCATTAACCCATAATTTAAATCTGTTTGGTTCCTTGTTTGGATTAGGAAATAAATTCAGGATAACATTATCTGCTCCTGTAAAGTGAAAAGAATTGTCAGTATAATAGCCAGACTACAGAATGTGCGTGTTTACTAAGAAAGTTGTATATTTTGCAACCCTACACATAGCTAGATTAAAGTGATGTGATATCACATCACATTACACGGGACCAAAATTAGCTAATAATAATATATTGGTTATAATTTTAAATGCACTTACGGGTTTTGGTGCAGGCACAACATCTTTTCATAGGCATGGTCGACAAAATCCAATTCACAAAGCAAAACAATAAAGTCTTAATTCTCAGCCACAGGTTAGTCGATGATTGCGGTAATATCGGAGTCCAAGTAAAAGCCAGGTCAGTCGGAAATATAAACTCTCTCGGGTCGTCTTCGAAAATTTACAAAATACAATAAACGCTTCCATTCACTTCAGAAGAAAATAAACGGACGGATAACGATTTGAAATCAAACAGTCTATGTCAATAACACAACGTTTCATTCCCATATAGATAGAAAAAATCCTATCCGAATGACTATTGTTAGTTAACATTTTCTACTCAATGGTAGTCAATAAGTAGTAATCAATTATTATTAGTAAATAAATTACAAAATTTAAAATTATTTGTTTTTGTTAGCCATTTTATAAGTTTTTAGTGTCTGCTAAAGAGAATGTAACCAATAGTGTCTGCGTGAAATGAAATAAACACATGACAACGATGGTGTGTTGCAGCCATAAAAAAAAACCAGTAATACCAGTGTAAAAAGAATATTTTTATGTATTTAAATTTTTAAATAGCACCATCTAGTTTTAAGTGCAACAAACTTTGAAGATTATATCAGGTTGTTTGAAGTTATGACACCATGGCGCGGACTGAGGGATTACTTCGATGTTTGTCGAATAAATCCAGACAGGGACCAAAAATAAAATAACTCTTATTACAATCGATTAAGAATTAACCGTAATAGCAAAATATGTGAAAATGTTAGTTTTAGATTTTATTTTTTTCTGCGAATATTTGTAAAATTTTGGGCAATTTTTTACCTAGATTTGGAAATTAATAACTCTGCCTACTAATAGTATTTTTAGAATTCTAAAAATACGTTGATAATAGGCCCAAAAATGTACCGAAACTCAACCCAGTATCGTGAATTTTGTGAAAAACGGCATCGTAAGATCGTTTATACAATAAAAAATACTATTATTTTTAACAAATATTTTACCCACTTTTGAAGATGAAGAACCAGTTATCTAACGAGGTTAAGTACTTGGGGGTCATCCTAGACAGTAAGTTAAAATGGAGCAATCATCTAGACTACAAACTAAACAGGGCATGCATCACCTTCTGGCAATGCAAGAAAATGATAGGTAAGAAGTGGGGCCTATCTCCCAAAATAATAATATGGCTATACAGCGCAATAATTCGGCCCATGATCACCTACGGGGCCGTGGTGTGGTGGACCCGCACAAAGCTAGGTACAGCCGTAAACAAACTTCAGCGCATGCAAAGGCTAGCCTGCATGGCAACAACGGGCTGCATGAGGACTACTCCGACTGCGGCGCTGGAAGCCATACTGGGACTCCCTCCGCTCCACCTGTTCATACAACAGGAAGCGACGATGGCAGCAGTCCGTCTTAAAACACTGGATCTCTGGGGTAAGAGAGTAACACAACACACTGCTCTGCTCGAGGAGCTCAACAACGAACTCCCCATAACAAAAGCAATCAATGACCGGATACCCAAGCAATTTATCTTTGATAAAAAATACAAAATCCAATTGCATGAAGATCACCGCTGCGAAGGGCTGTGCCCCACAGAGCTGCGGGTCTTCACCGATGGATCAAAAACAGGTACTGGCACGGGTGCGGAAATCTTCTCAGAGGATCTCAACATTCATATAGCCACACCATTGGGGGTCCACAACACAGTGTTTCAAGCTGAGTGCATGGGCATTTCCCTGGCGACTTCAGCCATCATAAACAGGGAAGTTAGGGACCACTCAATACGCATATCTCGGACAGCATGGCCGTCCTGCAAGCTCTGAACAGTCACACAGTTAACTCTGGTCTGATTCTCGAGTGTCACCAACGTCTCAACCAGGTTGGTAGATACAATAAGGTAACCATACAATGGATCAAAGGACACAGCGAATCCCGAGGCAACGATGCAGCGGACGAACTCGCCAGAAGGGGGTCGAGTATGATAACGATAGGACCTGAACCTATTGTACCACTCCCCTTCGGTCACCTACGCAATCTGGTAAGAAAACGTACTAATGATAAACATCACAAGCTATGGGTTGACCATACTGAGTGCAGGCAGGCCAAAGAGGCACTTCCCTCTATTGATGGCCGTTTCACGAAAAAAGCCCTAAGACTTACTAAACAGCAGTTGCGTACAGTCACAGCCGTCACAACTGGCCATGGGTCTTTTAATAAACACCTCTATGTCATAGGAGTCACCGACAGCCCACTTTGCAGAGCCTGCATGGAGGACGAGACAGCAGCACACCTGCTACTAAGCTGCCCGATAGTCGCGGATTACAGGGCTAAGTACTTCGGTAACCCAGGTACCCTTTGCGAGATAGTAACACCAAGGCGTTGCTGGCCTTCCTTGGGGAGCTGGGGTGGATCGAATGACACATTTGTCCCACCTGCACGCAAAATACGCGCTTAGTCGTGGAGTTGCGGAAACCAGCCCGAGTTACATACATACATACATACCATCTTTTAAATTTTTGTGGCCATTCAATACCAGGCCACGGTCATCGGACCGTACTGCCTAGTTCTACATTAATTTAATTTAAAAATTATATTAATATGCTATGAACCTCAACGACGTTATTTAAAACTTTATGAAATAAATACAGTACCTAGGTAAACAATTTCGTTCCTAAAAGATCCATTGCCAAGCCCTCAGACCGTAGAACCATGTAAGATACGTCGACCGTACCCGAAAAACATTGAACTAATAATTCTGTGGTAAGGATCAAACAAGAATTTTTTTTTTTTTTTCTCTGCGTTTATTTGCAATCAGCCCTAAGACTATGACCAAATCTGTTCTGTGATGCTGTCATGCGGAGTGGCTTCCCATTGGAAGCATCTACTCATCTGCTGCCCAAAGCTACTGCCGGTCTTCTAGCTCTAGGATGTGATGACGTTTTAGTCGTCTCACATATTGGTCCATAGTGAGTTGGCGAGCAAGTTCGTTAGGGTGATGGATAAACCGTTCTTTGTACTTAGCTGCCAAACTCCGTATTTCCTCTTTGATTGTCTTCATTTCTAGGTGCTCATGAATTTCATTGTTGGTTATGTACCATGGTACTTTTGCAATTGTTCTTAGGATCTTGTTCGGTTGGCGCTGGAGTAAATTTATGTTGGAATCGCTTGCACTGCCCCATAGTTGCAGACCATATGTCCAAATGGGCTTTAGGATGACTTTATATATAAGCAGTTTGTTGTCCAAAGAAAGTCTCGAGTTCCTTCCTAGCATCCAGTATAAGCTGTTGTACTTTAGCTGAAGCTCCTGCTTTTTACATTTGATGTGGTGCCCCCAGGTTAGTTCACGATCGATGTGTAAGCCAAGATATCTGACATGGTGACTGTGGGGTAGAGTACTTTGGCCCAGCTTTACAGGTGGGCAGTCTCCTTTTTTGAGGGTGAATGTCACCTGTACTGACTTTGCAGCACTAGCTTTTATTTTCCATTTTTGGAGCCACTCGTTTACTTTGTTGAGGCCTTTTTGCAAGTTCTCGGATGCCACTCTTGGATCTTTATTACTTGCCAAAATAGCGGTGTCGTCTGCAAATGTAGCTGTGGTTATCCCTGGCGTTAGCGGTAAGTCAGCAGTGTACAATGTGTAGAGCATGGGGCCGAGAACAGATCCTTGTGGCACCCCGGCGTCAATCTGTCGGAACTCAGAAGTGGCGTCAGCTTCTTTCACATAAAATATGCGATCCTCGAGATAAGATTTGAATATTGGAAAGTATGAGTGAGAAATATTCTGCTTGATCTTGCATAGTAGGCCTTTGTGCCAGACCTTGTCAAACGCCTGCTGGATGTCCAAAAACGCTGACGAGCAATATTCCTTTTGTTCTATGGTTTTTCTTATGGCGTCACATACTCTGTGGGCTTGTTCCACTGTACCATGGCGTTCTCTAAAGCCAAATTGGTGGTCTGGTATCGCTTTGCACTCCAAGAGGCTTGGTATAATTCTGTGAAGTATGATCTTCTCCAGTACCTTGGATAGAGTAGGCAATAGACTGATTGGTCGATAGGAAGTTTTTTCGGTCATTGATTTGCCAGCCTTGTATATCATGATGATTTCTGAGACATTCCACGCACTCGGGAAACACCCTATTCGCATAGCGTTGAAGATGATGGTTATGAAGACAATAGCCTTTCTCGGTAGTTCAAGCAACACTTCTTTAGTTATCAGGTCGTAACCTGGTGCCTTTTTACTGTCCAGCCGTTTGATCGTTTTAATGACTTCCGCGGGCGACACAGGTTTAGGGGGAAGGTCCATTTGAAGGTCTTGTTTTAGGATGAGATCAACATATTCTTCTGATGAGTTGTCTAGTGTTACGTTCGGTTTAAAAACGCTTGTTAGATGATCCGCAAACAAGTCCGCTTTGTCTTGGCTAGTTCTGGCCCAATCATTTTCCTTTTTTATTGGGGTTTTTGGTACGTTAGGTCTGTCACAAGAACGAGTGATTTTCCAGAGCGAGTAGTTGCTGGCTTTAGTAGCAGTTAGAGACTCTAACTTTGCTTGCATTGTTAGGTCATTGGCATTCTTTATAGCGTCCTTCAGTTCTACAATGGCTCTATTGAGGACGGTCTTGTCTTGCGGATGACGGCTCAGCTGCCATACTCTGCGTAGTCTGCGTTTCTCCTGGATCATGATCTTTATTTCCAACGGTACGTTTGCGGGCTGGTTCCTATGTTCAGTAGTAGGCGTGCTTCTCCACGCGGCAACTTGTATGAGATTAGTAAATTGCACTACTGCTGTTTCAATTTCTTCAGCTTCTTTGAGTCTGATATTAAGATCAAGGTTTTCTTCTATGTGTTCCCTGAAGGAGGGCCAATCAGTATGCCGGTTGTATAATCTTGTGGGTCTCTCGACTTCAATTATAGTTGAACTGATAGTTAGTAAGACTGGGGTGTGATCAGATGACCCATCAGCACATGACTCGATCTTCATGTACTGTCTTAAGAGTCCTTTTGTTAGGAAGAAGTCGAGTATGTCCGGGATTCGATTGTGATCGGCTGGCCAGTTGGTAGGTTCTGATGGGGCAATTGTACCTATGTGATTTATATCGACGCTCAACTTTAATTGTCTTACCCTGGTTGTTGTTAGTCTGGAACCCCAATGGACATGTTTGGAGTTCCAATCGCCGCCTGCTATGAAGCGATTGCCTAGACTTGAGAAGAAATGAGAGAACAGGTCGGAGTCTATTCGATGTTTTGGTGGACAGTATACTGCTGAGACATTAAAATATCCACATCTGTTTTGTATTGCGACTGTAGTGGCTTGTATTTGCTCGGTTTTATATTCAGGCAGTGTATGGTGCTTTATTTTGTCCCGAATAATTATAGCTGATCCTGCATGGCCTGTACCGTCTGGGTGATTTGTAGTGTAGATCTGAGATCCTTTGATTCTGACATTGGTTTTGTCTGTGCAGTGTGCTTCGGATATTAGGACTACGTCTAGTTTGTGTTCGGCCATTAGTATCTCGAGCTCGTCTTTATTGGGTGAGAGTCCATTTATGTTCCAAGTCGCCAGTCTTAACCCAAGGCCTGTTAGCCTTGTAGTTTGGTTATGAGTGTAGTCATGAGACTCATTAGAGAACTCATTTGTTGTAGGATTAAGTCGAATTTCTCATTTTGTTTGGTGAGGAGAGTTTCTAATACTGCTAGATTTTGGCTTACATTAGGTATGGCATTTTCTGTGGTCACTTTGTCTGGCACATTTTTAGTAACTTTGGCGTAAGAGAATGTTTCATTTTCTTTATCAATGGAGAAAGATTGTTGAGCAGTACTTCTTTGGGGGTTTGTATCTCGAATCGTGTTATCTTTTGCCATAGGACGTATATCAGCTTTTCGATGACCGTATTTGTTAATTTTTCTGGCTAGTATTTCTCTGTACACCTCACAACCCTTGTAGTTTGCCGGGTGGGAGCCTTGGCACAGTGCACATTGGGCTGGTGTACTTCTATCGCGCTTCGGACAGTCTGAGGTTTTATGTGCCTGCGCGCATTTCACGCAGCGGAAAGGCCTCATGCAGTAATTTTTTGTGTGCCCATATTGCTGACACCGTTGGCACTGCACGATTGAATTTTTCTTCTTAGGATCCTCTATGGATACAGATTGGTGGTAGATGTATTTGATTTCTTTAGCTGCCTTATTGTTCTGACTAGGTAGGAGATTTACGAAAAATGTTGAGGTCGGTTTTTTTTCTGGACCATATCTGGAGTTAATAATTTCCCCGACAACAGTGTTTCCAGTTTTTTCAATTTCTTCTTTAATCTCAGTTTTAGGTGTTGTGTGGTGAAGATTCCGTATGACAATACGACAGAGTCGTTCTTCCTTGAACGACTTTTTTTTTTTGTTGAATGTGTGACCAGTTAAGCCACTTTCACGGAATTTGGTGATGATTCTTTTGTAAGCCTCCATATCTAGGGTGTTGATTCTTAGTTGGTTTCTGTTTGTAATCCGATATGCGAATGAACTTTTATCTGCAACAGGTTCCACGAGTTCGGTTAATTTATTGACATCTTCTATACCATACAATATTATGGGTGGAGGCTTGCTAGGTTTTTTTTCCACTGGCGTCTTGGATGTAGTGGGTTCTTCCGTTAGATCAATTGATAATTGGCTAAACATGTTGCTGGTGGTTATATGCTCTGGGGAGTTGCTGACTTTTTTCCTTTTCGGGTTTCTAGTGCCTGGTACTCTCTGCCAAGATGGGGGGCATACAGTGGCTTGCTGGTTTGGTGCATTTTGCGTGGTCGTGTCTCTCGGTGGTACTGCCACGGTTTGTAAACTTTCTGGGGGTTTACTTCCCAAGGAATTGCTTCTAGGCCTGGTGTTAAACAGACTGCGGTGAAAGGCCTGCTGAATTAACTTTTTGCTGCCAGTAGCATTCACTTTAATGGAAGCCTGGTCGCCTACTTCCATCAAGTCTTCGGTAACCAATTTCACACTCTCCGGCCCGGGTACCGGAGAGCGCCGGGGGTTAGCCGGATCGCATGACATACTATCTTTCTCATTATTCGACATTTTCATAAAAGGGGGGTTGGGAGAAAAATACACATACTACTTTCTCAAGGCAGTATTGCAGCTATTTTTTTGGGAGCATTTAACTTCCCTAGGCCCGCTGTGGCCTTAACAGGTTAATTGACCGCCGCCTGTGACTCGGCGTTGTTACTCGTTTGGCACCACCCGGGGGGCACGTGTAGGGTGGTCTAGGACAGGTGGTAATTCCTACGGACGCGAGCAACTTCGCCCCCCAAACAAGAAATTAAGAAAAAGTTAGCACAAGCCTTGAAGCCATGCCAAAAAAAAACAGTTCTACACACCTTAAATTATAACATTAATAAGATTCTTCCTATTAGTAGTACAATGAAGTCTAGTACCCATCTAGTACATACTCACTTATTATCAGCCTTACCTGTTGAAAGTCTTTTCTTCATGTTAGTGTGTGTGTGTGTGGTGGAAATTAGATACAAAGGGTAATGAAGATAAAATAAAAAACTTGAGGAAAAGTTCATAGTTTAATGGGGGAGCCCTGGTGAGTCACTGGGACAATAGCGATCACCAGGGCTCCCCATAATCAACACGTTCTCTGAGCCATGCCACATATACGCTTGCGCCGGTGGTGCTGCTGGTGCAGACCGGGGTGCACTTCTGCAAAGTGAAAATTGTGATTTGTAGATAAAAATAACTTCTGAACATGGACCTAAATTGAAAACCTAAATGTAACAACTTTCTTGAATGTTCTACGCCCTAGAACATTCATGTATGTTTGTTACAAAAAGTTTTAAGGGTAAAACTAATAAAAATGTACTTAATAGGACCTCTTGGTTTCATCATTATCTATGGCTTTAATAACTTTAATTAAAGAGAACTATTTAGTCTAAATAATGAAATATTGTTTCTGTATTACAGCTGTGGGACGGGGCGTACATGGAGATGCGGTGAGTACATACTCACCCAAGTGCAAATTCATACCATCTCATATTAGGCATTTCAGTTAAATTGATCAGTAACCTTCTTCTGGACATAGTTTACATTATGTATATTTTGTGTACACAAAAACAATGTAAGTAGGTACCTAGTAATATGCTTTGGAACAGGCATCAAATTACTGGAGGTCAGTTAGCAAGGGGTTTTAACATTATTAAGCAAATCAATACTTCCAAGTTAATTTTGGGATGTTACTATATTATTTCCCTGACAAAAAACAATCCGTCCAACTACGTCACTCTAAAAGTTTTACCCTAGATTCTAGGGTAAAACTTTTACATTAATGATATTAGGTAGTAAATCTAGTAACTAGTAACATCATGAACAGTTCCAAAAAACACTCACTTGCACCCAGGACCAACTTCAACAGCAGGTATTAACTTTCCAACATGATTGACATGTTCCTCTCCTTTCAACTTCTTTTCCTTAATAACGTCTGCTTTTTTTACTTTTCTTGGTCTTTTGCGAGGCCAAGAAGGATTATTGTTTTCCATTTAAAACAATAAACAAATCAACAGGGTAAGGTAAAAACTATTATAAAATATTTATACAACACAAAACCCGCGAAAACTAACTTTGTTTTGACACTTGACAGCTAGGTTTTTTTTTTTCATAAACAACCTATGTCACTGACATAACTTCTTTTTGTCGAAACAACGTTGACAAAGGTCGTTTTTGAAGAATTGGTACACCGAAAAAACGCAAATATAAATATAATATAATAAGTTTAAAGTACAATTAGAAAGCTTACGAATTCCTCTACAAGATGGCGTAACTAACTCATTTCATGTTTTTTTTGACAAAGGTTGATTTTGAAATAATGTCTTCACGTCTTGTTTTTATGCTTTTTGTGTAATGCCAAAATAAAATACGCGGGAAAGTGAAAATATTGCCATCAGAAAAAACTTTTTGAATTTTAGTGACATTCCTGGTTTTGCACCTGTACTCTTCACATGGTGTGCCACAATGACATTTTTTTATAAAACGGATAAACTTTCCATTATGGACCGTCGATTTGGAAGTTCATATTTTTTTGTAGATAGTACTCATAAATATAAAGCATTTTACAAATTTTGCAGTTGCGGAAGTTCACAGTTCACGAGATATAATTTCTAGAAAAAAGAGATTGTTTTTAGTAGGTTACCCGGATACTAAATATTTGGCTTATTTGATAGGGTAGCAAGATGTATAAACTTTGGTTGTAATTTCATTTAAGACAATTTGATAGTTTCGGGTAGCTTGATAAAAGAAAGAAAGAAAAAGAGTTTGTTAGCGCCAAGCGTGTCGCATATCAACAAATAAAATAATAAAAATTACAAACGTTTTGTAAGTTGGAAAGATATGAGTCACATTTGCGCTAAACGGCCATCGCTCAGTATAATGCTGGGGTTCGTGTTTGAGACAGAGCCACAGCGATGGTTTTCACCGACATCGAGCGTTGAGAAGAATGACGTCGATTGGGGCAGCATAAAAAGTAATTAAAACGAAATAAATAAACAAAAAATACAACGTTTAGAAAATGGCAACAGATTGTTGCGCAGACGATAGAACGTGGCTGACAAAAAAGGGACGCGCGCAATACTAAATAAAAAAACTTATGTTATCCGTGCCCACATACCAGAGTAAAACTAAATTACATGCCGCATGCGCACGCCCACATTATGGCTGCAGTAAACTAAATTGAACTGATTTTTTTGTGGGATTTTCTAGTTAGCGAATACTGCATTAAATAAAATCATCTTTATTTTCCAACAAAAAGTAATTTCCGTGGAAAATTGACGAAGTCAAAAAACGACGATTTTAGGCTACTTCGCATTTTCATTTTAGGCTACTCTGGTCGAATTTTTCGGCGTCTGACTTGGGACTCGACACATCTGGCAACACTGTTTGGACGCGCCGAATGTCAGGTCAGTGGACACATAGAGTATAGTAACTAAAAGTGGACATCATGGATGGACTTATAATACAAACATCCATGGTGGACATATATGGACAAGTACCGAACACTGTTTTCAATTTAGCGATATTGAGTCTAGCGACTCAAATTCATAGGAGCTGACAACACTACTACGTCGTACGTATTATGTCCATGGACAAGACTGACATAGCTTGCTACTAATTTATATTATCTGTGCTGACCAATTCCGGGTTTCAGTGTATTGTGTGAATTGACGATTAAAAAAAATGATTAACAGTCGGAATTTACTGAGTATATACTGTACTCAGTAAATTCCGGCTGTTAATCATCAATTGTGGCATCGTAATTATATCTCAGTATTTCAAAGCCATCATAATGTTGTAGATTCTTTGTATTACTTCTTGCAAAATGGAAGGCCAGTCTTCATGTCTAGGACAAAATAAATATCGATCGATCAGTCTTTTTGTTACAGAGATTTGAATAAGTGAAGAGTTACTTATTGAAAATTCAAAGCGAAATTGTTTAGATAACGTATTCAATTTTTTTTCTTGTTAATTGTTAGATTGCTTGATACTGAAACGTATACGCGCTAAAAAAACGCGTTAAAACGCAAAAAAAAAACTGAAAACATCTCAAGAGTTGTTTTTTTTGTCAAATCACAGTTACCCACTTAACACCTATGTGTTGAGATAGGTAGATATCATGAATGCTTGTGAATAGGCACTATGTCATTCAGCTGATTCTGAAAAGGTTTTTAATCCAACCAAAAGTTGTCCAAAGATGTTTGTTGTAACCTGTCTGTTATAAAATAATATAACTGCATTAATTGTGAAGTGATCTGTCAAAACTTCTCTTTGAGTCTTGCATTATCTAGGGGATTACTTTGAGCAGTGTCATTTTATCATGGAATTGTCTTGTATTACTGTGAAGGTTAATAGGCTTTCGTTTACGTTGAACTGTCACTTGTGAGGTGTACCTTCACTTTGGTGTTCTGATGGGGTCTGCCCCATTGCAGTAGGAAGTTGTTCCTCAGATATAGTGAAAACTGACACAATTTTTTATCTGACTGTTCCACAATGAGTTATGGTTTGATTTTCGTTTTTATCCTTTTTTTGTTCTATCAATGTTTTATTTTATTATTGAGTCTGCTTGTCATACACAGATTGTTTCATGTTTGTTAGTTGTTTGCCGGTAATTGTGGGTGTGTGTGGTCTATTATTATCAGAAGGGTCGGCAAAGTAAAGTGCGTGTTCTTGGTTCGAAGTTTATTGAACGACTGTCTGACTCCAGTGAACTTAACAGTATATATACAGTAACTTAATCTAATGTGCCTAAGATTAACTATGATTATTGTGCCTACGCGCTACAGTCCTCCCCCCTTAGTTGAAGCTAAATTTTATTGTTGAACCCCAATACTAAATTATAACTATTTATATCTACGAAAATAAAAGTACTTAAACGTTACGGTTGCACTATTAGCGCGCACTTTTCACTTTATGCTACACTATAAGCTGGTTTAAGATTGATGCGGGTGGTTTGTCTGCATGATGGGCGGTGCTATATCGCTGGCGTGCTGTGTGATAGCGCGGCTGATTCATGTCTCTACGGCGCGCGGTTTCGACGCGACTATCGCCACCCCACGTAGAGTACGCAGAGGATTATGCCTGTGCTGATTAAGACGACTACGGCCGAGGACATCTTGAGGCTGTTGCTGTTTTGTGCTACGATGGTCATTTTGCTGTCTGGTTGGCCCATTATAGAGTCGAGGTGTTTTGACTTAGGTGATGCGTGCTTGTTGTAGTGTGGCGGTGAAGTGCTGGTGTGGACTGTGGTTGACGACAAAGTGACGGTTCACATGTTGAATCTCACGGTCTTCTTAACGATGCGACCTGATCTTGTAACTTGTTGTGAATCGGGCTTTGTTGTGTCGGATGTCGTCGTATGGCTTGGCGGATGCGGAACGGTATTGAGTGGCGTCTTATCGCTCGACGTATGTGGCGCGTCGTTTTGAGTGGTTACGGTGCTCTCCGGGCGTGGGACCAACACGTCGTCATACCTTAATAAATAGGCTGGTTTCAAGCGATCAAGTGACACCGTGATTTGTTTACTTTTACATTCCAACGTATAGAATTTATTATGCCGCGATAAGACTTTGAATGGGCCCTCATACGGTGGCACTAGGGCTCGCTTTGCCTCGTTTCTAATAAATACATGAGAGCAAGCTGATAAATCTTTGTGAATGAATACGTTGTTGTTTGTGTTGCTATGTGAGCTTGAAAGGCTAAGATTTGGTACTGATGATAAAGATTGCGTTAATTGTTTTATAAATTCGCGATCGTTAATATTGGATGTAGGTTTAGATTGGAATACGTCGCCTGGAAGTCTTATATTACTACCATACAAAAATTGTGATGGGCTATATCCTAAGTCTATTTTAATAGCTGTACGTAAACCTAAGAGTATTAATGGCAATTCATGTACCCATAGTTTGCTATCTAAGCATTTTGCTATAATAGCGGCTTTTAAAGTACGATGTAGTCGTTCGACCATACCGTTCGCCTTTGGGTTGTACGCTGTTGTACGGATGCGTTCGATGCCGAGTACTTTTAATAATTGTCGAAACAAATCGGATTCGAATTGACGACCTTGGTCTGAAGTTATTCTTACTGGACAACCGAAACGAGCGATCCAATGTTCAACGAACACCCTAGCAACTGTTTCAGCTGTTATTTCTTTTACTGGTATAACTTCAGGCCATTTCGTAACTCTATCTATAATGGTAACGCAATATTTGAAATCCTCAACAGGAGGTAAAGGTCCTATGATGTCTATGTGTATTTGTTCGAAACGGTTTCCAGTGTTAAATTCGCCTAAAGGAGTTATTGTGTGGCGTTGAATTTTACTTTTTTGACATGGTATACACGTTTTAACGAAATTTTTGACATCGGTGTTCATATCACCCCAAAAGTATCTAGATTTAACTAAACTTTTCGTAGTAGCGACGCCGGGGTGACTCACGTTGTGCAATGTTTTGATTGCGAGTTCCCGGAATTGTTTAGGCAGATAAGGACGTATATCGTTCGTAGATGTTTCGCATGCTATTTTTATCTCGGTGTTGGGCATAGTAATTAATTTAAATTGAAGATTGTTACGTTTGCGTAGACTTTCTAATTCAGAATCACTTTTTTGTAATTCAGATAATTTTTGGTAATCGAATAAAGATGGCATGGTGATCTCTTCAATTCTAGATAAGGCGTCGGCTACCTACTGTATTTTTATCGCCTTCTATATATTTAATACTATCGCAAAATTGAGAGATGAAATCTAATTGCCTCAAACGTCTTGGAGAATCTGATGGCGAAACTTTTTTTGTTAGTGCGAAAGTCAATGGTTTGTGATCTGTTAAAACGGTTAGTTCTCTACCTTCAATCATATGACGGAAATGTTTTATTGACATGTATATAGCTAGAAGTTCCCTGTCGTAGGTACTATATCTTGTTTGACTATCCGTCAGTTTTTTTGAATAAAATCCGAGGGATTGTAATTTTCCGTCGACTTTCTGATTTAAAGCTGCGCCTACACAACTACCAGAAGCGTCTGTCATTAATACTAAGGGTGCGGTTGCGTCTGGGTGGGCTAGCATGACTGCATTGTTTATGAGTTGTTTACATTGACTGAACGCTCTTAACGCGCTTTCGTTCCATGTAATCTCAGTTTTGTCGCGTTTTTTTGAGTTGTGCAAGTACGCGTTAAGTTGTGCTTGAATCTCTGCGGCTTTTGGAATGCATTGCCTGTAGAAATTCATCATGCCGAGAAAACGTCGAAGTTCCTCAATTGTTTTCGGTTGCGGATAGTTATGAATAAGTTCTGTTTTTTTTGCACTCGGTTTTACGCCCTGTGAATCGATATGGTAACCGAGAAAATTTAATTCAGATTTACCAAATTCGCACTTATTTGTGTTAATTGTTAAACCATAGTTATTTAAACGATTTAATATTGTTTCTAGATGTTGCAAATGCTTAGGTTTTGATTCCGATCCGATAATAATGTCATCTAGATATGGGAATGCGAAATCTAGACCTTCCAGTGCTTTATTAATTAATCTTTGGAAGTCTTGTGCTGCGTTACGTAACCCAAAGTTCATTCTTGTAAATTCGAATAAACCGAATGGAGTTATGACCGCAGTCTTGGGAATATCTTCCGGTGCCATGCGAATATTAAAATAGGCTTTTCGCACGTCAATCTTAGAAAATATGGTTTTGCCTCTGAGTAGATAGGTGAAATCAAGTAGTCGCGGTAATGGGTAACGGTCGGATATAGTTTGTGCGTTGAGTCTACGATAATCTCCGCATGGTCTTATTTCACCATCTTTTTTAGTAACACATACTAGTGGGTTAGCCCAAGGACTATTTGAAGGCCTACAAATACCTAGTTGCATCATTCTTTCGAATTCAGCTTTCGCTATTTTGTATTTCTTCGGATTGAGCGGACGTACTTTTTCATGAACCGGGGGACCGGTGGTATAAATGTGGTGTTGTACGTCATGTTTGGGGTCTGTCATAAAATTTTCTAGTTTGGTGATGTTAGGAAACTTTTGTAAGATAAGATGGTATTCGTCATTGACATCTATTGAACGAATACTCGGTTCGTTGGAAGATATTACGTTTGTGGTGCGCGATAACAATGTGACTTTGTCGACTAATTTCTTACCATGTAGGTCTACCATAAGTTTGTTTGCGGCTAGGAAATCGGCACCTATTATCGAAATACGTACGTCGCCTAATATAAATTTCCATCTAAATGTACGGCGTAAGCCTAAATTAACCGTAATGACTTTTTCACCGAATGTCTTTATTTTTGTGCCGTTTGCTGCATATAACACATAGTCTGACGTCCTACACGAGTTTTGCTTATTTGCGGCTAATACGGAGACGTCAGCACCTGTGTCGATTAAATATCGCACACCTGTTGTAGTGTCTGTTACGCACAAACGATATGAATGTTCGACACCGGCGACGTTATTTATTCGTGCCGGTGTCTGAATTAGTTTTCCGAATTTTGTGTAGGATGTTTGCGGCAATTAATGAGATCTCCGCATTTGCGCGCATTATTGCCGTAGACGTAGTGATAAAAACACAGAAAATTTGAGTCGCCGGGTTTCGCGGATTGGTTCAAAAACTTTTCACGATTTTTTTGAGAGTTTTCGCGACTTTTGGAACGCGGTCGAGACGGGCCGGAAGCGTGTCGGTTTCGTCCTCGCGGTTCGTGATGATTTTTTTCGCCTAGTTTGTTATTTAATGCCGAAATTTCCATTTTCATTGTGTTTAGTTCACTTAAAATTTCGGAAGTATTCTTTTCTGAATTCTGAGAAGGCTTCGAAACGGAAGCTATCTCAGACGGTTTGGTATTCTCCATAATTTTATCAGCGATTTTGGCTAGACTATCTAATTTTACATCATCTGAATCACATGCCGTTAAGACGGCTCTAACAGAATGTGGTAGGCGCCCGGTCCACAATAATTTTAAAGTTTCATCTGGGACTCGGTTTTTACCTAGATTTTGCATTCGTCTAAGTAGCTGTGACGGTTTTTGATCCCCGAGCTCTATCTCGTTTAAGAGTTGGTTTAGTTGTTTAGTTTCCGACTCCTCGTAAACGGAAATTAACCTGTTTTTTAGGGTTTCAAATTTGTTTGATTCGGGCATGTTTTCTAAAATATCACTAATGTCACTTTATTCGCTCTGTTTTAGCCTAGCTATTAAAAGTTGACTTTTGTGGAGGTCACTTGCCTTTTGAGGGTCCACGATGGCGCTGAATTGGTGGAACCAGAGCCTCGGCCGGTCTCGCCAGAAGTCTGGTATTCTCGGTGTGATGGTAACTGCCGTCATCTGCTGTGGCTGCTCTGGGGTTGGTGGTGCAGGCGTAGACATGGCTGCAGGCTGTGGTTGAGCAGCGGCTTGATAACGCGGGTCGTTTATCGCGCGCGGTTAGATTATGCGAGAGTTATGAGGCGCGCGCGTACACGTCGGGTCGGGTAATTGTGGGTGTGTGTGGTCTATTATTATCAGAAGGGTCGGCAAAGTAAAGTGCGTGTTCTTGGTTCGAAGTTTATTGAACGACTGTCTGACTCCAGTGAACTTAACAGTATATATACAGTAACTTAATCTAATGTGCCTAAGATTAACTATGATTATTGTGCCTACGCGCTACAGTTGTAAAGTTTGCTTAGACCAAAATTGTGTTAGCATTCAATTAACACTCACCGCCAGTCATAAATACAGTTTTCCAAAGCAGCAGGCCATGTGGGCGGTGCACCGCCCAACCCATTTCTTTTGCAACTCGCCATGCTTAATTTAAGAAAACTTTAGCAGTACTCCAAGTGGCACGCTGGCAGGATAATTTATCAGCAGGCGGTGTGGTCCGCTGTGACCCGACGAATTCATATAGATTTTTTGGCTTTAGCTTGCCCGATATGGAGTCAAAAACAACTGTATTGAATAGTGTATCCAAAAACTACCTATGAGAAAGAAAACAAGGAAAATCAGATTTTTTTTTTCATGACCATTTGGGTGGTAATTAAGTATGATAAAATTGTTTCCAAAGAAGACATTTATTAATATGTATTTTACTCAAAAAAAAATGATCTGTTTACATTAAAAAGAATCGGATAGTGTTAGGTATGGGTCATTATAAGTTAACCCTTAACACGTTCACTGTCCAATGACTCCAAATGGAGTCACATTTGTACCAAAATCACATGTCCATGACTCCAGTTGGAGTCATAATCCAAAAGTAAACTTGATGTTTTTTATTTGACTGGACGTATGAATAAGAGGAAAAAGATTCTCATGGATGTATGGTTAACAAGGTTACAGAAAATTTAAAAGAGCCGCTGTAAAATGTTGCCAGTTTCCCATATATGAAGAGGGTAAAATAAAACATTTTTTTTTTGTACGCATTTTTAATTATTTATATCAATGTAATGTGTTATAACATGGGCGGCAGTGCTGCTTTACACTTGGGGCACCACATTACCACTTTAGAAGCCTTTGTACACGCAAGTTTTGAAGTTTGTCCCTCTGAAATGAGCTTGTTGTAGCAGTAGTCTTTACATCGTTCTTTTTTTCGTCTTACGACCTAGTTCTTGGGTCATATTCTCGAAGGTGTGTTTGTTTACAGGTAATGACTGCGGACGTCCAACAGATGTTTGGTTTTCGTCTCTTACCTCTAGCAGTTTTTTTATTATAATTTCATGTGCCGATAGTATGGAAAGAACACCAGTTTTATACAATTATGATCATGAATTTTTGATGTGCTTAATTTAGGATAGTCGTTTCTAATTTGAAATGAAACACTTCATACTTAAACATATATTTATTTGAAATAATCACTCTCTGCTCCGTAATTGAAATATATTTTTAACGTAATCCACTATTGTTTTGGTTGCTAATCACAAAAAGTCTAATCTTTACCAAAATCTTTGAATGAAAAACAAAAAATAATCGAAAACTAAATAATAACTTTCTTCATGAACTTATTATATTGTTTTACTTAACTTTAATCAGTCTCACAATTTTACATAATGGAGATCTTAAATTAATAATTAATCTGAATCAGAATCAGCGGTATGGAATTGAGCAAAACAATTCCTAGAACTACATAAACATAAGTAGACACAATGATATTATAAGTAAAAAGGTGTAGATACGTTACCTAAACGTCATTCTATCTTCAAAAACGGCACACTAACGCACACATGAATAACTAAAAATATTGCAATAACACACTACATTACGATTAGTCGTCAAAATAGGATGGCATGATTCAAGTATAGCGAGTGAAAAAGAGACAAATATAATTCGCGACAGTGCGTCGTCAAGTGTACTAGAAACACAGATATAGATATACATAGATAACGCAATTGTCACGATTTGTATTGAAACCAAGCGTGCCGACTTTTTAATACCTACTGTGACGTCACAGCCGCAATTTAGTGACGCGACATCCAAACCGATTCAAAGCCATCGATGCCGCCGATACCCCTTCGCCCCGCTACGAGTCAACTGAAGCCGCCGGCCGCCGCCGTGATCGTCTCGCTCATACTCATATATTTTATATCTGTTGTCCCGCTCGCTCTCACCTCGCGCTCCTACCCGCCAACCACGCCAGCAATCGTCAGTACGCCGAGTTGTTTAAAAGTGAGCAGTCGCGTCGCGCTTTAGAGCAATTTCATTCCACATTTTGGATACTTTCGCATAATCTCAAGTAAGTTTACTAAAATATATTTGTTGATATTTCTTTGAAACACAAAGCATTAGTATAGACATGCATGATAAAGATAAGAAACAGTAGTTTAGATAACCTAAAAATTACAAATCGATTAATATGAATGACATCGATTTTCTGACAGACGAATGGTATAGACAGACGAATGATATATTTGAATGGGAGAGTTTCGAGGAATTACCAGTCCACATCCTACATGGCGTTTCATCTCTGAGTAGCCAACTTTTTTCACATATTGAGACAAAGGATCCTATGAATAAAGCAAATTGGTCAAGCTGGATGTTTGTTGCACAGATATAGTTTGTTGTTTAGGCGTGAGTAGATGAGTATGTATGTATTTTATTTCCTACTAATCCTACTAATATCATAAATGCGAAAATTTGTGTGTTACTCTTTCACGAAAAAACTACTGGACCAATTTTGTTAAAATTTGGCATGGAGGTAGCTGACACTTTGGATTAACACATGGGGTAGATTTTATCCCGGATATCATACGTTTAGGGGGGTTTAATGAGACCAAGCTGTGGTATATATACATTGAATTTTATAAGATTTAATGCGTAATCATATTTTACTTGTTGTAGGCTATGGAAACAACAAAATCGCGAAATAAAACCAGAGAAGATATTTTAGAAGCCAAAAGAAGAGCTAGCCGAAAACGTCATGAAAAAATAAAAAAAGATCCGGAACTAAGTGCATTAAGAAAAGAACAACAAAAAGAAAACTATGCAAAGAGAAAGAGAGAGAAGCGTGTCGTATCTATTAAAGATAAAAGTACACATGAACAGCAAAACCAAAGACAGAAGTGGCGTGAAAATTCGAGTGCGTATTACCGCAAAAAAAGCAGGATAAGGAAGTACTCCAAGTAAATATTAGGGAAGAAGGAGAGGAAAGTGAATTTATTGGATCTAGCGGCGGCAATGACAAAGATCCCTTACTCGTTGAGCCGTCATATTCAGCGACGCAAAACACAAAGAAAAAAAATGTTGTTACTGTACTTTCCGACGTCAAAGTAAACTATGATCTTAAAACGCTAAAAAATCTCGTATCGTCCAATACTAGGTCTAACTGGGAATATAATTGTTCATCTTTGGATGTCGGAAAAAGTTTTAAAGAATTAAAATATAATTAAATATTTATACTTAGTTGTTCGACATAACATTAGTCATGGACAAAGATTAAATCTTTTAAAATCTAAAAGTACATATGAGTACCTGATTGCAAAGTGCCAAATCATTTTAAAACGATAATTTAAGTTTAATTTTGAATTGTTAATTATTTTTAAGTTGATTTTTAATAACTGTCGTTGTCATTTTATCTATAAAGCAAGTTTGTATTCAGGAATATTAAGAATATTTAATAAAAAAAAAACAATATGATTACAAAAGTATGTTTTTATTGCCCTTGAAACAAAATAAGCTTATTATACAGTTGTCTCTTTGTCGAAGTAGGTTTTATATATTTAGTCAAATAATGAAAACGCACATCCATGTATGTGCTGGCGACTACCTTAATTAAGTTAACTAAATGATTTTCCGTTGGAGATTGATCAAACTGGTGTACGGCGATGCTATTAAAGATATTGCTATTTACAAAATAACGTAAAATCTTATTGATAAACAGAGGTTTACGTATTGACGGATTAATGTTGAACGTTTGCGATTTGTTAATTATGTCACGGATTTCTAACTCGGTAACTTTACAAATCTGAATAACATCCTTAGTGGGATAAACCAGACCGCCTTTATCTTTAAAAACCACCAATTCATATGTACGATCGATATCTGGTTTTTGTAATACCAACGCACTGTTACATTCATCGCATTTAATTTGTTTTTGTATTGCTGTTACAACATATCCGCCAATATATGTGATTATTTGATCACAAAATTCTGTCATTTGAGGCAATGTTTTACAAAAATCATCAAAATCACGGACACTGCTTATATTGAGTTCTTTGAAATCTGCATGCTCATCATAAGAGAGAGACCCTTGTGTAGTAACATTAATTGTTTGAATCGCCGAAGAACAATTCAGAATTGAAATTTGCTCCAGTTCCACACAATTACCAGTATTGCAATTTTTAATTTCAACGTGACTCAATAATTTCTTATAAAAAGATTGGAACTGCCGTGAAGTAGGGTTGTTGTTACTCCCACCGTGGGCCCGTACATTACAAAAGAATAATTCGAGGTGGTAGTGCAAGTCAACCTTCGCTAAGCTTCCTGGAGAGGTGTCCTCTCTGCACCCAGGCACGATTTTTCAAAGGTAAGCGGGGTCTGAATGTGCATATTGGAAAGGTACACAAACCCCAACATGCACTCACTTCAGACCCTGACATTATGCTTACACCTCCTACACCAGCTACATCCAATTTTGACTTGTTTTGGAAAACCCTGTCAAAATTCAAAAACTCTGTACCCGTTTTAAAGCGAGTTCCCCGCGGTGCAAGACCTCTGGTAGCACAACATCTAGCAGGATGTGTTCGCCGTGCCGCCCGGGAGAACTCGCTAAGTGCCTGGGAACATCTACTCACCTTCCCATATAGAGTTTTACATGTAAATAAGAATTTGGCTACCAAAAAAACCTTAACTGCACAAATTAAAGAAAACTGTAACGTCTCGGCCCACAATTTGGACACAAAATTATCAACACAGAAGTGCCCTTCAAAAGGCATTTCCAATCTGGTCGAAGCTAAGTTAGGGGAAGGTGACATCAGCGGAGCAGCCAGGATACTTTTTAGTAGCGATGTGGTGGCACCATGTTCTCCAGATACTCTCGCAGCTCTGGAGACCAAGCACCCTGCCCCAGCGGATGACCTTTCTTTTCCCGACCCCCCTAATCCGGACATTCACACCCTCACCGTTACAGGTCGTGAGGTGATCACAGCTGTTAGCTCCTTCCGCAGTGGCTCTGCTGGCGGCCTCGACGGCCTAAGTCCTCAGCATCTTAAAGACCTTGTTTGTTTAGGCGCCGGGGAAGCAGGTGAGTTGCTTTTGAAGGAGCTAACGGCACTGGTCAACCTTATGCTCTCCGGCAAGGTAAACGAAGCCGTCATCGACGTCTTGTACGGGGCCAATTTATGTGCCCTGCGCAAGAGGGATGGCGGCATTCGTCCCATTGCCGTGGGAACTACTTACCGTCGTATAGCAGCCAAGATTTGTTGTAAATTTTATGGTGAGGTTCTTTCGAAAAAATTCCAGCCCCTGCAGCTTGGTTACGGCTCCAAAGGGGGCTGTGAGGCTGCCGTACACGCACTGTCGACCTATCTGAATTCTGGCAAAGGAGAGGTCATCCTGAAGGTTGACATCAAAAATGCATTTAATTCGGTAAACAGGGACATCTTGCTGGCAGAAGCTAAAAAAGAAATACCTCAAATCTTCAGTTTCCTCTGGCAATGTTATAGACAACCATCTAAATTACTATATCGGGACAACCTTTTGAAATCTGCAGTTGGCTGTCAACAAGGTGATCCCCTCGGGCCAGTGATCTTTAGTTTAGCTATTCACCCAATTATTCGACAGCTAAATTCTAAATTTAACGTTTGGTATCTTGATGATGGAACCCTTGGAGGCGATGTAGAGACTGTCTTAAATGACCTACAATTTTTAAAAAATCAATTCCATTGCATAGGACTTGATCTGAACTTTTCCAAATGCGAATTTTTTTTATCGGACAACACTGACAGACTACTAACACTTCCAAAATTCAACACAATAGCCCCTGAAATCAAAATTATGGACAAAAGCTCTCTTCGTCTCCTTGGGTGCCCAATCTTTGAGAATTATTTTCAAGATTTTGTTGAAGAAAAAATTCAAAATTTTAATGACGTTTCAGAAAGATTGCTCCAAATTAACATGCATTCGGCCATCACTCTTATTCGTTATTGCTGTTTCGGCCCAAAATTAATATATTTCCTTCGTGCTTCCCATTTATGGAAGCACCCCCACCTTTTGGACAAAATAGACCAAATTATCAAGCATACACTTACTTTAATTTTAAATGTGGCCATGGACGACAAAGCCTGGGCGCAAGCAACCCTTCCCATCCGTATGGGAGGCCTCGGCGTCCGCAAAATTACCAGTATTAGTTTACCGGCTTTTATATCCTCGGTGTACGGCACTGATAAATTAATCAGGAATATTCTAGTTTCTACACTGATTGATTTTGATGTGCCGTACTTCACCGAGGCTGTGGAGGCCTGGAGACTCGCTTGCCCGAATTCAAATCCGCCCGACTACCCTTCATCCCAGAGACGGTGGGACGAGCCGCTCTGCAGGCAAGTTCAGGAAAAACTTATTGCCACATCAACTACTACTGCAGAGCGTGCGCGCCTGCTGGCTGTGGGTGAGTGGGAGTCGGGTCTCTGGCTTCACGCACTACCGTCGTCGAACATTGGCACCATGTTCGACGATACTACTTTCCGCCTCGCTGCCTGCCTGCGTCTTGGCGCTCCTTGTTGTTCCTCATCGCTGCCACTGTGGTGAAGTTGTCAACAGCCTCGGACACCACGGCCTGTCATGCAGCCGTAGCGCGGGTCGCATTGCGCGGCACGCGAATCTTAACGACATCATCCGACGAGCTCTTGTCACCGTCGGCGTTCCGGCTGTGTTAGAACCCAATGGCCTGGCACGCGACGATGGCAAGAGACCGGACGGCATGTCGTTATTTCCATGGAAGATGGGTAGGCCATTAGTGTGGGACGCTACTTGTGTCGATACTCTTGCGCCATCCCATCTTCCTAGCTCTTCGTGCTGTGCTGGCGCTGCTGCTGCGGCTGCAGAGAACCTCAAGCGGCGGAAATATAATAAACTTGTTGGTAGTTATATTTTCGAGCCGTTTGGGGTTGAAACTCTCGGGTCTTGGGGTCCGAGTGCACATAACTTATTTAAAGATCTCTCAAGGCGCTTAGTTGACACGTCACGTGACCCAAGGGCTGGCTTTTACCTTGGTCAAAGAATAAGCATTGCCATACAACGTGGCAATGCCGCCAGTCTTTTGGGTACACTTCCAGTCGACAGCGATGCGGATGAATTTTTTGACGCCATATTTTAGGGTTTATTTAGTTAGGAGATTTTATTTTTATTTCTAGTGTATATAGTTAGTTAAGTATTTATATTCGAGGTGGTCCTGGCTAAATCGGTACATTGACAGAAAATTGATTCTCTGTTTTTCAATCAAATGCTGAAAAAGAGCCTTTGTACTTTTTATGCAAACTAATAGACCAAGAAATCCTGTCTTTCTACCACTGTTAGTCAACAAATCTCCTTCTGAAGTTCGCAGACCTTTAATGTATTCTTCGGCCTTTTCCAAAAAATCCATAATTGTTTTTTTGTTACTTAAGTTAAGTGGGTGCTTATAACCGAAGTTTTTTAAGTTTCGAGAATTTAGAACGTCGAACAAATTATTGAAAATATGTATAAATTCAGTTGTAGCTAACGAATCTTTGAAATTTGAAATTCTCAATTTTTCTCTACAAAAATCTATAGAATCGGCAATGCTTTTACTTAAAAGTTGAGTTGCCAATTTAACTTTCATTTTTTTATTTTGAAAGTTTATGTGTTGCGCTCGTAATTTGTTAGATAAATGGAACATTTCAGTTGTTTGAAGTTTGTGCAGAAGATCAAAATATTTCCATGAAATAAATTTTCCATTACTGTCGACTATCGTTCCATATACATTAAGACAATTTCTAATTAATTTTATCATGTGACAAGCGTCCAGAAAAATTGCTATGGGTTGTTTAGTAACAGGGTCTTCAAACGTACTTTTTATGTCATTTGGATCTAATTTACAACCCAATAGTTTTGCCATTGTCATATTGGATGGGCATCCATCAAAAGTAAGGCCGACTACGCTTATATTTGACTCGTTCAAATGTCGCAGACACTGTAGCACTAAATCTGCCTTTTGTCGACCATTTGCTCCATCTATTAAAAAATACCCAACAGGGACCTGTAACAAAAGTAAATAAAAATAATAATTAAGACAACAAATAACGTTTAATAAGAAACAAAATAATCCAGTTAAATATTTGTATTACCTTCCAACTAGCATTTATTCCAGTAACTAACATTACTAGTGCTTCTTTTGCTTCGGGAACCTCATCTGTATCTAAACAGCCACCAAAATCTACATATCCATGGAATCTTTTCCCATCCCATTCGATTTTTTTTCTAATTGCCATTTCATCTATCATTAGACAGCAATATAAAGGTTTTTTTGATTTACTTGCAATCAATTTTAAAGCATTCAAAGATTCAGTTGTAAAACCAGGATTACCATTTATACATTTATACCACTTATGAATGGTGTGAGGATGTGGTAAGCATAAATTAAAAACCTTTCTAACATAACTGTATGCTTTCGTGGAATAATAGTACAAAGTCAATGCAAAAGTGCGGAGTGCTTGTGAATACTTTGATGTACTGATTTTTTTTTTGTTGTGCTGCTGTCTAGAATATAATTCTCGAGTTGTAACGTTGGTTGATTGAAGTAAATTAGCTTCCTCATCAGTAATAAGTGATTTCTGTTTTAAGCAGTTCAGTAAGGTCGTCAGAGTGAGAATTTTATTGACTTTGCGACGGTTCTGCTCCCTTAGTCTTTTTATTACCTTGTTTTGTTGATTTATTTTTTCTTGTGCATTGTTAAGTTTAATTAATAATTTCTTTTCTGTTACTCTTTGCCCTCCTGATGTGGGTAGTTCATTGACATCCTGGAAGGTAAATTAAGTTATAGTTGATTTTAGTTGCCGGTTCCTAGTCTCTCCAAATCCCTGCTCCCGCTTCCACTTCCACTTCCACTCTCGCTCCCGATCTAAGTTCCGTTACACGCTTTCGATCATGTTTTCCACTTTTGCTACTAGCTTACATTATACCGTTAGTCTTTTTTCTTATCTTATGTATGTAGGTACACACATCTTCTTCTTCTTCTTTATTAATTAATTAATATATATAAATTACGTGTCACGATGTTTGTCCGCGATGGACTCCTAAACTACTTAACCGATTTAAATCAAATTTGTACACCGTGTGCAGTTTGATCCAACTTGAAAGATAGAATAGAAAAAAAAATATATGACAAAAACGTTAGCCACAGCAACTTGTGGCCGAGTCAGCTAGTTATGTATATATTTACATGAAAAATTTATACTATACCTGTTCTAGTTTTCTCTTCCTTGACAATGGTGAAGGTTCTCGTGGTGTATCTTTATTCTGTAAAGCACAAATGAGTGTATGTCAGATATTTTTATACACGTAAAAACAATGTAAAACATTAATTCACTAACCTCGTCTTCATTGTCAATGAGTTTTAGTATATCTATAGTGGGACATGCCGTTTTTTTCAACAATCTCAACTTTTTTCCTTCAATGAAACTAACATTTTCAAAATATATAGAACAAATAGTACTGTGTTTAGTCGGGAACCAGTCTTTCCGTCCCGTGGCCGCAATCCATTTTTCTTTTATGATTGGATCATGTGGGAAACTAAAAAAAAATATTTTTAAATGCAATAGAAAATAAACACATTAAATATATAAAAATAGTCGTATAATGTTGAAAGGATAAACAAAAACACATTAAATACATTAACCCTAAAAAAAATATCCTCCTTTTTATAGCTGTCGTGTAAAATTAGGTCATGCATATGAGGTTGTTATATCTACTAAATTGGCTTTTTTATATCATTCGTCAGTCCGATATCGATTAAAATCGATTATTGATATTATGTTGTAGAACGAACAGCACTAGTTGCTACAATTGACAGACGAATGATAAATTGCCTGTATCACGAAGTCGAAGCGATGCGCGACTGTATCGCTTGTTGCGATATTCATCGTCTCCTAACACACATCGTCAGATCAAACGTCAAAAGCAAACGCGGCAACGTAATGTGAATAAAGTTTACTTAACGGTCATTTATAGTTAGGTATATTCTGGAACGACACGCAGCTTGGAATACTTAAAAACAGTTTTAATATGAATTTACGCATAATATAATTTTAAAATAACTTACCTGTGATAGGAAATATGTTCCTGCCTTTGGGTGCTCGAAATTTTTGGGCTATTGCAGTTAATTATCACGCAACGAGGCATTTTTTTAGTTTTTTGCGGACGTTCGGCTGCAACAACGGACGCGCGGGGAATGAAGTTAGCGGCGACCGGCGACCAACCTCGACGCTTGGTCGGGGTTCAGACACGCAAAGTGCATGCATTTGCGTTATCTATGTATATCTATATCTGTGACTAGAAACGATGTAGAATAAATTAATCAGATATGACATTACCTTACACCGTGATTTATGCCTAAAAATGCAATTCACTCATGAGTTCATGTAGTAAAAGTGATGTAATAAAAATGCATTGAAAGTAGGTAAATAAAAATGTTTAATTAGTTTTTAAAAATGATAAGTAAAGGTAAAAACGAATAGTTGGTATCAAATAAAGTGCTGTAATAAACTTATTTCTAATGGCATCAGTGACCTTCAAATAAATTTAACTTATTCCTTTTCTGTCTTTTCGAGTTTTTGTTCAACTCGGGGTTATTTTTATGTTCAGAGTGAAGACGGACATTAACATACTTCTCTATAACAGCTTTCAATAAAAGCATACGGTGGTTTAAAGTGGGTGTTTGTGTCATGGCATGGTCGTTCAATTCACTAAATATATTAGAGTCGACAAATGATTTTAAAATACGATTTTTAACAGTAACAATCTCTTCATCTCTCGTAAAGTATATGCCATTTTCTTTCATGTAAGCCTTCAAAATGTATTCTGATTTTAAGCAAACAGTAAACAAACTTTCCGTTGAGTAGCACAAGCCACCCATGTCTTTAATAGAAATTAATTTGTGAAACCACAGTTTCTTGGACGTAAATAAAGATTTTATACACACTTCACATTTCAAAACGCTAACCATTTTCCTTGCAATCCAGCCAGAAATATAACCCACTATCTGTTTAAAATGATCCGGTAAAGATTCGTTGTTGAGCACCTGCGCAAACGTATTAACATTTTCTAGTGAAATCATATCACTTTGCATTTCGGGGCTTTTTTCAGATTCTGCCGAAGAATCAAATTCAATATCATCAATTGATGCTCGTTTGCCGGAAGACCAATTGATATTTTGAATAGCAGAAGAACAATTCAAGATAGGGACACTTTCTAGTGGTATGCAATTGCCACTGAAACCACTACGTAACTCTAAATGATTCAAAATCTTTTTATAGATTCCCTTGAATTGAATCACATTCGGATTATTATTGTAACCCCCATGCTTTCGGATAATACCAAACAAGATTTCAATATGATCTTGACTCAATCTATAGGTTGAAATGTATCTCAGTAATTGATGGTTTACAACTAATGATTCATAGAGATATTTCAAAGACTCGATACAAATGAGAAATCCCAGAAACCCAGATTTGCATTTACAGTCAATTAAACGTTTTTTTCTAATAGTGAATATAATTCTACGTTTAACTACCCTCTTAGTTTTGTTGTAAATTTTTAATGACAATATATATTGTTTTGCTTTATCGAGAAACTGTAAAATTTTCGTGGCATTTTGCGGACAAATAGGTTTCTTAAAACCAAAAATTTTAAAGGATCGTGAGTTAAATATATCAAAGAGGTCATTAAAAATTTCAATGAATTCCACAGTGGCTGCTGTTTCATTAAATCGTGAAGAAACTAATAACTGTTCACATAGCTCTAGTGCTTTAGCAACACTAGCAACTGTGTCGCCAATTTGACCTTCATTATTTCATTTCTGAAATTAATATGACGCTCTGTAAGTTTATTGGCAAAATTTAAGCCTTGGTTTTTTTGAAGGTTATTAAATTTACTAATAAGTGCCACTTTATTTCTTTTTCCGACTCGTTGAAGATAATTCTTTTCGATTCAAAAGTATTTCTAACTAATTTAAGCATGTGACAAGGGTCAAATAACACTGCTACTTCTCTATCACAACTGGGATGCTTGAATGTGGTTCTTAAATTGTTTGGATCTTTCAAATCACAACCCATTATATTTGCAGCGGAAAAATTTGCTTGACAACCATCGAAAGTGACTGCAACAATATTCACTCCAGACTCAAAGCACTTCTGCAAACAAGAAGTAATTAAGTGTGCTCTTGTTTCACCACTGATTCCTTTGACGAAAAAATATCCTACTGGTAGTTTCCAGTTTTCATTTAATGCGACTAAAAGAAAAACATAGGCTTCTGTTGCAATGACTTTACTATCGGTAGTGCCGCCAAAGTCTACCACACCTTCTGTCTTTTTTCCAGTCCATTTGGATCGGTGTCGAAGTGCCATTTCGTCAACCACAAGAGTGCAGATCATTCTTTTATCAGACATTTCATTTTTCTTTCTCAGCATATCAAATGCTTGCGTAGTGAATCCCGGTGAAACTGAACCATTCTCATACCACTTGCCCAACACTCTAGGGTGTGGCAGAGCGTTGTGAAAAACTTTTCTCACATATTTATGAGATATCACATATATCATATGCACTTGGCGAATAAAAATTTAAGGTAAGTGCGAATTTTCGCAATGTTGGTGGATATTTTTGACGAAAAGATTTCTTACTCCTTTTCTTACGCAAAATTCTATTAAAGAAACTCATGCTGTCTTCATTAAGGTTCAATTCAGTAAATTGTTCATCAGATAAGTATTCCTTTGTTTTTAAATGTTTTAGTATATCACTCAAATGCGCCACACGTCTTCGTAATCTTTTATTTTGATTTTTTAGATTTCTGTTTTTATTTATTAATTTTTCTTTCTGAAAACTTATTCTTTTCACGCATTTTTTAAGTGCAGCTTTTCGAGGGGTATCAAAAATTGACTCTAAATCAGACAACTTTTCTTCAGTAAGGCTGTTAGGGCTACCGGGCATTGATTGTACAGGACGTAACTGAAACAATTTTTTTCTGAATTAAGATAAAATATTCAAGAACACAAGCCGGTATAAAAATGCAACATTAACTAAAACTTAAATACATTACATCCAAAGCAGGCAACGCAGATTTTTTTAATAAAGTGTATCCCTTGCCAGATATGTACTTGTCTTCGTCTTTAAAATGAATGGAGCATATTTTAGTTGATTTATTCGGTTGCCAAAATTCTTCATTTCTCTGTTTGCGGACAATATCCACCCACTGGATACACCTTAGTTCATTTGTTGGAAATCTAGAAACAATGAATAACAAAATTAACGTGAGCGAAGCCGCGGTCAAAAGCTAGTCATAACGTAAATAAAAATCTACATTTAAGAATAAATAATGTGGCACCATTTGCACTGTAAGTCAACTGACTTGTCTGTTTCGTACTTATAATTTTACTCTATGATCGGTAATGACGTCTATCTCTATCGCACTTGTTGATAGAGAAATTGTTGTTGCACTCTTTTTTTTCTGACGCCATATTTTAGAAATGTAATGTTTGTTTTGTGAAAATATTAAGTTAAATAGTATACTTACGAATGATATGTGATTCCTTGACTTTTAGAAGTTTTGCTTGTATAATTTGTACAATATCTCATGACACACGACGGCATTTTCGGTAGTTTTGAGTCACTTTCACTTTTAATGCACTGTGTTTACGTGAAGTGCGTCCGTCGACGCCGGCAACGTCACACTGAGGTCAAGGTTTGCCAATTAGCCACATTTTAACGTACCGCTTGCTGAGCGCTTATAACGCAAGTAGTTGGAATATAGGGTATTCAGATCACAAATCGTGATCTGAATAACCCTATATTCCACAGTTAAACCATTCGAGTATCAGATTATTCCTCTGTAACCCCATAATATACTTAATTATTCAAAATTTTCGTTCAGTTTATACCTCTGTTTTTCAATCCAAGCCACTTGTAACCATTCTTTCTTCGTCAAGTCATAAAATGGTCTACTAATAACATTTATAGTTTTCTATTCAAACATATTTTTTTTTTTTTAATTAAAGTCCTGTATAGTAGTCGCATACTCATCAGTAGCATCTGTTCGAGTGTGTAAATAAACAGAGCAGTTCAATATGAACTGCTGATTATAAGAAGCGGTTCAGTATGATCAGCTCATTATAACAAGCTGTTCAGTATGAACTGCTCATTACCTTTAACAAGCTGTTCAGTATGAACTGCTCATTACCTTTAACAAGCTGTTCAGTATGAACTGCTCATTATAACAAGCTGTTTTTGCTTTCGATGTCGAACTATAATATGTGGTTGGCAGGTGGTTAACTATATTAATATTTTTAGTGTTAAAGAAATAAAACTCGCAAGTAGGTCAAGTTTAAATATTTATTTCTATATTATTCAAATATTGTTTTATAAGCAATGATACATTTCTTACATTACTATTACTTACATTTTCACTAACCTAAATAATAGAATATGTGTAAGTAAGTTTGTAGGTTTAACATTCTATAATCATTTATTCGTAAAACTAAGATCGTTCTTATTTTATCTTACTGACAAAACACTTGATTTTCTTTACACCATTTATTTAAGCAAAACACATTTTTTAAGGCACATATATTGGTATGATACATACAACTTATAATGTCAGATGAATCTGAATAATTGTTATATAATGTCAACAAACTCGGGCAGTTCTTACTTTCTAAATTGTATACATTATTAATTCGGAATATATCTTTTATCCATAACACTTTTTCGTTTCCTTTCGTAAATATAGATTTATTTTTTAAAAAATCCCCAAAGATTACTTGATAATTAAAATATGGTACAAAGCCTTCGTTCCAGTTTATTCCTCTGTTTTTTTCAATCCAAGCCACTTGTAACCGTTCTTTCCTCGTCAAGTCATAAAATGGTCGTGGTGGTTTTATCAACAGTACTTGTACGTGTCCTTTGTACATTATTGCTATTTCTTTTGGAATAAACTCATTTTCTTCACTCTTAAACCCTTGAACATCTACGATGACATTCATGATAGTTTTCTCACAATATTACTCAACGGCTTGTATTCGAACAGTCGATCGTTTATTATTAAACAATAGGCAGATGTATTATTTTGAATATCTTCAGAGCATTCAATTTCTAATCGCACGTCAACTGGTCCAGTTTTAAGTGAATCGTTTTGTCTTGAACAGTCAATCACAAAAAGTGGAGCAATTTCTTTAAATTGGTCTAAGCTAAGCAATGGATCAATGCCTAAGTTGTAATACGACTGACGAAAATTAGCATACATTTCATATAATATACTGTATTTACCTTCATCAAATTTCAGATTAAGTGAGTCATACGGATAGTATTGAGAATTCAAATATAATTTAATATTGCTTACATTGCAGTGATCAAATATAGAAGAACTTCTAGTTTTATTATTTTTTCGAGCTGTTTGCAAACCAAATATTACAAACCTCGGTTTTTCTAGCTGGGAAGTTGTCTTTACTGACCAGGAATGTTTTGTTGTTCTTGGAAGTAATGGATATTCATACAAATCCCAATTTCTAAATGCTATCTGTATAGAACGATCTCTCTCCAAGCTTTTGAGCAATAACAATTTATTACGATCAGAAACTTTAATATGCGGCACACGCCATTGTATTTTTTGTATATCTATTTCTACGTTATCATTTTTGTCTATAAGTACACAGTTCAATGCTGAGCTGCTTCGTTGTAAAATAAGTTCATGTTTACAATTGATTATTATTTTGTTGTAATCTTCTGCAAATCCCAGTATTCTGTTCAATGGCACGATAACACTAAAATATTCGTTTCTTAATTTCGTACCACCTAAGTTCCATCCCCAGACTGCTGCAGCTTTACTTTCACCTTCATTCATTGAGATATACGATTTTAAGGTGGTTGTAATACCAACATTTTTAATCCGATCGATTTCAACACCATTTATTTCGTATCTAATATCTTGAAACAAATATGAAATGGGATTATTTATAAAATCAACATCTTTTTTTACTAATTTTCCCGCTGCATCTTTAGTTGACACATTTACATATCCTTCTATGTAAATGGAACTACCTGACGGCAATACATATAAATCTTGCTGTTGTATGGGTATTCTAATTTCATCATTTTCTTTAAAGCTATTATTGTATGGATTGTAACTGTGGATCTCATAACCCTCAATAGAGGTATCATATTGTGGTAAATCTGTAATTTGAAGCATATTATATTTTAAAACCGATATCTTGAAGAAATCTTTTGTTTTCCTTTGAAACTTTATTAATTCTCACTGCACTGACACGTCTCACTTCTTTGGATATTGGCAGTCTTATGTTATATTTCCCTCTCTCATTAGGAGTTTTATTAAGAACAAGCATGATGTTGGTATGAATAAAACGAAGGAGGTTACTTTAAATAGGTAATAAAAAATCCTTTTTCAACACTAGTGACTTTTATCACCAACAACGAAAGAATGTATGCGTATGAACTAGCAATGTCATTTATATTTTTATAGTTTAACGAAATTTGGAGACGTAAGAAATAAAAATCACTCACTTAATTAATAAATTCCTTTATTACTTTTCCAAAATAATTTAAGAAATTTTAAACATAAGTGTCCACAATTATACAAGTGATCATGTTGTACATTTTCATAATTGTACTGAATATTTTTTCCTAAATATTTTATTAATTCTTTAGGTGGTTTTAAGTTACCATAACTGTCAAAGTATTCAATGTGATCGTATATTTTGGTATAGGCTACCCAATGAGTGCCAGAGTTTTGAGAAATATCAAGATTAATCACTCCACATTCTAATGGTAATGGGTTACCTGGTAATTCATCTCTCATAAATACACCTCGAAAGAATGGGATACTATTTGAATGCTTCAATATATCAATATTAGTTAAAGCTCTATTGGGTAGCCGACCATTTAGTTTTTTTTCTTTGTAACAAAAATTCCTAAACCTTCTTTGTAAGGCTTAAGATGTAATCCTTTTCCAATAATTAAAGCTTCTATTTGCTTGTTGTGACGTTCCGATTCAAGCAACTGTTTCTTAGCTGTTTTATATGAATTAATAGCTTTCGCAATCCCAGCAGCACCCCCAGCCAAACTTCCAGCGGCAGATAAACCAGCAAATATTGGTACTAAAGGAAGAAATCCTCCAGTTTTAGGTACTGGTATAATTCTGGGTAATTTTATGGGTAAATCAGATGCAAATTCATGAGCTGCAGCGCAGGCTAATTCCATTAACGCTTTCTTACAGGTGGGTTTTAGTTTCTTGATGTGTTTTTTGGTATGTGATACAATATTTTTAAGGGTTTTTCTAAACCCCGCTCCAGATCTTACTTTATCCATTTTGAAAGATGATAAACCAGCCATTTCTTTATTGCTTGTACATAGTCCTCGTGCTTTTTTCATTGTTATTATATTTTTTAATTATTTTACATAAACCTGAATTATAAAGTATGTCTTTATTGCATTAAGAATAAAGTGGAAGTGAATAGATAATTGTTTGTAAAATGCTTAAATATTGTTCAGGAGTTATAATACATTTGATTTATCAATCCAGCTATTTTCACTGGTCGGCAGCCCCAACCATTTAACATATACTCGCTTTCCTTCTCGTTTCAAAACTTTTTCAACGAGGTATATGTCGGGATGATTGGTTTTCTGAAGTTCTTGTGCATAAAATGCGCCTAGTATTGGTCGACATCTACCATCTTCTATTAAATAAGTTGTTGGATTTGTTCCTTGAATTTTTGTTATTTTAAATATTTCAGTGGACCAGTTGGGATAATAACCTTTATCAAAACATCCTTTATATTTACTTACTCTCACAAAATCTCCTACACTAAATTTCTTACATTTCACTTTTTTTCGAGACTGAGCTGCGTCTAAGTATCTTTGAAGTATATTTGTTTTATTCCTTTGATTTATTGAAGCAGGTGACTGACCGACAGTTCTATGAACATCATTGTTGTACTCATGTAACTTTTTTTCTAACATACCGTTAAACCATTTATAATTTCCATTCAAACTAAATTCCTTGTATAGTTTATTCTTTAACGTTCTTATTAATCTTTCAACAATTGAGGCCTTTTTAGTAGAATAAGTAGAATAATGATTAATTTTATACTTATTAACAACACTTTTAAATTGATCATTGTAAAACTCTTTCCCAAGATCGGTTTGCAAATTTTTTGGAACTCGTCCTGTTTCTATTACCGTTTTAAACGCCTCTGATACCTGTTGCTTATTTTTTTGTTTAAGTGGAATCGCCCAAGCATATTTTGAAAAAGTGTCTATAATCACCAGTATGTATTTATAACCTGCATTCACTTTTGATATTGCTTGCATATCCATCAAATCTGCTTGCCAAAGGTCATCTATATCTTTAAGTATTACACTTCTTCTTGGGAAATTAACTCTAGCGTTTTTATGGATTTCATTTATGACGTCTATTTTGCTCATAATGCTTGCTTAACTTCCCTGCTATTTCTTTTAAATCAATGGTCTTTTCAATGTTATTTAATCTGCTATTTAAACCACTAATTAATTTGTTCAATTGTTCTATTTTAATTAATATTTCAACTTTGTATTTATTAATATCTTTGCAGCATTCAGTTTCGGTTGATTTGTCTAAGATCTCAATATGCTCAGAGCTTATTTCATTAAAAGACAGCGACGTTTGTTTTGTATGAACCTTCATGGTTCAGACTCTCTTAATAACTAAATATAAAATTAGATACAATGCTTTTTATTATTTTATTATACCGGCTTCTTTTAACTCTTCAACAATTGATATAATTTCATTGTCATGATTAGTATTACCAGCGTTTTTTGAAGCCATTAATAGTCTTAATCTATCGATTAATTCATTAGGGTCATCCCAATAAACATAATCTGTATTACTCTTATACTTTTTTTTCAATTTAGGTAAGTAGCCACCACTTTTTGACTTAATGACTTGTTCTGCATGTTGAATGTAATTTTGTTCAGAAAACAAAGGTTTTATGATTTGACGGTATTTCAAACCTTTATCACCTTTTAATTGGCCGTTTGGATTAAAGTCACGTTTGTGAGCATTTGTATTATGGAGCATATCTTTGTAAACAATTTTATCAGTTTCAGTTACCAGACTGAGGTCAGGTCTATTACGTAGTAAAAGTTCTTTAAGTCCAGGAGTTATTTCATAATGTTTGTCATTAACTGTGGCTATAATTGATTTTAGGGAATTGTTAACGTTGTTTGTAAAAGAAAATGATACTTTAGAGTTACCCATCATCAAATTTTTGTTTTCACTTCGAATCCCGAAAGGTACATTCATGTTATTATCATAGATTTCAATCATATCTTCTTTATTAAGTGACATAAATGTATCGTTCTCGCTATCATCACCTGTGCAGCTAAAGGATGCAGAACCATCATTTGAATGTTTCTCTATAAATCCTTTGAAATTTTCAAAATCTACGGGTGAGCTACATCTTCTCATTATATTATTATCACCTTCACTCGTATCCAATATAGTTCTATTCTTATCATTAACTTTAATTAAAGTCTCTAGAGGATCTGTTATTGGCTTAAAAAGCTTCTTAAATTTCAAATTATCGACATCTTCTGCATTTTGTATTGTTTTAATTTTATTTTTTATACTATCTACGGATTTTATCAATTGTTCTTTTATATTGACCTCCATAATGATTCCCGACAATATCCAACCGTTATTTACAGATTGTAGACTACGATTGATATTTTTTTTACAGTATTATGGTTTTTATTATGTTTGCTCAAAAGTTACGAATATGTCAAACCCCTGTCTATATCTACCTTCATTTAGAGAACAATCTTTATTTATCAATACAAAGTCAAACCGATCTTGCCATATAGTAGAGCAAAGTTTTTTAAATTGAAGCCACTCCATATCCGTATTTACATGTTCATTATAAATATGTTTTAAGTTTATGTCGTCTTGTTTAAAGATTAACAAAAGATTAACATTATCTCGTATTAGTTGTTTAGGTATTTTGGAATAGGTTTGTGATAAGTAAAAACAATCTATCTGTTTGTGTCTCCCCATTGCGAAGTAGTTACGAATATTTATTTGATTTTCACATGCGACATCGTCGAAAATCATTATTGAATTGGTTAAGGCGTCATTAGGATGTATAACTTCTTTATTATCATGGAAGATAAATAACTTTGCATTGGGTATGCACCGGATGACCTGTTTTAAAAAACAATATTTTGGCTGGAAAGCTGTCTTCGAGTATAAATAAATATGCTTGAATTTTACTCCATTTTCATGTAATAGTAAATTAAGCATTATATTAGTTTTTCCACAGTTAGATGGACCGCATATAATACATCTTATAGTGTTAGGTAAGAGTGTGCTATGTCTCACTTTTTGTGAATGATTTTCTAATTTTATATTATTTATTTTAAAAGTATGTGATTGCTTAACGAAATTCATTGTGAAATGTGAGGTAATAAGACATGCCCCGAGTATATATACTTCTTATTTTACTAAAAGGTGCTATGTTTTATTTTTAACTAATTCTTAACTTGTAAGTAAAGTATGAAGAATATTGTACTAAATCTTTAATTAGACAGTAGTGTCCGATAGAATTTTTTTCGATATAAAGTAAATTAAAATGATTTTTTCTTCTATTTTGCGTTGCATAAAGAGGTCCGGTCACAGTATTATTTTGTAGGCCATATATATTTAAACTGATGTTGGGATTATTTTTTTCTAACGTTTTAATATCATTAATCGTAGGAGGAAATGACATTCCCTCAATATTTAAAACAGAGGTATAATGGGGGTATGAACTTGTTCTGCATACATTAATTTTAGCTGGGTATAATCCAGCAACTATACTCCATAATAAACAACAATTATCTTTATTTTTAATATTTATACAACTTTTATACTGCTTAATAGCTGACGGCAGTTGTATATAAGACCCACCTCTCATAGGGGAATACTTGTTTACATTAATTTCGAGATGACTCATAGAAACAAATGTCCAACCAGATTGACAGTGCTGGAACTCGGTTAATTTATTATTTAGTTTATTTATTACTTTGATTAATAATTCATTCAAATCAGTGTTCTTATAAATAATTTCATATTTGGTATTAAACGACTTTAATTGTTGTTCGTCTGATTTTGATAACATAAAATAGGCAAACAATTCGAAATTCAATTTTATGCAATTGTGTTCATTAAGTGACATTTTTATCAATTCTGTTATATTTATTAGATGATCACCCAGGAACGCCTCTAAACCGAGGTACTCGTCTTCCTGAGTGACATTCAATCTGTATGTCATTAATCTGTTTTTGAATGCTGTTGCAATAATATGAATATCTGTGAACTTGGTATTCAATAAACAGTTTGCTTTGTGTATATTCGTTCTCATATGATAGGAATACTGATTTTCTGGTATTTCAATTTTACATTTATGACAGGTTATTGACTTTCTAGGGCTCGGAGCGTTGATTCCTTGCAGACAGGTTTCGTTCCAGAGAGGAATTGTGCCGGAGACTAATTTGCGAAGCGTTTTTATAGGCCTAAAATCACGTCATTCAGTCCAAATTTGTAAAACTGCATACTTGCAAAAATTGTCAATTGCGTACACGAGCGTATTTATCGTAGCGGTTAAGGTTTTAAGTTTACAGCGTTTTATATAAGACAAATAAAAAAGCGATTTTGAATCTTGTGTAGGTACTCACTTAAATCAACAATAGGGGAAGCTCATACCTACTTACAATTATAAAAAATGTTTGTAGGTTGTTGTTTTTTTGCTGAATGTTTTCGACGTCGATGACGGCGACGGTACAAACGCTGCGGTTTGCACGCTCGCATGCAACTCCTAGACATGTGGAGAAGTGGAGATATGACGAGTCAGAATCTCATATTTCGGTATACAAGAATAATCTTGTTTTTATCTTATAATTTTGAACCTTATTACAAAAATCAAATAAATCTGAACAAGTATAAAATCAGTACAATCTCGAAAAAAATAATCACATCATCGCTAGCGTTTCTTCACCAATAATGTCGGTAAGTAAATTAGCGACACTTTTATTAAATTAATTATTTTTTCGCAATTTCTATGATAACTTACATAGAAATATAATTTTAGTTTTTATGAATAATGAAGTTGGGCTGCCGATATTAATAAGTAATCATAATTGTATATTAACTTATCTTATTCATTCTTATGTTTCAGGAATCCGAGCAACTTTTTATTTCAACCCCGTCATACTCACCGAATCCAGCACCACAACAATTACGTCAAAATGTGATGAACTATTTGGAAAGAGAGAGACCGTTTATATCGTACTCTCCAATTTCCCCACCATTGAATCAAAATCGGGAGAGAGAAACATCACCCCAGTTAGAAGAAAGGTTGAACAGCGCCAATACCACCAGGAAAACCGTCAATGATAAAAGACGAGGGAGCAAAATGATGTATTCGTATGTTAGAAAGTATGTAAAGGGCCCACACCGTAAAATAATACGTATTCAAATCTTTGAGGGTGAAGAACTCAATGGTTCTAAATTATGCACTTGTAAAGCTAAAATATGTGCTCAACATATTGTTGATAATATATTTACTGATGATATATACGACTGTGCTAAAGATATGATAAATAAAATTCAAAAGAAAATGTAGTTGCGTATGTACAATTTACATTAGACATAATGGTTGTAATGTATAAACTATGTATCATTCTAAATCAAATGTAATTAATTAGGTATTAATATAAACCTAGATAATAAACAGTTATAACGAATTTATGTATTTTAATTGACATTATAATACTACTTAGATATAAAATAGTAAGTAAAACCGAGCGTAGCAATAGTATGATAATTAGACACAGAACGCCAGCTTCCTATAACGAGCGATACCTCACCTCACGCACACATAGATGTGGGACGCATGCACTTGCGCGAGTGGAGATTGTTCGTTGCGGCTGGCATGCATTGCTGAGATCCCTTTATGTACACATCAATGTGTGCGTGCGCCCGTTTGCGCACGCTGTAGGAGTTGTAACGTCCTGTACCTATTTACTTTGCGTCTATGTTGCTATTTTGTTTTGATCGGTCTCCTTATAAAGAATTACTTACATTGCAAAACTCATGATTAATGGTAAACTACTAACATACGATGACTTTGCCTGCCATATCTTCTCAATAAAATTTGTGGGACAAGGACAGTGAATAAACTTCAATGACAATTTACAATGGATGCGTTTACATATGGGATGAGCATTAAAGCCCGAGTTACTTATAAATAGCTTACAATCAGTTAAGACGACATTACATTCTTACAATTCGTAGTGTGAAGGTTCTCGCGAAAAAATATTAACATTACAATGTTTAATCCATTAAAATCTGATTTAGAAGGCATTCGTAAAATTATTTGCAAGAATGCTAACGGTGAAATTATATTTACTCAAGATATGCAGACTGACCTGAAAATACCGAATGTAAGCTCATCTAATCACAAGGATAGTGATACAAGCCAGACAAAAGAGTTATTTGACCTAGAGATGATTCAGTATCTTATAGTCAAGACTGAGGGCCATCATGAAGATGTTCGTACATTTGTTCGAGTTAGCGACATACAGACTGATCGTGGAAAATGTAATGCAAGCTCACCAAAACCTAGTGAAAGTAGTAAAACAGAAACAGCAGACACAGCTCTACCTGATTTAGAAGATGTTTTATGCTACCAGATTCAACCAGGAAATGAACTTTTTTTCTTTTAAACCGTTTTATCTTCACTGTAACAGTGTAACAGAAAGACAAAAAACCTGATGCCAGCTGTCAAAGATAGGCTAAATGTTGTGTAGTGCGTTCTGCAAATTGACCAAAACAATGTAAATATCCTCTAATAAATTATGTTCTACGATATTTATTGTTTCATTTACACAAAATACCTACCTCGATTTGGTCTGCATGATCTTAATATACTTCTTATACCAAAACTAGGACGCAATCTAGTATGTTATATAAACAAATAAGATTTGAGAACAAGAGCCATTTCACAACGAAGTGTGTGTTAATTCGAACACAATATAATTTTATCTACACAATAACTATACATGAAGCCTGCATTTTACACAGGTAACTAGATGCTACCCTATATAAGGTGTCGGAGGAACACATCTGTGCACATTCCACTCCAAACTCGTTGATGTCTGAATAGACTATTCCTACTGAATGATCCATTGATAGGTATGAAGTGACTGCTCTTTTCATTCTGAATAGACCATTCCTACTGAATGATCCATTGATTGATATGAAGTGACTGCTCTTTTCATTCACATGAAACTACTTTCAATGTATTTAGTCAAAGTCTCATTTCGAATAGTGAAATATAGGAATACTCGAATGGTTAAACTGTGGAATATAGGGTTTTTCAGATCACGATTTGTGATCTGAATACCCTATATTCCAACTACTAACGCATCTACACCTTTTTACTTATAATATCATTGAGTAGACACGACAAAAACGGCACTTAGCTGTAGTTTTCTTATTGCAGCCTTCCTTGCGACATCTCTGCTGCTTCTTTGTAAATTGTGGCATATGTCGTGCATTCGATGTTCTTTTTTGAACAGTTGACAAGGGATTTATTTCAGTACGCCTATTTTTTTGCTGGCTTGGTAGATCTAAATGTTCATCACATGATTCCTCTTCAGCTAAGGATACCGAGTTTTCCTCTATCAATTTAAAGCCCAATTTTAACTTGTACTCACGCAGCTGAGGTATTTTGTGCAAGGGGTCATTCTGAAGCTTACGTTGCTCACGATAAATAATCCAAGAGTTCGACACAGCAATGTCAATCATATGAAAAATGAACCTGATAGTCCACTTACGAGTTCGCGCCCGTATCGGGCAAACTGCTATCATTCTGTCTGCCAAATCGACGCCACCCATATTCGCGTTGTACATTTTGATGACTTCTGGCCGTGGAACTTGGATACCTATATCTTTTAGTTATTTTATTCCAACGCTTACATGTATCAACATTTTCGTCAGTTAAACAAGTTGACATTAGTAAAACGGGCTTGTTGTCTAACCATTTCGTTACAGCTATTTTTCCATCTTGCGAAGCACGAACCTCAGTAGTTCTACGGCTCTGTTTTGAGAACTCATTGTCAGGTGCCATGACGCAGTCGCGAGGTACACGATTCTTCATGATAGTCCCAGAAGCATTAAAACCACGATGGGTTAATTCTTGCATCAACTTCATAGATGTGAAGTAGCGATCAAAGTACAAATAGTGTTCCGGAACTAATGACGTTGTCAAGTACAAAACAGCGGACTCTCCCAAACTGAAACCATCATAACCTGGAAACGTCGTTGCTCCCTCGTACACCTTCATGTCACAAATACATCCGTTAGGGTTGGCCAAAACAAATACTTTTAATCCGACGGGATTGGGCTTATTAGGGCAGTACTGCCTAATACCACATCGACCTGAGAATGGTATAATCATCTCGTCTATTGAGAGATGCTCGGACTTTTGTTGAACATGACATCCTTCGCAGATACGGTCAAATAGAAGTGTTACTTTCCAGATTTTGTCGATTGCGCGCTGACTGTCTGGGATATCATTAACAAAAACTACTTTAAACCGGGTTCTTAACAATAAAAATCTGTCACGAGTCATATTATCTGCCACTATTGGAAGTCGCCAAGCTTTTTCCCAGTACATTTTGATTTTAGGATAGCCAATAGTGGCCATAACCATAGATATACCAAAGAATGTCTTCAATTCTCTCAATGTTAGTCCAAGAGTCTTTTGATTCTTCAGCATTTCTGTTTGGTTGTTTGCTGTTACCATTTTCTCTAAAATTGTATCGTCTATATAGTCTTCAAAATATTGATTCATTTCGAAATCATTAAAAGCTCTTTGAACATAATTAGGTGAATGTAAGTTGTGTTTAGTTGGGCTAAACACTCCTGCCCAAGTATTGTTACGAGCTTGGGGTTCGTGACAATAAAAACAGCCGATTAAATAACCAAAATGACACTTTAATTTAAAAACACTAATTACAACTTTAAACTCACTAATTATTAAACACAAGTTCACCACTGATCACTTTATCCGCACTTGAAGATCGCTTCCGAAGTATTCGCTTGTATCGCAAATCCAATACTGACTCGGGTCAATTTTTGCTTGGTGGATGTCGCTACGTCCCCGTCAGGGGACGTGGCGAGCGGTCACAGGGCTAGGCCCCCTGCCCGCGGGGGCACCCCTCGGCCCATAAAGATGGGCCCGTCAGTAGTGGTGCACGTTCTGAATGTGCGGAGCTTCCTCGGGCGCGCGCCTACTCGAAACGAATAGCAACGCGCGCCCGTGTGTATAAATGCATGTGGACTGCAGGCGCGCCTCGGCGACAAAAGTTATAACTCCGTGCCGCTTCTTCACGACACCTTTGGCGGTCAGGTCGCGGGGCAGACGCCTCGCGTCAGGAGGGCGCGCGTGCCAGGGTGCAAGTTGCTTGACGTGCTGCCAAGCGGATGCGTCGGCACGCGCGAACCTGTCCTTCGCGAGGCGCTGCACGTGCTCGTCCAGGCCCTCAATCCCGAGGTCCCGCTGGATGACATCGTTCCTCACAAGGTAAGGGGCGGCCACAATTGTCCGCAGCGCAAGGTGCTGTTGCGTGCGGAGCTTCTTACGGTTCCCCTCACCTGTGAGGGCGAACCATGCGGGGGCGGCGTACGTCAGTATTGGGCGCACGTACAGCTTGTACACGCTCAGCCTGACGTGCGCCGGGAGGCGGGATGAGAGCACTGGTTTGAGGCGGGCGCGGGCGACTCTTGCCTGCGCGGCGCACTATGGGAAAATCGCGTATGTTTCGTCTCAAAACTCCGTATCTCAGTTATTTCAAAACTAAATGATCTGTAATTTTGCAAACATATACGTGAAAGTATAAGGTTTAAAAGAAAAAATAATAATTTTGAAAATTATGTTTATTAATTTATTTAAAAAATAAAACTTAAAAAAATACATGCATTTATAAGAAAAAATACTTTTTTTTTGTAATTTACTTACATAAAATAGAATTAAATATCATTGTATAAACAGTGTCTAACGAGAAAAAAATAATGTACAACATTCAACGAGCTCCTACAGATTTTCGTTGACAGCAAGAAGGGACTTGGCTTCATCGAAAAGTTCTTTCGATATTGTTTCTGAGGTATTTCTCAAACTTGATATATATGGATCAGAAGTGTATAATAAGGTATGGAACACGTCTGTATTGGTAGCCGCTCTTGAACACTTTCTAGAATGATGAAGTCTAAACTTTTTGTAATCCTTGTTGCGGGATTCTTGAGCGTCTTCGGACAATGGGCATTGAACAATTTTTTCGACCCTTATTTTTTATTTAAGATTTCGATAATATAGAGCATTCTAAGAAACTAATTTGAATATTTTTTAATTTTATGTAGTCGTTTTATTTTTATTAATTATTTAAAATTAGGAGTAACTTCGTTACGTTTACGTCATCATTTTGCTGAATATTTACGTGTCTTTGCCCTTTTACATAAAAAAATTCTTTGACGTTAGACAAATGTCAATAGTCAATCTGTTCAATAATGTCACAGTAAACAATAAAAAACCTCTTTGAAATAAATACCACGCTATCATTCATCTTGTTTGTAAATCATTTTATAAACTTACTGTTTTACGAACTGTTTACCATGAATGACAACTTCGTGAAAGCTGACTCCAGGAATCTACCGAAGGTGGAAAATATTATGATATTGGAGTATGTGGCAACATGTAGCCATCATAACTTGGCTGAAATAAGGGGAGCAAAGATTTTAATGTAAGTATCTTTTACATTATTAGAATTCGAACAAATCCTTTGCCTGTTCGCCAACTATTCATGTCTGCTTGGCTCCAATGCAATAGCATTAACGCAACCGGTTTAACGTAGGGATGATGATTACTTCGCTAAATGATTTCTGGTTTTTTGTATTGTTTACTATAATATACTAAAGCATCTTAAATTTTTTAGGTCATCTCGGGATTCTTACATCAATACCGCTGTGGGCTACGTGAAAGTTAGTCGAACAGGCAGTGATTGCATAGTCAGTGCTAAAGTAGTGCCTGAACACAGAATAAGCAAGAAATTGTATACCGTCAATTGTAAAATTGATGAACAGAATAATAATATTATTAATGCAACATGTGAAGATTGTCCAGCATCAGCAGGTATTTTTATAACCAACATTTAAAATAGATATGTAGGTACCGTTAATTCAAACTTAGATTAACCAAGATTTTTGTTTTTTACAGGTGGTTGTAAGCATTCCCTTTTGCTATTGTTTTGGTTAGCAAAAAAAACTTCTGAACCATCATCAACTGCAGTTCAATGTTACTGGAACAAACCTTCCCTTACAAGTGCAAGCACAGAACCAGTTATTAGTAAAGATATTTTTCCAAAGCTTAAGATCCCAAAACTTATGCCGAAAGACACTACTGTCTTAACAGAATTTGAGGAACAATGTCTTAGAAGGAATTTGAGCAACACCCTTATTATGAAGTTCTGTGATGGTTTTAAAACCAACTCCAAAAATATATATGACATTATGTTGGCATTCCTTGATGACGAAACCATACATGATTATAGTAACTTTAGTAAGTATTTAAAAAGAATATTCAACAATATTGTTATTGAAGAAATTAAATTAAAAACAATAAGGCAAGCTGATAGTAAATATTGGCATAATATACGGCAAGGAAGATTAACTGCTTCTAAATTATATGAAGCTGCTCATTGCCATACAGATGGTGCTCTAGTTGAGCAAATATTAGGAGGCTATAAAGTGCCTGAAACTAAAGCCATACAACGAGGCAGGAGATTAGAAAGCCGAGTACTACAAGAAATTGTAGAAAAATTACAGGTCAATATAGACCGGTCTGGGTTCATCCTCATTGATGGCATTTTGGGAGCATCACCTGATGGTATTGGAGAAGACTTTGTAGTAGAGGTTAAGTGTCCATCTTCAGAAAAAGCTATTGAAACATTTATATAAAAAATGATGTTATAACAGAAAAATTTAAAACACAGATAATGTGCCAAATGATGGCCTGTAAAAAAAACAAAGGACTATTCTGTGTTGCAGATCCTTTATTTGAGACTACAAAAAATATTCATGTTGTTTGGGTGGACTATGATGAAGTATACATAAGGGACATAATAAAAAAAGCAGAAGTGTTTTGGAGTACATTTATATTTCCTAAGTTATTAGAAAGTGCAAAAAAATAAAATATTGATACATTTTAATAACTCTTTATTATTTCTCCTTGCAAATTAATTAAACCACAAACGATTAACACTATTTCATCCAAGTAAGGTACATATTTATAATTAACAACTGAATGAGGTTTCAGTAGAGTATACTCTCTTACTCGTCTAATAACTCTCTCAATGTGAACACGTAAACTTGCAACTACTTTACTCTGAAGTGCCTCACAAGTAGTTTGTTTAGTGCCTGAATAAACACTGGGTGGCCTCAAAAGTTTTATATTCCGCGCATTTAATTGAGTTTCTATTTCTTTAAATCCCCTGTCAGCTAAAATAACAGCATTAGGCTTTAAAACATTTATTAAATCACTTTTTTCTACAATCGCTTTATCAGATGTTCTTCCCCATAGCCTTTTGAAATAAAGCTTATAAAGCCATTTGGAGTGCAACCTATTAGGTATTTAACAGTATTGCAACTTTTGTACTGCGACCATGTCTGAGCTTGCTTCAAAGGGTTATTCAATACCAGTTAATATCATTGATGACAGCTTGGTACGAGATATATTAAATTGATCACTTATACGTTCCAGTGAGTCATTTTGCTTTATTTTCAATAAAGTAACAATAATGTGTAGATTGTCTATTTTTGCTGTACTTTTTTCTACTATATGATCAATAAGCCATATAAATTGTTTTGGTAACCCCAAATACATCCTTGGTTTATTTATTACTAAGTCTAACATAATCTTCTTAGTTTTAGACACCACTCTACTTGCATCACATACACTAGATTCTTCAGTTTCTGATGTACAACCAAATAAAGATGGAGTTGCTGCCGAAGATGTCTCTTGTGAAGATTGCATTACATCAGTGGTAGTAATATTTGCAGGCTGTTTCCTAGTTTTATTGTTTGTACTCTTGTCAACCATCTTTATTTCACACTGAGTAACAGCATCAATCTGGAAATAAATCAGTACTTAGTGCATATATTTCAGTATAGATATTCTATTTCACGAAGTCCGTTTGGCTCTGGTTGTAGTAGTGACGTGTAGTGATAGGCGCGCTAGTGTGTGTAAACGTAGGTAGCGTTAGGAAAGAAATCTGACACGCAATATATATTTATTTAATAAATTATATAGACAATTTAAGTAAATAATATTTAGCTATTAGAATGATAAGTTGCAGAGAAAAGAAACAACAGTTGAAAGTAAATAATATTTTTATTTATTACACAGAAGAAACAAAAAAATCAGCACTTAATCACTATCAAATTCAATTTCTGATTCGCTTTCGTCAGAATCGTTCCCTAAGTTAATTATGAACTCAAAATCCAGGTCGACGTATTTTAAGTATTCTTTTTCAATTTTTTCAACATGAGCACAGGTTTTTTGCCATGTTTCACTGGTTACTCTATCCAAGCTTTCAAAGATCAGTCTTTCCATGTTCGTCATGTTTTGTTCGATATTCTTTGATGCGATATAATTTTTTACAATACCCCAAATATTTTCAATAGCATTTTATTCTGGGTGATAGGGGGGAAGACGTATGACATCAAAACCCTTGCTCTTAATAAAATCATCAATTTTATACGTTATGTGTTCATCTTTGTGTTTTTTTATAATATCGTACAATTCCAATTTAAGGAGAGATTGCTCAAATGCTATACCCTTATCCCTGAGCCATTGCTGCATGTCTGCCTTCTTTGTAGCCGACGTCGGTAGTTTTTCAGTCCGTGTGTTGTGATATGAAGCATTGTCTAAGACAATGACAGAGCGTGGGGATAAATTGGGTAAAAGTTTTTCGTTTAGCCATTTAACATAATTATCGTAGCTCATATTAGAATGGTAATCGCCAGCTGTTGAGTTGGCTTTATAAATCAATGAAGCATTTTCAATAAATCCATCCTTTGTACCCGCATGCACTAATATAAAGCGAGTGCCTGTGCTAATTTTTTTTAAGAATGGTGTACTCTCTTTCTTTTGTGCCCAGGTGTTGTTTCGCACGTGTGTTGAAAGGACATAACTTTCATCGGTGTACACAATTGGGCGACCTTGACTGCGATATTCTGACATCTTCTTCAAAAATTTTAAACGCCACATTTGTATATCATGACGCTCCGTCAAAACTTTACGGTTATTCTCTGTTTTACGCCACTTGTAACCTAACTTCAGTAACAATTGACGAACAGTTTCGATACAACCATCAAAACCAATTTTTTCATTTAATACAGTTTTTAACTTAGCCAACGTTGGAATTTCTTTATGGATGACATGGAAATTTTGTATAGTACTGCGAACAACATCGGCTGTAAAATTATCTATTTCTATCTTACTATCCCGCTTTCTTCTTTTCTTCATAGGAGAAGTGAAATTTGATGAGCAGGATGGCAATTCCTTCTCTTCTTTTAATATCCGTTGAACAGTTTTCATAGAAACACCTGTAGCCTCAGCTGTACGCCTTGTAATATCTCGTAAATGAGACAAATCACAGTTAGGTTCCGCAACTGATTTTGTGAATTCATACTCTTCTCGCAGGAAATGATAAACGCTAGCTATCATGCTTCGACCCTAGAACAAAACCAAATCGAAATACCTATTTAAGTAACAAGTTTCATAATATTTGATAGATAAACTCTTAATAGCACACAAAAAGTAGTAACAATAGTTAAAAAAAAAATGTTACCTCACTGTGGACAACTTTTCTGCGTTTACTTGCCATGCTGACGTTACTCTTTGAATTTTTTAGCGCGGAAACAAAACACTAGTGACTCTGACCGCGTCGCGATCGTGACTGAGTGCTCCCGAGGTTACGCACACTAAAACAGTGTGCACGTACAGACCTTACAACATTCATAGTCAAACGGACTTCGTGAAATAGAATATCTGTAGCAACACACTTCTTAAAATTCATCGCATATCTTTACATAATTCACTCACACTTATAGCTATTTCATTCATTTGATTTGTCAAAAAGATTAACATGGTGAACACAATGATGTGTGTAACTTTTTTTCAGTTATAATTATATATTTTTTTATTATTATGATGAAAAAAAAAACAGAAAGTACCTATGTTTATAGGTAATGTAGAACATGTGGATGTACTGGGTACAGCTATATCCTCAATCCTTTTAAACAGCTTACTTTTGCTGGGACTAGTGCTGGATTTTGTTTTATCAAAATCATCACGTTTTCTTTTCAATGGCTGGCTGGTACTTGGAGGTTGTAACAATAACTTATTTAGTTCTGATAGGCCTTCATTCGTATCTTGATCAATATTGCGCAACAAAGCCGAACGTTTTAGTTTAGGTTCTTCGTTCATTATCTTGCATGGTAATAATTTATCAAATCTTCCCTGGGCTACAATACAAAATAATGAAAGGTTAGACAATATCATAGGCTTGTAATAAGTTGTGACAAGTGCTAATGGCGATTACATCAAAAAAATTATAGTATCTAGCATTATGATATCAATAATCTTTACCTCCAAATGATCTTCACAGCAATACATTCTGTAAATTTTAAAACACTCCGCCTTAGCTTCACGACACCATTTTTCTTTTAAGTCTTCCCGAATACGAACAAAAATTTTATCTGGACTATTTTATGAGTCATTTTTACAGGTTGGAATGAAGCACTTCCTATAATCCATCGTTATTTGCTGGTAATTTCGCTAAACGCTAAGTACAATAATCGAATGTTTGAAGAATTTGAGGTTATGTTCATTGTTTGTATATCTTGACACTTTTGACAGTTGTAAACAAGTGTGTGTGAGCGTGTGTATATTTGATGGCAAAGGAATTGTCCCTTTAGAGCCAAAATATGACGTAATTAGAAGTCAAATTAAGGTTATTTACTTTTAGCGATAAATAACAATAATCCGTGAATATTTTACTTTTTTAAACCCTCAATAGTCATGAGTAACCCTATTCCTCGAAACGGATTTCATTTTAACTCATTTAAAAAAAATGAACAATCCCCATTGTCCGATAGGTAAAATAGCATAGTACTCAATGATTTTTTCTCCGTGAATAAGTATTTTATGTACGGAGGAAGGCATATAATACCAATTATAAATATTTACGTACAGTTGGGCGGTACTATATGCGTATTCACCGAACTTTTTTGAATCAATAGCCATTCCAGATGACATAGTTTGTAGTATAATGTACATTCGATTTATAAGTTCTACGTCTACACCTGTAATGTCTGCAGAGCAAGAGTAATTCTGAAAAAATCTCCGAGCTGTGTTTTCGTCATTACTATTTCCAGTGCCTTGTCGAGGTTTATCGATATGCAGTCCCATTTCCTCCCTAAACCGCTTTTGTACCAGTTTTTTCTTTTCGTCTTTGTTTTTTTTATTTTCTGGTGTAGTGGCTGACCACTTTTGGAAAGACAAGTTATAGGAAATGTGTAAAATCATCTCCATACTTCTAATCCAAGCGTGTAGTGTTGACAGTCCATATTGAAATGAACTTTCATTCACATCTCGTGTCCTAACTGCCTCTAAGTTATTCATTTGCCGAGGAGTAGCACCACAAATTGTACAAGAAGCGCTCGAAGGAGTTTTAGTTAAAACTTGTGCTACTTTACCATCAATCATGGTTAAAAATAGGTTATGAGTAATTTCAATTACTTCACCATTCTTATTTATCACAGAAGGAGACAGGTTTTTAATTTGATTTTTGATATCAGCCACAACAGAAGCGGTTTTTTCAGGAGTTTCTTTGGCAAATTCTATCAATATAGGTCTGCAATATCTTACGGATGAGCAAGTTTCATTTTTCCAAATAACAATATTAGTTGTCTCATCTATGAGAATAATGGGTACAAGTGAAGCAATAAAAAGGTTCGCATCTGATGTGGAATCGCTTTCTTTGGGCAAAACTTGCTTGTATTCACTTTGCCCTGATGACCCGTCACAACCCCATTTGCAGAATAGTTTCATCTGTCTTAAACCGTTTTTGTAAACTGAACCAATTAGTAATATACGTGCCACAGTATGATCCAATAAGTCCTGCAGATTGACTTTTGCACTTATGTTAGTAATGGTTATGCTCGAATCTGGTGGGTAACACATCTTCTTCGCTTCGGCTAAAGTTGGATAAGAAGGAAACACTGAGCAGTTTTTGTCCGCCAAACAAATTCGAAGCTTCCCATACTGTTCTTTGTTAAGGTCTAAGTCAATAAATGTCCGTAGTGCTTCTTCCTTTGTAAAAGGTGTAACGTCTTCAGGGTTCTCAGTTATGAATTTAAGAAACTTTTTCTTATCATTTTTTGACGCAGTTCGTATAATATTAACAATTGTGGCCTCCTCCGTCTCACCCATAGACCGCAACTCCTGAGTATATGCATTGAGCACATAGTCCAATCCGTACTCTTGTATTAATTGCATGTTTTTTCGTTTCTTTGTTTTTTCTGAAGATGCTCCGTATGGTTTCGATGGTCTGCCACCTGCACTGCTTCCAGACGTATTAGGGTCATTAACTGTGACTCGACACTCCAGTGGAACACGAAATTCACCATTTAACCAGTCGACGTTCTTACTTTCAAAGCGTTCTCTTTTCCGGGATGCATTTCTCCAGCGTTCGTTACATTTAGATACCAAGTTTCTTTGAATGTAGGAGACCACAGTAGCCATATCCTCTGGTGACAAATTGAAATTTTCTTGCAAGTAGTCTTCTATATTATTCCCATTTATCAACAAATTGCACAACTCTCTACTACTCCCCTGTACCATTCCCACCCCGCAGAACCCCATGGTTATGGAGATATCCATGGTTAAAGTTTTTAGGTACGAATAAAAATTTCCATAAATGTCCATTGATTTATGGATAGCTTCCCTCTCCCCCCCCCCTTGTTTGACTCCGCCTTATCTCCGGCGCTGCGGGAAGTGCAGCCCTTCCGCCCTTGCGTGCCGAAGTACGGTCACTCATTCCCGTGCTTCGTCACAGCGGGCGAGGGCTGCTCTCCCTCCGCGCCTCCGGTTTTTTATATACACTCTAGGGGTAGGCCAGACAAGAACACGTGGAAAGTGAGGTGCCCCGATTCGGTTTTGGGTAATTTTCGGATATTCATATTCACGTTCCGTTCCATAGTGTACACAAAAATCGTTATTTTTTTTGTAAAATATTCAGTGTAATTGCATAAAACAGCATGGTTATTGTGACCATTAATTACACACCAAATTTAATGTGTGAGTATGTGAAAATAAAATTATATATAAGTAAAAATACGACATAAAACTAAATAAAATACACCTCTACCGTCAACGGAACGTGAAATGTCAACTTTGACGTCTACCGTGACAATTTATCCAACCTAAAAATTTGAAAATGGCGTGCTATTTTCATATTTGTATGGAAACTTTAAAAAATTATATCTCGTAAACTGTGAATTTCCGCAACTTCAAAATAATATAAATACGTAAAAAGCTTTATATTTATGAGTACTATCTACAAAAAAAATATGAACTTTCAAATCGACGGTCCATAATGGAAATGTTATCCGATAAAGTGACCATATTTTATCAAATATGGTGGTCAAAACTATATCAAAACCACAAATAACTATTAATAATACTCATTACTGTAATGACCATTTTATCAATTTGACCTTAATAGATAACAGATGATTATGTGAGAAGTAAAAAGATATTGGAAAAAAATAAAAAAATTATCTCGCGATATGTTTTGGCACCGTGTCAGAAAAGGCGCAAGTATGCGCAACTTTTTTTTTTCTTCTTGTTTAAGCTAATGTATAAAGATCGTAATACAACAAATATCTCGACATCGGCAAACAGCGGCAAACGGGTAAGTCTCGTTAAAAAAAAAGTAACCCGAAAATTATACCATCTTAAACTACATTGGTTAATTTTAATTTATTTATTTATTATACATAATATTATTTAAGAAACGTTATGAGGAGATAATAAGCATTTCAAAAATGTATAATACTTATACATTTATATCAAAAACTTTCGAGTAATGTGGCGTTGAATTGTAGTAATGTATTGTGCCAAAATCACATCATTGAACATGAGTTAGCTTTGATGCCTTTTTATATACATTATGGTTAGCAAAAAATAATTAAAAAAATATAGAAAAGAAAGCTTATTTATAAGACTAAATTAATTAATTAGTTTTACTCCATAACAACGACTTTCACGTGAAAGGGTTTTGAGACGGCCTTGTATGGGGCTTTCCCATAGTGCGCCGAGACTTCCTTCGGGTGCTCCTTCGAGAAAATTATCTTTGTAATGAACGCGTGGAAACACGAAAAGTGGAGGAATGGTATTTCCACTGGCAGATATAATGCCACCAAAAGTAACGAGCTCGCCTCTTTCAGCTGATACAATTCAGCCTCTTATTAACTATTATCAACTTGTTTATTGCTCGCATTATCTCTTATTGTTTATGGTTCACTTTCAGGGTTGTTATTAGGCAATAAGCCTGACTGGGTGCCAATATTCTGAGTTTGTAATATCTCTTCAAGGTCGTCACTTGAATAATGGGTATGTGCGGGTGTGTCGACATTATCGTAATCTTGAGTACGAGTCCTATAACCATAATTATTATCTGAATTGTTGTTGCAGCCAATGCTTGAAGGATTATACCTGTATTGATTATATTGCACCGTTGATGATCTTGGTAGATATTCATATGTACTGGTAGATGGAGCTGATGGTATAGGTTTGCTATACTTCATCCTTTTTATTGCACTCATAATTTCAAATTTGAAGTCGAATTTTTCACTGTCTGACATTTTTTTCATATCGGGTAATAAGGACAGAAAAAAAATTTTGTCGGGATCATTTTCTTCATTGACAGACATTCTATTTAATATAGATTTTTGAAATGGTGTTAACTTCTTGTTATTACGCTCGGAATTGGTTAGTGTGTTCGACGGTAGCAATGGTGGAGTAGTTAGTCGCGGTGGACTAGTAGTTGGTGGTAGCGAATCACAACTGGTACTATTTTCATCTTCGGGTAAACTGAGATTGCTATCAGTACTTCGATGTTCTATAGTGATATCCAAAAAAGATAAAATCTGAAAATATGAAGTGTTTCTCTTCTTGGCTGGCGCGGCACTACCACTCTTTAAACTGTCTTTTTTCTTTTCTCTTACGTAGTAATCCCTTAAATGTTTCCATTTTTTTTGTAAGTCATCAACTGAAATAAAGAAATATATATATTTAGTAATAACCTACTTACACTAACAGAATATTATTGTTGTTCACAGGTACTTGTCAACTGGAATAACCTTCCAAAGTTTATCAGAGGATTTTTTAATAGGCCGATTAACAATTGCTCGTATAGTTAAAGAAACATGTGTTGTAATTTGGAAGATATTACAACCAATTGAAATGCCAGAACCTACAGAAGAAATGTGGCTCGACATTGCAGAAACTTTTTTTTCTACAACAAATTTTCCAAATTGCATTGGTGCCCTAGACGGCAAGCACGTGCGGATTGTGTGCCCAGCACTATCCGGTTCTCGTTTTTTTAATTATAAAAAAAAATTCTCAGTTGTATTGTTGGCTCTTGCTGATGCCAATTTAAATTTTATCATGATTGATGTAGGTGCTTACGGCAGGGAGGGGGACAGTGCCATTTTCAAAAGATCAATAATAGGAATCCGATTGAGAAGAGAAACATTAAATTTACAAGTTACCTAGTAAACTACCTACACAAATGAACCAAGGCTTCCATTTGTAATAGTAGGCGATGAGGCATTTGCTCTTGACAAACATTTAATGAGACCATTTCCAGGTAATAACTTAACCAGAGAAAAACGTACATTTAACTATCGTCTCAGCAGGGCACGAAGGTGTGTAGAATGTACATTTGGTGTTTTGTGTAATAAATGGAGAATCCTACATACTCCAATTTTGACTTCTCCTGATTATGCAACTCATATTGTAAAAGCAGTTTGCGTTCTTCACAACTTCATCAGAAAACGTGATGGATACAACTTTAAGGATCAATTTTTTGAACACAACTTAGTAAAAAGTTCAGGGGCTAGGAGGTTAAATAAAGCGCAGTATACTTTCCAATGCTTCGTTATATTTTTCATAACAATCCATTAAAATCCTTAACCCAAACATGTTGACGTTTCATGGCGGGGACAATCATGAATGCCACAGGTTAAAAATCCCCGCCACATTAAACTAATGCTCATTCACTTTAAGTACTTTAAATTCAACTATATTAAAAATGGAACATCCGAAATAACTACTTAGTGCTTATTCATTTTAAGTAGTTTGATGTTCAGATTTAAAAATAGAATATCAGCAAAATAATAAAAGATAACAGTCGGCCATTCTGCATTTAACGAGTCCTCTCGTATGTTATTCGTTGTTGGATGGTATCACTCATTCAATCAATCAGAATCCTTTATTTCAAACAGACCTATTACTGGCATTTTGAATGATCAAGGTCTGTCAGTCAAATAGACGAAGCTAGTTCTGCCGCGCTAGCTACAAGAGCAGCAAGTTGTTTTGCAGCAAAACACACTCACTGACCCTATCTCCAGCGCAGCAGTTGCACGTTCGAAAAAGTAGATCCTATGGAGAAGAACGTGCAAGAAACTCCATGGACACTCTTTTAAATCAGTATTTACAAAATCATGGTTACATTAGTTTTGAAATAATTAATAATCTTAAAGTATATCGTATCTACATACACTAAAAATAAATCTTAACAAGTTAAATCCTACAATAATTCAGGTTTATATACCTATTCACTGAACATAACTGCTCCGGCCATCAAATAAATAAAAGATTGTTCCATCAATTTAAAATCACTTCCAACTCTTTACAATATAAACTTATCACAGAAAATAATTACATTAAAAAAAAATCAGTTAGAAAACATATTCACTCAATGTATTTCCACACTCCTTCGTTGGCTTATCGGCCTCATTTGTGTGGAAATAACATTGTCAAAATATCGGGCATAATTCCTTTAGTTGGCTTATCGGCCTCATGTGTATGTTGATACTTTACAAAGGTCATTATAATTACAAAAAAAAAAAACATATTCACTCAACGTATTTCCACACTCCTTCGTTGGCTTATCGGCCTCATTTGTGTGGAAATAACATTGTCAAAATATCGGGCATAATTCCTTTAGTTGGCTTATCGGCCTCATGTGTATATAGATACTTTACAAAGGTCATCATAATTACAAAAAAAAACATATTCACTCAACGTATTTCCACACTCCTTCGTTGGCTTATCGGCCTCATTTATGTGAAAAAAAACGTTGTCAAAATATCTGGCATAACTCCTTTAGTTGGCTTATCGGTCTCATGTGTATGCAGATACTTCACAAAGGTCATTAATACTGAAACATATACACTCAACGTATTTCCACACTCCTTCGTTGGCTTATCGGTCTCATTTGTGCGGAAAAAACTTGTCAAAATATCTGGCATAACTCCTTTAGTTGGCTTATCGGCCTCATGTGTATGCAGATACTTCACAAAAGTCATTAATACTAAAACATATACACTCAACGTATTTCCACACTCCTTCGTTGGCTTATCGGCCTTATTTGTGCGGAAAAAACGTTGTCAAAATATTTGGCATAACTCCTTTAGTTGGCTTATCGGCCTCATGTGTATGCAGACACTTCACAAAAGTCATTAATACTAAAACATATACACTCAACGTATTTCCACACTCCTTCGTTGGCTTATCGGCCTCATTTGTGTGAAAATAACGTTGTCAAAATATCTGGCATAACTCCTTTAGTTGGCTTATCAGCCTCATGTGTATGCAGATACTTCACAGAGATGCTCCCAAAAATTGGCTAATAGGCCTCATGTGCATCTGGTACCTTCCAAACTAGTTTTTAAACAATTACATCATCTTTCATGAATGTACATCCTATTTATTTTATCACCAAAATAACTTTATATTACATAATTACACAATCATTTACAAGTTCACAATATTATTTTCTTATCGAATTCACTTTCATAAAAAATCATTAGTTGCAGAAATTTAATCATCAGTAGGTAGTTAGGTAGTTATTGTCGTTGTCTACTTCAGCTTCTCTGGTGTCCAACTGATCTAATCTCTCATCTTTACTTTATGTTAACCTTGGATAAATTGCATGTATTGTGCCTATAATCGTCTATTTAGTTTTAGCGTCAACAGAGTATCTAGGTATATATTTAGTTTATTTTCTGGTTCTTGCACCTGCCATGTTCTGTCTCTGCACTACTTTAAAGTCGACTGGTGGAAAATGCCTAAAGCTTTAAGTTCGCCTTTGTATAGTGCTTTTTACTACCTAGTGCACAAACTTAATTAAATACTAATTAAGTAGGTATAAAGAAAATCATCCCATCTTCCTTATCTTCCTTAGTTCACACTCGCATACCGAGTGATACTTCCACTTGACATTCGCGCTGTTGCAACCACTTTATAACCAATTTATTTATATTATATGAACTCTTTGAAACTCTTGATAGTAAAATACGTACCTCTATCATTTCTAATTTTAGGTACTAGGTACGCAAAATAAACCAACTTATTTCTTTAATCCTTTTTTTTTAAAGTGTTAAATGATATTTATTTTGCAAGGTCATATTAGCTTGATGAGACCGGTGTTTCCAAGCTGATTAACCTAAGAAGAAACACCGAAACAAACTCAGAGGTCAAAATCTCTTCTAAAGTCCATAGGTACAATTCGTACTGGTCAAATAATATGAGAACGGTTAATGTCTGAGGTGGTCTTTTGAGGAAAAAGCCACATAGATCTCAGTGGACCAGGCATTTGTCAGTTATCTTGTAGCTCAAACTTAGACAAATTTTAATAAGTACTTTTATCATTACCTTAACCTTTTCTTTGCCACCATGGGCTAACTTGTATGGCCTGTACCTACACAACAGGCGTCGATTCATTTAAAGTCATAGTCATTACATTCCATCTCGTCAGGGTATAATTTATCTCTTTTCAGTATATAATCCATACATCTTGAGCGGCTATAATGGCAGATACAATAGTAAAACAATAGCATCTATTAAGCCCGTTCGGCCCTCCAGAAGTAACATATGCAATGGGTTGTTGAACTTTATTTATATCCTGAGCTTTTATTTGTAAGTAAAGTATTTTAAACAAATTTAGAAATATATTGCATCCAAAACTATAAAGTGACTGTATAATAATCATTATAGTTCATAATTCTGTTTGTTCATGTCACGTAGGAACCCACGTACATAAAAGGTGCAGTTATTATTACCTTCAATCTTACACCAACCTCAATCCTAATATATAAAATTCTTCCGTTACTGACTGAGTGACTGAGAGACAATGCACAACCGAAACAACTGGTCGGAGAAAGCTAAAATTTGGCATTAGCTTCCTCGGGGACTGTAGGGAGGATTTCCCGAAATCCCTACAGGAACGACATATGCGCGTACGAAGTCGCGAGCAAAAGCTAGCACCTAACACAATAATTCATTTTAACTTGTCTGTCAAATCAGCACATTTTTTTTTTGTTGACCTAGTTAAAATTAAGTGTTCGCCAGTATTTATTAAAATTAAGCCAGTTTGTCCGGAACTTATGGCCAGACGATATTGAGTACCAGAGTTCTTCTGTTGCAGAAAAAACGCCTTAACAGTTAATTTAATAATTGATTTACAAGGGCTATCCATGTATCATCAAATCCTTAAGAGATGTCAAATTGGTGTGATGTATCTATATGATACTCTTAGGCCCACTTGCGCTACTCTGCTTAGCAGTACACGGTGTAGTCCAACGCTAACTTTACAAATTTGCTAACTACCATGGCAACTGGCATTTTTAGTTATTTCAGTAGCCGTTCAAAAACAGTTCTGTAAAACTGACATAACTTCTTATGGCCTAAGATCCCAGAGCCCGCAGTCCTTACTTATTTTCTCAGTAACAGAATGTGTGTTAAAGAGTAGTGTTATTATGATACATACGAAGACGAAATGCTATATATTACCTTCCTACTTTATTGTTACGGACAAGAAGTAGTATCACCTATTATAAATCAAATATTTTGGACTTTGAGATTCCATGCAATGGGCAGTTAACTGCTTGTGGAGATGTAATTGGTGTTCAAGAGTCATCAGCCTGCCATATTATAAACCGATAGCTGTGCAAAACTAACTAGGTTTTCTATCGATTTTATAAAATGCGGAAACATGAATTAAATGCATTTTGAATATTCATATAGATGATAAATAAAATAGCACAATGTTATAAAAATCATAAACTTGTATGTTTTTGGCACGTTTTTGGGACTAAACAAATAGTTAACCCAAACCCACTACCCTGTTAAAATCTCGGCTAACTAGAGAGTTGGCATGTTTCAAAATCGCTTCATCTAATGAAGTGCGTTGACTTCCGAGATCAGTCATCAGTCATCGATTTACCGTTGACGAATAGCTAATACGTATTTACCATCCTGCACAGCTGCACATGCGTTGCATTCCTACGATTTTTCGTTAATTTATATATAGTTTATTTTTTTCGTAAATGTAACATCACAGTCTGATCAACGGCTTCGGAACGCATTGAGGACAAACATTGATTTTTATCTATATAGATTTAAATAACATTTATTATTGCGTTAGTGTTCATTAAGTTGCCTGTCAATTTATCTCTTCAGTCCGACTAAGCAACCATTTCAAATTTACAGAAAATAGTCTCTAATCTCTTTGCTTACCTACCCCATTAATTTCAGGAAAGAATAGTGTAAATGTATTTCACTCTATCCACACATATTTGAAAATTTTCACCTTTAAATTTTAGCATCCTACAATTTAGATTTTTAACTGTTAGCAATGCCTAGCCCTGTATCCAACAAAACCATTTTACACACAATACCCTAACAGGGTCTACAACAATGGTTCTTAGCTCTAAGCCTTTTTAGCCAACTAACAAAAAAAAGAGGAGATTCTCCATTCGGTGTTTTTTTTTTCTTCATCCTGTTTACCGTGTAGACCGAAGACATATGAATATGAAAATTCTTCTAATTTATATTTAACTAGAAGCCTGGTTATAAATAAGATTGTTTATGCTTAGTCATTGAAAATGTATGTTTGTACTTAAATGACTGTCCTCTTTATAGCTAAACTACCGTGGTAAAGAGATTGCCTGAAACACAGGTTTAAAAAAAACTATATCAGGCTAATACACTAATCTTGACATTACCTTCAGAATTCCATTCTGTGGCAACTGTAAGCTTACATTAGTTATACACTAGTTTTATCCAGTTAATTATTGTAATACCATTATAGAATCGTAAATAATATTTAATACTGAATTATTTTTACACTTTTTGTTAACTGATTATTTCAAGAAATTTTATTTTATTCATTGTTTTATTTCAATAATCTTCTAATTTATTCTACCTCAAATCCAATTCTCGACTGAATGTACTTTTTTTTTAAAGGGATCAAATTCAGGAACGGGATGGATAACCATTAGGTAATTGGACAAGTGCTCCGACAATCCCTCGAAGCACCATTCAGACTCACTGCCACGATTGCGACGCGTCAGTGATGAACTCTGCTCCTCCGAACACCAATGACGATGTACCGGGTTTAGACGGGTCCCAGACTGCCCCAGGCATACCCGTTCAACTTCCTCAACTCCGGGCATCATAATATACAAAAGTCTTAATTTTCAGCCCAAAGATTTGAAATTCAAATTTCCACTAGTAGGCGCAGGTAAACTGGAATTTTATCCATTTGTAATCCCACTTCTGAACTAAAAACTTCAGGGGCTAGGAGGTTAAATAAAGCGCAGTATACTTTCCAATGCTTCGTTATATTTTTCATAACAATCCATTAAAATCCTTAACCCAAACATGTTGACGTTTCATGGCGGGGACAATCACGAATGCCACAGATTAAAAATCCCCGCCACATTAAACTAATGCTCATTCACTTTAAGTACTTTAAATTCAACTATATTAAAAATGGAACATCCGAAATAACTACTTAATGCTTATTCATTTTAAGTAGTTTGATGTTCAGATTTAAAAATAGAATATCAGCAAAATAATAAAAGATAACATTAGACTCTATATCATCAGAATCGTCACATCAGAATATCACAAATGCCACTACTGCAAGGCAAAAATTCATGGAATATTTTAACAATGAGGGGAGGGTAGCTTGGCAGGACCGCATTGTACAATGATCGCTTGTGATAAATAATAAAAATGTTTAATAAAATCAATAAACTTACTTGTTTCATTTTTCTTTTTGGCACTATAAGTACTCCAATCTTCGTAAAATTCTTCACCTATTTGTTGCCAAGCTATTTTTTTCCTTGGTCGATCACTATAACTTGCATCTCCATTGTTCCATAAACACGGTCGCGATTCAACCGCGATAATTAATTTTTCTGAATCAAACATGGAGTACGGTCTACGTTTTAATGACACAACAAAGCACGTGCATCTCGTGCGCACACAGAGGCGAAATAAACACTACGGGCGGACACGCGGGGCGCGGGCGGGGGCATGCCTGCCTCCCGCTGCTCCCCGCTCCCGATCTCCGTCAGCAGTCGAACCGAACTTCGGTCGCGTATAATGTGTGTTCTACAGAATTCGTTGCCGCCGAATTTCCGCTGAACTTACGCCCGACTGAAGTTCGGCTGTACGCTATAACGCAACGTAATTTCGGCATAATGTGTCGCCAGTAATTCAAATAGCATTGCAGGCGTAATCATGCCGAACTTCCGTCGCGTATCCTCGGCATAGTGTGTTTAGACACATAAACTATTACTATTTTTTTGTCGTTCAAATTATTTTTAATAGGTAGGTATACTAAGCATTAGCTTATTAGCTGACTATCTCTCATTCCGAGATTCTTGCCCTAATTTGACTAATTTTCTTGGACTGTATTGGTTTTTGACCGACCCCGGCCGCTCTGTATGCCGCCGCCGGCGGATCGCACGTTAGTTCGAGATGAGCAGTCGTCCTTTCGTTTTCTTTTCGATAAAATGAAGGCAAAAGCATGTAGCATCGGCTGCTTAAATAATAACAAGGATCCGAACATCTCGTTTTTCACACTTCTAAAGGACATCGAAGGATATAGTAATGCACGTCTACATGTAATTACTAATTAGGCAGGTAAGTACCTACCTACGAAATTTTTACATTTGTTATTCTTATTTATGTCACCCGTATTTACGTGGCTTATTGGACGATTCGCACGAATTTAACTCGCACAAAACGTGCGAATCGACTCCTTTAAAACATATTATTTTTTCTGTAGTCGATTCGCACGAATTTCATTTATTGGCGTGCGAATCGACACCCTCACAAATATGTAGTAGGCTATTCGCACACATATTGTTTTTTTATGAAATGCAGTTAAGATAAAGTACACTTGAGCACAGAAGTAGTAAGGTCAAATATGTTTTACTCGTAATAGATAGAAAATAAAAACACAATCTATAATCAACAATATCTGTATTAAAATTAAAACTAAGTACTAAACATCTTCTAAGCTCGTGGTTTGAGGATTAAAAATGAGCAAATAACGATCACAGAATAATAAATAAGTGTCACTAACAAACTACTACTCCACTAACCGCGTAATGAAAAATAAAAGTACCAAAAATTTTCATTTTTTTTACATTACACAAACATTTACTTTTTTAATAAGGTAGGTATATATATAATTAACAACTTTTTTATATTTATTATTGACGAACATTTGGTATAACAAAACATGTTTTAATGTTTTTCAGAAGTGTACCTAAAATACACAGTTCTCATAATTATAACAATAAAACTTTTAATCATAAAACTAGAACTAGGGCTATAATCACAATTTGAATCACAGATTTTTCTTTAAAATAACGTATAAAAGTGACTAAACTTTTATATACAACTAACAAATCAACAATAATAAATCAAGTCATAACAATAATAAAATGCTTACTTCTAATTTATAACAGGTTAAAAAATAAACTTACGAGAATTATAAAAATAGATATTTGGCTTTAATCACAATCAAAATCACAGTATACAATATTACCAGCAACTAATTTCGTAATTTTTCAATACAAAGTTATATAATAATTTCGCCACGATTCAATTGTCTTACGATGTCTTCGATTCTTTTTTGAAGTTTTATTCTCTCAGGACTTTTAATTGAAATATACTGATTTTTATTATAAAGGGTTAAATAATAATTGGAATCTTTACGTAAAGTATCCAAAAACATTGCAATGTTTGGTTTAGGTTTTACCAATCTGTTAAAACGCGAGTTCCATGATTCGATGGCATTATTTGTTTTATGACACACATCAAAAAATGACCATTTGTTTGAGAAATAAGCATTTTCATCGAACCAAGTACGAACAAAATAATCATTAAATTGAGTAATTTTCTTTTCAGGCTCATTTTCTGATTCAATATAATATATATAACCAGCCATCTGATCTATATTCTCGAGGTACATATGCTAGAGCCATGCAACGTTTAACATGCATTTTATCAATTAATGATTTATCCATACCTAACTTCTTTGCATATAGACCTCCATAAAGACTTTTGGAAATGAAATAAACAACCTTGAATACGTGCGTCAGGAAATATTTTTTCAATAGCAGCCATCGCACTTTTTTCAAAATCTGTGGTGAATATACGTGGAGAAAATTGAGGAATTCGACTTTTTATAAGGTAGACAAAAATTTCGTACCTATGTTTTTTCTTGTTTGTCCGGTAGTAAAGGGTATATGGCTGGCAAAATATTTGTATGTTCATGGGTACTTCCCAAATCTATATGTAACGTGTATACTTGCAAAAATGGTGGTACGCAGCTTTTGAACGTCCCATCGCAGAAAACGCTTTCTGCTGTTTCAATATGTTTTATAACATTTTGGTTTGCAAAAAGTGTAATTCTTGTTTTCTTATATCCATAATCAGCAAACTTCAAATCTTCGTAGCATGGAGGAATAATAAGATCTGTAACTTTTTTGAATCTCAATTTTTTTATCTGTAGTGATATGTTTCTGTGTCGATAGAGTCTTTTCTTAATATTTTTAAAATCAGGAACTTTTTGTATGAGATCATATCCAGCATTATGCAAGTCCGAAACCATTTCACCATAAATTTTTGGTATAGTTGTGAGCTCTTTCTCCGATCGTTTAATGCATTTGTCTAATTGATACTTCATTTCATTTTCTATGACGCTTGGTTGGCATGAATGAGGTTCTTCTTTTGTTAACAGGAGATCATTATTTGTATGTAAGAGTGCTTTACAACGTTGTCTATTGACGCACCTCCAGACTGTAACACCATTTTTGTTCTTGCGTTGCTTATTATATCTATATCCATGCCTTAATAGAAGTTCTTGACCTCTTTCTGATTTTATAAAACCAATGTCAGCCCTTACATCTCTACTCGTCGATGGTTCTGCCGCCATACTTAGGTATTTTTAAGAAGCTTTCTATTTTTTCTGAAAATTAAAATAAGTATCCAATGAGATACTAATTAAATCAAGGAGCTTTTACCAGAATTACTTTAATCGCATTAAACATTATTAAGATAATTAACTTCTTTGCTGAGCAGATAGTAAATAAAAGTTGTGCATAGTATCCATCATCATTTATGCAATACTAAAAGCAAACTTATGTTGACTCATTTTTGTAATCGATGTTTTGGTGACGCTTCCACTAGGTGGCATCACTTGCTCTTCAACGACGACAGTTTATAGTCAAAGTCAAAAGTCAAAAGTCAAAATAATTTATTGTTTTAATTAAATATTAATTTAATTAATTAAATTAAAATAAATTTAATAATTATTTATTATTAATATGTAGTGTTAAATACAAACCGGAGTATAAAAAGCTTTTTTATATTAATATTTGAACTATAGTAGATCGTTATAAAATATATTTTTATAGGCAATAAATAATAAATTAAAAATTAAGAAAGATTTCTCATAATTCTCAGTCACTCAGTATAAAGGGGTTAATAATTTTATTATATCACAGTTAATACTAATAATTCTATTACTTACATGCTTAACGCCTGCACATTACTTTGATGTCCTTCCAGCACACAACACTGTGTCACATCACAATAATTATCTTAAATTACCGTCCGGCACGTGTACTTTCTACAGTTACAATACAAAACTAAACCAAATGTAGACCCATGACCAACCCGAGTGAGCGTGATAGCATATATATAGCTTTCTCTTTAATTTTTTCCTATAATAGGCGAATTTTGCGGTCATGTTTATATTGTTTTGTATTAGTAAAAATGTAGATATGCCACGTTTTAAGTAATTATTACTATCACTTATTCCATACAAATCTTTCTTACTTTCAAGTAAATATCTGCTGTTTAAACTTCGATTATTTTTTTATTTTTATTTCAGTGATGGCTGAATACGACTGTACTTTAATTTTTTTAAACCTTAAAATGAAACGTGTGCGAATAGTCTACTACATATTTGTGAGGGTGTCGATTCGCACGCCAATAAATGAAATTCGTGCGAATCGACTACAGAAAAAATAATATGTTTTAAAGGAGTCGGTTCGCACGTTTTGTGCGAGTTAAATTCGTGCGAATCGTCCAATAAGCCGAAAAAATTAACAACATCTTAAAAGTATTGCCATACGTTTTCGTAACTGATGATGCGTTTCCTTTGCGGTGTGATTTGATGAAGCCATTTAGACAAGCGGACTTGAATTCACAAGATAGAAAGATCTTCAATTACCGTTTATCTCGAGCGAGGCGCATAGTTGGAAATGCGTGCTAATAAGTTAATATGCAGGTCCTTTTCTGTTTCACCCCACAGCCCATTTGCTGTCTCTTCACCACATGCCACCCCCCACCCTGTTTTGCTTGCATCAGAGAATATCTCAAGCAAATATCTCTCATCCCGAATAGGATTAACATTATTTTTAATTGCATTCAACCACCAAAATAAATCTTGATGTATGTGTAAGGGTACATTCATATAACTCTCATAATTATTATTTGATTTTAATAACTCTAGGTATTTACACCTTTCTAACTCCTTTGTATATAGCCAGCCGAATTGAACAGCTGGGCAAGCTGATACATGTAAACCCACAAGGTGAGCAAGACATCTAATCTTGCAACGTCGAAAGGTCATAAACTTAATTATTTCATTTGTAATATATGCCTTTTTTTTATCGGTTAATCTAGGGGAAGGTTGCTATGATTGGACCACTTAACTTCCGTACGACATATCTTTTATATATCTTTTATATATATAAAAGCAGTTTTATTTTATCGCAAAAACTAATTTGCGATGAAATAAAACTGCTTTTTGGTTTTGTTTCCCATCAAATTTATTAATATAATATGTCACTCACAGCTAATTTAAACTGACAGTTTGTCAGTTTGTGAGAAAATTGACGTTAAACATTTCTTTGGTCGTTGCCTTCTTTGGACCATGGTCGCTTTGATTGGACCACTGAGTTGCTATCAATGGACTTAGAAAATTTTTGGCAGTGGTCCATTCAAGGCGATTAACAAAACACAATAAAAAAATAAAAAAAAATATGAAATCCTTAAATCCTCAAATATGAACCCAGGCTTTACACATCATACATTGAATCATGTCTTCAACTGCACACAGTAGGCAGATTTTACAAAACCATTTTTCGATATTTACTGATTTGGCATCTTTGCTTGTTGATGGCTCTGGCTTATCAGTTATTTTATTTTTAGAAAATGCAGTTTCTTTTGCAGTAAATTTCGGCTTTTTCGGTTTTGAAGGCCTTACAATAGCTTGTTCTAAAGTGGTTTTATAAGGCGTCGACGTCAGTTCCAAGCTACTTTGTGCTTTTTTACTCCTTTGTCTTAACTCTTGTGCTACTTTTTTAGCTCCAGGAGATATTTGGTTTATTGTGAATTCGAAATTGCGTGCATTTGATTCAGCTGTACTACAATCAATATTCTGTGATACCGCTAAGGTTTCAATCTGAGATTCAGCAGTCATAGCTTCATTTTGACATGTAATTGGCTCCGTCCCTTCTAGATTCTCTTCTAGTAAAGAAATATTCAAAGATAGTGGATCTATATCATCCTGTAAGTCTAATACAATTGGTGGTGAAATCTCATCGTTTTCTTTTTCAGGTACAATGAATTCGTAGTCAGCAAATGCATCTTTATTAAGAGGACAAATTCCAGTCTTTGCAAAGCCACTCGTAGCAGTTCCAACAGATGCAGCTCGGGAATATGCTTTTCCGAATAGCATTGAAACTTGAAACATTGTCACAGTCACAGTTCCAGGATTTTGGCGCAACCATTTTTCTGTTTCATCTATATAGTAAAGGCTCAACGGCTTGAAGAAGGAGACATCCAGCGGTTGCATTTTATGTGTTGTATGTGCTGGAAATGAAAGCAAAACAACGCCGTGTTGCTTGGCATATGTTATAGCTTTTAAATTTTTTGTTTGGCTAGCATGACCATCTAACAGAAGTAATACTTTTTTTTCAGGTGTCGGCTTCACAGACTCAATAAAGTGTTGTAACCACAAATAAAATATGTCTTTGTTAATATATCCACTCTCTGGATTAAAAGCAATATTGTACCAGGTGGAGCTCCATCCCTGAGTTCGTCTTTTGCTCTCTTGCGCTTAAATATTATAAGCGGTGGTATAAAATTACCAGCAGCATTAGCACAACATACGGCTGTAGTATTTGTACCGCGTTCTCCACTAGTAATAGCTCCAACTTGCCGCTTACCTTTTAATGCCAGTATTTTTCTTGTTTTCCTCTGGACAGTTGACAAGCCCGTCTCATCAACGTTGAAGATACGCTGCGCTTCTGTTACGTTGTATTTTTCGCATACTGCCTCTAATTTATTGAAGAAATTGGTTACAGCAGGTTTGTTAAATCCAGTAGCCCGGCTCATTGAAGTTGCTCTTGGTTGTCTCAAACTTAATTGTGGATGCCGCTTCATGAACGCATAGTTCCATTTTTTACCTGCAATTCTTTTCTCTTTGTTAAATCGATTTTTGATATTGTTCTTTTCTGCCAGTTCAAATGCCAGCTGCCGAATATCGAAAGGCGTTACACCATACAAACTACTTTCCATCTCGAGGATGTGTTGACATAATTCGGTTTCCAATTCTGACGGAAGATCACCTTTTTTTTTTTTTTTTGAGGATGGGAAATCATCAAATGACTTCTTTCGCTCTGGGTGGAGCGGAAGGGCGTGTCAGACTCTTACTGACTAAAACCCATCCGTGTTCCTTCTAAAGCCCTTTGCGTTCCAGGGCCGCGGTGACTCTTTCGAACAGATTCCGCAACCCTGGCAACGGAAGATCACCTTCAGATCCTACTATTTGAACATGTTCCTTAGCCTTTTGATTCACACCATCCAATCTTCGTTTTAGTGTGGCTTTAGGCACTCCATACATCCTACTTGCCTCATTCAAACCTGCTTTATTTTCACGCACTAATGGCTAGGTTCATGCTTACTTCATTCCACGCATAATATTTTCGTTTTGTAGCCATTCTGAAACAATTTATCACGTTAACATACACGTGTAATTATTATCACATAAATAAACGTTATTATTATTATTGACACGGGACTATCAAAATCAACTAGTTTTTGTAAAAATGTAACATTTAAATCATAAACAGACAGTTCTTATCATTGGACCAGTCCAATGATAGGGCCACGTTAGTGGTCCTGAACAAGGATTCAAGGTCCGAAGGTGAGGTAAACCCAATGAAACGCACAAAAACATTTTCAACTAGGCTAATTTAATTCACAAGGAATCGCGCATACAAAATAAAATTTAAAACTATATATGGTTTGCACGGTAACGAAACCATAGCGCGATCTAACTCGACGCCAACGCCATCTATCGAGCTTAGAGTTCAACTTTTCTAAACTTCATGATGGCGCTATGGTCTCGCTTACCTGAACATACCGCCCACCAAGGACATAATACAGAATGTCCTTATTAACGGCCGCCCACCAAGCCAACGCTAATGGGTCGTAGCCAAACAAAACTAACAATATCACTAAAATGCACATACACTACGATGGTAAATATATATAAATATCTGGCTACAAAATAGTATCAAGTGTTTCGACAATTTGAATTTTATCAACTAACCTTATAATAAAATACAACTAACATGAAACCTTAATTAAGCTTACATAAACAATTGTGTTACTGAGCAGCTGGCAATACACATAATTTAGATATCGGCCTTTTAACAATTGAAGCCTTCGTGCGTAAAGTCACTACCCGAGTGATTCCGCCAGGTCCACAATGCTTCCGCTCAATCTTTCCCATCAAACACTTGCCGGGAGGCATGTCATCCTCCTTTACTAATACGATATCCCCAACGGATGGTTCTGGATTTGTATGAGCCCACTTGTGCCGTTGCAGAAACTGATGAAGATAGTCATGCGACCATCGTCGCCAAAAATCCTGCATCATTTTCTGCTGGAATTGCCAGCGTCGTAAACTACTGACATTTGAACTCTCATAGTTCGAATCCGGAACTAAAACAACTGGCTCCCCAATCAGAAAGTGACCAGGTGTTAATATATCAACCTTGTCTTGATCCTCAACATAGGATAATGGCCTCGAATTGAGGCACGCTTCAATTTGAGCCAGCACGGTGGCCATCTCTTCATATGTTAGAGTAGTGTTTCCTATTATCCTCTTTAAATGGTACTTGGTAGACTTAATTGCTGCCTCCCAAAGACCCCCAAAATTTGGCGCGTGAGGAGGAATAAAGTGCCACTCAGTGCCATTATTAGTGAGATACTCTGCTAATTCCGAATTAAAATTTGATTTTTCCTCATTGTATAAATATAGCAATTCACGTGCAGCACCTATAAAATTAGTACCATTGTCGCTGAACAACTCGGCGCAACGACCATGCCTAGCTACAAATCTTTTGTACGCAGCCAAGAAACCTTTAGTACTCAACTCACTTACAGCTTCTATATGCACTGCTCGAGTAGACATACATATAAAAAGTGCAATGTAACCTTTATAAGATTTGTTCCCGCGACCTTTCGATACCCTTATGTTTATGGGGCCTGCATAATCAACTCCTGTACACAGAAATGGTTTGTTTGGCGTCACACGAGCCGATGGTAGTTGCCCCATTAGTTGTGTCCGTACCTTGGTTGAATATCTTATGCATTTAACACAACTCCTTACATATTTTTTAGCTAACAACTTTACCCCTATAATCCAAAACTTGGATCTTAAGTACGTGACCATAAGCTGCGGGCCACCATGCATGGTTTTTTCATGAGCGTCAGCAATCAGAAGTTCGCTCAAAAAGGATTCCCTTGGCAAGAGGGTTGGGTGTACGCGATTGTAATCTAATTGAGACGCTTGAAGTCTTCCTCCAACTCTAATTATTCCATTAGAGTCGATGAAAGCATTTAACGAATTTAGATTCCCTTTTTTCCTTTTTATCTTACTATTTTTAAATTCTTTCATTTCCTCTGAAAACTCCTCTTGGCATTTTCTTATGCATGTGTCTATGGCACATTCACGCTCCTGTTTTGATAATTCCCGTGTACTATGTTTGGTAGTTGCCTGTTTCCTTAGACTCAAAAATCGTCTACAGTAAGCTATGACTCGGATTAGTCTCGACAACCTGGAAAACTTATTGCAACCATCGTGGGATTTTTATATTAACCAAAAAGACTAAGTTACGATGGTAAGTAACCCATTCCTGTACTAAATTGTTTGGAATTTCTTGATCCCATTCTAACCCTGCTAGCCACAATTTCTGAATAAATATTTTAGCCAAAATAATACTAGGTGCTAACCAACCCAACGGATCAAATAATCTTGATATCTCGGAAATAATTTTTCTTTTTGTTACAGGTGACGTCAGCGGCTGAAGTTCCACTGAGTACTGAAAAACATCAGCGCGAGGATCCCAGGTAAGCCCGAGTATTTTTGTAGTATTATCTATTTTTATTTTTACTTCATCAGCCTTATCCCCTTTGCTTTTTCTTATCTTATGTAGTAATTCTTCGCTGTTACTTATCCATTTCTGTAGTTGAAATCCCCCCTTAGCTAGAATATTTTTTATTTCTGTATGAATTTTATATCCTTCCTCTACACTTTCTACTCCTGTCATTAGGTCATCCATGTAGAAATCATTAAGAATGATTTTTGCTGCTAATGGATGATCCTTCCCTTCATCATAAGCAACCTGATGTAAAGAACGCACTGCTAGAAAAGGCGCCGATGAAGTACCAAATGTTACCGTTACTAACTCAAATTCTTCAATTTCTTTTTCAGGGCTCTCCCTCCAAAGAACCCTCTGAAACATTGTATCAGCTCTATTGACTAGAATTTGTCTATACATTTTAATTATATCAGCACTTATACAAATTGGATGTGTTCTCCAACGCATAACCGTATGTCGTAATACTGCTTGTAATGTCGGCCAACCATCAAGTCATCGTTTAAAGATACCCCATTTATTCCCTTGCAGGAAGCGTCAAATACCACGCTCACCTTAGATGTCTGCTTATCTTCCCGGATTATTGCGTGATGAGGTAAGTACAACCCTTCATTCTTTTCTGCTGGAGATACCTTTATCATATGATTAAGTTTTATATACTCCTGCATCACCGCAGTGTAATCCGCCTTTAATTTGTGATTCTTTGAAAGTTTAAATTCTAAACTCTTTAACCTTTTTTCAGATATGGACCTAGATTCACCATCCTTACAATTTTGATTACCATCGCGGAACGGCAACCTTACAATATAACGTCCAGTTTCGTCTCGCTGTGGTATTTGTAAATATATTTTCACATTCCGCTTCCTCTTTACTAAGCATTTTTTCAGTTCCCGATGGCTCCGCTTCTAGCTCCCAGAATTTACGTAATAAGTCATCAGCTTGAACATTGGAATGCATGGCAGTAATACAAGGATATGAATTGATGTCGGACGAAATTTCTTTTCCGACAACACCCGAGAGAATCCATCCGAATTCTGTTTGTTGTGCTACGAGCGATCCACTAGTACTCTTCTTTATGCCATCTTGAATAATTTGGCTGAATATCTCAGCACCTAACAAAATGTCAATTTTATTAGGCCTGTGATACTCAGGATCTGCCATTTCGTCTTCACTCAACTTTACCCATTCTACTCTTGTTGCTGTTACAACAGGGAGAAGGGATGTGATGGACTTCAAAACGTATGCATTTACTTGAACGTTGTAATCTAGATTCACTCGAGAGCGTATATCAACAACCACTGAAGAATTAGACATAACTGTTTTATTACCACCTACACCTGTTACACGGCGTTTTGTTAAAGTTTTCTTTAACCCTAAATATTGAGCCATTGACTCAGTGATAAAAGATCCTTGTGACCCTTGATCTACTAATGCACGAACCACACGATATGTTCCATCCTTTGACTTGGCTTTTACTAAAGCCGTAGGTATTAAAACCGTATCTTTACAACTTCCTGTCGAAAGGCATGAAACTATTGGTTTAGTAGATCCCTCCGCTTGTACAGCGGCCCTTTGAGTTTCCTCCATTGAGGTACTATTTCTAGTAGCAGCTGACGCTGCTTCCTTTTGAACAACGCCCGTGTCCTCACCAACAGACCCAGAACCACCACTGGGGTGGAGTAAAGTATGGTGGCGTCTTTTACATATATGGCATTTGACGGTGTTTCTACAAAATCTGGCTGAGTGGTTACTACCCAAACAAATGAAACATAGCCCATTTTTCTGTACGAAATCACGTCGAGTATCGTTATTTTCTTTAGCAAAACCTTTACAAGCAGTTACCTTATGAGCGGCAGAACAAAAAGGGCAAGATAATTCCGCTTTTATTTTCCCTACCACATGGAATGATTGCGAACTCTTTTGAACATGAGGTTTATTTTCTAAATTTTCTAGACCTCGAAAGCGGCCAGTTAAAAAATCAGTAAATTGAATATAAGTAGGCAATTCATCCGTTGCATCCGAAGCTACCTTTAATTCCCAGACTTTCCTGGTGTCCTTATCCAATTTGGCACTGACGATGTGTATTATAAGAATGTCCCAAGAAGTAACATCTATCCCTAAATTTTTAATTGAACCCAAACAATCAGACGTGGTGCTAAGTAATCTTTTTATTTCAGTGGCTGATTCTACTGTTAAACTCTTTTGATTAAATAAACGTTTTAAAATCCCATTAGCTAAAAATCTTTTATTGTTGTACATTGACTCTAATTTTGCCCAACTAGCCGTATAATTATCCGAAGTTACATTGATGTTTCTTAAAAGGTGCTCTGCATCCCCGGTTAAGTACCCTTTAAGGTAGTATAATTTCTGCGCATCGTCTAAAGTTTTGTTATTATGTTTAATACATAATAACAAAACTTTAGACGATGCGCCCTAGAAATAAATCCCTAAACGTCTGCCACTCACTATAATTTCCGGAGAACACAGGTATCTTAACCTCAGGTAACTTAAAGTTCCTAAATCCTGTACTACAGCTAGTTCCTGGACTAACATTACACGTTTCACTAGACATTTTCATATTGTTTAACATTTCTTTCAGCTCGCTTTTAAACTGTATGTAAAACTCTTCAACCTCATCATATAAGCCCTTCTTATGATAATTTGAACCAAACAAATCAGACTTTTTTACCTCACTAATTATTTTAACATGTGTTTGGTAGAATAATTGCCATTGCTGTTCTAAGTTTTCAATCCTAGTTTCTACATAACAAACAGTTAGACGCTCTTTAGGACATTTTTTAAAGTTAGATTTTGACTTGAGCATTTTATCTTTAATGTCTTCCTGAATGTCATTAAACGACTCCATTTTTAATTTAAAAAACAAAAGTTGGTTACGTCACAAATATAATACACAATGTTTTTGCAAATAGATACCGTTAACACTAGAAATAAACTTATTGTCCAGTATACACATTCAAAAACACCACAAAAATTTCTAAGTTTCTTTCAGCACAGTCACGTCGCACTTGTGGCGCCCTCTGGTGGCCGCTTCGCGAACTCCTCTGCCTGGCTCCTCCACGCAACGTCACTCCTCCGGCACCCAGCCGGTTTCCTCTGCTTCGAAGACGTCACCGCTGACGCCTCGCTGTAGGGATGCTCTGGACAGCAATCCACTGCCCAGTACTAACGTTGCGGGGTGATAATCACCACCACCATCGATGACTACCAAAAAACACCTTCACGCCAATCCGGCTCGAAGGACCATAAAAACAACCACTATCTTCAGTCAAGAATAATTATTTCCAACGTAAATACAAGTAAACATTCTACAAATTAAAATATGTACTAGGGTAAGTCCGGTAGAGTTAGCCATAGTTATTTTAAGGACATTTTACTTTTCTATTTAGAGCAAATTTAAGTCAATTTTAACAATAATCAAAACTTTATTCACTTCTACAATAACAGTAATGGTTTCCCCTTTTTCCGTGGAGGTGATAGTTGATACAGCTTTTGACCCCTTCTCAGCAAGCACGTGACTCGGTCGATTGTTGAGTTGAAGGCCGGTCTCATCCATATTAAAAATATTTCCCGGTTTGTCAAACAGTTCATGCTCCTGCATGATATTTTCCATCAGTTGAAAGTAATCATTTACCTCTACGTGATTCATACCTTGTGCTCTGGCTAAGGAAACACCTTCTGACTTTCTTAGTGATATACTGGGGTTCCTAGTTAAGAACTTACTTAGCCAGTCATAGCCAGCTTTTTCAGTAGTGGTATTAAACTTGTGCTTTATTCCGAGTTGAATTGCAAATCGATAGGCAATACTCCGAACATCATCAATTGTCAAGGGAAACCCATGTGATTGCATCTTTTTAATGTATTTAACCAGGCGTAGTTCATTATCGTTGCCAAGAACACAAGAAGGTCCCATGCTACCTTTCTTGTCATTGTTAGATTTGAGTCTCCTTTCTAATGTTTTACGGGGAATACTGAATGTGGTTGCAGCCATACGTACGGAAATCTTGTCGTTCTGAACAGCATTCATTGCAGATCGTAACTGATCCTCCGTCCATTTACCACGAATATCCAAAGATTTGCGTTTGTATGTGTTAGGCATCTAATAAAAGAAAAAAATATATATTATAATCACAAAAAGGACAAAATAAATGTTAATCAACTATGGCCATCACACCTTGAAAAGAGTGGGCCATCTCACCTGATTGTACGGGAGAGATGGCCATCCCTAATAATTCAATCAAATATTACTACGATGCTGTCAATTTTTAGGTTAGAAACACAACAAACTATACAGATTCACAAAAAATGGTTAAAACACACGTACTTTACAAAAATATATGGTAAACTAGATGCCTGGTAACTAGAATTGACTATAATATAGTGTCACACAAAATAAAAGTCTTAATTACTCACTTTTTTGGTTTTTTATCGGGACATCACGAGCTTACGTTCGACCTTGTCAACACAGAGAGACGTACTAGGGTGCGTGCGGTGCCATCTGTCATTACTAGCTCGAACTACGACCGCGGGTCATCTCTCCCGTATGGCCAACTCTACCGGACTTACCCTATTAATCAAATCATAGTATTATGATACTTACATCAACTTTTCGTAGTCGTATTTTTTATATCCGGAGCGCCACGATCACATTTACACACGTCACTCACTGGCGGCTGCAGCGCGGGTACTGAGGTTGCGGGGGGCCACTCTTACCACCCAAGACATGCTTTGTAACGTACCTACGCGTCTCTGGAGTTGCGATTTTAAGAAATATTTAAGTGGTCCAATGAAAGAAGCGGTCCAATGATCGCAACCTTCCCCTAATATGATATAACTCTGTGTTTATAATAAAACCAAGATATTTGCAACTTGTGCTTGGGGTCAAGGAACTTTTTTCATTATTAGTAACAAATCCCAAAGATTCGAAAATTAATTTGTTTATTTGCACATTTTCTTGGCATTCCTTATATATTTTTCCAATACAGCATACATCATCTAAATAAATAGTTGATGTATAACCTAAACTTCTTAGTAATGCCATCACAGGCTTGAGGAGTTTAGTAAAAACATAAGGAGCTGTACACAAGCCAAACGGAAGAACATTGAATTCATAAAGAGTGTGTTATCCAGATCTCGGAAACGTAAAAATTTTCGATCACTTTTATTGATTGGGATTAAAAAATACGCATCTTTTAAATCAAGAGTGGCTAAATAATAATTAAGGTGCATTCGGGTAATTACGAAAGGATTTTTGATGAGTTGACAGAGGTTTGCATTTTCATTAAACAGTTAGAATTGGTAGAGTTAATGCTACCAACTTAGATTACGTCGGTTACTTGAATATATAGCCTATAGGTATATTTTAAAGATTTTTGTAAGTATCTTCGTTATTTGTAAATAAAAGTGTTTCAAAACCTGGTTCGGGTAATTCTGAATGATATTTAAAAGTGGGTTTTATTTAGTTCTGGCACAAGGTACGTATTCCTTTTTCGTACAGATTTACCCTCGCAAAATAATATTCCTCGATATGGGCCTCTGAGTAGCCTGAACACATTTTGTGGTATTTATATTTCGGAATTACCCGACAAGTAGGACCACGGTACTCAAAGTTTTAGTAGTAAGGTAAATCATTTAAAAAATAAAAGTTAAAACGACAATTATGAAATATAAAAGTTTTATTCAAAATGTAATTATTATATTATTTCAAAATAAAAGATGATCACAACATAATTAGATTCAAGGATAGTAACTATACTCTATCCGTTTAGGTAGTTAACTAAAGGTACCTAAACAATCTTGATGTAACTTTTTTACTTAAAAACTCAGTTTAAAAATAAAATGCAAGTAAAAACCAAAGTAAATACAACAGTAACGAATGCTAAATCAATTGAACCATAAGTTTGAAAAGTAGTTTATTTGTTTAATATGAATTTGTGTAAAAAGACACATCAAGATTGTTTACCTTTAGTTAACTACCTAAACGGATAGAGTATAGGCAAAGTAAATAAAACACAACACTAATCACAATAATACTTGTACATTTGCCTGTTACATTAACACTTTAGCTGAAAATAATACTTTGTAGCTTGCTGTGGTTTCAAAAAAAGTTTTCTTGTCACTCACACAAATTATTAGTATTAAATAATAGTAGTTAACAATAAAATTATTAGGACCTCTTTGTACTTAATTGGTATACTTATAAAATGACAATTTTATTGTCCTTTTACTCACAAATAAGGGTTTCAAAACATAAACAAATACAATAGAAGGCTAAAACACTACACTAATAAAATTAAAATCTGAAAACGAATTCTTATTACACGCAATATTATTAGTAACAAATTGATTATAGTAGCCACTTAACAATCAGTCGGTACCTGTTTGTACTAAATTAGTACTACTTGTAAAATGACAATTGATATTTTACAAGTAGAGTTTATACAAGTAAAATGACAATTGCCTTTTTACTTACATTAAAGGTTTTAAAATATAAACAAATAAAATAGAGGGCTAAAATACTAAAATAATAAGATTAAAACCCTGGAAACGTTTTCTTATCACACTTTCAATAATAGTAAAAAATAAGTGTAGGTAAATATCAATCATTAGGTTCTTGTTTGTGCTTAATTATTATTATTACTTGTTAAATCACAATTGTCCTTTTATCTACAAATATAAAGGTCTTAAAAGTTTTGAAAAAATTTAAATCTGAAAATGTTTGATCATTATACGCTTGAACCGTATCTTTAGGTGCATGCTGCTGGCACATTATCACCATCATCTCTAAAACGTAAAAAAATATATCTTCAATTTATAGAAAATCTGCCCGACACGAGGATTGTGTCGGATTAGCTTTTCAATAAGACGTATGATACTTAATGAAATCTACAAACATTGAGCATTTTTAAATTTGGCTATCTTCGGTCGGTATTGGCTTATGGAATTTTAACGACAATGTGACTTGAATGTATAAACAAATTTAGATTTCGCAGATATTAGCAGCAAGATTTTCAGAATAGCATATTATAAGAATTAAATGTTCTGTATATAAAAGTGATAGTTTGACACCTTTACGATGATTAACTTTATTCAAAGTATATTTTGTTACTTTCATCTAACAAATAATATTCTTTATGATTTTTTTCTAAATCTACTTTCTTTATGATTAATAGTTCCGTTATTTCGTCACGATCTTTTTTTTTTGGTTGGACAAATGTGAGATGTGGTATTTTAATTTTCCTTAGGAAATCAACGGTGTAATAGGTCTCGTAATTTTTTTTAAACATATTCTCAATGAAACCTATATAGTAGGTCTATTTCTTTCTGCTAAAGTACCTCACAAGTACTACATCATTTAACTTGTAAGGTTCCTTTTTTTCATCAATTTCTTCTCCTATTGTGTCCTCATCCGTATTTAGAGTTTGTTTTTTGTCTTTGGTTGTTTCTTCTTCTTCAGTCTTGTTACTGTTTCCAGTATTGCAATTGTTCGTTTTCTTTTTCTTCATCAGTCTTGTCACAATTTTCGGTTTTGTTACTATTTTGAGTCTCGTCATTATTTTTAGGAACTTTGTAGTTTTCTTTTCCTGTCTTCGTTTTTGTGCCTATACCTTTTGTTTTTTTTTTCATTTAGGGTGTTTAAATCTTCTTCACACAATATTTTTCTTCAATCCGATATACTAAACATTATTTCCTTATTACTAAAATTTTCGCATTCCATAATTTGTGATTTGGGTTCTTCGTCTATTCGTAAATCAAAATAATTTTCGTCCCAGAATTCGTCTGTTAGTCTTTGATCTTCACGATAATCATACTCTATTTCACTGTATACCTTTACACCCGATGGTTTTTTTTTTCGCAATTCCTTATGTCATGGTTTTTATGACTTTCTGTACAGCCTAAGAACCCAAAATAAAATATTGAAAAAAATCTCAGGTTTATAGTTAACGCGGGAGTTAACCATCACGATCGTGAGTTTCAGGTACAACTTGACTACTCACGATCGTGAGGGCAATTTAAATCGGAAGTTTGTTTTGGAACTTGGATAGAAAATAAAACTAATGAATAGTTGTTTAGGAGCTTAGTACTTTAATCAGTCATTCTAGAATCAGTCAACATGAAAAAATAAATATCAAACCCTTAATTTAAAAAAAAACCAGCATTGGTAACAAAAGTGCACAAAACAAGAAAACTTCTAAAACTTAGCTTGTTTAATTCTTTTTTAAACAAAAAGGAACTATACAAATTAGTTATTTTTGGTGGTATAACTTAACCTTTTGCGTGTCTACCACAGATTTTTATCGTCCAATCCTGACCAAGCCCTTAAGTGTAACTGTCCGACTTAAGACATTTGGAGCATTTTTTCTTATGTCGAACTGTGTAACTTAAGACACGCAAAAGGTTAAAACAGTCTTTTCCACGTGAGATGCATAAATATGTATCACATTTTTCACACCGTATCTTAGTGCGGCTGCAGCCGCTGTGGCTGCCAAACCGGGGCCCTCCGGAAAGTCCAACCGAGGGGTCGCGGCGGCTCTGGGAAAACCGGCACAGGCACAAGTGGCAAAGGCGCCAGCGGTGCATAAGCCATCACCGCCTTCAAAGTCCCCGCCTTTAAATTCTCCTGCGGCGGAAGCCGGATGGCAAGTGGCCGGGGAGAAGAAAAAGGCGGGCAAGGCAGCCAGGAGGGCACGGAAACGGGGGAAGAAGCGGCGGAAAAAGCAGCGTAGCGTCGCGGATAGGCTTCGCGCCCCGAAATCCGCAGCTGTAGTGATCACACTACAGCCGGACGCGGAAAAGAGGGGCGTGACGTACCGCGACGTGCTCTCGAAGGCGAAGGAGGCGGTCAACCTGGGGGAGCTCGGCATCGCTGGGGGCCTCCGACTAAAGGCGACCTTGACTGGGGCCCGAATGTTGGAGATCCCCGGTGCAGCCAGTGGCCCGACCGCTGACGCTCTGGCCGAAAGGCTAAGGGCGTCCCTAAATGCGGATGAGGCCCGAGTGTCCAGGCCTACCAAACGCGTCGACTTGCGTATTCAGGGCCTGGAAGACTCCGTCTCCGAGGGGGAGGTGGCGGCCGCCGTCGCCAGGACTGGGGGGTGCTCTGCCGATCAAGTGAAGGCGGGCACCATACGTCCTGACCACACCGGCATGCGAACGGTTGTGGTGAGCTGCCCCGTGACGGCGGCCAAGAAGATAACGGAGGGCGGTAGGCTCCTTGTAGGCTGGGTTTCTGCGCAGGTCAAACTGCTGGAACCCAAACCTCTGAGGTGCTTCCGCTGCCTGGTGGGCAACCATGTGGGAGCTGTTTGCACCTCGGAGGTTGACCGCACCGGTCTCTGTTTCCGCTGCGGTCAGCCCGGTCACAGGGCCGCCTCGTGCAACGCCACACCGCACTGCACCGTATGTGCGGCAATTGGCAAGCCGGCCGATCACTGGGCTGGGGGCAAGGCCTGCGCTCCGCCCGCCAAAGCTGGGGGCAAAAGGAAGCCCTCCGCCACCGCCGTCTCCGCTGTCGCCACCGCCGCCGCCGCGGTGGAGCCCTCACAAAGGGCTCGGGAGGAGGCCATAATGGAATGCCAATAACGGCCCCATTACGCTTCCTCCAGGCGAACATCAACCACTGCGCCGCCGCTCAGCACCTATTGCTCCAGAGCATGGCGCAGTGGTCGATCAACATCGCCGTGGTCGCTGAGCCGTACCTTGTCCCGCCCAGGGATGACTGGGTGGAGGACCTCAACGGCTCAGTGGCCCTAATTTCTTCGGCCGCCGCCGGTACCCCGTCTCTCGAGAGTGTCAGGAGAGGACAGGGGTGCGTAGCAGCACGGTTTGGGGAGATTGTAGTAGTGGGGGTCTACTTCTCTCCGAACCGATCTCTCGCCGAGTTCCACAACTCCCTTAGGGAGTTGGTTGTCGACGTCGCCGGGTATCGTTCCCTCCCCGTGCTCGTTCTCGGGGACTTCAATGCCAAGCACTTGGCTTGGGGAGAGGACTGGGCTTTGGAGACAGGCCTGGTTGTCCTAAACCGGGGTTCTGTCCCCACGTGTGTGCGGATGCAGGGTGAGTCCGTGGTGGATATTTCGTTTGCAAGCCCTGCTCTGTCACCGCGTGTTGTTGACTGGCGCGTCATGGAGGAGGTGGAGACGTATTCGGACCACTGGTACATCCGGTTTGACGTCTCCGCCCAGACTTCAACCGCGCCAGTTCGAGAGACCCCGAGTGGTCCGCGGTGGGCGCTGAAGCAGCTGGACCGGGAGCTTCTCCTGGAAGCCTCGATCGTGCAGGCCTGGGTGTCACCACCAGACAGGCCTGCTGACATTAACGACGAGGCGGAGTGGTTCCGGGAGACCATGTCCGAAATATGTGACGTGGAAATGCCCCGGGTCCGGCCAGGACGCGCCCGCCGCCAGGTGTACTGGTGGTCGCGGGAGCTGGCATCGCTGCGCGAGGCATGCGTTGCTGCACGGCGCCTGTACACCAGGCATCGCAGGCTACGCATCCGGCCTCCGGATGCGCAGGCCAGGGAGGCGGAGCTGTACGAGGAATACAGAGTTGCGAAGGCCGCCCTCCAAGCGGGGATCCTGCGAGCCAGGGATCTGGCTCGTAAGGAGATGCTGGAGTCTCTGAACGGGGACCCGTGGGGACGCCCTTATAAAATGGTGCGGGATAAACTCCGCACCTGGGCCCCCCCGTTGACGCAGAGTCTCCGGCCCCAGCTGGTGGAGGACGTGGTGAGCGCTCTGTTTCCTTCGAGAGGGGAGCATGCTCCCCCGCATATGGCTCCGCCACCTGCGGTGCCCGATGCGGACCACACCGACGTCGGCGACGACGATGACAACGCTCTGGAGGTGACTGAGGTAGACCTGAGAGTGGCGGTAAACAGGCTGAAGGCCAAAAATACCGCCCCAGGACCCGACGGCTTACCTGGGAAAGCCTGGGTCCTGGCCTTGGAGGCTCTCGGGCCTCGACTAAGGGGGTTCTTAAGCGCATGCTTGGAGAGAGGCCAGTTCCCACTTCGTTGGAAGACGGGGAAACTGGTCCTCATTAAGAAGCCTGGGCGCCCTGCGGACTCTCCGTCCGCTTACCGGCCCATCGTGCTGCTCGATGAGGTGGGCAAGCTCTTTGAAAGAGTCATAGCAAACCGCCTCGTCGGGCACCTGGTGAGGGTGGGGCCGAATCTGGCGGAGAACCAGTTCGGTTTCCGCACGGGGCGCTCAACGGTGGATGCCATCATGTGCGTGAGAGCCCTCACGACGGGGGATGCGGTGTCCCGGGGCAGGGTCGTCTTGGCGGTGTCTCTTGACATCGCCAATGCCTTCAACTCCCTGCCCTGGAGTTGCATCAGGGAGGCACTCCGGTATCACCGGATGCCTACCTACCTCCGTCGCGTGGTCGAGGCCTATCTGACGGACAGGGCCGTCATCTACCCCGGTCACCGGGGAGAATGGAACCGGCGAGAGATGTCGTGCGGTGTTCCACAGGGTTCGGTTCTGGGGCCGCTCCTGTGGGACATCGGCTACGACTGGGTGCTGCGCGCCGACCTCCCTAGCGGCGTCAACGTAGTCTGCTACGCTGACGACACGCTAGTCTTGGCACAGGGGGGGCCGCATCAGGCGGCGGCCGAAGTGATGACACGCGGGGTTGCGACAGTCGTTGAGAGGATCCGGCAACTGGGTCTCGAGGTGGCCCTGCACAAGTCCGAAGCCATGTGTTTTTATGGTTCTCGGAACAGGCCACCAATGGGATCCCAAATAACGGTAGGAGGGGTTCACATCGGCGTCGGGTCGACGATCAGGTACCTGGGGCTCGTTCTCGACAGCCGATGGAACTTCGAGGAGCACTTCCGACGTTTGGCTCCAAGACTGGAGCGGGCCGGGGCTGCCTGCAAGCGGCTCCTGCCCAATCTAGGGGGTCCAAACGCCTCCTGCCGGAGGCTCTATGCGGGGATCGTGCGGTCCATGGCCCTTTATGGGGCCCCAGTGTGGGCACTGACGTTGAAGGGGCGACCTGCCCGCCAGCTCAACGCATCCCAAAGGGTCATGGCCATCCGGCTGGCCTGGGGATACCGCACGGTCTCCGGCGAGGCGGCGAGCCTCCTTGCCGGATTACCGCCATGGGATCTGGAGGCGAGAGCCCTCGCGCACGTTTACACGTGGCGCTTGGAGGCGCTTCGCCGGGGCGAAACTCCGCTGCCACGGCAAATTGCTACGCGGCGGACGGAGCTCCGACAGGATACCATGGCGATATGGAAACGGCGACTGTTGCAACCCAGCGCTGGGCACGCCACTATTGCGGCGATAAGACCCCTCTTTGAGGAGTGGCTGGAGAGGCGCTACGGTGTCCTCACTTTCCGCCTGACGCAGGTACTTACCGGACACGGCTGTTTCGGGAGGTACCTGTTTCGGATTAGGCGGGAGGACACGCCCGGGTGTCAGCACTGTGAGGATCGCCTGGAGGACACGGTGGAGCATACGGTGGAGGTCTGCCCTGCTTGGGCTGAGCACCGCCGTGTCCTCGTCGAGGCGATCGGCGGCGGCGACCTCTCGCGTCCGGCCCTGGTTGAATCCATGGTCCGGAGCGAGGAGGCTTGGGAAGCGGTCACCTCCTTCTGCGAAGCAGTAATGCTAGCAAAGGAGGAGGAGGGCCGCGCGAGGGAAAGGCAAGGCCTTCGCCCCAACCGCCGCAACAGGAGAAGACGCCCCGGGCGTCGGGAGTCGCAGGGCGATCCCCGGCCACCGTAGGCGCGGGCCTGCGGACGGCGAGCATTGGGTGGCTCGCTGTCCGATCACCACCAGGCCCGGGTCGATGGCGCGTTGTGTTTCACGCGCGCCTCAAAGAGATGTCAGCATAAAAGACGGGGCCCGCTAGGGCCAAAGCCTGCCAGGGTTGCGGAATCTGTTCGAAAGAGTCACCGCGGCCCTGGAACGCAAAGGGCTTTAGAAGGAACACGGATGGGTTTTAGTCAGTAAGAGTCTGACACGCCCTTCCGCTCCACCCAGAGCGGAAGAAGTCATTTGATGATTTCCCATCCTTAAAAAAAAAAAAAAAAATCTTAGTGCGGCTACCACAACTTTCATTCCGACACATTCTTGGGGCTTTTATTTCGTCGAACACCGGAAAATGATCATAACCGTCGTATCGTTTTGCCTCAGAGGGCTTATTTGCTGGCCTGTAGTGTCTTCTAATTTGAAGCTCATTATCTACTGCTGGATCATTTTCGTTATCACTCGGCATGCGGCGTTCTTTGAATGGAATACTTGACAATCCGTCAGCAATATTCAAACGAAAATCTAGTAAGGGCAAAATGTCTTTCCTGCTTAAATTATTTGCTTGACAATCATTACGATATAGCCGCCACGAATTTACAATGGCCAAATCAAGAAAGTGGATGAGTACCTTTAGCGTCCATTTCTTGGTTTTTAATAAAAGTTCTATAGTACTCCATCTGTTAGTCGAGTACATCTACTCCACCCATGTGCTGATTATAACGCTCTATCACTTTAGGAGCTGAAACATCCACATAAGTCTTTGTGCGTTTATCCCATTGTTTTACAACCGATGTAGTGGATGAACCGGTACAGTTTGACGCCATTAAAACCGATTTGTTATCTTTCCACTTTACAATTACAGTCGGTTTGCACACGTACTCTTGACTTTCGCCTCGAGTCATCCTAGCGTCTGTCTTGAATTTGATTGCAGCACGATCAGGAATTCTATTAATCATTATTGTTCCAGTACTGTGAAGATTTCTCTTGTGCATCTCTTCGATCAATGCGACAGTAGTAAAATATCGATCATGGTAGATACAGCTTCCAGGTGGGACACTCTTGCTCAAATGAAGAACAACAGAAGGCCCTAGTCCGAGTGGCGAGTCTCCAAACATGGTTTTAGCCCCCTGATAAATGTCGAAGTCGAGCATCAAGCCGTCACTGGTAGTCAGTACAAAGTTTTAAAGTCCAACGGGGCGTGGCTTGTTTCTTACAACTTGACGAAGACTACACCTACCAGTAAATGGCACCATTTGTTCATCAATAGAGTAAAAGCCAGGGACTCTTTCAAGCTTATTGCAAGTAGCTTTTACTTTATTTATCATGGGCTGTACCTTCCACAATGGATTGGTTCTTTCACTTGGCGGAGCTTCGACTGAGTCTACGACATGCAGTGCATTGCGGATAGTTAAAAACTGGTCACGCGCCATTTGCTTGCTAATAACCTCTAATCTTAATCCTGCTCTCCAGTACATTGGGATTTGAGGGTAACGAATACATCCAATAATAATGTGAATCGAAAATACTTTGGCTATATCGACTGCAGCAATTTTAAGTTCGCGTCCTGTTTTTCTGAGGTGATACAAGTTTGTGCATCTAGGTATTTCTTCAAAAAAATCTTTATCAAAGTAGTCAGAAAAATATTCCATGGGGGTCCTCACAGGAGATAATGTGAAGGTTAATCATGAGAAGAATCTTGGAAAGGTACCTGTTTCCATACTCGCTTGCGAGGAGGTGGACGCGTAGTTCTTAGACGTTCAGTTGCTAAAGGTGCGAGAGGGACTAATCGAGCGCACGGCTCAGGTTCCAACTCAAGTTCTTCTTCGGTTTCTATGCCAGAGTTTATTTCGTCGAAATTGAGCTCTTCCAGGACGTTTGGTTGAAAATTATCATCATATTCATCAAAATCATCAATTTCGGAGAGGTTTCCATCGCCTAAGATTTCCAAAACTTGATCGTCATTTAATTCTCGTCCTAAAAACAAAAAAAAATATACTACTTTTACTTAAATTCAGACAAAAAACAATAAATAACGGTCAACTTATTTTGAATCTATTCTTTGCATGTACAACCGAAGCCACATGATCGTAGCAGTGAAACTTTACGACTAAATATTGTATCAAAATTACAAAGAAGTCGACCAAACTAAAATAACTCACGTATTTAGTTATCATTTAACTTGTAATATAATAGCAAACATAAAACATACTAAACAAATAACACGCACAACAAGTACTTACCCGTGACACTGCGGGGATCAAAAAACGCCGCCATCTTCTACCGAGGCTCACAGAACACTGGACGCCCGCACCGCCGATTTTTCTATGCAATATGAGATACTCTCACGATCGATCGATGCCGGTTGCGTTCGCAAAAACTAAACGGTTTGGCGCCAGAATTAAAAAATAAATAAACTCACGCTCGTTTTAGCCCGGGTGTAAAGGGGTATACACTAATAACATCTGAGATATTAGTTGAAGAGCTGGTTGAATCTTGTCGTTTAGATCTCTTTTTGCTTTGTTTTTTGTTTTTAGCTTTTTTTATACCTGACGGTCCCGGCTTTGTAATAGGGCTCTTTAATTTTCTTTTACCTTTCAAATCCCGCGTCTTCACTTCTCGAGTTAATGATACACATTCAGTAGTTACTTGTTTTTCCTTTTCTTCAACATCTCTTTTATTAATAGACGCAGTAATCACTTCTGCACCTTTTGCCACTCGTCTTTTTTTACAGAAGTATTGTCTTATTTATCCTGGCGTATTTTTTCTAGCAATAGGTCTTCAAAGTTTATTTTTATATCCGAGATTATATTTATTTTAGGTGGTTTATTTTCTTTGGATTGAGAATGATTGCTTTGCAGGCATTCTGGTAACGTCGAAGTCGATTTTGCTACAAAAGCTTGATTTTGTTTATCTGTTTTTGATAAAGTATTCAAAAATATATTCGATAATAAATTCGAAATTCTTTGTTAAAAAAATCAACGCACAGTTGGTGCAATGACTTTGGGGTTTCGGGACTTAACTGCACCTGTGGACGAGAATATTCTGAACTCTTATATCTTCTGTAAGCAGCGGGATCGTATTTGTCTTCAGGTATTACTTGAGAATGAAAAGGGTGAATGCCAGATTTTTTAAATCCACTTTTAATCACATCCGGATCCGTTTCTTGCCACGTTTCCGCGAAAGTTTGAGCAAAAACTTTTAGGCATCTTTATGCCAACATTGTGGCGCTGCCATTCAACTAATTTACAATCCCATTTGGTCTTAAATGATTTAAAAACCGCAACATCGAGGGGTTGTAACAAATGAGATGTGTGAGGCGGCAGCTTAATAATTGTAACATCGTTTTTGATGGCCAACTCCATGACTTTTGTATCTACGTGCGTGGAATGTCCATCGTAAATTATTAGTACAGGACGTTCTTCACCTAAAGCTGGAATTAAAATCTTTGCCATGTAGTTGTAAAAAATGTCAGTCTCCATCCAGCCTTTGGAGCTAGCTGCATATGACAGCTCAAAATCGTAATTATCGGTTGTGGCCATCCATATGTCCCAGACGCTCTTTCCTTTAAATACTATTAAAGGTGATAACTTTTTGCCCGATGCACTTACTGTTGTCAGTACGGTGATATTTTCTCTTCCTGTTCCAAAGGTTGTTCTGGAACATGGTTTATTAATAGCGCCAACAACTTTTGTCTTAGTTGGGTCTAGAGACAAAGATGTTTCATCCATATTCCAAATCAAATGTGGACTTTGAAATGGGTTTAAAGCAGTCAGTGTATCCCGCAATAGTTTGAAGTATTCAGAGATTACAAATGGGTCAGTAATTTTTTTTCTTACGTATTCAACTGGCTGTGGTTTTTTAATAGAAAGCCTGTGCCTTTTTCTAAAATTAATAAACCAGTCTTTGCCGGGTTTATTGTTCCTAAATGGGGTTTCCAAGTTATTTGCTTTTACGAACTCCGCAACTAGATTTAATACTTCTTCCCTTGAGAGGCCAAACCCCCACTTTTCCATAGTTTTAATTGCATCAGCCAATCGACTTTCTGCTTCCCATGGAATAGCTAACCGTCTACCTACAACATTCGTGCTATATGTTTCTTTGATTTTGTCATAAAGAGTTGTTGAGGGTATCCCGTATTTTTGCGCTGCAGCGTACATTGACAACCCATCGTTTTTAACTTCTCGAACTGCATTGGTTATGTCTTCTTGTGTGTACTTGGGTATTTTCTTTTTTACGTATTTATTAGGCATGTTTCTGAAACAATTAAAAAAAAGTATGATCTATAAGAATACCTTACGCGAATTTATGTGTTTGTTTTTACATTCGGGTGTTTTAGCGCTTTGTGTACACTGTACTATGTTGTATTGTCTCTGTGTATTTATTTACTTACAAATCACATCAAACATGCTTCGATTTTACAAGTAGCGTAATTTGAAATAGGTTAGTGTACATTACATATGAAAGAAAATACCCGTTTGAATAAATGAGAACTTAAACATTGAGAACCACTGACTATTCCTATAGAAAATCAACATCGGGGAATTCCGATTTATTCTTGACTCGGATTTACCCGATTCGGTTAATTCCGAGAAAAACAAAAATTCTTGAACTAGTGTTCTGAATCTACTCAGTAGTGCACTAAAACGAAAATCTATCAAATTTAAAAACAATCAGTTTAATAACTTACCAGATTTCGTAATTATGGATCTTCGGGTAATTCTGGAAACCTAGAAAACGCGGGAAATAGCACTTGTTTAAAGAAATGTCACTTTATACACACACACTCGCTCGTAGCACCGCGTGTCAACTGAAGCGGGGGAGCAGATTAAGTTGGCGTCTAGGTGAATGTTGCCAGATCAAAAAATATTGCCGCGTTTAGTAGTAATTATAAATTATCAGAATATCCCGATTCACGGAATTAGCCGAATGCACTTATTTGAAATTAATTTTACTGTAGTGCGCAGATCTTCTAATTTGAAATGGTTTGTATTTATAAATCTATTTATGGACTTAAGATTTAAGATAAATCTTAGTTTTCCGTCTGGTTTGGGTACAAGAAAAATGTGCTAGATACATATTCACCGTTACATGACTGACAAGGTGATATTGCGCCTGTCTTTAATAAATCGTCTATTACTTCTCTATAGGCCTTCAAATCGGATTTGTTTATGCATGGTGACGATGGCATGTGACCTTGTAATATACGTGTATTGAATGGTAATTTATAACCTTTTACCCAAGATAAAAGTACTGCGTCACTAGTGATAAGACGCCATCTATTGATAAATAATGACAGACGCCCAGCATGACTCACCGGTTCTTCGACGGAGCGGTGCTTGGGTCTGTGAGCGCTTGTAAGGTCCGCGCGGCTGCTGCCGCGGTGGCGGAGCGCGGCGCTGTTGGCGCTGGTAGTTGGGTCGAACGTTCTGGGCAGGCACTGTTGAATGTCTTGCCGCAGCTTCCGTCTGCCTGCCCGGGGGTGGAAGTCGGCGTCTCGTGTTTAAATTCTGGGATTGATTTGTAAATCGTCTTGGAGGGCCAGGTACGAAGGTTCCAGTTTTCATTTCCGCGCCTGTCTTGTGAATGGCTTTAGCAGCTTTTAAGACATCACCCAGCCAAAGAGATGGTTATCAATTGATGTAGTATAAAGGTGATCTTTTATCTCTTTCTTAATCGAGGAGCAAACAAAACTTCTGCGAATCATCGACTCAGTATGTTGTAAGTCACAGGCGAGTCTTCCAGCATCGGTTAGTGATTTAACAAGATTTATATTTGTACTGTCTGTAGACAGGACCTGTGACAGAGCCTCTCCTAAACAAGCAATAATCAAGGCTATTTGTTTCTGTTTGTTTTCAATTGCTTTATCTTTCTTGATTAGAGCCTCTGACAGAGCTGCTCTCACTTCTTGATTCAGCAAAGGAGCATTAATATTCTTGCAATTTTCTGGAATGTCATGTTTTATGAAAATCTCTTTTTTTACATCCTTAGAAAGGCCATTTGTTGCTGTATGCTCCCACCGGACAGCTATACTTGAATTCAGGGCTGGACCAAATCTTTTATCTCTTAAAGGAGCTTCTCCTAATATTTCCAAAATATCATCTGGAAGAATTCCAATAACTTCTTGGACATCCGCAGTGGGAGTGTCAGGAGCAACAGGTTCAGACGAGACATTTACAGAGGGTGCTACATCTGCAAACTCCAACAATGTGTTCCCCACGTTGAGTGGGTGTACTTCCCCAATATGAAGGTCAGTATGCTGTGTGTTCTCAATGGATTGTAAAGGTAGCTCAGGGGACGGCAAGCGTGATTCGTAATCATTGCTTCTAAGTGGTTCGTCTGAAATAGACGTAAACGTATACTTAATATATCGTAACGATTTTAAAGTAGGTAACAAACCACTATCCAAACAAAGAAAATAGTCATTTTAATCTTGTAAATAATGTGGGCTGGTAGATACTAGTCCCTACAAACTGTACACAGCCTTGTGTTATCAATTAGCGGATACATTCCATCAAAATGTTCACGACCAACAGTGAGTGTATCTTGTCTATTTCTCTCTAGGTGGAATGACATACTACTGGTAGTAACTGCTCGACAGTTACTACCAGTAGTATGTCATTCCACCTAGAGGACCATTGGCTCCTAAAACACAGGCTTGTGGCCTAGTTTAGGAGGCATCGGTTCGCCCTTTAATGTGTCTCTATTGTACAGTATTTCCCTAACCTTTGTGTACTTATGTCTGTCTCTGTGTACAAATAAACATTTTATTATTTATTATTATTATTATTTGACAGATAATTATGGCGGGAAAAAATCATGACGGAGGCATTCCAGTGCAACAGGGACTGCATACCGGTATAAATTTCTGTACATTTTTTTTCTGTATGACGTCATACCATAAAATTTCTGTTATTCAAAAATAACAGTACACATATTCAAACAGAAACGAATTCGTGTATCTTAATTATTCTTGTATCGTATAATTTTGTTACATATATAACAGATGATTTGGGTAGCGGTAATTTATCTGTATATGTATCCATATAAGTAAGATATTCTTATGAATTATCGGTTATTCTCGATTGTTTAGCTCATCTAAAATATGTTGTTTCGGCCCGTGTCGCTCAGTGCTTTCATATTTTTGAGTGAGTCAGGACGTCAGGTATCGTTTTAAGTACCTAAGTTGACACGATGGACGTAGAAAAACAACAACTCATAAAAAATTGTATCCAACGAGCTTTCAAACGTAAGTAACAATACTTTTAAATAACCTGAGGCTAGTTGATTTTAATTTACTATATTTGTATTGTCTATGATAGGTACATGTTGCAAGTAAGTACTTAGTACTTCCACGTCTATCTCACTTCACGCACTAGGTATTACGATGCCGACGGTTATTCAGTCATCCTAATAATAAAGAATTCATTTGCTCGGAAGGCGGCGGCGGGCGCGGAAGCGCGCAAACATGTAACGAGTCTTAGGGAAAATTAATAAATTACTTGTGTTTATTGGTTCTATTAAAGTGCACCCTTAATTTATTTTAGTCTCATAAACAGAAGAAACATCAATAATAATACTGTGATCTGTGATTTTTTTTTAGGTAAAATACTTCAGTTTGTGCCCGAAACAGAGGACCCCAATCAAACATCAACGATTAAACCGTCTATGTCAAATGATCTTTTTGAATCTGATTCACATATTACTAAAAGTAACACATCTGATCACATTATAAAATCAGAACAAGATTCCATAGAAAGTTGTACTATTTCTGAAAATCATCTAAACCTTGAAAATAAAATTTTAGGCAGTGACTTGAATTTTAAACAAGTTTCGTTGCATGCGAACTGCAGAAGTTCTAAAGAAGATTACCAAAGAGCATGTGAAACGTCATGCCAAACGGACATAAACAGTGAAGGAGAATCTAAATCCTCGGAGTATTTCTCATTAATCGTATTAGAGAAAATGAAAAAATTAGATTCTGAGAATAAAATAAACGCCATGATTGACATATTGGAAGTTTTTAAAAAATACTCGAAGTAACAAATGTAATTTCTCTCCAGTCCAGTTGGCAGGCAGCAGATAATAATAATTATTACTAATCTCAGAAGAAATGTAGGTATGTAAAAGAGGATTATTCATAAAGATACAATATGGTTATGAATGTTATTACGTTGATTATAATTAATAAAAAATAATAATATTCACGATGACTTTTATTCGTAAAAAAAACAAAACGTTGCTTTTCGCAAATATTAGTAATCGTGGAACGTGTTAGTTACACTGAAGAGTGGCCATGGTAATGTCTCTGACCAGGTTAACACAAAATGTCAAAATTAAAAAAAATGATAAGTACTCATATGCGCAAACATAAGATTGTAATACAATAACTTCTTGTATATAATTAATTAATAAAGATGTTGTCTAAAGATAAAATACCTACACTTTTTAATAAAAGCTTGAGGCACAACCAATTGACTATAACTCCTTTTTTAGGATTTTTTACTTTCTAGTATGTTTTCCAATCAAGCTGCTAAGCCTAGTTGTTGATATAGAAACCTTACGACAGAAACAAACGAATCGAAACTCGAATGTCTTGCCATCTGTGAATTGAAATTAATCTTGAAGTTAGTTACAAGTATTATTCCTGATGACTAATATAAGAGGGGTATAGTTTCAAAAACCGCTAAGTCCAGTGACGTTCATATTCCAGATACAGAAAATTTGTGATTAATTGTTTTATTAGTACTTAATTAATGAAATTTCTGTGTCTTTTGATAAATTATTTATTATGTTTTACAAATTTTTAAAAAGCAAAAATGTGATGGACTTAGCTGAGTTTGAAACTGAAGTTTGGACATTGTTAGTTTTGAATCTGACGTAAGTGGACATTGTTGTTTTTGTTATGATTATTATGGTGTATACGCTGACTTATACCATTTTGATACTTTTAAAGTACCTATATCATAATAATTACCATGTCATCACGTAACACGTTTAATAGGTTATTGTAGAAAATAAAACAATCAAATAAATAAGTTTTAATCATTATTATTTTTTAATTATGAAACATTGCAAAAGATAGATAAAGAGAAAAAAATGTCTTTGCTTAGCAGTACGATATAAAATAGACCATTCAAAAATTTAAATTATTAGGTCAGGCACACTTTCTTGTTTTTCGCATAATATTTCATCATTTTCATTAGTCTCCTCGTTATCTCCGTCGAGGGCGCTACTTGGTATTAATTTATCATAAAAAGACAGAACTGAGTAATTCCTCCAGTTGGTGTCAAAATGTGATGTCAATAATTTATCGACATCTTTAATTTTAGATTGCTTTAGATTTCCTGCTGAGCGCTGAACATCTTTAGGAACGATCATGTTTGCAATTTTGCCACTTTTACAAACATTTTTGTAAATTCCTAAATCTGCAACATAATGTAGTTCGCCTCTTACTAATATATTGCCAGTTTTGCGTGTTGAACGCTTCAATAAAAAACGCTTGCACTTCGAAAAAGGTACATGCCAAGTGCCAAAAGGTTTTATAATATTTTTAACGGCTTCCTTCCGATCTTTTACGGGACATTCTTCTCCAACTGAAATGAGACTTGAGTATTCCCGAATAATATTAGAATAACCATCCGGCTCTAATATTGTGTCTCTTTTGCGAAACTCCTTTTCTATTCTTCCAAAAACACGGTCTGCAGGAAGGAAAGAGTGGCCCACAACGGGAAATATAATTTCTATGTTCTTTATATGCTGCGGGGCTTCTGAAAGCCACTTAAGGCACATTCCTACTACGGTTGTATTTTTATTTTGACCAGCGCAGCCATCAGCCATTAATCTTAGAGTATCAATTTCATTCGGAAACGATGTTGAATTTAAACGATGGTATATGGCTGAGGCTATCAAATTAGAGTCTTTCGGAAATTCGTCTTCTGTCCAAACATAAGCAAAAGTGTTTTCTTTATTTAATTGTGATTTGGTCGAGCCTGCTATCATTGTGAAATTATAAAGATAGAACTGCCTTGAATAGTATGTGCTTTGATCGGGAATTTTAGGGAGCGGCATGTTCTTTTGGCAGTCAAATGAAAATATATAAATATTAGGGGATTCATCTTTTAAATAATTGAAAAATGCTTTAGCACGTTTTTTGTGGACATGCTGTTGGATAAATAAGTCACTTTTAGATCTCTCATTATCAGCCACCTTTATCTTCTCTGTAAATTGTAAGCAAACTGAGCATACGTCTGTCCGAGGCGTGCCGAATCCCAAGTTAAACTTAGTGTTGAATACAGTCCTAAAGTAGCTTTTTTTAACTTTTAGTTGCTCTTCCGCTTGGTCATTGTAAAATTTAAACAATTTATTGATACTCAATTCAGCAGCTAGATAAAGTCTTGAGCTACTTCCTCGACAATAATGAGGTTCAGAACATTTCAGTTTTTTGATGAATTCGATTATTGCTGTTTTCTTTGCTAAATATTTGTGAGATTTATGGTCTCCCCCTCGGTTCTCTTCTGGCATAAGTCCTTTTTTCAGAAATTGTTTTGAAATTCTCTCAACTCGGTACCTTTTAATATCAAGTACATTAATGAATGTTTTTTGGCAAACTCTAATAATTTTCTTTGCTGAACGGCTGTAAACATAATATTTCGTGGTTAATTCCTTTTCCTTGCGATTACCCTGTCTTGGACGACGTCTAGAAATTGATGCTTTTATATGTTTCAATATAAAAGCATCCTGGGATCTTTTGTCTTTGTTCTTGTAATAACAAGAATCAAAGGCACTCAAATCGCTCATTGTGAGCGAGGTACATAAGAATGTTTTTTTATGAGTGCAGTTAGGTCTTTCTGGTAATTTTTTTGCAGAATATCTGAAAAGACAAAACAAAGAATTGCAGAAAATAGGTTTTGAAAATTGCACATGAATCTATTAAAAAATAATACCTGGTACCAGCAAACTAAATAAAATACTCATAAAAGGTCAATAAATTAATATGAAGCCAATAACCAGACTCCCTCTGCCAAATAAAAAATAAACAAGTTTGTATAAATCGATTTTATATATTTTTTTTAATTTGAATACGAAGTACATGAAAATTTTGTCAAAACTGGGAGATCGGGTTACGTCAAAAGTTAGATAAAAATAATACAAGGAAATAATATCAAATACAACATAATAAATTTAAATACTTTGAAAGATCAAAACTACTCATAGTAGTATCTACTTACCTCTGTAATTTCTGTAGCTTTCGCTTCCACTGTGTCGGATTTCTCTGCCGTTTCCGAGCTTTACTCTTATCCACAACGGTCGGGGTAGTATCCATCTTCGTAATGGTAGCACATTTACTTTGCAAATAACAGAGTATCTAATTAAAATATTGACTTTTTCACGACAAAAATACAACACAAACTGAGCCGTCGCCATTACAATTTTGTGTATCACGTGATCAAAATGGTGGCTTGCTATTGGTTGGCCGGGACTTTGCAGTTTTTGAATTAACCTATGATGGACTTTGCGGGATTTGATACTTACACCCTACTTCAAAGTGGATTTTCTATTGGATATAGTTGTATTTGTTACGATCTGATAAATCGAATATGGGCGGAAAAAAATAGAGTTACTAGAGGCATAAAAATATTGCTACATGTAAAAAACGGACTTTGCGGTTTTTGAAACTATAATATAGAAGATTATCTTCAACAATACTGTCCTTTAAATTATATCTGAGGTCAGCTAATACAAATTTTAATGACGAAAAAAGCCGCTCGACACTAAACTGGGTACACGGATACCTAAAACATTACATGCTAGTTTAAAGAGCAAAGGATCCGAATGTTTCCTCGTTTCCCAGAACTTTAGTATATTTTCTTTGGAGTTGATACGAGGATAGTTATTGAATTCCTCCAGACGCATAATTATGTTACTAGGTTGACTCGTTAGCTCAGTAGGTTAGAGCACCGATATAATTCAAATTACGAGGCGGAGTGGTTCCGGGAGACCATGTCCGAAATATGTGACGTGGCAATGCCCCGGGTCCGGCCAGGACGCGCCCGCCGCCAGGTGTACTGGTGGTCGCGGGAGCTGGCATCGCTGCGCGAGGCATGCGTTGCTGCACGGCGCCTGTACACCAGGCATCGCAGGCTCCGCATCCGGCCTCCGGATGCGCAGGCCAGGGAGGCGGAGCTGTACGAGGAATACAGAGTGGCGATGGCCGCCCTCCAAGCGGGGATCCTGCGAGCCAGGGATCTGGCTCGTAAGGAGATGCTGGAGTCTTTGAACGGGGACCCGTGGGGACGCCCTTACAAAATGGTGCGGGATAAGCTCCGCACCTGGGCCCCCCCGTTGACGCAGAGTCTCCGGCCCCAGCTGGTGGAGGACGTGGTGTGCGCTCTGTTCCCTTCGAGAGGGGAGCATGCTCCCCCGCACATGGCTCCGCCACCTGCGGTGCCCGATGCGGACTACACCGACGTCGGCGACGACGATGACAACGCTCCGGAGGTGACTGAGGTAGACCTGAGAGTGGCGGTAAATAGGCTGAAGGCCAAAAATACCGCCCCAGGACCCGACGGCTTACCTGGGAAAGCCTGGGTCCTGGCCTTGGAGGCTCTCCGGCCTCGACTAAGGGGGTTCTTAAGCGCATGCTTGGAGAGAGGCCAGTTCCCACTTCGTTGGAAGACGGGGAAACTGGTCCTCATTAAGAAGTCTGGGCGCCCTGCGGACTCTCCGTCCGCTTACCGGCCCATCGTGCTACTTGACGAGGTGGGCAAGCTCTTTGAAAGAGTCATAGCAAACCGCCTCGTCGGGCACCTGGTGAGGGTGAGGCCGAATCTGGCGGAGAACCAGTTCGGTTTCCGCACGGGGCGCTCAACGGTGGATGCCATCATGCGCGTGAGAGCCCTCACGACGGGGGATGCGGTGTCCCGGGGCAGGGTCGTCTTGGCGTTGTCTCTTGACATCGCCAATGCCTTTAACTCCCTGCCCTGGAGTTGCATTAGGGAGGCACTCCGGTACCACCGGATGCCGACCTACCTCCGTCGCGTGGTCGAGGCCTATCTGACGGAAAGGGCCGTCATCTACCCCGGTCACCGGGGAGAATAGAACCGGCGAGAGATGTCGTGCGGTGTTCCACAGGGTTCGGTTCTGGGGCCGCTCCTGTGGGACATCGGCTACGACACTGGGTGCTGCGCGCTGACCTCCCTAGCGGCGTCAACGTAGTCTGCTACGCTGACGACACGCTAGTCTTGGCGCAGGGGGGGTCGCACCAGGCGGCGGCTGAAGTGATGACACGCGGGGTTGCGACAGTCGTTGAGAGGATCCGGCAATTGGGTCTCGAGGTGGCCCTGCACAAGTCCGAAGCCATGTGTTTTTATGGTTCTCGGAACAGGCCACCAATGGGATCCCAAATAACGGTAGGAGGGGTTCACATCGGCGTCGGGTCGACGATTAGGTACCTGGGGCTCGATCTCGACAGCCGATGGAACTTCGAGGAGCACTTCCGACGTTTGGCTCCAAGACTGGAGCGGGCCGGGGCTGCCTTCAAGCGGCTCCTGCCTAATCTAGGGGGTCCAAACGCCTCCTGCCGGAGGCTCTATGCAGGGATCGTGCGGTCCATGGCCCTTTATGGGGCCCCAGTGTGGGCACTGACGTTGAAAGGGCGACCTGCCTGCCAGCTCAACGCATCCCAAAGGGTCATGGCCATCCGGCTGGCCCGGGGATACCGCACGGTCTCCGGCGAGGCGGCGAGCCTCCTTGCCGGATTAACGCCATAGGATCTGGAAGCGAGAGCCCTCGCGCACGTTTACGCGTGGCGCTTGGAGGCGCTTCGCCGGGGCGAAACTCCGCTGCCACGGCAAATTGCTACGCGGCGGACGGAGCTCCGGCAGGATACCATCGCGATATGGAAACGGCGACTGTCGCAACCCAGCGCTGGGCACGCCACAATTGCGGCGATAAGACCCCTCTTTGAGGAGTGGCTGGAGAGGCGTTACGGCGTTCTCACCTTCCGCCTGACGCAGGTACTAACCGGACACGGCTGTTTCGGGAGGTACCTGTTTCGGATTAAGCGGGAGGACACGCCCGGGTGTCAGCACTGTGAGGATCGCCCGGAGGACACGGTGGAGCATACGGTGGAGGTCTGCCCTGCTTGGGCTGAGCACCGCCGTGTCCTCGTCAAGGCGATCGGCGGCGGCGACCTCTCGCGTCCGGCCCTGGTTAAATCCATGGTCCGGAGCGAGGAGGCTTGGGAAGCGGTTACCTCCTTCTGCGAAGCAGTAATGCTAGCAAAGGAGGAGGAGGGCCGCGCGAGGGAAAGGCAAGGCCTTCGTCCCAACCGCCGCAACAGGAGAAGACGCCCCGGGCGTCGGGAGTCGCAGGGCGATCCCCGGCCACCGTAGGCGCGGGCCTGCGGACGGCGAGCATTGGGTGGCTCGCTGTCCGATCACCACCAGGCCCGGGTCGATGGCGCGTTGTGTTTCACGCGCGCCTCAAAGAAATGTCAGCATAAAAGAAGGGGCCCGCTAGGGCCAGAGCCTGCCAGGGTTGCGGAATTTGTTCGAAAGAGTCACCGCTGCCCTGGAACGCAAAGGGCTTAAGAAGGAACACGGATGGGTTTTAGTCAGTAAGAGTCTGACACGCCCTTCCGTTCCACCCAGAGCGGAAGAAGTCATTTGATGATTTCCCATCCTTAAAAGGTTGACTCCGGCGACCATCAGTCACTTGATTTGTTTGTTGCTTGCTTTTTTCTGTAGCAACTAGGTAAAACCAGGAGAGATGGACCACATTTTGTTCAGCTTTAATATCTTTTTTATTTCTTAATAACTATTAAACAATTTAGTGATAAACTAACTAACTATTAATAGTCAACATTTTTTTATTTTAATATGACACGATTATAGCATCTTTATGGAAATAATTGAAATATTAAAAAAAGTACCCTCGGTCCATCTCTCCCATACTATACGGGTGAGTCGGAACCACCCAGTAAGGAGAGATGGTCCTAACAAAAATAATCATTAACACTTCCAAACAAAAAAATAAACATTCAAAACGAAATCAACAAGTAGCATAAGCAAATGAAAGTAAAATCTTCAGTTTTTCGTCGTATTTCCGCATCGGTCGCACATATCGGGATAATTGGTGCAGCCTTCATGGGACCAGCGTTCACAGATAATGCACAGCAGCCATTCATCTTGACTCAGGGTTTCCTCATAGTTTTCACCACAGCCTGCACATTCGTTGTCATCCCACTCAGTCAATTCAGGACTATCACGCAGAGTTATAATCTCTTGTTCACTATCTTCATCAGAACTGTCTTCAATTTTTTATTTTTTCTGTCTTTTATTTTCTTTCTTTGCAGAAATTTGTCTTTTAGTTCCCTTCTTTTTCCGTGTTACTTTTACAATCTGTTTAGTTTCAATAGAATTTTCTTTTTTCATTTTCCTTGATTGATTTTCTTTTAAATTCTGAATATTTTCAGTAGAGTTCAAAATTTCTGCTATTTTTCTTGACCTATGACGGACGTTTGCAGTTTTTTCTATGATAGGTATTGGAGAAACCACATCTAAAATCTTTTCAGGCGTTGCCTTTGGAGAAACAGCTTCACTAGTTGATGGTTTTTGAACGGTTGCTGGCTGTGAAAGGACTGATTCTTTAGTAGGTTGATCATGTTGAATTATAGCAGCAGTTTGTAGGTTATTGTCATGGTTTTGGTTACTTGGAGTTAAGAAAGCATAGTCTGGTATGGCGTTTGCATTAAACGGTATGATCCCAGTTGCTGAAAAACCTGATATTGCATTGCTCACTGAAGCTGATTTATTCCAAGCTGAAGCCAGAATTTTTCCAAACTGCAAGCGTGATAGTTTTCTTGATGGGTTAGCAGTAATGAATTTATTGCATTCGTCATAATAAAAGCATTTCAGGAACTTGAAAAACGTTCTATCAAGCGGCTGAAGGAAATGGGTTGTGTGACTGGGTAAGCAAATCAAAATGATTTCGTTTTCTTCAGCAAACTCCAACATTTCCACATTGCTGCAGTGTGAAGAATGTCCATCAAGGATCAACACGCACTTACCTTGTGGTTTCCTTGGCAAAAAAATGATGCTTCAGCCAATCAAAAAATATTTCTGAATTCACATATGCTGATTTTTGTGACATTGTTACCACAGAGCCGGGTGGCATGCCATCCTCAAACCTAGGTTTTTTATTTTTGCCCTTGAATATGCAATAGGGTGGAAGAAAAACACCTTCTCCACTGCAGCAAGCGATGACCGAAATGGTTTCACCTTTTTCCCCAGCAGTTATGTTAGGAACATTTTTCGATCCCTTCACGGCAACTACTTTCCCCGGCTTATTATTTAGCTGCAAGCCTGTCTCGTCCATATTAAAAATAGAGCCAGGTTTGTCAAAAAGTTGATTTTCTTTCCAAACTTCTTCTAAAAGGTTGAAATACTTATCAACATATTCTTTATTCATCCCCTTAGCCCTGGCCACAGAGACACTTTCTGACTGCCGGATTGAAAGTACATTGTTTCGTCTAAGAAAGCTTTGTAACCACCCATTTCCCGCCATTTTCTTTTCGTGATTAAAGTTATGTTTAATATGAAGTCTTTCCGCTAAATTATATGCCATTTTACGCACTGTTTCTCTTGATGGCGTAAACCCACTTTTCTGTATTTTTTTAATGTGTACGACGATCTTCTTCTCATTTTCAGGCAGCAGTATACCACTGGGACCGAGAACATCGCTTTTAGTCAAGGAATTTTTTGCAAGTCTTCGTTTAAATGTAGTTTTAGGTATCCCAAATGTTTTTGCTGCTTCATTGATACCCATTCCATTAGAAAGAGCTTGAAAACCATCAATTAATGCTCTTTCTGTCCATTCTCCTCTACATACTCCACTTTTCCTCTTATATGTTAAAGGCATATTATCTACAAAAGAAGAGATTAACACATTAAGAATGTATGGATTAAAAAATAAGTAGCAATAATAATTTAAAACCACTTCAAATTTGCAAAATAAAACGGTTGACTATTGGTCCATCTCACCCATACATAACATGGTCCATCTCTCCTAAATTGAGTGGAGAGACGGACCACTTTCTCATATTAAAAGCAAAATAAACAAACGAAAAATTTGAGGTTATTTTATAATTTCATGAACATACTAGCACAGAAATGTCAATTCTTATTCTAAAAATACAATATCTTATACATACCTTCGTTTTTTAAACACCCACACAAAAAAAAACACGCTTCCGAAACCTTTTAATACGTTTTTTACTAATTTTACGAACGAAAATCAAATAGTCTCGCTTTCTGCACGGAGCAAACAGGTTGACAAGAACTCGTAAGTGTTGTCAGCATAAATAAATTTAATAGTTTGGTAGAAATTACGATGGTCCGTCTCACCCGCTGGTCCATCTCTCCTGGTTTTACCTAATTTTTCAACTTCGTCTTCAAGAATATCATTGGAATCGGTCAAAAACAGATTTTGATCTTGGTCACCCTGTGGGATCTGCATTTCTGATTTTAAACGCAATATTTGACACCAGATAGATTGTAAATATAAAATAGCTGTAGAAATTTCTTGATCACAAACAGTGAACGGAAATAAACATGGAAGCATTTCTTCAAGGGAACTAAGCGCGAATCTTGACACAAAAGCCATCGATCACTAATAAAAAACTAGATACACAATCCCATACAAAAGTTCTCTGAAAACTGTCGCCAAATGTTTAGACGTAATTGTAGTTGAAATAAATATACATTAATGTAAATTCAACCTTAAGTACATTGCCTAAAGTTGTATTCACAAAAAGCAATAAATTTTTACGACCGGTACTCGCTGTTCAACCTACGTCAAAACAAATTTAACCTTACACGCATGTTTTAAGGTCAGAATTACAAAGTGTCGATAAAAAGCAATAAAAATTAACGACCGAGCCTCGTCGCTTGGACAAGGAATGAACGGAGTCGAACTGCCCAATATTTTTTGTTATTGAAATTTAAATTTTAAAATTTTGTTCGACTTGTTTTAAAAAATTTGTGTACTTAATAAAACAAATTCTATTCTATCCTATGGTGTTTAGGTGTAATGTTTATAATTTACCTGAATGTAAATATGTTTTTTCATTTAGTAATGAAAGTAATTTAAACAGTCATCATTGTTTAAGGTTTAATTATTCAATAATTTTAAGATATTGCTTGACAAACTTAAATCTAAATTCAATAGTTGCTAAATATAAAAAGTAAGTAAAGAAAGATCGTGTAAAATCTAAGAATATTATTAAAAATTAAATAAAACTCAGACTATAAGGTCCATAATTTTGTTAGTATTGTTAGTTTTATTGTCCACATTTTTTGACGTAATGTTCATATTTAGAAATGTTACAAAAAAAAAACGGATCGGACTGAATTATTATGTTATTAATTTCCTTGAAATAAAGTGAGTTTATTAAATAATCGTCTTTTCGATAGATTTTTATTTTTTTCGGTATCTTTTTTTGCTATGTAATGCAATCTTACTTTAAGGTACCGTTCAGTAATACATTTTATTTTAATAACTCTATGATTATTATCGTGACACTTGGATGAAAATATGTCGACACCTAAAAATGATGACATTACCTTGCTGCAAATTTGGGAAATATCAAAATTCTTGTTAGTACACGTTTGGTAGTGCCTAATTGCAACTTCTGTTTTTTTGCAAACAAGAAATACATCTAGAGATGAATAAAACAGTCCCCCTAGGTTTCTCATGTCAATTAGTTTGTGAAAAAAAAGCCTATCCTGAGCTAATAAACTGTTTACACATGCATCACATTTCATAGTTTTTACTAAATGGCGTACCACGTTTCCAGCTATATATCCTACGATTTGGTCGACATATTCGGATCTGTATTCGGATTCATTGAGCTCCAACGATAATATGTCACAGTTTTCTTGAATATGTGTGTCTTCTAAGTTATTACTGGAGTTAATGATTTCTATTTCATTTTCTGAGCGATATCCTATTGAAGTTATATTTTGAATGGAAATTGTATTGTTACCACTTAAAATTGGAATATTTTCCAGCGGTATAGCATTTCCTGTAAACTTATTACTTAGCTCTAAATGCATTAGCATTTTCTTATAAGCGGACTTTAGCTGCACTGCATTAGGGTTATTATTATGACCGCCATGACTTCGCAAATGGCCGAAAAATAGTTCTACATGATCTTGGCTAAATTTGTAACTTAGAAGAAAAGAAAAGGTACCAGATTCGACCAGAGTCCTGTATAAATATGTCAAGCTTTCAATGCACACTAAAAGTCCAATCACACCTGTACTCGCTTGGCACTTCCATAACGGAATATTTTCCGAAGTGTAAACCACTCTCGTTTCGTTTTTTCTTTTTATAGTTTTTTTCCGTCGGATATCGACACGTAAAGATATTAAATATTCTTTAGCTTTCATTAAATATGACATTATTTGTTCAGCATTACTAACACTTAGTGGTTTTTTGTATCCGTGATCATTTAGATTCCTGGTGTTTAATATATCAAAAACATTATTTAAAATTAAAATAAAGTCGGCGGTTGCACTAGAGTCTTTAAAATCTATGAGTTGTAGTTGATTTTCACAAAACTCGATTGCTTTAGCCACACTTCGACTCAAGAGTTGCGTAGCTAATTTCACCTTCATTATTTCATTTCTAAATGCTATGTGGCGGTGAGATAATTTGTTGGACAGATGTAGTCCCTTTTCTTCTTGTAAATTATGAAGACGACCTATGAGATCCCACCTTATAAGTTTCTGATTGCCATCCTTGATTATCTTTTTTTACTCGAATGTGTTACGCATAAGTTTAATCATGTGACATGCATCTAGAAACACAGTCACTTCGTAGTTGCCTGAAGGGTGTTTGAAATGAGTTTTCATGTTCGAACAATCGTTAATGTTACAACCCAGGATTTTCATACAAGAAATATTTGTCTTACACCCATCGAAAGTCAACGATATCACTTTTACGCCAACTGAATGACATTTTTCTAAAGCAATTTTAAGCAAATTGGCCTTTACTTCCGCTGTCAGACTTGAAATGAAGAAATAAGCTATGGGTATTTTAAATGAATCGTTTACACCTACTAACATAATGACATATACTTGACTGGCAATGTCATTTGTGTCGTCAGTGTTGCCAAGTCCCATGTCAATTAAACCCTCATAACGTTTTCCAGTCCATATTTTCTGTTGTCGTATTGACATTTCGTCAGCAATAATAGCACCTATTACTTCCTTTTTGGCTTTACTTGTTTTTTCTTTAAGTCTGTCAAATGCTTCTCCTGTAAAACCAGGTTCTGCATTTACACTTCTGTACCATTTGCATAAAGTATTCGGGTGAGGTAGGCAAGTGTCAAACATTTTTCGTATGTACTTATACGCAGCTGGTGAATAGAAGTGTAGTGTGATGGCAAATTTTCTGGCACCTGGTGGATATTTAGAAAATGGCCGTTTTCGTCCTTTTACGTTCTTTAAATAAATAGCATTAAATGTGTCTGTAACTTCTATATGTTTAGATAGGTCATGAAGTAATGACTGATCTACTGTTTGACGTTTATTTAATACAGACAGAACATCCTTCAAATTATTGTACTTTTTCTTTAGTCTTTTATTTTGTTTTCGTAAGTTCGATATTTTGTGGTTTTTGACTGTTAAAAGCCTTCTGCAAGCAAGAAGTTCCTTCTTCATCACAACTTTTTTTGGCGTATCCAGAATTGAGCCTATACTTAATGATGAAGTTGGGCTTTTAAGAACTTCAGCAACTTTTGGTTCAATATTTATCTGAAATGAAACAACAACAATAAAAAAAAAATACACTAAATTAATTATATTGGCATATCACATTGTAAAATAATCAAAAAATAGCATGTAAAAAACAAAACAAAATAGATTTAAGGTTTTGCCTTCAAGCCTGAGAAAATTAATTACGAATTGATGTTTGAATTGATAAACAATGATAAAATACATTGTATGTAAAAATATGAAGAAATAAAAATATCATTGTTATATTTACAACTACTTACTTGAGGTTGCAAGCAACATTGTTCAATCGCTTTTTTATCAAAAGAAGACTCATCTTCTACTCATTTGCTTCCTGTAAACAAAACACATTAATAAATAATTCATGTGTGTAAATAACTGAACCCAATATATTAAAACTTCACATACTATTCGAGGTACAGCTGTTTTGTGTAGCCTTCTGATGCCTTTCGGAGTCACATATTCATCACTTTCTAAAAAATGCTTCGAACATACAACGCTTCCTTGAGTCGGCTTGAAGAATTCATCGGATCTTTGACGTGCTATAACCGATATCCATTCTCCACACCTCACTGGATCTCGAGGAAAGCTAAAAAAACAAAATAAAATCTCACTTCTTTAATTTTATTACATGCACATATTCAAAATAAAATCTATAAAGTGTTACTATAATATTTAGAGAAATAGTAAAGAATGCTCATTAAACAAAAAAAAAACAATCACACAATATAAAAAATAAAAAAAACAATAGCGTCTCCAACAAATGGAACAGAATCAACACACTTAACTCGAACAATTTAAGTGGGCATGCGATAGTATGATTAAGTACGTTTAGTAAGGGTCTTTACAATTGAGATGCCTTATATCTCCTGATATGTAATACGACTTATTATAAAAAAATGTTTTACGATGATTTCTTGATAAAATATCAGTATTTACAATACAGTGATAACAATTAAATAATGTTAATATTAATACTTACCGAAAATATGAAATTCCATCCTTTTTTAGCGTCCTGGATGTGTGATTTTTACAATGTTTAAACGAGCACTGAGGCATGATTACCGTCGGAGCGTTCGAATGCTACTAGATTAAAAGCGCACCCAAATGTTCGAGCTCATTCGGTAAGGACATTTTTTGTCACCGATTGTGTATCTAGTTTTTTATTAGTGATCGATGACAAAAGCCGAATAAACCCACACAACGAAACCCCGTCGCTGATTCGTCAAACCACACAAAGAATATTTATTACCACTCAGAATGCACAGACAAAAATGGACCTTATTTCTTGAGGTTTAACGTATAGGCCGCTAACAACATTTCTACGACGCCACTGCGCCCGCCGGGATGTTTTATGTAATATTGTGCAACGCAAATAATTAAATCGTGTTATTGATGGTATTGTACGTATTATAATAAAGAATTATGTTAAAAAATAGGGAGTGCCTCCGCTGCCGGCGCCAGTTGCTGAATAGATTGCCGGCGCCGGTTGCCGACAAGGATGCTGCGCCGAGGCACTACCTAATATATTGCACCAAAATATATAATTGCTATGTCACACATGACGGTCAGGGACGCGCGCTATTTACGCTCGCGATAAAAAAAAAGCTGCCGCCCTATCTTCTGTCCCCAAGTCGCCGGGCCTCCGCCGGCCTCCTTCGTTGGCCTACGGCCCGGTGCCCATGCCGCCCATGAAAAGTTACTTCCAAAATCCAAAATATTAAATACGGGGGAGTGCCTCCGCTTTTTGGGGGACTGTCTTATGTAGAACTTTGACGTTCAAAAAGTGCTGGCACTCAGCCTAATTTGAATAAATGACTTTTGATTTTGATTTTTGCCGGTTCCCAATAATGATATTTTTGGTAGCCGGCGCCGGCAGCGGAGGCACTCCCTAAAAATATGTTTTATGAACTATATGGCAACAATTGTTCTAAGGACTGTAAATGGAGCAGTGTTTAGGGAGTAATAGGTAAGTATGCTAAAAATGAGGTAGGTAAATAAAAAATGTGTGGTCTATTTTAAATTTATTAGAAATCACAATTTAGGTAGATATATAACTATACAATAATAACAGTTTTTACGTTTTATATTGCCAAATAACTCGAGGAGGAGCTCGTGGCTAAGTAATAACAGCCGCACCGATCGATCTTCAAGGTTACGCTTGCTGAGGTTGGTCTGTGGATGGGTGACCATCTTAACATATCTAGTTTCCTCCGTGCCTCGGAAAGCACGTTAAGCCGTTGGTCCCGAGTGTCATTTGTAGATCTTTGGCAGTCGTTACGGATAGTCAGAAGCCAGAAAATCTGACACCAGTCTCGCCAGTTTGGAAAAGGCTAGGCAGATGATGATATTGCCAAATGAAATTATAACACTGCTTATTATTACTCAGTGTTATCATGACTTAATAACGTGAATCCCAATGATATTACCTTCTGTTTTTGAATTGTTATGTGCCTCGGAAAATTGTAAGTTTATTTAATTTCTGCCGTGATGAGTGCAGTAGCGAATCATTTTTGGCAATATAATGTAAACGAATTTTAAGGAATTCTTGAATAATACTTTTGATAAACGGTATGTCGTGGGGCGGGATATCAGTAGGGTGCTTTTTAATAAATTTAAATATGTCATTATAGCTGGTCACATAATCAAAGCATTTGTTTGTTATTACAATGAGGTTATGCTTGCTGGTTAAACATTTTCCTGATTGAACTTTCATAATATTTCGTAGGACACACTCAGAACGGTAGCATACTTTAAACAAAGTTACTGAGGGATAAGCCAATCCACCAAAGTCTTTAAGACATATTAATTTATGAAAATACAGTTTTTCGCTTGCAAATAAACATTCCGTGCATTCTTCGCAATTGATTTTAGAATTTAGCTTGTTTGCTACGAACCCGGAAATATAGCCAATTATTTGCTCAATCGTATCTGGCAATTGTGTATTTGTATCTAGCATTGTAGCAAATACATCACAGTTGTTCTCTTCAGTAGACGGTGGCACGATGTGAGTAGGTTCATCGTTGGCATCAAATCTAAATCCAAGTGTGGTTTCATTAATCAGTTTTATTGATGAACTGGTACAATTGAGAACGGGAAAGTCTTTTAATGGAATGCAATTGCCTGTAAATTTGGAGCTTAACTCTAAATTTTGTAATGTTTTGCGGTAAATTCCCATGAATTGCCGTGCATTTGGATTATTGTTACATCGCCCATGGTTTCGGATTATGCCAAAAAAAAGTTCCAGGTGGTCTTGACTGAACTTATAACACAGAATAAATCGCAAAACTTTTGTTTCGACGAGCTCTTGAAACAAAATTCTAAAACTTTTGATACAAACCACCAACCCCAAAAATCCTGTTTTTGACTTCGTTTGTGTAACAAACTTTTCCATTAATGAACGCATTATAATCTTACGCCCGTTTACTGTCCGCCTTGTTACATTTGGCACCCTTACTTTCAGTCCCAGTATATAAGACTCTGTTTCAGCAAGAAAATTAAAGAAAAAGTCTTTGTCCTTCATTTCTATAGGATGCTTAAATCCTTTATTGTTCAAAGAACTTGCGTTTAAGATGTCGAACAGGTTGTTCATAATTTGCAAAAACTTAACAGTTGGAGCGACATTTTCGAATTCCGGCAACTTTAGTTTCTCTGAACATAATTCTAATGCAGTAGCGACACTATTGCTCAGTAGTTGTGTAGCTAATTTCACGTTCATGATACTATTTCGAAATTTTAGATGCCTCTCCGTCAGTTTGTTTGCAAAATGAAGCCCTAAATTGTCTTGCACTTTTTTTAACTCTTGCAAAAAGCGCCACTGTACAGAGTGTCCATTTTCATCAACAAACTCTTTTTTTGATTCGAACGTATTTCTCACTAGTTTTACCATATGACAGGGGTCGAGGAATACCACAACTTGTCTACCGTTTGCTGGGTGGGTAAAATATGTTTTCAAATCAGTTGGATTCTCAAAATTACACCCAAGCAAATTCGCGGTAGCCAGGTTAGCGGCACACCCGTCAAAAGTTAGGCTTATAACGTCTGCACCAACTTCATAACATTTTCTTTTAATAATGTTAGCCCTCTGCTCTGCATTCATTCCACTAATGAAAAAATAACCCAACGGCAGCTTGAATGCGTCATTTAGTGCGACTAACATTAAAACGTATACTTGCGTAGCTATTTCATTTGTAGGTCCAAAGGTCACAAGACCATCGACGTCTTTCCCATTGAAAATTTTTTGTTGTCTTATGGCCATTTCATCGACCATAAGGCAAGCGAGCCTTTTATCACTTTGGGCAAATTTGGAGCGCAGAGCTCTAAAAGCTTCCTCAGTAAAGCCAGGGTTTGCGTCAATCGACTGATACCATTTGGATAATGTTGAGGGATGAGGCAAGCATAATTTAAATTGTCTACGGACGTAGTTGTAACCAGACGGTGAGTAATAGTTAAGGGTCAGGGCAAATTTTTTGACCGCTTGTGTAAATTTAAGTACAGTTCTCTTTCCCTTTGCATTCTGCTTTTTTTTCAGCATTGAAAAAATATCACCCGAAATTTCAGCAAGTGCGGTTTCAGCATTGGTGTCTACAAACTTATTCTTCTTTAGAGCTGTGGTTACGTCTTTTAGTGATATGCATTTTTTTAATAGTCTTTTATTTTGTCGCTTTAGGTTTCTTATTTTAGACAACCTTTTTTCAGAAAGTAATGTCTTTCTGTTAATCAAAATTTTCAGCCTATGCGTTTTTGGCGTATTCAGAGCTGATTCAATGTCAGAAGACATAATGTTTAAAGGGGTACCGCATCTTGTATCACGAAATTTTGAATCCGTTGATGGCGATAACTGTTTTTGTCCCCCGAGATCTTCTGAAGCAGAATCAACTGGTACACCGAACTCACACCCACAGCTTGGACAGGCCACCTAAAATATAATAATACCAATTGATCAATCAGATTTTCACAATTTTTTTATTATAAATTTAAGTTACAAAAGAGTTAAGATCCCTAGATGTCTATTAGTTATACCTACCAAGTGACGTTTTCGTGATTTGGAAGATATTTGAGGATTGGGTGTTTCAATAACATTTTCGTTCCCAGTTATCAGTTGCTCGTCATTAACATTTTCGGGTGTTAGAATCGACTGCAATGTTTCTGACGGAGTCGATGGAACTGGTTTTTCAATCGAAAACACCATCTGAAATCAGATGTAGGTTTTTAGTATGAAACCTTTTAAAACACGAGTCGTAATATTTTTACGAATCTTATAGCCTTATATATAATGTAAATATCATTATCATTATCAAAGAATCCATCTTACCGTACAAATTGGAATAGCGTTTGTTTTAAGCTTCGTGTATCCTTTTTTTGTCTCATAAAAATCGTCATTTCTAAAATGAACCGAGCATATCCTTGTCTTTTGACTTGGGCTCCATTCACTCTGCTGTCTTTCTAAACGAACAGCTTTCGTCCATAGTTCTCTTTGATATGGATCTTGCGGAAATCTAAAAGAAAGCATAATTAATTAAAGTAGCATAAAAAACGTGTGTTGTCAGGGGAACAACGTCTGGAACGAAGTTCCTTCTCACGTGTGATTTAAAACAAAAACAATTTTTTTGCTGCCGCCATCTTGGATTTACATTTTGACCTCATTAGCGGTTTTAACGACCTCAATAACTACGAAAACGATACCCATGACATTAAAAATTTTGGCAGCCGTCAATTTTTTTAATGTGTGTAAAAAAGTGAATTGTTTGGTTAGCATAACGTCATCCCCACAGTTTTTGTGGTATAATTCATTTTTAATAGAAATGTAATATATATATAGCGATGTACTTACACGTGAAAACTAATCCCAGCATTCTTTTTATGCACGTGTGATTTATTTATACACCACTTCACTACACAAGAAGGCATTTTAAAATATTTCAAACGTCAAATAAGTCGACCGCCGCTGTTGCCAGTTGCAGACGAACTAATAGCGTGCGCGGCGCAATTGGTAAGCCCCGCCTACCTGGGCGCAATCTGCGTTGGGTCATTTTTTAGAGCTAGGAATGCTTCCATGTTTATTTCCGTTCACTGATCACAAAGAACTACCTGAAATCTGGGATCCAAATACAGAGCGCCTACAAAATGAGGACTATCCATTAAATTTTTTTGACGTGACTTCATTGCTTGGACAACATACTGTGCCAACGGCACCATAACTTTTTCTGTTTCCAAAATACATTTGGTCCATTGGTAATAAAAGTCCCCGATGGTAAGTTGCTCAAATTGTAGAACTTTCGTCAAATATTTTGCTGGCCGGAGAGACTGTATAATGTCATCAATAGCATCCCAAGTATTATTTGAAATGAATAATAGATCTCTGGGATTTGCTGAGCAACACTCTCGTAATTCTGTAAGGCGTTGTAACATGTCTAATGTTGAAAGCCACCGTGTTGGACAGTCCAAAATAGCTTTTTTTTTATTGGCTGCCTTTAAAATTTGTCTTACAGAAGGAGTTCTTAATTGACGCACGACGGCTCTAGTTACTTCAATTATACCTTCATCTTCGCTTAATGCGTCTCCTATTGCCAATTGCAGCGTATGGGCTACACATCGAACAGATGTTACAGAATAGGTAACTCCGCGGTCGTCGTTGACAATGGCATCGTCTTGCAGACTAATATTTTCAAATAAATCTGTAGAATTTTCCTGGTCTTCATCGCTACTCTCTTCTTCTGTTTCTTCACGGCTTGCTCCTTCGAGTTCTTCATTTATTAACTTCGATACTTTTACATAATTTGCCCCATTATCCGTCGTAATTGTTAATATTTGTTTAATGGATATGCGATACTTTCTTAGCACGTATAGTAACTTTTCTTTCAGATTTTCAGATGTGCTTCTTGTATGAAGTTCTACTACTCCCAAGTGGATAATATGGATCTTACCATTTTCTACGTATTGAGTATTGACACCCAAAAATGCTCGATCTGTGCGAGTTGCCCCGTCAATTTTGATTGAAATTAGTTTGTCCTGTAATTTCATTGACACATCTCGCCTTATATCGTCAGCTTTCTTTATAAGCAATTCACGAACAGAGCGGCTGTGTAAAACTGTTAACTCCGCTGGGTCGATTGAAGTCAGAGCTAATATATTTCTAAAAGCTTCGTCGTTGATTAAAGAAAATGGTCTACCGTGAATAGTTACTAAATTAACACATTGCTCCTTTAAATATTCAATTTTTTTGGTATTTTTGAGCTTTTTGCACCTTGGGGATGATTCAGTTAAATCGAGGCGTGATTGACTACCAGAACTCGAACTAGCATCTAATGATTGCTCTTCTGCAATTACGTTTCTTCTCAAGACTATCTGATGCTCCTCCGGATGTTTAGATGATAGATGATAAAGTAAGTTGGTAGTATGAAGACCCTAAAAAAAATATATATATATATTATAACTAGATAAACAGATTATTTTATCCTATCCTACTTCTTCATTTATGTATGTTAATTAGTCTTCCTTTTAGTAATGTAGCTCGCATATTGTACTAGCTACAAGTTAGTATACAGTGTTTATAAAATCGTAAATTGCCCTTAAACCACGGCTAGTCTTCCAGGGTAGGCTTAGGCTATTTATTTTTATTTGCGTTAAGTCTTAATCTTAACGCAAATAAAAATAAACACAAATATCTAATTGTTCGTAAGATCACTATCCTAACCAACTACATATGTGAAGGAAAATTGTGTTTTATTACATTTTTATTTGCGTTAAGACCCCACTAGGAATATTCTTCATCACTAGTAGATAGCATGCTAAACAATTTCGAAAACATCCTGTACACATAAATCTTAAATGTAACGAGATGTTATATTTTTCCATCAGGGCTGTTTCATATTGTAAACAGTTCTGTTAATTAGGTACAGTTCTGTTTATAGGTACCTATCACCTAAACGTGACACAACAAAATAGTTGTGAGATAAACGGTACCAGAGCACAAAAACAAGACCATTTAATAAAAAAGATTGACTGATATAAACACGAGAATAGAAAATAATACATATTTATATGTACTTATTATTAAAAAAAAAAAATTCATGCAACATAATAACATTATTTTCCAATTTCGTCTTCTTTTCTTTTTGAAGTCGGTTTAAATTATTAATGAGAGAATTATCCCCAAAATGTGGGACCGTCTGTGCAATCGTCGCTACGTGAATGGATACTTGCACTTGCATTATTCCAAGTTGAAATAAACGTAAGCCAATTAAAGAAGATGAAGTATGGTTGTAATCTCACCAAAAATGTGGAAGTACAAACATACAAATGTGTTTACGTATAAATATATAGTGTACCTACGTACATACCTATGAAAAGTTAGTATATTTATTTAAAGTCATTAATAGATTATTGTACCTAATAATGTCAAAATATTACAGATTCAATGAAATTAACCTACGTAAGTACCTATGTAAAGACGGCCAAGAAAGTGTCGAAGTTCTGTTGCCACATCATAAAACAATAAGGTTGATTTTATCTTCATTTATTATAAACGCTAAATTTTAGAGATATTTCGTTTTGTAGAACATGGTAGAACACTTTCTCGGCCGACCGTAAATAGGTACCTACACCCACATGTCGAGTTGATAACATATTTTTTTAAATTGAATTCGGTTATAAAGAGGATGTGTTCCTATTTGTAATGACTTGAACTTAGCTTACCTTTACTTTCATCTCACACCCTTGTACCAGACATGACGATATATTGCACGTCTTGTCATATGAAAAAAATCCATGAACGGCATTTCTACGCTTTCTTCCCATTTTTCATAAACCAACAATAATCTGAACTCAAATTTTCAATTAAATGCATAGTACAGCACAACTTGCAAGTCTTCCGTTTCAATTATTGCATCATACTAGCCAGTAAACATCAAAACAATAACAAACTAGATACATGCTTTGAACTTGACGCTACGTGCGCTGCGGTGCGTCTGTCCTCCCTCCCCGCGCCCCGCCCTTATTCCTTCGTGCACTACAGTCCACCCGCCGCGCGCCGCCTCGTATTTCGGTACAGAAATAAAGTATCGGTTAAAATAATTTTTGTACTGAAAACATCTTAACAGAAATTAGTCCAGTATATACATTTGAGTACCTACTCATATATTTTTAATCAAATTTTAATATCTTATACCGAAATTACGCTTCAAAAGCCGGTATACAAATAAGAGTAGTGAAATTTTACTAGTACTATTTAAATATTTTATACCGATATGCAGTCCCTGCAGTGCAATGCTCACAATCATTTTGTTATATCACTGGTATCAGTCCTTATAAACTGTTCACGGCTTTGTCGTAGTCGGATATATTCCACATTTAACCCTAGAAAGATAACCATATTTTGACTTTTTTTGTGTGTGGCTTCTCGCAGTTCAACCTATAAGGTTGTCGACTGCTTAACCGGGCTTGCCTGTGGTGGCCTTAATATAATATTAAAGCCTCCAGCCAGGGACCATATTTTGACTGTCACAAAAGATAACCATGCGCTTCAGAGGCGCACGATATATTATTTTTTTTTTTATGAAATACCTATTGTATTTATTTACTTGATTGTTTTGAAATGTGGTTAATGAACTAATAATAAAAAACTTTTTTTTTTGAAATATTTTATATATTTTAAACATTAAACTTAAATCAAAAAACCTCTAGAAAAAATCAACAAAATTAGCAGTCTTCTGTTTACAGGAACATAGTATCAAAAAATAATGTATTTTTTCTTAAAAACTAATTAAATTATTTCTTACTAAGTAATCAACTAAAAAAAAATCAGTCAAAACTATTATCATTTGGCTCAAATTTGATTTGATAGGCATTCAAAACAAACATCATTTTTGTGTTCGCCACAAACTGTTTTCCTGCATTTAACGCAAGTCATCTTGGGAAGGTTCATATCTGGCGTAAAATACGCCGAGCGTATCATCAGTCGCGTCTATTCGGTCGAATGTGTCAGTTCATATCAAACGGAAAATGCGTCGAGCGTAACATCCGTCCTGCCACATGTCAGTTTCTGCGTTTAGCATCTATAGAGCGGTTGTGTTGTGTGATACTGAATTTTAAAATGAAGCCTATCGAAATAATTGCTATTTGGGAAGCTTTAGAACAAGACCGAAAAAGGAAACGTCGATGTTGGGTGCATCCTTTAAATACTAAAAGAATATCAAGTGGCCAATTTAATTGTCTATATGCAACTTTAAGAGAGTATCCGACAAAGTTTATTCAGTATTACCGCATGTCCATAGAATCTTTTGATGAACTCCTTACGATCGTAAAATGTTCCATAACTAAGTATGATACGAAATTTCGATGTGCCATTACTCCTGAAGAAAGACTGACTATACATTGAGGTAAGAGATATATATTTAGATAAACAGGAAAGTTGTAGGTATAATAATAACTGCTTTCGTTCTTGACAGTAATATTTTAATATTATTGACATGTATATACACGTTCAGACCGGCGTGTACCACCGGTGGAGCACGGAGTATTTGCTGGCACGGCGAAGTGTACCACCGGTGGCCACGTCACACTATACTTTCAATATACTAAGAAATTCTGGCCGCTTTGAGAGAAGGTGTTGTACTTACCGTCCCCGCCTAGTAAAATTGACAAATTTTCATAGTGCAGCTCAGGAGGTGGATATTATTTCGAAAAGTAAACAAAAATCAGTATTGGAAAATTGTATTTATTAGAAAAAAATGACATAATCACGACATAAATTGTACGAATTATTTATGATTTAAACTTACGTTGAGAAAATGTAATAATAAGAAAATTAAATCAAAATTGAAAAAAAAATAAAATGAAATGCCATCATGGATGGTATAAAATGAAAATTATTTTGTATGAATCGTATTGAAACAATCCAAACACATTGGTTTTTCACACGCAGAGCATTGTGCAACAGAAAATCTCAATAATTAGCAGGCGGTACACTGTAGGGTTTTTCTAAGGCTGGTATAGTACGACGAAAGAGAGAGAAAGCATAATTCCTAGTCTAACCTTGCCCGTGTCCACCGGTGTCGCACCCTGCCCGGCAAGACTTTTGGTTCATGGGGCGGTGATGTACCACCGGTGGCCATATGAAGATTTGCGCCGTAGGATACCAAGTACCTACTCATGAGGTGCCGGTCTGAACGTGTTAAAATGATACAAAAATCCAAAATCTACCAATTTTAAATAAACGTAACGGATTAACTCTGCATTAATGCTTCAATATCTTCTTCAGATGAAACCTGCGAGGTCGCTGATTGTGGTGAGTCCGTATAGTAGTCAGTTGTATAATAACCGGTGTGTTCAAACTGAGAAGTCTGCGGCAATGATATACGACCTTGTTCATAATTACTTTGATCGGACAGGGTGTTATATTGTTGCACTGTACTTGTTGTAGCAAATCTATATTTTTTTACCAAATTCTCAATATGTAAACGGAAGTCAAAATTTTGTGCTTCAGACATTTTTTTCATCTGTGGGAGTAACGACAGCAAAAACTGTTTATCTGAATCACTATCATCTTGTGAAGATTTCTCCATACTGTTAATTAATGACTTCTGAAACAGTGTCATACTCTGGTCTTTGCGACTGGCAGGCTTCGAACTGGAATTTGATGATTCGCTTCCAGTCTCTTGTAGTTAGTTCTCTTCACCACTTGTTTCATAAAAGTCAGTTTCTATATTACTAGTTGTAGGGCGCATTTGTCTTAACACATCTAAGAAACGAAGCATTTCTACGTATGGCGTTTTCCTCTTCTTTGCAGCAGCAGAACTCCCACTGCGCACATTGTTCTCTTTTTTTTTCTCTCTAACATAGTAATCACGGAGATGATTCCATTTTTTCTGGAGGTCAATAACTGAAATAGAAAGTGTACATGATTATTAAAATTAAAAACGGAATAATTGTTTTTTGTTGGACTGGCCTGTTGGTCTAGTGGTCAGTGACTCTGACTGCTATGCCGGGTCGTGGGTTCGATTCCCACCCAGGACAAATGTTTGTGTGATGAGCATGATTATTTGTTCTGTGTCTGGGTGTAATTTATCTATATATGTATGTATTTAGAAATATATAAGTATGTTTATCAGTTGTCTAGTACTCATAACACAAGCTCTGCTTAGCTTGAGACTAGACGGCGTTGTGTGATAGTTGTGGAATATTATTATTATTTCGTTTATTCATTTTTTTTTCTTATTTATACATTTTTAAATATTTCTTAAAAATACAAAAATAAAAAACATTTAAAAATATAAAAATAGTAGCCCACCGGTATCGGGAACAGGGCTCAAGAGAGAGGAACCTCCTAACAATACGAGCCGTGTCCAGAAGTACCGCTTTCTGAATCAGGCCCTTGATCCAGCTGCCCAACGAGAGCCTCCTGAGGTGCTGGTCGAGGCTCGTGGCTATTAAGCCATTGGCTGACACAACTATCGGTACAATGATTGCTGAGTCCACATCCCACATGTCGACAACCTCGCGAGCCAAGTCAATATATTTGATTTGTTTATCTTTCTCGGCTTTCACGAGATTCTCGTCATGCGGAACGGTTATGTCTACAATCATTGCACGCCTCTCGATTCGGTCCACCACCACTATATCAGGCTTATTGGCAACAATAGTCCTGTCAGTGATGATGGACCGATCCCAGTACAATGTGATATTGCCATTATCGAGAACTGGGTCGGGCGCATACCTGTAGTACGGCACCTCCGATTCCACAAGAGAGTATTTCAGAGCAAGTTGCTGATGGATAATCCTGGCTACAAGGTTGTGCCTATGCACGTATTCTCCGTTAGCTAGACGAGAACAACCAGAGACAATGTGGCGAATCGATTCTCCCGGACGGTGACATGCCCGACATATGTCAACCGTGCCGTCCGTCACAATAAATCTCCGGTAGTTATTCGTCATGATAACTTCGTCCATAATTGCACAGACAAAACCTTCGGTTTCTCCAAAGAGATCACCGAATCGCAACCAGGCTACGGACGCTAATTGATCTACGTCGGGCCCATGTAGGGCCCGGAAATAGCGTCCGTGAAGTTCCTTACTCTGCCATACAGCCCTGCGATCGTTAGTGTCTAGCACCGCAGGTTTGCGCCAGTTCTCATTTGCCAAAGAGAGCGGGGTGAGTCCCTTGTCCACCGCCACTACATCTCGATGCATACCCACGTCGACAGCTAGGAAATATTCTCTGAGACTGCATATCTCGCGATTGTGGAGAGTCTTAGCATTTAAGAAGCCTCGACCTCCACACTTTCGCGGGATATACAGTCTCATTACCGACGACCGTGGGTGATGCATTCGATATGCAGTAAGCAGTGTACGGACCCGCCTATCCAGGGCGTCAAGTTCCGTTTGAGTCCATTTGAGTACGCCGAAAGAGTGCATCAATACCGGCATGACCCAACCGTTGAAGGCGCGCACCTTGTTTCCGCCTGATAGAAGGCTATTGAATACCTTCTTCAGGCGGCCAAAGAAGCGCTCCTTCAACGATTGCTTCATGTCAATAACATTGATACCTAACGCTTCCGACATACCCAAATACTTGTAAGTTTCAGTTGAAGAGAGGGATCTGAGGTTTATGGAATCCGAGAGTTGAGTTCCCACGGATTCCATAATCTCCCCACGCTTTACATGCATGACCGCACATTTGTCCACACCAAACTCCATCCTGATGGCACTACTGAAAGTTTCAGTTACCTTCATCTGTTGCAGATTACTGGGGGCAAAGAGTTTCAAATCATCCATGTAAAGGAGGTGAGATATAACCTGACCTCCTCTTTTCAACCGATAGCCCAGCCCTGAATTCTCCAGCAGTGTGCTTAGAGGGTTCAAGGCTAGGCAAAACCAAAGCGGACTCAAACTATCGCCCTGGAATATACCCCGCTCGATCCTTACCGGTTCGCTGTTCCTCTGGATATTTCGACATCCTGGATAGCGAAGAACTGTCCTCCATTGCCCCATACACGACATCAGGAAGGTGCGTAGCATTGTATCAATTTTATACAATTCTAGCACCCTCATGAGCCATGTATGAGGCACCGAGTCATAGGCCTTCTTATAGTCTATCCAACATGTCGACAGATCCTTTCGGGAACGCCGAACCTGTTGGCCAATGGCCATATCAATGAGGAGTAGCTCCTTAGTACCGCGGGACCCATTCCTACATCCATTTTGAGAGACAGACATGATGTTGTTGCTGTTAATATGATTATTAATTTTAGCTCTCAAAATAGATGTAAGAACCTTATAGACCGTCGGTAGACACGTGATCGGTCTATAATTTTTGGGTTCCGCGGTACTACCCGATTTGTGGAGCAGGTGGGTAACTCCTGTCGTAAGAAATTCGGGTAGCGAGCCGGACTCTAAGGCAGTTTGGTACTGAGATGCCAAACGAGCGTGCGACCTTTGTAGCCACTTAATCCAAAAATTGTGCAGTCCGTCCGGCCCTGGAGATTTCCAATTAGGCAACGGACGGACTGCACGGGCTACATCTTGGGGGCTGATTGTGATTGCCCCCATTTCTGACAATGGATCGCACGCTCGCTCGACCTCTCGAATCCAACCACCTTCGGTGTGACTGACAGGCACCGACCAGATGTTGCGCCAGAACCAACACATGGCGTCATCATCCGGCAGGCGCGTGTCAGTCACACCGTGGTCCGGTTATATTATTATTATTATTATTAATTTACTGGGTTAAAGAATAGTTAACGATTATTTAAGTTTAATTTATTTTCAGATATTTATCAACTGGAATGTGTTTTAAAACATTATCCCTGGACTACCTGGCGGGAGTATCCACAATATCCGGAATAATTAAAGAATGTTGCAAAGTGATATGGATGACGCTGCGAGAAACAGAAATGCCTAGTCCGAATGAAGAAATGTGGTTAAATATAGCTGATCAATTTTATGAAAAAACTAATTTTCCAAACTGTGTCGGAGCAGTAGATGGGAAACATATTCGCATAAGAGCTCCGAATCGCAGTGGTTCCCAATATTTTAACTATAAAAATTCTTTTCTATTGTCCTTATGGCTATTTCAGATGCCGTACCGTAAAAATTGGAAATGCCTCAGTAGACCTTATGTTTCACATCGTTCCAGATACGGTAATGTCTGTGCCGATTATTGTAGGCAGGGATATCTTAGATAAAGGCTATTCTGTGACGATCGATAATGACAAAGACCAAAGATCATACTAATTTTTGTGAAACTAAATCGGCAGATTTTGATATTTCTTCAATCGATACTGACTTAGAAGGTGAAGATAAAATGCTGCTGTCAAAAATAATTAGTAAATATTCAGACTATTTTATAGACGGTATACCTACTAGGCGCGTTACTACAGGGCAGTTGAGCATTAAATTGATAGATCCTCATAAAATAGTTCGAAGGTCTCCCTATCGACTAGCACCTATAGAGAAGCAAATAGTCCGAGAAAAAATACAACTATTCTCTCAACCACGTCCATAACCTTCGGCACTCACGTCTGTGTGCAACTCGACCGGCAATTCAGGATTAAAAATCGTTAAAACTGGTTCTGATGTTAGTATTTTAACCACATTTCTACGGATATCTTCATGTTTGTCGGCCCAATTAATGAGGCCTTTTAGTTTAGTTAACGGGTATAACGGTCCAACAACATTTGTAAACCCAGGTATAAATTTCCTAAAATATGACGCGAGTCCGAGAAACTGGCGAACCTGCGTAGCTGTATGTGGTGATGGTGCTTCGACTAATACTTGAATTTTGCGGGAATTGGGTCTAATTTCCCCAGACTGTAAGGAATAACCTAGATAGTCTACTTTTTGTTTCATGAATTTGCACTTCCGAAGGTTAAATGTTAAAACCTGCCGCAGTTAAGGCTTGTAAGGCCTCATCTAGGCGGTCCAAACCCTGCGAAATATTGGAAGAATAACAAAGTACATCGTCCATATAGATGAGAGGCCTGTCATTAAGGTGTTGTAGTGCTTTTGTGATACAACGCTGGTACACAGAAGGTGCGTTGCGTAAACCGAAAGGCATCGCAAGGTACTCATATTGGCCCTCCGGAGTGACGAATGCAGTCATCTCAATTGAATCGGGGTGAATTCAAATTTGGTGAAATCCGCTAGCCATATCTAATGAGGAGAAGTAGTTGGCTCCACTGAGCTAGTCTATCTGTTCCTCGATGCGAGGCAAGGGATAGTGTTCCGGCTGTGTGTTGGAATTCAGTTCCCGATAATCAACGCACATTCTGTCGGTATTATCCTTTTTCTTTACGAGGAGTATCGGACTTGCAAAGGGAGAGGAACTCTCACGAATTATACCGGCATCTAACAATAGTTGTATTTTTTCTCGGACTATTTGCTTCTCTATAGGTGCTAGTCGATAGGAAGACCTTCGAACTATTTTATGAGGATCTATCAATTTAATGCTCAACTGCCCTGTAGTAACGCGCCTAGTAGGTATACCGTCTATAAAATAGTCTGAATATTTACTAATTATTTTTGACAGCAGCATTTTATCTTCACCTTCTAAGTCAGTATCGATTGAAGAAATATCAAAATCTGCCGATTTAGTTTCACAAAAATTAGTATGATCTTTGGTCTTTGTCATTATCGATCGTCACAGAATAGCCTTTATCTAAGATATCCCTGCCTACAATAATCGGCACAGACATTACCGTATCTGGAACGATGTGAAACATAAGGTCTACTGAGGCATTTCCAATTTTTACGGTACTTAAAATTTGGTAAGTGGACTGTACGTCATCACCTCCGATACCAGAAAGATGAACTAGATTATTGCGCACAGTACCCGGAAACCGACAGCGAATACTTTCAGATAAGAGCGAGCAAGATGATCCGCTATCAAATAAAAATTGAAATCTCTCACCAGCTGATGTCTCTAACGTAGATCTGGAAAGTTGGTGGTCGCAAAGGTTGACTTCCTTCCTTTCAGACTTTCCTCCATTCTTCTTTTCTGGACAAGTCGTAGACGCGTGACCAGGTTTGCCACACGTGTAGCAGGTTATAGACGGCTTGTCTTGATTATTTGTAGAACTGGATGCTTCATGAGACTTCAATGATTTGGAGTCATCCTTTCGCTTCTTGCATTCAAACTGTCGATGTCCTGGCGCGCCACACCAATGACACTTTCCAGGGAATCTAGAGTCTGTCATTCGAGGTCGCTTAGAATCGGCGTCTTGATTTCCATCACTGACGTCCAACCGTCGCTTTAGTGATATGCCATTGAGGATCCGAAACAACTGAGCACGAGTAGTTATCACATGTGCTATCAACTCTCTACGTATCAAATTATCCTTTTGACATAGCACCGATATCACGAACCCAGTGATAACTTCCTCAGGAAGGTCAGTTTTTGGTATACGTTCGATCAAGTTCCACAATCGCATTGCAGACTCTGATGCGGTTTCTTTGACATTAATTTGAAATCGTAAAATGTCATCAAAATGATCTTGCATTAGTTTGGGTTTAGCAAATCTAGCTAGCAAAGTTTCTTTAACTGCAGACCATGTTAATTCCTTGAAGTTCATTCTGGTCAAGTGGGTCGCTGCGCGACCTTTGAGCGCCTTAGTAAGTGCCATCAACAGATCAACACCTTCAAGATTTTTCTCCTGCACTATTACTTCTGTGACGTTGCACCTGCCCTCGATGTCAGATTCGGAATCATCAGGATCAAAGTCAATTAGTTTTATCGTGTTGGTACTCACAGGAGTTGATGCTTGCGACATCGCAAAAACCCGGGTAAACATTTCCTCCATATTCGACAATATTCTCGTTGCAGGGATGTTTTCTGCAGGCTGCGTGTTCCCTGTTTGTGGCCCGTGGGATCCCACTTCTGATATAGACTCAGGATGGCCTATATCATAATCCTCCATGTTTCACGTGGGTCAGAAACTCGAACGAAGTCACAAATTGATTCTCCAATGATTTATTTCTCCTTAACTTCACAGATTAACAAAATATAACGCTAACACTCTTTAATTAGGCATAGATAACGATACTAAATTAAATCAACTTAGAAATTGTTAAAGATGGCGTCGGAAGTAAGCGATTCGTCGAGCGCGTGGTGCGTTGGCGGTTCTCGATTCCGAAGTGCACAAGATGGCCGCCCCGCTCCCACCGGTGTGACTTTCCGCAAGAATGGCAGCTGACAGACAGCTGACATATTTCATGCTGCCATTCTGTTCCGACGTCGTCGACAGCAAACGTCAAATGTCATGTGTCGCGCCGTCATACTAATCTTACTCCTAAATGAACAACTCAATATTATTACAATACACGTAAGAAATACGCGCTTTTATTCTACAAAAACAGCCGCACCAATGCCGCGGGGTGACCTATGTACCTATTTGGTATTTTGCGCGCACTGGATTTTCAACTCTCGGTGTTGCAGAAGTCGGCTTACCTATAACTTGCGTGCGTGGCGTCTTTGTTTATATTGTCACAGGGGTTAAATTCAACTGTTTTACACATATTTGCGGTTTGTAAATCTATTCCGCGTAGGTACAAGCCTAGTAAATAAAGTAAAAATATAATATAGGTAAATAATAATACTGTCAAAGCATCCTTACCTTTTTTTTATTCAGTCTTCGTAGAGCCAGCGATGACAACTTCTTATATGTTTTGGTTTTGCCCATTTCGTTTCACAAAATTGCCACTAAGTATAGGTAAAGTATTTAAAACTAAACTCTCAGATTTTAATAAGGGTAAAGTATAGATAAGACTAAGGTACAGCTACTTATTATTATTTTTATAAACAATTTTTGGCTCGACCGGTAACAGATATTAGCGGGAGCGGCGCGCGGCGGGTTTGGAATAATTGGCGTGCGTCCGACCTCCAAGACGTTCCGCTCGGGACTGAGGACACGGAGCGAGCGCGTAAATACAGAAAAACACTGGATTTTGGAATTAGTGTTATGGATATTTTGATATTTCACATTATTTTGGCCGTTTTATATCCCATTTTTTATGACCTTTATTATGGTATAAGTTTTATTTTTCAAAGCCTCATATAACTGAAATGAAATAAAAAATGAATCATAATTTAGACCTGTCTTTGCGATTTAATTGGATGCAGTGAAGTGTAAGTAATCGTGTATCGCACGGCCGAAATATCTAGATCAAAGTGTGAATTATGATATATATATTTTTCAACATTTAAATCTGTGTTATCTACGAATAAAACACAATCTAAAACGACGTTAATTCGGTTAACCCCGCCTTAATTTATACGCACCTTTACACGAGGCCGCCTCGCGAGGCAGGCTGAGCCATCATAAGTCCGCGAGTATTCGTAATGGACAGTCGTGTATTTTCAGCTGAAGCTATTTTCCTAGCTGCTTATTGTTTAAAGAAACGAAAACAGTCACGTATCAAGAAAAAACCTAGACGCTTCTGGATTAGAAAAAATTATGAGCGTCGCCACCAATATGGAAATAGGGGAGAGTCCGGCAGTACCGTCACCTTAAGGATTATGTAAGATAAAATAAAAAGACCCCAAGTTATAAGTTAAATATCAGCTAAAACGTATTAGGGCATTCAAGTATTGTAAATTAAAACAATAAAATTTTATTATATTTAGAAATAATCAACTTTATTAATAAAATTTGAAAAATATGAAAAATCGACATGAAAAAATTTGGCCTCCAGTACCGGCCAGCATAAAAATGTTAATTTATACGAGACAAAAATCACAAATGTATTGATTTGTTAGCTCTGATATATTGGCACAAGCCTCATGGACCCAAACCTTGCAGTTTCCACATTGAATCCAATCCTCTTCATGAGATTCAAGGCACAAAGGACAAATTGTTTTTTCCTCGATCGGTCTGTGGGGAGGACTCTGGTTTTCTTTTTTCTTATTTTTTCCTTTCTTGCTGACATCTTTCCCTGAAACCAAGTTCTTACCTTTCTTGCTGGTATCTTGTCCTGAAAGCAAACTTTTGCCTCGCTGACTCAACACTCTTATCTGATCTTTTCTGTTCCAGCATCTTTTTGTATGGAGAACTTGTGTAAATTTCGCTTTTTTCAGCTTTGCGACGTCGTGCAGTAGCTCGTCTTTTAGAAGCATCAGGGACCGGTGACAACTCTGCAACTATTGCCTTAAAATTGTCAACCGATTGGGATAGGTCGATATCATTGGTAGTTTCTCGAGACTTGGATTGTTGAGAGATAGCGGTTTGAGGTTCAGACTCTAAAGTGACAGTTTGAGACTGCGATTGCTGAGGACCTGGAGGTGTAATTTCTAGCTGCTGATAAGAGGGTAAATTTGTCAGTTCTGGTTGTTCAAAAATGGAAGCTGTCGGTTCTGGCAGTTGAGAGTTTGCGAGCGATGATTCTGACGGTGATTGATAATTTTCTGTAACATTAGTCATATCCGAAGCTATAAAATCTAAATCACTGAAAACATTTTTATTAAAGGGGTGAATGCCTGTGCAACGAAAGCCATTAACGCCAATGTCCATTCGAGAAACTCGATTAAAAGCAGAAGCAACAAACCCTGCGACTTCGTATTCACTGATTCTTATCCCAGGGTTTGATCTCATCCACACGTCACATGCATCACTGTAAGCAGATTTAAAAAGCTTCATAAACGTTCGATCAAGCGGTTGTAGCTTATGGGTTGTATGAGGTGGAGTGCTTAACATGTGAATATGATTTTTTCTGGCAAATTCAATGACATCCAAGTCTTTATGACTAGCATGCCCATCAAGAATCAACAGGACTGGGTTTTCTTTGGTAGGATTCGAATACTTTGTGAAGTGACCCATCCATTTCAAAAATAGTTCTGCATTCATCCAGCCATTTGGCTGAGCTTCACCTACACTTTCATGTGGTGCATTAATCATGAGTCTTTCATTTATTCGGGACCGTGGGAATACAAAGAATGGTGGTACGAACTGACCTCCAGCGCTCATTGCAAAAAGCACAGTCACGTTTTTTCCACGCTCTGCCGAAGTTAGTTTTCCAACTTGCCTTTGGTTTTTAGTAGCTAAAACTTTAGCATGTTTCTGGACAATACTGACACCAGTCTCATCACAGTTCCATATTTTATAGGGGGTGAAATTAAATGTTTGCATTAAATTCTCAAGGCCTTCAAAGAAGCGTTCAACTTGAGGTCTGTTAAAACCTACTGCTCTCATTAAACTCGTTGATTTAGCAGTCCGCAATGATAAGTCACTGTGTCTTTTCATAAATGCAGAATAGTAGTTCTTTCCCGCTGACATCTTCTCTTTATTAAATTGGTGAGGTAATTTTAACTTTTCAGCTGGTTGAAAAGCAAGGCGAAGAAATTCCTGCTTGTTTAAAGGCATCAATCTATTTGCCAAGTCCTTAACATGCTCTGCCAAAATTTCTTGTGTTCAGATGAGAAAGTTTTATGAAAACGACCCATAACTGGCTTAATGGACACCTCTTTATTATTTTTAATTGCACTAATTCTGTCATTTAATGTAGTTCTGGGTACCTGATAAATTTCCGCAGCCCGACGCGCACTAATTTCATTATTCAGCACCTTTTCCACAGCTTTATGCATATTGGCGGGATCCCAATCACCCTTCTTTTTCTTCGTCTCACCATCACTATTATTGCCTGGCATCTTTGTGTACCTATAAGAATATAAAACCATTCAAAAGTAAACCTAAATAGTGGTCGGTACTGGAGGACAATTTTATGGCCGGTACTGTAGGGAACGAAAAAAATACAATATGCGACCCTAGACAATAATTTACAAATAAATATTGAAACTAAACGTATTTTATAATAGCTATATAAATAATCAATACATACCAGGTTTAATTTCTTTTGAACACGTTCTATAAACTATGTGATCACGAACCAGAACTTTAGTTATAAAACGGGCATTCATCGTGCGCAACACAAATCGGCGTACTGCCAGTAAGCGAGTCGCGACAGGTCGCTGCCGCGCGGGGCATGTACTTGTAAGAACGTATTACTTTAATGGCAAAACAGAGATCAGCGCCATCTCTTATAGAGTTCAATAAAATCTAACTGGCCGGTACTGGATGCCGGCCGGTGCTGGAGGACTTTCCCCTAGATTACTTGGAGATTTAGTATATGATCAGACTGTACATAATTTTACACGAATGTCCGTACAAGAGTTCGAAAATTTGTGCTCATTGTTGTCTGATAAAATCAAAAAGTGCGATACAAAATATAGAGAAGCAATCACTGTGAATGAACGAGTTTTAATAACTTAAAGATTTTTAGCAACCGGAGATTCTTAGCAGCTTGCAATATTTATTTCGAGTATCGAAGCAGAGTATCTCAAGAATTGTTCCAGAAGTTTGTGACGCTATTATTGAAGCCTTAAGTGATTATGTAAAGGTAAATAAAAATAATTTGACAAATTACATTATTGATAGCGTTCTTAACATACGCTAATGTGTGCGGATCATATTTTCTTAGCTCGTTGGCTGTGTCTTCCAAATGAAGAGTATGGATCGGTGATGTCGGTCGAAGACTTTTGCAAGCATTCAAGGGCTTTTGCGAGCATGATATCTGCCGAATCTTCCTGTGGCTGCGTTTTCTTCGGATTGTCGTTTTTTTTTTTACGAGCAGGTTCTGATGGTGAAGGCATGCTAGCTTCCGAGGCTAGGTCTTGGTGTTGTTGTGGTGGCGCTTCCTCGATGCTAGCCTCCGGCAATTGCGACTTGGTCGGAGCGTTTTCTCTACGTCAGAAGTTTGTGAAGATTCCGGTATTGCCTCCTGAAAACATAATTTTAATTAATAGATCAATTTGTGGTGCAGTGTGAATGTGTATATAATGTGGCAGGACCGTACGTATAATCCGATTGGAAGCTAAAGTTTAACGTCCGTAGTATTTAATACCTTCAAGTACCTTAGTAGCGATATCTTAAATATTTTTCTAGCAGGATTCTCTATTGCTTGAACGTCTTCGGACTGCCACTAAAAGGGGCCAAATATGGAGTGGTGTATAGTACCTAATACAACCACTCATAGGGGCCAAATACGTTTAGTCTGAATACTTTCAAACAGCGGAGGGTCCTGTCATGCTGAGTACTCTATAATTTTTTTTACAGATCCCATCTACAGAAGAAGAGTGGCTTGCTATATCAAAAGAATTTGAAAATAAAAGGAATTTTTCCCACGCTATTGGAGCGATGGATGGAAAACATGTTATGTTGCAGGCACCGATTAACAGTGGCACTGATTATGATAATTACAAACAATTTCCAAGCATCGTGCTTTTTGGATTAGTTGATGCTAGCTACAATTTTTTGTATATAAATGTTGGTAGCAAAGGGCGAATCTCTGATTGTGGTGTTTTTAAAAACACAACGTTGTATAAAAAGCTAGAAAAGAAAGAATTGAACATGCCTAAAGAGAAGATATTGGAAATACCATATGTAACAAAAGTTCCTTATTTCATTTTATTCGAGAAAGCCTTTGCACTCAACGAATATACCATGAAACCATTTGAGGGCAACCCAGAAAATGGTTCTAAAGAAAGAATATTTAATTATCACCTTAGCCGAGCTCGACGTGTCGTTGAGAATGCATTTGGTATATTAAGTGACATATTTCGCGTTTTTAGAAAACCTATCTTACTAGAGCCAAATAAAGCAACAAAGGTCGTCTTAGCAGCTGTATATTTGTACAACTACATCCGAAAAAATACTTAAACTAATCTTATTTCACCGGAATTGTTTGATAGAGAACTTGATGGCGCACTGATTCCTGGCCAATAGAGAAATGAAATAAATGAAGTTACATTCGCACCAATTGCAGCGTTTCCAAGGCGTAGTTCTAATAACGCAAAAGAAATACGGTTTGTTCAAAATCATTATGCATAGTTAAAAATTCTTACATTCGGCATCGTTTCCTGAGTGTCACCAGTTTCATTTTTATCCTTAAGAAAATGGAAATAAGGATATCCAAACCACTTCGAATTATAAACATCTGCAGCGCCTGAAACAGAACAAAACTAAAATTTATATTTCCATAATTTAAAATATTTTAATTGTATAAATAAATTTTATACTACACCTGCTTGGAAAGTACCTTGATACTTTATCAAATTTACGGTAGAAAGTACGTCATTGCATATCGAACAAATATGCGGGGAGAAAACGCATCTGAGCGGGAGAGAAAAGTGTATGAAAATCCATTTCTTACGTGGTTTTTCTTTTTTAATTTTGGGTAAGACTATGCGCCGGTAACCTAAATATCAAAAGCCAAAAAGTTTTTACAGTGAGTTTTTATCTCCAAGTTCGCAAAATGACACTGGCCACTAGCTGTGTGTTGGATGGTGTCGGGCTGGCAGTGCGACCCTGCGGCGGCAGGATAAACAATTTGAAAAAAGAACATGTGAAAATTGCAGACGCCATTGGCGCCATTTCCAATTTGTGTGTTGTTTGAGGATTCAGTTTTAACTGCAACAATTTCAATATAAATTTCAATTAGTAAAGATTTCGTTTTTTATTTTCCTTCTAGGTGTAGTATAAAGCACTATGTATCACTCGAGAGAAACTGCGATTCCCGATCTTGGGTGTTTTAAAGCCCTCGCCTACGGCTCGGGCTTCAAACGACACCCTCGACGGTAATCGGTCACTTTCTCCTCTCGGTGAACAATGTACTATTATACTACACCTGCTTGGAAAGTACCTTGATACTTTATCAAATTTACGGTAGAAAGTACGTCATTGCATATCGAACAAATATGCGGGGAGAAAACGCATCTGAGCGGGAGAGAAAAGTGTATGAAAATCCATTTCTAACGTGGTTTTTCTTTTTTAATTTTGGGTAAGACTATGCGCCGGTAACCTAAATATCAAAAGCCAAAAAGTTTTTACAGTGAGTTTTTATCTCCAAGTTCGCAAAATGACACTGGCCACTAGCTGTGTGTTGGATGGTGTCGGGCTGGCAGTGCGACCCTGCGGCGGCAGGATAAACAATTTGAAAAAAGAACATGTGAAAATTGCAGACGCCATTGGCGCCATTTCCAATTTGTGTGTTGTTTGAGGATTCAGTTTTAACTGCAACAATTTCAATATAAATTTCAATTAGTAAAGATTTCGTTTTTTATTTTCCTTCTAGGTGTAGTATAAAGCACTATGTATCACTCGAGAGAAACTGCGATTCCCGATCTTGGGTGTTTTAAAGCCCTCGCCTACGGCTCGGGCTTCAAACGACACCCTCGACGGTAATCGGTCACTTTCTCCTCTCGGTGAACAATGTACTATTATACTACACCTGCTTGGAAAGTACCTTGATACTTTATCAAATTTACGGTAGAAAGTACGTCATTGCATATCGAACAAATATGCGGGGAGAAAACGCATCTGAGCGGGAGAGAAAAGTGTATGAAAATCCATTTCTTACGTGGTTTTTCTTTTTTAATTTTGGGTAAGACTATGCGCCGGTAACCTAAATATCAAAAGCCAAAAAGTTTTTACAGTGAGTTTTTATCTCCAAGTTCGCAAAATGACACTGGCCACTAGCTGTGTGTTGGATGGTGTCGGGCTGGCAGTGCGACCCTGCGGCGGCAGGATAAACAATTTGAAAAAAGAACATGTGAAAATTGCAGACGCCATTGGCGCCATTTCCAATTTGTGTGTTGTTTGAGGATTCAGTTTTAACTGCAACAATTTCAATATAAATTTCAATTAGTAAAGATTTCGTTTTTTATTTTCCTTCTAGGTGTAGTATAAAGCACTATGTATCACTCGAGAGAAACTGCGATTCCCGATCTTGGGTGTTTTAAAGCCCTCGCCTACGGCTCGGGCTTCAAACGACACCCTCGACGGTAATCGGTCACTTTCTCCTCTCGGTGAACAATGTACTATTCTTCAATTTAATTATTATATAATACTACCGTTTTCTACCCCGAAGGGAGGAAAACGATTATTTCAGGTCTTGCCGAGGTGTAAAGTTGGTTTTGGTTTTTCAGGAGAAAGTGAGATAGCGCCGATGATTCCTCTTATCGGGATGTGGAAGTATGCTTGAGAGATGTCTATCTTCGATATCTCTTCTAACATTAGTTTTGAGGGCCTTGTCGAAAAGTCTGACATCATCTTTGGACTTAACGGAACAGAAGGGGGTTTTTTTGCAAAGGGCAGTGCATAGTTGTTTATTATCTTTAAGACGGATGTTGGGGCTCCCAGTAAACGCCACTGCTGCTTGTAATTCTTTAGCTGCCCCCCTCTGAAGTCACCGTCAATATTTACGACGTTGTTGCCGCTGTTCCGTCTTATCGCCTCTCTTCGCCTTACCAACGGATTGCCTCCGCTTTTGGTTTGCTGTTTGAGCCGGCCGGGTATGCCATGCGGGGTTTTTGGCTTTCTGCTTACGACCTGGGACTGGTTGGTGGCTTTTTCGAGACTGCTGAAAAAGCTGCTTCGTTTTCTCCGGAAATTTCCCAAAACGGGAAGGAAAAATACGAGACGTACCACCATTGTCTCTTAAAATGAGAGAGCTTGTCCTCTTGAAACAAGTGTGTTTCTGATGGTGGTATCTGCTGCAGCATAGACGAAAGAGCATCACTATTTGTTTTGAAGGCTTTCTGTCTCAAATCGATCGTTTCCACCCGATGTGCACAAACAAACTGCAAAAGATCGTCTGAAGTTGCTTTAAACTCAGAACACTGACAATAATGTTTTTAAATCTGCGGAGGCCGCTGGGAATTTTGCCGCAAGCTTCTTGAGTTCTTCGGCTAACGCCTTTCTCTGGCAGATGAGGGCATGAACAATCGTGCCCAGAACTCCATCTTGCTTGGTGAGGAGCCCTGAGGTTTGTATTCCGAGGTCACTCAACTCAGCATTTATCTTTAAAGCGATAAAGACTGGTGATGCGTGCAATTTTTTAGCTACCTCTTTATACCGTATACGATTCCATGCATCTGTCCCAAACCTTTGACAGGCGATGCCCTCTGCTTTGACATGTTCCGACGGTGCTGGAATTGCGGGTTCTGCTTCCTTTACCGCAGGAAGAAGCTCAAATTCTGGCCAGCTAAGTTGAGCCGAATCTAATCCTAAATTAGAGTCCAACGGTGGCGCACGCCAATCGCTGGGTGACTCGGATCTTGATGGAGCGGGGAGGTCATCTCCTTCATTAGATGAAGCGCAATCTTCCGAGAAGCTCTCATGCCTCGAGTCCTTTACTGGAGCCAGCGACTCAATTTTCTCCATGAGGGTTGAGAACATATCATTCATCCGTTGTTCAAGACTATCCATTCGCGAACGTTTTGACCTCGTTGCCCATGCATCGCTTGATTCTGGATCTGAGGATATGCGTCTTTTCTTCGTATTTGTTGCCTCTTCATCCACCTCCAGCGATAAGGCTCGATCGGCTTCCTTTCTTGACATACGCCTAGGTTTAACTGCTTCGTTGAATAATTCAGTTGCGGCGGCTGACCCCCTAATCTTATTACAGATCGCAGGTGGGCTGGTTATCAGCGCTCTAGCGAACGCCCAATCGAGCATCTTCAGCTTGAGGTCACGAAACCCTTTCTCAGACAAACGAGTCGCCTCCGGAACGAACGGTCTTGCTAGTTGGTTTGTTGGTATGGCAAATCTCAATTTGTTCAATATCTGGGGGTCAACGGTCTCTCCGAACACTTCTTCTTTCGTTGATCGAGTCACCATCCAAGCCGTCCAGCCATTGGGCAACAGCTCTTGTGCTAAAAGTTTCAGCCGCTCTAGGATGTCATTGTCGTTGTCAGTTTCGCCCGTTTCTTCCAACAGCTCCCCCAACGAGACGAAAGATGCTTGCCCCATCTGAAGCAAGCAACAATATTGCCATAAGACTCAGATATTAGTTTTAATGAAGTCAGAAAAGATCTAGGGCTTGCGAGCTAAACAGCCGTAGAATCCGAGCCGTGTGGCTGCGGGTTACGAGCCGTACGGCGGCGGCTCACGAGCCGTACGGCTGCGGCTCACGAGCCGTACTGCTGCGGCTCACGAGCCGTACTGCTGCGGCTTACGAGCCGTACTGCTGCGGCTCGCGAGCAGTACGGCTGCGGATCATGACCCGTAGGACTCTGGCCCTTGAGTCATGCGACTACCGATGGCGAGCTGAATGGCTACGGCCAGAAAGGGTAGGCAGTGTGAGCTATATGTCTGCAACTAGTGAGCTGCTTGTCTGCGACTAGTAAAGACGAATACTCAGCCGAAAAATAACCACACATGCGGTTTCTCCACAAACATTGCTATCCAGCTGTTAGTTATTAAATAAAACACATTCTTATCCAAAATAATTGCCAAAATAACACCATTATATGGGCAGAGTATGTGTAAAGAACGAATACCCCTTCACTATTTAGGTTTACGTAAATGAATACGTTCATGCCACTCATAATTCTCATAGACAAAACTAAAAAATAAATAAACTTACCCTGTCCAGCGATATGATGCACTTATCACTCGAGGTATTATCACAAAACTTTTACGAACGTTACAACAACGTTAGGTAGGTTCTTAAGAAAATCGTGCGCACTGTATGGTGAATAACAGCGTACTGAGGAACACGCGGGAAGAGCGCGGCGCGACGGCAACCCGTCGCCGCCGCCCCGCCGCGCCTCCGGCCTCGTCGCTCCGGCTCCACTCACTCATAGATGAAACTACATAGGTAAGAGAATTTTGTGTGCTGTAGGGATGATAGCTAATCTCCGAAAGGTCAAGCCGAAGAACCGAACTGAAATAAGTAATTATTTTATCAAATAATTTGTAAGTTCATATTTTTAAGTATAAAAATGCATACCTGAACCTGTTATGCGACTTTTTTTCTCCCTGCTTTTCTCTCGACGATAAGAACCACACAAGGACACCATTTTGTTTTTCACTTCCTTGACAGGCATATTAATTTGAGCAGATATTTGCCGCCAACTGTCTTCCCGCTGATTTTTGTTTAAATATTTTGGATCTTTGGGGTCCCAAAGCGCATTGTACGTGCTGTAAAGTTGTATTAAGCGAATGGACTCCTCCTGACTGCCCATGATATCAAAATTACAGAAGACAAACACGGCAAGAGACAAAACTTGAAGTAGCTTCGCGTGCGAGCCAAAACATAACCGTCCCCACCTAACGCAGAGCGCTCACTGAGGCACCTTTGAGCGCGTCAAGTTTACCGACAACAGATGGCTCGGGGCCGAGCCGTGCTCGGTCGAGCAAACACGCGCCCGAGGCAGGCCGAGGCACGTCCACACCAGCCGAGGCATTTGGCTCGCGAGGCTGCCGCGCGAGCCTGTGCGCTAGCGTTCCTGCACACGATGCCGTCACCGCGCCGACGCCGCACAGTTACACTGTAGATACGAGTCGCCCGAAGCCCGCCACTGCGCCGCCGCCGCGCCGCTACCGCGCTGTTTGATTCATTACATTACCGACCGCGTACGAACGTGCACGCCGCGAGATCGCATGTGACGCAATCATGTCTAATATAACGAAAAATCAAAATCAATCAAGCTTGAAGTAGATGGACTTGGGATGCTTTGTAATGAATCGCCTTTAATGCTATAATTCGAAACCTGTGATTGAACTCTCGTACTGGGTCCAGCAGCAGTATTGTAACCGTAGTGTGCCGGGCTGTCCATTGCATCTGCTGTGTGTGAATGATGTGGAGCGCTATAACTATTTTTATATTGAATATTTCTTATAATATTCAATACTTGATACTGGAATTCAACAATGTCTTCGTCTTTGAAGCGTTCCACGGTAGGAGCTATACCTTTAAAAAAAGACATCATTCTACTATCGTCATGATTTTCTAACGTTTCCATAAACTTAATCTTTTTCTTATCTACAGGATTTATTTCTTCGTTTTTCTTCTGTATAACTTCAGATTTTTTTTCTTCTTTTCTCCATGTTTGATCCAAATTGGGCTGGCCGTGGGGTAATTTTTTTCAAAAATTGTAAATACAAAATTAATGTACATTTCAATTGTGTTTATTTTGTGTTATAGTGACACAAAAATAACACAAATGAAAAGTAAGGGCTGAGTCACAGAGGTTAGTTAAAAATCAATTTTGCAGTAGTAAATCAGTTTAATCCTCTTTGTATAATTTACAGTGTTGCATTTAACACACGCTTAACCTTTTATTCCTAGACGTCATGCATTATTTTTAACACAAAAGAAGATTTTGTAACATTTCTTAATAATTTGACGATCACATTTTTTTTATTGATAAACATTTGTGCAAAAATCACATTAAAGAATTTAAGAGGAAGCGCCAGAATAGCTCGCGAAATCCAAATTTTCTTAGACCTGCTAATTGCAAAAAAACTTGAAAAAATTATAATCGCGAGTAATCCTGGTACTTTCACCTTGAGAAAAATAAGTCAGCATAATAATATCTTAAATGTTACAATCAAAATCACCTTAAATACAATGTCATTAACTATAAACAGTAAATAAAATTTAGAAATAATTTAACAGTCTTGCAACAGTATTTTTATACGAATATACCTACCTAGTTAAAATATTAAGATTGTTAACGTATTATTTTAACAATTTATAATATATTTTCTCAATAACGATTTCCATTGTACGCTTAACATTTTATAGTATTTTACATCTTAATAATTATATTGTAAATTAATGATTTTTCAGTTAAACTTATTTTGCTAGAAGCTTAGGCTCAACCTAACAATCATTGTCAACAATCATTGTATTGATAGTCACAGGCATAATCCAAATACTAGTATTGGGCATATGCCTGTCTGTTGACTGCTACAATTTTTAAAATTAATATTTGGTTTATATTTTCAAACTAACAAGTGAAGTTGTCTATTTGTTATGCATTCAATTCGATAGATATTATACAGACTATCTGTGTTTTACACTGACACAATTTAACTTACTAATGCCCGGTTTTTGAGCTTTTGATCGGTCATTTATCTGTCTGAAATAGGTAGTGTTAACGGACAGATAAAAGAAGAGAACGACCTATAAATAGCTCAGAAACAGGGCCTAAGTGTAAGATTTCATAAATATAACTGAAACTACACGGTTTAAAATTCACTGATCATATCGATCTACGATTTAAAGTTTTTATACTGGCCATACTGACGGCGAAAATACGTGATGAAATAAAATCGGGAGACAAAATGTATTCGACTGGTCACACTGGTGGTGACAGTTCGGGGACTCGGCAGAAATCCGTAGGCTTGGATAGACATGAGTGCAAATCTGTACTGATAAAGTGGATAAAAACCCTAAGTTATGAAGAAACCGAAACACTATTGTTATACGTGGAATAAACATACATTGATTACACAAACACACACTGATGACACCCTCACACACACACACACACACACACAACCACAACCACACTCAAACACACATGCACTTACACACCCCTAATGGTACTGTAACCGACCCCAACTTCGTGGGGCTAGGGAACCTTACAGCACACCTTAGTCTAATATACTCGTCACTTAATCATATTTACACACTCACACTCCAATTAATTTGTAAATTCACACAACTTCTTCAAGTATAATAAATAAAAAATAAAAAAAAAAAAATATTTACTTACCTACTTAATAATTAAAATACAAAACTTATGTCTACATGTTTCTTGCTAGGTATGCTGTTAATACGTTAAGGAAGAGCGGAGCCTCCTGACACAGGCATATTGACATGCTTAAAAGGAGACTCCAGCAACTAATTATAAGAAGAAATTTGTTAAAGAAATAAAGATTTTGTATTTTGTAAGACAGTGTAGAGTGGATGGTAGCCAGGTGCAGGTATTGTTGTACCGTGGAGTTAATACTAAGAAATAAGTTTTGATAATAATAAGTTGTGAGAATATTAAATTAGTTTTGAAGATTAACTGTAGTCATTTCTGAGTTACCTTACCTAAGAAAGTTGAAAAATTCAAAGTTAAGTAAAAATATATTTAAAAAATCGCTTCATCGTCACTATCAGAGAACATTTCGTTAAAATCTTTTCTTATATCAAGTGATGAAACATTGTATGATTGTGCTGATTTTGTAAATTTTGCCCAATCCGGATAATTTATAGTTCACTTTTACATTTGAAAGAATAGTGACTTTGGACGAGCGTGGTTTGTTAGTGTCAGAATTAAAATGTTCCGATTGAAGACCTCTTGCGTTATAATCAGTTTTGACGATTATTTCATCGTTATTAGTATCACTGTTCTCGGAATCAGAGCAAAAAAAAAATTTTCTTTTTTTTGATACACCTGGATCTTTGGACGTGCTTGGTTTCTTAGTGTCAGAATTAAAATGTCCTGATTTAAGATCTCTTGTGTTATAATCAGTTTTGACGATTATTTCATCATTATTAGTATCACTGTTCTCGGAATCAGAGGAAAAAAATAATTTTCTTTTTTTTGATACACCTGGATCTCTGGACGTGCTTGGTTTGTTCGTGTCAGAATTAAAATGTCCTGATTTAAGATCTCTTGTGTTATAATCAGTTTTGACGATTATTTCATCATTATCAGTATCACTGTTCTCGGAATCAGAGCATAAAACTAATTTTCTTTTTTTCGTGACACATGTTTGCCTCTTTTTCTTCAGCAGACTATGTTCTTTTAAAAAAAAGCAATGACAAAACCCCTTTATTGTAGAAGACCCTTCACTATGGCAAAAGCAGCTTAATTTTCTATAACCTATTACATACGGTTGTTGCTTCACGAACAATTCAACATTACCAAAGGAACCTGTTATCTGATGTATCAGCATTGTTTCCGGTACTGCAACTAAGTCATATGAGCTTATACGTCTTTCCATGTCATTAATATCTTCCTCTTTTATTAGGTACAGCTTCACTGTTGTGTCATCTTTCAAAGCATCAAAGGCTGTTTTCGAGTCTTTTATGTCGATATAATATGCTACCTTCTTGTCCAAAGTTCTTTTAATGGCACCTCCTATACCGTCGGCAGCACCTTTGCCATGAGAAGCTTCAAAAAAGTTCCAGGTAGCAAAAGAAAATCCTAAAGATTCCAGTACACTCAAGAATAAGAAAAAGTTCTTTTTTGCCTATATTGCCATCCGAGTAAAAATGAACTATGTTCACTTGAGGTGATTTTTGTCTTATATCCCGAACACGGAGTACAATAACCAGTGGAGAGAGTATGGGCACGTTTTTGTTCTAAATCAAAGTCACTAAATAACGGCGGGGGGAGAGGTACGATACGCCCTCTGTGATTGGGTGACGAATTGACAACCAAATGACAACTCATTCTCTAGGGATTCCAATAAAGTAATTAAAAAAGTATCGATATCGATAATTGTTTGACTCATTAGTAATATAAGAATTTGTTTGCGAGACAGAGATTACGGGTTCGATTTTGAAATAAAACAGGTGATTATTAAATTTAGAAGACTGTATTTAAAAAAGAATATTTACTGGTTTTTAAAATGGATTAGTTTTGAATATGTTTTTCTTATATAATCTTTTGGGTTTGTATTATTTTTCGTAATAAATGTTAGTCGAGTATCAATATATTTTTTTGCTACACATGTAGCTAAGTCAATTAAGTGATTAGTAGATTCTACATCAAATTGGTGAAAGTTTATATCTGGAAATAAATCATATCCCACAAAATCTTTAAGAACCACCATTGTTAAGTAATCTGAATTGTATTTAGATGACAAAGCTTTTCCGCCGCATTCTGCCAAGGCTCTTTTGATGTAAATTTCACTGCGGCGACATATGGTTATTACTGTTGTTGAAGCATACATAAGTTTGTCTCTCACGTCCTTCTGATATTGTAAACTATCTTCTTTTGGCCCTCCAAGCAACGCTCCAATACAAATTTGGCATTTAATTTTTTTTACCAAAGCGTGGACGATGTAACCTGCTATGTATTCAACTACTTTTGTGCTAAATTCTGTGAATAAAAACTCTTCTTGTAATTCAACATCGAAATCGTCACTGGTTTCCGATACAGTATCTTGATCCTTGCGCCGTGTAGTAATATTAATACGATCTAAAGCGGATGTACATTGTAAAATCGAAATTTGATTAAGTGCTCCACAATTACCGGTTCCCGTATTCTTGATTTGGGCATATGTCAATAATTTTTTATAGATGCTCTCAAATACTCGAGCTTGGTTGGGTTGTTGTTAGATCCACCATGGCTTCTGACACTGCCAAAAAAGTGTTCAAGGTGGTCCTGACTTATTTTGTGCAGTGGTAAATACTTAATTGGGCATTCCTTATTAAGAACCAACGTCTGAATCAAATGTTTGGCACTTTCAATGCAGATACAAAATCCTAGAAATCCGGTGTGTCGTGGAGAATCAATAAGTTTAACAATTTTTTTATCATTTCCTTTCACCAATTCAGTAGAAAGTTTCAGAATTTCATGTTTCACCATGTCTAATTTATGCGTTACGCAAGCAGCATTTTCTTCATTTACTGCTCTCTTGAAGTCATAACCATGAACATGCGAGTCCAAAATATCAAAGAGATCATTCATCATTTTCAAAAAATCTATCGTACCCGTTGTTGCTTGAAACTGTGGCAAATGAAGCTGATTTTTACAAAAAATTAGAGCATCTGCGACACTCTTGCTGAATATCTGAGTTGCTAGACTCACTTTCATTATTTTACATTTAAAAAATATATGAATAGCTCTCAACCGGTTCGCTAAATGAAAATGTTCCTCTGTCTGTAAATTATGTAAATGTACTAGATGTTGCCAAGATATTATTTGACCATATTTATCCGAAAAGCTTCCATAAAATTCAAGAGCATTCCTTACAAGTTTAATCATGTGTGCAGGATCTAAAAAAACTGCTACTTGCGTATCATTGCATGGATTTTTGAATGTAGTAATTAAGTTATTCGGATCTAAAGTACATCCTAATATTCTAGCCATAGACAAATTCGCAGGGTAACCATCAAAAGTTACGGCCACTACTCGGATATCAATTTCTTCAATCAAATGTATAGCTTGAGTGAGAAGAGACGCTTTTTGATTGCTACTGATCCCATTGATCAAGAAATAGCCAATGGGGATTTTAAAAGAAGCATTTACCGGAACCAGAAGAAAAACAAGTGCTTCTTTGGCTTCAAGTTGACAATCTGATTCCAAAGCAGCTCCATAGTTAACATGGCCATAAAATCTTTTTCCTTGGGGATGGTATTCAATGCCGCTTTTAATTGCCATTTCGTCAAAAATTATGGTGGCATAAATCTGGTTCCCTTGTTTTGCTATTAATTTGAGAGCATTGAGAGCTTCCTTAGTAAATCCGGGTTGTCCATCAACAGACTGATACCACTTTCGAAGAGTGCTAGGACAAGGTAAACATGTGTTAAAAGTTTTCCTTACAAAATCATAAGCCTTGGGGGAGTAAAAATGTAATGTTATTGCAAACGCTCGAATTTCTGGCGAGTATTTTGTTTTTGGTATGTGTCCTGTCAAAGATTTTTGCTGTTGCCTTTTTATCAATTCCTGGTTTTCTACACCGATACTTTTTAAAATATCTTCATTTTCTTTACTTAATAATGATTTTTTAGTTAGTGTATCTAAAATTTCTTGTAAACTTGCGACTTTTTTTTTAATTTCCTTGTTTTATCTTGAAGTCTCTTCACATCCTTTTTCTTTTTATTTAAACTATATATGAGATGATCAATGTGGCGTTTCATTTTTCGTTTTCTTGGCGTTAAATCTGCGTACAGTTCTTCAGGGTTCTTATAATTTTGTTCATCTAACCTCTGAAAATTAAATTAAGATTTTAAGATATATAATTTTATAATTGTTTCATTGAAAAAAGTATTACTAGATATTTCTAAAATTCACGAAAAATACCTTGCTTGTAGAAGGTTTATTCTCTACATTTGATGAAGAATGTTGATCTTGGGTATTCGTTATATCTGCTAATGGCTCCTGAAAAATTATCTTATTTATAATATTTAAAAGTATTTAAAGCATACTGAACAAATAAAAATGAAGATACTGATTATTTAGTTCTAAATTCTGTAAATTCGAAATATGACAAAATAATACATAATTATGATCAGTCGAGGATAATTACAGAAAAAGTAAAGATTGGAAAATCTTTGTTATTTGGGAATATTACCGTGCTTTTAGAAGATTCATTCTTAATATCTTTTAATAGAGACGATTGATCTTGGGTGTTTTTTGAATCATCAGGAAGTGTCTATAAAAAAAATATATTTTAACAAAAAATGAATGACCAGCCTAAAGTAATACATTATCTATAAGAAATACCTACCAGAGCAGGTAAATATAGAGTAGGCACTGATGACCTATATAATCGGCGTCTATTATTTTTTAAACTTTCAAAGCAATCTGACGTGAAATGTCTAGAACATACGACACTACTCTTTGTTGGTAAAAAATTGTCTCTATGTGTAGCTTTGATCCAAATTTCTTTCTTCTCGATGTCATCGTTGGGAAATCTGCAAATTTTAATGCATACAAAATATACGTTTTTCCAATATAATGAACCCGTTATCATGATGGACATTGGCGTTAGATAATGCGCGCTTACTCCAAAAATAAAGTTGATGACGTCTGTTCCATACACTGGCCTATATAAAAACATAAAAAAAAACATAATTGTCTAGGATTGCAAAGATTCAAATGGATTCCAAGCAACGCGTCTTAATTTTGTGAAAAAGCAGGCAGAGATATCATTCACTTACATTTTTTACTGTTATGTACAAGTTTTATATCAGCATTCAAAACATTTGCGAAGAAAGCCAAGGGCAGAAGCATGTTTTAAAATAAAGCAACATTAAAAAAAAATTGTAAGGAAAGAACTTATATTTTAAATTTTATCGATATAAACCGTCGCGATGGTTGCGAACAGCACTATCGAGAAAAAAAGAGACCACTGCTTACGTGCAAATCAGTGTACCAGAAAGAGACAGCAAATATTTGATTTTATTTTTCATTGTTTTAATCAAATTCAATAAATGGAGTAGAAAACCACTTACCTGTGAAATGTTATCCCATCTTTTGTGTAACTTGAAGTAGTAGTACACTTTCCACACCATTTAATTGCACAACTAGGCATTACTTTTCGTTTTATTTGCTTTCAAAACGGGAGCGAGTGACGTTCGTACGTAAGCCTACAATTTCTGCGACTGATCAAAATTTCGCCGCGTACGCTTGATATAGCGTACGTTTAGCGCCCGCAGTAGCCCCCGCACGCGCTCTCCACTGGTTATTGTACTCCGTGATCCCGAAGTATGGGCAAAAGATGAGCCCAAATTGCCTCTGGGGTATGCTTAGTTGAGTCTGAAAATGTGCAAAAGGACTCCAAAGAATTGGACCCGTACACAACACTGGTATGGAGACTAATTTGTATTTGGGATGCACCAAAATGTAGTGCTTAGATTTCTTTATGCAACTTACAACAATAATTTTCAGAGAAATCGCAATGGATTAAAACTTCATCCACGCTTAAATTTTCTTTTAAGTGTTTATAACACTTATATTGGTGATATATGTTGTAACAGTGGACTTTGTAATCTACCAGTGATTTTTTAAACTCCTTGGTTAAATACCTTATAGTACCTGATTTTATTATTTTTACCATTCTTTTCGCTGTTTTGTTTTGGTTATCCTTTCGATATTCAATTTGTTGAACTGTCCATTCCAGCCAAGACACTTTGTCATCGAAATTGCATTCCAACAAATTATAAACAGTTGTCGCTTTACTATAACATTTTTTGCATTCCGAGTACATACATTCCTTTTTTTGAGTGTCACAGACGATACTTTTCATGAACTCATCCAAATCTTTAGATTTCAATATCGAAAGAGTTTTAAGTGCAGCATATTTAAACTCTATATTACCATGTTTTTTACAGGCGCATGTTTCACGATTAGAGAGATTGGGACTTAATACAAAAAAGGGCTTGCATCTAGTAAAAGTGGTATAGGACACTGGGATGTTTGTTTCTTGAATAACGTTATACCGTAATTTTGTCATAGATTCTAGGAGGTATCGTCTTTGCATCTTATTTTTTTTCATTGTCTTCGTTTCCTTCTAGCCAGCTGTAGCGCGGCTAACATCATCGCGTAAGAAGAAGTTATGAATCTTTTGTGCGAGTGCCATGTGTTTCCCTCGGATCGTTTTTATCGGAATTCGAATTCTACCCTTTAGGCCAATTATTGCTTCAAGTTTAGTTTTCGTTCTATACTTTTTAACCAAATTATTATCTACATTTTTTTTAAATATTTTCTTTTGGGCATTGCTTGACGCCAATTCATATTGATATTTAATTGATTCGCATAATATATTTTTAGGAAAGAGTTCTTTTTTCACCTTTTCCTTTTCTGAAAGCGAAATATTCAAGGAATTGACAAAGGATTCAGTTTTGGAGTTTGGCGTTAGGTCTCTTACATTCGAAATATTATTCTCTTTGTCGTGATCATTGGCTTTTAAACTTTTACGCTTGTCTTTATATATTTCCAAAGTTTTGTCCCATAACACTTCTCTGTCCTCCACTAAACTTATAAACGTTTCGTAATCAAAACTTTCCATGGTAATTTCTTAAAAAGTTACGCACGTGCAGTGTTATTGCGTGGCGTCGGCGCGGCGACGGCGCGGTGACGGCATCGTGTGCAGGAACGCCTAGGTGGGTACGCGGCTAATGAGTCATCAATCACAATGCAGCAGCCGCCGATAACATGCAATAATAACTAAATCTCTACTAGAATTACTAGTTGTATGTACCTATGTGCTATTAAAACTATATATTTAACTAAAAAGAAGGTGAAAACAGCCAAATGAGACTAAAATATACTTAGAATTTATTTTAAATGGAAAAAAAATCATACAAAATATACATTTTTATGTTGGTGAGTCTTTGTTTCCTGAGTAGGCTCGTTTAATACATTTGTTTTCTGAGGATCTGTTTGCGTCTCCTTATTCTTGGAGAGGGTGGAGTTCTGAGTGAAAACATTTGACGTTTGCGTCTCCTTATTCTTAGAGAAGGTGGATTTCTGAGACATAATATTCGAAGTTAGCATTTCGTTATTCTCGAAGATAGGAGAATTCTCAAGATCTTGCGTTTTACATATTATTTCGGTAGCACTTGAGTTTCCTGGGTTATAAATTTGAGGTAAAGTTGTATTCTTGCGTTTGGGAGTAATACTGGTTTTGTCAGGCGTCGAGCATATTTTTTTATAAACGTTTTTGTTTTTATCATATTTTGTAAGTCGGCCTTCAAACGAAAATTCTCACTGTTTAAATTTTCAATCTCTTGATGCGCGCTCATTAATTGCATAGTAAGACTCTTATTTTGTTCAGTCAGATCATTTAAAATCCCACTGTAGTCATTATCATGGAAGCTGTCTTGTAAACTCATCATAGTGGTGTCCAATATAGTGTTTTCACTACTCATATTTGTTAGATCACTTAATGAGCTAGTTTTAGAAGGTTTACGATAGGTGACGTTGCTGTAGCTATTATTCATTATTATTTATTTTGTTAAACGTAGCCAGCTATTTTAAATTTTCTAGTTTGCGCACCTCAACTTTTGTTTTTATTGTTTGTCGCAAATAAACATTCAAAAAGAGTTGGGTCACTGGAATCGAACTTGCGGCTTCTCACGCACAGTGGTGTTAAGTCGAACGGCGCAACCACTGAGTTACATCGACGGTTTCTCTGTATTGGTTAGCTGTATTTAGTAATGAAACTGTTGAAATGCCTACGTTTCGCGAAGTGACGGGTAACATCTGCGGCTTCTTATTAACATTTGAAGTTAATTTCTCTAATTGCTCATTTGTCACGAATGCGAATATTTCAGACTTAATGTCTTCCAAGTTCTTCTGCTGTGTTTGTTATCCGGTCTTATACCTGTGGTTTTCCATTATTTGAGTATTAAACTGTTTTCTGACGGTGTTGTTATTTTGACCTCCACGGCCTCTGCCGCGCGGACCTTTGGAACCACGGTTTTGAGGAAGTTTTCCTCGGATACTCCTTTGAGGCTCATATTGAGCGTCGGTAAGATTAGAGGATCCTGCCATCGTCCTATATATGCATAAAGCGGTTGGACACGGAATTGGATTACTTAGTTGGTGAAATTATGGCTCCTAAACGTAAGTATTCGTTCTTTTAAATTTTGAGCGACGGTTAGTATGATTCATATGTTAGGAATTTTTTCCACTGTTTCTTCGTTCATTTTGCTTCACAAAGTCACACTTTTTTATGAATTTAGGAATTGCTTGTTCACTATTTGGTTTATTAATGAGTTTATTTTTATATAACAGTTGTTTTTGGATGATTAACAACTGGTTCACATTTGGTTTTATAGTTTGTTTACATAATCAATGTCTTATTTTCAAAGTCGAATTTACATTGCATTTGTCTTTTGCACTTAATGTTCAGGTCAATATGAATACACTTCAGTTTTTAGACTTCGTCAATATCACATTCACAAGCTGATGATTTCACTGATAGTTTTTGGCTATTTACACAAATTAGTCATACACTGAGCACAATATTCACAGAATCAACATTTTTTAATTTTTTTTTTTTCACGGAGCCGATCTTACTTGGTGCGTCGCGTCGCGCAACTTCATTGAAGTGTTTTTTAATTACATGCACTGTACCAATCCCGCAACATCTTTTTCCATCCAGCTTTTATTGGACGAAAAGCTGCTACGTCTGCTGGTTGTAATATGCGCGTTGCATTCGGGTAAAGTGCAATTAAATGGATTTGTAAGGTTCGCATAGTTCAGAGACTTCTAACGTTATATGAGTTTTGTGGCCATCAACAAACAAAATTACTGGCAGAGGAATATTGTTTCTTATTAGTTCTTCATGGAAACAGTTGGCTATATAGTCATAAAATACCGTAGCCGTCATCCAGCCCGAGTCGCTGCGGCCAATTCCCCTACCAGATGGCACACTCAACGTGACTCGATCGGGTATTCTTTTATAGGGAAAGATAATCATGGGATTGCACACCTGACCAGCAGCAGAAAATGTAAATAGCACTGTTATGTTTTCTTTGGCTGGCGCTTTTTCGATTTCGTAAACGTTTCTGGATCCTTTTTCAGCTAAAACTTTGCCGGTTCTTGGACAAATATTAAAACCAGTTTCATCGGCATTGAACACCCGTGTAGGATCTTGAATGATAGCAGACAAATCTCATCGTCAATGTATTTTTTTATTTCCTCGAACCATTTCCTAATGTCTGATTCTGAAACCCAAGCACTTGCATTCGTAACTCCCTCTGATGTCCGAATCGAGATGTAAGGATGCCGTTTCAAGAATGCTTTAAACCACATATCTCCAGGTTTGTCGTTCCGAAATGGATTAGGTCGTGGATTTTTCTTCAAAAAGTCTTGGACACAAACCTGTATATCCTCTTTTTTTTTCTGGGAAATCCTCGCTTAGCTTGTTGTATAATGAAGTTACCCAACTCATTTTCTTCAGCTTCAGTAAGCACTGGATCAGGTCCAGACTTAAACTTTGTGTTAGGATTTCGTATTTTAAATTGTATGCTACTTCTGGGCACGCCAAATTTTTTAGCTGCTTGACGAATCGAACTTTCATCGTTTTCAATAAATTTGATAGCCTCTTCTATTGCCTCTTTTGAGTATTGTCGTTTTTTTAACGACATTTTGGAAAATCTGTACATCAAGAAACATTCCGTCAGAAACTGGCCATACAATTATCACTTACTAGCCACCATGGCCAGTTACTAGTAAATGTGTGTATTTTTATTTGATATTTAATTAGACAATAGTGTACCTTATACGGCTACTTAATACGTTTTATTTTTAATAAAATGCGAATATTAGGTTACAACCCAGTAACTGGCATGGGTGGCCAATAATTGAAAATATGCAAAAATTTCGATTAAATACAAGCCACCCCCCAATCTCGGTTAAGAATAGATGCTGACACAATAAAACATGTAAAGTAGGTATCACTTACCATCTATTCAACACACCAAACACGATCAACTCCCGATTACTTCACAAAATACCACAAAATTCAATTATTACATAGAGCAGTACGTTAAGATTTTTGTAATGATTGACCATTCATGTCAGAACTTGAACACGGACGACTGTCACAAAATGGTCGATATTATTGGCGCTATTATCATAGTGGAAAAAAATGTTACTAAAATGAAAGCTGCTTGAGTAAGTAGTATTAATAGATAATCATAGATGGCGTACCGTGTGGATAACTCTTAATTTCTGTCGTTGAAGTGGATAGTGGCCAATTAATAAAAGCGGCCAGTTATACCTCAGTTTACCCTAGATGTCTCAATTCGTTGTTTACCAAAATTACCGAAAGAAACCATTGCACACAGGTGTTTATGGGAATTTGCGTGCCTTTTAATGGCGCCAGATATGTTATTAAAATCATTATAACCAGATGTATTCCAAACGGAATCTTCATTAGAAAAAAATACGCAGCACCAACAATACAAGTTATTAGTGTGCGAACACCCAACAATCCAACTAGTTTTATACACTGATCTATTAAATTTTCGTTTATGCGATTTACTAGTCTGAGAAATACACAGATTAGGCGTCGGTTTTAATGTAGAAATTAACTGTTTTTTTCTGAGCAAAGTTTAAAGATTTTACCTTATCTTCGCCAATCAAAACTTGAACGCATTTTAAATCCTCACAAGGTACAATTACCTCCATTGTTATAGGTAAGTCACCAAAACAATTGTATCACTGAGAAAATCTAAGAAAGCACACAAAAAACTTTAACAACAAAACTTTTCCCACTCAAGCAAATGAAACTGAAGTGAGTTGCACTCGGGTGCAGTGTTGTCATTTAGGCAAAAAAAAGTCGCCAGGTATATGAAAAATCTAGCTAGATGTCGCAATTTTTTTATTTTTAAGAATATATTGTATTGTATTGTACAGTTGCTCAATTTTTAATATTACCCGAACATTGTTAAATTACCCACAAAAATATTATTTTCTGTGTTCATTGTTCAAAGTGTAAACATGTTTTTGAGATAAATAAATTATTATTATTCCATTTATTTATTGTATATTACATATTAGTTAATTTTTTAAATATTTCTGTATAATTAAAAAAAACATTTAAAAATATAAAAAATAGTAGCCCACCGGTATCGGGAACAGGGTCCAAGGAACCGGTGGTCAGGGCCCCTGAGAGAGGAACCTCCTCACTATGCGCGCCGTATCCAGGAGTACTGCTTTCTGGATCAAGCCCTTGATCCAGCTGCCCAACGAGGGCCTCTTTAGATGTTGGTCGAGGCTCTTGGCAATTATGCCATTGGCCGTCACGACTATCGGCACAATGACTGCTGTGTTCACATCCCACATGTCGACAACCTCGCGAGCCAAGTCAATATACTTCGTTTGTTTATCTTTCTCAGTCTTCACGAGGTTCTCGTCATGAGGGACTGCTATATCAACAATCATTGCGCGACGCTCTAGTCGATCTATCACCACTATGTCAGGCTTATTGGCAACAATAGTCCTGTCAGTGATGATAGACCGATCCCAATACAACGTGCAGTTGCCATTTTCGAGAACTGGGTCGGGCACATACCTATAGTACGGTACTTCCGATTCCACAAGATTATATTTAAGAGCAAGTTGCTGGTGGATAAACCTGGCTACAAGGTTGTGTCTGTGCAAATAGTCTCCGTTAGCCAGACTAGAACAACCGGAAATAATGAGGCGGATGGATTCTCCGGGCCGGTGACATGCCCGACATATGCCAACCGTACCGTCCTTCACAATGTATTTCCGGTAGTTGTTCGTCATCATAACTTCGTCCATAATCGCACAGACAAAACCTTCGGTTTCCCCGCAGAGGTCACCAAAACGCAGCCAGTCTACGGACGCTAAAAATTCTCCATCAGGTCCATGTAGGACCCGGTAAAAGCGTCCGTGAAGCTCCTTGCTCTGCCATACCTCCCTGCGGTCATTAGTATCTAATACCACAGGTTTGCGCCAGTTCTTGTTAGCCAAGGAGAGCGCAGTAAGGCCTTTGTCCACTGCTACCACATCCCGATGCATACCCACGTCGGCCTCTAGGAAGAACTCCCTAAGGCTGCATATCTCGCGGTTGTGCAGGGTCTTAGCATTGAGGAAGCCACGACCCCCGCACTTCCGCGGGATATACAGCCTCATCACCGATGACCGTGGGTGATGCATCCGATTTGCGGTAAGCAGTGAGCGTACCCTCCTATCCAGGGCGTCAAGTTCCGTCTGAGTCCATTTGAGAATGCCGAAAGAGTACATCAATACCGGCATGACCCAACCGTTAAAGGCGCGCACCTTGTTTCCGCCTGATAAAAGACTGTTGAGTACTTTATTCAGGCGGCCAAAGAAGCGCTCCTTCAACGATTGTTTCACGTCAGCAGCATTGATGCCCAACGCTTCCGACATACCCAAATACTTGTAAGTTTCGGTTGAGCTGAGGGATCTAAGGTTTATGGAATCCGAGAGTTGGGTTCCCACGGATTCCATAATCTCCCCTCGCTTCACATGCATGACCGCACATTTGTCCACACCAAATTCCATACTGATGGCGCTACTGAAGGTTTCTGTTACCTTCAGTAGCTTCATCAGTTGCAAGTTGTTGGGGGCAAAGAGTTTCAAGTCATCCATGTAAAGGAGGTGAGATATGACCTGACCACCTCTTTTCAACCGGTAGCCTTGGCCCGAACCTTCCAGCAGTGTACTGAGAGGGTTGAGGGCCAGACAAAACCACAGTAGACTCAGGCTGTCGCCCTGAAATATACCACGCTCGATCCTTATCGGGTTGCTGTTCGCCTGGATCTGTCGACATCCTGGATAGCGAAGGACTGTCCTCCACTGCCCCATACACGACATCAGGAAGGTGCGTAGAACTGCATCAACTTTATACAGCTCCAGCACCCTCATGAGCCATGTATGTGGTACCGAGTCATAGGCCTTCTTGTAATCTATCCAGCATGTCGACAGATCCCTTCGGGAGCGACGAACCTGTTGGCTAATGGCAACATCGATGAGGAGCAGCTCCTTAGTACCGCGGGACCCGTTCCTACATCCATTCTGAGAGGCAGACATTATTGAAATGAAACTGAAGTGAGTTGCACTCGGGTGCAGTGTTCTCATTTAGGCAAAAAAAAGTCGCCATGTATATGAAAAATCTAGCTAGATGTCGAAATTTTTTTATTTTTAAGAATATATTGTATTGTATTGTACAGTTGCTCAATTTTTAATATTACCCGGACATTGTTAAATTACCCACAAAAATATTATTTTCTGTGTTCATTGTTCAAAGTGTAAACATGTTTTTGAGATAAATAAATTATTATTAATATATTGCTTGAATATTTAATTTCGTTATTTTAATAAGTCGCTAGTTTTTATTGTTGCCAAATCTTTAAAAAAGTCTCCAAACTCGTTAAAAATCCCGTCAACGTCGCTAAAACGGCAACACTGCAGAGTTGGCAAGGTCACAAGGTGACGCATTCGCGTGCAACTTCATACGCATGCACGGCTTAAGTCTTTCATACTGTGCGATGTGTAGACGCACAAGGTTCTAACTCGTTATACGGCACATCTTTATAAGTGCGAAAGTGACAGAGATAGTATTTGAAAGCCCGGCAAAAGCCGGTACGTGTAAGCGAGATAGCTATATGTAGACGATCGCGACGCGATGTGTAGTAATGTGGCGTAGGTACCTAGATACATTGTGTTATTTTGATAAGAATTGAGGAGCGTTTTCACAAAGCAATACATCAATCAAAATTTCAAAATTGTTTTTTTTATCGTTTCGTACTCAATCTCTATAGGGCTACACGATGGTCTTTACGAATTTTCTGTAAACGATACATAAACCATTCTAAAAGTACAGCGAAATGCATTAGTTTTTTGAAAGTGATACATCTACACCGATCGAATTTTTTCAAAACGATACATCAAACGCTGTTATTGTTGTTATCTCATTCTTACAAAACTAAATAATTATTGCATCATCTTTCACATTCACATTAGTTGGATTGTTTACGTTATAGAGACTGCACGCACTTTTTCTTTGAATTTATAAATATTGTATGCAATAATGGATAACGGAGAATATAACACGCCAGTTATTATAGTTGAAAGAGGACGCAAGTCTAGACGTTGTCGCAGTACTCCGAAGACGTCCAAATACACTGCAGATGAAAAAAGTGATCCAGATTTGAATTGTAACCACCATTTAGACAAAACAATAACAGGCGCCACGAAAAGGTCTTTATGCCAGGCAATTCGACTAAGTTATAATGATATGAAAGGTAAGAATTCATTAGTACATATCTAGTTTTTGTTAAATCTGAGCAGTATGCGGCTACCGCGTCATGTCAAGCAGTTTATAACCTTATAATCTCACTTAATGTAAATAGGTAATAAGTATGCAGCTTTGATTTTTCGCTAGTACCTATCTGTGCGATCGTGTTTGAACACGTTAAAACACGTGCGATTTCGTCGTATCACAAAACGTTTGTAACCTTCACTACATATTGGTATATTGTCTAATATATATTTATTACCTACTAGTTGTATTCTGCGGTTCTGATTCGAATCGAGATAAAAAAAGTAGGCTATGTGTTATTCTGGTGCATAAAAATGTTAGGCCTACATTTCCTTTTTAATTTGTTACAGAATTCAGAAGGACTACTTAACAGAAGGATACTTGAACGATACGAAAATCGAACAAGATAAGTTTTTGTCAAAATACATGCGTATATCTGTTCCAAAAAGACGATCTAAAATCGCAACATCCGTGAATTTCCGCAAGATTTCAGTCGCTTACTTTGTACCAATAGGACAAGGAGAAGAAATCCAGGTCTGTTCTAAAACTTTTCAGAAAATAACTGGTACACAACGAATGCGTCTTCTTCGTATAGCTAATGCATTTCGGGCTACTGGTGAGCAGCCTAAAGAACGACGAGGTGGTAAAAGTGTCAAACAACTTGAAGATATAGCTGAAATGGGAGACCTGATAAAAAATGATATTTTGAAGTATAAATGTAGAGAGAGCCACTATTCTAGGAACAAGTGTTCAAGATCTTATTTGCCCCCAGAATTAAATTTAAAGATTATGTACGAAAAATTCATTGAAAAGCAACGGTTAATTTCTGGAAAAACTTGTTCTCTGTCGAAATATAAGTCAGTATTTTACAAACAATTTAACCTAGGATTTGGAAATCCTCATGAAGATACTTGTTCAGCTTGTAAGGAGTTTTTAATAAAAATTAAAACTGAAAAGGACTTAGATTTAAAAAACAACATTCGCACTGAATATCGTTTGCACAAGTTAAGGGCAAAAAAGTTCTTTAGTCTACTCAATGACACTGAAGATGAAGATAATGTGATTAAAATTTGTTTTGACTGCCAACAGAACCAACCTCTTCCAAAATTAAGTGTTGGAGAGGTATTTTACTCACGTCAAGCCTGGTTATATAATCTTTGCAAATGCAACACAAACCTAACATGAAACAAAACAAAGACGATATTGAGTTTTATGTTTGGTTAGAAAATCAAAGTGGGCGGGGTGCTAATGAGATAGCGTCGGCACTTCAACATTATTTGAAAAAGATGGAAGAAAAATACCTTATGGAAGGGAAGAAGAATATGAAACTTGAACTGTACTCCGATTCTTGCAGTAGTCAAAATAAAAACTTCATTATGTTAGCCATGCTGGCAAATTTCATGGCTACTAGTAAAGTTTTTTGTAAGCTGTCCCACTTTTTCCCCATTCGAGGCCATAGTTTTATGCCTCCTGATAGAGTATTTGGAAGGGTTGAAAAAGATTATCGCCGACGTGAAGTTATTGTATCGCCAAATGAATACTATTCCATTCTAAATAAACATGGCCACGTCAACGAATGGGGTAAAGAATGGTTTAGTTATGACATGAAAGCTAAGGCCAAAGATATGATAAAGGCAAAACTTCCATTTAAAATAAGCCAAACCCGAATACTACATTATACTGTAGTCGGCTACCGCGCTTTAAAAAATATTGAAATTAGTGTTCAGGAAGTCTATTCTGCGGCGCCAGTGATAGTTGATGTTAAGAAGAAAAACGTCAAATCTTTTTTACGATTCGACTGTGCTCAGTTGCCTAAAACCAACATGGTTTCTTCAAAAAAGAAAGCAGATGTTGAAAATTTACTAAAATTCTGTGATATATCTGATGATCCTGATGCTCAGGCATTTTATGCAGATGTTCTCCAGGGTTCAGCTCTCGAAGATGACAATGTACATACGACGAAACTATGACGATGAAGAACCCGTAATATAATCCACTAATATTATAAAGGTGAAATCCCGTATCCATGCAGCAAAATCGAACTAAATGTATCGGGTTTTTATCAAAACGTGACATCAACAGTAGATGTATCAAAGTTGAAAAAACTCGATGTTTTTGATGTAATTTTGTTGGTATGTTTATGTGTTCCTTTTTTTATTGTATAAGTAAAAAAAATCTCATTAAAGTAATTAATAAATGAATTAGCAATTTCATTTAAAATACTTTATAGAAGCCCTTGTAATCAAATAAATCACGTTACTGAAAAAAAAATCATATTACGATGTATCGTTTTGAGAAAACGCTCCTCAATTAAGCGCGCGAACTTTTAAATAGTTCGGGTTTGATATTGATTCTCTATCGAGCATTTTAGTAAGGCATGGGCTTTTGGGCTTATATGAAGGTACCGCCACTGTCTACATACTCCTAAATCTTTAGTTTTTCTCTCAGCAACTGCCTTACCCTTTTCTGTAATATAGCTCTTTCCTGTATTTCTTAATATTTTGCATTCTTTTCTTTCTTCTCTTAATCTGCCCTTATTTTTCTTTATTGTATTAGTAGCTTCTTCGTTGGTATGTGTACAAATTATAGTTTGCACAACTTCATTTCTGTTTTCTGTGGGAGAATCCAAATTCACAACTAAGCTTTGTGTGTGGTTTTCATTTAAAGGTAAGCTATCATTTTCTTTGTCTATAGTAATATTTTTAGATGTCATATTTTGTGTTTCGGTTGCAAATCTGTTGCACGTAGATATTGTAATCTCATTAACAGTACTAGTATCAGCTATATCATTTATTTGAGAAGGCATACTTCGTTTCTCCGAGTATGTTGTATCGAGTTCGAGTTCGTTCGTCGAGTCACAGTCAGTTTCTGATTCATCCACTACGCGTTGCTTCATGTTATCCACTGTAAAGTCGGGGTCCTCGACGCTGCACAGACTGGTATTTGGTCCTAAAAGTTGGCCAAAAATATTTTGAACGCCTAATGGCTGCCTAACAATGTTTTATTTCAGTTTTAGCTTGGATATGGTAAAAAAAAAGGCATACGTATCATATACAAGCATTTATTAGTCATTTTCGTCGTCATCTTCAAAACTTACATTTGAAATGTCACTTTCAAGCAACAATTTTAAAACATCAGCCGAAAGTTGGAGATTTTATTTATTCTTCCTCTTCCTCATGCCCGTCAGGACAGGGTCAGAGGTTAAGAGGAGCCTGTTAAAAACATCTGCGTTGCAGGCTATCCGGGAAAATTTTCGGGCGTAGTTGAGCCGGAACATTCTTATATGTTTGTTGCGGGCTTCTGCCGCTTCTTCGGACAGTTGTCCAATGGGTAGAATAGCTTCCCTTACCACTTCAGCCCCATGACGCAATACTTTATGCAATGTCGGAGACATTGGGTAAAAGTTGTACAAAGAAACGTATAACTTTGCCGTTTCTTGGCAATATCTTTCAAACACCTCCAAGTTTATTTTGAAACCACAGCACAATGTGTCCAAAATCACTTTTAATCGATAAATTAAATTAACGTCTATCCCCGTAATTGCCGCCGATGTTTCGAAGTTCTCAAAAAAGCGCCTACTGGTGTTTCCGTCATTGGTATTGCCAAAGTTGGCTTTTGGTATATCTGTTACTGTAAAAGCTCGAACTACGGTAAATCTTAAGATTTAAGTGTAAGTCTTAGGATTTACCGTCATGAGTTGGTAAATGTAAGTATTTCTGAAGATACGACGATTTTTTCGAGCTTTTACCATTCTAACTCAGTATATGCTAGGTTTTACCACTGTCAGCTGGTAGATGTTGGTTTTAGGAATAAAACAATGAGTAATTCTTAATTATTTACTTTGAACTATTAGACAAAACAGGTACATAGTATTATAAAGATATCATAATGATAGTAACAAGTACAAACTAATATCAACTTATTTAAATTATTTTGAAAAAACACATAACGTATATATATACGTTATGTGTTTGTGACAGAGATTGAGATGTTCAGATATCTGAACATCTCAATCTCTGTCATATCTAACTGAATCAGTACTTCTCTATTTGGAATTTAACAACGAAATACAAACATAATGCTTACAAAAGCTTGTCTAACTTAATTATTATTTTTCTTATTATTTGGTTTAGAAGTAAAAAAAGACAATCAAATGTAATTGATTAATAGGTAAGGTTCCTAAACAAACATTTCACTTGTTACAACACGGATTGCTGTTGTGGCATTTAGAATTACAAAGTAATCCTGATGATCTGCAGGTGCATTTTTTCGTCGAGCATTTTTTTTGACAATTACATTTTTTGAATCCTTGTCCCCCAGTTAACGACAACTTCTCGAAGACTCACTTCTTTATCCGTAACAATCTCTTCTATCTTTATAAAATCTTCAGAGCATGCGGCGAACTGATGCTTGGTGTAAAGCTGTTTTAGTATTCCCATTTTGGTACCTAGTTGGTAAAACTCATTGTCCTTTACATCTATCACAACTGCAATAATGCTTTTAGGGTCAGTTTTAGCTCTGTCAATTTCAGGTACTTTCAGTCTTGTATTTTGGCCCACTTCCACTTTTGAATATTTATCAGCTGACATGGTTTTCATTTTTTCAGCTTGGTTTTCTAAATTAAATTTTGCTTTGTTCTTATTGTTAGAATAGATTCTATCTTCTTTGGTATTGGATCTTGTTCAGCTTGAATAGCGCTTTCTGCCTCTGAATCGGTTTGTATTTGAATAGTTAGTATTGTATCATCAGTTTGGTATCATCACTATCATCGGTTATTTGTTTTACTGTGGTCTGTTCCAGTGCAATAATTTCTTTTTCTTGTGTTTTGTTGTTCACACTTTTACTGTTTCCTTTTTTTATTTCTTCTGACTCATTACCAACCACGTGGTTTTCCTTGTCCTGTTCTATCATATTTTCATCATTTTTTCGGGAATGCAACAAATTTTCTAAATCTTCTTCAGATTTTAATAGTCCAATCATATCTTTAGGAATAGCTGATGTCGCAATACCCATTTTCATTGGACTACCAAACATTGCTTCGTAAGGAGAGCATTTGATTCCCTCATGATATGCTCGATTTTTCATAGCCTGGATAAATTTCAAGCCTTCTGACCACTTGGTAATCTGATTGGTTTCCATCCACGTACTGAGCATATTTTCTATGTCTTGATTTGCACGCTCTATCGATCCTTGACTCTGGCTATGTCTTGGCTTTCCGTGTACGATTTTAACGTCTGGCCACATAGAGCATAAATTTTCAATTATTTGATTACTAAATTCTCGACCATTATCGGAATGAAGGATGTTCGGCGCTCCAAAAGTGGTAAAAATATCCAATAGATGATATGCGACTTCAGTTGCGCGTTTAGTTTGAAGTGCACGAAGGATCACGAATTTAGTGAGATGGTCTTGATTAACTAATATGAATTTATAGTTTCCGTCAGGATTAGTTTGTAGATCTATGAGATCTACTTGAAAACGTGAGTTCATTTCACTATGAAGTATAGGCTTAATTGTCATTAAGCCTACACCCTATACCCTTTTTCAAAGTCTTCTGTTTCTTTTGACAAGGTTGGCATAATTTCAAATATGTCATGATAGCCTCAACTGTAATATTATTATACTTGCGGTTACATTCTTTGAGCATCCTTGTTCTTCCACCGTGTCCAACAGCAAAATGCGTTTCGTCGAGAATGTTAAATAAATCATCGTAACAAACGTAATATTTGATTTCTCCATTATCTTCCTTCATCGGGGCAATTAGCTTTTCTTCGCCGCCTATAGTCAAAATATCATAGCGTTTTATACGCCTGTAATGAACAGCTTCCTTCTTTTTAATGTTCTTTGCAGTTTTTACTTCCTCTAAACACTTAGCGCATTTGTCCTTATCGAGATAAAAGTTATTATCTTTCTTGTTTGCCACAAGCTCGTCCATTATTTCATAAAATCTTTGCTTCATACTCATTTTTATTCACAAATAACTTTTAAACACCAAAAATATAATTAGAAATCAATTTATCGTGCGAGTTCAAACGTGTCAAACGAGCGACTGAGGCGAGCGGAGTGGCGGAGACGGTGCGCGGGTAGCGGGGGCGGCAAGCTACAAGTCGATGCGCTGAGCGCGTTATGACATGTTTTGTTTTTCAACATTTACCATGCCGTTGATGTAAATCCTAAGATTTACCAACGGAATGGTGGTAAAAGTTCGAATCGCAAATCTTTTTGGACATTTACCATTAGGAATTGGTAGATCTTAGGTTTTACTGGAATATTATAGGATTTACTGCAGTTCGAGCTTTTACAGTAACATATCCACTAACAGGCCGAGTTTATCCCGGAATTTATCTTGTATTTCTTTTTTTTTATTTTCCACTGCTTGCTTTTCCTCGGCAGTAAGGCGGACATTCCATTTTTTTACGGACAATCTATAGGCCGCATGTAAAATGCTCTCAAAAAATTTTATCCGAGCATGCAACAAAGATAAGCCGAATTCCAGGTTTTCTTTTTTGCATAGTCTCTCCTTCTCCAAATCATTAAACTGTAATGACGTGGCGCCACATAAGTAGCATCTCATGGTTGATTTAGTATGTGTAGCAGCATTGCATACTTTTCCGTCAATCATAGTGAAAAGCATTTTGTGCTTGACGGAAAAGCTGTTCACTTCGCTTTTATTGAGCGCTTTTATTTGAGATTTAATATAGTCAATCTCTTCATTTGTCACATCTGTGGTTTCTTTTATGAATCTTATTCTTATTGGCCGACAATACCGTGGTGAAGATGGAGTAGGGTTTTGCCACAGTATTTTTCTTTCTGGTCCGTAAACAAACTGGAGCGGTACCACGGAGCTTTGGAATATGTTTGCGTCAGAATCGGCTTCATTTTCAAATTTCATTTTGTACTGCATCTGTTGAGATCCATCGCAGCCCCATTTGCTTATTAATACTAATGATTGTTTTTCTGATTCACTCAATTGTTCCACTGCCTCACCAAGATGTAAAATCAGTCATTGTGCTGTGTGGTCCATGAGATTTTGAGCCTTTACTTCAGCGCACGTTTCAGTTACTCTGTGGATTTCTGGATAGCACTCTTTCTTTAACTTCTGCAATATTGAATAGCACGAATAAAAGCTTGGATTAGTTTCTCGCACTACTTCATATTGTGCCTGTGTTAGTCCCGCTTCTACAAACATAAACAATGCACGTGAATGTGCTAATTTGTTCGATTGCTCCTGTTCTTTTTCAGAGGTATGTTTTTTCATTGCTACCGCATATTTCCTAGCTCTTCTGGGACTTTTTGTTAAATCTTTAACAATTTTTGACGCATCTACTTTGCCCGTCTCCCGCAATTTCATCTGTGTTGTATACGTCAATTCATCTGTGTCAGATGATCTAAGTTCTTTAGTTTTTCGTCTTTTGCTTCTTTCACTCAAGTCTAAGAACGACTTTTGAGGTCGACCGGGACTTCCTCCTATAACAAAAAGACAATAGTTGTACTTAAACAAATAATATACCATAAAATTTAACCCATTACTAACTACCCCTATTATTAAAATTTAAGTAATAATCTATATTGTGTGGATTAACAGAATGCTTCAAAGCATAACAAAACAATAGAGGTAATGGAATTTGGGTTCACCTACCTGCTTTCGGTAACGATATGCATCCATTAAGCCACTCGGTATTGTTTTCTAGGAATCTGGTCTTTGTGCTGCGAGCAGCTTTTTGTTTGAATCGATGTCTGAAGATCGACAGTTTTTGCTTTACATCAGCAATATTTTCGTCATTTTCTGCATATTGATTGAGCAGTTCCTGCTCCATAAATTCCAACTTTTCATTAAAAGTTGAGTTATTTGAGCGTTCCATTATATTAAATAAATCATTTCGAGTCAAAACTCTCATTCCAGAAGAGCCTATAATAAAAATACACAACATATAAGTCAAACTTCATTTACTGAGTACAGAAAGTGCCTACGGAAAAAAAAACACTAAAAATAGAGGGGTGCATTGGGGTGGCTATTTTGCACTTAATTACATCCTTAAAGGTCTGTTCTATAACGAACCATTTGAATTTTGACTTAGAAATGATGAGAAATATATTAAAACTCCCTTTGATCTTCCAAAATGTGTTTTTTTAAAGCAGATTCTAGGTGTTTACTTCTCATGGATATAAATAAAGAAAGGCTATAGATAAGTTGTTAAAATTTAGTGCCAAATTAAGTACATACCTGGTTGTACACAATCCATAGCAAAAACCAACACAAAATCGTTCAGTCACAAGATGACAAATATTTGAAAATAACCAAATCTGAGCGCATCAAAATGCGCTAGCGCTTTGTGTTTTTTGCTGTTGTTTGGAGCGGTTATACTAGTTTTTGGAAACAATGAATTAGAGCATCATAGTAACTTTTTCTTCCATTTACTGAAATATCACTAGTATTAATCGTGTCTGATAAATTTTCACTTTCTAAGTCTACTTCAGTTAATACATTGAATAGTATTTGGGTTTCTGGTGACATTGCTGGAATAGGAGATGATGTTGGCTCAACATTATTAACACCATTCTTCAATGTAGAGATGTTATATTAGGGTCATTTTTAGGTAATCATATTATTGAATATATTAGTTAACACATATTATGATACCATACCTATTACTGGGTATTAGTCAAATATTAGTGAACAGATTCATTATTAGCTACTCAATCTAATATTGATACCTGCTTTTATTCTCTGAATATGAAATATGCCTATTACAGAAGTAAAACTGTGATTAAATTTTCCTTCATACTTTAACAGGCTTAGGACTGTCAACGTTGATTATGATGGCGTATTTAAAAAGTTAATCACATATGTACAATAATCATTGTTTTTTTTTTCTTAAATCATATTACTTTTTTTGTTTTTACGATTTTTTTTTATTTCTAGTTTTTTTCATAAGTTTACTATGTACAATTTTTACTCGTTTATGTATACAGTCAATCCATATATTACATATTTACATTTAAAAACATCAATTGTTTGACCTTTTCCGATTTCAGCCTCGTTCGGCGCTCTGTAATAATATTTCCGGAAATGGAAAATATGCGCTCGCAAGACACCGAAGTACTCATTGCGCAGCATTTATTTCGATATAATTGTGCCAAGTTTGGGTACACAAATTGGTGGTTCCTCCACCAATCGGAAGGATCGAGTAATTTGCCGTGTTCATCCTTTATCGGCAACAACCTATCTGCAAGATATCGTTGCACTTTTGTTATTGCAGATGCTTGCGGAGAAAATTGCGTTTGCTCGACATCCCCAAACATTTCATTAATATTATCCCATATTGATAAGCCGTCTTTAAAAGGTTCGCTGGATGTGCTTGTACTTGTGGATGGTAGAGGTGACGCTGACCTGATGCCATGAGATTTCTTGTTGATTTCGGCAGTGACGAGTTCTATCAGGGTTTTTTGGCTTTCACAATGAGCAAATTGAAAAAGTGCCGCTGTATTCTATTTGCCCCAATCTTCTTTTCAGTTGTCCCGCAATGATCTCAACGGATGTGGCTACATCGGGGTCGATTGTAGTTGGAATTTTATTTTCATAAACTGTTAAAAGGACTCTTGTAAATACAATAATGAGGCTCCCGGTCATGGACTTCTTGGAAGGGTTTCAGAATGGTACATAGGTCCTTGCATATTTTCCATTCTTCAACAGATAACATTGGTACGTATCTGTCCAGCAAGCCCGCTGTACTTCGCAGTGCATCTTGCAATTCCAAGAAACGTTCTAATATAAAGAACACAGAGTTCCACCGCGAAGGAACTGCTTGAAGAAGCATCCTGGGTTGCGCGACGCCAATTTGAATTTGGTATCTGAGTAGCTTTTCCATAGCTATATTGCTTCGTTTGTAATGCGCAACAGCAGCTTTGACTTTTTCAATAGTCGATTTTACCGTGTCAACCTCCAAGGCTTTCTCCACCACTAGATTTAATGTATGGGCAAAACAACCAAAATGTTTTAAGCCCAAATGCTGTTTGACAGCATTTTGCATATTCGTTGCATTGTCAGTTGTTATAATGAAAATTTGTTTTTTCTCAATGCCAAGATCATCGATTGTGCGAGATATTTCCTCTGCGATATTTACGGCTGTATGAGAGCCGGGCAACGGTGCACATACCAGTAATACCTTTTTGAACTTAAAATCTATGTCAACATAGTGCGCTAATATGGCAATGTAGCTCTCTTGAGACGCTGATGTCCACAAATCAGTAGTTAAACTAAGCGAATTGATGTTTTTTATTTCACTTGTACGAACTCTGTTTACACGTTTTTCGTATAGTGCCGGCAAAAGCGTATTAGAAATACCTATGTTGCCTAGTCGGTAGTTGGTAAGCAATATTTAAAGCATTTGTATAGGCCCTAAATCCTGTATCCTCGACAATGGAGAACGGTTGAAAATCTTTAATAAAAAGAAGCATCAACTGTTCGTCAATTTTTTCTCGTTGAGATGCAGTAATTTTTTTAACTGGTAGATTAATTTTACTCTGCACCAGTTGTCTTGAATACGCCTGATAATAAATTCTCAACTCTGTTGGATGTGCTAGCAACCGATGAGGATGACCCAGCCACAGGTTGTACATTTTCTGAACTGCTTATCTGTGTATTGGTGGAGTCGGTTTCATTTTCCGGGATTTGCCGCATTTGTTTGCTTGACGATGACGATAATACTGCAACATGCTTGCTTTTCATGTGTTTATTCAAGTTCGAAATCGTTGTTTTAAATGAGCACTTTTGTTGACATATTTTGCAAATGGCAATTTTGTTTTCTTCTGAATCTACAGTGAAATGTGTCCAAACTTCACTGGTTCGTGCCCGCTTCATAATCAAAACTACATACCTCCTCAATAACCTCAATAACCACAAAAAAAACCACCACCAAACCAAAACCTCCACCAAAAATAAATACAAAATAGCTGGGTGTTTCGTCGTTTCGGACCACGAGTGGTTCGGACCGCGGTGTGAAACGCAGAAGAGCTCTTAAGAATGGGCTGTTTCGCACCGCGGCGGTTCTTGGAGCGCCGAGCGGTGTGAATCGACCAATAGCTCTTAGGGCGTATTCAGATGACACGCGCCGATCACGTACAGCACCCGTGCACGCGTTGTGCCCGCCTTAAACCCGCACACGCGCTGCATCCGCCTCGCGCCCACTTACACTACTAGTGACTGGACTACTTCGTTCACTAGGCGGATTAGCCCGGAGCCGATCCAAGTAGTCGCCTGCGCACTATTACTTTTTAACCGTTCGGACCGCACCTAGCCGGTTTCGCGTGTGTGTTTCGCGGGTGTGCGTTCCACCACATCCGTGGAGACACACAGGGGAGACCGCCCCGTCCCGCCCGGTGTGGCAACACACCGTCGCGGTCACGGAGGCTCCCGCCAACAATATGCCGCCGAAGAAACCCGGAAGTCGCAGCTCCCTGGGGCGCGACTCCGGCTCTCCGCCTGACCGTCCGATGGGGGATCGGGCGACGTCGCTCCCGTTCATCGGGGACCCGACGCCCGTTTCCCCACCAGCCGTTCCAGACCCGGCGAAGAAGACGACCGCCGCCGGTTCACCGACGCCGCCGTCGACTGCGCGCGTTTCGCCGACGCCGTCGTCGAGCCGGCAACCGGCCGTCCCGGTTCGCCCAACCGCGTTCCGCCCCGTGCCCATCCAGGCCCCGGGGCCTGCCGCCGCTAGCCGCGCACACGCCGTGCGCGCCGCCGCTCCCGTCGTGCGCTCCGCTGCGCCGGGAGTGAGTGTTGTCGCGACCGCGCGCCAGGTGGCGCCACCTACCGCGGGTTCCGTGGCCGCCCGCCAGGCGGCATCACCGGCGCCTCTCGCGACTGCGAGTACAACCGCACGTCAGGGGGCGCCACCGATGGCGCCACCTGCACCTTCTACTGCCGTTACAGCGCGCCCCGGGGCGCAGCCCTCGCGCTCCGTGGTGCAGTCCGCGCGCCCCTTGGCGCAGCCCGGGCCCGGCACCTCTGCCGCACCCAGACCCGCGCAACCTGCGCACAAACCCGCCGCGAGTGCGCGTCCGGTCGCGACATCCGCGCCTCTGGCGCGCCCCGCCGCGCCGGCCTCCGCGCCCGCCGCGCCCGCACTTTCTTACGCTGCCGTGTCTGGAGCACCCGCCGCCGCCGCGCCTCCCGCGCGCGCCGCCGTGCACCCGGCACTGAAGCAGCATGCTGCCGCCCCGCATGCGCAGAGCAGGGCTTCGCGCAGTACAACACTACCGTCGTCGTCGCAAGCTGCCGCAGCTCGGCGCACCGCGTCGCCCGCTACCCGCCGCTTGCTGGCGAGCGCAGCGACAACACCCAAAATTACAAGGTCGGTAGAAAACCTTTTCTTTTCGCCACCTCCGCCTAGGGGCTCCGCCCAGGACTCCCCCGCCATGATGTCGGCATGCTCCTCCCGTCAAGGGTCGGACCTGTCGATGTCATCGGGGGGCTCCAACGCCGGTCGACGCGACGTGTATTATGACACGTACGCACCGGCGTTATGGACGTCGACCGCCCCACCACCCCGACTGACTCGCTGGGCTTTGGCTTCGAGTTCAACCTCGAGGCCAGGCCCCAGCGCCGCCCTAGAAGCCCGGACGATGAGGCCGCCGAGGAGGCCAAGCGCTACTGCCCCGAACCGCCGCTACCGCAGCGCACCCCGCGCGGGGCAGGCGGGGCGGGGCCGTCCGCCGCCGCCGACCCGGCGCGCCTCTCGCCCGCACCGACAGCAGCACTCGACACAAGTGCTGCTCACACGGACGCGACCTTACCCGCGGCAGCCGCGGCGCCTTCAGCGAAGGAAGCGACTCGGAAGAAGTCGCTCCGATACCCTCCGCTGATCGTGGAGAAGCTGCCAGACTGGACCGCTCACTTCAGAGCGGTGAGTGCCAAGCTGGGTCACCCTCCGAATGCCCGCCCATACCAGGGCGGCATTCGGTTCTTGCCCGAATCAGAGGGCGAGTATAGGGTGGTCCAGCGGTACCTCGCCGACTTGGAGAGGGAGAGCGGTCTGTCCTGGTTCGCTTACTCATTGCCAGCGGAGCGCAGCGTGAAGGTCGCCATACGCGGACTGCCGGCGGACACACCACCCGAGGAGATCGAGGAGGAGCTCCGCCTGCTGGGGTATGAGCCGGAGTACGTGCGCAATATTAATGCGCGCGAGGGTAGACCCGGCTGCATATTCCATGCAGTCATAAAAAGGACGCCAGAGTTTAGGAAACTCTACGACACCACGCAATTCCTATATATGCGTGGTGTCAAAATAGAGGCGTGGAGGGGCAAGCGAGGGCCCGCCCAGTGCCACCGGTGCCAGCAATTCAGGCACAGCTCGCGCCAGTGTCACCGCCCGCTCACCTGCGTGAGATGTGGGCAAAATCACGCCGCGCGTGATTGCCCGCGCCCACGCACGGAACCGGCCACCTGTGCCAATTGCGCGGGCGACCACCCGGCGTGTAACACCAGATGCCCCGTCTTCATCAAAGAGATGAAGAGCAGGAGAGCGGGCACTGTCGCCATCACGCGGCAGCAGAGCCGGCCCACAGCCGCTAGGCCTGCGCCCGCCAATGAAAACGAGGCACCCAGTGTTTCGTTGATGGCGGAAGCAAACGGGCCCACACCCAGAGACGCTGCCACCTCCGGGGGGCGGAGGAAAACAAAGCGCGGGGGGAAGGGGAAGAAGGGGAAAAAGCCCATACCCCCCCCCCCACCGCCGAGGACACCTCGACGTACCTTGCTCCAGTCTTGGCGCAGGCGACGTCAGAGGCCGCTGTTGTCGCTGCTGACACCAAATCGACCAAAAAAGTCGTAAAGATGGCGCAGCGCACAGAGGCAAAGAGCGCCGCCCCTGCGGCGGAGCCCGCTCCCACACAACCCGCCAGCGCTGCGCCTAACCAGCAGCAGCAACAGCGACCCAAATTGCACGCCTTACCGCCTCGCGCTCTAACGGAAGTAGAGCGCGAGCGCAAGAAGGAATTTACCGCCTGCGCCATAAGACTACTGATGGACCTAATTAAGGCCATCAGGCAAGGACACGACGCAGAGTTGGTGATCCTTGACGGCTTGGCCTCACTCTTAACACTCTACCATGGGTAAGCCGTTAAGGATCATCCACTGGAATGCTCGCGGCCTGCGGAGCAAGGTCGCGCCACTCCGCCTCCTCCTAAATGAACAGGAAATCGACGTGGCGCTTATTAGTGAGACGTTCCTGGGACCGGCCGACAAGGTGCATTTCCCGGGATACGTCACCTATAGACAGGACGAGAAATCGGACGCCGGCATTCAGTATCGCGGTCTGGCAATACTGGTGAAGCGGAGAGTCGTCCATCAGCCCACTCCCCCACCGAATCTCAACACGTTTTACGCGCTGGGTGTTCAGTTGCATGTCGCCGGTGAGGACATTGACGTGTATGCAGTGTATATCCCGCCCTCGGCTCCCTTTGACGTGGTAGAGCTGAGGGCGCTGGTTATGAGGTCGCCGCACCCAACTGTCCTCGCGGGCGACTTCAACTGTAAGCACCCAGCGTGGAACTCTAGAATTGCCTCGCCCGGGGGTAGACGACTCTTCGCAGACGCGGAGGCCCACGGGTACGAGGTGTCCGGCCCTGAAACCCCGACGCACTATCCGGACGCACAGGGACGTGCGCCGGACGTGCTGGACATCATTGTCCATAGAGGCCTCCATTGCCAGATTGCGCAACAAGTACTGGACGACGAGATGTTGTCGGATCACCAACCTGTTCTCGTCGTCCTGTCCGGAATGCCGACCCGACTCTCGCCTCCAGCGCCACGTCGAAAGACCAACTGGAGCTCCTTCCAGAAAGCGCTGGAGACCACCACACCGACTTGGCCCATGGTCACCGCCGCAGACGTGGATGACATGGCTAGTGAAGTCACTGCTTGCATCCAACGCGCCTACGATGAGACGACCCAAACCTTACCGCATTCTCAAGGGCTGCTACGCAGACCTTAGCCACGCCACCTGCGCGAAATGGTCGCCAAGACTAGGCGCCTATGCAAGCGGTGGCTTGTCACGAAATGCCCGTCCATGAAGTTCGACCTGAACCGTCTTGCGGAGAGGACAAGGGCCAAGCTGCAGGAGCATAACGCTGAGAGCTGGGAGTCGTACATAGAGTCGACCGAAGGCGACTGGCCGGCAATACACAGACTTTGCCGGCAAGTCACCAGTACCCCAGCTCCAGTGCGCCCGCTACTACATAGCGACGGGGCGCCCAGGTACACCGCATCAGACCGTGCGGAGATCTTCGCAGACCACCTGGAGCGTCAATTCCAGCCGAACCCGACTGACGAACACGAACACGTCGCAGCAGTCGAGAGGCACCTTGGAGAGTACTTCGCGTCGCCGATAGCGACCGATGAAGACCCAATCTTCTTCTCGCCTGGCGCAGTTAGACGCGCCATTCTTAGGACCAAACCCAGAAAGGCCCCTGGGGCGGACGGTATCACCAACACAGTGCTGCGCCACCTGCCATTCCGCATGGTAGCGGCCTTGGCGCGCCTGTATACTGCGCACGGGGGCCTTCCCAGACTGCTGGAAAGAGGGGCGCGTCATTATGCTGCCCAAGGCGAGAAAGAACGTGCTGAAGCCGGAGAGCTATCGGCCCATTACGCTCCTGCCCACCATCTCCAAGGTGTTTGAACAACTCCTGCTGCAACACCTGACGCCGCATGTGGTCCCGCGGCCTGAACAGTTCGGGTTCCGCTCGGAACACAGCACGACGCTCCAGCTGTCGAGGGTACTGCACCTTCTTATAGCGTCGCAGAACAAGAAGGAGCACGCAGTCGCAGTACTCCTCGACATGGAGAAAGCTTTTGATCGGGTCTGGCACGCCGGTCTGATCTTTAAAATGTCGCACACCGACGCGCCTCGTCGCGTCATTAAGGTGGTCTCCTCCTTCCTCTCGGGTAGGACCTTCAAGGTGGTGGTCGACGGTGCTCTATCAAGCGTCCGACCGATAGCAGCGGGCGTGCCGCAAGGCAGCTGCGTCTCGCCACTCTGCTACTCATGTTACACCGACGACATCCCTTCGTCGCAGGAATGCACCCTCGCGCTGTATGCTGACGATGCCGCGTACATTTGCTCTTCGCTCAATGCAAGACACGCGGCCGTCAAGATGCAGCGCGTGCTAGACTCGCTTCCCGACTGGCTGTCGAAGTGGCGGTTTTCGGTGAACGTGGGTAAAACGCAGGCGCTGCTCGTCGGGCGCGCGCACCTCCCACCACCCCTCAGACTGCACGGAGCCGACATCGAATGGTCGTCCAAGGTTAAATACCTAGGGATAACCATCGATCGTCGGCTCACCATGGGAAGTCACGTTCGCCAGGTCGCCGCTAAATGTAGAGCGGCGCGCGCTCTACTTCGCCCAGTGCTCTCGTCCCGCCTCCCGCTGCGGGTCAAGCTGGGCGTTTATAAAACGTACATCCGCCCGCTACTCACGTATGCCGCCCCAGCCTGGCTCGCCCTCACGAGCGAGACGAACAAGAAGCTACTCCGCGCGCAGCAAAGCCTCGCGCTGCGGAAGATCGCTGCCGCCCCTCGCTTCGTGAGGAACAGCGTCATTGCACGAGACCTCCGAGTCGAGAGCCTGGACGATTTCTGCGCTCGCCTCGCGTCCACCATGTTCGCGCGTGCCGACGCATCTGCTTGGCCCCACGTCAAGCACATAGCGCCCTGGCACGCGCGGCCACCCGACGCGAGGCGCCTACCACGCGACCTGATCCGGACGTGACGAACCCACTACCCCACCGGACTTGACGCCGAGAGAGTCGTAGACACCGACACGCGACTCTCTCAAACATTGATACTCCACATTCACCACACACTCCCGGCGCGCGCTGTGTGCTAAGTTAATATAGGCATAGCGCGCGACGAATGCATACACACATGACTCTACATGCATATAACTCACGCGGTGACCGTGCGGCGCGGACGCGCGTGTCATCCGCTGACATGAACGGTGTTACACAACACACAATACCGTTCCAACATACAGAACGGCCCCTTAGTTCGGAGCGTGACCGGCTCGATCTGGAAGCGTGACGGACGGGGGTCAGCATCCTCAGCAGGAGCGCCTTAAAGTCGTCGCCTACGTCGCTGGTCGTCTCTCGCCGGGCCTCCTCCGGGCAACCGGAGGTCTCACCTGGCGGGGACTGACCGCCGTAGGCACGTGAAGATGCGGCACTGCGAGGCGGTGCCGCGGCGCTCCTGCTGAAACACAATAAGACAATTACACTTATAGGCACGCAGCGATAGAGACGCGCGTGCCACAGGTTGCGCCTATATGGCAACCCCAATGATGTGCCCGTAGTTACGGGCACAAACAACGATCCTGCGGGATAAAAGGCACAGCCTATGCCCGCCTGCCACGCCCCCTTGCGGGGACGTCGCGAATTACTCCGAGTTCACTAGGCATAGTGGCTTCCAGGTGTCACCACGTGTGCACGTTTAAACCAAAATGGATTTGACTAGGTTAAACAAAGTTCTAATTACATTCTAATTGTATAAACAATGGAAGAAAGAAAAAGACAGTAAAAAAATTAATACTACAAGAAAATACTGGATTCACCCTATATTAACACGCAGAGAGAAGCATGGCGAATTTCATATCCTTTGTGCGGAATTACGCAATTATGATGATGAATTTTATAACTATCTTCGAATGACTAAAAAGGACATTTGATAAATTACTGTCCGTTTTAAACATTTAAACTGAAGCATCAGCACACAGCTATGCGAGATAGTATTTCTTCTGCCGAAAGGCTGGTTGTAACTTTGAGGTAAGTAGTCACGGTCTCGCTCAAGATTGTAGCATGCGCGTATGGTTGAAAATATTTTTGTATTTCCGAAAGGTTTATAGTTTATTTACAAACGAGCACAAAAATAGAAAAATCGCATGTCCTTTTTAAATAAATTATTTCAAACTATAGTAATATGGCTCCAATTTTGAACGTGACCATACACATTGAAACATATTTTTGTTGTAATCCGTTATTCATTTTAGAAAATGTAAGATAATTACATTAATCAAAAACGATAATTATCTTAAATTACAGCGGTAGATATTACAGTAGAAAAACAATAAAATTAATTCAGTGTCGCAAAGTCAAGGTCGTCACTCATACTGGATTGCATACTGGGTTGACTTTGTTCAATTCTAGTGCAAGTGTCAAATTCTAGTTCGGAACTATAATTAGTAAGCCTAGATTGGCTTCTCACATTAGAGGGTCCAGGTGCAGTGGAATATCCATAAGCTTCTTGGCTCCTCACATTAGAAGGTACAGCTGCAGTAGAATATCCATAAGCTTCAGTATCATAGGTTGGCTGAGGTTGGATGGGCTGTTGCAATTGTATATTTTGTGATTCTGACGTGTTGCTGTTTAGATTTCTTTGTTTAAAATTTCTTAGTATTGAAATAACTTGATATTGGAATTCGATAACTTCATCGTCATTGAACTGCTCTACTGTTGGAGCAATACTCTTGAAAAATGACATAATTCTGCTGTCATCAGAAGTTTTCTTTTCTTCTTTTTGCATAGAATCGATAAATTGCATCATTTTTAAATCTACTGCACTCAAATTTTTATCTTGCACTTGGTCTTTCTTCTTCTTCTTGATCAATCTTGGCCCTGAACTATCGGCTTTACCAAGGCCGATAGTTCAGGGTAGGCAGTTCATTCAAACCATCAATACAATACAATAATATGACAGCAAGTACAGTTCGTAATCATTTTGCGGAATACTTTATGTCTGAGCATGGACGAGTACCATGCCAAATTAAATATTGTTAACAATTTATTAAATATTTATTTATTTATTTATTAAAACTTTATGCACTAGTAAAAACACTGTACAAAGGCGGACTTAATGCCTTAGGCATTTTCTACCAGTCGACCTTAGGGTGGTGCAGAGACAACATGGCAGGTGCAACTTAAAGAAAAACTAAAAATAGAGAGAAGAAAAAATATAAAAAACATTTATAAATACATAGATACATACATACACATAAACAAAGTTATTAAGAAAAAACCAATCCAACGAATTAACGCTGTGATGATTCTACCAACTTCTTGCGAATGTGCTCACGTGCCTTCACCTTAAAGGACAACCGACTTGTTGCCGTCCTGATGCTCAGAGGGAGCGCATTCCAAAGGAAAATCGCTTGAACAAAGTAAGAGGAGCGGATAAACCCAGAGCGGTGAGAGGGACATCGTAGAAGGCGATTATTGGTAGAGCGAAGATTTAAACTGTGGGCAAAACAAATGCATTGAATTTGTGAAGTTAGATAAGAGTATAATTAAGTATTTACTACTGATTAAAACAACAATTCGAAAAATCATACGTATTTTTTTAAATTAACAGGCTCTTTTTCATTTAGTTTTAAAATATCCAAAAGACAATAATAAAATATACCTAATCCCATACAAATTCAACTTACATTAAACTCTTAATTTTTAACCAATAGTAAAAATAAAATAAAAATATTTAAAATCAACAGAATATAAAAATTTACTTTAATTATTATTAAACTGAAATGCACTAAACTCTCAATTTTTACAAACAATGACCGACAGTAATCTCACCAGTCAATAACTCTTGTATAATGCTCTTTATTCTTTGATTCATTTCAATGGTTTCTGCTTTCCTTTTTGAAATTTGGATGTCACCAGTTCTTGCTAATATACCACAATAATATTTGGCATCTTTTTGTATTCCCTCAAGAAACTGTGCAATATTGGGTTTTTCTGTAATGGTCTTTTTATCCTTGCATTCCATGACTCCACCATGTTGTTGGTTCTGTCACTTTCATTGAAAGTGTTCCATGTGTCTGAAAACACATCATGTTCCAGCCATGTTTTGACAAAATAGTCATTGAACTTCGTTACTCTTTGGACTTTCTGCCATTACATATAGCCAGCCATCTTCCAACAAGTCCAGCGGTAAATGTGACAATGCCATGCACAACTTCACATGGTTAGTGCCCAGTTTTGATTTCAATACTCCCAATTGCTTAGCTTTACGCCATAAACTGCGAATGTAGTGAAAATAGCATCCGACTATTTTGACTTCTGGAAATAAATCTTTGATTGCTGATATCGCAGTCATTTCAAAGTCCATTGAAATATGTGTAGGCGCCCATTCTTTTAATTGACTTTTTATCATTTGAAATAAAATGTCATATGTGGCTCTTTTCTTGTCGGGAAGCAATGCATACAGCACAGGAACCACATTTACGTATTCATCATTGCTGCCTACATCAGCGTGAATAGTTTATACTTGATAGAAACACTTCGGGCAAATTTTGAATGTGCCGTCGATAAGAAATCGTGTACATTTTTAAAAATATTTAATCATTTCTTTGTTAGCAAAAATAGGATGCGCTTGTTTTTGTGTTTGAATTCGGCAAACAAGAAATTTTCAAATTTTTTCGGTTCTTGGAGGTCACGGGCTTTTCGGAAGTTCAGTTTTTTAGCACCCAGAGATGAATTTATTTGTCTGTAGTTTGTTCTTGATATTTTTAAATTTTGGTAATGTATTTACCAAATTTACTCCTTGGTCGGATAGATTTTGTATGGTATCCTCAAAAATTTGCGTTACTGGTTTATTAATATTCTTTTTGACTGTTTCAGTACATAAATAAATCTGTTTCTCTATTTCAGTCTCTGCTTCTTCCCTTGGTGGATGGTTATGGGCAGTCTCATGAAGTATTGAAAGTGGATTTTGTTTGACTTTGTTTGTTGCGTTGCACTTACTAGAATCTTTGTTGGTGCACCTCCATAATTCAGAGCCGTCTTTGTTCGTTCGTTTTAACACATAGTTATACCCAGCACGACACAGCATTTGGCCACCTCTCTTCGTTTTTAGAAAGTGGATAATTGGGCCACCATGTGAAGTTGATGGGTCACCCGACATTTTCAGAGAGATGAAGCAGCAACCTAAACAAAAAATATGCATGAAAACGTATGTGGTTAAAAATAAATTGGTCATATTCATATAGGTAATTTAATTACTTTTTATGGTAAATAACTAAGTAGTGTCAGGGTTTTTCATATTAACTGTTGATGTTTTTTGGGCTGTCTATCATAGAAATGTGAAGCATTAAAAGTAATCATGGAGCTTCTTTATTTATTTATAGCTAAGTAGAAAATATTATTTTAAGATGATATTACTTCGAAAATTATGAGAAGATTATTGCAGGATTTACTTACCTTGTTTGATTTACAAGTTCACAATATTTGGAAAACACTTCATCTTGTCACATTAAACCCACTATGAAAGCCAGAAGGGTACTGAGATCTTTTTACATTCAAACGCATGCTAATAGTAACGTTCGCGCGTTATCATCTGAGTCGTCAGGTCATAAAAGTAAAAAAAGATAGGAATGTGCAACGCGCCGGACCCTAGTTATCGATAAACGGCTACCTGTGCACGTGCTAACGATAAAACTAATTTGGGCACAAGTAAAGGAAGAAGTTGCGATGAACAATAATACTTTCAAGATAGCAGATGTCAAAAATCACCTCCACCAAGCCATAGATAATGTCACACGAGAAGACTGGGCCAAATGTGTGAGGCATGCCGAAGAACTTCAAAACAAAGACTTGTTCGAAAGAAGAAGAAGAAAGAAGCTCTAATTAGAGATCACGCGCCACTTATAATAAATTTGGCAGAAGACGTAGACTCTGATAATGAAGACTCCAATGAAGATTAATTTTATTTTCTTAATAATTATATAATTTAAATCTTTTTGTGATATTAACGGCTCATTTAAGGGACACAATATGATCTACTTTGTTTCTTGTAATAAACTTTCTTTCTCTGTGTATAAAAATACTGTATATAATTTTTAAATATAGTTTAATATCGAATATTGTTATTTTTTTTTTTAATTTTGTGAAGAAGATACAATAATAAACGTTATCGATAATATGTCTCTTATTGTTAGGCCCTTCACTAGACGGCTCCATAAGACCCATAAGTGCAAGCGAGATAGATATAGAGAAATTATTTAGGTATGGCCCTAAGACTCAGATGAACCAATCAGAAGCGCATATTTGCGCTCTATCTTTTTCTATTGTTTATTGCCAGTCAGACTGGGTTTTACAAAGGGATAATTTTTACCTGGAGTCCTTAAAATAACAAAGAGATAGTAACGTGTGTACCGAGACTGACACTTTATATATTTTTTACACATACATATTTTGGTCAGCCCACCAACATTAAAATACATCATTATTCATACTAAAAATAAGAGTTGTAAATAGGTACCAAAAGTATTACGTAGAGTAGGCGACAAGCCATGTGTAACAAATGCGTGCAAAACAAAATTTAATTTATTTTATTTTCGCTATTTTATTTTGTGCCTGGCTGTACTTTAAGCATTATTACTGAGAAAACTTTTTGTTCCATTCTCGGTTCGAATAAACCCATTCAAATTCAATGGTCGATTCACACCGCGGTCCGAAACAGCCTATTCCTAAGAGCTCTTCGGCGTTTCACACCGCGGTCCGAACCACTCGTGGTCCGAAACGACGAAACACCCAAATAGCTACTAACTTAATAGGTATTCGGTAAGTATTATCAATCACTGCGTGCACGTGCTATCTGAATACAATATGGAGTCGCTGTGAGCTTCGGTCACCACAAATATAATATTATAACTAATATTCGTATTAGATTAGCGAATACTCAGTGCGACTGAAACAAGGGACCAACATTTGAAAAACGGTTTTCATTGTTTACTTACTTTGTTCCCATCTCATGCAGCTTTCATACGAAGCCCGACGTGTATGACTTATGTCTTTACAATCAATTACAATAAACACATTACGTGCATAATTCGACAAGCAAGCGGCCAGATACTATTCACACAATACAATATTCATCTCGCTCACTCGCCCGCCTCGGGTCGATTTAGGCGAGTCTTGTCATCTCGCTCACTCGTCGGCGAGCGAGTGAGTGAGATGACGGCGGTCGGCAAATAGTAGGTAATAGATAGACTAGCGAGGTGAGTCGCCTCGCCTTTTCTATAGAAACTTAAACGCAGAATAATAGATTAGATTTATGTCTTTTATTAAAACAAAGTTTTGTATTGTATTGATATTTACTAAGTGAAACTATTTTAAGCATAATAAATTAAGGAACATTTTCAGTCATTAGCCCTTGGGCCTTATTAAGTCTTTAGAAATCACATTTTTGGCGGTGGGCCTTATTTGGACTATCAAATAATAAAAATATAATGAACTCAGGAAACTCACTGACGCAAACTGGTCTTAGTAATTAACAGCAACATAAGCAACATACTATAGAAATTAAATCAAGGCAGGGTTATGCTATGTCCAAAAATGCACGTAACAATAATTTGTCACTAACTCTTTCCTAAGTTCTTGTAAGTACATATTAAATATTAGGAACTTTAAAACTGAAAACAAAAGATAAACTCAAAACAAAACTTACTTAACAAATCAGATCAAAACAAATAATAGAAATATAATGAACTCAGGAAACTCAACAAACTGGTTTTAGTAATTGACAACAACATAATTTTGAAATTAAACCAAGACAGGGTTATGCCATGTCAAAAAATGCACGTTACAATAATTTGCTAAGTTCTTGTACTTACATTTTAAAATTTTGGGAACTTTAAAACTGAAAACAAAAGATATAAACTCAAAACAAAAGTTACTAAACAAATCACATCAAAACTTGCTTACCTAAATAACGTCACATATAAAAATAAGTAGAAAACAGAAAAACAATTATGTAGTTCTTAAACAATATCGACAACTGTATCAGACAGTATCAGTTAAATAAAGTAGTGAAACAGCATTACAAAAATAAAACTAATTTTTTTTTTCTGATTATCAAGAAGTCATTGTTAAACTTACAAGCAATTCGGACATATAAAGTCTACACATTCCTCGTGGTGATACCACAAAACGCAGATTTTGCACTGACGCATATCTGCTACATTATTACTTTTGCAAGCAGGACAGTACCAGTCTTCCTTAAGTTTTTTAGATTTATGTATTTTTGTCTTCCGTGTCGAATTCTCTTTGCTTTCATTTTGTTGTTTAGCTTTAGACTTAGATGTTGTAGTAACACTTTTGTAATTGTTTTGTTTTTGTTGGGACTCTGCTGTCTTTTGTTTGTTAGCTTTAACGTTTTTGTGCCCTTTTTTACCTTTTTTGGTTTGTTTTTCATTATATTTCTTCTTCTTGGTTGATTTTTGGTTTTCCTCTGCTTCCTTGTCTTTGAATAAATCTTTTTTACCTTCTTTGGTTTGTTCTTCATTATATTTCTTCTTCTTGGTTGGTTTTTGGTTTTTCTTTGCTTCCTTGTCTTTGAATAAATCTTTGGTTATGCGTTGTCCTATGTAATTAATCGCTTTGCGCCTTGGCTTTGCCTTAGTTTGGGCATAATTAGGTGTCGGAATAAATAGTTGAAAAGGTGTCCTTTGCACACTAGAAACTTTTTGCTTTTCGCTAAATCTTGATAATGGGGTATTGTCATCATCGGAACTGTCTGACGCCATCACCTTTGATCCAACATGTTTCTCAATTGGTATCTCATTTCGTTCTTCGTCAGATGCCGTAGAGGATGACGTATAAATTCTGATATTCCTTGCTGGATAATTTAGATGAATTGGTAAATGGTGTTCAATGTCTGAACCTTCAGACGGGGAGGATAAAAGGGTAGGTGGACGACGAAGGTGCAATCCTGAAGGGCCAGGAACGGGAGTACTGTAGCGAACATGCAATTCTAAAGGGCCAGGAACGGGAGAATCGTAGCGAATATTCTCCATTGGTACATTGTTCGCGATTGAATCTATTTCCCCTTGTGCTGATTCGGTAGCTGTAATCCACTATTTTTTTGTTCCACTTGTTTTTTTGCTGAAGTTAGATTTTGAGCTGAGTTATCTTCATCATAGAAAGTGACATCTGAGTCGACGGTGTCATGTGGGACTTGAATACATTCGGGAGAACTTGGTGCCGTCACTGAAATTTGAGCTGAGTTATCTTCATCGTAGAAAGTGACGTCTGGGTCGAAGGTGCCATGTGGGACTTGAATACATTCGGGAGAACTTGGTGCCGTCACTGAAATTCCAGTACCTGAGGGTGCTACAGTCAAATGAGTCAGTATAGACGGCGCGAAAGCTTCTTCTGGGATCGCACTTGGGTCCCAGGGGTATAGACCAGTTGCCCTGAATTCATTCTCAATATTGCTTTGAGTCATGCACTTTGGCCACACCTTTGTCAAGATTTTATTGAAACGAGCTTTAGTGAGCTTTTTCTGTGGGTTTTGGTAATTAAACTGTAATACCTGTTCGTCCCAAAAGTGCTCGAAGGACTTGTTGATAGATTTGTCGAGTGGTTGCAGCTCGTGGGTGGTGTTTGAAGGTAAGCAATAAAGGACTATGTCCTATTTTTCCGCTGCATCAACAATGTCGCAATCTAAATGCGATGAAGCTCCGTCGAAAACAAGAAGGCACTTGCCTGGAGATTTGTATTTTGCCAAGTGGTTGATAAAATCCACGAATAATTCAGTGGTCATAGAGCCTTTTGGGGCCATTTTGACCAAGGTCCCCGGGGGTAAATTTTCTTTAAACTCATCACGCATTCTCTTGCCCTTGAATAGGATTATTGGGGGAATTGCCATCCCAGCAGCATTTACGCAGATAGCAACAGTCACATTTTCTGCGTGCTCTTGAGCTATTAGATGGACCCTGCGTGAACCTTTCTCAGACAATACTTGTGGTTGCCGATGAACTGTGAGCCTGCACCCCTTTTCATCAATATTATATAGACGTTCCGGATTTTCGTCTATGTTAAGGTCGTCATATATTTCCCGGATTGCTTTGAAGTGCTGTTCAACTATAGGCTTGTTTAGCTTTTGAGCCCTAGCTGGATTCATAAATTGTGCTTTACGTTTTGAAATATCTTTATTTCTCGCTAGGAAGTTTTTGAGCCATTTTCTGCCAGCTGTCGATTTTTTGTCACTAAAACAGTTTTGGATGTTGTGCTTCTTACAAAACAAATAAGCGTGTCTACGTATTAGTTTTGGGGTTAAGGGAACTCCTATTTTTGAAAACCTCTTTATTCTCTCCGCCAAATCCTTTTCTTGCGCTTCCGTAAATATAGCTTTTCTTCCCATCCTCTTTACTGCACTTCCAGACTTTATATGATTCTTAAGAGTTCGTCGTGGTATATTGTATTTCAAAGCGACCGCACGCTCCGACATGCCGCTATTCTTTATTTCTTCTAATGCATTCTTCATATCGCTTTGAGACCATCCTATACCACGCTTTTTTTTGGTTATTGGTTCCATATTTCTTGCACTAAAACCAAAAATGTTATTGTTAATGATATTATGAAAACAAGCCGATCAGAGTTTTTATACACCTAATAAGGTCCGGTCCTTATTTGGTGACAAGCACGTGGTCCTTGTTAGGCACTTCGCCATCCTGCAGAAAACTAATCAAAATCGACAAAAAAATAGTTCTTTCAATAACCTTACCTTCACAATCCACGCCTAAATGTTACTTATTCCTTTTCATGTGCAAACTTCTTGCCAAAACGAAACAGAAACACTTGAATTAATCGAATAACACCAACAAATTTTATAAAATGACCTACGCGTCGTGACTTGAACTGCATCGACAAGCATGCTGACAAAATGGCGGCTTAAAACCCAAGTAATGCCAATGCGCTTCAATGATTGGTTAATGAGGAGCGTCGGCGCGAAATTTGATTTCAATTTAGAATCGGGAGCGGGATTTTTGAAATGGTGGCTCTTATTAGGAACTGGTCCTTATTAGGCGAACATAACTTAATACCTGGTAACCTATTACTTTATATTCGCATATCCTAATATTAATATACTTGGCTTGTATTGTAATACCTGTACCTGTTATGAATATATTAGTTACACCTCTACTTCAATGACAAAGATGAGGCCAATGGCGGCGAAACGGTACGAGGTGTGTCAGAAGTAGGTTCACCTTAAACAAAACGGCAAAAGTTCCAGTAAGCAATCACTATTTTATAGCAAACTAGCTTCCGCCCGCGACTTCGGCCGCGCAGCGTTTTTGTTGAAAGCTCCCTGACGGCTTATTTTTTCCGACACCTCCAACAAATATCGTTATATTTTAGCCAATGAAAAACTTAAGAAATTATATACTAAAATCTTCCTCGTAAACACTATCCATTGGTGAAAACAGCATGAAAATCGGTGCAGTAGTTTTGAGTTTATGAACAGACAGGCAGCCAGACGCGGAGGAGGACTTGATTGTATAATATGTAGTGACAAATTAAATAAGTATTAAAAATCAAATAAACCACTTACACTGTAATTTGTTTTGTTTTGGTTTAAGTGTTAAAGGAGTTAATGGCGAAAATGGTGGTGGAGAAATTGAAGGCTGCTCAATAGAGAATAGGCTGCATTCATCTAAAGCAAAAAAAAGTACATCTAAACAGAGTCGACTGGTTTCAAAGTCGGCAATCTGACTTTTAGTAATTTTTTGGTTAAGTCAAAAAAACGCCTAACTTGGTGTTAGTACTCTTTAGGATTACAAAATTACTTTTGAAATTTTCTTAAATATTCAACTAAACTAATTAGTTATGGATTTTACATTTTTTTACTAAGCATAAGTCATAAATTAAATATTAATTTTGAAGATTGCCGGATTTGAAATTAAGTTATTAAGATAGCCGGGTTTGAAACCGACATATGTGTAGATTGCCATTTTTGATACCAAATACCTGCTTGTAAAATCAGGGTTGTCACAATAGCATAAAAATTTATGATGACCTAAAATATGGGGGATATTTAAGGGGACTTATAAATAAAAAATGAGCTCATAAAATCAGACTTTTAATTGCACTTACTTCTTACACTAGTTTTTAGATCTGGGACCTCTTCTAACGCCTCTTCGCAATAATCTGAAGGTGGGATAGTCGATGCATCAAGCGACTCCTGCTCATCAAAAATATTACAATAATATGACAAAGTAGGAATTTCTTTCCACTCAGCACCAAAATGTTTGCACAAGAGCCTCTTTACGTCCGATAATTTATCTTTATTAACCGCTACAATACTCGGGAGTTGTTCCGGAATAATATTTTTTCTATTTTTATTTCTTTGGCACACATTCTGTGCCTGTGCCGTATCAGAATTATAGTACAGCTCGCCTTTAATCAGCACATTCCCTGCGATTTTAGAGCGTCTTAGAACGAATCTTTTGCATTCTTTAAATTTCATCCGCCAAGATGCTGTAGGCTTAAAAACATTTTTTACTGCATCTCGCCAGTTAAAAACTGGGCAATCATTGCCCAATTTTATCAATGTTGACGTTTCGCCAAGCACATCTCTTATTTTATCCGGGTGTAAAATTACGTCCATTTTTCGTAGCTTTTTTTCAGCAATCCCAAACTGACGATCTGCTGGCATAAATGAGTGTCCCGTTACTGGAAAGACCAATTCTATTGTTTTTATATTTTTGTGATCCAACAACCATTTAGAGCACGTGCCCAAAAGAATGCAATTTTTGTTTTGCCCCCCACATCCATCTGCGACCAATCGAATTGTAGATATTTGATATTTGTCAAATTTGTATTATTAAGTCTGTGAACTTCTCAGGTTCTTTGGCAATCAAATGACAATATTTTCAGATTATCTGAAGCATCCTTTAGTTTATCATAAAAAGCTTTGGCTCTCAATGAGTGAGCCCTTTTTTCAATAATTAATAAATTTTTCTTCTGGGGATCAGTTTCAGCAGCGATTTTTCCTGTAAGCTCTAAACATTTGGAGCAGACATCAGTTTTTGGAGTTCCAAATCCCAAATTGTAGTTCGTGTTAAAAACATGACGGAAAAATGATTTTTTTACAGCAGCATTTGAATACTCACTGTCTTTGTAAATTTTGTAAAGTTTATTTATATTCAAATCTGAGGGTAAGTACTTTCTTTCTGCAGTCTTGGTTTTTCTACAATGGTGTGCTTCGACACAACGTAGTCGCTGTATAAAATTATGAACAGATTCTTTTTGAGCAGCAAATAAACGCTCTTTACGATTTCCACCTGAAAAAAAAGATTAAAATGGCATTCAATAAACAGCTTGAAAAGAAGATTGAGTGGAATAGGTACTTTCTTTGAAATAGAGAAAAAAAGCTATAAAATAACTTTACCTCTTTGTTCAGTTATTATTAAATCCCCAGCATGAAAATATCTATTCATGACATATTGTACTCTGTGTTTTGTAATACCAAATAATTTCAAAAAAAAATTTTGACATATTGGTACTTTTTTGCAACCCACAAAAACACCATACTTTATAGTGGTTACTTTCTTGCCTTTGAAACCTGCCCTTTGCTTGACAAGTTCCACTGTGCAGTATTTTAATATAATTGAATCTTGATCTTTTTTAGTTCTATAGCTGTAAAATGTATCTTGCAATTTTTTCAATTGCGACATTGTTAGTGTATCACACTTAAGCGCCTTAGAGTTATGGTTACATACTTTTCTGGCATTGATTTTGGGGAATATCTAAAAAATAGAAAATACGTAAGCAGGTAAGTAAGCACACCAATAAAACCAAAGTTAACCCAAACATCATGACAGCCCTAGCTTCAAACTAACCTCAATTTCTTAGCTTGGTTTCTTGACCAATTTTCGGGATCTCTTTTGCGTTTTCTTGCAAATTTATTAGTAACAACGCTGGGGCTTGACTCCATTATAACTTTTCACCTTCAATCACTTAATTTTAATTACAAAAACACTAAAAACTTATTAAAATCGTCTTACATTAATGTACTAGCGGCCATTAGGGCATAAACTGCGTTACGCGTGTGCACGCACGTGAGCACGTCGCGGGCCACGCTTCTGGTGCACGCACGTGAGCACGTCGCGGGCCATATTATGTTATTCCTTTTAAAAGATGTTATTAATAGTTCCATGTTGGCGTGTATTTGACAAAGACATGTGTTGCGGTTTTTTATGTTTGGCTTCAAAATCCAGAATGGTCTCAATTTGGAAAATGTTGTATAGCCTATTGGTGGATGGCCTAATTTTAAATATTTTTGGTGTAATTTTTTTATCGAGTCTGTTAAATATCTCCTTTGCTTTTATCCTTTGGTATTTTCTGAATCTGGCATTCAAATTCTTCAAAGAGGAAGACACATCGGATAAAGAAGGTACAGGGCTACTTGGACATAAAGTAGATACAGGGCTACTTGGACATAAAGTAGATACAGGGCTACTTGGACATAAAGTAGATACAGGGCTACATGGACACAAAGTAGATTCAGGGGTTTGAATTCTGCTGACAGCTGCAGTTATTCGCCCAGAAGGCAAATAAGAATGAACGGGACTACTAGTGAATATTTTGTTTAAAGAAAGTAGACAACGAGAAATGCTTGAATGAGGACTAATGCTGCGAGAACGTTGAAAGTTGGAATTGAAGTTTCCATCATGAAGAGGTCCTGAAGAAGGTCCTGGTTGTGGACTAAGCGAGCGAGAACGATTTAGAATGGAAGGACTTGTGGGAGATGACGCGCCTGTCATATCGTCACCCTGTGTTTCAGGAGGATCATTGGTTTTTTTAGGTGGAACATTTTTGGATTGTAAACTTTCTTCACGTGATAAAATGTGTTTTTTTTTCTTCTTTCATGAAATGCTTTAAAGTTAGCTCTGTTTATTTTTTGCTTCAATCTTCGGTCACGTGGAGTCATTTCAGCCATCGATAAAATTTTTCCTTCCGCTTTTTTCTTTTTATATCGTTCTCTATCTTTTCTTCTTAGTTCTTCGCCTAGTACTGGATCATCTTTTATTCTTTTTTTTCTTTGTCTTTCAGCTTGTTTTTTTTTCTAAAGTCTCTTCTCTTGATTGTTTTTCCTTTCGCCTTCCCATTCTAAAATAAGACAAAATTGAGTAGGTATAGTATAAAGAGTTTATACATATTTTGCACAGCTCTAATGCAGGCCCGGTTAACAAAAAAAAAAAAATATTTGACATGCCCCTTGACACGGATAACTTTACCGACAGAGATGGCAGTGAAGATTGTATTGAATTATGACTCGAGGAACAAAAAGAAAAAAAACCGAGAAATTGACAAGACAAATATACATACATACAAACAAACATACATACACACTTATGAAATTTGGCACATTCGTTAAGAAGCCTACATAAACCAACAATATACAAGAATATTAAATTATCATCAATATTACATTCATACGGGACGAATTAATTACTTCCTTTTTAGAAGCCGGTTAAAAAAGTTTTTGTAAAATATGTACTATAGTAGGCGCCAGATAATCGTGGAATAACGGTCATTGACCCACCTACAATTATTGACATTTTTAATTTGAAAAACGGAATTAATGACACAAAGCTGTCCCGAATCATCATCTCTCGTGATCCTTAACATTGTCTAATAATGAAAAACGATTCATATTTAATTGTTCAGGTACCTATGAACAGTTATTAGGGAAAGGTCAAAATACTTTATTCCACATTTATCTGGCGCCTACTATAGGTACCAACTTATAATACTACCCTCCAAAGTTTGTCGGATTAATTTTGTTAACCCTTAGAGTAAATACTTTAACAAAGTCACATGAACCAAAAGCCACTTTAGTATGAATGCAATATCGGTGGCAATAAACTTACCACCGAAACCACCGATATTGCACCACCGAAATTAGAAACATGAACAAAAAATTAAATAAAAAAAAAAATATTTATACTTTCGACACTTAAAATGTATGATTGCTAAGGGTACCTAATAACATATAACATACCCGCCAAACGTAACGTAAAAAAACAACATTCATTCGTACAGTAACCCACCGAGATTGCATAATTTCGTATTCCTTCTTAGAATCAAAAAGTACTTACGTATTGGCGCGAAAACTCAGCAGGATCGGACACGTCACTACTGCGAGAACGCAAGAGCACGACTGGGCCTCCGTGTGCGTAAGGAGATAGTTCGTTAAAATAGACTTGTTATAGATCGATTTTAATAAAACGCACCGATATTGCACTTGTGGCGTGGACGTTCCTTATCACTATGGTCCTGATGTCTGCATGATAACAGAAGTAACGGAAGTATTAAATATCGTTGCTTTATGTATTGACCAACATAATAATGTTTAATTTAAGTACTAAATTTGCCATCGCAACGTATTTAATGAGGTAAATATGCTTAAAAGTCAATCAGGGACATACTACCGTTATTGAAAAACAACATATTTGTTTTTTTTATTTATTTATATTTAAGAGAAATATATTTACACTAGTGCCTTCATATGATCTACTTTTTTTATTACACGAAAAAATATAGAATGGTCATAGATAAACATTTTACATAGTGATTTCACGCGAAGAAACTCTAAAAACGCTGTCGGTGAAACCACCCTAATGAATTTAGTCAAGAGTAGTGAAAACAATGCAAAAAAGAGTTATGTCATAAATGAAAAAAATAAGTAAAACAGGAGTTAGTCATAACCTAGCAAGCTTGTCTTTAACGTAGTATTTAATCTTTTAATATGCTTTTTTGAAAAGGGCACGTTTGATGTGGGTTTGAAACTTTCCCTCGCTAAGTTCTGTAACCGACTTTGGCAACTCATAAAAAGCGTACGCGGTTTATGAGGAACGACTTGCTTGTCTTGGCTTGACTTTAAGTCATTCCCGATACTGAAGAGTTAGAAGGAACCATGCAGAAATTTGATGCGAGATACTCTTTCAGTCAGTCTATGTAAAATTACATAGATAAGAAAATCATCAAAGTTTGTTCATAGTAACGGTAACGGTTAGATTTATGGTAAGCAGATTGTAAAAATATGCATTTTTAGTTTTTTTGTGTAAGGCTTTCTAAGAAAATGATGGTCAATAGCGATGACTACCGTTGTTGTAGTAAATAAAGAACCAAATTACAGCCAAGCAAGATGCCTATTAAATTGGCTTTTCCACAAATTTCGACTAAATCACAAAAAAATACAAAAGAAGTTGTTAGTGGCAGTAACCACCAAGACTGCAAGAGTTGAATACGAGGTAGACGTCCCTTCGGGTGAGGCGGTCCGTCGAAACGCGACTCTCATGCGAGGGTCCGGACCCCATTCATAATCAACATTCACCCATTCATACATGCAATCATCACATTCAAACCCATTCAGTCATGTTCATACTCCACATCCACACCGCAAACGGATTCACCCATTACGTACGCCTCTTTTTTCGCCCACGTGCATCTTCACCTGGTAGCTCTGCTGCAGAATGCCAAATTTTCCAGCAGTTCTCAAAGCAAAGATATACGTCACACTGGGCGCACTTAGTGTGAATCAATTTGGTTTCTTGCTTTCGGTAGCAAAGCACACATCACTTTCGCGACAGTCGCCCTTTCAAATGCTCTGGCTCGTGCACGATATCTCGCCTCAGCCTCATGAGTTCCCCTACCGGCCGGCTGATCTCTGAGACAGGGGCGATGCCGTCTAACCAAAGATTCGGCAAGTTGATAACGAAACTCACGATGCGTCACAGGCAGTTTATCGCGCCGCGTCAGAGAACCCACATACATCACAAGAGCATGGTGAACGCTCACATTCAGCAACCTTTTAAACTTCTTCATATACCATTTCACGCCTCGCTTTCGTTCTAACAGATTCATGGAGAGTTTTTGATCTTTGAGATCAACTCCCTCCATGGCTGTGTTGTAATCCCTTACACACACAGGTTTCACAAGCGGTTTTCCGGCCTTAAGGTACAGTTACACATGCTCAAAAATAGCATGCTTATTAGCATGCCTAAAATGAGCATGCTGTTGGAACTCGATACATTTGCTTCTATTAAGCATGCTTTTAAATAAGCTTGCTCAAAGCAACCCATTCAACACACATGCTCGATAGCACGGTCTGGAGATTCACGGATTCGACATTTCTCTATGTAAAAATGGAAAAACAAGTGGCCCTTATAACAGAATTGAATAAAATCATAATGTTAATTGGCATACAATGTGCTGAAAAACTTTTAACAAGAAAGAAAAAGACAAGGAACAGGACTATTTGGGTTCGTGACTGGCTAAGTAGAAGAGCGATGCTTGGAGCAAGTTCTCGATTGCTAGTAGAAATGCGAGAAGAAGATATTAATGGTTACAAGAACCATTTACGCATGTTACCACACAAGTTCGACGAGTTACTATTTAAAATTGAAAGTGCTATAAAGAAACAAGATACACACATGCAAAATGCTATTCCACCAAAAGTGAAATTGGAAATAACTTTGAGGTATCTAGCAACTGGAGATTCGTTATACACATTAAAAGCACTTCACAGAGTTGCAGATCTACTATAGCATTATTTCTACCTGAAGTGTGTAATGCAATATACAACGCTCTGAAGGATTATATGCGGGTAAGTATAATAAAATAATCATTATTAGAAAAAATCAAGTATTTATTGTTGAAAATTTAGTATAGCATGTCTTAGTTTTCCAACATTTCCCACGCTTTGGTCAACAAATCTTGTTGGTGGACGGTAGAATCTTGTTCCAATGATGCGTCAGGAAGGGTAGTGATAGTATTTGCGTTTTCAGTATATGGAATGTAAGTCATTGTTGTGTGTTTGTTGTAGTAGGTGTGTAAGTCATTGTTAGTGTATTTGTAGTAGGTGTGTAAATCATTGTTTGTGTATTTGTAGTAGGTGTGTAAATCATTGTTTGTGTATTTCAAGTGGGAGGTAATAAAGTTATTGCTTGTATATTTGGGTAGTGGTGTCGACGTCTTGCTGCAGTTAGAATTTTTTGGATCTCATTTTGTACGTCTAATGCCTCGTACCTACTTATTTTTTAGTAAAGAAATATCATGACTCACCACTTCCATAGAAATAGGTTCCCTGTACTCACCACTATCACTAAGGAATGCATGTAGTTCGTGAAACCAGGTGGCGGATGGATTGTATACGGTAGCGGTACCAGATCCTGATCTTTTACCTCAAGTTTTTTATTTTTGTTTTTCCAATTTTCGGAGTTAAAGTGGGGTCATCCATGTTGGTTATTAAATCCTGATATGCATTATTTCTCTCAATATTGTTTTTGTACAGTGGTGAGCGAGGATTCCACAAAAATTCGTTGTTCCGATAAAGAGTGACAAATTTCAAAGTCTTCTCACGTCACCCCAGCGAGCCATTTTTGGCGCGAAATCGGCGCGTGTTCCTGCAGCGACGATCGGAATACTACTAACAAGCATGCTCAATAAGCAGACCTGTCCACACGTACTTAAACCACGCCCCCCGCCACCCGCGCCGCAGGTAGCATGCTCAAAAATCGCAAGGAAGCAAATGCTCGGTTGAAGCATGTTTTCGTGCTTAAAATAAGCATGTGTAACTGTACCTTTAGTTCCAAGGTAAGTATTGGGTCGGTGATAGGTGGAAATAATATTCACCATTTTGGAGACCATCCATGCAATTATGAATACGTCTCCGCAATGGCGAGATATTATTGTCCCCTTTGTCACTTTCTTCGGTACTTTACCTATGTCACTAGGGACGTTTGGGCGAAACAACATAAGTGTTTTTGTTTGCCAAATGCAATTGTTACGGCCTTGACGATATTCGCACCATTATCAGTAACAACTGCTGCAACTTTTTCTGGGGTTATACCCCATTTTTCAGTCATTGTTATTAATATTTGACATAAATAATCAGAATTATGGGACTCAGTTAAATGGGACACACCAAAATTTATACTAATCAGTTCACTTTCATGTATAAAATGTCCAGTTAAACCCATGTAGCTTCTAGTATTATGTGTATCTGTCCATATATCCGTAGTTAAACATATTGACTCTATTTCTTAGAGCATTTCTCTAAATTACAAAGAAAGAACATCATATTTGTCATCTATCATTTGTGTAATTGTCTGCCGTGAAGGAAGCTTATATAAAGGCACTGCTGTTTTCATTAAGTATGTGAAACCTTCTTTTTCAACTGTATTTAATGGCAACGTATCCTTGCAAATCATTAACATGATAGCATTATTTAGTTGTCCATACTTCTTTCCGTTTACTGGAAAAAAAAAGCAAAGCTATACATTATCACCACTCATAAATATACCATGACCATAATCAACAAAGTAAGTAATTCATTACGTAGATAACAAAAATTCTCACCACTAAATGCTTTAAGATTATCAACACATGAATCCATAGTTAGCTGATTAAGTTTTGATTTTTTCAGTGATACTGATGATGAAGCTATACTTTCTAAGTCAGAATCATAGTACTCTTTTGAACTGATCGATCGATCGTTTGATGATTCGATCTCAATTATCAAAATTTGCTTACGCCCTCCGCGAAATTAAAAAAACTACAAACCTTCAGACAGCCCTGGTTACATATTATGCCTATGCATACGCATGGTTAAGTTGTGGCGTAATATTATGGGGAAACAGTACACACGCACCTACACTTTTCACACTACAAAAACGTCTAATCAGAATACTCGTTAACATAGAAGACACAGACAGCTGCAAACCACATTTACAAGAACACAAACTTTTAACAGTTCCCTGTATATATATCCTAGAAATAAGCAAATTTGTTAGAAACAACCAACAATTATTCCTACACGAGAAAACATACAAACTAAATATACACTACGATACAAAAATAGGCTAAACCTACCTGGTGGCTCTAAGCTGAAAATACACTCAACAAGCACTTTAGTAATGTCAGTTAAAATATATAATAAATTACCAGATGCAATTAAAAACGAACAGAAATTTAATATATTTATAAATAAACTAAAAAAATTCCTTATCCATAAATGCTATTATAATATTAATGAATATTTTAATGATAATTTGAATAAATAAATAAAACAGAATATACAAAATAAAAATGAATACCAAAAATAATAAATAAAACCAAAGTCGAACTGAGTAGTAGAAAAATGTTTATATCTTATTTTTTTCGAATAATAATTATACCTATAATGATAGCCCTCTTCCTCTATCCTAACTTGCTGTGCCCGACAGGGTCCACAATGATCTAAAATTATGTATATTTTATATGTACCTACACGAAGCTTTGTTGTTGAAGATTCTTCTCTCTGTACACCGTGGTGAGGCAGGAAGCATTCGAGTATTATGTTATCGCATTTCTGCTCCGGTTTCATGTGGTTCAACGCAGCATACTCCTTCATGAAATCCTTGTATTTTTCGGCAAATGTTGTTTGTTTTGCTAAGCGGCGTTCCAAATTCTTTAGCTGAGCAATAGCCATTGGTTTAGAAGACCCTAATTGCTGTTTTAATTCTTCTTTCAGCGGTACTCTGACTTCATAGCGACCCTGACTGTTTCTTTTTGTTGTTTTTGTGTAGAAGTCCATGCATTCCTGATCTTCTACAGATAGGTTTGAAGGTTCTGAAATCTCCTCAACTTCCCAAAATTTCTGAATTTCCTCGATGTTATTAAGAACCACGTTACATTGATATGTTTTTACGTTACCGCACAGTAACCATCCCAAATGTGTTTGTTGAGCCATCGGCTGTTGAGCATGTTCACCTTTTATAATTCCGTCTAGCATAATGTTAGCATAGATGTCAGCCCCGAAAAGCAGATCAACTGGTCGACTTTTGTAGAATTCCGGGTCAGCTAAATTAATGTTTTGAATGTAAGTCCAATTTGGTTTAGCGAATGTTTGGTTTGGTAGATGTTTGATGAGTTCGTTCATGATAAGCACATCAGATTCGAATTCAAAGTTGTTGTACATCGAAGTACATTCTATGTTTATCATCCCTTTCGAATTGTTTTCCTTTTGCCCCACTCCAAAGATGACTCCTTTGCATCGTCGTCTCTTGATACCTAACATCTGAGCCGCTTTCTCAGTAATTAAGCATATCTGGGACCCTTGATCGATCAAGGCGCGCATGGTTTGGTAAGTACCATCCACACTTTTGACCTTTATGAGAGCAGTCGCTAGCAATATCTCCGCCTTTTCTTTTTGAGATGCATTTACGGTGCCTGTCATGGGTTCATTACGCTTTGCGTTTTGTTTCTCAACGTGGTTGCCGCTTGACGACAGCGTTGATGCATTTGCAAATTTCGCAAATGCGTCATGTAAAATGGTGTTATGTTGATCTTGGCATTTTCGACATGTTAAGTTGGAGGTGCATTGGTTTCCGAAATGACTAAATAAACAATTTGTGCAAAGTTTTAATTTGCTTGCAGTTTTTAGCCTTTGGTCGTCACTCATTTTTAAATATGTTTTGCAATTATAAATGCCGTGTTGGTTATTGCAAAGAGGGCATTTTATGTTTGACGCATGCATCGATTTCGCAACTGCTCTATTTCCGTTGGTTTTATTGGTCAAATTGTTGTAATTATTTTTCTTGTTGTTAGATGTTGGATTTGGATGATTGTTTTGATAAGATGAAGTCTTTGAGGGGACACTATCTTTACGGCGAACTGTTTCCAGGGATGTAAATTTTGTCTCCAGAAAGTCTAAGAACTCTGCGAGAACCGGTAGTTCTTTCGAATTCTTCAGCGACTCTATGTAGTCCGTGTATGTTTCTGTATCTAGTTTTTGACCTAAAACATGTACGATCATTGGATCCCACGATGTGGTGTCAACTCCCAAGTTTTTGATGGCGTTAAGACATTCCAGCGTGGTGTCATGCATTCGCTTAATCTGCTGTAGCGATTGTTGTTGTATGTTTGGCAGGCCTAACAAAATGTTCATATGGGACGAGAATATTAGTTTTTTGTTATCATACCGATGGGTGAGAATATTCCAGCACACCGAATAGTTCAGTACTTATCGGCAGATGTTGTATAAGTTTCTCTGCTTCTCCACAAACCTTACCCTTTAAATACTGCATCTTTTGGCCACTTGATAATGAAGGGTTGTGGTGTATTACTTCCGTAAATAGGTCTCTAAACGATACCCATTGGTTGTAGTTTCCGTTGAAGTTCGGTATCTCAAGTTGAGGTGTTGATTTTTCCCTGTGTGCTACTGACCACATTTTCGTGTTAATAGCCCTTTTCAGGTTGTTGAATTTTTTCTCATACTTATCATACATGTTGTTGTATTGTTCGTTCTCTCCCTCCAATTCGATCTCGATGTCCCAATGTAGTACATCAATAGCTGACCATCTAGTCTGTAGTGACCTCAATACGTCCTCAAATTCCCACTTGTCTGAGATAGAGTCCACATCTATGTTTGCGGTGGTACGCACAAATGCTTTAAAGTTTGCATACTGTTTTTTCAACAAATCATCTAGCTTGCTGTTTGGCTCCTTGTGTGGCTTCTGAGCTAGTTGATCACTCGGCTGTCTTGAGAAACTTGGTCCCGCCTCCTCACCTGTTATCCCTTCTGCGCGCATACTCGACGCCGCTGGTGACCTGTCTCGAGCTGTTTGCTCATCTGTTGCCAGACTTCCTGTTATAATCCGCTGATACTGTTGGTTGATCAACGCCTTGGTGGACTCATACACCGTACTTGTTTTCTCGTACTCTCGGCCGGTAAAATAAGGATCTGTTTTACTTACCTCCCCCTCAATTCGCTCATGATTAATTCGGTAGTCATTCCAATAACTCTCCAAAGTGTTAAGCTTCCGCTTAAAGTAATCTACTGTTTTCCTATCAGCACTATCCTTCTTCAAGTTAATGCCAAGTTTTATGATGCTATCATAGATCATTGATTGCGTTTCGATGAGTTCCGCCATTGTTATAAAATGTTGAAATGCAGCCCTTACTGACTATAAATAAGGAAATGTATTACTTGTATTCTCCGCTTGTTAGCACTCAGCCTCTGCTGCAACTGCTCTGTTCTGCTCCAACGTTTGCTCCGACCGCCTCACGACGACGTACACACACTGTTGTTTGTTACGATAGTTCAGACCTCGCACACCAAAATTCCGTATTACCGAAATTACGCGACGCGTGATCCGGCTCGAAGGACCAAAATTATTTCGGGGTACGTAGTAAGGTGTCGGTGTTTTTGAGGAGAAACAAATGTTATGTTTGAACACTATTTATTGAGTCACTCTCAAACTGTTCTTAATGTTAAAATGTTAAATAAAATGTGGATAAAATGTTAGAATACACCCGGCTAACGCGGTAGACCAAAGTGCACTGAAAATAATGTAAAGTTATAAGTAAAAACTGTGTTTAATAAGAAAGGAAATTAGGTCAACGCGTTACGCCGATATTGCTTACTAAGATGGTGAAAACACCGAACACTAACATTGTGGAATGCAAATAAATATTGAATTGAATTGAATTGAACTGGTCAAACTCAAAGCATCATTTATGCCAAATTTTTCCTTTGATGTCGACGTAGTAGCAATATCGTCATTTGTCTGAAAAGGATTATGTTTTTGTATTCTATTATTATTTCAAATTACAAAATAAATACAATAAAAGGATAAAAAATACAAGAATATACAATTATCAAACAAGCATGCATTAATAAAAAAGGCATATGTTGTATTGTAAGGAAAAGGTACGGGTATACACTCCAGTTTTTTTTTTGTCGTCACCAACACCAATACCATCATTTGCCACCACCAGTTTTCGTTGACTTACGGACTTAATAAATGGATGTCTTCGTAGTAAATGGTTGCGTAAGTTTGTTGTATTCCCGCATGTTTTAACTTCGATATGACAATACTTGCATACGCCACTTGATCCCTTTTTTACAAAGTGATACCATGTATCACTTTTAGTTGACATTTTAGGCTAAAAAGAATAACAATACTTTAACAAAAATGCAAACTGCAACGCAAACGCACATTTCTCGATAAATCGATTACAATCAATCTAATCACTTACTATTTTTCAAATTAAAATAAATGCTATATGAACACGATATTATTTATTCCATTACTATAATTTTTTGCAGTAAAAATAATATTTATCCACAGTATATTTTTGATAAATAAACTCACTCACAAGAATAGACAGGTTAGGTTTGACAGCCGGATAGAAAAATAAAATGTCTTTTTAACGCAAGTAACGGCACCTTCGGAAGCGTTCATAAATATTTACTTTACTCTATGATGCGCTCAAATTATTGACCAAGTACTACCAGTTGCTTTTGCGTCCAACAACAGCAAAAAATTAAAAAAAACTAAATACCGCAGCCAATTGATGGATCGGTCCGATTCGGGAGGTTTATGAATCGATTCATTCAATAGATGGTAGGGTTCAAAATCGATCTGAAAAATCGATTATATTACTCTAAATAATCGATTTTTCGATTAATCGATTTCAAATCGACTTGCCTAGGTAGATTTTTATGGAGAAGAACGGACAAGAAACTCCATGGTTACTCTTTTCAAATATGTTTTACAATATTTTGTATACATAGGTACATTGATCAATTGATTATATTATGTGAGCACAATGCATCCAACATTACACTAATATACAGAACACACTTATATACTAATAGGTACAATAAAGCAATACCAGCAGAGATACAATTTGCTAGTAAGGGACATGGTACTCACATATTTACAATATAATTAAAAACAATGGATCAGTCTGTGAGTTAAATTACATTTTAAAGACCTGAAAGTACACCAGTAAATAAAACAAGTTTGACTTTTTCTACTACACCCTCGATTGTCCTATCGAGCAGGACCAGCATGTTTCCAAGCATTCTTATCTTTAATATAATCATCTAGTTTGAGACCATTTTGAGAGGTCAAAAAGCAACTGGCCAATTTAAGAACTTTCTTCGAATGACATCGACAAACTTTGAGAATCTACTACGCTCAATTGGACCGCACATTGCGAAACAAAATACCAAATTTCAAGTGGCCATATCCATTCAATAGAGGTTGGCGGTGACGTTGCGTTTTCTGGCAAGTGGCGATTCGTTCACCAGTCTCCAATATACTTTTAAAATGTCCAAACATTTAATAGGCAACATTATTCCGGAAGTCTGTACAGCACTATGTATTGAATTAAAAGACTACGTAAAGGTAAGTTATTTTTTATTTTAATAGAAACAATATGGTTCAAAAAGTTAACTTATTTAAAATCAGAAAAACGTTTGATGGTATCTGATAAAGTAGATTGTGTATCGACGGAGGATAGCTGCTGATAAGAGGAGTCAATTTCATTTCTATTGGTAGACAGACGAGAGGTTGGCGGTGATGCTGAATATTGATTGGACGAATAACCTGTGTGGTAACCAGTGCGATAAGTTGCTTGAGAATGTGAATATTCATAATGGCCCATGTCAGCTTTCATAATAATTTCAAAGATTGCATGCTGTATTGCCATCTTTGTTTGAGCACTATAAGTGTCCATTTTTGAAGCCAAATAATCCGTAAAAGCTTTTGTGTTCTTATCAACATTGTTGTTACAATTAACTTCTGTTAGTGCTCCAAGTTTGTTTTGTACATTGTTTAATACATCTACAGCGCTTTTAAACAATTCGTTTCCCGGTTGATTGAATCTGCTGGGTTTTTTAGATGGAATAGACGGTTCTGTGTGTGTGTCTCTTTCCTCTTCCGGATTATTACTCTGTTCCTCTACCGGATTATTATTCAATTCCTCTCCCGGAGTATTACTCGATTCCTGTAAAAAATAATTATTGTTATTATTTATTTTTGATTACTTCTGATGATTGGCTAAAAATCAGCAAACACTTTCAAGATAAGTATTCATGGGGAGGTTGTTGCTGAGTTTCATTACGACATTGTAGCCCAGACCTTCGTTTTCGATACTGTCCCCTTTTCCCGTATATATCTGAAATTGGTACAGGTATCTAGTTTTGGCGTCGCATCTGGCCCATATTTTGAACCCCCTTTTGGGCATGTATTGCTTCAATGAGCATCTGTCTTTAAACTTAACCATACACTCGTCTATTGACTGTACACTTGAATTGTATGCCTCATTCTGATAGACGTCATTTAATTTTGTAATCATGGGTTTTAATTTGTATAATTTGTCAAAATTTGGTGAATCTCTCGGTGGTTCATGGTTCGGTGCTATTGTCATTCAAATGTAAATTTTCTGTTATGTTCTTGAATCTCACTATTGGAAATACACGGGAAATTTCAGGATTATTATAGAGGGAATCACTTGACCAATGAAGCTCCATGTTTGGTAAGGGATTTAAGTCCATTAGGATAAGAATACCTAAGTATGCTCTGATGTTATCTTCATTGACTTCAATCCAGTTTTTATAATTTTATAGCGAGCATATCGATTTGTTTGTTCAACAATTAATTGTATTAAATGATCTGGAAAGAATTTTTCAAAAATGGTTATTGGTTGTGTCTTATGATTGAATTCAAATTTAGGCTGATTTTTTTTGGTGAAATTTGGAATATCATGAGTGGTTCTACATATTTCCCATTTCCGTGGCTGAGATCTATTACTTTCCACTGTAGAACTCATTGGAATTTGCAAATCCTCCTCTCTAACTAAATTTTCATATATGATTTCTTGTTGAAAGAGATCATCCATGGAGACAATTTTTAAATGTTATTTAGCCCTATTCCATGCTCAATTGATACTGGTAAATCACTGTCAGAAATTAGATTTAGTGCCCCACTTTGTATTTCTAAATTAGCATTATCACTAGTATCACTATTTGGTGTTTCTTCTAATAATAAAACACGAGTTAACGTTTGAAATACGACTGACTTTTATTCATCTACAATACCTTTACAGTAAAAGAGTACTTAACATATTTCTAACTAGATGGCGTTACATACCCCATTTTGATATTAATGAATAACACCCCCACTATATCAAAATTAAAAATAAACTTATTAGTTATTATTTACAAAAGAAACTTATTTTAGAACAATTCCAAGCATTTTCATAAATTTATAATGTTTTATTTCTGGCAGTCCCTTAGTCAAAAAATCAGCTGGCATACTGGTAGTTTGCAAATGCTTTGTTACAACTGGGTTGTTACAAATTACATCCCTAATAAAATTGTATCTTACATAACGTTTGTGAGATTGTTGGTCTTTTGCCAGTTTTAAAGCACTCTGGTTATTATTGTACAGCACCATCTTATTACAATAGCCTGTTATTTCTAACTCTTAAGTTCTGCAAGTATATAGATGGCTTCTCTACAAGCTTCGGATAAAGCCATATACTCAGCTTCACAACTGCTTAGTGCTACTGTTTTCTGCTTCTTACTCTCCCAAGAAATGGCAGATCCACTTTTAACAAAACAAAATCCAGTATATGACCGTCTGTCAATAGTATCACTGGCCCAATCAGCGTCTGCAAAACCTTGGAGTTCTGCCTTTTCTTTGGAGTATCTTAAACAATAACCTTTAGTTTTTAACAGATATTTTAATATTCTCTTAGCATAATTCCAATGAATATGAGAATAAGAATTATATTAAACTGACTTAAATGACTCACAGAATATGAAATATCTGGTCGAGTCAGTACAGCCAGATACATTAAACTGCCAATTAATTTTTGGTAAGGCAAATTAGATTCTAAAGTATTAGATTTTTCAACATTCAATTTACATTCAATTGGCGTATCGGCTGTGGTGCAATCATACATATTAAACTTTTTAAGAAGTTGTTTAATGTAATTCTCCTGATCTACTGTAATCACATTTGTCACCAGGCAAATAACATCATCGTCCATATCAGACCATACTGTGTCAACTTTGATGTGAGAAGGTTATGGCAATTATCCGCCGTACCTTTGCCTGACATCAACGAGAGTCCTAAATTTGTAAATGATTTGTTTTTAAACTGTGTAGAGTGTATATTTATGTTCATAAATCCTTTGTTTTGAACTTATGTCCATTCATCCAGACTTACTACAAAATTAAATTTTGTAGATTTCGATCAGTCCAATTCTTTCTTCAGGTCTACCTTTAATTCTTCACAATGATTTAAAATAATTGAACGCACCGAGACTTGCAGCTTAGTACGGCCGCTATTCCAAATGCGTCCAGTGTGGCTACGTCTGAGACAATTGAGCCTAGTACCTATGAGTTGCCTAAGACCCTACTGACCGAACCTAGCCCTACAACAATTACCTAGCACCCTAGTAACCCTAACGCCCTAACCTACCATACAAACCATATACCAAACGTATGTTACGTTGGATTTACGTGCGGGAAGTCTGTTACAAGGAGACCTAAGGTAACAGACGGAACTGGGGTAGGAATAGGGGTTTTGTGTACGTCGTGCAATGTACACAGGAAATGGTTTTCTCACTGCCGATCCCACAGACTCATAGGATCGATTACGGCTAAAGGTGTCTTGGCCACAGTGAGAGGAGTTGTAGGAGATGAATCAAAGTCGACTCCAGCTTGATGACTAATCTATTTACAATGTTTAACTTAATTATATACAAATTTTGTGGTCAATACACATTGATACCTATTTACTAGTGTGTTGTGTGTGTATCGAGCCGATGAAGCGAAGATCTCACTAGGTCACTTCTTAGCGCTGACGGTGTGCCGGTGTTGCCGGCGCGTGGAGCGAATGTATGTCGCTCTAACGCTGACACTGTGCTGCTGTTACTGGCACGTGTAGCTGTTGTATGTTCATGGTTGAACATTCTGGCGCCTCTGAGAACCTGGACTCCAGTTGGTATAATTCAACAGTTTCGTGTTGATGTGGTACACTGTAGATAGGTTCCGTTGTGGTAGTTGGTTTGCCTGTTGTTCGTCGGGTAGATGGCTTGTTGGCAGCGAGTGAGTTCGGTTCTCCTGCTGGTTGGTTAGCTGCCTCGGTACTTGTTCTTCTGGTCTTGTGCCGCACTGTGACTCCAATCCATCTCAGTATTGCTGGGCCGTAGCAAACTAGAAACAAAAAGGTTAAACACATGATTATACACGATATTGCACTTGTTGAATATGTGTGAGCGCTAATCTGACTCCAAACAGTACTATCTAATTCGGTTTGTAAGGCATTTTCTTTCTTAATTAAATGCTGAAAGATCTCTTTTGAGTTTTCAATGACTTCTTCTTTGGTAATGTTAAGCATGGATTTCGTAAATATTTGCGTGTTAATGGGAAAGTCTATCTGTTTTGAGTATGATGTTACAATCGGTACTGAAACCATTCGTTTGGCAGTTAATTAGTGGTTTTAATAATGCAGTTGTCTGCGATTCGTATTACACCGACATTTTGAAGAACAACTTCTTCTCTTTGTCCATCGCAAAGTATTGAAGTCGTAACCCGATCTCTTACAATGAATAACCAAGTGTTTGGCATGTGGAGTTGTTTCCATATTATTTTATTGGATAGATTATACGTCTTGGTAGGACATTTAGTCTGTGTCTGGTTTTTAAATAGTTGGTCTACAATGCAATTTTCATTTAATTGCATGTTTTTCACGGCCCCAGGAAAGCAAATAAAATGATTATTCCATTCTAAACAACGTTTGAACTCCTCATAGTTCAAGTCAAAATATAGTTCGTTGTTGTAATCTAGCCCTATGTAGGTTTTAGGTATTTCTAGAGTTTGTGCAGACTTATCTGAGTTTATCTTTGGTACTGGTGTAATACACATAAAAGTATATTTAGTTATCTCTTGTATGGGAAAATAGGAGTATACTTTTATGTGAGTAATGTTTGCAGATATTTTGGTGTCCAGTAACTGTTGTTGAAGGATTCTTAAATTAGAAGGTAACTTTTTGTTTGCTGATGATATCAGGTCACTGACGTTCTTTGGCGTTAATACACTGTATACTGTTGCCTTGGTTAAGTATATTTCTAATACTCCGTTATAATAATCCATGATTTCTTCCATGTAATTATATGCTAATTGGTAAGTCTGCATAATACGTATGTTTACACTGTTATGGTCGACTGTACTGAACCAATGGTCGTAACTCCCCATGTAATCTATGACTTCGTTAAGTTTAGTTTGAAATCCTATCAGTTTCTGTTTTATTCTTTCTTCAGTTTTGTTGACTTGTGAGATTGTTGATATCATGAATTTAGTTTGATGGTTGGCAGCTTCAATTAATTTTTTTTGGTTTAAATTTAATGAGTCTATATCTCGGTATACCTCATCATTCACGCCGAAGATAGATGTTAGTAACTGCCCCAATATACCCCTCTTCTTCCTAGTTTGGTTCACTTCTGTCAAATATTCTTTAGTTCGCTCAAATTTGGATTCTTTTTCTAGCAAATGGTGGTGTAATTGTTTGCAGAATGCGGAATCTGTTATTTTTTCTGCATTTGTGCATAGTTGACTAAATTGTGACATCATTGTTTTCATTTTTACAAACTCTTGCTCTAGGCGTTGTTTTTCATAGTTTATTTCTATCCTAAATATTCCTCTGTCAATGCTTGATGTTCCTATTTGTTCAACATAAAATCCTGGTGGTACCTTTTTTAACGAGTATGTTGTTGTAGTCGTTTTTGCTGAGCCTAATATTTGTGAAATGATGTATAGAAATGTGAACCATTTGGATATTTTGTTACATCGTTTCGGTTGTTTAGTTTTATTCTGTCTTATGATTGTAGCAGTATTACTTTGTATTGTTTGGTTTATTGGTTCATTACTACTACTACTATCAGTATTTGTTTCGATTGGTAATGGTATTAGTGTGTGGATTTACCGTTTGTGAGTTGTACCTGACGATTTTTGGAGTGTGACGACTCGGGATAAGTCATCGTTACCCGGATGTATTTACTTTATTTTTGCAAGTGGCCATTTGCTAGGAGATACTTTTTCATCTTTTATAAGTACTAGAGTTCCAACTGATAAGTTTTCTTGATTAGTTTTCCATTTGTACCTCTGTTGTAGTTGGTGTAGATAGTCTTTAGTCCAGCTTTTCCAGAAATCCTTTTTCATTTTTTGGATCTGTTTCCATCTGTTTATGTGATCTGTATTGGTTTCTGATAGCGGGTCTGGCGTCCCTACTGCTTCTCTTCCAATTAAAAAATGACTAGGTGTTAACACGACACTGTCGTTTATGTCTTCGCTTAGTGCACATAAAGGTCTGGAGTTTAAACATGCTTCAGTTTGTTGTAAAAACGTGCTCATTTCTTCATAAGTTAGCGTCTGCTCACCTATCACTCTACGCAAATGGTGTTTCATAGATTTTACTCCTGCTTCCCAGATCCCCCCGAAGTGGGGTGACGATGGAGGAATAAAGTGCCATTGTGTTCCAATGTTGGTTAACGTGTTTTGAAAATCGTCTGACTGGGTTATGTCCAACATTTCTTTATATAGGTAATTGGCTGTGCCTACGAAATTTGTCGCGTTGTCACTATACATGTGTGATACTGGACCTCTGCGTGCCATGAATCTTCGTAGTGCTGCTATGAAAGTTTCTGTTGATAAGTCGCCTACCAGCTCCAAATGTACCGCTTTCGTGGATAGGCAAACAAATATTGCAATGTAACCTTTGTACGACTTATGACCCCTACCTTTTATTGTTCTCACTGATATTGGTCCAGCATAATCAACGCCTGTGTGACTAAATGGGTACGATTCAGTCACTCTTGGTTTTGGTAATGAGCCCATTTTTTGTGAGGCAGTAGCTGATCTGTACCTGGTACACTTTACACATTTTCTTATGCTACTTTTTACTATTTGCTTTCCTCCGAGTATCCAGTATTTCTGTCGTATAAACGATAAGGTCAAATTGTTACCTCCATGTAATGTGTTTAAATGAGCATCACGAACTATGAGTAATGTTACATGATGGTCATGCGGTAACAGAATTGGGTGTTTTTGATCATATGGTAGACTGGAGTTTTGAAGTCTTCCTCCTACTCGTAGTAAGCCCTCATTATCAATAAACGGATCAAGGCATGATAACCTGTTTCCTTTCTTTAATGTTTGTCTGGCTTTAATGGTTTTGTACTCCTCAGAAAATACCTCTTGTTGGACTAAGGATAGGACTTTTTTAGTTGTTACATTAATTTCCATTCGACTCAATGGTTTTTTGTATCCTTGTTTATTTACGAATCTGTAGCAATATGATAATACTCGTATCATCCTTTGGAAGTTTGAGTACCTTATCCAGATTTCGTTCTTCGGTATAATAGTTATATGATAGCATCGTTTTATCTCTTCACATATCTCTGGTACAGTTTTTGTACTAGGAATGTTGTGACTTTTTAACCACTCTGGTCCATTCCACCACTGAGATAAGTGTTGTAGTTTATTTGGCGCAACACCTCTTGTAATTAGGTCTGCTGGATTTTGTAATGTATTTACATAATTCCATTTCGCTTGTGGTAATATTTTTTGTATTTCGGATACCCTGTTAGCTACGAACGTTTTCCATCGCTCAGCTTCACCTTTTATCCAACCGAGAGTAATCATTGAATCAGTCCAACAATATATATCTGTGATTTGAATTTCCATTCCAACCATTACTTTCTCCATCAGTTGCGTTAATAATACTGCAGCACATAACTCCAATTTTGGTAATGTGGTTTTCTGTTTTTTTGGCGCTACCTTTGATTTGGCTTGTAAAAGGGTTACGTTAAATATATTATTATGTTGCATCCGGCAATATATTACTGCACCGTAAGCTTTTTCAGAAGCATCACTATACCCATGCAACTCTACTTTTGAATTGTTAGAAAAATGACACCATCTTGGAATGGTAATCTTCTCAATTGTCTTTAGTTGTTTTTGTAGTTCAATCCATCTTGTTTTAATATTTTCCTCTACGGGCTGACCCCACTCTGTGCCATTCGTCCATAGTTCCTGAATCATGAGTTTCATGTTTATGACAACGGGCGCTAACCATCCCAGAGGATCAAATATCTTAGCGATTTCCGATAAGATAAATCGTTTTGTTGGTTTTTCACTATGATTAATAGTAATCTGAAAACAAAAACTATCCTGTAACGGTGACCATAATACCCCTAATGATTTTCTAGTTTCATCAAGCGGTATTTTCATCACTTGGTCGTCTTTGTTTTCATTTGGTATATTCTCTAACAATTCGGTACTGTTAGATGACCATTTTCGTAATTTAAATCCCCCTTTTCGTAGCATATTTATTAAGTTTTCTTGGAGCTTTTTTGCTAACTCAATATTAGTGTCTCCAGACAAAATGTCGTCCACGTAGAAATCCTGAAGAGCTCTTTGGCTGGCGATTGGGTAGCTCTTTTTTTCATCAATGGCGAGTTGTTGCAGGGTTTTAATCGCTAAGTATGGGGCAGCTGCAGTTCCATATGTTACAGTAGTTAATTCGTATTCGTCGATCATATGTTTCGGAGACTCCCTCCATACTATTCGTTGGTATGTATAGTCTTGTTCGTTAACTTTTACGTATCGGTACATTTTCTCAATGTCCGCCATAAATGCTATCTTGTGTTTACGCCAACGTAACAGTATAACTGCTAAATCTTGCTGTAGTCTGGGTCCCGTAAACATATTGTCATTTAGACTTATGTTGGTATTTGACTTGCTCGACGCATCGAATACTACTCGTAACTTAGTAGTTAACGAATCTTCCCTGATTACTGGTTGATGTGGTATATAGTATTTACCTTGGTAATAGTCAGTTCTAGTTACTTTCCTCATATGGCCCATTTCTAAGTACTCTTTGAGGAACTCTCGGTATTTTTCCCGTAAATTCTCATTTTTTTCGAACTTCCGTTCTAATTGTAACAGTCTTGCAACAGCTTTTTTGCGCGAATTCCCGTAATCTAGGTTATGATTTTTAATTGGGAGTTTCACTGTGTATGATCCATCTGGATTTCTCATAGTAGTTTTCTGGTAATAGTTTTCGCAAGCCTGATCGTCATTGGATAGTTGGTATTTTTCAGGAATTTCTTCTAATTCCCAAAACTTGTTTAGTTGTTGTACCTCTGTAGTACGTGTCATCACACTAATAACTGTATTGGTTTTGGTAGTAGTGCCGTAGATACCGGATAAAATCCACCCAAATTCTGTATTTTGAGCGATTATTCCGTCTTGTATTTTGTGTAACCCGTTTAGTAGTAGGTTACTATATTCTTGAGCCCCTAATATTATATCTATTGGGCCTCTTTTGTAATACGTAGGATCGGCAAATAGTTTGTTTTGTAAACAATCTGATTTTAGTTCTGGTAAATTTTTCTCTGGTAAACTTCCAGTTAGTTTTGGTAGTATTATAAGTGTGACTGGTAGCCTATATTCACTCGGAAATATTGGTTGTAGCATGACATTGATTGAGTTTCTCGATGTCTTTGGTTTTTGATCAGCAATTCCGATCACTTCGGTATGTATCTTCATACGTGGGTATGATAATAGTTGGGCAACCTCTTCTGTGCAGAATGATGCCTCTGAACCTTGATCGCATAGAACTCTTAGTAAATGCGATGTCCCATCTGACGAGTGAGTCTTTATCAAGGCCGTAGCTAGTAGTGTGGTTTATTTATGAGATATCCGGCTCGAAGGACCAAAATGAACGCACCGAGACTTGCAGCTTAGTACGGCCGCTATTCCAAATGCGTCCAGTGTGGCTACGTCTGAGACAATTGAGCCTAGTACCTATGAGTTGCCTAAGACCCTACTGACCGAACCTAGCCCTACAACAATTACCTAGCACCCTAGTAACCCTAACGCCCTAACCTACCATACAAACCATATACCAAACGTATGTTACGTTGGATTTACGTGCGGGAAGTCTGTTACAAGGAGACCTAAGGTAACAGACGGAACTGGGGTAGGAATAGGGGTTTTGTGTACGTCGTGCAATGTACACAGGAAATGGTTTTCTCACTGCCGATCCCACAGACTCATAGGATCGATTACGGCTAAAGGTGTCTTGGCCACAGTGAGAGGAGTTGTAGGAGATGAATCAAAGTCGACTCCAGCTTGATGACTAATCTATTTACAATGTTTAACTTAATTATATACAAATTTTGTGGTCAATACACATTGATACCTATTTACTAGTGTGTTGTGTGTGTATCGAGCCGATGAAGCGAAGATCTCACTAGGTCACTTCTTAGCGCTGACGGTGTGCCGGTGTTGCCGGCGCGTGGAGCGAATGTATGTCGCTCTAACGCTGACACTGTGCTGCTGTTACTGGCACGTGTAGCTGTTGTATGTTCATGGTTGAACAATAATCTTTTTAATTGTGTGGGGTGATTGTGGCAATTTAATCCTACTTTAAAAAAAGTTTACGCAATGTCTGAGATGTACAGAAAGCACTGAATGCAAATCCGTCTAGAGCTGCCAATTTAAAATTATCATTTCCATACTCTCGTGCTCATTAGTCTTAAAATAATTGACTATTTTAGCTTTTTTTATTTGGTGTCTCATTTTCTTCAGAATAAGACGTGGATGCTTGTGTTGTCATATTAATCAAACTACTTGGCTGGCCAGTCGATTCTTGAAGTGCTTTGATTTTTAACCTTAGAATAATAACGCATAGAAACCTAGTACGACTGCTAAAAGTGAGGAAACTAAGACTTAGCCTAATCCGTCAATCCGTCAAACTTAGCCGTCAGTACTCAAGGTCACGTTCCGTCGAACACAGCTCGCGAGTAAATAATTGAAAATGACAGTTTGTTGCGTGAAAGGATGTTATAGCACATCAGGAAAACAAAAAAAAATGTGATCAAATAACATTTCACACGGAAGTACTTACATTTAATGCACTATTTTTACGTAAATCGATAAATAAAACAAAAATCCAATAACCTAACTTGTCATAACACAGTGTTGCTATTTGTGAGGAAAAAAATACCCACATTGCTTTCAATTTTGCACTTATTTTTGTTTAGCAAAAATACACTTCTGGACACATCTATTGGCCCACCTTAGAGTTTAGGTTTCGATGGCCCCTACCGAAATATGATTGCTAGATTGAACAAAAACTGTTGATGCAGTTTTGAACCTGATATATTTTACCATCTTTTTCGATCGTATTGTTTTAAATTTGAATTCAGAATACCATACGAGATGGAGCTACGCCTAACAAGTCGGATATGCGCCTTGTTAAAGGCAATTGATTTTTGAATAAAAAACATGTTTTATCAAATAAAGGTTTAATTTAATAACGCGTGTTGCCTCCATGGGCATCTACCACAGCTCTCATACGATTAGGCATAGAGTTTATCAACCGTTTTATGCAATTTTGAGGGATCATCTCATTCCTCTTCTGTGGCAGTTTTCAACTCCTGCATCGTCTGGGCAACTGGCTGACGAGCCCTAACACGTCTTTTTAGCTCGTCCCACATGTGCTCAATGGGGTTCATGTCTGGGCTTCTGGCTGGCCAGTCCATAACTGTGATGTTCACATCCCGAAGATATTCCCTGACGATGCCGGCCGCATGGGCTCTTGCATTATCATGCATAAAAAGGAAATTTGGGCCCACATAGTCCGCGTATGGTATCACGTGAGGTTCTAAGCACTCACGAATGTACCTTTCAGCATTCAATGTTGGCAGCCGTGGTCCTGTAACAACCTCAAGTTGAGTTTTGCCGCTCGCGGATATACCGCCCCAGACAGTCCATGAGCCACCGCCATAAGCAACCCTCTCTTCAAAGCAGCATTGTGCGAAACACTCTCACTTACGTCGGTAGACCTTCTTCCTTCCATCATTGCCATGTAACACAATTTTAGACTCATCAGAAAAGAGTACACGGCTCCAATCTTGCTGTGTCCAATTTAAATGACTGCGTTCGGTGGGCTCGCGTTAGTTTGGGCCCATTAGCTGGCTTGTGTGGTACCATATCGCGTTCTTTTCCTTCCCTTCCCTTCCCGAACAGTTCGAGCGCTCACAGATACTCCGTGGAAGTCGCGAAGTTGGTTTTGTATCTCAATGGAGGTAAGGTGACGATTTCTCAAGCTGGTCGTCACGATGAATCGATCCTGCCTTTCAGTTGTGACCCGAGATCGTGGCCTTCCTTGGCGACGAACAAAGCCGCCAGTCTCTAGGTACCTCCGATAAACAATTCGGACCGCAGATCGACTTAAATTAAGAATTAAATCCAAGTAAACCAATAAAACCAAGTTTTCTTAGTATTCGATTGTTTGATATCAACAAACAGGCTCCAAATTGTCTTTTGTTTCTTTAAATTCTGTGTTCGAAATTCAAAAAAAGACTATTGAATGAAATTGTGAATGTGCCAGGTTCAAAACTGCATAAAAACTTTTTGCTCGACCTAATATAAAATTTTAGCTAGGACCAAACGAAACTGAAAATACAAGGTGGGCCAATAGATGTGTCCAGAAGTGTATAACATTTTGCCAATTTCGAGAAAATAAATAGGCAATATTAATTTTATATTAATTTTTATAAATAGGATGCCGGTGGCGATTCTATATGTGTTACATTTATTTACTGCCTCTGAATTATAGTCGTTATCGACACTGCTAGGTACCTTCATTGTTTTTAAACTAAAAGTTAATTAGTAATTGACTGTAATTTAAAAACGAACCAAAATAACTAAGTTTGTATATATTGATTTGGCTGAAGTGGTTTGATTAGGTACATAAATCAAGTGTTGTATTAATTACTTTGTGTGCCTATTCTGATTGTGTACTTAACTACTTACATGACTGTATTGAATGCAATACGAGTATTCCATTTATTTGTTTTTTTGTAGCTTTCCAGCCGATTCTGTGATAGCCAATCGTTGGATACAAATAATTCGAAGTAGTTCCCAACAACATAAAATACTTGTCTTGATTTGATAAAGCAAAATAGTAATGCGTTTTCCCATATTTTATGGGTAACGGCTTGGTAATGGTATCATTGAAAGCTACATATATCTGTGTGTGCTAGAGGAACGTAGACACATTGGGCTCACGCACACAAAGAAAATGAAGTGGACACACGATTTTGCTCGGGTTTTGTTCTAGACGCGGCTTCTATGCGTTATTATTCTAAGTTTTTAACATTAATTTAATGTTTTGATCGAAAGTGATTATGTAAAGCTGATGTCGGTCCTGCGATTTTCAAAACTTGTTTGCAAATATTGCATTGTGCCTGAGCACCATCAACAATGCGTTTAAAATGTTGCCAGACTGAGTTCTTAATTTGTATTTAAAAAATTGAGTTTTGGATACCATTTTTAGCAAATCTGAATATGAAAACAAAGAAAAGCCCTTTTAATTTAAAAAATTCTAGACTTATTACAACATTGAACACTATACCGAGTTAATACGAGTTCGTACATTACTATCAACAGCCATAGCGAAAGTGAAGAATTAAAGTTACTTATATCTGACTGCATTGGCAAAATGGATGTGAGTTCAACATAAAGTTAACAAGTGTTCAATGTTGTTTTGATCTCTGTCACTAAATATTGTGTTTGTGATGTGATTAAATAATTGCAAGAGTGAATAACTATATTAAAATAATAAATAACGTAATAACAGTTAAGTACTTTACACAGATGACAGCTTTTTATTTAATATTTAAAGGAGGAATACAACTATCCGTAACATCCGAAAAATCCGGGTAGTGATGCAAGTAAAATCCGGATTTGAAAATCGGCAGATATCCAGATAATATCTACGGATGTCCGGATTGCAAGCCCTAGTCACCACTAAGTCGACTGTCGGGAGAACACGGCGTGGCATACGCTGGCAGAGTCTGCCGCTTGGGAGGATGATGTGATAATTGTGATTACTTACATAAAGAAATTGTTAATAAGTTACCATCTGATCACACCAATACACAAAATAGCATTTTTTAACACAAAATTAAAATATTGTCTTAAAAGCCAAAAATGTTGTAGAAAAAAATTATATTTCATGTAAACGTGATTTTTCCAAAAGAATGTAAATATTAAATGAAAAATGTATAAATGATTGAATATCATCCGAAACATTTGCCAAATATTTTTTTGTAAAACGAGTGTTAAAGGAGGAAAGAGGTAAAATAAAACATTTGCGGAATAAATTGTTTGTGGAATAAATAGTAATCAAAACGTTGGTTGTAAACTAAAAATTTGTCAATGATGTTTTGGTGTAACATTAGTGAACCCTTAATGATGACCACTTATGATTTTTGTCAATGGATTCATACCAAACATTGTTGCCATCCATAAACGAAATTGCATCATTTAGTTTAGCTTGAAATTTCTCGTAACTTTTTCTGGATTTGCTCTTTCTTGGTTTACTCCTACGGTAGTTTCATTTCATTTATTCTATTCAATAACATTTTACATTGTGTCTGAATGAGTTACAAAAAAAAAGTTAAATACCCAGAAAAATAAAAACAACCGAATTCATAAAAAAACAGAAGAAAAAAAAAACCATCACTACCAATCTCAAATCCGATTTAAAAAAAAACAATGTCAACCTAATAAATTATTAAAAACCATTCACTGATATACTAATGTTAATCAATAACGTATAACAGACCAACACAAAACAATGTTCATGTGAAAAATAAAATCACAATTACTTTTCAATTCATTTGTTGTCAAATATTCAAATCATTTATCTAAGATTCAAAAAATATTGAAACATGGCATACAAAATGTTTATCAAATGTTAAAAATTAAAATTCTATTACACAAAACCCATTAAAAACATGTCTCATAAAATAATAATAAAAATAATCAACAACATCCAATAATGATTCCTACTTAGAGCACAACATCGCAAACTTCAAAACTTAAAAGTTATTACATTTAAATTGAAGAACTGGGTCCGTTAGACCCATTAGCGAGTCCTTAAGTGTTCAAGTGTCCTCGTAATATTTCTAACTTGGACATATTCCCCCCCCTTCCCCCTCTCTTCCTTTTCCTTTTATTTTCCCGGTTATTTCCACTCTGAATATTCATAATTGGGGTTTTAGGGGGTTCAGGTCAGATTGGAAAATTCCGAATAATTCTCATTTGATAAAAAGCATCCTTTGTTGTTATTTGAACAACAAAGGATATTAGTACATGTGTAAACACAGGGTATTAGTAGGGGAGGGCAAGAAGGGCCGTTAACCCATTCGATGTCACCTTTTTTAAAAGTTGTTGACCAGGTGGCACCAGTTTTTATTATGTTTTATGGTAGGAAATGGATTACTAATGATGTATTTAGATTTTTTGTTTTAAAATATTGTTGATAAATACGAAAAAAAACACCTAACGCATATGGTGCGTGGGTGGCACATGGTGAAAAAAGTTTTTCGAGAGATCCGAGAACGCACTTTTGAGAGTATATAGTGGATGGCTTTATGCACGACTGGGAAACATGAACCAATAATTAAATTGTTAGGGTGTAGGGTAGGTGCGGTTGAGGCTTATCTGACGGACAGGGCCGTCATCTACCCCAGTCACCGGGGAGAATGGAACCGGCGAGAGATGTCGTGCGGTGTTCCACAGGGTTCGGTTCTGGGGCCGCTCCTGTGGGACATCGGCTACGACTGGGTGCTGCGCGCCGACCTCCCTAGCGGCGTCAACGTAGTCTGCTACGCTGACGACACGCTAGTCTTGGCACAGGGGGGGTCGCACCAGGCGGCGGCCGAAGTGATGACACGCGGGGTTGCGACAGTCGTTGAGAGGATCCGGCAACTGGGTCTCGAGGTGGCCCTGCACAAGTCCGAAGCCATGTGTTTTTATGGTTCTCGGAACAGGCCACCAATGGGATCCCAAATAACGGTAGGAGGGGTTCACATCGGCGTCGGGTCGACGATCAGGTACCTGGGGCTCGTTCTCGACAGCCGATGGAACTTCGAGGAGCACTTCCGACGTTTGGCTCCAAGACTGGAGCGGGCCGGGGCTGCCTTCAAGCGGCTCCTGCCCAATCTAGGGGGTCCAAACGCCTCCTGCCGGAGGCTCTATGCGGGGATCGTGCGGTCCATGGCCCTTTATGGGGCCCCAGTGTGGGCACTGACGTTGAAGGGGCGACCTGCCCGCCAGCTCAACGCATCCCAAAGGGTCATGGCCATCCGGCTGGCCCGGGGATACCGCACGGTCTCCGGCGAGGCGGCGAGCCTCCTTGCCGGATTGACGCCATGGGATCTGGAGGCGAGAGCCCTCGCGCACGTTTACGCGTGGCGCTTGGAGGCGCTTCGCCGGGGCGAAACTCCGCTGCCACGGCAAATTGCTACGCGGCGGACGGAGCTCCGGCAGGATACCATGGCGATATGGAAACGGCGACTGTCGCAACCCAGCGCTGGGCACGCCACAATTGCGGCGATAAGACCCCTCTTTGAGGAGTGGCTGGAGAGGCGCTACGGCGTCCTCACCTTCCGCCTGACGCAGGTACTAACCGGACACGGCTGTTTCGGGAGGTACCTGTTTCGGATTAAGCGGGAGGTCACGCCCGGGTGTCAGCACTGTGAGGATCGCCCGGAGGACACGGTGGAGCATACGGTGGAGGTCTGCCCTGCTTGGGCTGAGCACCGCCGTGTCCTCATCGCGGCGATCGGTGGCGGCGACCTCTCGCGTCCGGCCCTGGTTGAATCCATGGTCCGGAGCGAGGAGGCTTGGGAAGCGGTCACCTCCTTCTGCGAAGCAGTAATGCTAGCGAAGGAGGAGGCGGGCCGCGCGAGGGAAAGGCAAGGCCTTCGCCCCAACCGCCGCAACAGGAGAAGACGCCCCGGGCGTCGGGAGTCGCAGGGCGATCCCCGGCCACCGTAGGCGCGGGCCTGCGGACGGCGAGCATTGGGTGGCTCGCCGTCCGATCACCACCAGGCCCGGGTCGATGGCGCGTTGTGTTTCACGCGCGCCTCAAAGAGATGTCAGCATAAAAGACGGGGCCCGCTAGGGCCAAAGCCTGCTAGGGTTGCGGAATCTGTTCGAAAGAGTCACCGCGGCCCTGGAACGCAAAGGGCTTTAGAAGGAACACGGATGGGTTTTAGTCAGTAAGAGTCTGACACACCCTTCCGCTCCACCCAGAGCGGAAGAAGTCATTTGATGATTTCCCATCCTTAAAAAAAAAAAAAAAAGGGTGTAGGGTAGGTGACAGAAATAAAAATACTCATACAAGATCAAAGCAGTCTTTAATTCTCCTTTTTCATAATTTATATTATATGTACGTATTGTCATAATAATTATTACAGTAAAATGAAAAATATTTATTTAGCAAATACAGAAAATATTTATGCCAAGAGCTTCAACATTCGGCTCATAACTGTCTTACTAGGAATATAACTTGATACGAGTACCGTCTAGTAATATATCACGACTTCACCTTTAGTGTGTGGGGATGTGTGCTTGTGTGTGTGTGCGTGCACTATGTATATTTGTGGTATAACCTAAAACAATCAACAATACAAAATCCAGGCTGCTGAGGGCAATTTGGACAGAAGAATGGTGGTATCTTTACGTATTTTATTGACTTCCCAGCAATATTTGCGTCTTCTGCGCATTGATTTTCCTTTCCGTGGGCAAGGCTGAATTATATGAACAGTACTTAGTATAGCCCCTTCTTCTGAGACCTCTCCCGTATTTTGGACCTTAGACTCGGGAAGTAAATTTTCTATAACTGATTGCCTGAATTCGTAGTAACTTAGTTTTTTGCCAGAAAACAAATTAGATAAGGTAAATGAATTGTACATCATTTGTTGGAACAGGTGGATTCCCAATTTTATGTACCACCTGATAGACTTATGTTCGCAGCAATAGTACGCTATCATTTGATCTTGGTGATCAATACCACCCATGTTACGATTATATTCTACAACCATTTTAGGCTTTGAGACCTCTGTATTTCTTCTTGTAGTGGTAGTAATCATTTGCGAATTAAATTGTGATGATATCATAATGACGTCTCTGTTATCCCTCCATTTCATGACACAAACACGATTTTGGTTGTACTGTGAGACACATTCGCCTTTCTTTAACTTTTTAGTAGTAATGTCCTTTGGGTTATTTTTTCGATTTAATCGTAATGTTCCCGTGCAGTAAGTATTTTCAGATAATAACTTTTCTGTCAGATCAACAGAATTATAAAAGTTGTCCATAAAAACAGAGTAGCCTTTATTCAAAAAAAACATGTAATAGCTGTAAAACTACTTTTGAGGAATGATTCACGCCACCTACAATTGGGTCTCCTGCGCCGGCATAAACTATTTGTTTTAGTATAATTCCGTTTGCATCAGTCAAAATATATAATTGTATACCATATTTATGGCTTTTATTCTTTATGTATTGTCTGAATATTAGTCGACCGCGCCACAATACAAGGGACTCATCAATACATAAATTCTGTACAGGGTTGTATATTTCTGTCATCCTATTATTGAAAAACATAACCAAAGGTGAAATTTTCGCTAATCTGTTATCGTCTGATTCTAAATTTTGTGCATTGCTCTTAGAATTAGTAAAAAACGATTTCGACTCATGTGCTCACGAAAACAGGTCAGGTAAAATAGTCTGTGCTTCTTCCAGTAATCTTGTATTCTATTTAATTTTATTGTACCCATATGGAAAAGTAGCCCCAAAAATATTTTGAATTCTGAAACTGTTACATTTTTCCAGTAGTGTATTCGACTTCCGGGTAAACTTTTTGCAAGGATATTGCTTGCATTACGATTGGTTTTATCAATGATGTCCTGAATTACGTAATCTGTCATAATTAAATTAAAAAAGTTTATAGGTTCAGTTGCTTCTAGTTGTACATTTAACCCCATTGGGTTTCCTATAAAAGCAATATCTTTTATGTGGGATGTTTGGTCCGACCAATTTAAACACTCACCATCACTTGTTGGAGGTGCGAAGGTTTCAGTTGGTATCATATTATCATCATCTGAATCAGAATCATCAAAATTGTTAAGAAAGTTTTCATCTAGAACCTCATCATCGAAATTGTCATCAGAAGCTTCAAGTATGTCCAGAAGTTGTTTATCTGAAAGTTCTTGGGCCTGAAAGTGGGCCCTTGCGCAATTTTCTGGCTCATCATTATCATTTAATATTGCCGAAAGCTCCTCCTCAATAGGCACTTGTACACTATGTATTTGACACAAGTCACGACCAGTTCTTAACTGGTGATTGATAGAAGATGCAGAACCTCCTCTAGTTCTAACTCTTCGTCTTTTCCCTTGGCCAGCTACATCTGTTTCTGTTTCTGAGTTTTGTTTCAATATTTTTCCGGTCCTGGAACTTTTTCCAACATGTCCACCTCTTGTTCTTACACATCGTTTATTGCTTTCTCCGATAGGCAATGAAATCTCAATATTTTTGAACGATGTCGTGGGTTCATTATATGCGGTGGAAGGTTCATTACATGAGGTGGAAGGTTCATTATATGAGGGCGAAGGTTCAATAAATGACGTCGAAGGTTCGTTATATGAGGTGGAAGGTTCATTATATGAGGTCGAAGGTTCATTATATGAGTTCGAAGGTTCATTACACGAAGTCGAAGGTTCATTACGCAAGGTCGAAGGTTCATTACACGAGTTTGAATAATTTATTTCAGTTGGTGAAGTCTTGTCATCACAGTCTGCTTGGGCAACCATATCGATGGCCTTCGAAGTTAAATGTAATTCTGACACATTTTCGATAAATTTTACCCCATCATAAAAGTAAAATCATAATCAGTTCAGTTATTATGTTTTTACTTTTATGACGCGGTAAAACTTACGTATTTATTTATCAAACATATATTTAAATATTCACTTATATTAAACTCGTAAGTACCGAAACTAGAGGCGATCGGCGGCGGCAACCTCTCGCGTCCGGCCCTGGTTGAATCCATGGTCCGGAGCGAGGAGGCTTGGGAAGCGGTCACCTCCTTCTGCGAAGCAGTAATGCTAGCGAAGGAGGAGGCGGACCGCGCGAGGGAAAGGCAAGGCCTTCGTCCCAACCCTCGCAACAGGAGAAGACGCCCCGGGCGTCGGGAGTCGCAGGGCGATCCCCGGCCACCGTAGGCGCGGGCCTGCGGACGGCGAGCATTGGGTGGCTCGCTGTCCGATCACCACCAGGCCCGGGTCGATGGCGCGTTGTGTTTCACGCGCGCCTCAAAGAGATGTCAGCATAGAGGACGGGGCCCGCTAGGGCCAGAGCCTGCCAGGGTTGCGGAATTTGTTCGAAAGAGTCACCGCGGCCCTGGAAAGCAAAAGGCTTTAGAAGGAACACGGATGGGTTTTAGTCAGTAAGAGTCTGACACGCCATTCCGCTCCACCCAGAGCGCAAGAAGTCATTTGATGATTTCCCATCCTTAAAAAAAAAAATTAAAAAAAAATATCTTTTTGTTTTAATTATTGCAATACGCAGTCAATCAGTGAGCATTCATTTTGATTCCTTGTAGTATCAAAATTACAAATTAACAAGTAATTAAATCATCTTAAGGGCGGCTCAATAAAAGCCATCGCTCTCAAGATAAACTAGAAAAAAAAATGATGTTAGACATCAATCAACTTTTAGATACCTATGTTATTAATAAATATTTTTAAACAATTAAATCACTAAAATGGCAAAATCTTTAGAAAATATTTTCATCATCACTATCAAAAGTATCAAAAAATTAATATTTTCTTTTTATATCTAATTCTTTGGAATTTTCAATGGGAGCATCATTATCTGTGGTGGTTTTTTCAAATTTCGACATTAAATCACTGTCAATATTTTGGAAAAATGAGGCTGATGGAACTAGATTGTCATAGTCTATATTGTCCAAATCGTGTGAAGCGTCAGCTGAGTTGATGGCCTTATCTTGAGGTATTTTGTTGGATTTAAAGTAAAATAATTCAGATCCTTTAAATCTGTGAATTGATGAATTTGGTTTTGATACTGGTTGAATGACCATTTAATTGTCTAGGTTTTCTATTGGCAAATCATAAAAGCCTAAATGCTTTCCATGAATGCATTTTATACTGTTGTATAAACAGTTTTTATCAGTACAAGACAATGAACGCATTTCGAGTGCTTTACATGTTTTAGTCCAAACGATCTGATGGATCTTCATGGAACCTGGGAAACATTTGAGTACTTTTGGCAAAAGCCAATCCTTTTCATCCACTTCATATTCTTGAACAATTTTTATTTTAACACCTATGACGGTAGTTCTAAGACCTTCCACCAATGCGTTGATACAGTTGATGTCGTTGCCAAAAGCAACCAGACGATCTGCAGACCTCTTCAAAACACCACCTACACCGTCAGGAGCTTTTTTTCCATGTCCACATTCGCAGTAATGCCATATCACTCGAGATAAATTTGGTAAGTATAGTTGAAGCTGCGATATAATATAGAAAATTTTTTTGTTTCTGTATTGTCCTGACGGAGAATCGGATATGAGGTGGAGAACCGATATATGAGGTGCAACAGCTTCAATTTCTTGCAAAATTGGTATTAAATGGGCCCATACTGCAGATGCATCGTGACGCAAAGATTCACTCACAGTACAGAATGACTGGGATTTGATTTCATTATTTTCGTGATAGTAAATTACTGCTGTGTGTAATGTGAGTTGAGACCGGCTAGCACCGAAATGGACTGCTTGGATTTCCGAGCTATATTTCGTATTATAGTTTTCACTAAAGTCCATATGCACAATGCACTCATGTTTGGTGATTTCTGCTTTAATTTTTTAAATACTTTCGTTTTGATTTTTAATGTTTGCACAATGGCTCATAAAAGGAATTATTTCCTTTTCAAAATGCTTTATAACTTCTAGAGGTTTTTCTTCTTTTCTAATTTTTTCCACAATGGTCGATACTTTTTCAATATTATTTTTTATGTAGGTTTTACTATTTTTACTCCATGCGTAATAAGAAATATTATGGGAATTATCAAATTCGTTGTACAGAATCCATTTATTTTTGCATTTTTGACATTTACGCTGTAAGCATTCAACCTTAGCGTTTTTACAGGTGAAGCTATTCAAAATTTCTGTTGTGGAATTCTCGCTGATTATCTTATTCTTTTTCAAAAAGTTGATCAATAAATCCATATTAGCGTGTGGTTTGCATAAACAAGTGTCTCGGCTGTCTACTTTCGGCAATACGATCCAAAACGGTTTTAGTCTCGTGAAGGTTACATAACTTATAGGTGGGAATCCAGATTCCAGATATTTGCGGTGAAGGTTTTTCAAATTGTCCAGTAAATACCTCTTTTGCCTTTTTAGGCCATTCCTACTAATGCAGTCTTGTTTACCTGGAGTCATACGCGTATTTTCATCGTCCTCATAGAATTTTCTTACTAAATTTCGGATTTTTTTAGCCTGAGGTCTTAGAATCTTTCTAGGTTTATATTTATTGCTGATCGTCTTTCTATTAGGACTTATTTTAAGTGTCTGATCTAATCTTTCTAATCTCTTTCTGTACATTTCTTTTTCCAGTTTAAGTTTTAAAATAGCTTTTTTAAACATGTGAATTTCAGTGGACTTCTTTTTCTGATATTTTCTTAGTTGTGTATTTACTTCTCGTTTTAGTATCATGGAGTTAATGGATACATCAGATTTGGGACTACATGGTTCTGTGGTTGGAATGGGAGAATTAATACTACTTACACTAGGAGAAATAAGTGGAATAGGTGATGTGCAGGGGAGTGGACTACTAGTTTGCTGAATTGAAAAAATACTTTGTAGCTCCGCTTGCGGCTCTTCAACGCTGTCACTATTGTTTTCTAGTAAACATATTTTTCTTGAACGTAGATTTTTCAAAGGGTGTCGTGGGACCTGTTTATTAGCATGTGAAGTAATATCTTGTGGCTCGTCTTGAGATGAACATGGTAAAGGACTTTTAGGTTGCATCAATATTGAAGTTGATATGTTTGTTTCTCCACTATTGTCATTTTCCTGTAATTTGAGTAATTCCTTTTGGTTGTTTTTGTCTTCTATAGTAATTTCTAAAATTAATTTTATTTCGTTTTTGTTTAAGTCTACGAGCTCTAGCTGGCATCTCACTTAGAGATAAAATTTTTCCTTCTGCTTTTTTCCCGATGATAACGTTCTCGATCTTTTCTACGCAACTCCTCAGCTTTGACATGGTCACTTTTTATTTTTTCCCTTCTTTTTCGCTCTGCAATTCTCTTCTGTTTTAACCTCTCTTGGCTATCTTTTTTCTTTTTTGGATTCCTAAAATAAAATAAAAAATATTTTAAATACTGTTCAATCAATTTAAACTCTCACATTTCATTATTAAAGGAGGCATGCGCAAAATAATGGGATATTATAACGTTACTAGCTTCTGCCCACGACTTCGTCCGCGTAGAATAGTTACTCGTACTTTGGGCCAACGTTAACTTAACAAAGAAACCTCGATTTCGAAACATTCTTCATTGGTGCTCCGCTCCTATTGGTCTTAGTGTGTCGATATAGCGTATAAACCTTTCTAAATAAATGGGCTATCTAACACTAAAATAATTTTACAAATCAAACAAAAATAACTCTTCAACTTTATAATGGCCAATTCCACTAATTTTAAAACGTTCACATTCAAGTCGCAATCTCATCTCAATCTCAAAACGGTATTCTACTAAATTTAAAAGGCCAACGAAAGTTGAAATTTCATGAGATGATATTGCGAATTGAATTTGACTAAAAAATGTACTAAAACGGAATTCTGCAAATTTTCAACCTGAACGCCATTTGACATTGAAACAAAAAATGGTATTCCGGTAAATATAACAACGTCAAAACTGACGTAACCATGCGATTATTTTGAGATCGAAAGTTGAACGAAAATTTTAGCTTTTGCAGATTCAAATTTCTAAATTTTTCTCTATTTAATCCTTCATAACATCATGAAATCCAAGATTTATTAAGTATAAACTTTTTCAGTAAAGCTACTATAAATGATTCTATGTTTGTGTCGTGAAACAACATGAAACGTGTGGGTTCAGCCTATGGAGGTCATTTTTATTCACCGGGCTCCGTTTAGACCGTGAATTGATGATAAAAGGACGTAGCAAACGCAGCACTAGCTGTTTTCAGTATTGTCGACTGCGTCGTTTCACATTAGACGCATATATTCCACAAGCGACCTTGCACTTGAAAACAAATACAGACTCACTAAGCCGTACCGAAATGGAGCCGCATATCCAAAAGGACAGGCAAAGAAATGGACTGGGTGTTGCAGCCAAGGGTGGTCTACTAAGTGCACATTGTTATTCAGAAAAAAAGGCAGCGATGGAGCTATAGGTATCTTTAGCAACTTTTTCATCAGCATTATTCAGTTTAGAGTTTGGAAACCATTACGTGCAGCGCGATTCGGTAGCTCCTTCAAGGCTAGGCTAGTAACATAGAGGATCAAAACACCATTCCTTCAGATTCTTATCTATGTAGCAGGATAAACCAGCCCTAAACCACCCATGTGTGGTCAAAACCTGAACCTTCCTGTGCGAAAGGAAGCTATAAGGCTGGATCTGAGAACTTTATATAAATAGTACCTATGCGATAGTATGCGATATAGAGTTAAAATTAACTTTGTGATTCACTTACCATGTTTATACTTAATGTTCTCCCTTTCAGATTCTATACTTATTTGGAGTCCCTCGGGTAAAAATAAGATAACGAATTTATTTCTGCATCATAAGACCATCTGATGGAAAGCATAACCAAGATGAAAACGAAAATGAAATGTTTACAAATGCTCTAACTCGGTGTTTTTTGTTATGTGAACGGATGTACAAATAAAAATATTCACTTTTGGTGGTCACTTTATAGTTCTCGTTTTAGTTATTTAAGACTGATGTTTTAGTCGAAAGTTACGATATAACATTTTACCATAATTTTACACTGCTTAGGTATTTAGGAAATAGGTATATTTCTAAAACTCATACCTTCGTGGTGCCTAAACGGCTCTGTCGATTGTCTCATGTTTGGATTTTGGATTCTAAACCAAGGCACATTCTTAGAAACATTTCTTAAAACTGAGGACCGTGCCTTAGGGGGAACTCAACTAAAGCACCAAGGAAGTGGCTACTGGCGGTTGTTTTTGCAGGCTGTCTTTATGTAAACTTTGACGTTGAAAACTGCTAGCACTCAGCCAAAAATAAGTTAAGTACTTAAAAGCCACAAAATTAATTAGTTTTGGTTTTGAATCTAATCGTAGTATGTAGGAGGGGGTGTGTGTTACATTGGACAAGTAATCCTACTTCAAATTTATTATAAATGCGAAAGTTTGGAAGGACTGATGAATGTTTTTACTACACACATAAAGTAGGAAGAAGGTACAACTGATATTGGCGCCTACCAGCAGATGAATAGCAACGAGTTGCGTTCATCCGTGAGGAATCTACATTATATTCCAAGGAGTTTTAGCGTGTTGTGGATTTTATAACGTACCAATAGCACCATATCCTTTGATTCACAATTTTAGCTGCTCCGCTCAACTTTATGTAAAAACGACTTCATATTGAATCAAAGTTATTTCGAGGGTTTCATTTAGCATTATAAAAACAATATATAATGACATGCATATGTCGTAGCCAAATAGTTGAATACGCAACTTTATATGGTGGCTGGCTGTTTTAATAATCGGAGCCGTTTTGTATTACAGTACATAAAAATTTAGCCGATCTTCATTGCAATATTTTATGCAAAACGATGGTTCACGCTCATGCTGCAAATAAAAACACGCGATAGTCGTAATGTAAAATGAACTCACTGACTTCTAAAATGTTTTCTTTTGCCACGGTTTTTCACATATCTGCATTAACATACATATCAATTACTTAGCTGTACATTCAATTCGTACTTAGTCAATGCTGTCACGTTTTCGCCGTTTCTTACGTCTTAACGGCTCGAATAAAGAAAAATTTCTAAAATACACAAGTTTTTTTTATTCGAGCCGTTAAGGCCCCGTGCACGAAATCAACTCATTTCGAACAGTTTAGATCGCTACTTGTGGGAAAAGCAGGAAGAATTAGAACCTTTTTTTTTGTTATTGTAAGAGACGAGTTCTTATTCTTTTACATAGCTTGAATGATTTTTTTAAAATAATGTATAATATCATGGCAATCACCCATATTCCAACCCCCTTTTCCGCAAAAGTAACGAGCGAGTGGTGTTTGACTGAGTTGGACAACAAAACTACATAAGATTGTGCACATTAAAAAATATTTATAACATCATTATATAGTCTACTCTTACATACATTGAAAACATTATTGAAATCAATCCGAAACAAAGCAGAAAAAATTGTTGAAAAACATAATTTTTGAGTAAACGTTTAGATAAATAAGTATTTTTTTTCATAATAAAAAAACACTTTTTGGAAATTTTAGAAATTACACATTAATCTCAAGTAAACATTTTAATAGAATTTAAATTTTATTATATAAAAAATCAATAAATTCATTTCGTAAATAATAAGCAAAGTGAACTATATTTTCGACCGTGCGAATCCGATTGCCTCAGTAACGACCGGGCTCTCCCAGCGTGAACACGTATCACTTTGCTTCGCAGGCGCTCGAGAGTTTTACGTAAATATAATTCTCAGATTGTAGGCCGACTACCACATTTTGATCCAGTAAGTATTAATTTTGATTTATATACTTTTTGTTTGTTTTTAAGATAGTAAAACTTACTTCGTCTTCAATCCTAATATTATGAAGAGGTAACGTTTGTATGTTTGTAAGGGTAATCTGCGGAACTACTAATCTGATTCCGAAAATGCTTTAACTAACATATTAGGAAGCTAATTTTTTGCCGGGTGGTACAAACTATGTATCATTGTTATATAACTTGTGTTATATAGCACGTTCACATTTTGTAACATTGTTCACATTTTTTAAGTTACATAACAATGTTGTATAACATATTTTGCTACATAATTTGTACGCACCTTTATAGGCTATATACAAGATGTTGATATTTTTAAAAGTTTCATATTTTAGATACCTACAACTTGCTTTTGGATTTACATATATTTTGGAATAATTTAATTGAATGAATGGAAAAGTTGATAATATCTTCATATTCGAACGACTGCATTGATTTCGGTTTGAATTCAAGATCTGGTTTTCCAAATATTTTGACATCTATAATTTGTTGCAGATAATGGGTCGAAAGAGGTCGAATTATGAATGCATAATTTAAAAAAAAAAGGAAACAAAACTTGGGACTAGTACGTGCTAGACAAGTACTTAAAGAACGTAAAAGTAATCAACTCGCTACGTTTTCGTTTCCAGTACATGTGAGTTTTTACTTTTGATCAGCGCTGGAAGTGTAGAAGTATTTACGAGTACATACTAATTTCCAAATATTGTTAATTATAGGAAAACCATGACGGTGGCAGTTCTGAAATTACTGTAGGTACTGCAAATGCTGATAATACATTTCAACTTGATATAAGCATGGTAAATATAATCTTTGTCAAATGATGTATTTATAATAATATACTTGCAGTATACAGGGTAGCCTGTATGCAACATCATCATACCAGCCGAAAAAAATGTCCACTGCTGGACATAGGCTTCACCAAGAAGTGGTGATCGAAATTAGCTGTTATGTTATGTAGGTATTTTGTAATTTGATATGGTCCGCGCCATTTAAACGTGACAAAAAGTTCATTGCTCTTATTTAATTTCTCTGCCTAGGTACCTGGAATATAAATTATGAATCGTTTTTTTTTATTACTAGAAAAAGTCAAAGATCATGATAAAAGTCGTTTCAGGACAAGTTTATGTCATTATTTCTGTTTTCGGAATTACGTATTTGATATTTACGCGGATGACCAATGTCAATGACCTTTTATTCGGCTTTATCCGATATTGGTTTAGGTATACTTCGTCAATTTAAAAAAGAATGGCAGCTAAACAATTTATTTTTAACGTGTATAAGTGTTATTTACAAATTATCTACAAAAATAAATATCATTGTATTATCATTTTTATTTATAGTTTTGTTGAATGTCTGATTTTGTTGATTGTGAAAAATATACAGAACACACACATTCCAGACTTTTATTTCTGGGCCGTACACTACATAATTATGTTACTTTAAATAATATATTCTAAAGGATCAAAATTGTTTAAGCGGTCACTACGCTCGAACTTCACCCGCGTGTGCATGTATCTGCATGGGCGGTGCACACAAACATAAAATTGCGACGAATTAACCTAAACAGCAGCGAGTGAATTTTATGCACGGCCTCTTAAGAATCATTCTTATACGAATAATTTGTTCGGCGTCCTCTGTCGGTGCGATTGGGTTTGTCGTGCATATTAAGGCGACGATCGTTTATTCGCGCGATGATCGCGTTGTACCTTTTAGGCCGACGCCTTAACGATTCAAATAAAGAAAACGTGTCAATATTAATCTTTTTATGGATAAAATTATTTTATTTGACGACAATTTTGTTGTTATGGTAGACAACAATAAATTGAAATTATAGGATTACAAAGGCGATTCATGACACGCTAAATTACTTACATGAAATTATAGCTTGCCTATTGAAGGATGTGATATTCTGACTAAACGCTGATCCGCCGTAATATAAACCTGTTTTTAGACCGTTTACCGTCTCCGTTTTATAGACCGGATAGTCTCTATGTAATGAGGCGGATTAAAATTTTTGACTGCGACATGATGTAAATCTTACGTATTGGTATATTTTACCAACGAGAACGGTTATTTTAATAATTTGCCAAATAAGTAACTAGCCCATTTGGTATAAGTATCGAACTTTCATACTGTGGGACTTAGTTCAAACCCCTTCCTCTGTGTTTGGTTCTGTCTTTCCAAACAATCCGAAAATGTTCGTAACATCTATGTATATGCATTCACAATATCAATGTTTGGTATATTCTTTATTCATTACTGACTTGTTTAAAGTTCTCAAATACCTAGGTATAGTGCAAATATTAATAAAATGAATATTTAGGACTTTATATTTCTTTCTGTAGTAGCCCAGCCGCCAGCGGCAACTTAGCCTTTTTGTATAAGCGTTTAATCATTAAGAAATGTAAAAAAATAAAAAAAAGATTCTCTAAATCAATGCTTTTATTTGTAACACACATAAACAGAAACTTGACACGTAGTAAATTGTTATAACAATAAATCCCGAATAGTTCCCATCCATAGTCCAACATAAGTCTGAAAATCCACTTCAGTCAGTCAGGGTATCGATGAAACCGCTGTTGTGCGATCAGCAAACGAGCCCATTAGATAGGTGCAGTACGAAAGACCGCCTGTATCATTACGGCACAAACAGTTCTTATGATTTCACTGTTATCCTTTCACTTCAAGCACAAACACAGTTACAAAGGTTTCGAGAGTATCTATGTATATACCCTGAATACTCAGATTCTTCCAGAATACGAAAGCAGCAGCTCATGGGTAATACAGACGCTGAATGATTCTGTGATGGCTAATAGTACTACTTCGACAAAAAATCTTTCTTCCATTGATAATGTTATACATCTTTACATAATAATTTCAGCAGAAAATTAGAGTTTATAATAAAATATAATGTTTTGAAATATAATTACTTTAGCAATAATGACGTCTCTTTTTGACATCTTAAATCACCCGCTACACGCCTGCGCGATTCGTGTACGTGTACGTTCCAATTGAGGTACATTTTCGATTAAATATTTTATTGTTTTTGAAGTCGTATAAATGTATTATTCAACAGAAAATAAAAATATTGGGAATATGAATTTAACTGAGTCGAATAATTTTGACATTAAATTAATTTAATAAAATAACGTTACTTAAATAGTAATTAACACAATTATCGATAATTATTGTCTGCGTATATTGAACCAACACAAAACCACATTTATTTTCGTAAATGAAAACAAACTGGACCCCCATGCGACTGGAATGTGATGACACTGCGATGCGAATGTGAATAGACCGAAATTTAAAGTTATAGATATTCTATTTCACGAAGTCCGTTTGACTATGAATGTTGTAAGGTCTGTACGTGCACACTGTTTTAGTGTGCGTAACCTCGGGAGCGCTCAGTCACGATCGCGACGCGGTCAGAGTCACTAGTGTTTTGTTTCCGCGCTAAAAAATTCAAAGAGTAACGTCAGCATGGCAAGTAAACGCAGAAAAGTTGTCCACAGTGAAGTAACATTTTTTTTTAACTATTGTTACTACTTTTTGTGTGCTATTAAGAGTTTATCTATCTAATATTATGAAACTTGTTACTTAAATAGGTATTTTGATTTGGTTTTGTTCTAGGGTCGAAGCATGATAGCTAGCGTTTATCATTTCCTGCGAGAAGAGTATGAATTCACAAAATCAGTTGCGGAACCTAACTGTGATTTGTCTCATTTACGAGATATTACAAGGCGTACAGCTGAGGCTACAGGTGTTTCTATGAAAACTGTTCAACGGATATTAAAAGAAGAGAAGGAATTGCCATCCTGCTCATCAAATTTCACTTCTCCTATGAAGAAAAGAAGAAAGCGGGATAGTAAGATAGAAATAGATAATTTTACAGCCGATGTTGTTCGCAGTACTATACAAAATTTCCATGTCATCCATAAAGAAATTCCAACGTTGGCAAAGTTAAAAACTGTATTAAATGAAAAAATTGGTTTTGATGGTTGTATCGAAACTGTTCGTCAATTGTTACTGAAGTTAGGTTACAAGTGGCGTAAAACAGAGAATAACCGTAAAGTTTTGACGGAGCGTCATGATATACAAATGTGGCGTTTAAAATTTTTGAAGATGTCAGAATATCGCAGTCAAGGTCGCCCAATTGTGTACACCGATGAAAGTTATGTTCGTTCAACACACGTGCGAAACAACACCTGGGCACTAAAGAAAGAGAGTACACCATTCTTAAAAAAAATTAGCACAGGCACTCGCTTTATATTAGTGCATGCGGGTACAAAGGATGGATTTATTGAAAATGCTTCATTGATTTATAAAGCCAACTCAACAGCTGGCGATTACCATTCTAATATGAGCTACGATAATTATGTTAAATGGCTAAACGAAAAACTTTTACCCAATTTATCCCCACGCTCTGTCATTGTCTTAGACAATGCTTCATATCACAACACACGGACTGAAAAACTACCGACGTCGGCTACAAAGAAAGCAGACATGCAGCAATGGCTCAGGGACAAGCATTTGAGCAGTCTCTCCTTAAATTGGAATTGTACGATATTATAAAATAACACAAAGATGAACACATAACGTATAAAATTGATGATTTTATTACGAGCAAGGGTTTTGATGTCATACGTCTTCACATAGCATTTAATTCTGGGTGATAGGGGATCACCCAGAATTAAATGCTATTGAAAATATTTGGGGTATTGTAAAAAATTATATCGCATCAAAGAATATCGAACAAAACATGACGAACATGGAAAGACTGATCTTTGAAAGCTTGGATAGAGTAACCAGTGAAACATGGCAAGAAACCTGTGCTCATGTTGAAAAAATTGAAAAAGAATACTTAAAATACGTCGACCTGGATTTTGAGTTCATAATTAACTTAGGGAACGATTCTGACGAAAGCGAATCAGAAATTGAATTTGATAGTGATTAAGTGCTGATTTTTTTGTTTCTTCTCTGTAATAAATAAAAATATTATTTACTTTCAACTGTTGTTTCTTTTCTCTGCAACTTATCATTCTAATAGCTAAATATTATTTACTTAAATTGTCTATATAATTTATTAAATAAATATATAATGCGTGTCAGATTTCTTTCCTAACGCTACCTACGTTTACACACACTAGCGCGCCTATCACTACACGTCACTACTACAACCAGAGCCAAACGGACTTCGTGAAATAGAATATCGTCCCCGTATTTGGAAAACTAAATAACTTCGTTTTTGGCGATTTTGTCTTTTCCCTATTTTTAAATAATCCAAAACATGACGCATGTTTGAGTCTTACAGGAATTTACTTATCTTATTCCGTTCCAAAAATATAGCCATTTTTGTCGTTCAGATGGAATAATGCATATCTTCAAACTAATTCTAATTTTTTGAAGGAAAAATAAACAACTCAATAAATAAATCAATAAGTGTGGTCAATGATTAGTTAAATTTTTAATAAATTAAATAAAATAAGTTGTTGATTTTTTCTTCAATTTACAAATTCTATCATAAAACTAACAAAGTTCTAGGAAAACTAAATAACTCTACTTATTTAATTTTGCTACTCAGAATTCTGTCAAAACGTACATTAGTTTATAAACACTTGATGTTATCTATTTCTTCTACAACTAGATAATTATTAATTACAAGATGATAGGCAAATAAAATCAAATAGATTAAGTTATTTATAATTGCCACGCGAAATATTGTAGTGTCTATTCAATGAATCGGAACAAGGAAGTGCGCGGGGGGAAGCGCGGGTGTCAGCGCGTGTGACTGATGCATCGCTCGCGTCACAAGCATTTTAGTGTAATGCGTAACCTTCAATTGCGTTGACGTCAGTGACCAGAGTGAGAGTTTTACACTATAATGGATTCGCGGGGTAGATTTATGGTGAAAATGTGCCAAGAAGAAGATAATTCATCTGAGGTATGTAGCTACGATGATTTAGAACCAATTTTTTGTAAGTAGAAAAACTCTTCAGTGCATCTCCCACGAAACCAAAACTGATTTATGTCATCATAATACTGAAATAATTATTTTTTACTATTTCCTAAGTTAAGCGAATTTGAATAATATGAATCACTTTAAGTTGTGGGAGAAGTTAATAACTCTTCTGCTGTCCTTTGAATTTTGACTCTTAAGCTGAAGGTTTAAGGTTACTTTTAGCTTGTTACTTTTTTTTTTTTGTTAGGTATTTTTGTTGAACATTTTTAGGGTTCCGTACCCACAGGGTAAAAGCCGAACCCGTTAATTAAAATTCCGCTGTCTGTCTGTATGTCTGTCCGTCAGTCTGTCACCAGGCTATATCATGAACCGTGATAGCTAGAAAGTTGACATTTTCAAAATTTAACCGCTAAATAGCCACTATAACAACCAGAGGTCGGAGTAGATAGATCGATTTAAGGTCGTTGAAGTCAAACGTAGAGGATAATGTGGATATGCCTCTAAAATACCGGAACTTCAAATTGATTTTGAAAAAATCTGAAATTTTGAAATTAGCACGAATATGTGTTTAAGGTGAAAAACGTATTAATAATATCAATCTACGCTGCCAATATTAGCTAATGGTGAAAGAAATCAGTATTTTATTTTATACAAAAATACCTTGGCCTAGTTACACCGTATTTTGTCCCTTACTGTTGAATTAGAAATGACGCTTGACAGTATGAGACAAAACTTAGACAGGGCCTTTTGTTTCTTTATCTCATGTTCATCTATGTTAAGAACGCATTGACCGCACGCAACGACCAATCAGAAGCATCTCGCACATTATGGATAAAATGGCATGTCCATATCATAATATCTTGATGCAAGTATATAAAATCAATCTACCTACTCCTACCTCAACAACAAATACTAAATCGAGATTAAGCAACGGTGGATGGGTGACCAAATTAGTTTACCTTTTTTTATTTGTATGGAATCCTCTGTTTTTAATACTTAATAAAACAATGTAGAGTAGGTATGGATTTGAGTATGCTGTCACTTGACTGCATAAACTCTTTTGAAGTTGTTATTGTTTTTCTTTTTTCGTAATTTAATACCTACAATATGGCTTCTTATTGTTTTAGGGTGAAAATAAGACAGTAAAACAACAGGAGCAAAGTACCGCCAGTCCACAAAAACATAACATTATAACATGCCAGAAATCACCATCCGAAATTAACAAACATGTTTCCAATGACGTAAATTTCGCTGTTGATATTACGCCTGATGTTCTTAACCTTCCTGAGCATGACGAATTTAAGATTATTACATGCGAATCGGCTCCTGCTTCAATAATGGCTAGCGAAATGATTTCTAATAACATTAAACCACCCCAATCAGCACCAATGCCCGTAAATGTCAGTCCCATGTCTTTGTGTAGCAGTAAAATTAATTTAAATGAAGATGACAACATACCATTATACAACTATAAAGATGTCAGTTCACCAGTCAGAGGGTCAAGTCCCATTTCGGGTGTCGAACCAATGCCACCTTCGACAGATGAAGAACCTTTTTCTGATTCTGGATCGTCATGGATTCCGGACTCAGAAGAAGAAATTAAAATAAAAAGAAAACGTACATCTTTAATGAACATGAGATTTGAAGGTATAAACTCAATTCCGTCGAGTGATTCTGAAGATGAAACAAGTAAAATTATAACAACTCGCGCTATTATTGAAACTCCTTTTGACCAAGTCTCATTAGTTAACCATGATAGAAGAACCATGAAACACGATGTCACAATTGCAGAAACAACAGATTCAGAAACAGAAACAGAAACAGGCAATAAGGAAAAAGAAATCTATAGATGGAAAAAAAGTAATCAAACAAATTGGAAAAGAAACAAAGAGTTAGAGAAGAAACGAAAATGTTTGCCATATAAAAGTAAAACTGGAAAGCTTTGTGCAGCTAAACTACCTAAAAGTCCTAAATGCAGCAATAGTTGCCGTCAAAAATGCACAGAAAAGTTTACACAAAACGAGCGTGAAATAATTTGCAAACACTATTGGTCTATACAAGATTATAAGCTACAAAAAGAGTTTCTGCTTAAGCGCATCAACATTAAACCGGTGCAGACTACAAGAAAATCTGTACCGATCGACAAACAAAGAAGTACTAGCAGACAATATGGTTTTTATAAAAATAAGACTGTATTTGAACAAGTATGCAAGAATTATTTTATGTCTACTCTTTGCATTTCTACTGGTCCTATTGAAACAGCAGTAAAACACGTGGATGATCATGGTGCATTTACAAAAATAGATAACCGTGGTAGACAAGCGCCTGCAAACAAAACTCCTGAAGAACAGATACAAGACGTAAAAAATCACATTGAAAGTTTTCCTGTAATGGATTCCCATTACTGTAGAAAAAAATCAAACAGGAAATACTTAGAGCCTACCTTGTCAATATCAAAAATGTATGATTTGTATGTGCAGAGAATGAAAAAAAACAATAAAGTGCCAGTTAAATTTAACATTTATAAGAAAGTATTTGGCACACAATACAATTTAGCGTTCTATCATCCCAAGAAGGACCAATGTAGCACGTGTAATAATTACAATAAAGATAAAAGTAATATAAATATCCTAAATGAATATACTCAGCATATAGAGCGAAAAGAGGCGTCTTATAGATCTAAAGAGCTGGATAAGAAGAGGTCGGAAGAAGATGATTCATATTTGTGTGTCACCATGGACTTGCAAAGTCTACTGCAGATTCCATCGACTGCAGATAGTCTAATGTATTATTCCAGAAAATTAAATTTATATAATTTATCTATTTATGAGTTTAAACCTCCACAAAACGACGCTCACTGTATGATCTGGACGGAAATAAACGGCAAAAGAGGCAGTGTGGAAATAGCATCTGCTATTTATTTATGGATTAAGAATCTACCCGAGGCTGTCACGCACGTCACCCTTTATTCAGACACATGCTCGGGACAAAACCGGAACCAGTACATAGCAGCATTTTTATTGTACTTAGTACATACACATGGGACAATAAAAGTGTTAGAACAAAAGTATCTCGAAAGTGGTCATAGTTATATGGAGGTAGATTCGATGCACAGCGCAATAGAAAAAGAAAAAAAGTACACAGACACGTTTTCTATAATAGATTGGAAGGGAATTATGCAACGGGCAAGATCCAAAAGACAAAATAAAAATGTAAATCCGTATAAAGTAAATGAGTTGTCGTATCAAGACATGATTGATGTAAAATCACTTTCTTCAAAAATAATTAAAAACAAAACTATAGCGGAGAATGGGGAGAAGGTGTGTTGGTTGAAAATAAAATGTCTAAGATTTCAAAAGGATTTACCTGGTTTTATTAAATACAGATACGATTACGATGGGCCATATAATTTATTAAATGCTCTTTGTAAACCAGGGAGACCGACTACAAGAACTCAAAACTCTGAAATGCCAACTATAAACACTGAAGATCTTCCCCGGGCATATAAACAATGTCTTCCTATAACAAAACAAAAAAAGAAAGATCTTTTACAGCTTTGTAAGAAAAATATAATTCCTAAAGAGCTTCATGGCTGGTACGAAGGTTTACCATGTTTAAACGAAGACCTGGGTACTCCACCCTGCACTGATTCATCTGAAGTCGATGATTAAACTTATTTTGACCCCTGCTCTACATTCTGGTGATCTTTTGAAACCTAACAACACAAACAAAATTATTTGAGTTTTTAGGGATTTACATTGTTAAATTTACGTGATTTTAAATTACATACATACGCCGTGTTTTATTTAATGTGTATGAAGGTAGTTTTTATTTTAAGTTGCTGTACTTTTGTTTATGTCTCTTACATTTACCTTTCAGTATTGATTAAGTACAGACATTTCAATTGTTTTGAATTTTAAATGTTTTATTTTACTTAATTTTAGGATGATGTAGTCTTAAGTAATTGATATTAGAAGTTTGTTACTCAATGTACCTGATGAGACATATTTTTTTTGAGTTTTATTTTAGTTGTGTTTCCTAAATTACCAATGAAGAATTATTTTTATTTGAATTGAGTTGTTTTAAAGTTTTATAATGATTGCTATACCTTTGATTTGTTGTTCATTTTTTAATAAAGTCTATTTATGTCAAAATACAGCTTATTATTTTTAATGGCACCAATAACAGTTAAACAATATCAAAGTAATAAACGTTCAACTTTTACATTTAAACATATTTCAAGTTTGATAAATTCAATAACTGCATTTATTTCACCTTCTTTTACTTTACCAGATGGATCTAGGTTGTAGGAAAACTAAATAAATAGCCGAAATAAATAACTAATTGCAGTTACTTTACAAAAAGTAGTTGTGGCAAAATTAAACAACTTGGTTTTATATATTTTATTTAGTTATTGTTGAAGATAGAGTCCAGTTTGTTTAAGCATAATGTTAAAGATAATCAGGTCCACAAAATATAAAATTACCGACGGTAAAATTGTCTCAATTTTTTTAACAAATGAACATTAATTGAAAAAAAAACACTAAATCGCGTTTATCTCAAAACTAGAAAATCGGAGTTATTTAGTTTTCCAACTACGGGGACGATATCTGTAGCAGAATACCATTTTCCAGTGTCATCACAATCGCATCGCAATCTAGTCTCGTGTTTTTCGCATGACACGTTAATTAGTGGAATTGACCTTCAGACTAATACCGTAATAAACCGTATTTTATTACGTAAAAAAAACTTTAGGTATTATAATACGTAACCAATATATAATAATGCTATCTCTGTCCACTTTCAACTTCCATCCACTTGAGCACAAATTCGAGCCAGGCACAATAACAATTCTATTGTGTATGCTTATTACTTGGGTCGCTACATCTATAAGTAGGTACTGTAAAGTGGGGCTATTTGGTATGTTTTTTTTATAAAAACAGTGTACACAAAAACTACGTAGGTTATGAGCTTAGACAATTTTTTTTACGATAAACCTCATCAAAACTTTCGAGAAAAATCCGGTTGTATTTATATATTGAACATAAATACAGAGATATTTATTTTCAAAAGTGCAATTCCAAATATCGCCGGTTTGGGGCTTTTTGTAATTGGCATATTCTAATTTTGTTTTTCACCTATCTATGGAGCTGTATCACTTTAAACAGGTCTTGCGATATTTGGACCAACAGAAGGATAAATGGTCTTTCGTTATAACACGTGTTTGTAGTTTAATTTTAAATAAAAAGCCAAATATTTAGCATCGTAAAATTTATTTATTATGGAAAAAGTGAATCGCCACTTAGGGGCTATTAGGAATCAAAAGTAAGTTAATTCTAACAATTGTATATGAATTAAGGCAATATTTGGAACACTTAAGGGGAAGGTGAAAATATACTTAATAAAATTGAGATCTTTACAAAACGTGAAATAAGCATAAGCCTAAGCCTTACCTAAGTATATACTTAAAATAAAATATAAAATAGACAAACATTAAAAATTAAATATTTTGCAAAGGAATAAACCACAATAAAAATATGATAAACAATACAGGGTGGAGGGGCCGCATCGACGCACGAACGATTACTACGTATTCAGTACATATGTAATTCTGAACGGCCCACACAGAAATTACTCTTCGGTAATTTAAAAAAATCTGCCGTTTCCTATAGAAGCGCAATACCTGGGGTCGAGATGTATGAAACACCAGATTTTTTTAAATTACCGCTGAAAAGTTTCCATAAGTATCGGCAGCATCAGTTAACTTGAGTTTTCCAGACTTAACAGCCTCTATGGCGTTTTCCAAACTTTCGTTTGAATAACTCTGATATGGTGCGAAAGTTTTACCAATTCTGGAATTCGTGTACTTTCTTTGGTAAGTACGCACCATATTTCCGGAACTGTAATATAAAATAAAATAGATATGAGAAGCTTCCCCTTAAATTTGTACATAATAGGCATTTGGGGCTATTTAGAACAGTGATCTTAAACTTAGTCAAACTAAAACACACACACCAGGGGTTATTTGGAACTGGATTTCAAATAGCCTCAAACTCGTGCCAAAAAGCCCCATTCTCCAAAACTCAAAAAATATGGCGGCTAAAACAAGCTACAATACAATTTAAAACACCAATGAAATCCCAAGAAAACGTATGTCTACATGAATGAACTCATTTTCTACTTACCTTTAAAATTTTTGTATACCAACTGGAAGTTAAACACGTAAAATTTAAGTCGACTAAACAAGCTTTTTTAATTATTTTTTTTAACAACTTGCTTACACTTTTTTACCTTCGAATTTCGCCGGTAACGCTGACATTAGTTGTAGTATTGCTAGTTTGTAAAAAAAAGATTCTACTGTTACTAGAAGAAAAAATATGTTCAATCAAATCTTTTATTGCAAAAATTCTGAATAGCCCCTGGAGTCTCAAAAAGCCCCATTTTACAAATGACTTCTGTCAAAGTTATTTCGGCACAAAAATTGTTTCTTTTCAAAAACAATCATAAACATTATTACAAAAATTGATTTGTTACAATTTCTGTGGAGTTGTGCAATTTCCGTGGACACCGAAATGCCACGGAAACCACAGAAATGGCCCACGGGAATTGGAAAAGTGGCTATTTTTTTAAATAACACGAAATTATCAAGGCTATGACTATTGTTTTCTATAATCATAAATGTGTACCAAAGGCTACTTAGTATGCATAAAAGTGATATTTTTATTTCTTGAAAACACCCTTTTAAAACCTGTACACCGAAATTGCAAAATTTTGTTCCGAGGAAACTGAAATCAAGTACTTACATTTTTGGTGGGAAGACGTGGCGATATGGTGCACAACCGTTCTCACTACGCGTTAGAGCACGACTGTCTGTTGCCGGGCAGGGATTTATCGTTCGCTTAAACTCGTTGGTGGAAGCTCAGAACGGCGAAACAAAATTACCACAGAAATTGGTAGTTTCGCTTGGACAAAACTACTGTTGACATGTGCTCATTAATTATGAGTCTAAAAATTCAAAAATAGTTTGTTTCTTGTAAGTCAATTATTACTTAACGCAATCAAAATACTTTTTCATTGATATGTTGGAGAATATAGTCGTGAGAGGTAAATGATGTGGTTGAAAGTGATTGCGGACAGTACACAGAAATTGATAATTGGACACATGATTTTTTTCTTAAAAAGTAATAATCGTATAAATATAATTTAAGCAGCATGCCGTTTTCAGCTTGGACGCGTAAATTTTTCGCCTGAGAAATTGACCCGTGTAATTGGCATATTATAATCATTTATTTTAAAATAAAACACAATATTACGTTATAATTATAATATAATATTCGTCAGTCTTATTCTTATTATATAAACTGAAAATCAGCCTTCTGCATCTGCACTTCTGCAGTATTAAGAACAAAAAACTCAAAATAAAACAATAAGATCACTTCGAAATATAACAAAAATCAGCCTTCTGCAGTATAAAGAACAAAAAACTTAAAATAAAAATAAAAAAAACTTCGAAATATAACACTAAATCAGCCTTCTGCAGTATTATGAACAAAAAACTTAAAAAAAAAAAAACTTCGAAATATAACACTAAATCAGCCTTCTGCAGTATTATATACAAAAAACTTAAAATAAAAATAAAAAAACTTCGAAATATAACACTAAATCAGCCTTCTGCAGTATTATGAATAAAAAACTTAAAATTAAAATAAAAAAAAAAAACTTCGAAATGTAACACTAAATCAGCCTTCTGCAGTATTTGTAATTTTTAAGGATATGTAAGTATTATTAGACAGTGTTATTAAAAGGATAAGTTATTTTTCAAAAAACACAGCATATTTTACAGGCCAAGTACCCCGCGGCCGAAAATGCTCTTTCTGCCTCTACACTAGTCGGAACCACAGTCGACAAACAGTTGTGTACAAACTGAAGGAGTTTACCTTAAAGGTAAACTCCTTCAGTTTGTACATCCCATCCAACTTCATACAAATTCATCTCTTTTTTAATGAGTATCTCCAATGAATTTGCAGAATTTGTTGAACGATTGGGCTTTTTCAATGCTGTCAACGATTCTTGTAGCTCCTCTTGAAGGGAAATACTTTTTCCAGCCGTGGACAGAACAGAAAGGGCCACAACATCATTAGCGTCTTCGCTTTCGCCAAGTACAATATCATTACAAGCAGCTGCTGATGTTGAAGGGAGTGGCTCTGTAACAGATGAGCTTTCCTGTGTATGATAGTAGTATTGCAATATCTCTTATAAGTTTTTTAATTTCTTTTCGGATACTGACGTTCTGTCACATTTTAAACGTTTCGTCTCGCGCATACTCTTCCAAATCTTCCTCATATTTGACATAATCTCTCAAATATGTCAATACTGAAGTCAAGCAAGTTCGGCGCTCAGCTATGCGGTTTCTCAATGACTCTGCTAGTTTTCTTGCCAATGTTGTCGTCAGTTCTTCAAGTTTGCGTATCAATCTTAAAGTCGTTTCGGCAGTAACCAGGTCAGAATCTCGACGGCATAAGACCTCCACAGCGAGTTTGACAGGCTGAAATAGTCTAAGTTTGTCAAAACTGTATACTCTTGTGCACTCAAAGAGTAATCCGAATTAGTGTCAAGACCTAAATCGATCAATGCTTTGCCGATACACAGTTTAACTTTATTAAATGTCGATATCATATCAGCAAGGCTTGACCAGCGTGTTTTGCAATCTAATTGTAGCTGTAAGTTTTTGCCAAATTCTTGGTTGATGTAAACTTGGAGGAGATCGTTTTTTGTTGGCGATTTCTTAAAAAGCCTGACCAGTTTTCTGACCTTTTCTATGATACTCGCGTACTCTGTATCCAGATCTACCTGTCTTGTTGGAAAAAAAGAGTAAAAAACGTCATCTTCGTCATCGGAGTTTATTTCGGTTTCTTCTCCTGATACGTCAAGTATCTCATCAATGTCATTGTCCTCAGACAAAGATAAATCTTGTTTTTTGTACAGAACGTCCATGATAGACAACTGAATGCCGTTGACAAAGCAGAGCTGATGTAGAGGATTTTAACCAAACGTCCTAATTTGATAATTACCTTAGCCCCATCTGTTGTAATGTTGACTACATCATCGTCAAGAGACAATTCAAATTCTGAAAGTCTATTCTTCAAAAGATCCACTGCAGTTTCGGCAGGCATACTGCCGTATATTCTGATCAAGCCTAAATTCCAAAAAATGGCTTCATTTTCTTTGCATGTGTGGACATTCACGTTCATGTAACGTCTATTTCTAGAGGAAGTCCACTCATCGAAGGTTAAAAATGTAAATCTGTAGTTATCTTTCTTTAGCTGAGAAAGTTCTTGTTTAAGTTTTATTTTTAAGGTCATTCCGTAATTAATTACCATAAGTTTAATTGAATTAGGAGATGACGGAAATTTGTGTCCCTTAGAACAAAAAGGGTCTCTCAGGTCTTTTGAGGTGCAAAATACACGAAAAGGTAAACCGTCTTTAGCCACCATTCTTGAAACCATAATTTCCTTCGAAGTATATCTTCGTTGTGGAAATGGTTCGTAATTTTTCGCTTTTAAGGTACAGTTGATGATTTTGATTGCTGAAGAAGAGTACTATCTGAAGAAAAAACTGGTCCGGAAGCTGCTGGCTCTGGTGCCTCTGGCCCGGCAACCGGAGTCCTCATTGAGGTTTCTACATTTTTTTTCGAATCAATGTTATGTATAGACTTCAAGTGTGTGTGTAAGCCTTTTGGAGAACGGTCTCTAGCTTTCAAAATCTTCCCACACACCTTGCACTTTGCACTGAGTCCATCATTGGCTCTTAAGCAATATTTCCAAACTTCTAATGAGGTTCCGTATTCACTGTACACTGTTTTTGAGTTTGTCGACATAGTTCAAAGCCAAATTACATTAAATGTTACACTAAAATAACCAGTTAATCACAAAAATCCCTTAAATTCAACAAAAACTATATAATTACGTAAACAAACGCAAGCGTGCCGGCGAAGTGATGACAATGAGTGAGCCGGGCCTCGTCCCCCGCACCCGCGCCCCCTACTGCCCCTGCGCTGCGCCACGAGTACTCGAGTAGTGCCTACAGCATGCGCAGAGCAGTTCGCGCGCAACCGCGCAACGATATACACACCGATTTTGCTGCGCCGCTCAATCTCGCGAGATTGCGAGATTGAGCGGCGCAGCTAAATCGGTGGTTCCACAACGAGATTGCATTCCCTAATCAGGCACGAATTCTCGATTCAGTCTGAGTGTTCCGTAACAGACTGTCTTGTTTTTTTTCAGGCTTCGCAATAATAACGGACTATTGTAAAAATTGTCCATTATTACAGTATGCCCACGGTGAAGTAGTGGCTCGATCAAGTCGTAAACGATTTTCGCAGTAGCGCTCACGGGACGGTCTCCGTGTTTACCACTCCTAAGACGGTCAGTCGATTCGTCATTATAGGGTCTGTCATTTGTCGCATCTTCGTCAAGTCTGACAATGGCGTCCTCCTCGACTGGTATGTCATTTGTCTCTGTATTTTGTACGTCGGTGACATCAGTAGTCGAGGTCGGTTTATCTTTTCCAGCGAATACAAAAAACTTCCAGAGATAGCCAGTAGATGATTCGCAAAGCTCGTAGGTTTTTACCCCGACTTGTGCGGCCTTTGATGACATTTTTTGAGCGAAATTTAATCGCACATGCCACTTCAAAAGCGATTCATCAATGGCTATCTCTTGTGAAGGCATGTAAAGGCTGGAAAATTTATTGTTAAAATAGTCGATCACAGGTCGTATTTTACTTAGTCTGGTCGTGTCCGTACAAGTGTGGCTGTCGACAAAAAGGAGAAATGTTTTTAGTAATAGAAATCTGTTGTATGAAATGATCTTAGCAAAATATGTCATAGTGCCAAAACCGTTAAAAGTAAAATAGGGCTCTTCCTCCGGTAAGGGGTCCTTGCAGGATAATTATTGCTAAAAAACTTAACCCATAGCTGGTATCGCTAAAAAAGGCAACGTAACTGGTATGGGGGTCAAAAGTGACCCCAGTGTAGAAATTAAAGAATATATATGTTTAAACAAAGTATATTCAAAATTTTAGTTTCATTTATAAAAATAGTACTCATATTGTAAACATTAGTTAAGTTTAGAGCAATTTTTAACAAAAGGTCACGTTTTTAATTTAAATAAAAGTTACACCTACTTATTTTCTTAGACAGAAGTTTAGGTATTACTATTTAAAAACTAAAAAACAACGTTCTAAAATATCTTGAGATCGTTTTGCTTATATAATCAAATTAACAAAAATTAGGAACTTCTTTTCTTCATAACTTCTAAAAAAATAACAAAAACTTTCAACATTTAGTGCAAGTGACCGATAAGGTAGTGTGTTCTTTACATATATAATGCAGGCACTTGCTACATTTTTTGGAGCACTTGATATATTTTTTCCGGTCACACAAGTAGCACCTGCCTCTTTTTCCGGCAGTCAAATTAGAGCCAGAAGCAGTGGCCTGTGGTTGTTGTTCGCCCCTTATATCATCCACTCGACGTTCTTTCAAAAAACTTTCCATTCTTTGTTTTAAATTTTCTGAAAAAAAATCTTTTTTCCGATCTTGTACAAATGGTAATACTAAAGCCAATCCAATATTTTTTATGTATCTATTTCTCTTCAGGCGCTTTTCCGGATTTGCGGCTTTCCACAAAACATAGCCATTGACCATCGAAATGTTCATGATAGCTGAAAATATGACACATGGCCAACGTTGGGTTCTTCTGGCAACAGAGTAATTAGCACATTTCTGATCCAGGGCATCCACTCCTCCTTTGGTGCTATTGTAGGACATTATAATCTCAGGTTTACCAGTAGTCGCATCTATAGCTTGATCATGATGCATTGTAGAAATCATAACGACGCTTTTATTTTTTTTTCGGAACATACCCAAGTAACAAAGTTCTCCTATAGTGCACGGTTTACAAGCTTACAGCACTAGTAACTCTCTCTTAGTGGTTCCAGGTTTTACTACTAAGCTTATAACAGGTTACACTGAGTTCGTTTGGGTTTATAGTACATCTGTTCTTATAAGTTGACTTATAGTCGTGTACAGGACGAAATTATAAGCGCAGTAAAGGCTAAGATGGCCTATAAAAGTGTTGCACTTGAGAAAAGTTGCCCCAGTAAGTTACACTTATAATCGCCTAAGAGAAGTAATTCTAAAACCGCTATGAGTGTCATGCGCCAGTAATAGTAATGCATAGAACCAAATGCACTTAGAACCATTTACGCTTGTTACTTGAGCTTATAGGCGTGTAACAGTCAACTTTATGTGCCAGTTATGAGTGAATTAGTTCTGCAGTGGTTTCTTCTAAGAGTAAGTGAACTTGGTGTTATTTTATAATCTCGAATGCTGTTATAGTCTTAATTTCTCTATAAGGGTTCCAGGGGCTCTAGACAAGTGTCAATCGCTACGAAGCGTTTCGATTTCGATAGCGTTGGCGTGACGAAGGATCGCTTCGGCTTCGATTCGATGCCGCTTGTCAATATTTTGGCGATTGCGCTTGTTCAATAAAAACTATTGTTCTAGTTTATGGTTTTCGATGACGGACATGTCAAACATGGTTCAAAACATTATTTTATATTGCGAAATTGATAATTTTACTGGCAAAATTGAACCGACTGTCTACAAAATCCTATACTAAATATAATAATCTAGGTAAGTGAATCGTTTGTGCATAATTTAAAAGCGGTACATGTGCTTAAACTTTTATTGTGAAACCAATTTTTTAGTTTCTGCCTGTTTATTTATAGAAAGAAAAGGAATATAAAGTACGCGCCAGCTATTCGTAAAATTAATCTACTGGAGCCTGGTTTCGTCTTTTCACTGAAGCCTGGAAGGTAAAACGTTTAAGTTGCTGGTTCTATCCCAATATATGTAAGTGAATTTTATAAACGCAATAGTCCATCGTATATTCAGTGTTGATTCGCATAGTAGGTACGTGTAAAGCGTGCTATTGGTACACTGCTGATGATGATGATGATCCCTTCGGGGAAAGGTAAGTTAATAACGGTTGCGTTCCGTTACCTTCGTAACTGCTATTTAAACAAGTTGTAAAATGGTGCTAGTTTTAAAGATTAGATTAATTGCAAAGTCAGGAATCCCATTCTTCCGAATTGTAACCGTTTCTGTCTTTCCTTCCGTGTTGCAGCTATGCATCTCAGAACCATTTTCCCGAAAAACCTTGAACATGAAGAACCTTTGTAAAATTGTATTGTTTTTCAGGTGTACGCCACCATCACCTGAACCAATCGTGCCAACCATCTCTACCATAAGTACACCAGCCAGTCAGTAACTGATACTAGTGCTATTACAAATATCGTGAAAAAACATTTATTAATGACAGCAAGAATAACCTCTAATAGAAACTACAGGTTTCTCATTCCTGGAAACCTAATCTTTTTCATACAATGCATTTGAAGTGGATACTTTAAGAAAACCTCGATATTAAGGGTTTACTTTATATACCTTTTAATTATTATTTTGTAAATAAATATAAAAAATTAAATTTTTAATTTTATTCATGCTGCATAGTTATTTGTAATGTCCATAAAAAAATCATTCCATTCAACATTCAATCTAGTTCAGTCATTCCTTAATAGTCTACATGGACCTTTAGGGGTCTAGATTTGCATCGGAGTGCGTGACAGATAAATGGGGGCCACGATACTGGATCCCATTTATGCAGTTCGACACTCACTTAATAATATTCTTATAGGGTAAAAGCCGGATAGTTGCCACACTTTTTGTAAAAATATATAATTATTATATATTTAGTTAGTTGTCACTTTATTCATAAAACGGGTAGGTACTTTGGTTTATTTTCTTCAAATTTGTGAAAGTAAAGAACATTATTTTTCATATTTCCAGAATATTGGCGATTTTTGTCGACCTCTAAATTTTGTGACATCTATCCCATATGGGGAATAGTTGCATAATCCATATAAATTACGTTTAGGATAGGTGCCCCGCCGAGAAAGAAGACTTTTAACGCGCAAAAACTTTGATCGCACCTTGCCTTCCCATGCCATCGCACAGACACATGCAACACGGTCTACTTAGTGGTTGTTGTAGAGTGTCACGATTGATAAATAAAATAACATGTTATTCATCCGCGAAACTAGAGTAATTAAAATCGAGGCTACTATACCCCTGGCGCAACTATCCTGGTTTTACCCTATATATGTATTTGTTTAGAAGTATAGAACCGAATTAAACAATATGTAAGTAAAATTAACATTAAAACAGCGGGGAGGGGTCCACTCAAAATAGAAAATTCTCCAAGCGTACAATGCGACAACAAAGTTTGTGGACCGCAAACTTGGCCAAATTCTACGATATGGCGACAACAAATATCGATATTAATTGTCGTCGCCATATCGTAGAATTTGACAATTTCATGATGTGACCGCTTCAATCCTAACTTGGAACACAGGGTTTAAAGGAACCTAACATGAATTGTATGATGCCATCCAATTTGAAGCTATTTAACCTATCCGTGTCGGGGTGCCCTAAGTTCCCTCAAACGTAACCTAAACTAACTTCGGCCATACAATGAAGTGGCCAATTCTTCGATATGGCCACGACGTACACAAACCCACATCCCATAAATGTCAGTGAATGTCCATGTCACCGGAAAATGGCAAACTCCGTAAGATTTTAAAATAACTTGAGAGATGTAAACTCTCGATAAATTGTCAACTGAACATTTGAAGTAATTTTTTACGCATCAAAATTTGAGTCTCGTAATTTATCTGTTTTGGTGTGATAGTAAACCTGAAAACAAGGCTTTCATTGGTCTGTTCAGATATAAGCTCACACCAACAAAGACCAATGTGGCGCCAAGTTTCCAGTTTTACTACTAATCAAAACAAATAAATTGTAGACCAGAGTGCTGATTGGTCGCCAGTTTATGTCAGTCCAAAATTTCTCGGACCGGCACGGAAATAATATAGACTATCAAATTTTGATGCGTAAAAAAAGGATTCCAAATTTTCAGTTGACAATTTATCGAGAGTTTGCAACCTCACAAGTTATTTTATAATCTTACGGAGTTTACCATTTTCCGGTGACATACGTCAAACGTTATCCATACGTCAACAATATGTAAAGGTGGGTACTGACCAGTCTTACGGGGCGTAATGTAACAGCAAAGAGCCGATCGTGCCTCGTTTTGAGTGCTCCGCCTATTGTCGATTTTTTGGCAAATCTCTTCGAGTGTTACGTGGTTTAGTCAGTACACTGCGACAAGTCGTGACGAGTGCAACTTGAGCCACACGCATCGATATTTGGCTACATTGTGTTTATTTCTTGTAAATTACAGAGTAGGACAAAGAAAAATTCAACAATAATTTAGTAGAATCAAAGATCCCAACAACCTCTTCGCCAAACATCGTGATTGCCAGTGTCTTGCGAATCATGAGCATGGGCGAGCAAAGAGTTTGAAACGAGCATGTTGCACGGATTTTAGGACACGGCTTAATGTTACATGCTCGCCTAGAATGGTACGTTTTGGTGGATATCCACTATGTTCGCGAGCCTCTTGCGCTCCGCGCTCCTTCCTGCAACTGCTCCACATCGCGGATACGTTTGCGAATTAAGTGCGAACCAAGTTCGCAAACACATCCACTATGTGTAATAGTTGCTGGAGCGCGGAGCGCAAGAGGTGCGTGAACATAGGTCGGGCCATTATGGTGTGTATCCAACACACCATAATGGCCCGTAACACTGGTCAGTACCCACCTTTAGGGATCATGTGACTTTTCGATAGCGCTGTCAAATCTAAGAGATCACGTGACTTTTCGATAGCGCTCACGTCAAATGTAAGGGATTGACCACGTGACTTTTCGATAGCGCTTGTCAATCTCATACATTTTTGATATTTTGACAATCGTTACCGCTGACAGAATGTCATTTGACTGCGCCTACTGACATTCATCAGCGAAAACGATTGTCAAAAGTTCAAAATGTTATTTGAATATGTAAAAATTGTATGAAATTAAGCGCAAACACAGAAATATTAGCATTTAATACGCAGAATTATAAATGCATTATGTATCTATAACATTTTCTTTAGTCAAATTAGGAGGCCGACGTACGGTTTCTTCTTACACGAGTTTTACCGCTGAAGCTTTCCAGCACCCATGTAGTAGTGCAATCCTGTTGGAAT